>OV702279.1:293593925-294843925 GCA_916181665.1 Avena sativa
AACCCGCACCCGCAGAGCGACTGACTAGTGGACCCTCTTTCCCTCTCGCTCCCTCGCTGACAGCAAGGTCCCACCTCTCCTGTTCATCGTCTTCAAGCCCCCAAACCGCGCCCTGCCGTTGCAGCCAGTAACGCCGGCGATCAATTCGCGTTAACCACGACCATAACTCCCCCTGCGACCACGGGGTATTAAATGCCTCCCTCTCCTCTCACATTTCCCCCAGACAGCTCTCTTCCTCTGCCCCCAGGCCGTCGTAATTTCGAGCCGCGCTCTCACTGCTCCGGCGAGCTCCGCAACCAATTCCGGCCAGCAGACACCGCCCCTTGCCTCATTGACCAAGCACACACACTCCCCAGCCTCTGGCGCTTCTGCCTGTGCTTTTCGTTCAACCGCGGGCGCCCCACAACGTCGGCAACCACCTCGACTGAGCGCCGCCGCGTCTTCTACCCACTCCGGCGACATCACCTGGTAATTCCTGACCGCCCCCTCCTCTCTGGTTGACACGAGCATACTCTCCACTCTCGCGCAAGTCTAACGCACCCTCTGTTTTGCACTGGCGTTACCTGTAGCCTTGTCCCCAGCGACGCCTGAGCGAGACCGACGCCGTCCTTGACTCCGGCGAGGAATCCTGACGGAACCAGAGCGCCCCTCGACGAGCTGACCGTACCTTGAGCATCCCCACGTCACTGCGATCACGGTGAGCATCTCCACTTCCTTCTTTGCTTCCTGTAACCGCCGTTAGCTCATCGTCCGACCGTGCGCCACCGCTCACCGCCGTCAGCACCGCTCGTGTTTGGTCAAGCCAACCAGCACCGTTAGATTTCCATCTGGCGGTCTCGATAGATTCATTAAACGAAGAGGTATGGGATAATCTGAACCGCACCGTCCCTCTTAGATCCAACGGCTGTAGTTGAGCGATCCGTGCGAACCGGTATCAGCCAGTAAAATCACGCCGCGTGGCACTGGATGATTTTAAAACAGAAATTGAAATCAGATTGATTTGCAAATTTGAAACCCTTGTAACTTTTGATCCACACGTCCAAAATTTGCAAACTTTATATCAATGGAATCAGTGAGACAAGCCCTATCCAACCATGCAATTTGTTTAGTAAAAAGTTTCTGTTAGATTGTTTGATTTTGCAGAAACATTTGTATGCTTGTTTAGGTTATAAAAATTATTCCAAAATGTTTTTGAGGTTGAAATCTTTGCAAATTGGTTTGATGTGAACCTACTGACCCTAGGAACCAACTTGTGGATTTAAAAATGTATTTGGTGAAGATTAGGATGGATTAATTGAATTAGCCCATTTCTAGTCAAATAAAAACATTGATTTTGTTATGGAAATGACTTTGGAGTAAAAACTTGGGAAAATGATTTGGATCAAACCTACTGACCCTAAACACCAAGTTTTGAGAATTAACAACTTATTTGGTGAACAACATAAAGTTGTTGCTTTGATAAAAACATTTTCCACCACATAAAATAATGATTGGATTTAAAAATGGTTTATAGACAAAACCCTTTTGCAAATGACTTTGCCACTTAGGAAAATGACCACTTTTGAACCTTACAAATGTTTAGAGCCTAGTGGAAACCACTTTTGCAAATAAAACTACCTTTTGCATGCTTGCATGCATGACCTTGATTTTATTATTTTATGTGTAGTGATTTGTTTGATTATTGGTTGGAATGCTAGTTGATATGGTGTTTGCTTGATTGATTTGTAGTGAAGTTAGAAAAGTGTGAAACTAGCAAGATCAAGAAGTGAACCAACATTCCCTACCAAAAAGGCAAGTTACACTATCATCTAAAGTCCTACTATTTTCATTATACTTAGTGGATTTTGAAACATGCATGAAAAGAATTTCTATACTTATGCTATGCTAAATCCTAATAGGATACCTTGTATATTCCTTAGTGAAACAATGTAGTTGTAAAATGCTTAGCCATGCTACATATTTTGAGAAGAGATACATGTTGAGATTTTAAAGAGATGAGAAAAGACTTGTGTTTTATATAATAAAACAAGTACTCAATGAACCACCTGGGTGGACAAGGATACTTTGAGTTTTGGATAAGGTGGCAACAAAAGGAACCATGTCTATGGCAATCTCTTTGTGTTGTGCACCAAAAGAAAACCACCCAGGGACTTAGAGATTGAACATGTTTCTCCAACTGTGGCTTTCGTGTACAGCCACATGCTACATATGGCTCTGGCTTAGTCAACTACATTGGGAAGACCCATGCATTGTCTTCAGGTTACTGAAAATGAGGGAACTCGAAACCCTACATGGGTGCCTGAAGATAAGCTAGCAATGGTGTATGGGAGGACCCTCTGGAAAGACTTCGTCACATTCTCAATCTGCCAGTACTCCATCTTGGTGAGTACTTATCCAGCGGCCACTGGTGGCAACAAGACGAGAGTGTGTCATGTGGGTAAAGTGTACAACTTCTGTAGAAGATAATAAAATCTAAGTACTTAGCCGTGTCCCCGGTTATGGACAATACTGAGCAACTAAAGCTTGAAGCTATGGGAAATCTCGACATTCCAATTTCTAAAAGAAAAACTTTAAAGAGATAACAAAGGACTTGCAGCACTTGGGGGTACCAAGGAGCTCAAGAGATTTGGATAAAAACTTGCAGCACTTGGGGATTTACCAAGGAGCTCAAGATATTTAGATAAAAAACTTGCAGCACTTGGGGATTTACCAAGGAGCTCAAGAGATTTTGATAAAAAAAACTTGAAGTACTTGGGGTGTACCAAGGAGCTCAAGAGATTTTGACAAAGACACTTGGGGATTTACCAAGGAGTTCAGAAAGATTTGACAAAAGATCAAAACCATTTTTAAAATATAGGATAAAGTATAGCTTTCTGCAAATGAGCCTAAAACCCTACCTAGCCAATTATGCATGTATTGATAGGATCCACTTATATTCAACATAGTAGTGAAACTTGCCAATACAATTCAAATGTATTGACCCTTGTGGCTGTAACTTGTTATGTTGCAGGTTTTGTTTGGTATTAGTGAAGTTGATTGATTAGGATTACAAAGTCTACAACCAACATGTTTGCCTTTGGCACTTTGAAGATGAAGGACCCCATGCTTATAGATTTTCTGCTGCAATGTAATGTAATAGCCAAAGAGCTATGTAAGATGTAATAAAATTATGTTATTCCTGGTTATAAAGTTATATTATGACCTTTGTTTCTTGATATTACATCTTAACTATGGATGCTAGCTATTGATCCAGGGACTAGCATTGTAAACACAGGGATCTCTAACTTATTAAAGGTTGGGACCTCTACAGATGGTATCAGAGCATTGTGTTGCCTGTAGGATTTGTAACCCTAGGATTGGACAAAAAACCCTTAGAAAAATAGGAGTTGTAATTGTTCCAAAACTTATTTACAAACAACCTTGTAAACTCTTTCCTTAACCATTTTGGTTTTGATTCTACATCTCTTCTATTTTCAACTTGATGGAAAAACCTACACCATGGCCAAAGACTTCACCATGTGCAAAGGACATCTTCAACTCTAATGACTTCAACATCTTCAACTCTAATAACTTCAACATCTTCAACTCTAATGACTTCAACATCTTCAACTCTAATGACTTCAACTTCTTCAACTCTAATGACTTCAACATCTTCAACTCTAATAACTTCAACATCTTCAACTCTAATGACTTCAACATCTTCAACTCTAATGACTTCAACTTCTTCAACTCTAATGACTTCAACATCTTCAGCATATCCACCAAGGACTTCAACCTTGGAATCCTATTAAGGAAAACAAGTGAGACAAGAAATCCTGTTCAAGATTTGGAGGCTAAGGAAACACAACTTAGAAGAAGCCATCATCACCTTTGAAGTTTATGTGACCAAGAGTTTTTTTCCCCAACGAAACCATGATCTCATGCAAAGAAGAATCAACCAAGAAAGATGGAAAGATCACAAGTGAAACCATATAGATGGACCACCATATATAGATAAGTCAAACACACCAACTTAGGTGGTGTAACAAAAATATTTTGTTGCCTAAGTATGTGTTTGAAACTTGTTGTTTGAGTAAAGTGTTTGTTTGTGATTGCTTGCACATTGTTTGTGTAAATTGTGAAAGTGTGTGATTAGAACTATTTCCTTAGAAAAGTCTTGCCTATTCTAATCTCAATTCAACCCAAACAGATGACTACTCCAAGAGACTCCAACATCAAGGTTGATGACATCAACACCAACCAAGAGGACAACATGGAGGAACTCATAGAAACCCAAAACCAGTTGAACCAAATGACAGCTCAGTTTATAGCCAACACCAGTGGGGAAGATCCAACCCTACAAGGATTTTTGGAAGACCAAGCCCAAATGTTGCATAAGGTGACAGATCAAATGCTCAACATGGAGAGCAACTTCAAGGATGACAAGGATGTTATTCTAAAAGGAGCCAAAGCTTGCAATATTTGTGGAGACAAGGATCACACCTCTAAGGAGCATGGAGATCAATGCCCCAACTGTGAAGAGAAACATCCTGTTGGCCAATGTCCCACCTCTCAAGCTACTTGTTACCTATGTGAAGGAAATAACCATGTCCCTATCCAATGCCCCATCTATTCCATAGTTGAACAAAGGAAACAAGGTGGAGTGCAACAAATGATTGCAAACTATCCAGAGGGATCTAAGTTTACCAAGAAGAATGAGGACAAAGGAAAAGCTCCACTTATACCTCCATGCAATACAACCCAGTTTAAAGGACCAAAGAAGAGGCATATGAATTATCCAAGGAGCAATAGAAGGTCCAAGAAACATGTAGACATTCCTACCTACCAGATAACATATGAACAACATGAACTAGATGCACTCCTAGCTTTGGAGAAGCCCAAAAAGAAAAAGAAGGACAAAAGCCATGTACAATGTCATCATTGCAAAGAAATGGGACACTATTCCAGTGAATGTCCAGAGAAACAGAAGTATAAAGAGATTGGCCAAGTATGGTGCAACAATTGCAAAGGACTAGGCCATTATGCAGCAACTCGTCCACAAGAGACACGTGAAGAACTCAAAATTATCATATGTTTCAAATGCAAAAACCCAGGACATTATGCAAGCAATTGTCCAGAAAAGATGAAGAACAAGATAAACAAGCCTATGAAGGGTCTCAGCCTTGACACATGTGCCAAGTGTGGAAACAAAGGACACCATGCAGATGCTTGCCTAGAGAAGTTTCCCCAAGATCCCAAGCAAGCCAACATGTAATTTAGTTTGGAAATTTTTAAGGGTGGTAGTACCCTAGATGTTTTGAGCCTACTTGTAACCCTAGCCTTCCCAAATCTCGGGACGAGATTTATTTTAAGGGTGGTAGCCTGTCACATCCCAAGATTTTCGAAATCTTGTTATGTGAAAAATAAATGAATAAAATAAAACTTTGTTGATTTTCAGGGTGAGAAGAAACTTTTTGATTCCAATTGGAAACTTCAAACCTATTTGATCAAATAAAATCCTAAAGGGATTTAAAAATATAAATAATCAAGAAAGCGAAAAATATTTGGAACTACTATTTTTGATCTTTTAATAAAAAGATTTGGTTTCAAATAAAAGGTAGAAAATATAAATAAGGATTATTTTATAAAGCCAAATTAAACCTTGGCCAAACCTTTGAAATAAAATATTTCTATTTGATAAAAATAGTAAAGGTTTATTTAAAATAAAATGATAAGGATTTAATATCCAAGTTTATTAAAAATAAAGGTTTCACTATTTTAATTAAACATCAAAACTTATTTATTTATTTTAAACAAGTTTTCTAAGTATTCATTATTTTCAAATAAAACCTACCGATTTGGTTTTGATAATATTTAGATTTCAAAATGGAGTTTTGAATAAATCAAAATCTATTTGATTTAATAACAAAGGTCTATTTATTTAATTATTAATGGACCCTAAAATAAAAATATTTTTTTTTGGGACTTTGGTTTATGTTGATAAACAGAACCAAAAACTCAATACAAAGTTTGGTGAAAGTTTGATGTGAATTGAATGTTTGATTTGTTGTTTGAATTTCAAAACAGAAAATAGAAATAGGAAAACAAAAAGCATTTGAAAGAAAAAAATAGAGTCAGGCGCAGCCCAACTGGCCAAGCCCAACAAGCCCGGTAGCAGCCTAGCTTCTTTCCCACGCGCGAATCGTTTTTCACCTGAACCCGCACCCGCAGAGCGACTGACTAGTGGACCCTCTTTCCCTCTCACTCCCTCGCTGACAGCAAGGTCCCACCTCTCCTGTTCATCGTCTTCAACCCCCCAAACCGCGCCCTGCCGTTGCAGCCAGTAACGCCGGCGATCAATTCGCGTTAACCACGACCATAACTCCCCCTGCGACCACGCGGTATTAAACGCCTCCCTCTCCTCTCACATTTCCCCCAGACAGCTCTCTTCCTCCGCCCCCAGGCCGTCGTAATTTCGAGACGCGCTCTCACTGCTCCGGCGAGCTCCGTAACCAATTCCGGCCAGCAGACACCGCCCCTTGCCTCATTGACCAAGCACACACACTCCCCAGCCTCTGGCGCTTCTGCCTGTGCTTTTTGTTCAACCGCGGGCACCCCAGAACGTCGGCAACCACCTCGACTGAGCGCCGCCGTGTCTGCTACCCACTCTGGCGACATCACCTGGTAATTCCTGACCGCTCCCTCCTCTCTGGTTGACACGAGCATACTCTCCACTCTCGCGCAAGTCTAACGCACCCTCTGCTTTGCACTGGTGTGACCTCTAGCCTCGTCCCCGACGACGCCTGAGCGAGGCCGACGCCGTCCTTGACTCCGGCGAGGAATCCTGACGGAACCAGAGCGCCCCTCGACGAGCTGACTGTACCTTGAGCATCCCCACGTCACTGCGATCACGGTGAGCATCTCCACTTCCTTCTTTGCTTCCTGTAACCGCCGTTAGCTCATCGTCCGACCGTGCGCCACCGCTCACCGCCGTCAGCACCGCTCGTGTTTGGTCAAGCCAACCAGCACCGTTAGATTTCCATCTGGCGGTCTCGATAGATTCATTAAACGAAGAGGTACGGGCTGATCTGAACCGCACCGTCCCACTTAGATCCAACAGCTGTAGTTGAGCGATCAGTGCGAACCGGTATCAGCCAGTAAAATCACGCCGCGTGGCACTGGATGATTTTAAAACAGAAATTGAAATCAGATTGATTTGCAAATTTGAAACCCTTGTAACTTTTGATCCACACGTCCAAAATTTGCAAACTTTATATCAATGGAATCAGTGAGACAAGCCCTATCCAACCATGCAATTTGTTTAGTAAAAAGTTTCTGTTAGATTGTTTGTTTTTGCAGAAACATTTGTATGCTTGTTTAGGTTATAAAAATTATTCCAAAATGTTTTTGAGGTTGAAATCTTTGCAAATTGGTTTGATGTGAACCTACTGACCCTAGGAACCAACTTGTGGATTTAAAAATGTATTTGGTGAAGATTAGGATGGATTAATTGAATTAGCCCATTTCTAGTCAAATAAAAACATTGATTTTGTTATGGAAATGACTTTGGAGTAAAAACTTGGGAAAATGATTTGGATCAAACCTACTGACCCTAAACACCAAGTTTTGAGAATTAACAACTTATTTGGTGAACAACATAAAGTTGTTGCTTTGATAAAAACATTTTCCACCACATAAAATAATGATTGGATTTAAAAATGGTTTATAGACAAAACCCTTTTGCAAATGACTTTGCCACTTAGGAAAATGACCACTTTTGAACCTTACAAATGTTTAGATCCTAGTGGAAACCACTTTTGCAAATAAAACTACCTTTTGCATGCTTGCATGCATGACCTTGATTTTATTATTTTATGTGTAGTGATTTGTTTGATTATTGGTTGGAATGCTAGTTGATATGGTGTTTGCTTGATTGATTTGTAGTGAAGTTAGAAAAGTGTGAAACTAGCAAGATCAAGAAGTGAACCAACATTCCCTACCAAAAAGGCAAGTTACACTATCATCTAAAGTCCTACTATTTTCATTATACTTAGTGGATTTTGAAACATGCATGAAAAGAATTTCTATACTTATGCTATGCTAAATCCTAATAGGATACCTTGTATATTCCTTAGTGAAACAATGTAGTTGTAAAATGCTTAGCCATGCTACATATTTTGAGAAGAGATACATGTTGAGATTTTAAAGAGATGAGAAAAGACTTGTGTTTTATATAATAAAACAAGTACTCAATGAACCACCTGGGTGGACAAGGATACTTTGAGTTTTGGATAAGGTGGCAACAAAAGGAACCATGTCTATGGCAATCTCTTTGTGTTGTGCACCAAAAGAAAACCACCCAGGGACTTAGAGATTGAACATGTTTCTCCAATTGTGGCTTTCGTGTACAGCCACATGCTACATATGGCTCTGGCTTAGTCAACTACATTGGGAAGACCCATGCATTGTCTTCAGGTTACTGAAAATGAGGGAACTCGAAACCCTACATGGGTTCCTGAAGACAAGCTAGCAATGGTGTATGGGAGGACCCTCTGGAAAGACTTCGTCACATTCTCAATCTGCCAGTACTCCATCTTGGTGAGTACTTATCCAGCGGCCACTGGTGGCAACAAGATGAGAGTGTGTCATGTGGGTAAAGTGTACAATTTCTGTAGAAGATAATAAAATCTAAGTACTTAGCCGTGTCCCCGGTTATGGACAATACTGAGCAACTAAAGCTTGAAGCTATGGGAAATCTCGACATTCCAATTTCTAAAAGAAAAACTTTAAAGAGATAACAAAGGACTTGCAGCACTTGGGGGTACCAAGGAGCTCAAGAGATTCTGATAAAAACTTGCATCACTTGGGGATTTACCAAGGAGCTCAAGATATTTAGATAAAAAACTTGCAGCACTTGGGGATTTACCAAGGAGCTCAAGAGATTTTGATAAAAAAAAACTTGAAGTACTTGGGGTGTACCAAGGAGCTCAAGAGATTTTGACAAAGACACTTGGGGATTTACCAAGGAGTTCAGAAAGATTTGACAAAAGATCAAAACCATTTTTAAAATATAGGATAAAGTATAGCTTTCTGCAAATGAGCCTAAAACCCTACCTAGCCAATTATGCATGTATTGATAGGATCCACTTATATTCAACATAGTAGTAAAACTTGCCAATACAATTCAAATGTATTGACCCTTGTGGCTGTAACTTGTTATGTTGCAGGTTTTGTTTGGTATTAGTGAAGTTGATTGATTAGGATTACAAAGTCTACAACCAACATGTTTGCCTGTGGCACTTTGAAGATGAAGGACCCCATGCTTATAGATTTTCTGCTGCAATGTAATGTAATAGCCAAAGAGCTATGTAAGATGTAATAAAATTATGTTATTCATGGTTATAAAGTTATATTATGACCTTTGTTTCTTGATATTACATCTTTACTGTGGATGCTAGCTATTGATCCAGGGACTAGCATTGTAAACACAGGGATCTCTACCTTATTAAAGGTTGGGACCTCTACAGGTTCTAGAAGGGACTAGAAGGTTCACCGGTCTGGAAGGGGAATGGTCCATGAATGTGTCATGGGTATGTGGAATGATTGGATCATATCCTGGGTTACTTGGTGTTGGCATTTGCAAGAGAGAAATAAAGCTCTAAATTGAAAGTCAAACGGGAAGTTTGAAAAGTCAAACTAGAATAATGGTTTCCTAGTGGGAGAGAAACAAGTCCTTCTCTCAATCCAACTTGGGTTTGGGTTTGGATTCAAACCCACCCCTCCCAAGGCTGCCCCTCCCTCTCATAAATAGAAGGGAGGGCTGCCCCAACAACACAAGAGCCAAGCCCTCCCCACACCCGCGCTGCCGCCGCGCCCAAGCCGCCGCCTTGCGCCGCCGCCGGTTCGTCGCCGCCGCCCTAGCCTCCACCGACACCTCCTCCTCCCGGTCGTCTAAACCCTAGATCTCTAGGAAACCCTAATCCACCATAACTCGCACCGGCTTAGGCGAAGCCCTGCATGATCTTCTCTCTACTTCCGACACCACGCCGTTGTGCTGCCGGAATCTCGAGGGGAGAACTACAACCTCCGCTGCCTGCTGGAACAAGGGAGAGGAAGGTCTTCATCGAGTACCGAACGTGTGGCCGACTGTGGAAGCGCTGCCGGAACACAGCGCCGGAAGGATCGTCTACGCGATCTTGAGATTGGCTAGTGTACGACTACATCACCCACGAGAATCTGCTCTCGTTAACCGCTTTGGAATCTTCGAGGGTGAGTACTTCTATCGACTCGTTGCTACAATCCAGTAGATATATCTTGGCTTGTTTGTGTGCATGCGATAGAAATTTTTTGTTTTCCATGCTACGAACCCCTACACCAATGGGATACCCCTTGCAGATGGTATAGGAGCTTTCCCATAACCAAAATGACAAGGCAAGCAGACAATGAGCATCTCAGCAATCATTTTATTTACCATATGCATAGCTTTTTATTGAGGATGCTTCATAGATGGCTCACTATGGTGATGCTGCAAGTTTCCACCATGATTAGGCATGGCTTAGGATAGCGGCCCAGGCATTTCTCTAACACAGAATACAAACTCCATGGACTTACAAGTTCCCACTTCATTTCACATCGGTAACATCCATAGACAAAAGAGCATGATATCAACGGAGTACAAAAGTACAAGTGCAATATTGAAAACGTTCCCCGTGACAACACAGTTCTGCTAATCCCAACTTATAAGTGCAAGCATATACAACAAAGTTGTCTAAACGGTTCAAGTTTATTAGGGTCAAAGAATAAAATGTGCCATCAAGTTCGTGAGGGATTTAATCACTAAGTTTTCACATAACAAAATATTTTTTAATTGGAAGATAGTTGAAAACAAGAATATACTTGGAATGGTGTAACACACCATGCATAGGAGTTTATAGTGGACACTTTGGAATAACTTGGTTTCTTGGGAGTTGGAAGCATGCGTAGAACTTACTCATACAAGTGGAGGCTAGCAAAAGACTAGGAGCAGCCAACTAAGAGAGCATAATGGCCATAATCATGCAATGCAACAAAACATACTAATCAAAGCAAAGAGTGGTACTACAAGTCAAGGACTAAACGATCATAGAGGCTAATGGTGACTTGTCATAGTCATAACATGGTGTAAGCATGTGCCAAGTCAACCCAAGCAAAGCATCAAAGGAGAATACCACAATACTATGCTTTTGCATGCTAAAACAACGCATAATTTCATCAAGGCACACTAAGAAGTCCCAATTATTTGTAACAAGACATGCTACAGCAATAATCACTAAGCATAATGGTAAAACAACACTTAGCATGTCATGCTAAAGTCTAAGTCTGTAAGGGTCCCAACCTTTAATAAGGTAGAGTCCCCTGTGTTTACAATGCTAGTCCCTGGATCAATAGCTAGCATCCACAGTTAAGATGTAATATCAAGAAACATAATACAACTTTATAACCAGGAATAACATAATTTTATTACATCTTACATAGCTCATTTGGCTATTACATTACATTGCAGAAGAATATCTATAAGCATGGGGTCCTTCATCTTCAAAGTGCCACAGGCAGACATGTTGGTTGTAGACTTTGTAATCCTAATCAACACACTTCACTAAATCAATCAAACCTGCAACATAACAAGTTACAGCCACAAGGGTCAATACATTTGAATTGTATTGGCAAGTGATACTATGGTGGTATAGTGGAGTCTATCATCTATATGCATTTGGCTAAGTGGAGTTGAGGCTTGCATTGCTCAAAATAGATTTTCCTTATCATTTTGAAAACACTAAGTTTTTGCTTGACAAAATCATTTTTCTCAATCAAAGATTGAAGATACCTTAACCCTTGTTCAACCACAAGTTTTTAACTTAGAAATTTGAATGATGAGATTCTTGATTGCTTCCATGTCTTGATGCTCAAATTGTCCTTTACCAGGGACATGGCTAAGTACTTAGATTTTACACTCTGCAGAGGTGGTGCACTTTCCCCACAAGACTTGGTTTCCCAAGACAAGATCTTTCAGAAGCCTTCCCTTAGACCAAAATGGACGCGTTCCAACCTATCAAACTCTACCACCAACTGTCCATATGGCTAAGTTCTTTCAACCTATATGATCCAGGCAGAGCCCATAATGCCAAGTGGCTGCACTTGAAGCTTCTCAACATTTGACATCTCAAATCTCTTTGTTCCTGGGTGGCCATCCACAAGTGAGATACACAAGGTAAACCATAAACATGGGCCTTGTGAACCACTCAACCAAAAACCACCATTCAAGTCCCATTCCACCCAGGTGATTCATTAACTTAGTTGTTTTATTAAACAAAACACAAGTCCTCAGACTTAGAAATTTTTCCATAGTATGAATGTATAATCCACCCTTGTTTTCTATTAGCTAAGCTAAGCTTGATAGTAGTAGGAATCTTAACTTAGGAAAATGTTTCACTAAGGTTTCATCTACTAGGTTTTCCTATAGCAAGATTTATACTTAGGAAAAATTCCATGCAAGTTTTACTTAGAGAAATCACTAATGCATAGTGAAAGTAATGGGACAAAAAGTATGAAGCATCACTTGCCTTTTTGGTAGAGTATAGGTTCACTCCTTGATCTTTGCAATGTTCACACACTTCAAGTCACTACAAATCAATCAAGCAAACAATATTTCAATCTACCATTAAAGCAAATCAATCACATAAAATCATAAAGTCAAAGTAATGCATGCAAGCATGCCAAGCTTTGTTTTATTTGAAAAAGTGGTTCCTAATGGGTCATAAACATTTGAAAACACCTATTGGTCATTTTGTAAAGTGGCAAAGTCATTTGCAAGAGGTTTCACTTCCTAAACCATTTTCAAAACAAAGTATCATTTTATGTGGTGTAGAAATATTTTTACTAAGGCATTAATCTATAGGATTCACCAAATATGTTTTCAAACCATAAAACTTTGTGTTTAGGGTCAGAGAGTTTAAAACAAAACATTTCCCAAAGGTTTTCTTCCAAAACCATTTTTAATAAATAAACATATTTTTATTTGACTAGAAATGATTTTAACTCAAAGAATCATTCTTTTGCATCACCAAATACATTTTTGAAACCACAAAGTGTTTCCTATGGTCAGTAGGTTCAAATCACTCCATTTGCAAAAGATTTTATCCCCAAAATCATTTTTGAACAATTTTTACAATCTAAACAAGCATACAAATGTTTCTGCAAAAACAAACATTTTTCCAGAAGCTTTTTACTAAACAAATGGCATGGTTGGCTAGGGATTGTTCCACTTATTCCATTGATATAAAATTTGTAATTTTTGGACGTGTGGATCAAAAGTTATACCAATTACAAGTCTGCATTCTAATCAGATCAAAAATCTGTTTTAAATCGAATCCAGTCCACTTGGTTGTTTCTGATTGGACAATAACGGTTCGCTCGGATCGGCTACGGGGTGCGTTGGATCTAACTGAAAACGTGCGGCACAGATGGACGCGTACCTTTTCGATTGGATCTAATCCTAGCCGGATGTTTCGCATCCTACGGCTCCTGACACACTAGCCAAAACCTGGCGGCGCTCAATGGTGGCTGGCAGCGGCGACGCGCTGCTGGCGGTGCTACGGCGGCTACAGGAAGCGAGGGAGTGGACGGATAGGCTCACCGGGTTCGCAAGGGTGCATAGAAGCTCGACGTGGTCGTAATAGTCCGAGGGGCGCTCGGTGATGTCAGGGATTGCTCGCCGGAGTTGCTGCGAGCGGCGGGTGCCTCTGGAGGTTGTCGGGGACGGAGTTGCAGGTCGCGCTGAGGCAAGTGGAAGGAAGCATTAAATGCGTACGAGCATGGGGAGTAAGGAAGTGTCATTGAGAGGGCTCGGGGCGGTCTGGCTTACCAGGGAGACTTCGCCGGAGTAGGCGCGTCGTCGGTGGTGCTCGGATGTTGACGAAGCCGAGCGTATAGAGTGGTCGCGGCCAAGAAGTTGACGCTGGGAGGTACGCCAGGCGATGCAGAACAAGCTCGCGTGCAGAGGGAGTTGAAGGGCGGCGAGGTGTGGCCGGAATTTCCCGCGGAGCTCGCCGGAGTCAGAGTTGGTGTGGCTCCGAATTGGAACAGCCCTAAGGCAGAGAGGGTCGGGCGTGAGAGGGGAAAGATAGAGGAGATGCTGGCGTTTAATCAGGCGTGGTCACTGGTGGGTTTAAACCATCCATCAACGCGAATTCAAGGAGATTAAACACGGCAGTAAATGGCGAGGAACGGTCGACGCGGGGAGGAAGAAGATGAGCTGGAGGGGTGGGGCACGCTTGTCAGCGAGAAAGGGAGTGAGGGGGAGGGGTCCACCTGTCATTGGCTCTGCGGGTCGTCTGGTGAGTGAGAGAAAACGCTTCGGGGGAGAGAGGGAAATGGGCTGCTGGGCTGGGATGGGCTTAGCTGGGCTGGGTCTTCTTTGCTCTATTTTTTTCTGTCCTGAATCTTTTTCTTTTTCCAAATCTTTTTCTGTTTTGAAATTCAAACAAACAATTCAAACACTCCAATTCAAATAAACTTCCACTAAACTTGTATTGAGTTTTGGTTCTGTTTAATCAACACAAACCAAAGTCCCAAAATAAAATAATATTTTTATTCTTTTTAGGATCTATTTAATGATTAAATAAAATAGACCTTAATTATTAATTCAAATAGGTTTTGATTTATTTAATAAAATCTCCATTTGAAAACTAAATTTTATCAAAACCAAATCAGTAAGTTTTATTTGAAAATATAAGATACTTGGAAAACTTGTTTAAAATAAAATAACATTTTATTTTAGGGTCCATTAATAATTAAATGAAATGGACCTTAGTTATTAAATCAAATAGGGTTTGTTTTATTTATTTTCAAAACTCTATTTGAAATCCAAAATAGTACCAAAACCATTCAGTAGGTTTTATTTGAAAATAGTATACACTTGTAAAACTTATTTAAAATAATTTAATAAGTTTTGATGTTTTAATTAAAATGGTAAAACCTTTTATTTAAATAAAATTGGATATTAAATCCTTATTATTTTATTTAAATAAACCTTTACTATTTTTAATCAAAACAAAACATTTTATTTCAAAATATTGGCCAAGGTTTAATTTGGCTTTATAAATAATCCTTATTTATAAATCTTCCTTTACCTTTGAAAACCAAATCTTTTATTAAAAGATCCAAAATAGTAATTTTAAATATTTTTAAGTTTATTGTTTATTTAACTTTTTAAATCCCTTTAGGATTTACTTTTGATCCAAATAGGTTTTGAAAGTTTCAAATTGGATTCAAAAGTTTCTTCTCACCCTGAAAATCAACAAAGTTTTATTTTATTCATTTATTTTTCACATTACAAGATTTGGAAAATCTTGGGATGTGACAGGCTACCACCCTTAAAATAAATCTCGTCCTGAGATTTGGGGAGGCTAGGGGTTACAAGTAGGCTCAAAACAACTAGGGTACTACCACCCTTAAAAATTTTCCAACTAATTTACATATTGGCTTGCTTGGGATCTTGATGTAACTTTCCTGGACAGAAGTTTGCATAGTGGCCTAGTTACTTGCATTTGATACACATCACTTGGCTGATATCCCTCATAGGTTTGTTTATCTTGTGTTTCATCTTTTCTGGACAGTTGCTTGCATAATGTCCTAGCTCTTTGCAGTTGTTGCACCACACTTGGCTAGTATCTTTCTTTTCCTTGGGTAACAATTCTTCTTGTTTATTTCCTTGGTTCTTCTTCTTTTCTGGGCAATCACTGGCATAGTGTCCCTTCTCTTTGCAATTGTAACATTGCAACTGGCTTATGTCTTTTTTCTTCTTTTTGGGTCTCTCCAAAGCTAGGAGTTCTTCTAGTTCATGCTCCTCAAAGGTGGGAAATCTTTCTCGCTTCTTGGGACATTGGTCTTCATGCTCCTTGGATGTATGATCTTTGTCTCCATAATTATTGCAAGCTTGGGTTCCTTCTTGAATAGCATCTTTGTCATCCTTGTTGTCCTTAGCTCTTTGGGAAAAGTTTTCTCTCATGTTGATCATTTGAGTAACCAATCCTTGCAACAATTGGGATTGAAGTTTCAAAATCCTTTGTATGGCTGGGTCTAGTCCATTGTTGTTGGCTAAAAGCTGAGTTGTCTCTTGGCTCAACTGGTTTTGGGTTGCTATAAGTTCTCTCATGTTGTCCTCTTGGTTGTTGTTGGTGTCATCAACCTTGATGTTGGAGTCTCTTGGAGTAGTCATATGTGTGGGTTGGATTGGGATTAGAATAGGCAAAATATTTCTTAAGGGAATAATTCTAATCACACACATCACAATTCACACAAGCAATGTGCAAGCAATCACAAACAATAATTCCACTCAAACAACAAGTTTCAAGCATATTTCTAAGCATCCAAAAATATTTTTGTTACACCACATAAGTTGGTGTGTTGGACTTAACTAAATATGGTGGTCCATCTATATGGTTCACTTGTGATCTTTCCATCCTTCTTGGTTGATTCTTCTTTGCATGAGATCATGGTTTCCTTGGGAAAATTTTTGGTCACAAAAGCTTCAAGTGAAGTGAGATCCTTCTAATTTTTTTTTTGCATTCCCTTAGTCTCCAAATCTTGAGCAAGATTTCTTGTCTCACTTGTCCTTAGTGATATCTAAGATTGAAATCCTTGGTGAATATGCTGAAGATGTTGAAGTCATTAGAGTTGAAGAAGTTGAAGTCATTAGAGTTGATGAAGTCCTTTTCACATGGTGAAATCTTTGGCCAAGGGGTAGGTTTTTCCATCAAGTTTGAAATAGAAGAGATGTAGGGTCAAAACCAAAATGGTTAAGGAAAGAGTTTACAAGATTGTTTGTAAATAAGTTTTGAAACAAATACAACTCCTATTTTTCTAAGGGTTTTTTGTCCAATCCTAGGTTTACAAATCCTACAGGCAACACAATGCTCTGATACCATCTGTAAGGGTCCCAACCTTTAATAAGGTAGAGTCCCCTGTGTTTACAATGCTAGTCCCTGGATCAATAGCTAGCATCCACAGTTAAGATGTAATATCAAGAAACAAAGGTCATAATACAACTTTATAACCAGGAATAACATAATTTTATTACATCTTACATAGATCATTTGGCTATTACATTACATTGTAGCAGAATATCTATAAGCATGGGGTCCTTCATCTTCAAAGTGCCACAGGCAGACATGTTGGTTGTAGACTTTGTAATCCTAATCAACACACTTCACTAAATCAATCAAACCTGCAACATAACAAGTTACAGCCACAAGGGTCAATACATTTGAATTGTATTGGCAAGTGATACTATGGTGGTATAGTGGAGTCTATCATCTATATGCATTTGGCTAAGTGGAGTTGAGGCTTGCATTGCTCAAAATAGATTTTCCTTATCATTTTGAAAACACTAAGTTTTTGCTTGACAAAATCATTTTTCTCAATCAAAGATTGAAGATCCCTTAACCCTTGTTCAACCACAAGTTTTTAACTTAGAAATTTGAATGATGAGATTCTTGATTGCTTCCATGTCTTGATGCTCAAATTGTCCTTTACCAGGGACATGGCTAAGTACTTAGATTTTACACTCTGCAGAGGTGGTGCATTTTCCCCACAAGACTTGGTTTCCCAAGACAAGATCTTTCAGAAGCCTTCCCTTAGACCAAAATGGACGCGTTCCAACCTATCAAACTCTACCACCAACTGTCCATATGGCTAAGTTCTTGCAACCTATATGATCCAGGCAGAGCCCATAATGCCAAGTGGCTGCACTTGAAGCTTCTCAACATTTGACATCTCAAATCTCTTTGTTCCTGGGTGGCCATCCACAAGTGAGATACACAAGGTAAACCATAAACATGGGCCTTGTGAACCACTCAACCAAAAACCACCATTCAAGTCCCATTCCACCTAGGTGATTCATTAACTTAGTTGTTTCATTAAACAAAACACAAGTCCTCAGACTTAGAAATTTTTCCATAGTATGAATGTATAATCCACCCTTGTTTTCTATTAGCTAATCTAAGCTTGATAGTAGTAGGAATCTTAACTTAGGAAAATGTTTCACTAAGGTTTCATCTACTAGGTTTTCCTATAGCAAGGTTTATACTTAGGAAAAATTCCATGCAAGTTTTACTTAGAGAAATCACTAATGCATAGTGAAAGTAATGGGACAAAAAGTATGAAGCATCACTTGCCTTTTTGGTAGAGTATAGGTTCACTCCTTGATCTTTGCAATGTTCACACACTTCAAGTCACTACAAATCAATCAAGCAAACAATATTTCAATCTACCATTAAAGCAAATCAATCACATAAAATCATAAAGTCAAAGTAATGCATGCAAGCATGCCAAGCTTTGTTTTATTTGAAAAAGTGGTTCCTAATGGGTCATAAACATTTGAAAACACCTATTGGTCATTTTGTAAAGTGGCAAAGTCATTTGCAAGAGGTTTCACTTCCTAAACCATTTTCAAAACAAAGTATCATTTTATGTGGTGTAGAAATATTTTTACTAAGGCATTAATCTATAGGGTTCACCAAATATGTTTTAAAACCATAAAACTTTGTGTTTAGGGTCAGAGAGTTTAAAACAAAACATTTCCCAAAGGTTTTCTTCCAAAACCATTTTTAATAAATAAACTATATTTTTATTTGACTAGAAATGGTTTTAACTCAAAGAATCATTCTTTTGCATCACCAGATACATTTTTGAAACCACAAAGTGTTTCCTATGGTCAGTAGGTTCAAATCACTCCATTTGCAAAAGATATTATCCCCAAAATCATTTTTGAACAATTTTTACAATCTAAACAAGCATACAAATGTTTATGCAAAAACAAACATTTTTACAGAAGCTTTTTACTAAACAAATGGTATGGTTGGCTAGGGCTTGTTCCACTTATTCCATTGATATAAAATTTGTAATTTTTGGACGTGTGGATCAAAAGTTATACCAATTACAAATTTGCATTCTAATCAGATCAAAAATCTGTTTTAAATCGAATCCAGTCCACTTGGCTGTTTCTGATTGGACAATAACGGTTCGCTCGGATCGGCTACGGGGTGCTTTGGATCTAACTGAAAACGTGCGGCACAGATGGACGCGTACCTTTTCGATTGGATCTAATCCTAGCCGGATGTTTCGCATCCTACGGCTCCTGATACACTAGCCAAAACCTGGCGGCGCTCAACGGTGGCTGGCGCCGGCGACGCGCTGCTGGCGGTGCTACGGCGGCTACAGGAAGCGAGGGAGTGGACGGATAGGCTCACCGGGTTCGCAAGGGTGCAGAGAAGCTCGACGTGGTCGTAATAGTCTGAGGGGCGCACGGTGATGTCAGGGATTGCTCGCCGGAGTTGCTGCGAGCGACGGGTGCCTCTGGAGGTTGTCGGGGACGGAGTTGCAGGTCGCGCTGAGGAAAGTGGAAGGAAGCATTAGATGCGTACGGGCATGGGGAGTAAGGAAGTGTCATTGAGAGGGCTCGGGGTGGTCTGGCTTACCAGAGAGACTTCGCCGGAGTAGGCGCGTCGTCGGTGGTGCTCGGATGTTGACGAAGCCGAGCGTATAGAGTGGTCGAGGCCAAGCAGTTGACGCTGGGAGGTACGCCAGGCGATGCAGAACAAGCTCGCATGCAGAGGGAGTTGAAGGGCGGCGAGGTGTGGCCGGAAGTTCCTGCGGAGCTCGCCGGAGTCAGAGGTGGTGTGGCTCCGAATTGGAACAGCCCTGAGGCAGAGAGGGTCGGGCGTGAGAGGGGAAAGATAGAGGAGATGCTGGCGTTTAATCAGGCGTGGTCACTGGCGGGTTTAAACCATCCATCAACGCGAATTCAAGGAGATTAAACACGGCAGTAAACAGCGAGGAACGGTCAACGCGGGGAGGAAGAAGATGAGCTGGAGGGGTGGGGCATGCTTGTCAGCGAGAAAGGGAGTGAGGGGGAGGGGTCCACCTGTCATTGGCTCTACGGGTCGTCTGGTGAGTGAGAGAAAAACGCTTCGGGGGAGAGAGGGAAATGGGCTGCTGGGCTGGGATGGGCTTAGCTGGGCTGGGTCTTCTTTGCTCTATTTTTTTCTGTCCTGAATCTTTTTCTTTTTCCAAATCTTTTTCTGTTTTGAAATTCAAACAAACAATTCAAACACTCCAATTCAAATAAACTTCCACTAAACTTGTATTGAGTTTTGGTTCTGTTTAATCAACACAAACCAAAGTCCCAAAATAAAATAATATTTTTATTCTTTTTAGGATCTATTTAATAATTAAATAAAATAGACCTTAATTATTAATTCAAATAGGTTTTGATTTATTTAATAAAATCTCCATTTGAAAACTAAATTTTATCAAAACCAAATCAGTAAGTTTTATTTGAAAATATAAGATACTTGGAAAACTTGTTTAAAATAAAATAACATTTTATTTTAGGGTCCATTAATAATTAAATGAAATGGACCTTAGTTATTAAATCAAATAGGGTTTGTTTTATTTATTTTCAAAACTCTATTTGAAATCCAAAATAGTACCAAAACCATTCAGTAGGTTTTATTTGAAAATAGTATACACTTGTAAAACTTATTTAAAATAATTTAATAAGTTTTGATGTTTTAATTAAAATGGTAAAACCTTTTATTTAAATAAAATTGGATATTAAATCCTTATTATTTTATTTAAATAAACCTTTACTATTTTTAATCAAAACAAAACATTTTATTTCAAAATATTGGCCAAGGTTTAATTTGGCTTTATAAATAATCCTTATTTATAAATCTTCCTTTTCCTTTGAAAACCAAATCTTTTATTAAAAAAGATCCAAAATAGTAATTTTAAATATTTTTAAGTTTATTGTTTATTTAACTTTTTAAATCCCTTTAGGATTTACTTTTGATCCAAATAGGTTTTGAAAGTTTCAAATTGGATTCAAAAGTTTCTTCTCACCCTGAAAATCAACAAAGTTTTATTTTATTCATTTATTTTTCACATTACAAGATTTGGAAAATCTTGGGATGTGACAAAGTCACATTCAATGCAAGCTCCTCTTGCACATCAAGCAAGAACTTACTACTCCTTTCCAACACCAAGGAAACTTATTTGCAAAATAATACAGCGAGAACGGGGGTCCAAACTACTTTATTCAGGCAAACTAAACAACCTAATCAAAGCAAACAAAAACTAATATGCTCCAAGAACAATACAACTGTGCATGAAACAATAAAAGTGAAGTGTCTAGACAGACCTGCGCTTTTTATTGATGAAGAAGGGGATGCCTTGGGCATCCCCAAGCTTTGACGCTTGTACCTCTTGGATATTTCTTGGGGTGACACCATGGTGGCATCCCCAAGCTTGAGCTTTTGTCCATTCTTCATCTCATTACATCATTCTCTCTCTACACCTGAATTTTTTCCTTCATACAAAACTTCACACAATCTTCATTAGCAACATTAGTTTATTCAAAAGATATTAGACCGCTTGGCAAAGATTTGGAACAGAAAGACTTTTCACTAAAAACACAAGCTACTGTAGCAACTCCTTCAAAAAGTTCAATTTACCTGAAGAGAACTCAAAAAGGATTCAATAAGAAGCAAATGCAAATAATTGCAGAAATCTGTCAAAACAGACCATCAGGTAGAAACCGATTTTTTCGACCATCTTCTGCTGCTCAAATCAAAAAGTGTTGAACTAACGAAAGTTATCTAACATACTGGGGGATTTATTCGTAACTTTTGAGCTCAATCCGACTTACAGAGCCTCCTCACGAATTTGTTTGGTGGAGGACAGAAATCTGTTTTGGGACAACAACTCCCCAAATCTTACTTCCCTCTCATTAGAGGTTATTCTTGGCACAAAAAGCAAACAAAACGGATAAGGAGAGGTCATTACTGAAGTAATAACTTCCAAGACTCAAGGAAACTCTTGGGTTATCTTCCAAGAGGTACTTTTATTTAATGCCTTTAAGTCAGGCATGATAGCTTGAGAAGATGCTCACATAAGAAATATGAATTGAAGTCAAAGAGAGCCTCAAGAAGCAAATTAAAAACACATTTAAGTCTAACCCTCTTCCTATGCATTGGAATATTGTACACAAATAAATTCACAAAGAACAAAGTGACAAGCATAGGAAGATAAAACAAGAGTAACTTCAAAACTTTCAGCACATAGAGAGGTGTTTCAGTACCATGAAAAATCCTACAACCATACTTTCCTCTCTCATAATAATTTTCAGTAGCATCATGAATAAACTCAACAATATAGCTATCACATAAAGCTTGCTTTTCATGATCTAAAAACACAAAATCTTTATCAATCTCAAAAATAGTGGGATTAAAACCTCCATAGGTTTTATCCAAAGTAGATATTTCAAAAGGATCCACAGGAACATAACATTCATCCTCCTTTGGTAAGCATGGGGGACAATCAAATAATATAAGGGGTAAAGAGTTACTCTCATTAGAATGTAGGCATGGGTAGATCCATTCTTCCTCCTTTTGTTCATCACTCTCCTCCTCTTTTTCATCTAATGAGCTTCCAGTTTCAACAATTTCTTCTTCCATAGGCTCCTGCAAGGCATTAGTCTCTTCCATTTGTGGAAAACACTTATTCAAGAATATAGCCATTGTCTTCCTTGTAATTATCAAAGCAAAATTTAAGTATCTCATAAACCTCACATTCATAAGGTGAATCATAAGTATTTTCAAGCAAACTAGCGAGTTCAAAAGCACCCTTGAAAGCAATAAATTCTTCAATTTTTTCCACATCATAAAAGTCATAATTTCCCTTAACATAAGAAGATATGGTAACATTATCATTATACTCACATTGAAAAGGAAGGTGTTTATACCTCCTATAGCAACAAGACTTATCAAAGCAATAAGTAACATTATAAGTAGAGAGCACGTCTCTAGCAATAGTATTCAACTTATCAATTTGTTCCCATAAGTGTTTCCCTTTTTGTGACAAACGGTGTTCCTTATAATAGTACTTTTGTTCTTCCATGAACCCACCTTGCCAATAAGAACTAGTTTCAAAGAAACCATGCATTGATAGAAAGAATGACCAAGCAAGGCAATAACAAACCAGCAACTAGAGTAGGAACTAATTTTTGTGTGTTTTTGAATAAAGCAAGCAAACCAAACTAGACTAATTTTTGGTTTTTTTTGGAAAGAGGAAAACAAAACCAAGCAAAAGAAACAAATCAAACTAAAAACAAAGTAAAGAGAAAGGAAGTGAAGGACTCCCCTTGTGAAGACGTCCTTAGCCTCCCCGGCAACGGCGCCAGAAAATCTTGATGGTGCTCGACGTGGCACTTTGTTGGTAACCCCAAGCGCAGGGTGTGTGAAGAGCAAGCAGCAAGTTTTCCCTCAGTTGAGACCGAGGTTATCAAACCAGAAGGAGGAAGGAAACACCACACAGGTGTTGCAAACAACGTGGAGACTTGCACAACACAAACTCAAGACTTTGCCCCAACGAATCAGTGAGGTTGTCAAGCTCACCGGTTTGCTGTAACAAAGGATTAAACATATGGTGTGGAAGGTAATGGTTTGCAGCAAGTAAACAAATAACAGTGGAAGATGTATCAATGATAAAGATTGGACCGGGGTCCACAGTTCACTAGAGGTGCTCTCCTTAGATAAACAACATGGCATGAAGGGTAAACAAATTACAGCAGGGAAATTGACAGGAACTGAGCAAGGCATAACAATGCAATTACTAGTCAGAAAGATCCTATGAGATTCGATTGGGCAATACAACAAGATACATAGACCGCCATCCAACTGCATCTATGACTAGAAGTCCACCTTCAGGTTATCATCCAAACCCCCTCCAGTATTAAGTTGCAAGCAACATACAACTGATTTAAGCAAAGTGTGTAAGGCAAACAGCCCACATGTTCCATGAACAAGAGACCATTGTTTTCTCCCTAGTAGCAACAACACATCTACAACCGAAGAGATTTCTGTCACTTCCCTTGTAAACTAGAGGCATGAACCCACTATCGAGCATAAATACTCCCTCTTGGAGTCACTAGCAACTACTTGGCCAAGATAACCACTAGCAACAGAGAGCATGAAAGATCACAAAAAACACAGACATGGTAGAATCATAAATATAAAACCATTAATCAAACCAACATAATAATCTCAATATCCATTGGATCCCCGCAAACACAACATGCATGATTACAAATAGATTAGATCTTGATCATGAACGGAGCTCACAAGAGTATACATGAAAGCACAAGGAGGAGATACAACCATCTAGCTACTACATGGACCCATAGTCCAAGGTGGAACTACTCACGAATTATACCGAAGAGAAAGCCTCCGAGATGATCTCCCCTCCGGCAGGGTGCCGGGAAGAGCTTCAGATCCCCCGATCTAGGGACGATGGTGGCGGTGGCTATAGACGGTTTCGTGGAATATTGATCGGGTACTTAGGGTTTCTGCATCAGGGGATTCTTATAGGCGAAGAGGCAAGGCCGGGAGGCGTCCAGGGGCACCAAACCCTAGCCAGGCGCAGGCCCACCTGTGGCCGCGCGTGGGGGGGGGGGGGGGGTGGCTCCTCTGGCGCGCCTCCCTGGCTCCCCTCTAGACTTCTTGTTCCCCACGGAAAGTAATTGACTTTGTCGTTTGTCCCGTCCAATTCTGAGAATATTTCTTTACTAACTTTACTGAAACCAAAAACAGCAGAAAACAGGCATCTGGCACGTTGCAACTTGTTAATAGGTTGGTACCAAAAAACATGTAAAAAGTACCTTAATGGTAACTATGCTCTCTTAATGGTGCCTAAAGGTAGAAGGTGGAGACTCAATATAATAGTGGAAGAAAGATCCTTCATAAAGGGAAGCAGGTATTTCAAGTTTCAAAAAGAGCTTCCAAAAATTATGGTACTTGTTAGCTTTCAGCCCTCATTGCCCATATCGTAAGCATCTTGAAGTGATTAAGGTTTAAGTGAACAAACTATGGAGTATATGCTTGACAAAGTATAAGTCGGCAATCTCATTTCCCTTGAATATGAGGTTCGCACCTCATGCTACTCAACTTTAGTCACCTGTAAGTTCTTGTCATAGTAAGTACATGCGTATCATAGAGAACCGCCAACGGGATACCCCTTGCACATGATACATGAGCTATCCCATAATTAAAATGACAAGGCAAGCAGACAATGAGCATCTCAACGATCTTTTTATTTGTTATTTGCATAGGTTTTTATTGAGGATGCTTCACAGATTGCTCATTATGGTGATGCTGCAAGTTTCCACCATGATTAGGCATGGCTGAGACTAGCGGCCTAGGCGTTTCTCTAACACAAAATACATAACTCCATGGACTTACAAGCTCCCTCTTTATTTCACACTGGCGACATCCATAGACAAAAGAGCATGATATCAAATGTGTACAAAGTACAAGTGCAATGTTAAAAACGTTCCCCATGACAACATGGTTCTGCTAATTCCAACGTATAAGTGTGCGGTGACCCAGCATCCCACTGCATGATGTAGTACACTATAGCCGTTGACATAACACCAATGAAACACCATTCACTAGTATTACATCCCTCGGAGTGGTACAACAGAAACAAAGCAGGTCCAATACATGGCTAAAGGTTACAACTCGACTCTTTACATAAGATCCAGAGAACACTATAGGTTAAAGAGAGGAAAGAAACTTCTTTACATAAGACTAGTATCTGAACTCTTGGTCTGGTATTGCTGCTATTGCAATACACTACAGAAGTAGGTTTTAGGGTTAGAGATTATACTCCTATCCAATCAGCAACTTCGTCTTCACTTGAGTTGATGTATATGTTGACTTCCTTCACTTCATCGAAGAGCTTGAGCTTTTGATAGTGATTCCTGGAGCATAACTTGATATAGACGTCGTCTTATTAGCTTCAGAATCTAGCAAGGGTTAAGAAGATACGTTGAGTACGAGCGTACTCAGCAAGTTCACTAGAAAAGGAGTGTTTGATGCATTGTATCTAGAACCACAAACCGTAGGTCGTAGGAAATGCAGGGTTTTGTAAACATTTCTTCAAAGGTTGCTTTTATTCTGAAAAGCTATGTCCGTCAGCCTTCATGGGTTTACCAGAACTTTCATGGAGTTCCTTTTCCGCCGCGTTCGTAGCTCCTTCCTGGAATAGGGAGTAACAAGTTACAGTTCTTACACTCTGCAGAGGTGCGTCACTTTACCCATGAGAGACCTTAGGCTTTGTTACACGGTCGGGAGTATGTTCCCGTTCAAACTTCCTTGGTTTGAGGCCCAACCTAAGATCCAAGCCAATCACTAACTTCTCCGTGACCCGCATGTCTCCTTGGTGTACACCATGCCCACCCATTGAATTACGACAATGGTTTGTACAGACCGTTCAGATGCCGGAACTATCTTGGGAAGTTGAGGGTTCCCACCCATATTCTGCATATCCTCTATGAATTACCAATATATGCACGCTACGAGTGATAACAGCCACGACCCGCACATCCGGATCCATGCGAGAGGTAAAGATACAGCTGACTTCTCCGTCCCATTCCAAATCTCATTGTCAACGCGTAATATACGATGCAAGAATCACTGGCAACATTGGTTGTTAAGTCCTAGGTGATATAGTCTTGTGAAGTGGTATTCCAACTGCCAGACATAATAGATTAGCTGATCACCCTGGATCAGTAACCAATAGTTCACATTATTATCAAAAATAGTGTTTTCTGACCTTTTTGAAATGCAGGTGATGACAACACTAGATTTGCAAAATGCTTTACAGAAAATAATCAAAGGACATGAGCAAGTGTGAACTTGCCTTTTGTGATTGCAAGATTATGCACTCACGGTCTTCGAGACAATAGAAGATCCAATATCTGAAATCAGCATCATTGGTCCGATAAGGACTAATGTATAAAGAAGCAATATGCTATTATGCATAAGTAATTCTATGCATTTTGATAAAACTCCAAAGTGTATCCCCAATACTTTAAGTGAAGTGAACTTAGTTGATTCCTTTAAGAGTTGGTTCATTTTTAATTTTACAGGAAATGCATTTATAAGGAACTTAAGTCTGGATATGCAAGATACAAAAGTAGAGTGCAATAGTAATCTAATATTGAGATTAGTTGCTATTTGGTTATTATTATGATATTCTATGTATTGGTTGTTTTAAGGGTTGAAGGTAATTATTATAGAGTTATGGTTTGAAGTGGCAAAAGAATAACATTTGAAGAAACTAGTGTTTAGTTAAGGTTAATCAGTCTTGAGGGTTATTAGGTTTTACATTAGGGTTTGTGATGGTTATAAATGATGTTGAGTTATCATATTTTAATTGATGGTACAAGTGACCAAAGTTAACTATAAAAAACATGAATAAACTTCAAATGAGATGTTTATGATTGTTTAGACCTAAGTTAACTATAAAAATAGAAGTGTATCTTAAGATGTGGTGAGTTTTAGAACATCATATAGTTTTAGGGTTTTGACCAATATGATTATGGATTTAGACTTAGTAATTAAACTTAAATAATTTAGCGTTTTATAAGTAAATGTGATTATTTCTTACTTAAGAAATGATTTTAAGAATTAACAAAGTGGTTATTTCATTTTAGTGAAATAACTAAATGAATTTTATTATCTAAGGTTATTAAAATGTTTCTGAATAATATACATGGTATTTTTCTAGTAAAATATACTTATTTAAGATCTTAAAAATGATTTTTTTAAGTATTATCTTTATTTTTATAAAAATCTTCAAAGAATTAAGTGTCTTTAAATATTTGCTTTATGTTTTATTTGTAAAACTATAAGTTAGTATTTTTATAAAATAGTAGAGTTATTTTGTTATACACAATATTGATTTTTACACATTTTTAGGGCTCTTCCTCATTTTCCTAAAATTCCATAAAGTTATTAGTGTGTTTAAATATATGTTTTATTTTATTAAATGAAAATACAAGCTAATATTTTTATTTAAAAATATTATATATATATTTAAAAGATTTTAAATTATTTGATGTCTTATCCCTTTTTTAAAGAAAATTCCTTAAAGTATCTCTTACACTAAAATATTTATTTTAAGTTTTATTATGATAAAATATATAATTAATATTTTCTTATTGGATAGTCTTATATATAACTATGTATAACTATTTTATATGTTATAAGTATTTTCAGGATTTAATATGAATTTCATATGCATTGGAAATTTTTTTAAGAGTCTATTTAATGGAAAATTAATTTGATTGTGGCAAGTAGTTGGGTTGTGGCCCAATTGGGTGTGAATGGTTCTAGTCCAACGGATTGAGTTGGTTTGGCCTAACAGGTCAGCCCAGTTCGGCTTTGGGTTAGCACATCTCACCCTAGGGCCCTCTCTTCCTCCTCGCGTCTGGCACCCACGCGACCTTGACCTCGATTCACCTCATGCGACGCAGCGAGGCACCGCTGCCTCTGGCTCGATTCCGGCGAGGCAGGCCGTTGCGGTTGCCTTCGTTGGTTGCCGGAGCTCCGCCTCCCCTGGACTGACCTAGCCCTCCAACTCGATTTGGGAATAGGGCTTCTACTCGGTCGCATCCAATCCTCACTGGTGCTAGGGTTTGCGGGGCTTCTATCACCGCTGCGCGCCGGATTTACTCCAGCTGCCCCTTGATGCTGGTGATGATGAGTTGGGTCTGGACGTGCCCGTGTTGCCGTGGCTTAACGTAGGTGGTGATGTGGTGCTCTTGGTGGTCACTATGTTGCTGTGTAGTGGCCATCGCCTCTGATCCCCTGCAACCTCGTGTTCTGCTTCCTCTTATTGCTGAGCGAGGACCTCCGGGTAAGTATCCTCTTCTCCTCCAATTCTGGTCTTCCTCCTTTCTTCCTTGTAGCTAGCTCTGATTAGAGTTTCCTACTCCTAGTAGTGCTTTAATGATTCTTAGTGGTGTTACTAAGGAATGGTTGTCTTTAGCCTGTGAACCCTAGTTTGCTTCAGTGCTAGAGTTGTTAGTGATATATGTTGCTAAATTATATTCAATCATATGAACCCATACTATATTGTGATGAATTGAGGCTTGGATAATGTGATGCTAAATTTCTACAACTATCAAATATGACAGTGATTGATTGAATGCTTAGCTTCTTGTGTGATGATGGAAAACTGTAACATCCCAAAAATATTAAACTAGAATCAGCAAACTCTAATCACCAAATTTAGGATTAACAAAAACTTTTCCAATTAAAAATATGAAAGCATGCATATGTGTGTGTATTGAAATTTGGATTCTTTTGAATTGCCATGGTTCTTTTTTTATTTTCTTGTAAAATGATTCTTAGGTGAAATAAACATCATCTAAACAATCCCCAAACTTTTCCCAAAGACAAACAATTCAAAACCAAACAAATTAAGTGAATGGTCACTTTGGCCAATTTAACTCCCATGCCTACTTTGGCTATCTCTAACTTTCAGAACTTAACAGAAACTTGTTTGGATCTTTGCACCCCTTGATAGTACTCATAACAAAGTACCAAGGCCCACCTTGTGATCATCCAGAAACATTCAAATGCATAGTTTAAATGATAGTTTAAAATTGAATCTAGTTCATATGGGAAGATCCCACTTTTTCAAAAACCACTCAAACCAACTCAATTTTCAAAATCCAAGCATCTACAGACTCACTAGCACATGACTAGCACACCCACCAAAAATAATTTCAAAATTCAAAACTTGAATTCATGCGGCCATTTCATCAAACACCTTGCTGTTTCAAATCAAACAAAATCAAAACACTATAGTGAGCAGTGATTCTGGCCTAACTTGTTCCCTCTCTGGATACCACTAGCCTTAGTAGATCATCTAACAACCTTAACTAATCTCTAGCCCGACTATAAGCTTGCTAATATCATCAATGGTGAACATGCCGAGTGCACCCTTGTCACCCCAGTGTGGACAGCAGGCTAGAGGAAGAACTAGCCGTGCCAACCTTGTCTGGGAGGTAGCCCATGTCTCACCGCCCCCTCTCGACCATCCCTGCCTCGCAGACAACAACCAAAACCGCCAGGAACACCGCGCCCGTGCCGCTGTCGACCATGACGACGTGCACCGCAGAGCACGCACCGTTCCCACGCAACCCGACCACCTCGAGACCTTTCCACCCGCCAACATGCTCCCCACCGTCCCAGGAGACCGCCAGACATGCCCATTTCACCGCCCGTGCCCCGTAGCCACCACTCGTCGCAGAGTTCGCCGCCTCTGCCTCGCAGAACGTCGAGCGTTCCAGACCGTTTGCCACCGTCCCTACACACGCATTAAAGCCATAGATCATCACCAGGAGACCACCGATCGATCGCCACCCTCGGCCATGCCCCTAGCTGCCCGTAGCCATGTCGCCACCGTCGCCTGCCCATCCCATTCGGTCTCACCGTCGGGCCTATAAAAGGAGATGACCCCCAGCCGAATTGAGCACACCATCTCACTCCCCTCTCCTCACTGATCGTTCCACCCCGTTCCTGGAGCAAGGCGAGCAGCGCATCGCCGGAATTTGGCCGGAGCCCGCCGCTGCTGGAGAAGAAGGAAGCCAGCGATTGGAGCCGCCCCAGGAGAAGCTGTCGGTACCAGGAGGTTCACCGTTGTCGACTTTGTTGTTCGCCCGCCTCGCCGACCCTCGCCTGAGCCCCGGTGAGCCTCCCACGACCCCCACCTACCGCGTTAGGGTTCTGTCTCGCCGGCGCTGCCCGACGTGGACGATGAACCAGAGCCGTTGGATTAGAACTAGATCCAACACACCACGTTGCCCCGTACTGCTTCGCACCCCCCCCCCCGTCGCACTAACGCGTGGGGACAACAACTTAACCAGCCCGCGTAAGCGCTGTGCGTAGCAGGCCGGTCCATTTTCTCTTCCCGTGCAGCCCACTCGTTTGAATTTAACCTTTTCCATTTTAGTTCAAACCTAGTTCTGTACCCAGTTTCAAAAATTAACCTAGCTCGATTCAGTGAACCAAATTGAATGAAACCAATTTTGTTTGAAAGGTTTTGAAATTCTTAATCCAAGCCCGTTGGATTCAAATCATTTGAACCTATAGATCAACCTTGGTAAAAATAACAAGGCAGAACCTTTTCTGCATTCAAACATTTTTCAAATTTCAACCATAATAGCTTTTTAGTTGATTCCAACTCTCAAAAATCACATTTTATCATACCTTTCAGAATATATAAAAACATATGGGTTTACTTACAGAAATAATGTTCAAGTAATAAAAGAATGCCACATAGACATTCCTAGTCACTTTATTTAAATGAAATAAAAGGTTAAATCTTATTAAATTGTGACACCATTTGAAATCACATTCCCATGTACTGAAATATGTGGTGATGACATGTGTCAACATGATCCCATGTTTGGTTTGGAGAATATTAAATCTCAAGTAGTTTTTCAATGAGTAGAAATTACTTTTCTCAAAATAAAATAAATAAGACAAATGCTTTATTCTTGTAATGTTAGTGATGATGCTAGATCATCTATAGAACCCCTTTGTGTGATGATTGAAAGTAGTTAAGTATTGTTTGGTGATTGTGTACCTCGTATATATTTATAGACGCTAGTACCGACCAAGGATATGAGGAGGAAGGAGGATACTACGAAGAAGAAGCCGAGGAGAACTTCAACCACTGCTCTGCACAAGGCAAGCTAACACTTGCAAGATACTCTACTTTAGCAAGCCTTACTAACCAAGTGGACCAATGAAGCTAACACTTGCAATTATGAGAGTTACATAACCTATGCAATGCACTAAGCATACTTGGTTAGACACATTTGATGATACCCAATCCTAGTTTTACTTACAAGCTTGCTACTTTATTTCTTTATCAAAGATCTTACTTAGAGTTTACTTGAGTAAATTGTAGATACTAGTAAGATAATTGAAGGTTGCAGAAAGAGCATAAAATTTGGCCTAAGCTAGAAATTCTTTATGTCATCCTAAGGTATGAGATTGAACTTAGTTAAACTCCACTAGTTTACCACCCCTCATTAGAACTTACCCCCACTTGTAGATGCTAGTGCTAAGCATAAAACTTGATCAACTTTAGATGGGAATACTTGGTGGAAAAATGGTTATGAAAACCTTGGAATGATGGATCATTCTATTGAGATGTTTTGACATGTGTTTCCGAACACCAGATGATTTGGATGATGAAAATGTTGAGGCATGAGCCTTAGCCCTTTATAAAACTGATGGTTGTCTGGATGCGATACCATTCCAATTTTACCGTACAACCACAATACCCGAGAATTGGGTAGGGCTTGACTGGAAACTTATATACCTTATTATTGGTTCCCTCACGGCCAAGGTCTGAGCTGAGGCTACCTTGTGAAGATTGTCCACTTGTGCAGTACCCAAGATGACAGTTGGTCATGGTTGGTAGGACAAACTCACAGGAGAGGTGCTTATACTAGGGCGTGTAATCGAAAGGTTAGGATTGATTATCCGCATACTGAGTATGGTGAATTCAGGATTTGTTCCTGACAGATGTATCGAATGTTGTGGTGAAAGTGTACAATCTCTGCAGAGTGTCAAACTATTCGAATAGCCGTGTCCGCGGTTATGGACAGTTGGAGTGGCCATACTGTTCCCCCGTCAGATGTTTTCAAAATGACTTGTGAAATGAATTGAGATTTTGACTTGACCATAACAGAGTTGTGATATGAAATACAAGTTCCCACTTAGGTGTTATAAAACTTCAACTAGCTTTCTTCGTTTCTAAACTTAGTAGAGGTAAATCTGGCTTTTCGCAAAACAACCCTAGACCTTAGTGTCCTACTACAAAAACCCCCTTCACTTGTTAGTATTAGTTTGCGAGTACTTAAAGAGTACTCATGGATTTGTCCCTAGCTATTCCCGTGGCCATACTATGAAGAGGAGTACCAGGAGGATGGACCCCAGGAAGGTTATGACAACTAGGATCATCTCCCATCGTCAGCATTGCCTGTGACCCCGAAGATGGAGCTTCGCCTACGCTACCGTTATTATTGCGTTATTCCGCTGCTTGAGTTGTATTAAGAACTGGATCATGAGATCCTTATTTGTGTAAGACCTTATGTATGGTTTGTAATGGATGATGTACTTTGGTATCCAAATCTGTTATGTCTCGCAAAAATGGTAATCCTGGGATTGCGATGTATGTCATAACAGGCATCTGGGATTAAAAATCCGGGTGTTGACAAGTTGGTACCAGAGCCATCCTGACCATAGGAGACCCTAGTTAGACTGGACGTTTGAATCAAAAACTTAGTTTCAAAACCAAAGGCAGCAAATATTTACAAAAAACTTATTCCCATTCTTATCACCTTGATTCTTTCATAAAAAATCACGTTCCTAAAAAACTCTTGCAAAATACATAAAATTTGACACACTTGATCACCCTACTAACTTACTCATCCTATATTCTTATAGATGGACGTGAAATACAGCAAATTTTATCAGTTGGGGAATGGAGGAGACCTTATCTTTGAGCGGGATTTGGACCAGCTTTCGGAACTTCTGGAGCGTTCGCACCCCGAGTTCTTCGGAGCTCAGCTCAATGATCAAGGAGGAGAAGATCTGCAGTGGCTAATTGTTGCAAGTCTCCAAGGAAAGATTGAACCTCCCACTGCCGAGGGAATTCATTTCACCTTAAGAGAGAACAACTGGCTAGATGGACTTGACAGGGCCATGCAGGAAGCTCTTGCCCGTCTATGTGGGCAGAGTATCAACCAGATCAAGGGTACCCGCTTTGAGTTTTGTCCAAGGCGTGATGCTATGGGACAGCCACTAGAAGCCCCATACCACCCGAAGCTGAAGACTCAGTTGGACCACCTTATCTTCATGATGTATGATCGTCAGCAGGAATTGGACAATTGCTGTGACTACTGCAACCACAAGTCCGCCATCATCAAGACGAAGGATCAGACCATCGCCATGCTACCGAAGGATCGCAAGTCTCGCCGCCGTCAGCTAGACAAGAAGGAGCGCATCATTGCCCGTCTTCGCCACCGTATCTCGTCTTTGGAGGAGACCATCCACGAGAGAGACATGCAGTTGGAGGAAAGGGAGAACGCTGGAGAGGATCTTCGTGGAGACCCCTACTCCTATCTCAGCGATGACGATGATTTTCTGGAGGATCAGGCTATGGACTTCTTCACCGATGAGGATGATTTCGCCTTCATCGATGACGATGAGGATGACGAATACACCGACTCCGAGGAATAGTAGCACTTGAGCACTAACATAGTGAGTAGTATTCGGTCCCACTGTATCGTAGTTTCAAGAATGGTTCTTAAAAACATCTGCTTTTATTGTTTTTTGGTGTGTGTTTGTATCGTGTGCTATGAATGAATGAATGAAAAGCAAGTTGCTAGAAAATCTGAGTCAAACTTTAAAAACTTTTCAAAGTCCCTGAACCTTAGAAATTTCCCTCTTTTCTCATGATCTATCTCAATCTTCAGATGCCACGCGAAGGAAGTAGTTCATCCCCGTACCCGATGTTGCAGATCCTGCAAATGTTGGTTTCTAACCGCGAAGCTAAAAGAGCAGAGCGTCAAGCCAACTTAGCCACCCTTCAGCACATAGCTCAAATGGCCAACAACAACCAAGGCTACGGAAATCAGGAAAACCATGGATCTAAGCTTAAGAATTTCCAGAACACCAACCCACCTGTTTTCACTAAGTCGGAAGAGCCCCTAGACGCCGATGATTGGCTGCAAACCATGGAAAATAACCTAGAAGTAGCCGGATTGGAAGCCAACGAGAAAGTTTTGTTCGCCACCCACTATCTAGCCGGAGATGCCAGAGCATGGTGGAACAGCGTTCGTGCAATGACCGTAGGACAGATGATGACCTGGGAGGAATTCAAGGTCAAGTTCAGCAGAACCCATGTGCCACTGGGTTTGATCAAGAGAATGAGAGATGAGTTCAGAGAACTGAAGCAAGGAAGGATGACCGTAGTGGAATACCGTGACAAATTTTTGTCATTAGCTAGGTATGCCCCGGATGAGATCGACACCGAAGACAAGAAGAAGGAGAGATTCTTGAATGGTCTGCACGATGAGATGCAGACTGTGTTGGTCAATATACCCTTTGCTGATATTGAAGCCCTTGTTGACTCTGCTATCCAGATGGAAGGAAAGATCAACCAAGCCAATGAGAACCGCAAGCGTCGTATGATGCATCAGCCAGGAACCCATCAGACCCCAAAGTATCGCCCTAACCCATCTCCAGGATTTTCCCCGAGAACCAACAGACCCCCGATGAACCGTCTGACCTATCCCAACCGTGGAAACCCAAGGCCCGGAGGAAATCACAACAACCCCGGCAACTCTAACAATTTCAACCGTGCCCCACCCAAGTTCAACAACAACAATTCTGCCGCCAACACCAACACTGCCCCGAGGACTGGAAGCAATGTTGTGCCTGTTGCAGCAAAGGACAAGTCGCAAGTGACTTGTTATGACTGTGGAAATAAAGGGCACTACTCCAAAGAGTTCCCCAACAAGAAGAATACCATAGACCCCAATGCAAATGCCCCAGCTCAGCAGCATCGTCGTGTTCATCCTGGAAGAAGATTTGCCCCAGGGAACTCGCTCAACCGCAACGGCCGTCTTTTTCTCATGCATGCCGAAGAAGCTCAGCAAGCGCCAGACGTCGTGCTGGGTATGTTTTATGTTAATTCGGTACTTGCTAGAGTGTTGTTTGATTCAGGTGCATCGCATTCATTTGTTACCGAAGAATTTGCCTGCACTAGTAAGATTCAACCAACCAAACTGAAGCATGTTATGATTGTTCAAATCCCCGGTTCAACCACCAAAGCTAGGCAAATTTGCAAAGCCGTTCCCATCTGAATCCATGGCATAGACTTTTATGCTAATTTGATAGTACTCGGAACTAAAGGTTTGGAAGTATTACTAGGAATGGATTGGATGTTCAAACATAAAGGATTGATTGATTGTGCCAAGAAAGCCATAACCATGACCAGTACCGCTGGAATATCACTAGAGCATATCTCTAAAACCTTACCTCTCAATTCAAGTGCAACAAGAGTATAGCCCAACCTACCATTGACCAAGTCCGGATAGTCTGTGAATACCCCAATGTATTTCTAGATGTTTTGCCCGGTATGCCCCAGATCGGGATATCGAGTTTATCATTGAACTAATCCCCGGAACACGACCCATAGCCCAGAGACCATATAGTATGAACCAGTCGGAACTAGCAGAACTAAAGAAGAAACTGGATTCCATGTTGGAAATTGGATTGATTCAACCAAGTGCATCACCATGGAGATCACCTGTCTTGTTTGTGGACAAGAAGGATGGAGGTAACCGTTTGTGTACGGATTATCGGAAGTTGAATGACATCACTATCAAGAACAAGTACCCATTGCCCAAGATAGAAGATTTGTTTGATCAGTTGACCGGTGCCAAGGTGTTTTCTAAGATTGATCTTAGAACTGGCTATCATCAACTCAAGATTCGCGCAGAGGCTATCCCCAAGACTGCCTTTACCACCAGATATGGAATGTACGAGTATACTGTCATGTCTTTTGGATTAACCAATGCCCCCGCTTATTTCATGAATCTCATGAATAAGATTTTTATGGACTTCCTGGATAAGTTTGTCGTTGTTTTCATCGACGACATTCTGATTTATTCCAAATCGGAAGAAGAACATGAGCTACACCTAAGGACCATTCTTGGAACCCTTAGAGAGCATCAATTGTATGCCAAGTTTAGCAAATGTGAATTCTGGTTACAGGAGGTAGGATTCCTCGGCCACATTGTATCAGCCAGAGGAATTGCCGTTGACCCTGCAAAGGTGAAAGATGTCGAAGATTGGCAAGCCCCAACCACTCAAACCCAAGTTCGAGCATTTCTCGGATTGGCGGGATATTACCGCAAGTTCGTAGAAGGATTCTCGAGTATCACCAGACCCATGACCCAATTGCTGAAGAAAGACAAGAAGTTTGAATGGACGGACAAATGTGAAGCGAGTTTTCAAGAACTTAAGAGAATATTGATTTCAGCCCTAATCTTAATTATGTCGGATATCACGAAGCCCTTTGACGTGTATTGTGATATATCCAAGATCGGTCTTGGATGTGTGCTAATGTAAGAAGGCAAAGTTATATCTTATCTATCCCGACAACTGAAACAACATGAGCAGAATTACCCAACCCATGACCTCGAACTCGGAGCCGTAGTTCTAGCCCTGAAGACATGGATGCATTACCTAATGGGAAATCGTTGTGAGATTTATTTGGATCACAAGAGCCTGAAGTATATATTCACTCAGAAGGAGCTGAATATGAGGCAGAGAAGATGGATTGAGCTAATCAAGGATTACGACCTGGACATTCACTATCACCCCGGTAAAGACAATGTGGTAGCAGATGCCCTTAGCAGATTTCCGTGCCGCTTGAACTCCATGATTTTGAAGGAGCAACCAAGTTTGCACAAAGAGATGGAAGATTTTCGAATGGAATTAGTGAGTGAAGGATTTTTGGCTAGCATAGAACTTCAACCCACTTTGGTCAGCCAGATCAAAGAGGCGCAGAAAGGAAATGCTAGTATTGACGGAATCAACCGTCGTATCGGTACAGGCAAAGTACCCGGATTCACCGAAGACGAAGAAGGAGTTTTGTGGTACAAAGGACGCCTTTGTGTACCAGCAGATTCTGAGTTGAAAGAAGTTATTTTGAAGGAAGCTCATGATACTCTTTATTCTATCCATCCCGGAGGAACTAAGATGTATCAAGATTTGAAAGAGCAATTTTGGTGGCATAAGATGAAGAGAAAAATCGGAAGCTATATCGCCAAGTGTGATATATGTCAGCGAGTCAAGGCGGGACACCAAAGACCCGCTGGATTGTTGCAACCATTGCAGATTTCGGAATGGAAATAGGATTCCGTTGGAATGGACTTGATCACCGGATTGCCTACTTCTAGTAGGGGAAATGACTCTATCTGGGTCATAGTGGACAGATTGTCTAAAGTCGCCCATTTCTTACCCGTCAAGACCACATATCAGAGTTCGAAGCTAGCGGAGTTATAAATCGCTAGAATTGTTAGTTTGCATGGAGTCCCCAAGAACATCGTATTGGATCAAGGAACTCAGTTTACCTCATTATTCTGGAAGAAAGTCCAAGAAGGTTTAGGAACCCGCCTAGATTTCAGCACCGCTTATCACCCTCAGACCGATGGACAAACGGAGCGAGTAAATCAAATACTTGAATATATTCTAAGAGCATGTGTGCTAGAGTATGGATCTAAATGGGAAGACTGTCTGCCGTTCGCAGAATTTTCATACAACAACAGTTATCAAGCTAGTTTGCAAATGGCCCCATTTGAATTCATGTATGGAAGAAAGTGTCGCACCCCTTTGAACTAGTCGTAAGTAGGAGAGAGTCAGATTTTCGGACCCGATATCCTACACGAAGTAGAGGAGAAGGTTCACAATATTCGTGAGCACCTCAAGACCGCCCAGTCCAGACAGAAGAGTTACGCCGACAAGAGACGTGGAGACCTTGCCTTCAACATAGGAGATTTTGTGTATCTGAAAGTGTCGCCATTAAAGGGAATGCAGCGTTTCCAACTGAAAGGAAAGTTAGCCCCCTAGATATAACGGCCCCTTCGAGATTCTGAACCATCGAGGAGAAGTGTCGTATCAATTGGAACTACCCGAAGAGATGTCAGCCGTGCACAATGTGTTCCATATCTCATTACTTCACAAGTGTCTCGAAGTCCCGGAGAAGACTGAAGTGTTCAAGAATATTGATCACCGAACCATAGAAATCAACGATGACCTGACCTATCCCGAAGTACCCATCCGTATTTTGGAAGAAGCATTCAGAACTACCAGAACCTGAAGCATCAAGTTTCTCAAGATTCAGTGGAGCAACCATACAGAAGAGGAAGCTACCTGGGAGCGCGAAGATCATAGCAGGACGGAGTTTCGCGATCTCTTCAAATCCTAGGTAATCTTTTTGTCCTTTTTCAAATCTCGGGACGAGATTTTGTTTACGGGGGGAAGGTTTGTAACTTCCCAAAAATATTAAACTAGAATCATCAAACTCTAATCACCAAATTTAGGATTAACAAAATCTTTTCCAATTAAAAATATGAAAGCATGCATATGTGTGTGTATTGAAATTTGGATTCTTTTGAATTGCCATGGTTCTGTGTTTATTTGCTTGTAAAATGATTCTTAGGTGAAATAAACATCATCTAAACAATCCCCAAACTTTTCCCAAAGACAAACAATTCAAAACCAAACAAATTAAGTGAATGGTCACTTTGGCCAATTTAACTCCCATGCCTACTTTGGCTATCTCTAACTTTCAGAACTTAACAGAAACTTGTTTGGATATTTGCACCCCTTGATAGTACTCATAACAAAGTACCAAGGCCCACCTTGTGATCATCCAGAAACATTCAAATGCATAGTTTAAATGATAGTTTAAAATTGAATCTAGTTCATATGGGAAGATCCCACTTTTTTCAAAAACCACTCAAACCAACTCAATTTTCAAAACCGAAGCATCTACAGACTCACTAGCACATACCTAGCACACCCACCAAAAATAATTTCAAAATTCAAAACTTGAATTCATGCGGCTATTTCATCAAACACCTTCTGATTCAAATCAAACAAAATCAAAACACTATAGTGAGCAGTGATTCTGGCCTAACTTGTTCCCTCTCTGGACACCACTAGCCTTAGTAGATCATCTAACAACCTTAACTAATCTCTAGCCCCACTATAAGCTTGCCAATATCATCAATGGTGAACAGGCCAAGTGCACCCTTGTCACCTCAGTGTGGACAGCAGGCTAGAGGAAGAACTAGCCATGTCAACCTTGTCTGGGAGGTAGCCCGTGTCTCACCGCCCCCTCTCGACCAGCCCTGCCTCGCAGACAACAACCAAAACCGCCAGGAACGCCACGCCCGTGCCGCTGTCGACCATGCCGACGTGCACCGCAGAGCACGCACCATTCCCACGCAACCCGACTATCTCGAGCCCTCGCCGCCCGCCAACATGCTCACCATCGTCCCAGGAGACCGCCAGACATGCCCATTTCACCGCCCGTGCCCCGTAGCCACCACTCGCCGCAGAGTTCGCCGCCTCTGCCTCGCAGAACGTCGAGCGTTCCAGACCGTTTCCCACCGCCCCTACACACGCATTAAAGCCATAGAGCATCGTCAGGAGACCACCGATCGATCGCCACCCTCGGCCATGCCCCTAGCTGCCTGTAGCCATGTCGCCACCGTCGCCTGCCCATCCCGTTCGGTCTCACCGTCGGGCCTATAAAAGGAGACGACCCCCAGCCGAATTGAGCACACCATCTCACTCCCCTCTCCTCACTGATCGTTCCACCCCATTCCCGGAGCAAGACGAGCAGCGCATCGCCGGAATTTGGCCGGAGCCCGCCGCTGCTGGAGAAGAAGGAAGCGAGCGATTGGAGCCGCCCCAGGAGAAGCTGCCGGTACCAGGAGGTTCGCCATCATCGACTTCGTCGTTCGCCCGCCTCGCCGACCCTCGCCTGAGCCCCGGTGAGCCTCCCACGACCCCCACCTGCCACGTTAGGGTTCTGTCTCGCCGGCGCTGCCCGACGTGGACGATGCACCAGAGAGTTGGATTAGAACTAGATCCAACGCACCACGTTGCCCCGTACCGCTTCGCACCCCCCATCTCACTGACGCGTGGGGACGGCAACTTAACCATCCCACGTAAGCGCTGTGCATAGCAGGCCGGCCCATTTTCTCTTCCCGCGCATCCCACTCGTTTGAATTAACTTTTCAATTTTAGTTCAAACCTAGTTCTGTACCCATTTTAAAAAATCAACCTAGCTCGATTCAGTGAACCGAATTGAATGAAACCAATTTTGTTAGAAAGGTTTTGAAATGCTTAATCCAAGCCCGTTGGATTCAAGTCATTAGAAACTATAGATCAACCTTGGTAAAAATAACAAGGCAGAACCTTTTCTGCATTCAAACATTTTTCAAATTTCAACCATATTAGCTTTTGAGTTGATTCCAACTCTCAAAAATCACATTTGATCATACCTTTCAGAATATATAAAAACATATGGGTTTACTTACAGAAATAATGTTCAAGTAATAAAATAATGCCACATAGACATTTCTAGTCACTTTATTTAAATGAAATAAAAGGTTAAATCTTATTAAATTGTGACACCACTTGAAATCACATTCCCATGTACTGAAATATGTGGTGATGACATGTGTAAACATGATCCCATGTTTGGTTTGGAGAATATTAAATCTCAAGTAGTTTTTCAATGAGTAGAAATTACTTTTCTCAAAATAAAATAAATAAGACAAATGCTTTAATCTTGTAATGTTAGTGATGATGCTAGATCATCTATAGAACCCCTTTGTGTGATGATTGAAAGTAGTTAAGTATTGTTTGGTGATTGTCTACCTCATATTTATTTATAGACGCTAGTACCGACCAAGGATACGAGAAGGAAGGAGGATACTACGAAGAAGAAGCCGAGGAGAACTTCAACCACTGCTCTGCACAAGGCAAGCTAACACTTGCAAGATACTCTACTTTAGCAAGCCTTACTAACCAAGTGGACCAATGCAAGCTAACACTTGCAATTATGAGAGTTACATAACCTATGCAATGCACTAAGCATGCTTGGTTAGACACATTTGATGATACCCAATCCTAGTTTTACTTACAAGCTTGCTACTTTATTTCTTTATCAAAGCTCTTACTTAGAGTTTACTTGAGTAAATTGTAGATACTAGTAAGATAACTGAAGGTTGCATAAAGAGCATAAAATTTTGCCTAAGCTAGAAATTATTTATGTCATCCTAAGGTATGAGATTGAACTTAGTTAAACTCCACTAGTTTATCACCCCTCATCAGTACTTACCCCCACTTGTAGATGATAGTGCTAAGCATAAAACTTGATCAACTTTAGATGGGAATACTTGGTGGAAAAATGGTTATGAAAACCTTGGAATGATGGATCATTCTATTGAGATGTTTTGACATGTGTTTCCGAACACCAGATGATTTGGATGATGAAAATGTTGAGGCATGAGCCTTAGCCCTTTATAAAACTGATGGTTGTCTGGATGCGATACCATTCCAATTTTACCGTACAACCACAATACCCGAGAATTGGATAGGGCTTGACTGGAAACTTATATACCTTATTATTGGTTCCCTCACGGCCAAGGTCTGAGCTGAGGCTACCTTGTGAAGATTGTCCACTTGTGCAGTACCCAAGATGACAGTTGGTCATGGTTGGGAGGCCAAACTCACAGGAGAGGTGCTTATACTAGGGCATGTAATCGAAAGGTTAGGATTGATTATCGGCATACTGAGTATGGTGAATTCAGGATTTGTTCCTGACAGATGTATTGAATGTTGTGGTGAAAGTGTACAATCTCTGCAGAGTGTCAAACTATTCGAATAGCCGTGTCCGCGGTTATGGACAGTTGGAGTGGCCATACTGTTCCCCCGTCAGATGTTTTCAAAATGAATTGAGATTTTGACTTGACCACAACAGAGTTGTGATATGAAATACAAGTTCCCACTTAGGTGTTATAAAACTTCAACTAGCTTTCTTCGTTTCTAAACTTAGTAGAGGTAAATCTGGCTTTTCGCAAAACAACCCTAGACCTTAGTGTCCTACTACAAAAAACCCCTTCACTTGTTAGTATTAGTTTGCGAGTACTTAAAGAGTACTCATGGATTTGTCCCTGGCTATTCCCGTGGCCATACTATGAAGAGGAGTACCAGGAGGATGGACCCCAGGAAGGTTACGACAACTAGGATCATCTCCCATCGTCAGCATTGCCTATGACCCCGAAGATGGAGCTTCGCCTATGCTACCGTTATTATTACGTTATTCCGCTGCTTGAGTTGTACTAAGAACTGGATCATGAGATCCTTATTTGTGTAAGACCTTATGTATGGTTTGTAATGGATGATGTACCATGGTATCCAAATCTGTTATGTCTCGCAAAAATGGTAATCCTGGGATTGCGATGTATGGCATAACAGGCATCTGGGATTAAAAATTTGGGTGTTGACAAAAACATACTGGAATGATTCCTAGGAAATTGATTTGTTCTATGTCAAATCTGACAGTGTAATAATATACGACTTTGATTCCTATAGATCCTACAAGGAAGATGATAAGATTGTTTGGTTAGTAAGTGTAACTAAGTGGCCAATATGAGTACACTACATATATGACAACAACCATTTTAAATGATTCCTAAATCTTTTTAAGAAAATGATTTCTGGATTTAAGAAAATGGATTTGAGTTTGTGCTCAAGACATTCTGAATCTGCTAGGTACAGAGGTGCTACCCTCTAGGAATGTGCCCTGTAGCCTAGCAGCTATGGTAATGCTTGTCTAGTAAAAACTAGAGGATAAAATGATGATGTTATATCATGCAAGGCATTATCTTGGACAAATATGAATTATAAGATTTAAAGTAGATTTATTTATCTACTTAATTGCTTGATAACTAGATAGATGATTCCTATCTCAGATGATCTGGGAATATGATTTGAATTTCATAAGGTTTACAGATACCCTAGTGTTATGCTTGGCCTGCTACACATCTGATATGTTGTAGCTTTTCTTAGTAAGCTTCTACTTGTGCCATTTTAAAATTAGTGGCTTCTAAATTTCTTATTGTTAATCAATACCAATAGAGAAATACTCAAAAATTCTAAAGTTGCCTTTTTATCTAGGAACTAAACTTGGTTAGAGGGATTGATTAGTTGCATTGTTGCCAATGAATAAATGGATCAAAGGTTGTTGCCTCTGTCCCTTCCCTGATATGTATCATCTAATGTTGCCTTGTTGCCTGCTTGTCCCTGATATATCCATTAATCTAGATGATCCAATCATGATCCATAAGCTATTGTTGTCTTAGATTGAAAATTGATCCCTTTAGCCAATACTGTGGAAATCAAGACTAGTTCTTGATTTCCCTAAGTTGGGTTCCTATATTGATAATGCCTCATCCTTGATGAGGGAAACATTTTAACACTAACCCAATAATCCCTTATTTGTTTCCATTACTTGAGTGCAGAAAATAAGAACATGTGCTATAGTATGATTTTGGTGGTTAACCTATGATTTGTTGATTTGTTGCAGCTGCTAGGCTAGTGTTGATCTTGATTAACCACTATTGATTTGGTGTATGCTTTCCTCCCTTTTCTGAGGTATCTACTGCTGCTACTCTCCTTGGCACCTAGGCCTCCTCCTTGTGCTCCTGACTTGATCTATTGAACTGCTACTGCTTTTCTTCTACTGGTGCTCCTAGATCTTGTCTTCCCCTTATTCTAGATCTTGGATGGCTCCAGGGAGCAACCAGAGCTAGAGATGTGGTAGTATGAAACTCTGGTGGTGATGTTGTGATGATGTGCTGTGGAGTGTGGATATGTACTTGTTAGCTACGGTTGCTTCCTTCTTATCTGATTTCCTGGGTTGCTGTGGTGATGACATCACTCAGCTGCATGTGGTGATAGTGCTGCTTGTGAGTGTGCCTGGTGTGGTCTTGGAACCCCCCTTGTCCAGGTTTCGTCTATAAGATCTTTTGCTATGGATGTGCTCGGCTGGTTTGGTATTATCTGAAGTTGCTAAATTTTTGGATGTTGCCAAGTGGATTTCTTAGATAGCAAATGATGGTGTCCTGAGGAAAAAATACTGATATGAACAGATACTAAAATATGGTCCCTATATAAACATACTCAATGATGAACTTAGCATAGCAACACTATGCCAGTCTGAGAGTAATATTAGTCTAAACAATTCCCTTTATTTTATTTTCTTTTGCTTTGTTATCTTTTGTGTTGTTTTGCAGGAAATAAGAAGAAGAAAATGTCAGATGATGAAGGGAACAAAGGAATAGTAGCTTAGGAATTTCATTGTATTAAGTATTGTAATTTATTTTCTGTTTAAATATTGTAAAAACATTGTATTTTTTGTATTTTATTTAATAAAGTTTACTAGTTTTCTTTTTCTTTTATAATGCATTTGCAAAGTCAATGTAATATTGATATCTACTTGTACTAAAGAATCCTTTTAGTTATTCCTTTATGTAATTCATTTTTATATTAATTTATTTATAGTAATTTACTTTTATTCTTTTATTGTAACAACAATGAAACATTGTATTCTATAATAAAGGGTTCCACTATTCTTGGAACTAATTAAATATTTATATCTTACTTATAAATAAGAATTCCATTCTTATTTATTATTATAATTCATTTCATTCAATTTTATTTATTATTTGAGACTTGTAATTATGGTATCTTTTCACAAATAAGAGTTCACCTCTTATTTCTTATTCCAATTTAATTTCCAATTAATAATCTATCTCAAATTCTTATACTATTCAAATCTATCAATTAAATATTCAAATTTGAATGGTATTCCCCTCAAACACAAAATTACAGTAGATGTCATGTCGAAATCCATCATAACTGTCCTGGTGTTTCTATCAGAACAAGAGAGATCTCGATCCCTCCATAGCTCTTTTAGTTTTGCGCAAAAATTTCCCAGATTTTCTTATACCTGAATGCAATGCACAACCCTGTGTCCTCTCTATTTCTAGGTGCTAATACTGGGATGTTACAAAGTGCAAGCATATACAACATAGATGACACAATGGTTCAAGTTTATTAGGGCCAAGGAATATAAAGTGTGCCATCAAGTTCGTGAGAGCTTTAATCACTATTTTTTCACATAACAAAATACTTTTTAATTGGAAGATAGCTGAAAAAAGAATATACTTGGAATGGTGTAACACACCATGCATAGGAATTTATAGTGGAGACTGTGGAATAACTTGGTTTCTTGGGAGTTGGAAGCATGAGTAGAGCTTACTCATATAAGTGGAGGCTAGCAAAATACTGGGAGCGACCAACTAAGAGAGCAATAATGGCCATAATCATGCAGAGCGACAAAACATTACTAATCAAAGCATAAAGTGGTACTACAAGTCAAGCACTAAATGATCATAGAGGCTATGGTGACTTGTTAATAGTCATAACATGGTGTGAGCATGTGCCAAGTCAACCCAAACAAAGCATCAAAGGATAATACCACAATACTATGATTTTGTATGCTAAAACAACGCATGATTCCTTCAAGGAACGTTAAGCAATCCTAATTGTTTAGAACAAATCATCATACAACAATAATCACTAAGCATAATGTCAAAACAACATCTAGCATGACATGATAAAGTCTAAGCCACAGTCAAAGCAAGCTCACTTTTGTACCACTTAAGCACGAAGCTTCCTACTCTTTTCCAACACCAAGCAACTTATTTGAAACAACTCACAAAGATAATAATCAATAAAAATCAGTGAGCATGTCCCACAAATCCACAAAGAAGAACTAAAAAGTTCTAAGCTGAAATCACAAGAAAACTAAGGCTAGACACAGTGCTAGCAAAAGAGAACACTCACAAGACAATAAGAATGAAAACTAGAGTGTTCTAGGCAATGAAAACAAAGTGTGTCTCTCTCCAAAATAAGTGTGTTGGGATCCAACCAACTTACTCAAGCAAACTAAGCAAAAGAAAACTAAAAATGAAAACTAAGACGCTCCAAGAACAACACAACTATGCATGAAACAATAAAAACAAAGTGTCTAGAAAGACCTGAGCTTTTTATTGATGAAGAAGGGGATGCCTTGGGCATCCCCAAGCTTTGACACTTGTACCTCTTGAATATTTCTTGGGGTGACACAGGGTGGCATCCCCAAGATTAAGCTTTTGTCCATTCTTCATCTCATTACATCATTCTCTCTCTATACCTAAAAATTTTCCTTTATACAAAACTTCACACAATCTTCATCTCATTGTGTGAAGTTTTCTATGAAGGAAAATTATTTTGACTGTGACTTAGACTTTAGCATGTCATGCTAGATATTTTTTTGACCTTATGCTTAGTGATTATTGTTGTAGCATGACTTGTTCCAAACAATTAGGATTACTTAATGTGCCTTGAAGGAATCATGTGTTGTTTTAGCATACAAAAGCATAGTATTGTTGTATTCTCCTTTGATGCTTAGTTTGGGTTGACTTGGCACATGCTCACACCATGTTATGGCTATGAACAAGTCACCATAGCCTCTATGATCATTTAGTCCTTGACTTGTAGTACCGCTTTATGCTTTGATTAGTAATGTTTTGTCGCTCTGCATGATTATGGCCATTATTGCTCTCCTAGTTGGTCGCTCCCAGTCTTTTGCTAGCCTCCACTTGTATGAGTAAGCTCTACTCATGCATCCAACTCCCAAGAAACCAAGTTATTCCAAAGTGTCCACTATAAATTCCTATGCATGGTGTGTTACACCATTCCAAGTATATTCTTGTTTTCATCTATCTTCCAATTAAAAAGTCTTTTTGTTATGTGAAAACTTAGTGATTAAAGCTCTCACGAACTTGATGGCACACTTTATTTTTCTTGCCCCTAATAAACTTAAACCATTGTGTCATCTATGTTGTATATGCTTGCACTTATACGTTGGAATTAGCAGAACCGTGCTGTCACGGGGAACGCTATCAACATTGCACTTGTACATTGTACACAGTTGATATCATGCTATTTTGTCTATGGATGTTGTCGGTGTGAAATGAAAGGGGAGCTTGTAAGTCCATGGAGTTATGTATGTGTGTTAGAGAAATGCCTGGGCCGCTAGCCTAAGCCATGCCTAATCATGGTGGAAACTTGTAGCATCACCATAGTGAGCAATCTATGGAGCATTCTTCTTTTAAAAAAAGAGATAGAAAAAGAGATTGAGAAAAAGAAAAAATATGAGAAAAGAGGAAAGAGAGAAAATAACACCATATTCCCATGGTAAATAAGAAGATTGCTGAGATGCTCATTGTCTGCTTGCCTTGTCATTTTGATTATGGGATAGCTCATGTATCATGTGCAAGGGGTACCCCGTTGGCGGTTCTCTATGATACACATGTACTTACTATGACAAGAACTTGCAAGTAACTAAACTTGAGTATCATGAGGAGTGGCCCTCGTATTCAAGGGACATGATATTGCCAACTTATACTTTTTCAAGCATATACTCCATAGTTTGTTCACTTTAACCTTAATCACTTCAAGATGCTTATGATAGGGGCAATGAGGGCTGAAAGCTAACAAGTACCATAATTTTTGGAAGCTCTTTTTGAGACTTGAAATCCCTGCTTCCCTTTATGAAGGGCCTTTCTTCCACTATTATATTGAGTCTCCACCTTCTATCCTTAGGCACCAATTAAGAGATCATAGTTGCCATTCTTAGTTCTATGTGCATTGTCCCAAAACTTATTGATTGATGCATATTATTGATATTACTTATTCTTGTGATATTTGTATCTAGTCACTCTTATGAACTTTGAAGGTGTCCTATGCATCTATTTGATACTCCATGAGGGACAAGCTGAATGCCACTATGCTACGTTTTCTGTATGTGAAACAAACAAACGTTTTTCAATGCATGTTATTCATGATCTTTGTTCGTAACCTTTTATGTTGCATGCATAGTTACTTTCTCTTACTGTTAGAACTCCATCTTTCATGCTCATGTTTAGAGTTCTTGGATCCCAGCTTTCAATGCTTGCAAATGGTTTGATCTTGATTTTGATGGTGCATGTCTGATACGTCGGAAACGTATCTATAATTTTTGATGTCCCATGATTGTTTAGTATCTACTTTGCTTTGCTTTGTCTACACTTTGAGATGTTTTTATATGTTTTTGGTACTAACCTATTAACAAGATGCCACAGTGCTAGTTGCCTGTTTTCTTCTGTTTTTGGTTCCAGAAAGGCAGAAAATCAATATTCTCGGAACTAGACGGGACAAAAGCCAAAGTCAATATTTTACCATGGGGAACACGGAGCCAGAATACGAGACGGAGGGGAGGCACCAGGGGGCCACACCCCCTGGTGGCGCGGGCTAGGGTTAGCCGCACCTGGGGGGTGTGACCACCCTGGCCGCCCCATGCCTCGCCTCTTCGCCTATAAATACCACCCGATGCATAAACCCTAAGTACCCGATCAATATTCCACGAAACCATCTGTAGCCGCCGCCACCATCGTCCCTAGATCGGGGGGTGATGACCCACAAGTGTAGGGGATTGCAACAGTCTTCGCGGGTAGTATTACCCAATTTATTGATTCGACACAAGGGAGCCAAAGAATACTTGCAAGCCTTAACAACTGAGTTGTAAGTTCAGCTGCACCTGGAAATAGTTCTTGCTCACAGAAGTTCATCAGTAACAACAGTTTGGTAGTAGCAACAACAAAGCAACAACATCAGTAACATCAACAGTGAAACAAGAGCAATAGTAACAGTAACGGTAAATAGTGGGATTTGAGTGCGGTAGGCATAGGGATGGATGGACGGGTGTTGCTGATGGTGCTCGAGGAAGCGGTTGAAATAGAGTCCCCAGCAATGGCGCCAGCAACACTTGATGCTAACTGGTGCCTCGTTGGTAACCCCAAGCGCGGGGTGTGAAGAGCAAGAAGCAAGTTTTCCCCCAGTTGAGACCGAGGTTATCGAACCAGAAGGAGGAAGGAAACGTCACACAGGTGTTGGAAGCAACATGGAGACCTGCACAACACAAACTCAAGACTTTGCCCCAACGAATCAGTGAGGTTGTCAAGCTCACCGATTTGCTGTAACAAAGGATTAAACGTATGGTGTGGAAGGTAATGGTTTGCAGCAAGTAAACAAGTAACAGTGGAAGATGTATCAATGGTAAAGATTGGACCGGGGTCCATAGTTCACTAGAGGTGCTCTCCTTAGATAAACAACATGCCATGAAGGGTAAACAAATTACAGCAGGGCAATTGACAGGAACTAAGCAAGGCATAACAATGCAATTACTAGCCAAAAATATCCTATGAGGTTGATTGGGAAATACAAAAATATACATAGACAGTAATCCAACTGCATCTATGACTAGAAGTCCACCTTCAGATTATCATCTGAACCCCCTCCAGTATTAAGTTGCAAGCAACAGACAACTGCTTTAAGTAAAGTGTGTAAGGTAAACAGTCCACATGTTCCATGAACAAGAGACCGTTGTTTTCTCCCTAGTAGAAACAGCACATCTACAACCGAAGAGATTATTGTCACTTCCCTTGGAAACTAGAGGCATGAACCCACTATCGAGCATAAATACTCCCTCTTGGAGTCACTAGCAACTACTTGGCCAAGATAACCACTAGCAACGGAGAGCATGCAAGATCACAAACAACACAGACATGATAGAATCATAATGTAGGGGTCCCAACCTTTAATAAGATTGATCCCTCCTGTGTTTACAATGCTAGTCCCTGGATCAATAGCTAGCATCCACAGTTAAGATGTAATATCAAGAAACAAAGGTCATATTATAACTTTATAACCAGGAATAACATAAGTTTATTACATCACATATAGCTCATAGGGCTATTACATTATATTGCAGCGGAATAACTATAAGCATGGGGTCCTTCATCTTCAAAGTGCCACATGCAGATGTTGGTTGTAGACTTTGTAATCCTAAACAATCAATCTTCACTAAAATCAATCAAACCTGCAACATACAAGTTACAGCCACAAGGGTCAATACATTTGAATTGTATTGGCAAGTGATACTATGGTAGTATAGTGGAGTCTATCATCTATATGCATTTGGCTAAGTGGAGTTGAGGCTTGCATTGCTCAAAATAGATTTTTCCTTAACATTTGAAAATACTAAGTTTTTGCTTGACAAAATCATTTTTCTCAATCAAAGATTTCAAGATCCTTGTACCAAGCCATCTCTCCATCAATGATTGAAGAATTCAAACAACCCTTGTTCAAACCACAAGTTTTAATTTAGAAATTTGAATGATGATATTCTTGATTGCTTCCATGTCTTGATGCTCAAATTGTCCTTTACCAGGGACATGGCTAAGTACTTAGATTTTACACTCTGCAGAGGTGGTGCACTTTACCCACAAGACTTGGTTTCCCAAGACAAAATCTTTCAGAAGCCTTCCCTTAGACCAAAATGGACGCGCTCCAACCTATCAAACACTACCACCCACTGTCCATATGGCTAAGTTCTTGCAACCTATATGATCATGGCAGAGCCCATATTGCCAAGTGGTTGCACTTGAAGCTTCTCAACATTTGACATCTCAAATCTCTTTGTTTCCTGGGTGGCATTCCACAAGTGTGATACACAATCCAAGCCTATGGCATTGTGAACCACTCAACATAACCCAATCCTTCCATTTCCACCCAGGTGATTCATTAACTTAGTTGTTTTATTAAATAAAATCACAAGTCCTTAGACTTAGAATATTTTTCCATAGTGTGAATATATATTCCACCCATGTTTTCTATTAGCTAGGCTAAGCTTGGTAGTAATAGGGAACTTAACTTATGAAATCCTACTAAGGATTCATCTACTAGGTTTTCCTATAGCAAGATCTATACTTAGCAAAATCCATGCAAGTTTTACTTAGCAAAATTACTAATGCATAGAGAAAGTAATGGGACAAAAAGTATGAAGCATCACTTGCCTTTTTGGTAGAGTATAGGTTCACTTCTTGATCTTTGCAACAATCACACTCTTCAAGTCACTACAAATCAATCAAGCAAGGCACAAACTCAATCTACCAATCAAGCAAAACAACACACATAAATAACAAAGTCAAAGAAATGCATGCAAGCATGCCAAGCTTTGTTTTGTTTGAAAAAGTGGTTCCTAGTGGATCATAGTCATTTGGGTACATCCAATGGTCATTTTCTAAAGTGGCCAAGTCATTAGCAAAAAGGTTTCACTTTAAAACCATTTTCAAAACAAAGTGTTATTTTATGTGGTGTAGAAATATTTTTATGAAGGCATTAGCCTATAGGGTTCACCAAATGAGTTGCTATTGCAAAACTTGGTGTTTTTGGGTCAGTAGGTTTGGTCCAAAACATTTCCTTAAAGTTTTCTTTTCATAAACATTTTTATATCAAAAACTATTCTTTTTATTTGGCTAGAAAATGACTAAGTCAAGTAATCCAACCTAAATTTACAAAATCATTTCTAACACCAAGGGTTGGTTCTTAGGGTCAGTAAGGTCACAACAAATCAATTTGCAAAGGTTTTACTCCAAAAATCATTTTTAAACAATTTTTATACTCTAAACAAGCTCACAAAAGTTTCTGCAAATTCAAACAAGCTAACAGATACTATTTGTCAAACTAAGGCCATGGTTGGCTAGGGCTTGTTCTCCTGATTTCATTGATATAAAATTTTCCAAATTTGGACGTGTGGTTTGAAAGTTATAAGGGTTTGAAGTTTGCAAACAAATCTGTTTTCAAATTTCTTTTAAACAGATTCTAGTGCCACGCGGCGCTTTCCTATTAGTTGGTACCGTTTCGTCTGGATCACGCAATGAAAGCCGTTGGATTAAGTTACATCGCACGGGTCAGATTGCATACCCCTTCGCGTATAAGTGATTCTATCTACGCCTCAGGATCAAGATCCAACGGTCCGAATCTAATGACCTAGAACTGGCGGCGGTGGATTCTGTCGCGCGGCGGCGGCGGCTCGGTAGTGGCATCGCCGGCGATACAGGAAGCGAGAAAGAGAGAGAGGGGGCTCACCTGATTCGCTGGATGACGCTGATGCTCGACGTGCTCTTGGGGAGGCAGGGGGCGCATGGACGGGTTGGTAATTTCTCGCCGGAGTTGTGCTTCACCTCGGGTGCGGACAGATGTCGTCGGAGGCGAGCGTCTGGGGTGCAAGCGAGAGAAACAACGCATCAGGAAGATGCACATGAGTTCAAGATTCGTGAAAACACCCACCAGTGAGCAAGGGGCGCACGAGGTCGTCGGCTATGGCTCACCGGAGTTGAGCTTATCGTCGGTGGCGCTCAGACGTGGACAGAGTCATGGTTGCAGGTCATGTGCGGGCAAGCTGGCGCTATGCGGAGGTTCGCCTGGAGGTGGGGAGAAAGCTTGGGTGCGCCAGAGAGCAAGGGGGGCGTGGGCTGGCCGGAATTGCCGTGGTTGTTCGTCGGAGACGGCGGCGGTGTAAGAGGAAATTAGAGCAGCCTGGTGGCTCCTGTGGGGTGAGGTCTGGGGGAGAAGGGAGAGGGAAGTCTGGCGTTTAACGCTGAGTGGTCATGGCGAGGAGTAAACGCAGCAGTAAAGTGTATTGACCGCGAGAAATTAGCGACAGAAACGGTCGCGAGGTGAGGGGAAGAAGGAGTCGCGGGGAGGAAGAAGGGGACACGGCTGTGAGGGTCCACTGGCAGCGAGAGAGGGTGCGTGAGTGTGGGGTCCAATCGTCATACTCGGTGCGGGTAGATTCCTGAGTGAGAAATTAACGACTCGCTGGGGAGAGGTGGGTTGTTGGGCTGGAATGGGCTGGGCCTTGTTGGGTTGTCCTTTTCCCTATTTTTTTCTGTCTATTTGTTTTATTCTTTTCTAATTCTTTTTCTGTTTTGAATTTCAAACAATTGTTCACACATTCAAACAACACTCAAATTAATTCAAACAAACACTCAACTTTACTCTGAATTTGGTTCTGTTTTTCAACATAATCCAAATCTCAAAACAACATAACAATTTTATTCTTTTTAAGATCCATTCTTTAATTTAAATAAATGGATATTTTAGTTATTTAATAATATAGGGTTTGTTTTAATTGATATAATCTTCATTTAAAATCCAAACACTTTCAAATCTAAAACAATAGGTTTATTTGGAAATAAATAATATTTTGAAAAATTGTTTAAAATAATATAATCCTTTTACTTTAGGGTCCATTAATAATTAAATAAAATGGGTCTTAGTTATGAAATCAAATAGAGTTTGATTTTATTAATAAAATCTTTATTTGAAACCTAAATATTTTCAAAACCAAATCAATAGGTTTTATTTGGAAATATTAAATACTTGGAAACTTGTTTTAAAACAAAATAACATTTTATTTTAGAGTCCATTATTAATTAATATAATAGACTTTCATTATTAGATCAACTTGGGTTTGTTTTATTGAGTTATTTATTTTTGAAATCTAAAATAAAGTCAAAACACTTTAGTAGGTTTTATTAGAGAATATAAATCACTTGGGAAACCCATTTAAAATAATTTAATAAGTTTTGATGTTTTAATTAAAATGGTGAACCCTTTTATTTTAAAAGAGTTTGAATATTAATTCCTTGTTATTTTATTTAAGCAAAACTTTATTATTTTTAAATAACCTTTTCTATTTTATTTAAAACAAAATGTTTTAATTCCCAAAGCTTGGTCAAGGTTTAATTTGGTCTTATAAACAATCCTTATTTATAATCTACCTTTTCTTTTGAATACTAAATCTTTTATTTTTTAAAAAAATCCAAAATAGTAATTCCAAAACATTTTTAATTTCCTTTATTGAATGTTTATCTTTTTAAATCCCTTTAGGATTTTATTTAATTCAAATGGGTTTGAAGTTTCCCTTTAAGTTCAAAAAGTTTCTTCTAGCTCTGAAAATCAACAAAGTTTTATTTTATTAATTTATTTTCACATTACAAGATTTGGAAAATCTTGGGATGTGACAGGCTACCACCCTTAAAATAAATCTCGTCCCGAGATTTGGGGAGGCTAGGGTTACAAGCAAGTTCAAAACAACTAGGGTACTACCACCCTTAAAAATTTTCGAACAAAAATTACATCTTGTCCTTCTTGGAATCCTGGGTAAAACTTCTCTAAGCAAACTTTTGTATGGTGTCCTTGGTTTCCATTCTTGACTCATGGGCCAAGGTTGAGTTTCTCCATAGGCTTGTTTAATTTGTTCTCCATCCTTTCTGGACAATTGTTTGCATAGTTGCCTAGTTCCTTGCATTTGAAACATGTGACAAGGCTGATATCCCTCATAGGCTTGTTTATCTTATACTTCATCTTTTCTGGACAGTAGTTTGCATAATGTCCTAACTCTTTGCAATGTTTGCACATCACTTGGCTAATATCTTTCTTTTCCTTTGGTATCATTGCTTTTTGCTTGATTCTTTGGTTCTTCTTCTTTTCTGGGCATCCATTGGCATAGTGTCCCATCTCTTTGCAATTGTAGCATTGTACTTGAGTAATATCCTTCTTGTTAGGGTTGGGGCATTTCTTCTTCTTGGGTCTCTCCAAAGCTAGGAGTTCTTCTAGTTCATGCTCTTCATAGGTGGGAGATCTTTCTCTCTTCTTGGGGTATTGATCTTCATGTTCTTTGGATGCATGATCCTTGTCTCTAAAAACATTGCTAGCTTGGGTTCCTTCTAGAATAACATCTTTGTCATCCTTGTTGTCATTAGCTCTTTGGGAAAAGTTTTCTCCCCTGTTGATCATTTGAGTAACTAATCCTTGCAACAATTGGGATTGAAGCTTCAAAATCCTTTGTATGGCTGGGTCTAGTCCATTGTTGTTGGCTAAAAGCTGAGTTGTCTCTTGGCTCAACTGGTTTTGGGTTGCTATAAGTTCTCTCATGTTGTCTTCTTGGTTGGTGTTGGTGTCTCTTGGAGTAGTCATTTGTTTGGGTTGAAGGGAGTTTAGAATAGGCATGTTATTTCTAGGAATTATTTCTATTCACACACATCACATTTCACACAAGCAATGTGCATGCAATCACAAACAATCATTTCACTCAAACAACAAAGTTCAAGCACATACTTAGGCAACAAAATATTTTTGTTACACCACATAAGTTGGTGGTTTTGACTTAACTAAAATGTGGTGGTCCATCTATATGGTTCACTTGTGATCTTTGCTTCCTTCTTGGTTGCTTCTTCTTACATGAGATCATGGTTTCCTTGGAAAAACTTTTGGTCACAATACTTCAAAGTTGTTGATGGCTCCTTCCTATTTTGCATTCTCTCAGTCTCTAAATCTTGAGTAAGATTTCCTTGTCTCACTTGTAGTCCTTAGTAGTTTCCAAGTTGGAAGTCCTTGGTGAACATGCTGAAGATGTTGAAGTCATTAGAGTTGAAGATGTTGAAATCATTAGAGTTGAAGAAGTTGAAGAAGTCTTTTGCACATGGTGTAGTCTTTGGTCATGGGGTAGGTTTTTTTTTTCATCATGTTGAAGTAGAAGAGGTGTAGAGTTGAAACCAAAATGGTGGAGGAAAGAGTTTACAAGTGTTTTTGTAAATAAGTTTTGGATCAAAGTATAACTCCTATTTTTCTAAGGGTTTTTGTCCAATCCTAGGGTTTACAAATCCTACAGGCAACACAATGCTCTGATACCATCTGTAGGGGTCCCAACCTTTAATAAGATTGATCCCTCCTGTGTTTACAATGCTAGTCCCTGGATCAATAGCTAGCATCCACAGTTAAGATGTAATATCAAGAAACAAAGGTCATATTATAACTTTATAACCAGGAATAACATAAGTTTATTACATCACACATAGCTCATAGGGCTATTACATTATATTGCAGCGGAATAACTATAAGCATGGGGTCCTTCATCTTCAAAGTGCCACAGGCAGATGTTGGTTGTAGACTTTGTAATCCTAAACAATCAATCTTCACTAAAATCAATCAAACCTGCAACATACAAGTTACAGCCACAAGGGTCAATACATTTGAATTGTATTGGCAAGTGATACTATGGTAGTATAGTGGAGTCTATCATCTATATGCATTTGGCTAAGTGGAGTTGAGGCTTGCATTGCTCAAAATAGATTTTTCCTTAACATTTGAAAATACTAAGTTTTTGCTTGACAAAATCATTTTTCTCAATCAAAGATTTCAAGATCCTTGTACCAAGCCATCTCTCCATCAATGATTGAAGAATTCAAACAACCCTTGTTCAAACCACAAGTTTTAATTTAGAAATTTGAATGATGAGATTCTTGATTGCTTCCATGTCTTGATGCTCAAATTGTCCTTTACCAGGGACATGGCTAAGTACTTAGATTTTACACTCTGCAGAGGTGGTGCACTTTACCCACAAGACTTGGTTTCCCAAGACAAAATCTTTCAGAAGCCTTCCCTTAGACCAAAATGGACGCGCTCCAACCTATCAAACACTACCACCCACTGTCCATATGGCTAAGTTCTTGCAACCTATATGATCATGGCAGAGCCCATATTGCCAAGTGGTTGCACTTGAAGCTTCTCAACATTTGACATCTCAAATCTCTTTGTTTCCTGGGTGGCATTCCACAAGTGTGATACACAATCCAAGCCTATGGCATTGTGAACCACTCAACATAACCCAATCCTTCCATTTCCACCCAGGTGATTCATTAACTTAGTTGTTTTATTAAATAAAATCACAAGTCCTTAGACTTAGAATATTTTTCCATAGTGTGAATATATATTCCACCCATGTTTTCTATTAGCTAGGCTAAGCTTGGTAGTAATAGGGAACTTAACTTATGAAATCCTACTAAGGATTCATCTACTAGGTTTTCCTATAGCAAGATCTATACTTAGCAAAATCCATGCAAGTTTTACTTAGCAAAATTACTAATGCATAGAGAAAGTAATGGGACAAAAAGTATGAAGCATCACTTGCCTTTTTGGTAGAGTATAGGTTCACTTCTTGATCTTTGTAACAATCACACTCTTCAAGTCACTACAAATCAATCAAGCAAGGCACAAACTCAATCTACCAATCAAGCAAAACAACACACATAAATAACAAAGTCAAAGAAATGCATGCAAGCATGCCAAGCTTTGTTTTGTTTGAAAAAGTGGTTCCTAGTGGATCATAGTCATTTGGGTACATCCAATGGTCATTTTCTAAAGTGGCCAAGTCATTAGCAAAAAGGTTTCACTTTAAAACCATTTTCAAAACAAAGTGTTATTTTATGTGGTGTAGAAATATTTTTATGAAGGCATTAGCCTATAGGGTTCACCAAATGAGTTGCTATTGCAAAACTTGGTGTTTTTGGGTCAGTAGGTTTGGTCCAAAACATTTCCTTAAAGTTTTCTTTTCATAAACATTTTTATATCAAAAACTATTCTTTTTATTTGGCTAGAAAATGACTAAGTCAAGTAATCCAACCTAAATTTACAAAATCATTTCTAACACCAAGGGTTGGTTCTTAGGGTCAGTAAGGTCACAACAAATCAATTTGCAAAGGTTTTACTCCAAAAATCATTTTTAAACAATTTTTATACTCTAAACAAGCTCACAAAAGTTTCTGCAAATTCAAACAAGCTAACAGATACTATTTGTCAAACTAAGGCCATGGTTGGCTAGGGCTTGTTCTCCTGATTTCATTGATATAAAATTTGCCAAATTTGGACGTGTGGTTTGAAAGTTATAAGGGTTTGAAGTTTGCAAACAAATCTGTTTTCAAATTTCTTTTAAACAGATTCTAGTGCCACGCGGCGCTTTCCTATTAGTTGGTACCGTTTCGTCTGGATCACGCAATGAAAGCCGTTGGATTAAGTTACATCGCACGGGTCAGATTGCATACCCCTTCGCGTATAAGTGATTCTATCTACACCTCAGGATCAAGATCCAATGGTCCGAATCTAATGACCTAGAACTGGCGGCGGTGGATTCTGTCGCGCGGCGGCGGCGGCTCGGCAGTGGCGTCGCCGGCGATACAGGAAGCGAGAAAGAGAGAGAGGGGGCTCACCTGATTCGCTGGATGACGCTGATGCTCGACGTGCTCTTGGGGAGGCAGGGGGCGCATGGACGGGTTGGTAATTTCTCGCCGGAGTTGTGCTTCACCTCGGGTGCGGACAGATGTCGTCGGAGGCGAGCGTCTGGGGTGCAAGCGAGAGAAACAACGCATCAGGAAGATGCACATGAGTTCAAGATTCGTGAAAACACCCACCAGTGAGCAAGGGGCGCACGAGGTCGTCGGCTATGGCTCACCGGAGTTGAGCTTATCGTCGGTGGCGCTCGGACGTGGACAGAGTCATGGTTGCAGGTCATGTGCGGGCAAGCTGGCGCTATGCGGAGGTTCGCCTGGAGGTGGGGAGAAAGCTTGGGTGCGCCAGAGAGCAAGGGGGGCGTGGGCTGGCCGGAATTGCCGTGGTTGTTCGTCGGAGACGGCGGCGGTGTAAGAGGAAATTAGAGCAGCCTGGTGGCTCCTGTGGGGTGAGGTCTGGGGGAGAAGGGAGAGGGAAGTCTGGCGTTTAACGCTGAGTGGTCATGGCGAGGAGTAAACGCAGCAGTAAAGTGTATTGACCGCGAGAAATTAGCGACAGAAACGGTCGCGAGGTGAGGGGAAGAAGGAGTCGCGGGGAGGAAGAAGGGGACGCGGCTGTGAGGGTCCACTGGCAGCGAGAGAGGGTGCGTGAGTGTGGGGTCCAATCGTCATACTCGGTGCGGGTAGATTCCTGAGTGAGAAATTAACGACTCGCTGGGGAGAGGTGGGTTGTTGGGCTGGAATGGGCTGGGCCTTGTTGGGTTGTCCTTTTCCCTATTTTTTTTTCTGTCTATTTGTTTTATTCTTTTCTAATTCTTTTTCTGTTTTGAATTTCAAACAATTGTTCACACATTCAAACAACACTCAAATTAATTCAAACAAACACTCAACTTTACTCTGAATTTGGTTCTGTTTTTCAACATAATCCAAATCTCAAAACAACATAACAATTTTATTCTTTTTAAGATCCATTCTTTAATTTAAATAAATGGATATTTTAGTTATTTAATAATATAGGGTTTGTTTTAATTGATATAATCTTCATTTAAAATCCAAACACTTCAAATCTAAAACAGTAGGTTTATTTGGAAATAAATAATATTTTGAAAACTTGTTTAAAATAATATAATCCTTTTACTTTAGGGTCCATTAATAATTAAATAAAATGGGTCTTAGTTATGAAATCAAATAGAGTTTGATTTTATTAATAAAATCTTTATTTGAAACCTAAATATTTTCAAAACCAAATCAATAGGTTTTATTTGGAAATATTAAATACTTGGAAACTTGTTTTAAAACAAAATAACATTTTATTTTAGAGTCCATTATTAATTAATATAATAGACTTTCATTATTAGATCAACTTGGGTTTGTTTTATTGAGTTATTTATTTTTGAAATCTAAAATAAAGTCAAAACACTTTAGTAGGTTTTATTAGAGAATATAAATCACTTGGGAAACCCATTTAAAATAATTTATTAAGTTTTGATGTTTTAATTAAAATGGTGAACCCTTTTATTTTAAAAGAGTTTGAATATTAATTCCTTGTTATTTTATTTAAGCAAAACTTTATTATTTTTAAATAACCTTTGCTATTTTATTTAAAACAAAATGTTTTAATTCCCAAAGCTTGGTCAAGGTTTAATTTGGTCTTATAAACAATCCTTATTTATAATCTACCTTTTCTTTTGAATACCAAATCTTTTATTTAAAAAAAAAATCCAAAATAGTAATTCCAAAACATTTTTAATTTCCTTTATTGAATGTTTATCTTTTTAAATCCCTTTAGGATTTTATTTAATTCAAATGGGTTTGAAGTTTCCCTTTAAGTTCAAAAAGTTTCTTCTAGCTCTGAAAATCAACAAAGTTTTATTTTATTAATTTATTTTCACATTACAAGATTTGGAAAATCTTGGGATGTGACACATAAAGATAGAACCATTAATCAAACCAACAAACAATCTCAATATCCATCGGATCCCCGCAAACACAACATGCATGATTACAAATAGATTAGATCTTGATCATGAACGGAGCTCACAAGATCTATACATGAAAGCACAAAGGACGAGATACAACCATATAGCTACTACATGGACCCATAGTCCAAGGTGGAACTACTCACGAATCATACCGGAGAGAAGGCCTCCGGGATGATCTCCCCTCCGACAGGGTGCCGGAAAGAGCTTCGGATCCCCCGATCTAGGTACGATGGTGGCGGCGGCTACAGACGGTTTCGTGGAATATTGATCGGGTACTGAGAGTTTCTGCATCAGGGGCTTCTTATAGGCGAAGGGGGATACCGAGGCGGCAGCCAGGGCGGCCAAACCCTATCCAGGCGCGGGTGACATGGTTGTACCCCGCGGGTACATGATCTCAGCATACCTGGTCCAGCCCAAGGAAGGCCCACGGCAAATATACGCCGGCCCATGAAGACTTTCGGGTGGCCAAGGCCCATGACGCCTTCGGATCCTTGGAGAGCAAGACTAGAGTAGATAGGAAATTCAAAGGGGTAAAACCCTAGAACCTGTAACCGACTAGGTCTATGCCCGAGACCTGCCTAAGTCTATATAAAGGCCAGGAGGGCACGACCTAGATCTCTCTCTCATACTTTTGCATACACACCTCCGCGCCAGATTACATCTGCGCACCCCTGTAACCTTCGGTTCCGCCGTAATCAAGAGCAGACAAGCAAGAGTAGGGTTTTCCCTCCGGGGGCCTAAACCTGGGTAAACCTCGTGTCCCGTGTTGCTTGTTTGCGAACCGTTCCGCGATCTCCAGCATCCCCATCTTCTCCAAAACCCAAGTCCATAACAATGGGCATTGATGAGATTAAACCTCGTCAATTGGCGCCGTCTGTGGAAACTGGGGACGCTGATCGTGCGATCGTGACGGTCCCAACCCGATCGATCTACAACTCTACGGCGACGGAGAGTCACCTCCTCTTCGGCGCTTTCGACTTCCACCGGCCACCATGAAGGACTTCGAGCCCGTAGGCGACGGACTCGAGATCCTGTTCGGGAGCTTCTGCTTCCAGGTGGGGCAAACTGGCACCCTCCGCCTCCCTGAGCGGGTGCCCCTACCATCAATCAGGCCCGCTTTGTGGGCCCCACACCCTGTGCTACGCACAACATCATCAACAGATGAGTCCTACGACAGCAGCAGCTGCAACTCCGATCTGTGCGATCCGCCATCGAATGAAGGGACCTACGGTTCCGGATACGAAAGCTACGGCAGCAGCGGACTAATCTACGAGCGCTACCAATGCGCCGTAGTCATCCAGGGCGACGTGGATCAGCAAACACCCAACCCTCCGCCCAACCTGACACCTAACCCGTCAGATCGAAACGGCAGGAACAGAAGAAGCCAGTCCCCACCACCCGAAGGGGACAACAACGGCCATGTCATCCGCCTTAGCAAAGAAGGATGGGCCCAAGCACGCGCCGCCGTGGCGGGCAGTATAGTCCTGCCTGCAGACTCCTCACGGGATCTGCTGATGGCCTACCATCTACTCCTGATCGAGGAGCACAAGAAGCAGGTCAAGATGCAAGAAGTTCTCGACAAACGCAAGAAAGCAGCCTCGGAGTCCAGCGCGCGACGAGCTGCGCTCTCCGCCATGGGCATCGGCTCTAGCTCGAACGGCAACCACGGCAACAAGCACCGCTCCCGAACGGAGAACATGGACCCCAAGGAGCGTCGTGAGGTGACCCGAACCCTCAACGTATCCTTCATGGAGATGGATGCCGACGGCAACATCATCCCGAAGACACCGCAAGCTGCGATCATAGAAGCCACTGCGTACCTCGCGGCCCACCCACCTCCGGAGGGGGACCCGAAGAGAGCCATGCACAAGTCCGCACTCACCAAACTCAGACTCGTCGGAGCTGCGCTCCATCAAGAAACTCCTATGGAGCCGAAAAAGAAAGCTACAGTCAGGTTCAACCGCATCCCCACTCCCTCATCCGAAGAAGAGGACCATGACCTTTCTCGAAGGCACAAGAGCTCGCGTCATCGCAGCTGCGATTACAACGCCAGAGACGCGCTAACACAGCGCAAAATCGACAAAGCGCGAGCTAAGCGCGCATGCTCGTCTGAATCCGAGATGGACGAAGACGAAGGAGAACTCTATGGAGCCCGGTGCTTCAGTAGATCTGTCTGATGGACACGGATGCCACGAAATTTCAAGCTTCCTTCGGATACTCAGAAGTTCGACGGCACACAAGACCCAAAGGCATGGCGCAGCGACCACCTGTCATCCGTCAAATTGCACGGCGGAAACAAGGAAACCGCCATGCAATGCCTTCAGCTGCAGCTGACAGGTGCAGCCCGGATCTGGCTTAGCAGCCTATCTTCAGGGTCCATCCGAAGCTGGGAGGAGCTAGCTTACAGATTCATCCGAAACTTCAAAGGCACCAGCAAGAGGCCCGCCTCAATCGAGGAATTACGGGCCTGCACTCAACGAACGGGCGAATCCATTCGCTCGTACATACTACGCTGGTCCAACACCAAGAACTCCGCAGCGCACATCTCCAAAGAGAGGGCCATCGACGCCTTCAAGGACGGCGTCAAGCGCCAGGACTTCAAGGAGGAACTCCGGCGCATCAAGCCTAAGACACTCGACCACCTCATGGACATCGCCAACAGGTGGGCTGACGGCGAAGGTTTCGTCCATCGAGCGCACTCGGAAGAAGAGGATGACTACGACCGACGACGAGAGCGCCATAGCAAGAGAAGATCGCGCGTCTACGACGATCGCGATGGACCCGACATGGTCGCGGCCGGCTACGCCGACCGCCGCAACAACGCCAACCGCAACAACGGAGGATACCGCGGAGGAAACTTCCGCGATGGAGGGCGCCCAGCACAGTCATGGCAGTGTCGTGATCGCGACAACGGACCCTCAGCATACGAAAAACTTTCGGGTCCATACACCATCCACTTCTACATCGACAAGCAGGATGGCAAGAAGAAGGCAAGCCACATGCTCAAGGACTGCCGCGAGTTCCAGAAGCTCAGCGAAAGCATGGTCCAAATGAGGCAGCAAGCTCCACTTCCTGGATTTGGGAGCGCACCCGTGCCAGGTGAGATAGCGCATGGAGCTCCTCCACCGCCACCTGTAGGAGGCCCAAACCAACCAGTCGCAACAGCATAGAATAACGCTGGGAACGGGTATCCCCCGCCGAAAGGAGCACTGATGATCCAGAAGGGGCGCCCCACGAATAGGGTGCAGAAGAAAATCACCCGTTAGATCAACCTGGTCGTGGAAACTCCACCCGCCATCCCTGAGTACCTCAGCGGATCGGAGTCTTGCATCACGTTCAGTCGTTCGGATCACCCTTGCCAGATCCCTCGCCCAGGTCATGCTGCCCTGGTGCTGGAGGTGCAGATCGTAGGTTTCGAGATGAGCCGCGTCTTCATGGACGGCAGCAGCGGCATCAACCTGATGTTCGCAAGCACTCTAGCAGCAATGCGGATCCCACAGTGCAGCCTGGAACAGTCAGACACAACGTTCCATGGCATCGTCCCAGGAAAGGGCATATTCCCCCTGGGCAAAATATGGCTCGACGTCATCTTCGGCAAACCGGACAACTTCCGACTCGAGCGGCTCGAATTCGAAGTGGTGGACTGGCCATCACAATACCACACCATCCTCGGGCGTGTAGCATTCGCAAGGTTCTTGGTTGTCCCACATTACGCATACCTGCTACTCAAGATGCCAGGACCAAAGGGCGTCATCATATTCCACGGGAGCTTCACCCAATCGGACCAATGCGACAGGGACTTCAACAGAATCTCCCAATCATTCGGCATGCAGGAGGATCTCGTAAGGCTCCGCGAGGTGACGGACAATGGGGCACCCCCAGTCGCACGACAAAACGCACCTGACATGTCCTTCGACTCCACCGTCAACACAAAGAAGGTGCAGGTCCATCCGACGGACGCCTCCAAGACGGCGCTGATCGCCAACGACCTCAGCCCCGCATAGGAAAGCGCGCTCGTCGAATTCCTCCGTGATCACTGGGAAATCTTCGCCTCGTGTCCTGCGGACCTGCCAGGAGTTCCCAGGGAATTCGCCGAGCACGCACTCAACGTCTTTCCAGACACCAAGCCTGTTAAGCAGTCCATCCGGAGACTGTTCGAGCCACGGGCCGAAGCCATCGGGATGGAAATCAACAGGCTACTCACTGTAGACTTCATCAGGGAGATCAAAGAAAGCGAGTGGCTCGCAAATACAGTGATGGTCCCCAAGAAGGACACGAATATCCTGTGGATGTGCGTGGACTTCACGTCGCTGAACAAGCACTGCCCAAAGGACCACTTCCCTCTTCCTTGGATCGACCAGATCATCGATTCGACTGCAGGATGCGAGAAACTCTCCTTCCTCGACGCCTACTCAGGCTACAACCAGATTCGACTCAAGGTCGAAGATCAAGAGAAAACGGCGTTCATTACATCGTTCGGAGTGTTCTGCTACAACACAATGCCCTTCGGGCTAAAGAACGCAGGTGCCACGTACCAGCGATGCATGCAGGCATGCCTCAAGGACCAGATCGGTGGCAACGTCCAAGTCTATGTCAACGACATAGTCATCAAAACCAGGGAGGCAAGAACGCTCATCGACGATCTCCGCGAGACGTTCGATAACCTCGACCGCTACAGGATCAAGCTCAACCCCGAAAAGTGCGCCTTCGGCGTCCCATCGGGTCAGCTGCTTGGGTACTTCATCTCCCAGCGAGGGATCGAGGCGAACCCAAAGAAAATCCGGGCCATCATGGCCATGGAGAAGCCAAAAAACCTCAAGGGTGTCCAGCAGCTCGCAGGACGAATAGCGGCATTGAGCAGGTTCATCAGCCGCATGGGCGAGAAGGCCCTACCATTCTACCAACTACTACGCAAGGCAGATAAATTCGAGTGGACACCCAAAGCAGACGACACATTCGAAGATCTGAAGCGACTGCTCTCCACCTCGCCCGTCTTGGTTACGCCAAAGGAGCGCGAGCCCCTACTGTTGTACATAGCAGCCACACACCAGGTGGTAAGCACCGTGCTGGTGGTCGAACGACCCAAAGAAGGCAAGACCCATGGGGTCCAACGCCCAATCTACTACCTCAGCGAGGTATTGACGCCAACAAAACAGAGGTACCCTCACTACCAAAAACTCGCCTACGACGTGTTCATGATGGCTCGTCGGTTGAGTCATTACTTCTAGGAGCACCAGGTGATGGTCGTCAATGAGGCACCCCTAAACAGCATCCTGAATAACCCAGAGGCCACATGACGCGTGGCCCTATGGGGCATCGAGCTGTCAACCCTAGACATCGTCTACGAGAAGCGACTCGCAATCAAGTCTCAAGTACTCCCGGACTTCCTTGTACACTGGATGGAGCTGCAGCTGCCAGACACCCCAGACATGTCGCAGTCATGGACGATGCACTTCGACGGCTCCAAGCGTGAAGCTGGACCAGGAGCCGGGGTCATACTGGCCTCCCCGCAGAGCGACAAGATGAAGTACGTCCTTCGGATGAAATTCTGAGCTTCTAACAACGAGGCTGAATACGAAGCCCTCATCCACGGCATGAGGATGGCGAAGATCTGTGGCGCAACGCGCCTGGTCATCTACGGCGACTCCAACCTCGTTGTCCAGCAGACGATGAACGAGTGCGACACACACTGAAAACATGATCGCATACCGCGCACTCTACAACGCACTCGAAGGAGAATTCGACGGCTGTGAGCTTCGGCACGTTGGAAGAGAAAGCAACAAGGAGGCCGACAGACTCGCCAACATCGGCTCCACCTGCGCAAAGGTACCACCAGGTGTGTTCCTCGAACAGATCTGCGTGTCATCCATCAAGCGGAAATTCCCCAAGGGATCACCCGAAGAAGCAGAACACTCGGGGGCTACGCTACCCGAAGGTCATGAAGGACTCGAGAAACTGGACACAGAGGTCGCCATGGTCAACATGATGCAGGTCATGGCAGTCGAAGAAACCTGGACGCGGCCGTACCTCCAGTTCTTGATAGATGGAGAACTGCCTGATAGCCCGACGGACGCCCGGCGCATATCTCGCCGGTCAAAAGCTTTCACCATCATCAATGGCGAGCTGTACAAGCGCAACATTACGGGTGTACTAAAAATGTGCGTCACCATCAGTGACGGGAAAACCATCCTCCAAGACATCCACGAGGGCATCTGCGGCCATCACGCAGTCAGCCGCTCCCTTGTCGCCAAAGCTCTACGAGCTGGATTCTACTGGCCAACGGCCATGAGCGACGCAAAGGACATCGTCCGAAGATGCAAGGGGTGCCAAAGGTTTGCCGACAAACCACACGCACCCGGGTCAGATCTCAGGCCCATACCTATAGCCTGGCCCTTCGCTCAGTGGGGCCTCGACATGATCGGCAAACTACCAAGGTCCTCAAAAGGGGGGCACGTCTACCTCCTGGTCGCAGTCGACATATTCACCAAGTGGATCGAGGCCATGCCGGTCACTAACCAAAAGGGCAAGACTGCCGTCAAGTTCTTTGAATCCATTGTCTACAGGTTCGGCGTACCACATAGCATCATCACCGACAATGGATCGAACTTCATCTCCAAAGAATTCCAAGACATCTGCGAAGGCCTCGGAATCAACATCACATACGCCTCGGTGGCACACCCGCAAACGAACGGGCAGGTGGAAAAGGCCAATGGCCTAATCGGCGCTGGCATCAAGAAGCGCCTCATGATCCCACTCGAGCGAAAAGATGGAGCCTGTACGAAAGAGCTACCATCCGCCCTATGGAGCTTGCGTACCACGCCAAAAAGCTCCACAGGCTACACGCCATTCTTCATGGTGCACGGAGCCGAAGCCGTGCTACCAGCCGAAGTACGCCACCAGGCCCCCCCGGGTCGTCGCTTATAGTGAAGCCGATTCCGCGGCTGCACTCGAAGACGCCGTCGACACACTCGACGAGGCACGAGACATAGCATCAGCTCGATCAGCGGTGTACCAGCAGAGTCTCCGCAACTACCACAGCCGACGGCTGCGTCCAAGATCCTTCGTCGAAGGAGACCTCGTCTTGCGAATCAAGCAAGAGCGACCGAAGAAATTCGAGTCACCATGGGAAGGACCCTACATCGTCACCGAAGTCATCCCAGATGGCGCCTATCGCCTCAAGCACGTGGAGTCTGGAGTCGCATACTCCAACCCATGGAACGTTGCACAACTGCGACGATTCTACCCCTAGCTACCTACCCCTTTACTTTCAATAAGGCTTTTCAGCCAAGGCTACTCAGCCGAACAATGTACTTCCTCCATTACGATATAAATAAAGCTATGTGTCTCGCCCCAAAAATTTCGTTTCGCTATTCGCACCTTTACTTCATGATACAAACGCACTCGGGGGCTCCCCCCACCTCACGATTTCATCGACTGAGGATAACACGTGTACACCTGAGTAGCTGACCACGTCAGGCTAACAAAAAGGACACGTACGCAAACAAAGCACTGCGTGCTCAAACAACAACCAAACCTTTATAACAAAGGGCACAACATGCCCAGTCAAAAATATACAAATTTTACCTCCATCTCTTTTACAGGTACTACCTATTCTAAAGAATAACCTGAGCACGCTGCTCAAATATATCTACGATCTCTTCGGCATACTGCCCTACAGCCGCGTAATGCGGACGCATATCCCACAAACCACCATTTGGTCGAGGGGGTGGTCCAGCCGCTACAACGGACAGATCTACATCAGTGCGATGCAGCCTCACAAGAGACAATGCAGCCTTCACCCCCGCGACGAGCTGATGCCGCACCAACTCCTTGACATGATTCACGTTTCGAAACTTCGACAGAAGACCAGAAAGGGTCCTCGGTGCAGCATCCAACAGAAACATCACATGCAGAACCGACGCGAGCGAAGTCTGCACCTGACGAAGCACCCGCGACACTTGGTGAACGCGATCTTGCACCGTCGCAAGGACCATAGCACGGCCACGATCCATCCAGAAGAACCCGCCGGCTTCCATGTCCTGTTGAGTCAAACAATTGACCCGAACAGCAACACGCTCCTTCTCCTCCCTTGTAGCAAGGTTAGCACCTGCAATACTTGCACAAAAGTAAGATGCAATGCCAGCAGGCGCATCCGAAGAAATAGGCAACAGCTCGAAGAAACTTACACTTAAGCTGCTCGGATAACCGAAGCAATTCTGCCATCAAGTACTCCTCTCTGGCAGCACCGCGATCCGCCTTGGACTTCCAAACGTCGGCATGGACACGCACCCCAAGTAACTCCTTCTCGATACTACGAACACGGTCTTGAAGAAAAGCAAGCTGTGATGAATCATCCAGGGAGGGCCGCAGGCGCGCGGCAGGCGAGGTGTCAACAGGATCAGCACCCGAAGGACCCTAGATCAGCAGAAAGGCAAAGACATGAACACTCAGACGAAGAAGCACACAACTCAACGAATTCATTAAGTGCATCAAAATCCACTATGTGGCACAAGGATTTGTTCATCAACATAATTACAACAAAAGAGACTACAACTATCCTACAGCTACAGCGCCTAAGATGCGGCACCCTGAGTAGCCTCGGAGCCGGATTGCCATGCCTTGGCTTCCCCCTGCTGCCGTAGCGCGTACTCGGCCAGCAGATCAATCAGCTTTGGCCCATATCGCTTACAGCGAGCAGAATAGGTAGCGAAGGCTACCTCGGATCCATCTGCAGTCGTCGGCATCCGGGAGGTGATCTGGGGAAGATCCAGCTCCGCTCTAGCCGCCAAAGCCATCGCCAGCCCGACGGATGCGCTGATGCCCTTCTGCTTGCGCTTGTACGCTGCAGGTGCTTTGGCTGACAGTGCCTCCGCCAGAGCGTCAACATCATCAAGGGCCGCACCCTTGGGGACAAGCTCCTTGTAGAAGCGTCCAAGGACCTCCTTGGCCTTGGCGAGCGAGTTGACGACGGTGCTGCAGCGATCTTCGACCGTTGCAGTAGCATCATCCAGAGCACTACCGTGCTCCAGAGCACCGCGGTCAAACTCGATGCCCGCAGCATCTGAGACAATAAAGAGAAGAAATGAGCGAAAGCACCGCAGAAGAAAGACAAGAAAACCAAAAAAGAAGCAAGTGAAGATACTCACCCGAAACAGCTTTGGCAGCCGCCATGAGCTTGCCAGCCACCTCCCTTTCACGCGCAGTCGCAGTAGTGGCAAGATGCTCCTCGCGGTCCGTGGCCTCCCGCTGAAGGCGCTCCTTAGCCTCGGCCGCAGTGGCCAGCTCCAGCTCGAGGCGCTCCTTCGCACCAATGGCGACCTCGGCTTTCTTCTCCGCTTGACCGAGGCTCTTTTTGATAGCATCAATCTCACGAAGGGAGGTGTTGTGCTCCTCTGCATTCAAAAAATACAAGCGTCAGATAACAGGACAAGAATACACGAAGAAGCAAACATCAAGGCATAACTGTACCTTGAAGCTGTTTGAGGCTGGCCTCTAGCACCAGGTGCTCCTGCACCAGTCGTCTGGCATCCTGCACAAAAGGCTGCAGGAAGAAGACCTACTAGTCAGGAAAAGGACTCGGGGGCTACGCCCAAAAGAAAAGAACAGAAGCAAAATACACACACGAAAACGCTCGGGGGCTCCCCCCGAGACTTGAAGGAAGAACAAAACAAGAAAAATCTTTTACAGATGCTCGGGGGCTCCCCCCGTGGCAGGAGACAGAACTACTTACATGATCCGATGGCGACGCCGAAGGTCCGCTAGCAAAATTCTGAGGCGCAACCACCTGAACCTCCTGCGGAGGAGGGTTCGGAGCAGCGCCCTTAGAGGTAGCCACCGTCTGAGGAGGAGGAGACGCGACTTTCGACTCCCCCATCATCTCCCGAGCACCATCGCTGGAGGAGTCATTGGAAGAGTGCCTACACACGGACAAATTAGTACATGTACAAAGTAAATAGTAAAGAAAAACACAGCACAGAAGAAACTTACGAGTCAAGCTCGCTCAGGTTGAAGACAGGAGGGGTCCTTCGGACTCTCTTCTCCTCTTTCTTCTCTTCCTTCTTCTCTTCCTTCTTTTCTTCCTTCTTCCGCTTCGCTGGTGGGTGCAGCGCTACAGCCCGCACGGGAAGAGCAGGAATCGGAGAGGAAGAGCCTCCATGCCCACCACTGTGACGTTCAAGACACAGCAGGTTCCTAGGAGTCAGAGGAGTCGAGGCATCCAAGGACTCGCTGGAGATCCGCGATCGTTTGCGAGTGTGGTCCTCGCTCGACTCGTTGGCATCCTCAGCCGGAGACCGTGCCGACGGCAACTCAGACATGGAATCCACCACATCATTATCTGGAGCATCCAGAAATACTTCGGGTAATGGAGGCGACATGCACGGCACTTTGAAACTCTGCACAAAGAACATAAAACTTGTTAGCAAACAAAGGCAAATACAATGCAGTCGAAAATAGCGCTACGCGCACGGATCTACACCTGTGGAACAGGAAGCGAAGAAGAAAACGGAGGAGTCAGCGACTTCCCCGGGATATCCTCTCCAGTCTTGAACTTCAGCAGCGAACGAAGGGCCCTGTCGAGATCTTCCTAGGAGAATTTCTCAGTCGAAACCCTCGTCGGATCACGTCGGCCAGCATAAAGGAACATCGGGTGCGCCCTATCCTGGAGTGGCTGCACCCGATGCTCAAGGAAAGTGCGGATGATATCCACACCATTCACTTCCTTCTCCGGAATCAACTGGAGATCCTCCACTCGATGATAGAGAGCCTCTATCTCCGCCACCTCGCCATCCAAGATCTTGTTTTTCCAGGACCTTTTCGGCTCGATCTTTTGTGAGGGGTCGAAAGGAACAAGACCAAAATCCTGCCCAGGCACTACGGAGTCGCGGATATAAAACCATCGCCTCCGCCAGTACTGGACAGATTCGAACATGGAAAAAGAAAAGAAAATCATATTGGGCTTGAGGGAGATGATGCAACCCCCAATGGGATAAACACCATCCGAACCGGATTGCCTCTTCACGGAATAGAGTTTCCGAAAGAGGCCAAAGTGCGGCTCAATACCGAGCCAGCACTCACAGAAAGTGATAAAACAAGCAACATGAAGAAGAGAATTGGGGGAAAGATGGTGCAGTTGGACACCGTACAGAAAAAGCAGTCCACGAAGAAAGTCGTGGACTGGGAAGGAAAATACACACATGACAAAGGCGAGGAACATAAACCGAAACCCAGCGGGAGGACGGGGGATTACCTTGTTGCCTGGGAGTTTGACGGCCTCCCTATCCTGCGGGATCAAGCCCCGCTCACGAAGCTTGCGGAGATCACTCTCCCGCGTCTCCGATCGCCGCCAGCCACCGTCGATGACATGGGTAGTGGCGGCATTCTTCTTCCCTCCAGCAGCGCTGGTACCAACCGCAGATGAAGCCTTCTTCGACTTCCCCATCGCGTTACGGCGGCGCCGGCGGCGAGAGCGCAGGATGGAAGATGGAAATGTGAAGGGATATTCCAGCGCGCAGCAAGAACTCTCAGAGAACAAGGAAGCAGTGAAAACGAGAATAGATGCGGTGAAAACAAACTGAAGTTTTCCCCAATGATTATAAAGACGAAGACGATGCACGACAGCTGTCCATCGAGAAGACCTAACGCCAACGACAGGATCTGGCCATACACGTGTCAGCATCACAACGAACCGTCGCTAACACGCCGTCCACTACGAGCAGAAATCGAGGCGACGCCGTAATTATCTGCACGCCGCGTGTGACCGGTCAATTCAAGGTCAGAGAGTGGGACCCATGTTCGTCCAGTCAAGTCATCTCTGGCGCAGCAGACGCTTGAGGTCATCGATCGTCAGCACTGGCGTCATCAAAAGCTACACTAGCAACAGCTACAATTTCTTCGGCTTCAAAGCTAAGAGTACTCACTCGAATCTACGATTCGACCAATTACTCGGGGGCTACTCCTATCAGGAGCGCTAGCCGCGCACCCGAAGAATGAACAACACGTTACAAAACCAAATTGTTTCTTCGAGTCCTACGTCGAGTTTACGACTCCACTACGGACTCGGGGGCTACTCCCATAGGGAGGATGGATTTAAGCATCCGAAAAATTTTGTGTCCTACGGTCCTGACACAGAACAACGGCTGAATTAAAGTCTCCGCTCGAGTCTACGACTCGAACAGACACTCGGGGGCTACTCCCATAGGGAGCGTTGGTCGCGCACCCTATAAATCTTCGACTGTGATCTTTCGGATCAGCACACAAAAAACTTTTTCGGCAACTCTGCCCCAATTAACGCTAAGTGAGTAGCATTCTCCTTGGCCACCCGAAACACCTCCGCGGTAACAAAATTCGTATGCTGTGCCTGCGACGCAAAGATAAGACCTACAGATATCATCTGATGGCGTGGTAACACACATGACTGCGCTCTGCTAGTATAAACCCGTGCCAACAGGCGCGACGAAAAATCCCGATGGACGCGTTGGGTACACCAATTAAATTCACTGAAATTCCACTCCTGTAAGTCCTCCGTGGCCTGAGTTGAATTACGCCAGCATATGTTCCGGGTTTGAGTCGAGGGACTCGAACCTGAAGAAGATCATGTTGTTTTGTCCTAAGACAGTTAACTGACCCTGATCCATCGGGAGAGTCAGGCACATGCATCAACAATCCCTACACATTCTCTTGAAAGATAGAGTTGCACCCGAAGGATTGAAGAGTCCTCAGCCAAATCTACGATTCGACTGAACACTCAGGGGCTACTGACATGGTTATACCCTGCGGGTACATGATCTCAGCATACCTGGTCCAGCCCAAGGAAGGCCCACGGCAAATATACGCCAGCCCATGAAGACTTTCGGGTGGCCAAGGCCCATGACGCCTTCGGATCCTTGGAGAGCAAGACTAGAGTAGATAGGAAATTCAAAGGGGTAAAACCCTAGAACCTGTAACCGACTAGGTCTATGCCCGAGACCTTCCTAAGTCTATATAAAGGCCAGGAGGGCATGACCTAGATCTCTCTCTCATACTTTCGCATACACACCTCCACGCCAGATTACATCTGCGCACCCTTGTAACCTTCGGTTCCGCCGTAATCAAGAGCAGACAAGCAGGAGTAGGGTTTTCCCTCCGGGGGCCTGAACCTGGGTAAACCTCGTGTCCCGTGTTGCTTGTTTTCTAACGGTTCCGCGATCTCCAGCATCCCCATCTTCTCCAAAACCCAAGTCCATAACAATGGGCATTGATGAGATTAAACCTCGTCAGCGAGCTAGGGCCCACCCGTGCCTGGGGGGTCTAGCCCCTCTGGCCGGCCCCTCGGGCTCTCCTTTGGACTTCTTGTTCCCCACGGAAAGTTATTTACTTTGTCTTTCGTCCCGTCCAATTCTGAGAATATTTCTTTACTAACTTTTCTGAAACCAAAAACAACAGAAAACAGGCATCTGGCACTGTTGCAACTTGTTAATAGGTTAGTACCAGAAAATATGTAAAAAGCACCTCAAAGTGTAGACAAGTAAAGCAAAGTAGATACTAAACAAGCATGGAGCATCAAAAATTATAGATACGTTTCCACGTATCAGCATCCCCAAGCTTAGCTCCAGCTCGTCCTCGAGTAGGTAAGTGATAAAAAGAATAATTTTTGAGGTGACATGCACCCTCACAATAAAGATCCAACCATTTGCAAGCATTGAAAGCTGGGATCAAATAACTCTAAACATGTGCATGAAAGAATGGAGTTCTAACAGTAGGACATAGTAACTATGCATGCAACATGGAAAGCTACAAACAAAGATCATGAATCATATGCATTTGAAAAATGTTTGTTTGTTTCACATACAGAAAACATAGCATAGTGGAAATCAGCTTGTCCCTCATAGAGTAGCAATATAGAGGCATAGGACACCTTCAAAGTTCACAAGGGTGACTAGAAACAAGTAGCACAAGAACAAGTAATAACACAAGATGCATCAATTAATAAGCTTTGGAACACTGCACACAGAATGACAACTATGCTCTCTTAATGGTGCCTAAAGGTAGAAGGTGGAGACTCAAATAATGGTGGAAGAAAGGCCATTTTTATAAAGGAAGCAGGGATTACAAGTTTCAAAAAGAGCTTCCAAAAATTATGGTACTTATTAGCTTTCAGCCCTCATTGCCCCTATCATAAGCATCTTGAAGTGGTTAAGGTTAAAGTCGCAAAGCTGGAGTATATTCTTGACAAAGTATAAGTTGGAAATCTCAAGTCCCTTGACTATGAGGGCTACACCTCATGGATACTAAAATTAGGGCCCAGGCAAGTTCTTGTCACTGTAAGTATTTGCATATCATTGAGAACCGCCAACGGGGTACCCCTTGCACATGGTACATGAGCTTTCCCATAACCAAAATGACAAGGCAAGCAGACAATGAGCATCTCAGGAATTCTTCTTATGTACCATGGGAATATGGTGTTTTTTCTCTCTTTCCTCTTTTCTCAATGTGTCTCTCTTTTTTTATAAGAAGAATGCTTCATAGATGTCACTATGGTGATGCTGCAAGTTTCCACCATGATTAGGAATGGCTTAGGCTAGCAGGCCAGGCGTTTCTCTAACACAGAATACAAACTACATGGACTTACAAGTTCCCACTTCATTTCACACCGGTAACATCCATAGACAAAAGAGCATATAGCAACGGAGTACAAAATTACAAGTGCAATGTTGAAAACGTTCCCCGTGACAACACGGTTCTGCTAATCCCAACTTATAAGTGCAAGCATATACAACAAAGTTTCCTCAATGGTTCAAGTTTATTAGGGGCAAAGAATAAAATGTGCCATCAAGTTCGTGAGGGCTTGAATCACTAAGTTTTCACATAACAAAATAGTTTTTAATTGGAAGATAGTTGAAAACAAGAATGTACTTGGAATTGTGTAACACACCATGCATAGGAGTTTATAGTGGACACTTTGGAATAACTTGGTTTCTTGGGAGTTGGAAGCATGAGTAGAACTTACTCATACAAGTGGAGGCTAGCAAAATACTGGGAGCAACCAACTAAGAGAGCAATAATGGCCATAATTATGCAATGCAACAAAGCAAACTAATCAAAGCAAAGAGTTGTACTACAATTCAAGGACTAAATGATCATAGAGGCTAATGGTGACTTGTCATAGTCATAACATGGTGTAAGCATGTGCGAAGTCAACCCAAGCAAAACATCAAAGAAGAATACCACAATACTATGCTTTTGTATGCTAAAACAACGCATAATTTCTTCAAGGCACACTAAGCAATCCCAATTGTTGGGAAAAAGACATGCTACAACAATAATCACTAAGCATAATGCTAAAAAAACACCTAGCATGGCATGCTAAAGTCTTAGTCACAGTCAATGCAAGCTCCTCTTGCACTTCAAGCAAGAACTTACTACTCCTTTCCAAACACCAAGCAAACTTATTTGCAAAACAACACAGCGATAATGGGGGTCCAAACTACTAAAGCAAACTAAACAAACTAAGCAAATCAAATGAAAACTAAGATGCTCCAAGAACAACACAACTGTGCATGAAACAATAAAAGTGAAGTGTCTAGACAGACCTGAGCTTTTTATTGATGAATAAGGGGATGCCTTTGGGCATCCCTAAGCTTTGACGCTTGTACCTCTTGGATATTTCTTGGGGTGACACCATGGTGGCATCCCCAAGCTTGAGCTTTTGTCCATTCTTCATCTCATTGCATCATTCTCTCTCTACACCTGAAATTTTTCCTTCATACAAAACTTCACACAATCTGCATTAGCAACATTAGTGTATTCAAAAGATATTAGACCACTGGCAAAGCTTTGTAACAGCAAGGCTTTTCACTAAAAACACAAGCTACTGAAGAACTCCTTAAAAGAAACTCAATTTACCTAAAGAGAGCTAAAAAAGGAATCAATAAGAAGCAAATGCAAATAATGACAGAAATCTGTCAAAACATACCAGCAGGTAGAAATGAACTTTTTCGAACGTCTTCTGTTGCTCAAATCAAAAATTGTTGAACTAACGAAAGTTAACTAACATACTGGGGGATGTATTCTTAAATTTTGAGCTCCATCCGAGTTACAGAGACTCCTCATGATATTTTTTGGTGGAGGACAGAAATCTGTTTCAGGACAGCAACTCCCCAAATCTTACTTCCCTCTCATTAGAGGTCATTCTTGGCACAAAAGGAAAACAAAAAGGATAAGGAGAGGTCATTAATGAAGTAATAACTTCCAATACTCAAGGAAACTCTTGGGTTATCTCTCAATAAGTACTTTTCTTTAACGCCTTTAAGTTAGGCACAAGAAGCAAGAAGAATCAAATATTTTCAAATGAAGAATTGCCCCTCTTGTTCCTTCTTTTCTTACCTTTCTTTTTCTTCTTAGGTAAGAAATGATTGCTTAATGGGGGATTAAAGTGCATGATGCCTTCTCCCACGTCTATTACTGTCCCAAGGTGTTTCAGTAGAGATCTTCCAAGTGTGATAATCAGTAGACACCATTTTCCCTGAGATTTGTGTAAACACACCTTCAGCTATTCCAATGGGAAATATAGTGGCATTGTTGGTAAGAGAGATTTCCTCTCCTCCTTCAATAAGCCCCCAAAGACTCAAGGAATCAAAAATATCTTTAGGCATGAGACAAAATTCAGACATGATATCACAACGAGCATCAAAAAGTGTAGTATTTATTGAGACTTTAATTGTGGCAAACCAATTTGAAGGTTCAGAATTTATGGGAACATAATCATGGTAAGCCCTAAGAGTGTGATAACAACTATTCATGGCAGCAATACTAGTCTCAAGATGGTTCAACCTAGCAAATATACTTGTGAAAGAGGAATCAGACTTGCCAAGTGTACCATAGATCATGATTAATTTTCTTATAGCATCATAAGCTTCATCCTCAGTACAAAGCAAAAAATCCTTTTCAGCCACAACATCCAAAGCATATCTATAATGAAGAGCAATACCGCGGTAGAAACTATCAATAACCAAGCTAAGACTCATCTTAGGCTCAGTTTCCCCTTGTAAAGCAGAGATTCTAGACCAAGCTTCTTCGAAACTCTCTTCACTTTTTTGCTTAAAATTAAAGATCTTTTCCATAGGTGTCACAGAGATTGAACCAGAACCAGACATGGTAGCAACTAAGGTAGGAACTATTTTTTGTGTTTTTGAATAAGGCAAGCAAACCAAGCTAGACTAATTTTTTGGGTTTTTTTGAAAAGAGGCAAACAAAACAAAAGAAACAAAGCAAACTAAAAACAAAGTAAAGAAAAAGGAATTGAAGGACTCTCCTTGTGAAGACGTCCTTAGCCTCCCCGGCAACGGCGCCAGAAATACTTGATGGTGCTCGAGGAAGCGGTTGAAGTAGAGTCCCCAGCAAAGGCGCCAGCAATACTTGATGCTAACTGGTGCCTCGTTGGTAACCCCAAGCATAGGGTGTGAAGAGCAAGCAGCAAGTTTTCCCTTAGTTGAGACCGAGGTTATTGAACCAGAAGGAGGAAGGAAACATCACACAGGTGTTGGAAGCAACGTGGAGACCTGCACAACACAAACTCAAGACTTTGCCCCAACGAATCAGTGAGGTTGTCAAGCTCACCGATTTGCTGTAACAAAGGATTAAACGTATGGTGTGGAAGGTAATGGTTTGCAGCAAGTAAACAAGTAGCAGTGGAAGATGTATCAATCGTAAAGATTGGACCAGGGTCCATAGTTCACTAGAGGTGCTCTCCTTAGATAAACAACATGGCATGAAGGGTAAACAAATTACAGCAGGGCAATTGACAGGAACTGAGCAAGGCATAATAATTCAATTACTAGCTAGAAAGATCCTATGAGGTTGATTGGGCAATACAACAATATACATAGACCGTAATCCAACTGCATCTATGACTAGAAGTCCACCTTCAGATTATCATCCGAACCCCCTCCAGTATTAAGTTGCAAGCAACAGACAACTGCTTTAAGTAAAGTGTGTAAGGTAAACAGTCCACATGTTCCATGAACAAGAGACCGTTGTTTTCTCCCTAGTAGCAACATCACATCTACAACCGAAGAGATTATTGTCACTTCCCTTGGAAACTAGAGTCATGAACCCACTACCGAGCATAAATACGCCCTCTTGGAGTCACTAGAAACTACTTGGCCAAGATAACCACTAGCAACGGAGAGCATGCAAGATCACAAACAACACAGACATGATAGAATCATAAAGATAGAACCATTAATCAAACCAACATAATAATATCAATATCCATCGGATCCCCGCAAATACAACATGCATGATTACAAATAGATTAGATCTTGATCATGAACGGAGCTCACAAGATCTATACATGAAAGCACAAAGGAGTAGATACAACCATCTAGCTACTACATGGACCCATAGTCCAAGGTGGAACTACTCATGAATCATACCGGACAGAAGGCCTCCGGGATGATCTCCCCTCTGGCAGGGTGCCGAGAAGAGCTTCAGATCCCCCTGGTCTAGGGACGATGGTGGCGGCGGCTACAGACGGTTTCGTGGAATATTGATCGGGTACTGAGAGTTTCTGCATCGGGGGCTTCTTATAGGCGAAGGGTGAGACCGAGGCGGCCGCCAGGGCGGCCAAACCCTAGCTAGGCGCGGGCTAGGGACCACCTGCGCCTGGGGGGTCTGGCCCCTCGGGCTTTCCTTTGGACTTCTTGTTCCCCACGGAAAGTTATTGACTTTGTCTTTCGTCCCGTCCAATTCCGAGAATTATTCTTTACTAACTTTTCTAAAACCAAAAACAGCAAAAAACAGGCATCTGGCACTCTTGCAACTTGTTAATAGGTTAGTACCAGAAAACATGTAAAAAGCACCTCAAAGTGTAGACAAGTAAAGCAAAGTAGATACTAAACAAGCATGGAGCATCAAAAATTATAGATACGTTTCCAACGTATCAGTTGCATGGACAAGTCTAAACATGTAACTTCAAGATCTAGGGCATTGCAGATAAATAATAACAAGCATCCAAGTACTAAACAATCCTAGGCATGTGGTCCATATATAGTCATACGTGCTTGCAATGAGAACTTGCACAACATATTCTGTCCATCCAGCCCATGGCAGCGAGGCCTCTAGGGAACTACTGGAAATTAAGGTGCTCCTTTTAATAGAGCGCCGGAGCAAAGCATTAACACTCCGTGAACACATGTGATCCTCACACCACAGCCATCCCCTCCAGTTGTCCCAATTATTGTCACTTTGGGGCCTTTGGATCCGGACAATGATATGTGTACACAATTGCAGATAAGATCACAAAGAATAATATCATAATGATTCAACAATAAGTTTAGATCTGAGATCATGGCACTCGGACCCTAGTGACAAGCATTAAGCACAACAAGTTGCAACAAAGTCAACTAGCACAAGAGATACTAGGCACTATGCCCTAACAATCTTATTTGATTACATGATAGAACTCATCCAAACCCTACCATCCCCAAGCCTACAGCGGGAGATTACTCACTCATGGATGAGGGAAACATCAGTGGTTGATGGAGATGCGTTGGTGATGACGATGGCGATGATCCTCTCCAAATTCCCCGTCTCGGCAGGGTGTCAGAACGGAGTTTCTAGATCCGAATCTTGGTTTCTCGTGGCGGTGGTGGAGCGGAACTCTTTCTAGAAAACTAATGAACCCCTCGGTTTTTAGGTCGAAAGGCAACTTATAGGCGTAGAGGGAGGCCGAGGGGGTGCCTGGGGTGGCTGCACCCCCTCCAGGCGCGGCTAGTGGTGGGCCCGCACCTGGGTGGGTGTGGGGCCCCCATGCTCCCTCTCCGTCTCCCCTTATGGCTCTATGGATCTTCTGGTGAAATATAATTTTTGGCATATTTTCCGAGATTTTTCCTGATAGTTCATTTTCTGCACAAAAACAAGACACCAAAGTAATTCTGCTGAAAACAGCGTCAGTCCATGTTAGTTGCATCCAAATCACATAAGTTTAGAGGAGAAACAATAGCAAAGTGTTCGATAAAGTAGATACGTTTTGGACGTATCAACTCCCCCAAGCTTAGCTTATTGCTTGTCCTCAAGCAATTCAGTTGAAAACTGAGTGCGATAAAAGAATTTTCACGAACACATTGCTTCATATGATGTATATATTCTCAGCACAGTAGTAGATGCTTAGACAATTCATAATAAAGAGCATGCAACTAAGTCTACTCAATAGTCATTGCAAGCTATGAAGAGAAACCAACTCAAGAATAATAAGTAGCATGAAACATAAACATAAGCAACATTTCAATGCTCATAATAAGGTATGATAAAGTGGTATCTCGCTTGCCTTTGTTTGAAAAGCACAATATAAATGCCAAGGCACCTCTGAAGTTCAAGTGAAAACTAGAGATAAAGATATCAGAGATACAAGCATCAAAGTCATGACATAATTAATCAAGTTTTGGAACAAACAAAAGAATGAAAACTATGCTCTCCAGAAGGTGCTCATAGAATAGGTGGTGACTCAACAGGGTTTTGAAAACGGTTTTGAATGGTTTGAAAGGATTCCAAATGCCGAAAGGAAGGTACTCATTAGCTTTGAGCTCTCATTGCCCCTATCATAGGCATCTTCATGTGGTTCAGGTGAAAGTGAGGTCCACTCTGAATCATATGCTTGACAGACCATAAACTGGAAATCCCGAGTCCCTTGAGTATGAGGGCCACTCCGCATGCTACTCAACTTTGGGTCCAGGCAAGTTCTTGTCCTTGTAAATATTTGCATATCATCGAGAACCGCCAACGGGGTACCCCTTGCACATGGTACAAGAGCTTTCCCATAACCAAAATGACAAGGAAAGCAGACAATGAGGATCTCAGCAATCTTTTTATTTATTATATGCATAGTTTTTTATTGAGGATGATTCATAGATGACTCACTATGGTGATGCTGCAAGTTTCCACCATGATTAGGCATGGCTTAGGCTAGCGGCCCAGGCGTTTCTCTAACACAGAATACAAACTCCATGGACTCACAAGTCCCCCTTTCATTTCACATCGTTGACATCCATAAACAAAAGAGCAAGGTATCAACTAGATATGAATATATCTAAAAGGTGTTGAAAGCGTTCCACGTGACAACACGGTTCTGCTGACTCCCAGCATATAATTTGCAAGCATATAACTTTCATGGACTAGTCACAATGGTTCAGAATTATTAAGCGCAAGGAATAAAGTGTGCCATATGGTTTGTGAGAGCTTTACTAACTAACTTTCTCAAAACAGACAAACATTTTATTTTGGAAGAAAACACGGCATATAGAATATGCACTGAAGTAACAAATGATGCCAATAGGTAGGTATGGTGGACACAGCTGGCAATATTGGTTTTGGGGAATTGGAAGCACATGTAGAACACATAGTCAGTGCAAGTGAAGGCTAGAAATAGAGAGGGAGCGACAAACGAGAGAGCAATAGCTGTCATAATCATGCTTGCAACAAAACAGAACTAATTATGGCATGAAAGTGATACAAGAACTCTGAGGCAAAATAAATCATCGAGGCTTACGGACTATTGATTAGTCATATGCATGCGTGAGCATGTGCCAAGTCGATTCTCATGAACAGTCACAGGATCATACCACAATATCATACCAAAGTATGAATAAAACAATGCAAGCAAACATTCATATGACAGGCTACAAACTATTAGCAACCTGGAGCTAATCATATACAAGCAAGAACTACTAGGCATCCATAATGACACACGCCTTACACAAATAGGCTATGCATGCTCACAATGATGAGTATATGTACAAAAATGAAACAAATAGAGTTCGTTACCATCCTCTTACCACTCCTCGAGTTGTCTTCATCTTCATTATTGCTCTTCACTTGTAAGACTTGAATGATAACATGAAACCAAAATCCACTAAGGACGGATGAACCCTGCGAAGAACTCACAAAACCAAAGAAGAACAACAAATATTTTTGGTGTTTTCGATTTTTTTAGAAACAAGCAAACAAAGAGAAAAAAACCAAACAAGAAGCAAACAAAGAAAAATCTTTTTGGATTTTTCTTTTAAGGCAAACCAAAGCAAAGAAACAAACAAAGAGAAACAACGAAAATATTTTTGGCATTTTTGTGTTTTTGAGAAAGAAGCATCAAGAACCAAAAAGAAAGCGAAACAATGGATATATAAAGAACCGACCGAACATGATATATATATATATATATGAGTGTGATGTCGGTATACCTCCCCCCAAGCTTAGGCTTTTGGCCTAAGTGGGGCTCAATAGCGCGGGTAGTAACCCCATGCTGGTGGGTCATCATAGGAATGATCATAGTCAGGCGCCTGCGATGAAGAAGAAGACGCACCCCAATCAAATGAGGGATGCTAGTATAAATACTCTCCCGAGTTGGAGGGCTGAACCGAATTGTCTTCGGCATCCTCTTCAACATTCTCCTCTTGCTGGGAGAGCTCCACCACATATGTGTCAACCTCCTCCTCCGTAAGCGACCATCCTTGCCTGTTATCAAAATTAAACAAAGCAGGTGCAGGAAAATAAACTATTTTCTCAGTCCTACCTTTTCTCCGTTCTTGTTGGGCAAAAGACAATTCATACGGTAAACTTCTTACATTAGCTCCCAAAGAAACAAAACCATGCTAAATCATGGATTCAATATCAAGCCTCTCTATGGGAAACCGATAATCTGAAAAGTGAGGCTCTAAACCATGGAAAGCTAGCAACCTAGAAGCAATGAGACATCCACAAATTCCAACCTTCTCATGGTTAGTGGTGAGACAGTGAGCTATCAGAGCACCCATGCTATAAGATCTATTCCTATTCAGAGCAGCTGCAATAAAAGCTAGATCAAAAGAAGATAACTTTCTAGCAATCTTTCTAGCAAGAACACACTTGGTAATGAAATAGGCAAAGTATCTAATAGCTGTGAGCTAAATGTTCCAAATTTTACCACTTTCCTTTGAGAAGTCAAAACCTTGGCAAATCTCAGCATACAAATCAATAAGTGACTTGGGCCTTTCCTTGATCTTCTCACAAGATCCCCACTGAGGTACTCTAATGGCTGCACAGAAATAGCAAGAGGCAGGTCGACAGATATATTATATATTTTGTAATGAACCATGGGATTAGAAGTGGACCAAGTGAACAGGAAGTCCTGCACAAAAGCCATAGTTAGCTTAACATATTGGAATGGTTCACCTTCAACAAATTGTTCCAACCCTGCATTTGTGACCATAGTTTGGAAATCTTGGAGGATCCCCGCAATTTTCATAAATTCATGGCATGGATATATGGAAGTAAAAACTGCCTCCTCACGATGAACCTTCATTGGCTCATGCACCATCAAGTCATATTGGTTTAGTGGATAAGCACTCATCTATCTTGCTGAAATTTTTAGATAACCATCAAACCAAGTGATTTCTAAGTTGATAAATGATGAGCAACTACTATAGGAACTTGCTAGAGGACTACACATGCATCAAAATGAAATCTCTAAGCATAGAACAATCATGCAAGCTCAAACAACCTTACACCTATAGCAGCAAAATACTCAGGATACAATCTACCAATCACAAATCTAATTGGATAAGTGGAGGAGGCACATACCAAGGAGAAATCCCTCCAAAAATCAGCACTTGTGATGGGCTGAACAAGGAGATCGAAAATCGCGAGCAATAACAACAAGAAGTTGAGCTTAAGCAAGTTTTTCGGTGTTTTTCAGGAGAGAGAAAGAAGATGGCTTTGAGGAGGCAGCCTGGAGGGGCCCAGGTGGGCCAGACCCCCCCCCCCCAGGCGCCACCCTCTGGTAGGCCACGCCTGCCATGGGTGTGGGGCCCTGGGGTGGCCCCCTGGGTCACTTTAGGTACCTCTTGGCCCTTTTTTCGAGGAAAAAATTATTTTGAATTTTCTGGGTTTTCGCCGAAAAAGTATTTTTAGCCAATTTTCAGGGTATGAAAATTGATTTTCTCGCAGAAACAATTTTTCAGAAGAAGCAAAAGCAAACCAAAACCAAACTACAGTAGCTCTAAGAAACTCTAACAAGCAAACAACTAGCAAAACTAAAGCTAAAGCAAAGACTAGGAAGGAGAAAAGAAAAAGAAAGCAAGAATAAACATAGTGAAAACATTATTTTATTCATTAAAATTATTTTGTTAACAAGGTTGATCAAGTCTTGTTACCAAAATAATATTATATGAGACAAAACTTTGTATTCCACTAAGTGATTATGTTACCTCAAACTTGATAGCAATAGTCCCAATCATAATAGTTTCAAAATTTTCTTGTGGAATGGGACAATATATTTCTCCAACCTTGATGCTCTCAATATTTTCAATGGAATTCAGGCAATAGCTCTTAGCAACCTTCTTGGGTAAATAGACAGTGTGCTCTTTGTCATTAATATTGAATGTTACTTTCCCTTGATTACAATTGATGACAGCACCTGCAGTATTAAGAAAAGGTCTCCCAAGAATAATAGACATATTATCATCTTCAGGCATTTCAAGCACAACAAAATCAGTTAAAACCATGCAATTATGAGCTACTTGAACAGGAACATCCTCACATATACCAATAGGAACAGTATTTGACTTATCAGCCATTTGCAAAGATATATCAGTTGGTATCAACTTTTCTAGCTGGAGTCTCTTATAGAGAGAAAAAGGCATAACACTAACTCCATCTCCCAAATCACATAAAGCAGTTCTAACATAATTATTATTAATAGAGAAAGGAATAGTTGGTATACCAGGATCACCAAGTTTCTTTGGAACCTTACCATTGAAGGAATAATTAGCAAGCAAAGTAGAAATCTCCTCATTAGGAATCTTCCTTTTATTAGAGACAATATCCTTCATATACTTTGAATAAGGAGGCAACTTAATAGCATTAGTCAAAGGAATTTGCAAGAATAAAGGCTTCATACACTCACAAAACTTGTTATAGTGTTCTTCCTCCTTTGACTTGTGTTTCTTACCTGGAAAGGCATAGGTTTATGCACCCAAGGTTCTCTCTCTTTACCATGTTTATTAGCAATAAAATCTTCCTTAGTGTACCTAGTGTTGTTAGTGTGTTTCTTAGGTTCTTCCTCAAACTTCTCCCTCAGGAGCATTTTTTATCATTACCACTCTCAGTTTCAGCATTAGAGACAGATATACTATTAGGATCTACAACAGGTTCATGTAAGGTTCCCAACCTTTAATAAGGTAGAGATCCCTGTGTTTGTAATGCTAGTCCCTGGATCAATAGCTAGCATCCACAGTTAAGATGTAATATCAAGAAACAAAGGTCATAATACAACTTTATAACCAGGAATAAAATAATTTATTACATCTTACATAGCTCATTTGGCTATCTCATTACAATGCAGCAGAATATAACAATAGCATGGGGTCCTTCATCTTCAAAGTGCCACAGGCAGACATGTTGGTTGTAGACTTGTAATCCTACTTCACTAATATCAAACAAACCTGCAACATAACAAGTTACAACCACAAGGGTCAATACATTTGAATTGTATTGGCAAGTGATACTATGGTAGTATATGTGGAGTCTATCATCTATATGCATTTGTCTAAGTGGAGCTTAGGCTTGCTTTGCTCAAAATAGATTTTCCTTATCTTTTGAAAACACTAAGTTTGTAACACCCTCAGAATCGGCCCTATGCAAGTTTTAGCGAAACCCGCCAAACCCGCATAGAAACGATTCGAAGGTGCCCACCAGGCACTTTCGTGCGGGTGGAAAATGAAGTAATAACATTACACAACAGTCCTCGATGGGACCCACAGAACAAATATATACAACAGTGACTCAACGAGTCAAGAATACAGATATACAGAACAAAGATCCAAATCACCTTGAAAACGATACAGCGTCCAGCTACGGACAAGCTGCAAATGGGGCTAAGAGCCCTGAAGAATAACCAATGGCGTCCATAACCCTGCCCAGGCCAAGCCGGAAGGGTAACCCTGCTAACGGCGTCGCTCTCAAAACCTGCTTAAACAAAAGGGGTGCCGACAAAGGGCAAAGGAAAAAGAGGAGCGTCAGTACTGAGGCCAGTACACGGCGAGGCTAGAGTTCGGCGGTCCTCGCCTACATAGGTATGGTGGACTGAAGCGGCAGCGACAGCATGCACTAAACAACCTATAGAGACTCGATGTCACTGACGGCTATCAGAGAGGGGTAAGAAAGACCTATCCGGAACCAGCCTGATACTAACACCAAACAATCCCATCCTGGTATTCCCCGTCGAGACCAAACGAGGAAGTCAACCGAGGAACTCACACCGTTGGCAGTTTTATTTATTCAGTTATCGTTGCAGTAATTACTAGTCAGGTATAGGTAATCATCCTGATAAAATAAGCAGTGGGCCGTTTTAGTTAACCATTCCGTTGTAGTTGCGACACTTACTAGTCAGATACAATTAGCATGAGATAACCCAAAACCCATCAGTTGTTGGTACTTTTATTTGGCCATTCCGTTGTAGTGAAGCTGATTACTAGTCATATCGGATACAAGTCAATTTATAACAGTAAACTTTAGTTATAGTTGACTATGATCAAGCACTGTGCTCCAAGTCGTCCATAACCGTGGACACGGCTTCTCGAAAAGATTTAACCCTGCAGGGGTGCACCAAAGTATCCACAAGCACTTCGACCCTTTTTGCCAGATCAGTTAACATACACCCATCGGTATGTCGGCGGGGCCTAAGTCATGACGTTCCCAGACCCAAAGCAAGCACGGGGGGCCACCCCACTAAGTACACCCGCAACGAAGTCGGCCGGTCTCCGATACGGACTTAGGGTTTGGGTAGACGGCTGTGAACGACAGCAAATCCCAAAACTGGGACTGTCGACACCGCGAAAACGTGTCCCGATCCTAAACAGTACAGTGTGCTCCTCGCACAATCGTAAATAAAGCAGTAAAGCATGGCATAAGTACAGGATAGTAAATAAAACCTCAAACTAGTTTGTGGCCCCCAGTACAATACTTTGAAATCAGGTACTAATCAATGGGGGGCCCATATCTCCCCACCTGTGGTTAGCGCGCTCGATCTCGGAACAGGTGTCAAGAACTCGGGTTCCTACGGGACACAAGTGGGCGGTCGGAAACCAACATTATCTATCACCCACCGATGCCTCTACTTACCTACTTCAATTTTAGTTGTTAAACAGTAATTAAAGTGAACGAAAAGTAAAGACATGATCATCTCCAACATAAACATATGGCAGACTTCCAACAACTGAGGTACTTGACGACATGCAACAGCACTTGAGCAAGCGACTACGACACGCAAGTCCAACTATCTACCAAACATCAGGTAATAGGATGTGTCCAAGGCAATATAGGGCTGCAAGGGATATCACGGGTACGGGACTAGAGCATCGCAACACAGATAGCAATAGGTCAACAGGAGGGAATAAATACTATAAAGGTAGATAGGTAGAAAGGGGGAGATGATCGCCTGAAAACGTTGCCGAAGGTTCAACCGAAGATCGGGTCGACACTCACATCAACTCAACGGCCTTATCCGCGAGGAAGCAAAACACTAGAATAAACACCGGATGCAATATTTAATACTATGGCAAAAGATCGGGCATGATGCAGGTATGATGCATGACATGGCAAAGGTGCGATGCGACTAGGCAATATTAAGCGGAACCGGGGTCCCGACAATTAATTAGGTGGTTCATGTTATTTAGCTACCCCGCAATTTAATTGTTATTTGAACATGGCAAAATATAGCACCGATTCGCTACACAAATTTAAATGAGGCCAATATAAGACTATATTTGCTCGCATATGGGCCCCATATTTAATTATATGGTGAATCGGCATAAGGCCCCCAAACCACAAATATGCGTGCGAGTATGACAATTTAATATGCAACAGGTTTATTATATTATAAGATAGGGTTTTCGGGAAGGGGTTCACACATTGAGGTTCTCGACGGTCTTGGGGTTCCGGGGTTCGGGGTCGGTCTCAGGGTTCAGGGTTCGACGGATCGGTCTCGGATATCTGAGGTAGATCTTGTCGCATCCGGGAAGCCGGACTTGGGTCGGTGTCGGGGCGCACCGGATTCTTCCGGGTCGATGTCGTTCTTGTCGTCGTGAAGACCTTGTCGGGTCCGCGGGTCGGGTCGGACTTGGCGTTCCTTTCGGTTCGGGTCTTGGCATCCGCGACAGTACTTGGCGTCCGGGGTGAAGTGCTTGTGGTACCTGTGGCGATCTTGGCGGTCTTCGGGTCCGCGTAGACGGTCATGGCGTTCGGGACGAAGTACTTGTCGCACCGGGGTCTCGGGTCGAAGAACTTGGCGTGCCCGAGAAACGATCTTGTCGCATCCGCGTCGACCACCTTGGCGTTCAGGGAGTAGTTCTCGGTGTTCCGTGAGGTAGGCCGCGAGGGTTCGGTCTTCGGACTCGGGGAGAGGAGCTCGGTGTTCGCGTCGAAGGTCTTGCGGGTCCAGGACCTCGGCATCCGCTCTCTGTTGGTGTTCTTGTGGATCGGGCTCCAGGTCATCTTCGAATATCTCTTGTAGTTCCCCCGTCGTTGGCCGATGGTGAACTTGTGTCAGTGTCGGGGTTGCATCGAAGGTAGAACTTGGATCGGGGTTGATGGTCTTGTCACGATTAGCTTGGGGTCTTGTGGTCTCCGACTTGGAATTGGTGCAGCAACAGGCAGAGCCCCCTTGGCACCAGCTGGACATGGTCCGGAGGATGACACAGAGGCCGGTCGAGGACGCACATGCCGCGGAGCTCCGGCCGACGGCAGACGCGGGCGGGGCGGCTTCAGCGGCGACGCACGGGAAGAGGCCGGGGAGTCGAGCCTGGGCGACTAAAGGCGGCGGCTTCGGCGCGTCTCGGTTGGCGGAGGTCGGCCGTGGCAGAGACCGGCAGAGGAGGTCGACGGGGAGGCCTGGCGCGGATGACGGGGCGGTGGCCGGCGAGGGCGGGGAGGGCGGCTCGCGCGAGGTAGGTGGGGGAGGGCGACGACAGAGGGTGGAGGGGGAGGTTGGGGCGCGGGGTTGGTGTAGGGAGCGGCCGCGGAGGTGGTCGCCGGCGGCCGGCGGGAGGGAAGAGGGGAAGCTAGCAGAGAGGAGGGAGGAGGTGGGCGCGAGGTGGGGGTCGCGTCGGGGACAGGGGCTGGTCGGTGGGAACGGCAGGTGCGGGGTGTGACTGGTGGGGCCAGGGAGGTGGGGCGGTGGGCCAGGGGGTCACGCGGGTGGAGGGAGCTGTGTGCGTGTGTGCTGGTTGGGGGTGAGAAGTGGAGAGAGAGAGAGAGAGAGAGGGGTGGCTGGTGGGGTGATGTGGCAGAGGTGGGTTGGCTGGAGGAGGGATGAGAGGTGAGGTGGCGGGAGGGCATTGGCCAGGGTGATGTGGAAGGGGGACTGGGTAGACTAGGTGTAGGTAGTTTCAGGATTTTGGTAGACCGTTTTAAATGGACCATTATTCTGGGGGTGGTCGTTCGGGTCGAATCGGCCCGTTCGACTGCCCCACTAAAATAATTTAATCTTTTATTTATTTTAAATGCACCGTTTGCAAACCGATAGCAGACAAACAAAATAATCCGGAGACCCGGGGTTTTGCGTTTGAATAAAGACGGGGCGTTTAGGAAACACAAACAGGTTTTTCCGCAATTAGTTTTATGCAAGCAAAATGCAAGATGATGACGATGTTCAAATGCAATGTGGCATGATGACATGAGCATGCGGTCATGATGATGCAATGCACAAAAACAACGCGATTTTCTAGTAGTGGTTTTGCGGGATGCCACAAAGTTTTTGCTTGACAAAAATCACCCAAGGAACCACCAATAGAAATTGGTGAACCTTAAACCCTTGTTAGACCACAAGTTTTTAACTTAGAAATTTGGATGATGAGATTCTTGATTGCTTCCATGTCTTGATGCTCAAATTGTCCTTTGCCAGGGACATGGCTAAGTACTTAGATTTTACACTCTGCAGAGGTGGTGCACTTTCCCCACAAGACTTGGTTTCACCAAGACAAGATCTTTCAGAAGCCTTCCCTTAGACCAGAGTGGACGCATTCCAACCTATCATCCCCTACCACCAACTGTCCATTTGGCTAAGTTATTGCAACCTATATGATCCAGGCAGAGCCCATAATGCCAAGTGGCTGCACTTGAAGCTTCTCAACATTTGACATCTCAAATCTCTTTGTTCTTGGGTGGCCATACACAAGTGAGATACACAAGGTAAACCATAGAAATGGGCCTTGTGAACCACTCAACACAAACCATTCCTTCCATTCCACCCAGGTGATTCATTTACTTAGTTGTTTTATTAAACAAAACACAAGTCCTCAGACTTAGAAATTTTTCCATAGTATGAATATATATTCCACCCTTGTTTTCTACTAGCTAAGCTAAGCATGATTGTAGTAGGAATCTTAACTTAGGAAATTCTACTAAAGTTTCATCTACTAGGATTTCCCATAGCATGGTTTATACTTAGCAAAATTTCCATGCAAATCTTACTTTAGAAATATCACTAATGCATAGTGAAAATAATGGGAAAAAAGTATGAAGCATCACTTGACTTTTTGGTAGAGAGTATAAGTTCACTTCTTGGTCTTTGCAATTTTCACACACTTCAAGTCACTATAATTCAATCAAGCAAACAATATTTCAAACAACCATTCAAGCAATTCAACACATAAAATAATAATAACAAAACAATGCATGCATGCATGCTAAAGATTGTTTTATTTGGAGAAGTGGTTTATAATGGGTCATAGACTTTTGAAAACACCTAATGGTCATTTTGTAAAGTGGCAAAATCATTTGTATAAGATTTTACTTCATAAACCATTTTTAGATCAAGTCATTATTTTATGTGGTGTAGAAATGCTTTTAATAAGGCAAAATTATATAGGTTTCACTAAATATGTTTTCAAACCATATAAACTTGTGTTTAGGGTCAGAGAGTTTATTTCCAAAACATTTCCAAAGGTTTTCTTCCAAAATCATTTTTAACAATTAAACCATATTTTTATTTGACTCGAAATAGTTTAAATCAAATATTTATTCTTTTGCTTCACCAAATACATTTTTGAAACCACAATTTGTTTCCTATGGTCAGTAGGTTCAAAACACACCATTTGCCAAAGATTTTATCCTAAAAATCATTTTAGAACAATTTCTATACTCTAAACATGCATACACAAGTTTCTGCAAAAATAAACATTTTAACAGAAGCTTTTTACTAAAAAAAGTGCATGGTTGGCTAGGGCTTGTTTTTCTGAATCCATTGATATAAAGTTTGCAAAATTTGGACGTGTAGATTACAAGTTATAGATTTTACAAAATCTAGCATCTAATAGATCAAATCTGTTTCAATTCAAATCAACAGAGCCACGTGTCTTAATTCTATTCGCCCATACCGCTTCGGTTGGATAGAGCGATGGCAGCCGTTAGATTTAAGTCATACCGCACGGTGCAGAGATGCTACTTACCCCTTCGCTCTCTTTCTATCGCATCCGTCGGATCAGAATCCTACGGTCGCTACGCGTTTGACCATTAAACAGCGGCGCTGGCGGCGGCGCTCTGGCGGCAGCGCTCAGACGAGGTCATCGCCGGTGATACAGGACGCAAGGGAGAGGGGGAGAAGGCTCACCGTGTTCGTGGAGTGATGCTGAAGCTCAACTTTCTTGCAGTTTGTCAAGGGGCGCACGGAATCAGTCGGGATTCCTTGCCGGAGTCGGTGACGATGTCGGTCTCGCTCAGACGTCGTTGGTGGCGAAGCTACAGAGCGTGCTAAGACGAGTGGGAGACACGGTCAGATGCGCAAGGTCGTGGCGCTCACAGGAGTATCAAAAAGAGGGGAGAGGGAGGTCAGAGCTCACCGTGTGGAGTCGCCGGAGTCGAGGCAGAGGGTGGCGGAGTTTAGTTGAGGTTGTTGCCGAGCGTCTGAGGCGCGCGCGGGTGAGCTAATGCCTCTGGGAGGTTCGTCTGGAGATGGGGCTCACGCTTGTGTGCTCGAGGAGGCAAGGGGCGGTGAGGGGTTGCCGGAGTGTCGTCGGACAGAGGACGGTGCAGAGAAGAATTGGGCGGCCTGGGGGCACGCTTGGGTGAGGCGACAGAGGGGAAATGGAGAGGAGACGTGGGTGGTTAAGAGGGCGTCGTCAGGGGGAGGTTTAACTGTGCCATTAACGCGAATTAAGCTAACCGTTATTCGCCTGCAACGGCCGGCGGGGTGAGGGGTGGGGTCTCCGCAGGGAGGAAGAAGATGACGTGGTCGCGTGGCCCGTTTGTCAGTGAGTGAGAGATGTTTCAGGTGGGGTCCAACGGTCAGTGAGGGTGTGGGTTAGGTCTGCGGTGGGAAAACATTTCACTTGGTGAGAGGGAGAGGTGGGCTGGCTGGGCCTCGTTGGGCTAGTTGGGCTGGGTCGGTTTGACTCTTTTTTTTTGTACTGCTTTTTTTTTCTTTTTCCCTTTTCTTTAATTTTGTTTTGATTTTTTTTAATCAATTCAAACCTCAATTTGGTTTCAAACCTTTGCCAAAATTTGTGAAGATTTAAATATTGATTAACAAGGCATTCTGATATCATTTTTAGAATAATTTATTTATTCTTTTTACGGCCTTTTAATTAATCAAAATAGGTTCTAGTTTTTAAGTCAAATAAGATTTAGTATTTCTAAACACCATTTGATTTTCCAAAACCTGCCAATTCTTTTCAGTAGGTTTTTATTTGATTAATTGGGTGTCAAAATAATTCATCTTGAATTATTTAGAAAGTGTTTAATATGATTCATAAATCACTTGAGTTGGGTTTTTGTTTAATTCCAATTGGTTTAAATAAAGTTTTAATTCCCTAAAGTTTATTTGGAAGATTTCTTTATCCTTTTATTTTATTTGATTTGGATTAAATTCATTCCATTTGCTTAATGGATTAGGCCAAGTGTTATTTGGTCTTTCAAATATCCTTTATTTAATATTTCTTTCTTCATCTTATAAAATCCATATCTTTTATTTTAAGACCCAAACTTGGTGATTCCAATTTGTAAATTCTTGTTTAATATTTGTTTATCTTTTTAAATCCCTTTAGGATTATTTGCTCACCATTTGGTATGGTTTTTAGATAAATTCTTTATTAGCTTTGGAAATTACTTTTCCTTATCTTATTTAAATTCATAAGATTTTATCTATGGCTCCAAATTAAGTGAAACCAATTTCTATAGTTTTATAATATTTCTATTTGTCTTTCTTGATCATTTGAAAATGTTTGTTGACAAGATTTTATATGGATCAAATCCATAGGCTTGGAGATAACTTGGAAATGATTTTTATTCCATTAGAGTTTATGGTTTGGATTTATTTTCCAAGTGTTTAAATTTCCAGATGCATTTTAACTTGGAAATGATTTGTTGAATTCAAACTTTAATTAAAGTTTGTTCAAGATGGGGTTTTAAGTTTCCATTTAGAAACAAAAGTTTCTTTTCACCCTGATTTTCAACAATAATTTATTTTGTTTATTTATTTTTCACATTACAAGATTTGGAAAATCTTGGGATGTGACAGGCTACCACCCTTAAAATAAATCTCGTCCCGAGATTTGGGGAATCTAGGGTTACAAGTTGGTTCAAAGCATCTAGGGTACTACCACCCTTAAAAATTTTCCAACTAGATTACATATTGGCCTTCTTGGGATCCTGTTGAATTCTCTCTGGACAAACATCTGAATAGTGTCCTTTGTTTCCACACTTGAAACATGTGACAAGGCTGAGATCCTTCATAGGCTTGTTTATCTTGTGCTTCATCTTTTCTGGACAATTGCTTGCATAATGTCCTTGGTTACCACAATTGTAACATGTGATAAGATTGAGTTCTTCACGTATCTTCTGTGGACAAGTTGCTACATAATGGCCTAGCTCTTTGCAGTTGTTGCACCACACTTGGCTAATCTCCTTATATTTTTGCTTCTCTGGGCATTCACTGTCCCATTTCTTTGCAATGACCACATTGCACATGGCTTTTGTCCTTCTTTTTCTTGAGTTTCTCCAAAGCTAGGAGTGCTTCTAGTTCATGTTCTTCATATGTTATCTCATAGGTAAGAATGTCTACTGATCTCCTTGACTTTCTATTACTCCTTGGATAATACATATGTCTCCTTTTTGGTCCTTTAAATTGAGTCATGTTGTTGGGAGGTACAAGCTGAGATTTTCCTTTGTCTTCATCCTTCTTGGTAGACTTGGCTCTCTCATGGTAGTCTGCAATCAGTTGTTGCACTCCACCTTGTTTCCTTTGTTCAACTATGGAATAGATGGGGCATTGGATAGGGACATGATTGTTTCCTTCACATAGGTAACAAGTAGCTTGGGATGTGGGGCATTGGTCAATTGGATGTTTCTCTTCACAATTGGGGCATTGATCTTCATGCTCCTTGGAAGTGTTATCCTTGTCTCCACAAATATTGAAAGCTTGGGTTCCTTCTAGAATAACATCTTTGTCATCCTTGTTGTCACAATCTCCTTTGGAAGAGTTGTCTCCCATGTTGATCCTTTGAGTGGCCATTCCTTGCAACAATTGGGATTGAAGTTTCAAAATCCTTTGTATGGCTGGGTCTAATCCATTGTTGTTGGCTAAAAGCTGAGTTGTCACTTGGCTCAACTGGGTTTGGTTTGCTAGAAGTTGTTCTCTCATGTGCATCTCTTGGTTGTTGTTGTTGTCATCATCCTTGATGTTGGAGTCTCTTGGAGAAGTCATCTGTTTGGGTTGGATTGGGATTAGAATAGGCAAAATATTTCTAAGGAAATATTTCTAATCACACACATCACAATTCACACAAGCAATGTGCAAGCAATCACAACAAACGTTCCACTCAAACAACAAGTTTCAAGCATATTTTTAGGCAACCAAAAATATTTTTGTTACACCACATAAGTTGGTGGGTTTGACTTAAACTAAATATGGTGGTCCATCTATTTGGTTCTCTTGAAATCTTTCCTTCCTTCTTAGTTGATTCTTCATGAACAAGATCTTTGTATCCTTGGAGAAAATTTCTTGTGTCTTGGTCACAAAACTTCAAGGTGATGATGGTTCCTTCTAGGTTGTGTTTCCTTAGTATTCAAGTTTTGAGCAACATTTCATGTCACACTTGTAATCCTTAGTGAATATCCAAGGTTGAGGTCCTTGGTGAAAATGTTGAAGATGTTGAAGTCATTAGAGTTGAAGATGTTGAAGTCATTAGAGTTGATGATGTCCTTTGCTCATGGTGAAGTCTTTGTCCGTGGAGAAGGCTTTATCCATCAAGTCGAAATAGAAGAGATGTAGAGTCAAAACCAAAATGGTTGAGGAAAGAGTTTACAAGATTGTTTGTAAATAAGTTTTGGAACAAATACAACTCCTATTTTTCTAAGGGGTTTTTCCAAACCTAGGGTTACAATCCTACAGGCAACACAATGCTCTGATACCATCTGTAAGGTTCCCAACCTTTAATAAGGTAGAGATCCATGTGTTTGCAATGCTAGTCCCTGGATCAATAGCTAGCATCCACAGTTAAGATGTAATATCAAGAAACAAAGGTCATAATACAACTTTATAACCAGGAATAAAATAATTTATTACATCTTACATAGCTCATTTGGCTATCTCATTACAATGCAGCAGAATATAACAATAGCATGGGGTCCTTCATCTTCAAAGTGCCACAGGCAGACATGTTGGTTGTAGACTTGTAATCCTACTTCACTAATATCAAATAAACCTGCAACATAACAAGTTACAGCCACAAGGGTCAATACATTTGAATTGTATTGGCAAGTGATACTATGGTAGTATATGTGGAGTCTATCATCTATATGCATTTGGCTAAGTGGAGCTTAGGCTTGCTTTGCTCAAAATAGGATTTCCTTATCTTTTGAAAACACTAAGTTTTTGCTTGACAAAAATCACCCAAGGAACCACCAATAGAAATTGGTGAACCTTAAACCCTTGTTCGACCACAAGTTTTTAACTTAGAAATTTGGATGATGAGATTCTTGATTGCTTCCATGTCTTGATGCTCAAATTGTCCTTTGCCAGGGACATGGCTAAGTACTTAGATTTTACACTCTGCAGAGGTGGTGCACTTTCCCCACAAGACTTGGTTTCACCAAGACAAGATCTTTCATAAGCCTTCCCTTAGACCAGAGTGGACGCATTCCAACCTATCATCCCCTACCACCAACTGTCCATTTGGCTAAGTTATTGCAACCTATATGATCCAGGCAGAGCCCATAATGCCAAGTGGCTGCACTTGAAGCTTCTCAACATTTGACATCTCAAATCTCTTTGTTCCTGGGTGGCCATCCACAAGTGAGATACACAAGGTAAACCATAGAAATGGGCCTTGTGAACCACTCAACACAAACCATTCCTTCCATTCCACCCAGGTGATTCATTTACTTAGTTGTTTTATTAAACAAAACACAAGTCCTTAGACTTAGAAATTTTTCCATAGTATGAATATATATTCCACCCTTGTTTTCTACTAGCTAAGATAAGCATGATTGTAGTTGGAATCTTAACTTAGGAAATTCTACTAAAGTTTCATCTACTAGGATTTCCCATAGCTTGGTTTATACTTAGCAAAATTTCCATGCAAATCTTACTTTAGAAATATCACTAATGCATAGTGAAAATAATGGGACAAAAGTATGAAGCATCACTTGCCTTTTTGGTAGAGAGTATAAGTTCACTTCTTGGTCTTTGCAATGTTCACACACTTCAAGTCACTACAATTCGATCAAGCAAACAATATTTCAAACTACCATTCAAGCAATTCAACACATAAAATAATAATAACAAAACAATGCATGCATGCATGCTAAAGATTGTTTTATTTAGAGAAGTGGTTTCTAATGGGTCAAAGACTTTTTAAAACACCTAATGGTCATTTTGTAAAGTGGAAAAATCATTTGTATAAGATTTTACTTCATAAACCATTTTTAGATCAAGTCATTATTTTATGTGGTGTAGAAATGCTTTTAATAAGGCAAAATTCTATAGGTTTCACTAAATATGTTTTCAAACCATATAAACTTGTGTTTAGGGTCAGAGAGTTTATTTCCAAAACATTTCCAAAGGTTTTCTTCCAAAATCATTTTTAACAATTAAACCATATTTTTATTTGACTAGAAATAGTTTAAATCAAAGATTTATTCTTTTGCTTCACCAAATACATTTTTGAAACCACAATTTGTTTCCTATGGTCAGTAGGTTCAAAAACACCATTTGCCAAAGATTTTATCCTCAAAATCATTTTAGAACAATTTCTATACTCTAAACATGCATACACAAGTTTCTGCAAAAACAAACATTTTAACAAAAGCTTTTTACTTAACAAAGTGCATGGTTGGCTAGGGCTTGTTTTTCTGAATCCATTGATATAAAGTTTGAAAAATTTGGACGTGTATATTACAAGTTATAGATTTTACAAAATCTAGCATCTAATAGATCAAATCTGTTTCAATTCAAATCAACAGAGCCACGTGTCTTAATTCTATTCGCCCATACCGCTTCAGTTGGATAGAGCGATGGCAGCCGTTAGATTTAAGTCATACCGCACGGTGCAGAGATGCTACTTACCCCTTCGCTCTCTTTATATCACATCCGTCATATCAGAATCCTACGGTCGCTACACGTTTGACCATTAAACAGCAGCGCTGGCGGCGGCGCTCTGGCGGCAGCGCTCAGACGAGGTCGTCGCCGGTGATACAGGACGCAAGGTAGAGGGGGAGAAGGCTCACCGTGTTCGTGGAGTGATGCTGAAGCTCAACTTTCTTGCAGTTTGTCAAGGGGCGCACGGAATCAATCGGGATTCCTCGCCGGAGTCGGTGACGGCGTCGGTCTCGCTCAGACGTCATTGGTGGCGAAGCTACAGAGCGTGCTAAGACGACTGGGAGACACAGTAAGATGCGCAAGGTCGTGGCACTCACAGGAGTATCAAAAAGAGGGTAGAGGGAGGTCAGAGCTCACCGTGTGGAGTCACCGGAGTCGAGGCAGAGGGCGGCGGAGTTTAGTTGAGGTTGTTGCCGAGCGTCTGAGGCGCGCACGGGTGAGCTAATGCCTCTGGGAGGTTCGCCAGGAGATGGGGCTCACGTCTGTGTGCTCGAGGAGGCAATGGGCGGTGAGGGGTTGCCGGAATCGTTGCCGGAGTGTCGTCGGACAGAGGACGGTGCAGAGAAGAATTGGACGGCCTGGGGGCACGCTTGGGTGAGGCGACAGAGGGGAAATGGAGAGGAGACGTGGGAGGTTAAGAGGGCATCGTCAGGGGGAGGTTTAACTGTGCCATTAACGCGAATTAAGCCGAGCGTTATTCGCCTGCAACGGCCGGCGGGGTGAGGGGTGGGGTCTCCGCAGGGAGGAAGAAGATGACGTGGTCGCGTGGCCCGTTTGTCAGTGAGTGAGAGATGTTTCAGGTGGGGTCCAACGGTTAGTGAGGGTGTGGGTTAGGTCTGCGGTGGGAAAATGTTTCACTTGGTGAGAGGGAGAGGTGGGCTGGCTGGGCCTCGTTGGGCTAGTTGGGCTGGGTCGGTTTGATTCTTTTTTTTTGTACTGCTTTGTTTTTATTTTTCCCTTTTTTTAATTCTGTTTTGATTTTGTTTAATCAATTCAAACCTCAATTTGGTTTCAAACCTTTGCCAAAATTTGGAAGGCATTCTGATATCATTTTTAGAATAATTTATTTATTCTTTTTAAGGCCTTTTAATTAATCAAAATAGGTTCTAGTTTTTAAGTCAAATAAGATTTAGTATTTCTAAACACCATTTGATTTTCCAAAACCTTCCAATTCTTTTCAGTAGGTTTTAATTTGATTAATTGGGTGTCAAAATAATTCATCTTGAATTATTTAGAAAGTGTTTAATATGATTCATAAATCACTTGAGTTGGGTTTTTGTTTAATTCCAATTGGTTTAAATAAAGTTTTAATTCCCTAAAGTTTATTTGGAAGATTTCTTTATCCTTTTATTTTATTTGATTTGGATTAAATTCATTCCATTTGCTTAATGGATTAGGCCAAGTTTTATTTGGTCTTTCAAATATTCTTTATTTAATATTTCTTTCTTCATCTTATAAAATCCATATCTTTTATTTTAAGACCCAAACTTGGTGATTCCAATTTGTAAAATCTTGTTTAATATTTGTTTATCTTTTTAAATCCCTTTAGGATTATTTGTTCATCATTTGGTATGGTTTTTAGATAAATTCTTTATTAGCTTTGGAAATTACTTTTCCTTATCTTATTTAAATTCATAAGATTTTATCTATGGCTCCAAATTAAGTGAAACCAATTTCTATAGTTTTATAATATTTCTATTTGTCTTTCTTGAACATTTGAAAATGTTTGTTGACAAGATTTTATATGGATCAAATCCATAGGCTTCGAGATAACTTGGAAATGATTTTTATTCCATTAGAGTTTATGGTTTGGATTTATTTTCCAAGTGTTTAAATTTCCAGATGCATTTTAACTTGGAAATGATTTGTTGAATTCAAACTTTAATTAAAGTTTGTTCAAGATGGGGTTTTAAGTTTCCATTTAGAAACAAAAGTTTCTTTTCACCCTGATTTTCAACAATAATTTATTTTGTTTATTTATTTTTCACATTACAAGATTTGGAAAATCTTGGGATGTGATAGTTCAAGTGGTTCCTCAACTATCTTATGTTTCTTTTTTTCTCTTACGAGGACTACCACTATCTTCAACTTGTTGGGAATCCTGTTCTATTCTTTTAGGGTGTCCTTCAGGATATAAAGGATCTTGAGTAGCCATACCACTCCTAGTTCTAATTCCATAAGCATGTTTATCTCCTGAAGCATTAACTAGCATATCCTTTTGTACCTTAGCAAGTTGATCAAGTTGGGTTTGAACCATTTGAAAGTGTTTACAAAGCATTTTAATATCATTAGAAGTTCTTTCCATAATAACTTTAACTCATTGATAGCTCTAGAGTTTTCAAATAAATGATTCTGAACTTGTTTATTAAAATTACCTTGCTTAATAATAAAAGTGTCAAGTTCCTCTAAGCATTGATCAGGAGGCTTACTATAGGGAATATCACCTTCATCAAAGTGGAGAGAGTGTACCTCAATAGTAGATGAGTGGGGAATTGGCTTACGTAATTCTTCTATAGGAGGTAGATTCTTCACATCTTCAGCTCTAATACCTTTCTCCTTTAGACACTTCTTAGCATCCTTCATCACTTCATCATTTAATGCAATTACTCCCTTCTTATTTGTTATTGGTGTTGGAACTGGTTCAGGAGTAATAGGCTCAGGTGTATTCAGCTCAGTTGAAGTCCAATCATTATAATTCTTGCTTATCTTAGCCATTAATTCTTCAGCATCAGTAGGAGTCCTTTTCCTGAAAACACAATCAGAAAAGCTATCTAGGTAGGTCCTAGAATCATCAATTAGTCCATTATAATAAATATCAAGTAACTCATTCTTAGGTAATGGACATCTAGGATAGGCATGAATCAAGGTACAGAACCTTGTCCATGACTCAGGCAATTTCTCTTCTTCTCCCTATTTAAAATCAAAAAGTCTCTGCAAAGCAGCATGTCTAGCAATAGGAGGAAAATATTTCTGGAAGAAAGAAGCAATCAAACAATCAGGGCTATCAATGGAACCAGGAGATAATCTATTAAACCAAGCCCTAGCTTCTCCTTTTAGTGAAAAGGGAAGATCTTAGTAACAAAGTACTTGCGCATCTTAAAATCATCACAGAATAAAGCACTCATAGTAGAAAGCTCATTCATATGAGCCACAACACTCTCATTTTTAGACCCACAAAAAGGTTCTTTCTCAACAATATCTAAATAAGATAAATCAAGAGAGAAGTCATATTCTTTATCTTTAATATCAATGGGAGAAGCGGCAAACTTAGGATCAGAGGACAACTTAGGAATAATGGTGCGTCTAGCAAGGAGACTCTTAATAGCACTAGTACCATGTGTGTTTCGGAACTCTTCAACAAAATCATCAGTGAGCTCAATGTAACCATCATTAATATCATAACTCTCACTAGACTCAGGTGAGCTAACAGGTGTAACAGTGTCTTCACTAGGAGTTTCAGTATTTCCTAGACTAGCCATAGTAGCATCTTGGAAAGGACCTAATGAATCACTCGCATCAAGCACAATAGAAGTAACATCATGAGTATCAAAAGCAGTTCCAGACTCAGCAGTAGTAGCAGTGTGTGTAGCAGAAGTATGTGGTGGTGGTGTAACAAGCTTACTTATAACAGACGGTGAATCAAGAGCAGCAGAGGTGTTTAGGACTGTACCTCTTCTTGTAGTGGATGGTAAAATAGGGAACTTCCCATCACGAGACTTCCCCATGATGAAAGGAGTAGCAATGAACAATAATAGATCCAAGTGAACTTACAAATAAAGCAATGCTCCTGTGGCGCCCCGCAAAACCACTACTAGAAAATCGCGTTGTTTTTGTGCATTGCATCGTCATGACTGCATGCTCATGTCATCATGCCACATTGCATTTGACCATCGTCATCAGCATGCATCTGTTTGCCTAAAACTATTTTCTAAAAGCCTATATTGTTTTCTAATTATCCCCTTTTCTATTTCAAACTGAAATCTCGGTCTTTTCCGAATATTTTGTTTTGTCTAAAATTATTTACAAAAGGCCTCATAAATAAAATAGGAAAAATATTAGACATAAATATTTTGTTCGGGGAAGGCAGCCGCAGGCTAGGCCCAAAAGCCCAGCCCACAGCCACCTACCACCCCTCTAACCAAACCCTAATTCTAGACCCTACCTAACCCCCAAACCCTAGAACAATTCTACCCTTCCCTCCCTGCCGCCGCCAGGCGCCAACCACCCACACGCTCCACACACGCACGCATGGCCTGGCCCTACCACTCCCCATGATCCCCGCTCCCTCCCTCGCTCGACACGCCTCACCCCGCAAACCGCGTGAGCCCGGTCCCACCCACGTATCCCGCATCGTTCTCCCATCGCCACCAACCCCGTCGACCCCGTCTGCTTCCCATCGACCTGTGATCCCGCCGCCAGGGCCGAGCCCTACCTACTCGATCCCCTCCGTCGCCGAGGGCTGCGCCTCGCGGCCTCTTCTCTGCTCTGCCGGAGCCCGCCGGCGCCCCTCTCCGGCCGCCCGTCGAACTCCCCGCGGCCCCAAGCGCCTCCTCCGCCGCTTGGCCTCCCCGTCCTCGTCGAGCCGCCGCCCACAGGCACCCTCTGTTGCCGCGTGAGCTCCCTCTTCCCCGGCCCAAGGCCCTGCCGTCGTCGTCACGCGGACGCCTACTCCTGCATCTCGCGCCCGTCGGCCTCTGCTCACCTTCCGTGTCGCGCGGGACTTCCCGTCCCTGCTCACCGGAGGCCGCCCTCCACCGCCCTAGAAACGCGTCGCGGCGCGTCGTTCCGCCACCAGGTCAGCTCGGGCAACCCCGCTGCCAGGCCTCTGCCGTCGCGCGGCGCCCTCACCCTGTCTTCCTCCGGCCGCCCTCTTGTCGTCCTCGTCCCGCGCCCCTGCGAGCCGGCCCGTCCCGTCGCCCTCTGAACTCTCCTCGTCCGAGGCCTCCGGCAGGACGCGTCCTCTGCTCCCCGGTCAAGCTCGTCTCCACCGCCGGTCCCCGTGTTTGGCTCATTCTCCGCCACCAGACCCATCTCCGATGCAAGCCGTGACCACGAGATAAGATAAAAGCGGGCGTGATGTTTATGGTAAGATGAGCCTTAACCAGTCCAGCACTCCGAAGTCGCAAGATCTTCCCTGAACAAATCGACACCCGACCGACCCTCCACAAGAGACCGCAGACCCCCAAGGTCTTATTCCCGGATCCGATCCCGAAGACCGATCCCGGTGCCCGAAGCCGAGAACCCCGACAAGAACCACGACACGGATACACCGAGTTCTCCATCGAGGACACCAAGGCCGTCGACATGGAACCGAAGGACGTCAAGCACTTCACCCCGGACGTCAAGTCCGACCCGACCCGCGGACCCGACAAGGTCTTCACGACGACAAGAACGACATCGACCAGGGTGAATCCGATGCGCCTCGACGCCGAACCAAGTCCTTCTTCCCGGATGCGACAAGATCTACTCCGTTGTCCGAGAATGTTACTACCGAGACCGATCCCGTCAAACCCGAAGACCGAGCCCGAACCCCATCGAACCCCCCAAACCAAGATCGCCCGAACCCTCTAATGTGTGACCTTTTCTCTCGAGCCCTATTTTATAAATTGATACCTATATGAATTGTTGCATATCAACTTGTTCATGTTTGCATACATATTTGTGGGTGTTTGGGGGTCTTGTGCCGATTCACCTAAAATAAATATGAGGGCCATATGCGGGCTTTTCTAGTCTGATATTGGTCCCATTTAAAATTGTGTAGCGAACCGGTGATATATTTTGCCTTGTTAATGCAACAGTTAAATTGCGGGGTATCTAAACAACATGAACCTGTTAATTAATTGTCGGGACCCCGGTTCCGCTTAATCTTGCCTAATTGCACCGCACCTTTGCCATGTCATACATCATACATGCATCATGCCCGATCTTCTGTCATAGTATTAAATAGTGCATCCGGTGTTTGTGCTAGTGTTTTGCTTCTTCACGGACTAGGCCGATGAGTTGATGCGAGTGTCGACCCGATCTTCGGATGAACCTTTGGCAATGTTTTTCAGGCGAGCATTCTCCCCCTTTCTACCTATCTTACTTTTATAGTATTTATTCCCTCCTGTTGATCTATTGCTATCTATGTTGGGATGCTCTAGTTTTCGTACCCGGAACATCCCTTGCAGCCTTATATTGCCTTGGACACATCCTATTACCTGTTGTTTGGTAGATAGTTGGACTTGCGCGTCGTAGTCGCTTGCTCAAGTGTTGTTGCGTGTCGTCAAGTACCACAGTTGTTGGAGTATTGCCGTATGTTTAATGTTGGAGATGATCAGGGCTTTAATTATCGTTTAATTCAATTATCGTTTAATAACTAAAATTGAAGTAGGTAAATGCAGAGGCACCGGTGGGAAATAGATGTTATTTGGTTGTTAACCGCCCACTAGTGTCCCGTAGGACCCCGAGTTCTTGACACCTGTTCCGAGATCAAGCGCGCTAACCACAGGTGGGGTGTATGGGCACCCCCATCGATTAGTACCTGATTTCAAAGTACTGTTCTGGGGGCCACAAGTAGTTTGGGGCTTTATTAATATTCTGTACTTATGCCATGCTTTACTGCTTAATTTAAATTGTGCGAGGTACTGCACTTGTACTGTTTTGGAAGTGGAGTGTTTTCGCGGTATCGACAAGCCCAGTCTCATTTTCGGGTTCCCGGTCGTTTACAGCCACTGACGCAAACCCTGAGTCCGTCTCGGAGACCGGCCGACTTCGTTGCGGGTAGCTTAGTGGGGTGGCCCCCATGTACTTGCTTTGGGTCTGGGAAACGTCATGACTTAGGCCCCGCCGACATACCGATGGGTGTATGTTAACTGATCTGGCAAAAAGGGTCGAAGTGCGTGTGGATACTTTGGTGCACCCCTGCAGGGTTAAATCTTTTCGAAAAGCCGTGTCCGCGGTTATGGACGACTTGGAGCACAGTTCTCGATCATAGACAACTATAACTAAAGTTTACCGCTATAATTTGACTTGTATCCGATATGACTAGTAATCAGCTTCACTACAACGGAATGGCTAAATAAAAGTACCAACAACTGCTGGGTCTTGGGATATCTCATGCCAACTGCATTTGACTAGTAAGTGTTGCAACTACAACGGAATGGTTAACTAAAAGTGCCCACTACTTATTATATCAGGATGACTATCTATACCTGACTAGTAATTGCTGCAACGATAACTGAACAAATAAAACTGCCAACTGTGTGAGTTCCTCGGTTGACTTCCTCGTTTGGACTCGAGGGGGAAATACCAGGATGGGTATGTTTGGTGGTAGTATCAGGTTGGTTCCGAATAGGTCTTTCTTACCCCTCTCTGATAGCCGCTATATTGTATCGAGTCTCTATAGGTTGTTCTAGTGCATGCTGCGCTGCCGCTTCAGTCCACCATACCTATGTAGGCGAGGACCGCCGAATTCTAGCCTCGCCGTGTACTGGCCTCAGTACTGACGCTCCTCTTTTTCCTTTGCCCTTTGTCGGCACCCCTTTTGTTTTAGCAGGTTTCGACGTCGTTAGCAGGGTTACCCTTCCGGCTTGGCCTGGGCAGGGTTATGGACGCCATTGGTTATTCTTCAGGGCTCTTAGATCAATTTGCATCTTGTCCGTACTCGGACGCTGTATCGTTTTCAAGGTGATTTGGATCTTTGTATTGTATATATGTATTCTTGACTCTTTGAGTCGCTGTTGTATATATCTGTTCTGTGGGTTCCATCGTGGACTATTGTGTAATGGTATTACTTCGTTTTCCACCCGCACGAAAGTGCCTGGTGGGCACCTTTGAATCGTTTCTATGCGGGTTTGGCGGGAATCGCTGAAACTTGCATAGGGCCGATTCTGAGGGTGTTACAGAGTGGTATCAGAGCTCAGCAGTTGCGATACCCCACAAGTCCAGCCTGTAGGATAACCTAGCTAACGGCCGAAGTAGAGTGTCAAAACTATTTTGCAAAATCGGTTGGATAGTTCTGATTAGGTCTGATTTTACTCCTTACCCCTCTGCTGATCTCCTCTCACCTCTGCGTGTTTTGAATCCGCTCTCTTCTCTCTCTTCGAGTCCAGGATTTCTCGTGGTTGGGTTCCGTCGTACCTTCAGGGTTTTGCTTCCTCTTTTGGTAACGGTGTGTCTACATCTGGTCTTCATGCTATCCGAGGAACCCTTCGTCTGGTGGACTTCTCTTTGTTCCTTCTCGTGCCTTTCGGTGTTTCCGACGCGACGACATCATCTACGCTAGATCCGATGCAGAGTCTGCATCACCCCTTTGTTTCTGAACCTTGTTTGTCGAGATCTTCAGTCTAAATTCTAAGGGTTGGTTGCATAATTCTCCTATTCATGTACAGAGTAATGCTTTGAGTGCGGGATGGAGTCGCGACCATACCACTACTCTTATCATTTGCTTTTGTATATTGAATGGTGGATCGATGCAACTCTTACTCCTTCCATGAAAGTTAGAGGTGGCCTTACCTTTAACTTCGTCCGTTGGTTATCCAGAGTGTTCTCTCGACGAACGGGATAAACAATCCATTGTTGGTGGTGTCGCTGATTTCAAGATGGAGAAAGAACCATTGTTAGTGGTGTCGTGAGGATCTACACGAAGCGAGAAGACGCAGATCGCCGACCTTCCTTCCGGTACCATGAGGCGGATCTTGAGGGCGAGATCCATTGTTAGTGGTGTCGAATTGTGGCGCCCCGCAAAACCACTACTAGAAAATCGCGTTGTTTTTGTGCATTGCATCGTCATGACTGCATGCTCATGTCATCATGCCACATTGCATTTGAGCATCGTCATCAGCATGCATCTGTTTGCCTAAAACTATTTTCTAAAAGCCTATATTGTTTTCTAATTATCCCCTTTTCTATTTCAAATTGAAATCTCGGTCTTTTCCAAATATTTTGTTTTGTCTAAAATTATTTACAAAAGGCCTCATAAATAAAATAGGAAAAATATTAGACATAAATATTTTGTTCGGGGAAGGCAGCCGCAGGCTAGGCCCAAAAGCCCAGCCCACAGCCACCTACCACCCCTCTAACCAAACCCTAATTCTAGACCCTACCTAACCCCCAAACCCTAGAACAATTCTACCCTTCCCTCCCTGCCGCCGCCAGGCGCCAACCACCCACGCGCTCCACACACGCACGCATGGCCTGGCCCTACCACTCCCCATGATCCCCGCTCCCTCCCTCGCTCGACACGCCTCACCCCGCAAACCGCGTGAGCTCGGTCCCACCCACGTATCCCGCATCGTTCTCCCATCGCCACCAACCCCGTCGACCACGTCTGCTTCCCATCGACCTGTGATCCCGCCGCCAGGGCCGAGCCCTACCTACTCGATCCCCTCCGTCGCCGAGGGCTGCGCCTCGCGGCCTCTTCTCTGCTCTGCCGGAGCCCGCCGGCGCCCCTCTCCGGCCGCCCGTCGAACTCCCCGCGGCCCCAAGCGCCTCCTCCGCCGCTTGGCCTCCCCGTCCTCGTCGAGCCGCCGCCCACAGGCACCCTCTGTTGCCGCGTGAGCTCCCTCTTCCCCGGCCCAAGGCCCTGCCGTCGTCATCACGCGGACGCCTACTCCTGCATCTCGCGCCCGCCGGCCTCTGCTCACCATCCGCGTCGCGCGGGCCTTCCCGTCCCTGCTCACCGGAGGCCGCCCTCCACCGCCCTGGAAACGCGTCGCGGCGCGTCGTTCCGCCACCAGGTCAGCTCGGGCAACCCCGCTGCCAGGCCTCTGCCGTCGCCCGGCGCCCTCACCCTGTCTTCCTCCGGTCGCCCTCTTGTCGTCCTCGTCCCGCGCCCCTGCGAGCCGGCCCGTCCCGTCGCCCTCTGAACTCTCCTCGTCCGAGGCCTCCGGCAGGACGCGTCCTCTGCTCCCCGGTCAAGCTCGTCTCCACCGCCGGTCCCCGTGTTCGGCTCATTCTCCGCCACCAGACCCATCTCCGATGCAAGCCGTGACCGCGAGATAAGATAAAAGCGGGCGTGATGTTTATGGTAAGATGAGCCTTAACCGGTCCAGCACTCCGAAGTCGCAAGATCTTCCCTGAACAAATCGACACCCGACCGACCCTCCACAAGAGACCACAGAACCCCAAGGTCTTCTTCCCGGATCCGATCCCGAAGACCGATCCCGGCGCCCGAAGCCGAGAACCCCGACAAGAACCACGACACGGATACACCGAGTTCTCCATCGAGGACACCAAGGCCGTCGACATGGAACCGAAGGACGTCAAGCACTTCACCCCGGACGTCAAGTCCGACCCGACCCGCGGACCCGACAAGGTCTTCACGACGACAAGAACGACATCGACCAGGGCGAATCCGATGCGCCTCGACGCCGAACCAAGTCCTTCTTTCCGGATGCGACAAGATCTACTCTGTTGTCCGAGAATGTTACTGCCGAGACCGATCCCGTCAAACCCGGAGACCGAGCCCGAACCCCATCGAACCCCCCAAACCAAGATCGCCCGAACCCTCTAATGTGTGACCTTTTCTCTCGAGCCCTATTTTATAAATTGATACCTATATGAATTGTTGCATATCAACTTGTTCATGTTTGCATACATATTTGTGGGTGTTTGGGGGTCTTGTGCCGATTCACCTAAAATAAATATGAGGGCCATATGCGGGCTTTTCTAGTCTGATATTGGTCGCATTTAAAATTGTGTAGCGAACCGGTGATATATTTTGCCTTGTTAATACAACAGTTAAATTGCGGGGTATCTAAACAACATGAACCTGTTAATTAATTGTCGGGACCCCGGTTCTGCTTAATCTTGCCTAATTGCACCGCACCTTTGCCATGTCATACATCATACATGCATCATGCCCGATCTTCTGTCATAGTATTAAATAGTGCATCCGGTGTTTGTGCTAGTGTTTTGCTTCTTCACGGACTAGGCCGATGAGTTGATGCGAGTGTCGACCCGATCTTCGGATGAACCTTCGGCAATGTTTTTCAGGCGAGCATTCTCCCCCTTTCTACCTATCTTACTTTTATAGTATTTATTCCCTCCTGTTGATCTATTGCTATCTATGTTGCGATGCTCTAGTTTTCGTACCCGGAACATCCCTTGCAGCCTTATATTGCCTTGGACACATCCTATTACCTATTGTTTGGTAGATAGTTGGACTTGCGCGTCGTAGTCGCTTGCTCAAGTGCTGTTGCGTGTCGTCAAGTACCACAGTTGTTGGAGTATTGTCGTATGTTTAATGTTGGAGATGATCAGGGCTTTAATTATCGTTTAATTCAATTATCGTTTAATAACTAAAATTGAAGTAGGTAAATGCAGAGGCACCGGTGGGCAATAGATGTTATTTGGTTGTTAACCGCCCACTAGTGTCCCGTAGGACCCCGAGTTCTTGACACCTGTTCCGAGATCGAGCGCACTAACCACAGGTGGGGTGTATGGGCACCCCCATCGATTAGTACCTGATTTCAAAGTACTGTTCTGGGGGCCACAAGTAGTGTGGGGCTTTATTAATATTCTGTACTTATGCCATGCTTTACTGCTTAATTTAAATTGTGCGAGGTACTGCACTTGTACTGTTTTGGAAGCGGAGTGTTTTCGCGGTATCGACAAGCCCAGTCTCATTTTCAGGTTCCCGGTCGTTTACAGCCACTGACGCAAACCCTGAGTCCGTCTCGAAGACCGGCCGACTTCGTTGCGGGTAGCTTAGTGGGGTGGCCCCCATGTACTTGCTTTGGGTCTAGGAAACGTCATGACTTAGGCCCCGCCGACATACCGATGGGTGTATGTTAACTGATCTGGCAAAAAGGGTCGAAGTGCGTGTGGATACTTTGGTGCACCCCTGCAGGGTTAAATCTTTTCGAAAAGCCGTGTCTGCGGTTATGGACGACTTGGAGCACAGTTCTCGATCATAGACAACTATAACTAAAGTTTACCGCTATAATTTGACTTGTATCCGATATGACTAGTAATCAGCTTCACTACAACGGAATGGCTAAATAAAAGTACCAACAACTGCTGGGTCTTGGGATATCTCATGCCAACTGCATTTGACTAGTAAGTGTTGCAACTACAACGGAATGGTTAACTAAAAGTGCCCACTGCTTATTATATCAGGATGACTATCTATACCTGACTAGTAATTGCTGCAACGATAACTGAACAAATAAAACTGCCAACTGTGTGAGTTCCTCGGTTGACTTCCTCGTTTGGACTCGAGGGAGAAATACCAGGATGGGTATGTTTGGTGGTAGTATCAGGTTGGTTCCGAATAGGTCTTTCTTACCCCTCTCTGATAGCCGCTATATTGTATCGAGTCTCTATAGGTTGTTCTAGTGCATGCTGCGCTGCCGCTTCAGTCCACCATACCTATGTAGGCGAGGACCGCCGAATTCTAGCCTCGCCGTGTACTGGCCTCAGTACTAATGCTCCTCTTTTTCCTTTGCCCTTTGTCGGCACCCCTTTTGTTTTAGCAGGTTTCGACGTCGTTAGCAGGGTTACCCTTCCGGCTTGGCCTGGGCAGGGTTATGGACGCCATTGGTTATTCTTCAGGGCTCTTAGCTCAATTTGCATCTTGTCCGTACTCGGACGCTGTATCGTTTTCAAGGTGATTTGGATCTTTGTATTGTATATCTGTATTCTTGACTCTTTGAGTCGCTGTTGTATATATCTGTTCTGTGGGTTCCATCGTGGACTATTGTGTAATGGTATTACTTCGTTTTCCACCCGCACGAAAGTGCCTGGTGGGCACCTTTGAATCGTTTCTATGCGGGTTTGGCGGGAATCGCTGAAAATTGCATAGGGCCGATTCTGAGGGTGTTACAGCTCCCCGGCAACGGCGCCAGAAAATAGTCTTGATGACCCACAAGTGTAGGGGATCGCAACAGTCTTCTTTTTAATGCGGTAGGGGAAGCCCCTACAACTAGTTTATTTTTGAATAATAAGAACCCAAATCTGCATCCATGAGGACTTGAACCTGGGTGGTTGGGCTATACATCCACTTCCCTAACCAAGTGAGCTAGGCTTACTCCTTGATCGCAACAATCTTCACGGGTAGTATTACCCAATTTATTGATTCGATACAAGGGGAGCCAAAGAATACTTGCAAGCCTTAACAACTGAGTTGTCAGTTCAGCTACACCTGGAAATAGTTCTTTCTCATAGAAGTTTATCAGTAGCAATAGCTTGGTAGTAGCACAGCAAAGCAACAGCAGCAGTAACAGCAACAGTGAAACAAGAGCAATAGTAACAGTAACGGTAAACAGTGGGATTCGAGTGTGGTAGGCATAGGGATGGATGGAGGGGTGTTGCATGGACGATTCTAAACATGTAACTTCAAGATATAGGGCATTGCAGATAAATAATAACAAGCATCCAAGTACTAAACAATCCTAGGCATGTGCTCCATATATAGCCATACGTGCTCGCAATGAGAACTTGCACAACATCTTCCGTCCAGCCAGCCCGTGGCAGCGGGGCCTCTAGGGAACTACTGGCAATTAAGGTGCTCCTTTTAATAGAGCACCAGAGCAAAGCATTAACACTCCGTGAACACATGTGATCCTCACACCACAGCCATCCCCTTTGGTTGTCCCAATTATTGTCACTTTGGGGCCTTTGGATCCGGACAATGATATGTGTACACAACTTGCAGATAAGATCACAAAAAATACTATCATAATGATTCAATAATAAGTTCAGATCTGAGATCATGGCACTCAGGCCCTAGTGACAAACATTAAGCACAACAAGTTGCAACAAAGTCAAATAACACAAGAGATACTAGGCAATATGCCCTAACAATCTTATTCAATTACATGATATAACTCATCCAAACCCTACCACTCCCAAGCCTACAACGGGGTATTACTCACTCATGGATGAGGGAAATATCGGTGGTTGATGGAGATGCGTTGGTGATGACAATGGCGATGATCCTCTCCAAATTCCGCGTCCTGGCAGGGTGCCAGAACGGAGTTTCTGGATCCAAATCTTGGTTTCTGGTGGCGACGACGGAGCGGAACTGTTTCTGGAAAACTATCTTGGATCCAAATCTTGAAAGGCAACTTATAGGTGTAGAGGGAGGCCGGGGGGGTGCCTGGGGTGGCTGCACCCCCTCCAGGCGCAGCCAGTGGTGGGCCCGCGCCTGGGGTGGGTGTGGCCCCCCCAGGCTCCCACTCCGTCTCCCCTTCTGGCTTCGTGGATCTTCTCGTGAAATATAATTTTTGGCATTTTTTCCGGGATTTTTCCTGGTAGTTCATTTTCTGCACAAAAACAAGACACCAAAGTAATTCTGCTGAAAACAGCGTCAGTCCGTGTTAGTTGCATCCAAATCACATAAGTTTAGAGGAGGAACAATAGCAAAGTGTTCGATAAAGTAGATATGTTTTGGACGTATCAGGGAGGGTCTGAAGCTCTTTCCGGCACCCTGCCAGAAGGGAGATCATCCCGGTGGACTTCTTCTTCATCATGCCAGCCTCCGGTATGAAGCGTGAGTAGTTCCACCTTGGACTACGGGTCCATGTAGTATCTAGATGGTTGTATCTCCTCCTTTGTGCTATCATGTTTAGATCTTGTTAGCTCCGTTCATGATCAAGATCATCTATTTGTAATCATGCATGTTGTGTGCGGGGATCCGATGGATATTGAGATTACTATGTCAGATTGATTAATGGTTTTGTCTTATGGATTCTATCATGTCTGGGTTGTTTGAGATCTTGCATTCTCTCCATTTCTAGTATCTATCTTGGCCAAGTAGATGCTAGTGACTCCAAGAGGGGGTATTTATGCTCAATAGTGGGTTCATGCCTCTATTTAATCTAAGGGAAGTGACAAAAATCTCTAAGGTTGTGGATGTGTTGTTGCCACTAGGGAGAAAACAACGGTATCTTGTTCATGGAACAAGTGGATTGTTTACCTTATACACTTTTCTTAAAGCAGTTATCTGTTGCTTGCAACTTAATACTGGAGGGGGTTCAGATGATAACCTGAAGGTGGATTTCTAGTCATAGATGCAGTTGGATGGCGGTCTATGTATCTTTTTGTATTGCCTAATCGAATCTCATAGGATCATGAATGTATAGTATTACATTGTTATGCCTTGCTCAGTCATGTCAATTGCCCCGCTGTAATTTGTTTACCCAGCATGCCATGTTTGTTTATCTAAGGAGAACACCTCTAGTGAACTATGGACCCCGGTCCAATCTTTACCATTGATACATCTTCCACAGTTCTTGTTTACTTTCTGCAAACCACTATCACCTTCCACACCATACAGTTAATCCTTTGTTACAGCAATCGGTGAGATTGAAAACCTCACTGTTCGTTGGAGCAAAGTCTTGAGTTTGTGTTATGCAGGTCTCCAAGTTGCTAGCAACACCTTTGAGTCGTTTCCTTCCTCCTACTAGTTCGATAACCTTGGTTTCTTACTCAGGGAAAACTTGCTGCTGTGCTCATCACACCTTGATCTTGGGGTGTCCCAACGAGGCATCAACAACACACCAACAATGTCACCTAAAAAATTATTCTTTTTATCACTTACCTACCTGAGGACGAGTAGGAGTTAAGCTTGGGGATGCTTGATACGTCGAAAACGTATCTATAATTTTTGTTGTTCCATGCTTGTTTAGTATCTACTTTGCTTTGCTTTGTCTACACTTTAAGGTGTTTTTATATGTTTTTCTGGACTAACCTATTAACAATATGCCATAGTGCCAGTTGCCTGTTTTCTTCTGTTTTTGGTTCCAGAAAAGGCAGAAAATCAATATTCTCGGAATTGGACGGGACAAAAGCCAAAGTCAATATTTTACCGTGGGCAACACAGAGCCAGAGTACGAGACGGAGGGGAGCCACCAGGGTGCCACACCCCCTGGCGGCATGGCTAACCCTAGCCCGCGCCTGGGGGTGCGGCTGCCCTGGCTACCCCCTGCCTCGCCTCTTCGCCTATAAAGATCCCCCAATGCCAAAACCCTAAACACCCGATAAATATTCCACGAAACTATCTGTAGCCGCTGCCACCATTGTCCCTAGATCAGGGGGGTCTGAAGCTCTTCCCGGCACCCTGCCGGAGGGGAGATCATCCCGGAGGCCTTCTTCTTCATCATGCCATCCTCCGGTATGAAGTGTGAGTAGTTCCACCTTGTACTATGGGTCCATGTAGTAGCTACATGGTTGTATCCTCTCCTTTGTGCTATCATGTTTAGATCTTGTGAGATCCGTTCATGATAAAGATTATCTATTTGTAATCATGCATGTTGTGTTTGTGGGGATCCGATGGATATTGAGATTACTATGTCAGATTAACTAATGGTTTTATCTTATTGATTCTATCATGTCTGTCTTGTTTGAGATCTTGCATGCTCTCTGTTTCTAGTATCTATCTTGGCCGAGTAGATGCTAGTGACTCCAAGAGGGGGTATTTATGCTCGATAGTGGGTTCATGCCTTTATTTAATCTATGGGAAGTGACAGAAATCTCTAAGGTTGTAGATGTGTTGTTGCCACTAGGGAGAAAACAATGGTCTCTTGTTCATGGAACAAGTGGATTGTTTACCTTACACACTTTGTTTAAAGCAGTTATCCATTGCTTGCAACTTAATATTGGAGGGGGTTCGGATGATAACCTGAAGGTGGATTACTAGTTATAGATGCAGTTGGATGGCGGTATATGTATCTTGTTGTATTGCCCAATCGAATATCATAGGATCATGAATGTCTAGTATTGCATTGTTATGCCTTGCTCAGTCCTGTCAATTGCCCTGCTGTAATTTGTTTACCCAGCATGCCATGTTTGTTTATCTTAACGAGAACACCTCTGGTGAACTATGGACCCCGGTCCAATCTTTACCATTCATACATCTTCCCTTGTTACTGTGTACTTTCTGCAAACCACTATTACCTTCCACACCATACAGTTAACCCTTTGTTTTCAGCAAACCAGTGAGATTAACAACCTCATTGTTCGTTGGGGCAAAGTCTTGAGTTTGTGTTGTGCAGGTTTCCAAGTTGCTAGCAACACCTTTGAGTCGTTTCCTTCCTCCTACTGGTTTGATAACCTTGGTTTCTTACTAAGGTAAAACTTGCTGTTGTGCTCATCACACCTTCCTCTTGGGGTCTCCCAACGACGCTTCTAAGCACCATCAGGGATCGGGGCTATGCTGAGGGCTTTTTGTCGTTGGCGTCCCGATCCATTCATGTAGTGAGTAGTTGTGGGCTTGGGTTGTATGCCAGTTAGTTACTGGATCTCGCTGTCTCCGGGTCCATGGAGCTATGGTTGGCCATTTAGTTACAAAACCGAGAGGGCGCCCGGCGAGTGTGCATACTGGTGGATACACATGTATCTACAGGGGTGCACAGGACACCGGGTAGAAACTTTTTTCTTTGTAAAATAACAATTTTTTACCACATGTGCACCCGTGAAATGATGAATTTTATGTGTTGTGGCACCTGTAGGCACCTGGTTGTCGTATGCTCTAGCTCTGCCACCGAGTGTGTGTGCTAGTTGAAGGTAGGGGAGAAGAGGTAATGGATGGGATATGTGATGTGGGTGTTGGTGCCTCGGAACAGTCTATTGATAAACAAGTATATTTTGTCGGAAACAAGAAAATTTTCAAAACAAAGCAACATGCAGATGAGTCTATTGATAAATACAAGCCTCGGTTTGTCGCTCACGGGTTTACTTAGCAGCAAGGCATCGACCACGGTGACACATTCACTTCTGTTGAGAAGCCAGCCACTATTCGTTTGGTTCTCTCATTTGTAGTCTCGTGAGTATGGAGTTTATAGTTGCAGTAGTGCGTTCCTACACGGTTTTTTTGTCTAAGGATGTCTATATGCAGCTACTGCATGGTTTTGAGGAAGTTCAGTATCCCTCACATGTGTGGAAGATGCAACGAGCTCTCTATGGTCTCAAACAGTCACCCCGTGTCTGGGATGCTCGGTCGAGTTCTCATCTTCTTAAGCTTGGTTTTGTTTCATCTAAGTCTGATACGTCCCTCTTCATCTTTGCTGAGCATGGTGTGCATATTTACATGCATGTGTGCATAATTGATATTGTGATTGCTGGCTCCACTCCTTCTGTGGTTGATTGTCTAGTGAAACCTCTGAAGAGAATATGCCCTAGAGGCAAATAATAAACGGTTATTATTGTCATATTTCAATAAGTTTGTAATAGTTTAATATTGTGCTATAACTGTATCAAGTGGAATCATTGCTACATGTGTGATATGAAACATAAGTCCCTAGTAGCCTCTATTCATACTAGTTCGTTGGGCAATCGATGATCAAGGTTTCCTAATCATGGGTGATAGTGCCAGTTGACAACGAGGTCATATCATTGGTGAATGATGTGATGGACATTACCTAAATATTGCAACATGATCAAATCATGAAGTTCATCGTTGCAATAGTTAGACACATAGTATTCTTCTCCTTAGACCGTGAGGTCATATTAATCACTATCTCATGAGGCTGCTTCAACTGCATCAAATGTCACTCAGTAAAATGGTGATTATAAAGGTGTACATTGGGTATTCCAGAGATACAGTTGAGGCATATTCATCAAGTCAGGTATTTGTTCACCTAGTGACGGGTCAGATAAGACTGACTTGGTGAGATTACATCCATAATGTTGCAACATGTGACTAGGTCATGAAGATGTAATATCATGGTAACAAGTGAAACAGTACTTGTTGGTAACAAGATTGAACAAGGTATGTGATGAGTGCATATTTGTATCATGTTTTATATTATTATTTTGCATTATAGTTATAGGATCTTGGTATTTTACGGTATTCCCGCACATCTTTTATGTCTATTTTTACCAGGATCAGGACATATGATGGATACAATGGACACAATTCTTGGACCAGTTGTATTGGAGCGAAAAGGAGTCAAAAACAGCGTAAATCGTTTATTTGAGAAATATCAATAACACCAGGAGAAAACCCGAAGCGATCGCAGGAGGCAAAAGGTTTAACGACCAACTATATGGCGGGAATAAATTCTCCGGCCGTATAGTTCCCGCCGTATAGTTGGCGCTGCCACCGCCTGCTCAAATAGTTTCACCCCGTGCAACTGGATTGGAGAGACGACATACAGAACGACCAGAAATCACAGAAACCTCACCTCTGGAAGGGATCTGGAGGGGGAACTCATCCAGCGGGGATCCATCTTCACCCTACGCAGATCTGGGAGGCTAAGGAATCGATCTTGATCATCAATCGCTGCATCACCACCATCTCCATCCATCCCATCTACATCTTGTCTAGATCATATTATAATTTACATACTCGTTGTAGATTTATGCAAGTACTATTCATCTATGATAGATTCCATTGTTTTTGCCATGATGTTGATTGCCTCCATGTCTGAGTAGATCATTAGTTCTTGGGGAGATGGAGAAACCCTAGCATGAGATTGAAATAAGATAAAGTTTGTTATGATATTCATCGTTGTGACCATGTGTTAGATTGTCTTCATCTTGATGTTGGGAGAAGTCGACCTCTTAATATTTGCCTCTTGTGGGGACTTGATGGAGGGAACTACTTGTTGGTAGACGGAGGTGTGCTAGCACTTACAGCGAATATAAAGTTGTTGAAACTCCTTACGTATCAACTTGGGAACCGAGGAAACTCACAGAACACTATCCATGCCATGGGATACATCCTACGGGATCAAGTCCCTTAATAGCTCAGTAATTCGATTGATGTTGATTGTTGTCTGCTGTGGTTATGAGGATGATGTGAGCAGCGGTTGCTGCCTATTCGTCCAATTACAAAGTTCCTCCCACACATACATAGTTGAGAAGGTTCATGATAATAATGTTTACCTTATCCCCTTTATAATGCTAGAGGTGTATGTGGCATCCCGCAAAAACCACTACTAGAAAATCGCGTTGTTTTTGTGCATTGCATCATCATGACCGCATGCTCATGTCATCATGCCACATTGCATTTGAGCATCGTCATCATCTTGCATTTGCTTGTATAAAACTATTTGCAGAAAGACCTGTCTTTATTTTCTAAAACGCCGTCTTGTTTTCAAAATGCAAACCCCGGGTCTCCGGATTATTTTGTTGTCTGCTGTCGGTTTACAAACGGAGTATTTAAAACGAATAAATCATTTAATTATTTTTAAGTGGGGCAGTCGAACGGGCCGATTGACCCGAACGACCACCCCAGAAAATACAAACGGCCCACCTAAAATCCTAAAGCTACCCATCCCTATCTACCCAACCAACCAGCCACCTCACCCCACCCAATAGCCCCTCGCCACCTCATCTCCCCTCTCTCCCTCACCCAATCCTGTGCTGCCACCTAGGCTAAGCCCACCCCCACTCCCTCTCAACACACACCACACACACTCTCACCAGCCGCACCCTCTCCTCCCTGGGCCCCACCTCCTGGCCCACCTATCAGACCCACACACGCCACCTCCCTCTGCCCCTCACAGCCGACCACCCTCCTGAACCGCCCCTGCCCGATCCCCACCAACCCCGGCCCCACCCCTTCTTCCTCCCCACGCGCTCCCCGCGCGCAGTCCCTCGCCCCGCCTCCGCCGGCCTCTCCCCTCCCCCTCCGTGCGCGCCTCCCCGTCGTCGCCTCTGCCTGCCGGCCTCCTCGCCCGGCGCGGCGCCCCGCCTCCTCCTCGCGACGGGCCGCCTCGCCTCTGACCCGCGCTCACCCGCGCCTCCGTCGCCCTCCTTCCCTCCACTCGCGGCTACCAACCTCGCCGCACCGCCCGCCGTCGGTCCTCCCCTCCTCCGCTCCGGCCTGCCGCGTCGCTTGCTCCGCCCCACCGCGGCTCCGCCTCCACCTCGCCTCCCCGCCGCCTGGGCGCGACGCGCTCCGCCCTGAGCCGCCTCGCCCCGCCGCCGCGGACTGCCTCCGCCTCCTCCAGCGCGCCGGGCTCCACCGTTCGCCTCGCCTCCTCTCGCGCGCCCCGGCCCCAACCTGCGCCGCCCGTCCGCCTCGCCGGCGACCCCCGCCGTCGGCCTGCGCCCTCCTCCCGCGCGCCCCTGTCCGCCGCCGTCCTCGCCCCCGCCCCTCTGCAATCTCGCCGTCCTCCTCCCCTCCGCAGCGTCCGCCGCCGCCCCGACGCGTTCCTGGCTCCGCCCCGCCTCTGACCCTCCTCCGGCCGCCCCGCCGGGCCCGCGTCGCCGCCGGCCGAGCCGTGCCATGGCTCTCTGCACCGCCAGCGTGTGCATCCTCTGCGCCGCCCCCGTGGTGCTGTCCCCGAGCTCGCCGTGCTATCTCGTCGGGCTCACGCCGTCGCCTGCGTCTCGACCGTGTGTCCCCAGCACCTGCCGGCCTCGACGACCCCTGCCTGGCCCCATCGTTGCTGCTAGTCTGACGCGAGGACCATGTTCGGTGCTCTGGGTGTTTGCCCAGCGTGTATGTGGCCTTGATACTGGAAGCATAAATGTCCTGTTGTAGTAATCGTGCCTGCCTATGCTAAGGTCCCGGTGTACATCGCGTCGACAAGATCGCCACCGACAATGGAACCGCGACACTCCAAGTTCTCCGTCCCGGCGTCCGAAGACCGTGAAGCGTCGAGACCCCCCTTCACGGATACGAGACCCCGAAGAACCGTCAAGACCACCGTCACGGCCGACATGATCTTCCTCGGTGGCAACAACAAATCGGACAAGGATCACCAAAAATAACTGCCGACAAGATCTCCAGCATGGATAAGATGCCCAGACCCCGAAGACCGATCCCGGCGACCACACATGCGACAAGACCTTCGCCCCGAATGCGGAATCGAGAACCCGAACGCCAAGAACGCCGATGCGGATACGACAAGTACTTCACCCCAGAACGACAAGTACTCCCTCGAGGACGCCGAGTACTTCACCCCGGACACCGAGACCCCGGATGCAACAAGATCTGCCCCGTTGTTCGAGAATGTTCCTACTGAGACCGCTTCCGTCGAACCCTGGACCCTGTCGAACCCCGAACCCCGGAACCCCAAGATCGCCGAGACCCCTCAATGTGTGAACCCCTTCCCGAAACCCTAATTTATAATCTAATACATCTTGTTGCATATTAAATTGTCATCCTCGCATGCATATCATTGGTTTGGGGGCCTTATGCCGATTCACCTAATAATTAAATATGGGGCCCATATGCGGGCAAATCTAGCCTTATATTGACCTCATTTAAATTTGTGTAGCGAACCCCGTGCTATCTTCTGCCATGTTAAAACAACATTTAAATTGCGGGGATCTAAATAACTTGAACCATCTAAATAATTGTCGGGACCCCGGTTCCGCTTAATATTGACCTAATCGCATCGCATCTTTGCCATGTCATGCATCATGCCGATCTTCTGCCATTGTATTAAATATCGCATCCGGTGTTTCTTCTAGTGTTTTGCTTCTTCGCGGATAAGGCCGTTGAGTTGATGCGAGTGTCGACCCGATCTTCGGATGAACCTTCGACAATGTTTTCAGGCGAGCATCTCCCCCTTTCTACCTATCTTACTTTTCTAGTATTTATTTCCCTCCTGTTGATCTATTGCTATCTGTGTCGCGATGCTCTAGTTTTCCGTACCCGTGATATCCCTTGCAGCCCTATATTGCCTCGGACACACCCTATTACCTGTTGTTTGGTAGATAGTTGGACTTGCGCGTCGTAGTCGCTTGCTCAAGTGCTGTTGCGTGTCGTCAAGTGCCACAGTTGTCGGAGTAATGCCGCATGTTGATGTTGTAGATGATCATGGTTTTACTTATCGCTCACTTTAATTCTTGTTTAACAACTAAAACTGAAGTAAGTAAGCAGGGGCATCGGTGGGTGATAGAGAATATTTGGTTTCCGAACGCCCACTTGTGTCCCGTAGGACCCCGAGTACTTGATACCTGTTCCTTGATTTATCGCGCTATCCACATCCGGGAGGTATATGGGACCCCCCTTAGCCAGAGCTTGATTCCGTCTTATTTCTTGGGGCCACAAACTAGTTTGAGGTTTTATTTACTATCCTGTACTTATGCCATGCTACTTCTGTATTTACGTTTGTGCGAGGAGCACACTGTACTGTTTAGGATCGTGGCACGATTCCGCGGTGTCGACAAGCCCAGCCACACTTTCGGGTTCCCAGTCGTTCACAGCCGTCCCCACAACCTTAAGTCCGTCTCGGAGCCGGCCGGCTTCGTTGCGGGTTCTACTTTAAGGGGTGGCCCCCTGAAATATTTCTGAATCCTGTGATTGCTTTGTCGTGAAGGCCTCGTTGGGTTTTGATTTGGTTTTTCCGAGGTTGATCGAGTGTGTGTTGCTATTGGTGCACCCCGGCCGGGTAAAACTTTCTGAAAGCCGTGTCCGTGGTTATGGACGACTTGGAGCACAGTATCTCGACCATAGACAAGCATAACTAAAGTTTATTGCTATAAATTTGACTTTATAATGACTAGTAATCAGCTTCACTATAATGGAATGGCTAAATAATACTGCCCACAATTGCTTGTTTGGAGTGTCGCTTGCGACCATTGAACCTGACTAGTAAGTATTGCAACTACAACGGAATGGCTAAATAAAAGTACCAACAACTGCTGGGTTTTGAGTTATCTCATGCTATCTGTATCTGACTAGTAAGTGTTGCAACTACAACGGAATGGTTAACTAAAACGGACCACTGCTTATTTTATCAGGATGATTATCTAAACCTGACTAGTAATTGCTGCAACGATAACTGAATAAGTAAAACTGTCAACTGTGTGAGTTCCTTGGACGACTTCCTCGTTTGGTCTCGAGGGGGAAATACCAGGATGGGATTGCTTGGTGTTAGATTCAGGTTGGATCCGAATAGCTCTTTCTCACCCCCCCTCTGATAACCGCCAGTTGTATCGAGTCTCTATAGGTTGTTCAGTGCATGCTGCCGCTGCCGCTCAGTCCACCATACCTATGTAGGCGAGGACCGCCGAATTCTAGTCTCGCCGTGTACTGGCCTCAGTACTGACGCTCCTCTTTTTCCTTTGCCCTTTGTCGGCACCCCTTTTGTTTAAGCAGGTTTGAGATCGACGTCGTTAGCAGGGTTACCCTTCCGGCTTGGCCTGGGCAGGGTTATGGACGCCATTGGTTATTCTTCAGGGCTCTTAGCCCCATTTGCATCTTGTCCGTAGTCGGACGCTCTATCATTTCAAGGTGATTTGGATCTTTGTATATTATATCTGTATTCTTGACTCATTGAGTCGCTGCTGTATATATATCTGTCCTATGGGTCCCATCAAGGACTGTTGTGTAATGTTATTACTTCGTTTTCCACCCGCACGAAAGTGCCTGGTGGGCACCTTTGAATCGTTTCTATGCGGGTTTGGCGGGTTTCGCTAAAACTTGCATAGGTCCGATTCTGAGGGTGTTACAGAGTGGTATCAGAGCTCAGCAGTTGCGATACCCCACAAGTCCAGCCTGTAGGATAACCTAGCTAACGGCCGAAGTAGAGTGTCAAAACTATTTTTGCAAAATCGGTTGGATAGTTCTGATTAGGTCTGATTTTACTCCTTACCCCTCTGCTATTCTTCTCTTACCTCTACGTGTTTTGAATCCGCTCTCGTCTCTTTCTTCGAGTCAAGGAATTCTCGTGGTTGGGTTTCCGTCGTACCTTCAGGTTTTCGCTTCCTCCTTTGGAAACGGTGTGCTACCATCCGGTGTTCATGCTGCCTGAGTAATCCGTCTACTGCGGTACCATTCTTTGTTCCTTGTTTGTGCCTTCCGGTGTTTCCCGACGCGACGACATCATCTACGCCAGATCCGATGCAGAGTCTGCATCACTCCTTTGATCCGAACCTCGTTTGTCGAGATCTTCAGTCTAAATCTTGAGAGTTGGTTGCATAATCTGTCTATTCGTGTACAGGGTAATGCTTTGAGTGCGGGATGGAGTCGCGACCATACCACTACTCTTATCATTTGCTTTTGTATATTGAATGGTGGATCGATGCAATTCTTACTCCGTCCATGAAAGTTGGAGGTGGCCTTACCTTTAACTTTGTCTGTTGTTTATCCGGAGTGTTCTCTTGACGAACGGGATCAACGACGTCTTGTTGGTGGTGTCGCCGTTTTCAAGACGAAGAAAGCATCCTTGTTAGCGGTGTCGCGAAGATCTACACGAAGCGCGAAGGATCAGACCGCCGACCTTTCCTTCCGGTACCATGAGGCGGATCTCGAGGGCGAGATCCATTGTTAGTGGTGTCGAATTGTGGCATCCCGCAAAAACCACTACTAGAAAATCGCGTTGTTTTTGTGCATTGCATCATCATGACCGCATGCTCATGTCATCATGCCACATTGCATTTGAGCATCGTCATCATCTTGCATTTGCTTGTATAAAACTATTTGCAGAAAGACCTGTCTTTATTTTCTAAAACGCCGTCTTGTTTTCAAAATGCAAACCCCGGGTCTCCGGATTATTTTGTTGTCTGATGTCGGTTTACAAACGGAGTATTTAAAACGAATAAATCATTTAATTATTTTTAAGTGGGGCAGTCGAACGGGCCGATTGACCCGAACGACCACCCCAGAAAATACAAATGGCCCACCTAAAATCCTAAAGCTACCCATCCCTATCTACCCAACCAACCAGCCACCTCACCCCACCCAATAGCCCCTCGCCACCTCATCTCCCCTCTCTCCCTCACCCAATCCTGTGCTGCCACCTAGGCTAAGCCCACCCCCACTCCCTCTCAACACACACCACACACACTCTCACCAGCCGCACCCTCTCCTCCCTAGGCCCCACCTCCTGGCCCACCTAGCAGACCCACACACGCCACCTCCCTCTGCCCCTCACAGCCGACCACCCTCCTGAACCACCCCTGCCCGATCCCCACCAACCCCGGCCCCACCCCTTCTTCCTCCCCACGCGCTCCCCGCGCGCAGTCCCTCGCCCCGCCTCCGCCGTTCGTCTCCACCTCCATCCGCCTCCGCCGGCCTCTCCCCTCCCCCTCCGTGCGCGCCTCCCCGTCGTCGCCTCTGCCTGCCGGCCTCCTCGCCCGGCGCGGCGCCCCGCCTCCTCCTCGCGACGGGCCGCCTCGCCTCTGACCCGCGCTCACCCGCGCCTCCGTCGCCCTCCTTCCCTCCGCTCGCGGCTACCAACCTCGCCGCACCGCCCGCCGTCGGTCCTCCCCTCCTCCGCTCCGGCCTGCCGCGTCGCCTGCTCCGCCCCACCGCGGCTCCGCCTCCACCTCGCCTCCCCGCCGCCTGGGCGCGACGCGCTCCGCCCTGAGCCGCCTCGCCCCGCCGTCGCGGACTGCCTCCGCCTCCTCCAGCGCGCCGGGCTCCACCGTTCGCCTCGCCTCCTCTCGCGCGCCCCGGCCCCAACCTGCGTCGCCCGTCCGCCTCGCCGGCGACCCCCGCCGTCGGCCTGCGCCCTCCTCCCGCGTGCCCCTGTCCGCCGCCGTCCTCGCCCCCGCCCCTCTGCAATCTCGCCGTCCTCCTCCCCTCCGCAGCGTCCGCCGCCGCCCCGACGCGTTCTCGGCTCCGCCCCGCCTCTGACCCTCCTCCGGCCGCCCCGCCGGGCCCGCGTCGCCGCCGGCCGAGCCGTGCCATGGCTCTCTGCACCGCCAGCGTGTGCATCCTCTGCGCCGCCCCCGTGGTGCTGTCCCCGAGCTCGCCGTGCTATCTCGTCGGGCTCACGCCGTCGCCTGCGTCTCGACCGTGTGTCCCCAGCACCTGCCGGCCTCGACGACCCCTGCCTGGCCCCATCGTTGCTGCTAGTCTGACGCGAGGACCATGTTCGGTGCTCTGGGTGTTTGCCCAGCGTGTATGTGGCCTTGATACTGGAAGCATAAATGTCCTGTTGTAGTAATCGTGTCTGCCTATGCTAAGGTCCCGGTGTACATCGCGTCGACAAGATCGCCACCGACAATGGAACCGCGACACTCCAAGTTCTCCGTCCCGGCGTCCGAAGACCGTGAAGCGTCGAGACCCCCCTTCACGGATACGAGACCCCGAAGAACCGTCAAGACCACCGTCACGGCCGACATGATCTTCCTCGGTGACAACAACAAATCGGACAAGGATCACCAAAAATAACTGCCGACAAGATCTCCAGCATGGATAAGATGCCCAGACCCCGAAGACCGATCCCGGCGACCACACATGCGACAAGACCTTCGCCCCGAATGCGGAATCGAGAACCCGAACGCCAAGAATGCCGATGCGGATACGACAAGTACTTCACCCCAGAACGACAAGTACTCCCTCGAGGACGCCGAGTACTTCACCCCGGACACCGAGACCCTGGATGCAACAAGATCTGCCCCGTTGTTCGAGAATGTTCCTACTGAGACCGCTTCCGTCGAACCCTGGACCCTGTCGAACCCCGAACCCCGAAACCCCAAGATCGCCGAGACCCCTCAATGTGTGAACCCCTTCCCGAAACCCTAATTTATAATCTAATACATCTTGTTGCATATTAAATTGTCATCCTCGCATGCATATCATTGGTTTGGGGGCCTTATGCCGATTCACCTAATAATTAAATATGGGGCCCATATGCGGGCAAATCTAGCCTTATATTGACCTCATTTAAATTTGTGTAGCGAACCCCGTGCTATCTTCTGCCATGTTAAAACAACATTTAAATTGCGGGGATCTAAATAATTGTTGGGACCCCGGTTCCGCTTAATATTGACCTAATCGCATCGCATCTTTGCCATGTCATGCATCATGCCGATCTTCTGCCATTGTATTAAATATCGCATCTGGTGTTTCTTCTAGTGTTTTGCTTCTTCGCGGATAAGGCCGTTGAGTTGATGCGAGTGTCGACCCGATCTTCGGATGAACCTTCGACAATGTTTTCAGGCGAGCATCTCCCCCTTTCTACCTATCTTACTTTTCTAGTATTTATTTCCCTCCTGTTGATCTATTGCTATCTGTGTCGCGATGCTCTAGTTTTCCGTACCCGTGATATCCCTTGCAGCCCTATATTGCCTCGGACACACCCTATTACCTGTTGTTTGGTAGATAGTTGGACTTGCGCGTCGTAGTCGCTTGCTCAAGTGCTGTTGCGTGTCGTCAAGTGCCACAGTTGTCGGAGTAATGCCGCATGTTGATGTTGTAGATGATCATGGTTTTACTTATCGCTCACTTTAATTCTTGTTTAACAACTAAAACTGAAGTAAGTAAGCAGGGGCATCGGTGGGTGATAGAGAATATTTGGTTTCCGAACGCCCACTTGTGTCCCGTAGGACCCCGAGTACTTGATACCTGTTCCTTGATTTATCGCGCTATCCACATCCGGGAGGTATATGGGACCCCCCTTAGCCAGAGCTTGATTCCGTCTTATTTCTTGGGGCCACAAACTAGTTTGAGGTTTTATTTACTATCCTGTACTTATGCCATGCTACTTCTGTATTTACGTTTGTGCGAGGAGCACACTGTACTGTTTAGGATCGTGGCACGATTCCGCGGTGTCGACAAGCCCAGCCACACTTTCGGGTTCCCAGTCGTTCACAGCCGTCCCCACAACCTTAAGTCCGTCTCGGAGCCGGCCGGCTTCGTTGCGGGTTCTACTTTAAGGGGTGGCCCCCTGAAATATTTCTGAATCCTGTGATTGCTTTGTCGTGAAGGCCTCGTTGGGTTTTGATTTGGTTTTTCCGAGGTTGATCGAGTGTGTGTTGCTATTGGTGCACCCCGGCCGGGTAAAACTTTCTGAAAGCCGTGTCCGCGGTTATGGACGACTTGGAGCACAGTATCTCGACCATAGACAAGCATAACTAAAGTTTATTGCTATAAATTTGACTTTATAATGACTAGTAATCAGCTTCACTATAATGGAATGGCTAAATAATACTGCCCACAATTGCTTGTTTGGAGTGTCGCTTGCGACCATTGAACCTGACTAGTAAGTATTGCAACTACAACGGAATGGCTAAATAAAAGTACCAACAACTGCTGGGTTTTGAGTTATCTCATGCTATCTGTATCTGACTAGTAAGTGTTGCAACTACAACGGAATGGTTAACTAAAACGGACCACTGCTTATTTTATCAGGATGATTATCTAAACCTGACTAGTAATTGCTGCAACGATAACTGAATAAGTAAAACTGCCAACTGTGTGAGTTCCTTGGACGACTTCCTCGTTTGGTCTCGAGGGGAAAATACCAGGATGGGATTGCTTGGTGTTAGATTCAGGTTGGATCCGAATAGCTCTTTCTCACCCCCCTCTGATAACCGCCAGTTGTATCGAGTCTCTATAGGTTGTTCAGTGCATGCTGCCGCTGCCGCTCAGTCCACCATACCTATGTAGGCGAGGACCGCCGAATTCTAGTCTCGCCGTGTACTGGCCTCAGTACTGACGCTCCTCTTTTTCCTTTGCCCTTTGTCGGCACCCCTTTTGTTTAAGCAGGTTTGAGATCGACGTCGTTAGCAGGGTTACCCTTCCGGCTTGGCCTGGGCAGGGTTATGTACGCCATTGGTTATTCTTCAGGGCTCTTAGCCCCATTTGCATCTTGTCCGTAGTCGGACGCTCTATCATTTCAAGGTGATTTGGATCTTTGTATATTATATCTGTATTCTTGACTCATTGAGTCGCTGTTGTATATATATCTGTCCTATGGGTCCCATCAAGGACTGTTGTGTAATGTTATTACTTCGTTTTCCACCTGCACGAAAGTGCCTGGTGGGCACCTTTGAATCGTTTCTATGCGGGTTTGGCGGGTTTCGCTAAAACTTGCATAGGTCCGATTCTGAGGGTGTTACAGTGTATCCGCTACTCCCTGAGAACGCTTTTTCCCATTGCAGTTTCACATCTCTTTTACATACGCGATATTTACTTTTTGTATTTAGTTTGCTTTACTTTACTTATTTTTCTCTTATACCAAAAATCCCCAAACACCTTTTTACACAATACTCGCATTTTATATTTTTACTTAGAATGTTATTTAGCATTACTATTTCAGTATTTAATTCAAGAGTCATTAGACTTTAGAACTCCCGCTCCATGTGGAATCGATATATTTATTTTGAAACTAGCTACAAACGATCTGTGCACTTGCAGTCATCAGTATGTGATACCAAATGATCAGATCTCGAACAAGTTGTATCGAATAAAATAAGGGAATTGGACTCGATGTTTACGGTTCAAACGACATTGTCATCGTGGAATGCAAAGAGATCATTATGGGCATCCTGATCCTGCTATTGATCATTGATGGAGATCATGTCTGTGCCATTCCCAAGCCATGGGTAAATACACTTAATGGTACGATGAGCTAGAGATCCTATGTAAGTTGGAATCACCAAATGAAAGAGAAAAAGGAAACCGGAAAAGTTCCGTGAGAAAACCGGAATCGTTTCGGGAAGTTCCAAAGTCGTTCGGAGGAAATTGAAAAGGAACTGAAAGGTGTTTCGGGTCAAATCAGATTTTGTAATATGTATTCACATATTAATAAATATAATTAATATTAAATATAATATTAAAATCTGATTTGAAAGCGTATTCCACTAATGGGCCAAACTTCCTAAGGAAAATGACACATGAGGGAAACCGTAAGAGGGAAGGCCTCCCAGATGGGCCCTAAGGGCTCATGCGCCTGGGAAACCCTAGGGTTAGGGTTTGGGGCGCCCTAGGGATGCTCCCTCCTTCCCTTGGCCGTCGGCTAGGTGCCTTGGGAAGGGGCAAGCCTGCCCCCATCCCCTATGTAAAGAGCCCCCCTTGGAGGAGGAGGAACACACTAAGGCCACTTATGGATCCAAAATTTGCCATTTTCCACTGTGTTTAAACATTGTTTTTAGTAAAGCAATTGACAAGAAACTCCCAATCCTTGCCACTAATGACTAATAAATGCGAAGATATGCAAAACCTTGCTTTGAATTGTGTTGTGCAGGAAATCACTACTTTTAATGCGAAACCATGAGTCACAATGAAGGATTTGGAGGAAGTCCACACGACCAAGTAATTGGGAAGCAATTTACAGGCGCCAATAAGCTTAACAACCACTAGTACGGGCAGGGCCTGCCCCTACCATCCGCCCGTACTAGGTGGTGGCGGCTTTGTCTCGTCAAACCATACAACTTTCATGAAGACGCCTATATATTTTGAGGCTCTAGCCACTAGCAAGAGGCCCACCATTCTCAAATTACATCACAACACCACCTAAGGAGATTCACGCCATCGTTCATCCATTCCATCATCCATCCCCTCCATTAGCCATAGTCACAACTTTGTACTTTAGATCTCCTTGTCATTTGGCGACCATTGTAAGAATATTCGATTTCAATCTAAGTATTTTGTACAATGTTTTCTATTATAGATCTATTCGTTATGAGTGATCATTCCTCACGGGCTGCAGGTTGGGGAGAAACCTCGTAGCAATTATGTGCATCTAATCATGGGAGTATTGTATTTTGTTTGCAATTGAGATTTGTATCTTTTGTTTCTTTGTCTCTTTTCTCAATTTGTGGACTTGTAGGTACCCAAGATCTCATGGATTGATAAAGGCTTGATGTGAGATACTTGGCTAGTGGCTATATCATAGGAACCTCAGTGATAGAAAATGTAGTACGGTCTTCGCTTAGCGACCCATTCGGGATCACAACAACATCACAACTTAATGCTTTGATCCGTGTTTTGCACTTTTGTAGCCCATTGCTTTGGTGTGCACTCGGTTGGATTAAAAGACTATTGCTATGACCGCTGCATCACGAGGGGCTCTAGTATTTTAGGATGTGTTGTCCACAAGAGATTATCTCCATTCAAACATTACACATGACTATGCTTATTATTATCTTTTATCCCATATGATGTGCAGCTGTAGGTGGATCTTCAACCCTGGCCTATCTCCATCCATTGATTCAACCCACTATAAAAGCAAACTAGATTGGTCCGGTAAACTAAGGTAAAACAAAGAAACAAAGTCTTGTAGACATGTTCTTTTTATTTCCTTTTAGCATTGCTTTACAAGGTTCGATTAAACCTAGGTCTTCTAGGGAAAAAGCTATTATACTACATTCGTGAATCCAAATCAAAGGTATAAATAACTTGAAGTGTAGCAATCAATCCAAGCAAGGTTTTGCATATCTTTGCAATTAATATTCATTATTGGCTTGAGATTTTCTTGTCAATTTATTGACTAAAAACAATGTTTAAACGCGGTGGAATATGGAAAATATTGGAGCCATCGGTTAATCATCCATAAAGAATGTAAATAAAGTTTTGAGCTATGTAGTTCATGCCAACAATACTAATAAGGATGGGGCTCCAAGTATCTTTTATTTCAAAGCTTCATATGATTTATGTGTTAAACATCTTACAAGTTGATTGTTTCATGCACCATACCTATGACCTTGCACTCCTCATGCTACTCAACTTAGGTGTGTCATTGTATGCACATGTTTGTCTCAAAACCGCATCACTGAAGTACCTTTTGCTCCCTATGTAGCTATATGCCCTCCTTTATGTATTTATTTGACATAGGAGTTTAATATAATTACTTGGTCATGTTAAAGGTGGGACGGGGCAGTATCTCTACTCCATAAGAACAATAAAAATAGACATATGAATAATCTCAACAAGGAGCATCATGTTGTAAGTTTCCACCATGAGTGTCGCACGATGCATGGCTTTGGCTAGCGGTCCAGGAGCGTTTTCTTTTAACATGTCTACTCCAGTATGCATACTTTATTTCACATCGATGCAATCCATAGGCAGAACTTAAACATGATTAATTATTAACATTCAACATTGAAATCTTGTGCCATGCCAGCATGGTTTGGCCAACAACAACTAATAAGATGTAAAACATAATTTTTTTTATAATGGTATCACCCCAAACCTTACTTTCTTATGAGATTTAAAATACATGAAAAAGGTGTTTTTAAGAGTGTTTGGAGGATTAACATACATATTATAATTGAAAGTAGCTTTTGCCTCAAATGGGTGGATATGCCTAGTCTAGTTTTAAGGGGTTCGCAACAAGTCTTAGCTTGTGTAGAGAAGGCTTAGCAAAAAGGGATCTAAAGAGTGTGACATCTAGTCCATAATGTCAAACATTCATTTTCTCACCTTGCTATTTAATGTTGAACATAAGTATACACAATCAAAGGATACAAATTAATAGGCACAAACATATGATACTTCATATAAAGTGCTTGAGCTTAAGAACTAGACATAACATGAATTTCAGCTTTTGTTTTTATCTCCCCTTTTCTTTTATTTCAAGGCATTCTCATTCAATTTTAATCTCATTAAGGTAAAGTTTATTTTCAGTAGATGATCATAAACATTTATAATAATAGTGATGTTGGTCCTTTTAATGCAAGACAACAAGAAAATAACAAAACTAACGCTCCAAGTTTCTACGATAGTTCTATGTTGCTCAAAAACAAAGTTTAGAGGTTTGCAAACCGAGAGTTTAATAGGTACAGCGGAGTTCCTTGGGAATCCCCAAGCTTATGGTTTTCACCATCCTTGGATTGCTCTTGGTGTGATGTTCCTCTATTCCCTATCAAAAAACTTCAACACAAAACGTTTTCTCCCATCTCTTTTTTGAGTGGTACATTAGTGGCATAAAATTATAATAGTTGCTCCATATATATCAAAGAAAAAAATCTTTCTAAATGTTCTATAAAGCATATAATGTTTCAACATATCCCTAGCATATAATATGACTCATAACAATCATCTTAGAACACTTGGAAATGGTTAAAACAAAACATGGTAGAATCTATCCAGATTTTTAGCAGCAGCAAAACGAATTTGTTTCGCCCACTTATACTTGTCAGAAATTTTAGACAATTTTCGTGCATACATAGGATGAAAAGTTGTAAATGATGTATAAATTTGAGCGTAATCGGAGTTATAGAAAAAATAATAAAATTCTTGCACTAAAAACTGTTATGCAGGGATTTACTACTCTATATGTTTAACAACTTTTTAACATCCAAAATGGGTTCCACTTGGTACTTTATTAAAAAATTACAGAAATAAGACCAAAACAAAACTCTCTTTCTATAGCAAGCGTTCAAAACAAAATAACCGGGTTGCCTCCCACAACGCGCTTTCTTTATAACCATATAGCTAGGCTTTACTTACTTGGTTTAAGTGATATGGAACTCATGGGATAACTTGTGCTTCTTTGCTACCTTCTTCTTCCTTGGAAAGTGTTCCATACATTTCTTGTGAGGAAACTGAAACTTTACATTTCCTTCTTTTATATCAATGACTACACCTGTGGTTCTTAATCAAGGTCTACCAAGTATTATAGGACTTGAGATATTGCTGCCCATGTCCATGACAATAAAATCAGCATGCACAAATGTCATATGTAATTCAACCATGATATCTTTAATTTTTCCTAAAGCATGTTTAACTGAATCATCAACACGTAAAAGATCTATAGAGCATTTTTCCATAGGTTTCAAATCAAGTAAATCAAGTTTTTAATTCAAATCGGTTATATGACCAAATGTACAGTTCTCTAATTTAGTCCAATAATCTTGATCAAATATATCACGTCACTGCTACTATTTTGGTTACGTGTTGGACCAGGGGCAAAAGCGTCATCTTAGGTACCAAGTTAACAATGTTGGTGCTCAAAATGCACTAGAGGGCCATATAAGAAATGAAACAAAGTTTTAGTGTAAAAAAGGAAAGAATTTTCTTTGCAAGGCCAAGAAAGCAAGTAAAATTTAAACTAGGGCCAAATAAGAAATTATCTCTTATATATACCCAAGGTATACATACATAGTGTACGTATCCATGTTACATATATATATATACACGTATCTAGAGTATGTATACTTTAGGTGTGTGATACCGGATATATGTAACTTGAGTATGCATATATTGGATATGTATACCTTAGGTATATAATGCTTAGGTATGTATATCATCAGATATGTCTAGTTTAAAGCAAAAATACGCGTATCACAAATAGTGCCATGATGTCCTATTTAATTTGGAGGCGTATCCTTAAATCAAACTCTACAGGGTATAGAGTTGGCAGGTCAATTGTCTTGATTCTATGACCATACCAAGGGTGTATTTTTCATTTTCAAAGGGTTGCCGAACCTTGTCCAAGTAGTATATATGCAATGGCTTGAGTAGATTTTCCAATCAGTTCTAATACATCTAATCCTCCAACATCATCGTGTAGGTGACTTCTCATAACACATGCATTTCGTCCTCCAGTTTTCATTAGCAGAAAACCAGAAACCAGACTGTCATTACAAGCAAACAAGTAATCTCATCACCATCTTGGATGCCTTTTTTTTTTGCACTACTGCCTTCTTTATTATCATTGACTACCTTGCAGGAAGCCAGCACCACCAGGTGGTACTTGAATGGAAACATTCAGTCTCACACAGCTGCTTTGAAACAGCGAAATTATTATACCGTTTCTCCTGCAGCGAACTTTTGTGACGTCGACAATACAACAAAGAAAGGGGAGGAGGAGAAGAGAAAACAATATATTCCTTTCCACTAGCTAGGCTAATTTAGCAGAACCAGAATCGTCATCATCAGTTCCACATCCTCTTCTGCTCATCAAAGCTGCCAACGACTGCAGATTGTTTCTTGGCGCTGAGCAGTTCTGCAAACTGGGTGTAGTATGCACTTGCATCGAGATGATCTAATATCTTTACTAGCTTTCCGTTCGTCGGGTGGAGGACAGTCTGACCATCTGTGTCCGCATGACCAGAACTAACACTGATAGCCCTTTCAGTGATCGAATGATCTATATGCGATTGCTGAACCAAGAAAACAGCGCCAAGAAGCTCTCCAAGGAACATGTCCTGCAATGTTGACAAAAGAAAATTAAGGAGTAATCGCAAAGTTTGCTAACAAAAATCAACAGCTTGAATATGAACTGTTCAAATGAAATATTCTAGTAAGGGGTTTCTTTCACAGTTATTGGTCAATATTGAACCGTGAATGGTACGAGACAATGCTCATGCCTTTGTGGATGTATTGACGATGCTGAATGGAATAAAAATCACTAAGACAATATTTGTATGGAAGTTACTGCCTTTTATCTGGAGAGTGTAACATCTAACATGTATGTATACCAACACTATTTATGGTTAACATATTTCCTTGTGTACTTGTACTACATTACGATAGTCTGCATATCAAATCTGTAAAAAAAACTTACAATGTGATGGTATGCTTGGTTAATCTTTTGCAGTTTCTGCATTGACATCAACAGCCGATACACAAATGATGATTCAGCAGTCTTCTCAGCAGCATGTAGCGATCTCATGACTTTTCTGAAAGAAGCCACCTGGCGCTGAGCTCTCAAAGGAATGAGAGTGATGTTTAAACCAGATTCTACAGCCGCCTTGGCAGCTTGAGGGTCGAGAAAGAAATTGAACTCCGAAAATTTATTAGATGGAACAGTGAACATGTTGCCTTCCTCACCATCCCCGTCAGCCAGATGACTTCCGACTATATAAATGTGCTGTGTATAGAATTAAATTTGAACTTTTTAGTCAATAAGTTTCTACCCTTGAGATGCAGTAAGGTAATCACAAGGTTGGGAAACTAAGTAACTAACCTCAATTATAGATTTTGCTTTTGTGTCATATAGAATTATGTTAGCTATGTTAGTGAGAGGACCATTGGTCAGGATGGTTATCTTGTCGTTTGGTTTGAGCTCTTCTCTAATATGTTGCCAAACTTCAAAAGCCAATGGCTGTCTGAGCTCAGGGCGCGCCGTGTCCCTCGGAGCACCATACTTCACTGAATTTTCTGCTGTGTACCTGATAAAAAACAAGATTAGGTACCGCATGGTCTACATATCTGTCATATGACTGTATGTACTATGTATAATATCCATTTGTGTCTTTATTCGTACAAAATTATGTCATAAAAACCATATCTGTGCCACAAAACCCTGAAATATCTACATGTAAATTTTGCATTTTACGTCGTTCAAGCCATGCATTGGTACCTTCTAGGACTTCTGGGCAAATCCCGGGCTAGTCCAAAAAGCGTGTCAGTGTCAAAAGAACCCCCAGAACCATGTGGTATGGCCTTCACGTATTCACATCCCAGGTCAGGGGCGCCAAGCGCAGTGATGTTTCCAAGTCCTACTGGAATGTCATCACGGCCCATCATATGTAGAACGTCATAGATAATATCTATTGTAGCCGGATTTGCCCAGCCATTGCCACTTACCAATATCCCCTGCATATGTAATAAGGACCTAAATGACTATTGGACTTATAGTGGGTACTCCCTCCTATCCTATTACTTGTCGCTGAATTGGATGTATCTGGCATTAAAATATGTCTAGATACATCCATTTCAGTGACAATTAATATGGATCGGAGGGAGTAATATTTACTGCATTGCCTTGCAAACATTTACAAGTTTATCAAAAGGGGAGATTAGTATAGATGATACTAACCCTCAGGTCAATTGCTTCGATAGGTGCTTTCAGTAGGCAGATGAGGGCAACAAAATCTCCTGGACTCATGTCCATGTCAAAAATGATGGGCTTTCCTCTAATCTGATGTTTGAAATCAGGTTTGTACATAATCTCTTTGTAGTGACGAAACTGGTTGGTGAAGTTGAAGAGGCCAGTTTGTTCAGGACGATTCAGGACCTGCATGTGGTTATGAAAAAATATTTGACTCGGAAACAGGGTATGAAACAACATGTTGACTGCACAAAAATCTCTTACAACATAGTTAATTTCTCATCGATTTGATCATTATTATTTCATCTTATTGCTCGTTTTGATAAGCATTTACACGGTTTTGCAATGCTGTTGAAAGTCCTTACATCCCAACTGCAATCTTACACTGCACAATGGGTTGTTAAATCAAATAAAAAAATCTCCTACTGATTTTGTTTAAGTTTGTTAACTGCAATTCTCAGAATCATAAAGTTTTTCATGTACATGTATGAAACAAATTTAAGGCTTGATTTTATCAGTTGTCTTAAAAGGTGACATAATAGGCATGCCTCAAGAGCATGCCCACAAAGCACACAATTTCACTATTCACAAGTGCACAAAAAGCACAGAAATGAAAGACACTCTTTAGGTCATCTTCAGCTATCAAATTTTTCTATGCATTCCTCAAGGGCTAACAAATGTACTACTGTATTAGAAATTAGCATCCACAAGCATGTTCAGAACAACAAAGGATCAAATAAAAGAAATGCTTCTGAATTTACTACCTCGAGAAAATTGTCGAAAAACTCTCTATCAAGAGGGCTTTTAACATTTCTGTTAGGTTTTGCCTTCACTGCAACAAGTACAGCAACTGAGTCAGGACCTTGCACCTCTTTGGTGTATCCATCCTGGTAAAATATTCATCTCAATATGTTAAATATATCAAGAATCAAGATGACCCCCAAGTCTTTAATGATATATAATGATTAAGTATGTAACTGGACCTATAGCTCTACTGGTACTGACTTTCTCATCTTGTGTAATATGATTCCATTTTATACTACAATTACCTGGCATTTCCCTTTAATGCTCCCTTTCAAACTGCAAAATGAATCATTGAGACCTGTCTGAACATGACCGCTATGCACACCACCTTTCAGCAAGTTAAATTTTGGGCTTGCATGTCCATCAAAGAATGGATTTGATCCATCATGCACACCATACGGTTCATTGGATGTAACCACAGTTATGTTCATCACTTCCATCTCAGCAAAATCGTTCTCACCATTCGGTTTCTGACCGTTGCGCATTATCGAGAGTGCCACACCAGACATAAAAGAATCCCACATAAAGTAACTCTGCAATTAAAGCAAAAGGAATAATGTTAAACCAACAACAGAACTGCACGTGCAGAGTATAACATCAACATATATAAGAACTTACTGTGTAGAATTGGTCATCGAACCAAGTATCACGAGTAATCTTCAAGGATTGGAAGGAGTACTGTGCTTCATAAGTGCTCTGTTGCTCCTCAAATGCCTTGAAGAAGGGCTCAGTGATGGGTATGGTGTTGGTTGCATCAAGTGGCACAAGGGTTATTGGGATACCAGAATGAAAGACCTGTCGTACCAAAAAAAGAGGTGAAGCTAACTCCAGAGGCATTATCATGTAACTAGATGCTTGACGCTGATTACTTTAAACAACGTATGTGCATCAAAGTTACTCCGTACCTGATACGCAGCAAAAGGGTCTCCAAATATGTTGAACTCGGCATATGGATTTTTAGTGTAAGCTGTAAACAGGTTGCCTTGATCACCGCATTGTCGTGGCACGCAAGAAGTGTCGTTCTTGGGGCAGCAACCAGTGGGATTTCGTGATCTGACACCCCCACCCATTATGTAAATGTGCTTCACATTTTTCTTTAGTTGTGGGTTCCTCATGAGGAACAGTGCAAAGTTTGTATGTGTTCCGGTGAGGAAGACAGTCGTTGGCCCAGCGGATATGGTGTCAATCATAACCTGTTGAGTTGTCCGTTGTTTAAGAGGGGAGTATCTTCTGTTTCCCTGATGCAAAAGCCAACATGAAGTTAAGAAATGTACTGACTTCCAGTATATACTTCTGGAACGAAATCTACAACCATGTTCAGAGATAAAGTCAATAATGGTGGACCCTTTATCTTTGTTCTGTACCTGGGGAAGAATTTCCCGTCGAACTCCATAATTTGCGTTGATGTCCAAACGGCCACCTGTTCCCTGTGGAATTGTTTGTCGGTATCGACACCCCCCTACTGTTGACATTTCCTGGAGAATTTCAGTCAAAACAATTATTTTACTTAATAACTGCAATCTACTGAAAAATTGCAACGTACAATTTGGTTGTGCAGAACTTGCAAGGAGAATCAGATAGAGACAGACCATTTAGTTTACCTGTTCAATTATTGCGAAATAGCCGCCAACGTCAGGATATATTCTACCATCATCCGATATACCACCCTCCCCTCCTACACCCACTGCAATGTCATCACGGCCCATCATGTAGAGGAGATCATACAACTGGTTTACGGCATGACCAGCATCAATCCATGAGTTCGTGCTGATAGTTATAGCCTGTGAAACACAATCAAATGAATTTCTGGACAACAGGGTTACCAGGATACAAGAAGAAAACACACACTGAAGTTGAGTTGAGTCCATAACATGTTCACACATATAACTGCTACGCCTATTTAGACAGATAACATTAAGCATTTTCCTCCAAATGGGAATCACTTCTACAAACGAGATCTATTGCACAAAAGACATTAGTATTTAGTAGTCCAAAGTATCAGTACTAATAGAACAAACTAAAATAATACTTAGTGCATAAGGGACAAAAAAATCCTGTAGTACCTTTTTATCAGTAAATCAGTAGATAAAACTCATGCAAGCATTTCATCGAGCAACTTATGAGGGCCGAGAGAATACCACGGTGCCTAAGGGCTTTTGGAAACTACCTCTGATTCTCTGAAGATCCTGAAGGATTAGGGACTAGGTAGCAGCCTGGTTGAAGAGCACCGTTACGGAGCAAGCGAAAGGAAGGATTCGCCGGCTGGCCGCCATCAGCCAGAGCACACAGAATGGCATGCCGTCGAGCCATATCTGCCCGCCCGCGAGCAATGAAATACGGATTCCGGTGGCCTCTCAGTCTCAGGCGCACCAGCCATCCCGGACCCAAGCGACTAGGTGGAGAATCCAGGCCCAGGATGCAACTAGAACACACGCCCATTTGCATTGCAGTCAGGCACTCCTAGCCGGACAACTGCGTTCGGTACAGGATAACGAGCTGCTACGCGACAGTATCCTGTGGAGCAGCCGAATAGCCATCTTCTCCAACCTGACGCCGGTATACCATCCGCGGTAGTACGCGGCGCTGCCGCATTTCCTCGCTGCAACGCCATCACTGCCGGTCCGCCGCCGTCCCCCAAACCCCCGAACATCGATCTATTATCTATGCTCAGGGAATCACGGCGAAACTTTCCTGGCCACTCGACGCTACCGGCGCGCGAGCCCTCTCGCCTGAACCCTAGACGGTGGCGACCGGCGAGAGTGAGCAGCAGAACAGAGGAAAACGGAGTGGGACATGGAGGAGCCGTGCCATGCGAAGAACAGAACGTCCGTCTCCATCGAACGGCTTAACGGGATCCGTTGAGACCTAGGGGCTTAGGGCCTTTTTGGCCAGTATAAAATTTACAAAATGTTTTGAACTTTTGATGGTATATCATGTATTTTGGAGAAAAAAAGGTGACGAGTGTTATTGAAGCGTCACAGAGAAAACACATCGATTTTTAGAAACACGACGTATAGCATGAACGAAAAATAGTAATAGTGAGGCGAAAGCGCTGATTTTTTCGCTTCCATTGCACATAATGTAGACTAGAAAAAAATTATATAGTTTTAAATCTTGCAAACCAAGATAATTCTATAGGGAACTTATTTGATTGAGCAGCGCCTTCTCTCCATCTCTGTCATCCAAATAATTGTAGACTGTATAAATGTGATATGCATATATAAAAGTGAATTTTCATTCAAAAATCCATTGAGGGGAATAATGTCACCCACACGAGCTTTGGAAACTAAGAGTATCTCTAACAGACACCGAAAACTCGCATTGCGGATGGAGTTTAACTAAACTTGCAACCACGTTGTAAAATCTTTCCCGCTACCCTGTACCGGCACCCATATCTAGGTATAGATTTTATCCCATACACTAAATATTACTACCTCCGTTTCAAGAGGTAGCGCCGATCAATCGGCAAGGAGTACAGGTATGTGCTTAGAGAAAGAAAATAAATATTTATTTTTTAGCCTAGAAATATCTATTTATATTCTAATAATAAGATTGGGGCCAAGTACTGACAACACTCCACCAATTAATCATATACGCACTATTAGTGTATTGAAAGAATTATACATAAAAGAAAAATAAGGACGTGGCCTAAAACTAGCTTGATCGCTCGCGATATCTAATGCGATATAGGTGGCGAGACGAAGCTCGCACGCCCACCTAGTGCATATTGTCGTCGTGCAAGTATGGCACGCCTGCTTCGACAAGGAGTACAAATGCATAATGTCGTCGTGCATGCGCCCGAGATCGATCGAGGATATGTTCCAGCTTTGCATCTGTCTGTGTTGGTGAGCCAAATTGATGACCGGTCCGATTTGAAACAAATTGAATTATGATACCCTTTGAAATATATTTTGGCTTCACAAGCTATACTAAATATTACTCTCCCTCCGTTTCAAATTACAAGATGGTTGTCTTTTCCCGGAACATATCTCTGCAGACGCCTATTAATGTGTATGTTTGGAGTAAACTGAATGAACCTATATGCTAAAAAAACTTTTAGAATCATATGTCATAGAAAAAATATACTAAAATATCTTATATTTTCGAATGGAGGGAGTACTAGACATGCACTGTTCAAAAAACTAAACACCACTTCGTATGTTCTACTACAATATAAGCATTTAGCTTGGTCGATTCATTTTGCCTTAATTTCGATTTCTTGGTTGGATGTACTTTATTGTGGTTTAGCTCTTCCCTTGGGGTGTTGGTGAGCTTGCGTCTGTTTGTTTTGGTAGTGCTAGCTGTTTAAGACTTATGTACTGTACTATTTTCCACTTTGTGAGTTTTTCTTGTAAATATATACATGCAGTTCTCTGCATGGCTCAAAAAAAACATTTAGCTTGCTAAAAAAAACTATATGTTATGTAACAGAAACAGTACTGGACATGAATAGTTTGACATGCATGGTCAGCATACTTGTAGAGTTGTTTTCAAAACTTTGAAAGACGTCTGGAAAAAAATAACTCAATCTATTTACTACTCCCTCCGTTGGAAATATAAGATGTTTTAGGTTTATGAGTGAGATGTATCTAGATATCTTTTAGTGTCTAGATTCATTTGAACCTACACATTAAAAGATGTCCAGATACATCTCCTTCATAAACATAAAATATCTTATATTTGTAAACGGAGGGAGTACTACTGATTGTTTCCAACAAGATTCACTGATTCGATCGCCAGGCTGCGGACACAGTTATCTGAAGCCTAAGGCATCTCCAACACGCGTGTTATAAAACCGTTGTATATTTGGGTGTACAGCGCGCTCTACACGGATGTAGCCATGTAGCCGCGTGGCGCCGGCTAGAGCTTTATTCGGTGATGTAAACCGTCGCATTAAAATACAGTACTGAATTGGTCCTTTTGCAGATGCGCTAAAATGCAGCTCAAAAACTATATTTTCACATAATTTCGTACTACCAAATTTAAAACTAGACTATAAATATAAATATATTTTACATAATTTAACTCGCATATCGTACTACCGAATTTAAAACTAGACTAACTAAAACTAATCGGACTCCCAGTCGGAGGAGTTCAGTGTTGTGGACGACACCGAAGTAGACAACCACTCGAACTCTGAGAAGGAAGAGTCGATGGTGATGGTCGACGGACCGACACCATTCTTCTTCTTCCTCGCAGCCTTCTCTTCCTTCTTCTTCTTGGCCTCCTTCTTGGCCCTCCTCGCCTCCCGATCTTGCTTCTTCGCCGCCTTCCGCGCTGCCATCTCTTCTTTCTTGTCGGCGTAGAAGGCGACCTCCGCGGCCATGTCCTCCGGGAAGTGCCGCGCCCACTCGACGCATGCGCTCGCCCTGCTCGGCAACGATGAGGCGATGTTCGAGCTCGCGCGCCCGCTGCCTCGCCTCCCGCGTGATGGCATGCGGCGGCGGCGCGAGGTATTCCGCCTGCTACCGCGTCCAGACGTCCGTGAAGTTCATCGATCGCCGAGGACGGCCGAGGCGCCAGTCGATCGTGTCGTACGCGCACATCGCCTCGTGCGCCGTCTCGAACGTGTCGAGCCCGATGCGCTCGTCGTCGCTCCAGATCTTGGCGTAGAATGTCCCGTTCGGACGCGCGCGCACACCGCGTTAGCCTGAGCTCGAGCGGCGGCGGGGAGGCATCGCGGGCGGAGGTGGAGCGACGCGCGAGGTGAGGTAGAGCGCAGGCGGAGAGACTTGCGGGGCGAGGTCGAGATGGAGCGCAGGCGAAGCGGCACGCGAGGCGAGGCGGAGCGCAGGCGAGGCGACGCGTGGCTGAAACTTTCAGGCGAGAGACGCGCGGCTAAAACTTCCATTGAATGCACGCGCCTTGTGTTTTATAATGCGCGCTGGAAGCAGCGCGTCCGTTTTAGCGCAGAAGCCCGGGTGCGACAAAAGAATTAGCATCGTGTATTCGCTTCTGCGCTGTATTTCTGCGGATTTTTAGCGCGTATTTTGGCGCGCCTGTTTGGATCCTCTAACAGGCTACACTGCTGTTTCCGTGACCAAGTGGCAAGAGGACCACGTAGGTAGACACTGTGACGTCGCTAACACACACACAGAGACTAAACGTGGCCGCCAGACTTTGCGCTCGATCGTAGTCACAGCCAGATACGGTAGGCCCTCCGATCCGCCCTCGGACTCGATCTCGTTTTCAGTTTTTTTTTTTTTCGTTTTCTCCTGCCGCGCTAGCTGACGTCACTTCCCGTTTTCAAATCTACTCCCTCTGTTTCAAAATATAAGACGTTTTAGGTTTGTAAAGAAAATGAATCTAGACTTTTTTTTAGTGTATAGATTCATCCCAAAGTTGAATGAACCTACATACTAAACCAAGTCTAGATTCATTTTCTTCACAAACCTAAAACGTTTTATATTTTGAAACGGAGGGAGTAGGAGCCACGCATGTTCTGCTCTTTTCCACCGAAAGTATATAGCGTTCGAACCGTAAGAGAATAGTGGAGGGCTTAAAATACAGGGGAATAAGCGAAGATAAGCCTTCGGCATGGGGGCCGCTGGAGAGTAATCATGAAAAACAACAACAGATTGTTCTGTGCCCATATTGCAGCTAGCATAATAACGTGTCAAGAAATTGTTTGTTTAACCGTATGTATGGGGCCCTATCCACCGTTCGTTTTTTCTCCTCTCCCTCGCACAAGCTTTGGAAATGGCGACGGCCGTCAACACCCCTACTTTCGACGCAAAGAAAAACGAACACTATACCCATCTATTCAACTCACTGACCAATTATTAACTAGCTTGCCTTCTTCTTTCTCCGGCCAGCCATCCATGATCGATCGCAAGTACAACTAGGAATCAGCCCCGCCCTTTTCCACATATAGTCAGCAATGGTATCCCTCCGAGCGAACGCCGGTTCAACTCGGGAACAAAAAGCACGCACATTTCTATTCCCGCACCAAGCTGGTACTAGTACTATTGCCGTCCAAATCATCGCACCCAGGACGAAAGCGGTCGTTCCATTCCACAGATGGGGACAGAAGCAGATGACGGAAGATTCCGGACTAGAGAAGAATAATACTTATATATCCAGGAAAGAACACGCGCGCGAGCTCGATCAATAGCTGAGAGCGCGCCGGACGAAGAAAATCTCGATCTTGGCCCGCGTGGCGTGGGTAGTGAGCCGCAAACTAGCTACCGTGCCGTGCTTTTCCAGAAAAAGGAAGGCAAGTACAGTAGTACTAGCAAAATCGCGCCATTGGTACGCAAACGCAAGCAAGCAAGCATGGACTTCCGTAGGAGCTAGCTTGGAGTAGAGTAGATGGGCAGTACGGTACCAACCTCGAGGTCGAACTCGGCGCGGTCCTGCTTGAGGAGGTAGAGAATGGCGAAGAGGTCGTCCGTGTCCACGTCGGTGTCCAGCAGGATCCGATGGGGCGCTGGCCGCGTGCCGGCGCCCGCAGTGGCGAGCAGCGCCACAAGAAGAAGAAGCAAGGAAACCGTCGGCCTCGCCATTGCGACCTTACCCGTCAATCGATCCCAAGCAGGCGGAGCTGCTTTGGGCTTCTCTCGGGTATATCTGCGCGTCTATATGTAGTGGTAGCTGTGGGTATAGGCCAGTTGGTTGGTTACTGGATCGCTGTCTCCGGGTCCATGGAGCTATGGTTGGCCATTTCGGTACAACACTGGAATGGCGCCGAGAAAGTGTGTGCGTGCTGAAGAATAGATAGGGGAGACGAGGGAATGGATGGGATATAGGTGCCGCGAGCTAAAATGGAAAGAGGGGCAACCAGAAGGAGGAGGCTGCAAATAATGCTTGACCAATGAGCTTTGAGCCTAGGGGCATGGGCATATGTCCAAAGTCCATACTCTAGTTAACACTCTTTTTTCTAAAAACAAGACTCCAATTAACACTTGCTTCTTTTCTTCCGAACGCACTGAACCAACAAAGGGGGGGACGTACCACCTGGTCTGATGGCATCTCGAGCGGCATGTGAATCCAAACGGTCCAGGCGCGTTTGAAATGGTCCTCCCGCGTGGACTGTGACCCGCATGGCAGCGACCCGATCGCAGAAGGCTGAGCGGCGACAACATCCATGGCCATCATTGTCGTCGCTGACCGACGCGCCGCCGCCTGAACTTCTGCGTCGGCATTGAAGCCGGAGCCGCTGAAACCTGTGCGGCCATTGATGGCCGGGGCTTCTTATACTGCTCTTATGCCTGTTCCCGTAGAGCCTGTATCATTGCCCAAAAGAACCGCCACTGATGCAACGGGCGTCGATGAAGATGTCGTAATTGCTGAAGAAGTCGGCGAACGGTCACGAGACCGGCTCATCCTCGGGTCGGCGGCGCCGTCACCATCGTCCCGCGCTCGCGCTTCCCGTGTTCTACCACCACCATCACAGATGGCAGATTTCATCGGGCCAGAAGCCGATACGGCAGTGGCGCTTTGCCGGCCCGCTGCGATGGGAACACGACCCCTGTGCGTGCCTCTGACGAGTGCCAGCGACGGTGGAGGGAGACCGACTCGTGCGACCACAACGACAGATGGCATCAGTGCCAACCGGAGCAAGGTGCCTCTGCCACCAGTGCCAACCGGCGACGCAGTGTTGGAACAGGCACTGCGGTATGACTACATGTACGAATAGAAGGACTTCCAATGGGCCTTCCTCCCCTGGGAGCACCAAGCTTGGTGGGAGGCGACCGAGCTACGGGACTTCCAGCCTGGTGAGGAGGACTACGCCGACCTCTTCGTGAACACCGACAAGGACAAGGGGGAGTAGGGGGATGGGGTGGTCGTCGTGGTCAAGTGGGGGGAGGGGGGTGGAGCTGCCGACAGACTATGACGAGGATGTTTGGGGGGGGGGCAAATGATACTAATTTTTCTTTTCTAGGTCCCCAAAAAAATTTCCTTCAATGATTTTTAAAAATCTAGGGAGGAAGCGGTGCCCCCTGACATGCATGTAGCTCCGTTAGTGGCAGGAAGCCACCGTAGCTAGGGTTTAGTTTTTTATTTCCTATGTAAATTATCTATAAAATGAATAAAATATTTTTAAAATTTTCACACATTTTAATTATTGTTTGAATTTTAATTTATTTTTGTCTTAAGCCTGTTGGCCAACCCGGACCCGAATGGATCGCGCCGATGGCCTGATAGACCGGACCGTGACCTCAAATTTTATCTACGAAGACAAAATCGAATGATTCGGATATCCAGAATCGATCATGCTGCTCCAGATGCCCTAACCAATCGACGATTAAAAGAGTACTGGCCTGTATAACGTGGGTCGATTAACAAGTTTACCCGTCCACGTACCTTATGCCGGTTTGCAAATTTAAATGCATCATCTCATTCGTAGTTCGAAAACAAATGCAACACCGGTAGGAGCACATCGATCGAGCTGGAAATACTACAATATAGTAGCGGCAGACTGAGCGAGAGAGGGTGGCGTGGCCTGTTTAAGTATTGGGTAGTACCGCGTCCCCTTGCAGCTAGCCTGAATTGGTACGCGCGATCCCGTGGAGATTTGACGCCATATATAGTACGTATCTCACGTTTCTACACATATGCATGTGGCAGAAGATCCCGCGTATCTCTGAGATGTCCCGATTAGCGCGACGACGATCCTTCCGGTCGGTCGTGGTCGTGCCACCACCACACACGCACGTACTCCTCCGTGAGCTCCGGTCCCGCTAGCTAAGCTGCCTCCTCCGTCGGAGAGCGAGAGCTTGCCTTGCAGGTGCCCTGGCGGTCAACCCTAGACCCGTAGCAGCAGCCAGCAGGCCATCTGCCATTATCCCAGCGTGTCTACCGCTGCACATGGCGCTGGACTGCTGGTGCAGAGGGCACGGCCCCCACCGACATTGCTCCACAAGTTCCATCTACTAGTACTGCGCGCGTTGACGTCTTGACCGCGCTAGTACGGGACCCGTCGGCGCCTGGAGGGTTGCCTTCTGGGCTCAGCAGGCCCACACGGTCCAGTGTGATACCTGGCCCGTTTAAAAATAACTTCGAATGTGGCCCGCTCCTATTGTTCGAATGTTCCCATGTATGCCAGCAGGAGCGTTTCAAGCTAACTAGTCCCGCTCCTATTTTGAGGCACATAACCTAGCTAAGATGTTCTTATCCAGGCCCGGTCCTGAGATTTTCATGGCCCGGGGGCGGAAGTAGAACTCGGGTCCCAAGGCCACCGCCAATGCAGGCGCTGTTGTTAGGCGCCTTGATTTTCTGGTACTTAAACCCAAATGTTGTCCAATGTAGCAAATATTTTTCCATCGATGTTGACACTATCATCGACGTCTGGCTAGCTCTTTTCACACAAGCACATTTAATTGCCTGCTATTTTTATTTTAATATTTCCTTAAATGGCCTAAGAATCGACACATTTGTATTAACATTGAAACCTTTTGACTCTGATAGGAACCCCAAGGGTTTTTGCCGATCTTTTTCCGAAGCAAATGCTTTGCGATTGGACATGCCCTTAATATATCTGTTAAAATAATATTCACTTAAGGTGTACTCCTATATAAAAATCAACTTTTACAGTATATAAGTTGCACATATAGTAAGCACCGCAAAAGATAGTACATCGACCTAATAAAATCTAACTGATGATCCATCGAGCACACTAATCCCAATAATATGTACTCTGTGATATATCGCTAAGCAATATCCAACTTGCCGATTTTATCAGTGGCCTTATTGCCTGGCGCTATTCTCGGTAGCTTCGTCCCTCTGAGATTTTCTGCAAGGCCCGCCCCTGCTTGGCGCTATTGCCAACATGTATTTAGCGAGTTTGATGTAAAAGCGAAGGCTATGTATATTTATGGGGTGAAATTATTTCCAACAGAGAAGACGATTATAATTTTGCTCACTGCGACCTTGTTTTATATTGCTGAAATAAATCAGTTGTAATCTAAAATGTAGGATGGCAGGGAACTCTAATCAAATAACTGATCGTGCAGATAGTGTACTTTGGAGTTCAGACGTAAGAGATGACTTCTTTTTACATGAGCAGATGACATTTCAGTATTCAGTAACACTAGTTTTGTCTGAACAAATGTATGGCTACGGCACTAGTACAACCACGGAACCACCACTCAGCGGAAGTAACTCAACTATGGCGGCAAAAACAGCGCATCACTGTTCCATCAAACATCAAGCAAGCCATCACAGGTTCACTCCATTGATCCTTTCACATATTTCCTATTGATCCGTTCCACCAGAGAGACGTCAATCCTGCACCAAAGGTACCGACATTTGTGTCAGCAAATGAGATCCACTAGACACAACTCTGATCTGTCCATGCGAACGAAGTTTACCTGAGGCAAGAACGGCCAAGAACAGGGACGCAGCGGCGGTGCCAGGCGCCGCGGCGCTCGACCGCGCAGAGTCCGACGATGAGTCGCAGTTGGAGGTGGAGTTCCAGTCACCGCAGAGGCACAGGTCGGCATGGCTCCCCTCGTCGTGCCCGCACACCCCGCCCGTGGCGCGGCACGCGCCGCAGAACCCGCGGTTGGCCTCCGGCAGCTCCCACGCCACCCTGATGCCGTACGCCCACCCGCCGGCCCCCTCCGCCGCGCGCACCGGCGCCAGGCTGTACGCGCTGCTGTACCCCTCGCACTGCAGCCGGCTCACGTTCACCGACCGGATCGCGCCCCACGACACCGCGCAGCACTCGGGCGGCACGGACGTCCCGTACGCCGCTCCCGACGGCCTCCGCCGCCCGTCGTAGTAGTCGTCCCACGCGGGGCAGCCGTAGTAGTCGCCACAGCCCATCCCGGACACGTTCCGGCACGGCAGGTGGCGGTCCGGGAAGCCCTGGAAGAGCGGCGAGCTGGCGCGGCAGCCGAGGAGGAGGAACACGTTGTCCGGGTCCGGGGACAGGAACGGCGCGCGCCAGGGCTCCACGACGAACCCGTTGCCGCGCCCGCCCGGGGACCGGTCGATGGCGCGGCAGTCGGACATGGCCGGGTCGTGCAGGGTGAGGCCGCGGTAGGCGTAGTCGATGTCGAGGACGCGGTAGGAGCCCGAAGGGAGGTGCAGCATGAGCACGCGGTCGATGCAGAAGAGCAGGTCGCGGAACCCCGCGTGGCCGCACCCCGGGCGGAGCGCGAACGGGTAGTCCACCGTGATGTTGCCGCAGAAGGACCGGCACGTCGTGATCGACACGTTGGCGCCAGCGGCCGGCCGCGCCATGGCGCATGCGCACAGAGCGAGCAGGGCGGCTAGGAGCGGACGTGGTAGCGCCATTGCCCTGTTACAAGAAGAGGAAGTGTGTGGAAGCTGATACTACAACGGATCTAGAGTGGCAAGAACGCTTGCATTGTAATTAATGGAGTGCTGCGAGAGATGAGCTGAGGAGACAAAGCAACCCAGATCGATTCCTTGCTTGCTTTTGATGAAGAGCTGGGAGGCATCATTTGCTTTTCTTTTCGGGCCTTTGGCTTTTGCTTTTCTTTTGATTTTTATGCCATTAGTCTTCATGTCCACTGCTTTCAAATTTATACCCTCTTTTATATGACAAGTGAACGTAGCAACAATTTAGATTGTAGCCCTCACCAAAACAAAAATAATCTTAATTCCCAACTCCTTGAAGCCTTTTATATTCGGTTTTGCTAACTCAAGGTCACATTTCGTAGATGTTTCAATCATGATTTACTTACTAAATGCTATGAAGTTTTACAAATGGCACAAACTATTCACATTAGTGAGGATGATGCTATTGTGTGGAAGTTTAAAGGATAAAGGGATTTGTAGTGTTAGTTCCTTGTGTTTTGTGGTGAATTTTAGGGGGGGGGGGTGTTACCAGTACATGTGCATGTTGTGTGGCATATAAAAGTTCCCCCTAAAATCCACTTCATCCTTTCGTTGGTTTCTCATAACAAAATTCTTACTAGAGATAATTTGGTTAAGAGACGGTCAGTAGATGATCTAACTTGTGTCTTCTGCTCTAAACCTGAGACTTGCATGCACTTATTTTTTGAATGTGTGATTGCAAAAGCAGTTTGGTCAGATCTTGGACATGTTACTTGTTTAGGTTATGAAAATTTATCTTTTGAATCTTTAGCTAGCATGTGGTTATGTGAGAAAAAACATGATATAAAAAATACCACTCATGTTGTTGCTTTGTGGGCCATCTGGAATACCATAAATGACATGCATTTTAATAGAGCTCCTTGGTCTGTAATGTATGGAGAGGAATGCCATCTATGCTATGATAGTGGCTGGTCATGGTCATGTTGTCAGAGGATGAAAGAGGCAGATTAAGCATTGTGGTTGGGATGATGGAGCAACTAGCTAAAAAAGCTCCCCCGCTGCTCTGGTTGGATCCTAGTTGACGCTGAAGAACCTAATTGGAACTAAGTTGAAACTATCAGAGGATGCCCACCTGTGGATAAAGCACTAGCGTGGAAGATCTCTACAAGAGGTCTAGCGAAATGTCTTGAGGAGAATTCACTCGAGCTGGTAGATGATAGGAAGATGCTGAGAGTGGTGGACATGATTCTAGTAGCAAAACTAGCCTTATTTTCCGTCTTCTACCCAATTGTTGTGATCTGATAGTCTTTGTGTCTGACTTTATTTCGTTTTTGGGAAGATCATATGTTTGGTCTATCTCCCCTTTACACTGAATTCAAAATGTTGCAAGACTTGGATTTCTTAATGGAACTGGGTCATGGCCCTTTTCCTCTAAAAAGGTTTTGCTAACTAAATCCCAATCGACTCTCAAAGGATTGCGTCGTGATTCATATTGCATGTGAATTGCACATGTAAAGTAGCTAAAAATTTATAGTTGCACATATGTTGCAACTGAGAAAAAAATGACAGAGCAATATGATTTGGATCATGACTCATACTAGGTCCCTGAGTTGCAGTCGAGGCTTAGGCTATGTCACCTTATCATACAACTCTAGGAACGAATTTTTATATTTCACTCTCTAATACTTATTTTTCTAACGTGGTCACCCTTTCTCGTGGTGGTGCTTGTTGCTGCCAGTGTAGTAGGCTCATCGTTTTTCAAGAAATGAGCTTCAATTAAATAAGGTGTTATAGAATTAAGAAGTACAAAAAACTAAAATATTTAAAATCTATATGAAGATTTTCTTGCAAAACAAAAATCCGGTGATAAAGTGGTAGGACCATAAAAACACATAAAATTGTTTTATCGGGTTGCATCCGATGCTTTAGCCAACTTGAATAAATATGCTTGTTGTTCTTGCTACTATAAGAAAAGTGATCTTCCTTCCCAAGACAATTGATCGTCCGGGTCAAGGGTGTGTGCCTCAGCATGGACATGATCAGGGAAAAGACCACACATGGTTCACATCATGGGCCCCATCTATTTTCCTTCTTCCTTATCTCTTCCAACCAATCTCCCTCATCTTTGTGTCCATGCCGCTACTCTACATCTGCTTTGCCACACCTCTTGTCTCTCTAGCAGCCACCGAACCCCGCCGCCCTCCACTCCGACGGTGATAGACACCTCCTCCCCCTCTCCCCTTTCCCCTCCCCCATTGCTCTTCCCCAAATTACCACACCACCTCTCATGCTCCCGTTGCCATGGTGAAAGGGCATGTATGCCCCATGTGTGATTTTGGTAATTAATGAAAATCTCTATGGACTAATGTGTGACTTGAGTTTCACTTTTAGATTTTATCCATTGTCATTGCTTGGGCCATGTGTTGGTCTCAAAGTTCAAAGATGAAGAAGTTTGTAGGTTGATCAAGACAAGTGCAAAGAGTTAAATCAAGATGGATCAACCTCAAGAAGAAATGAAGAAGGGCAAGATCAAGATGCACCATCTCTAATAGATCTCATGCTTGAATCTTGCCATCATAGGTGATCATGTATTGACTAAGAAAAGTTCAAGGAAGAGGCATCGCTATGTTTAGGGGAGCAATTTGCAAGTCTTCATCAAGAAAGAGCGAGAAAGAGTAATCAAGAAAGGTGTTCCATCTTGTTAAGGACAAGACGGCCTACATTAAGATAAAGTGGAATGCTCAAGGAAAAGGTATGTTCTTGATAGGGTTTCTCTTTTTCTGGTCTCATATTATTAGTTGGGAGACCGAGTTTAGGATAGATAGCCGTACTATCAAGAGGGGATCTCAACTGAGTAACTCGATCGCATCTTTCGGAGAGAGCTCAAACCTTTGCATACATAGCATCATATTCCTTGGTTGTTGCTTGGATCTTTTCCATGATAGTATCTATAGCTTTTGGTTATCTTCATAACAATATCTAGTTCATCAAAAACGTTTTCCCTTGAATATCTTATTGCGTTTTTTATCTTTGGGTTTTTCGGCTCCACACATTGGGAAATACCTCACATATATATACTTGATATTTTCTCCCTTGGTGGTATCCAATATTTCACATTTTGTTGGATTCTAATCTTTATTATCTTTCCAACAAAATTGGTTTCATCCCAATTGGAGTTTCCAAGCTCAACTTCTTACGTTTTTGGTTTTGAAGGTTTTACGGGTTCGTCGTTTCTAGAGAGGTCATACATTTCTAAATTTTATTTTTATCCTCCCATGTTGGACTATGATATTTCTTTGCATAATCTTTTTGTTCTCTTCAAAACGAGCCCAAAATCATCGAAACTGGAGTCCGGAGTCAAAAGTTATTAAAGTTTTCGTGCAATGTTGTCCAACGTTTTTGCTTGGGCGATAGTACGGACCCAACTTCCACCCAAACTTTCGGGGGAAACCTGTTTGTTTTGTAACTTGTGTTTCTATTTACCGGTAGTAACTGTGGAGCACCGGTAGTTCCGGTGACGCGCGAATCTGGCCTAGTTTTTCCTTGCCCTATTTAAGGGGGCTTCTTCCCCAATGGTTCCCCATCTTTGGAGCTTGTTTTTCCCACTATTGTTGACCTATTTGAGATTTCTTACTCCCTCTCCCTCCCATGATTCTTCCATCTTTTTGAGGGAAAAGTGAGAGGAGATCTATATTTACAACTCTATCAAATCATATCTTTTCTTAGTTAAGGGAATCTTGAGATCTAGATCTTGGAGGAATTTGGTGTTCTTCTCTTGTGTTCTTCCTCTCTTATTCCCCCCAATAGCTTTTGTATCTTCTGTGGAATTTGGGAGTGCAGGACTTGCCCTTGCATTTGGTACATAGGTTTGAGTTCTCCTCGGAGTTTCGGCGGGTACAAGCTTGTGGGCTTGTTACTCTTGGGTTCTTGAAACCCTAGACGGTTGTGTGGTTCGTGTGTTGACTTCTTGCAGCCTCCAATTGAGTTGTAGAGAAGTCTTAAGCTTGTAGGATTTTGTAGCATTGTTGTTAGGAGCCTCCAATTGAGTTGTGGAGATTTCCCCAACCTTTTAAGAATTCGGTGACCGCCATCAAGTGTCCCATAGTGGATCGTGAGTAGGATTTTATGGTGAGCTCACGGGAGAATTAGGTGAGCCTGTTATGGCGTCGGTGAGTTGCGTGCCTTTGCATCTTGGGTGATGCCTTGTGTAGCGTTAGGTGAGCATAGATGCACCACATCTCAAGGTGAGCCACTTGTGACGTTCGAAGAGCACTGTGTCATCACACCTCTCCAACGAAGACGTAGATTTTTTGGAAGTAAACGTCGGGATAAAAATGATCGTCTCTGTGTCCATCGGTTATTTCTCAACCGAATCCTTTACTTATGCATTTTATATTGTGATAGCCATCGTGCTTAAAGTATTTTATCTTGCTATCACCTTGTTGCTTGTCTTGCTTAGCATAGGTCGTTGGTGCACTTAGTTGAACCTAGTGGTTTTAGGTTTTGCGCTCAATAAATTAAATATTAATTTTATTCTGAATTTATTAGAGATTAAACCGTAATTATCTTTAAACGCCTAATAACCCCATCTAGGTGACGTCCGTTGCACTTTTACATAGCATCATTTTAGATCCTATAAAAGTAAAACATACACCACAAGCAAGTCAAGACTATCAAATAAAAAGACACACGGAAAATCAACCTAGAGGACGGGCTCCATGGAGACCTTTTTTTTAATCATCAAATATTTCAAAAAAATACCTACGTGTATAAGACAACATGAAATACATGTATGTAAATTTTAAATCAAAAATACTTTGTATTTTGAATGCAGTAAAAAAAGATAAATATGACATATTCTGGGAAAACGGAGGCCCATAAAAATTTGCACCGTTCATGTTTAGATCTGAATATTTCTCGTTTTTTACGGAGGCCCATATTCTGGGAACCCGGATGGAGAGGGTGCGGGTCTGGCTCGGCACGTGAAGTGTTGCAACGGTGGCGGCCTCTGATCTTGATCATGATAGGCAGCTCACAAGATCTAAACATAGTAGCACAAATAGGAGAAACAACCATCTAGCTATTGCTATGGACCCATAGTCCAAGGATGAACTACTCACACATCACTCCGGAGGCAGGAATGGTGATTAAGAAGGCCTCCGGGATGATCTTCCCTCTCCGACAGGATGCCGGGAAGACCTTCATATCCCTCCCGGTCTAGGGACGACGGTGGCGGTGACTACAGACTTTTTCGTGGAATTCTGATCGGGTACTTAGGGTTTTCGTCTCGGGGGGATTATATAGGTGAAGGGGCAAGGTCGGTGGACGCCCGAGGGGCTCACACCATGGCCAGCTGTGGCCCAGGGTGGGCCCGCGCGCCCCCCATGGTGTTGCTGCCTCGCAGCGCCTCTTTGTCTCTCCTTCAGACTCCGTGTCGTGTCGGAAAAATAGGAACTTCGGCTTTTGTTTCGTCCAATTCCGAGAATATTTGTTTACTAGTTTTTCTGAAACCAAAAACAACAGAAAACAGGAAACTGGCTCTGTGGCACTTGTTAATATGTTAGTTCCAGAAAATTCATAAAAATTCCACAAAGTGTGGACAAAACATAATTGGTGAAAAACAAGCATGGAACATCAAAAATTATAGATACGTTTGCAACATGTCAGCATCCCCAAGTTTAACTCCTGCTCGTCCTCGAGTAGGTAAGTGATAAAAAGAATAATTTTTGAGGTGACATGCACTATCACAATCTTGATCAAGGTATTGCAAAGCTTTGATAGCTGGAATCAAAGTACTCTAAACATAAGCATGAAAGATTTATGTCTAACAATAAGACATATCAACTACATTGCAACATGAAAGGCAACAAACAAAAGATCATGAATAATGCTGTGAAATACATTTGTTTGTTTCACATATAGAAAACATAGCAAGAGTGGTATTCAGCTTGCCCTTCATGGAATAGCAAAACATAACTGCATAGGACACTTTCAAAGTTCATAAGGGTGACTAGATACAAATAATTTAAGAATAAGCAATACCATAATTATGAATCAATCAACAAGTTTTGGGACAATGCATATTGAACTCAGAATGGCAACTATGCTCTCTTAACTGGTGCATAAAGATAGAAGATGGAGACTCAACAAAAAGTAAAAAAGAAATGCCCTTCATAGAGGGAAGTAGGGATTAAATGGTTTTATAAAGCTTCCAAAAATTATGGTACTTATTAGCTTTTAGCTCTCATTGTCCCTATCATAAGTATCTTGAAGTGATTAAGGTTAAAGTGAGGATAAATATGAGTAATATTCTTGACAAATTATAAGTTAAAAATCTCACGCCCCTTGAGTACGAGTACCGAACCTCATGCTACTCAACTTTCGTCCCAAGCAAGTTCTTGTCATTGTAAGTATATGTGTATCATAGAGAACCGCCAACGGGGTACCCCTTACCCCATGACACCGGAGCTATCCCATATCAAAATGACAAGGCAACAGACAGTGAGCATCTCAGCGATCTTTTTATTTGTTATTTGCAAAGTTTTTTATTGATGATGCTTCATAGAATGCCATTATGGTTTCGCTGCAAGTTTCCACCGTGATTAGGCATGGCTTAGGCTAGCCGCCCAGACATTTCTCTAACACATATACAAACTCCATGGACTTATAAGCTCCCATCTTTTTTCACACCGCCGACATCCATAAACAAAAGAACATGATATCAACTAAATAGAATAAGTGCAATGTTGAAAGCGTACCCCATGAAAGCATGGTTTTGCTAATTCCCAACGTATAACTTGCAAGCATATAAGCATATAAGATAGTCACAATGGTTCAAGTTTATTAAGTGCAAGAAATAAAATGTGCCTTCAATTTTGTGAGAGCTTTAATCACTAATTTTCACATAACAAAATTTAATTTGGAAGATAAATAAACACATGAATATACTTGGAATGGTGTAACACACCATGCATAGGAATTTATAGTGGACTCTTTGGAATAACTTGGTTTCTTGGGAGTTGGATGCACGAGTAGAGCTCATACTCAGTACAGGTGAAGGCTAGCAAAAGACTGGGAGCGACCAACTAAGAGAGCAATAATGGCCATAATCATGCATAGCGACAAAACATTATTAATCAAAGCATAAAGTGATATCACAAGTCAAAAACTAAATGATCATAGAGGATAAGGTGACTGGTTCATAGTCATAACATGGTGTAAGCATATGCCAAGTCAACCCAAATAAAGCATCAAAGGAGAATACCACAATATTATGCTTTTGTATGCTAAAACAACGCATGATTCTTTCATGGCACGTTAAGAAATCTCAATTGTTTGAAACAAGTCATGCTACAACAATAACTACTAAGCATATGGTCAAAGCAACATCTAACATGACATGATAAAGTCTAAGTCATAGTCAAAACAAGCTTCTTTTTGTACCACCATAAGCATGAAACATTCTACTCTTTTCCAACATTAATCGACTTATTTGAAACAACTCACAAAGATAATAATCAATAAAGACTAGAGAGCATGTCTCACCTAACTACAAAGAATAACTAAAAAGTTCTAAGCAAAAATAATAAGAAAACTAAAGCTAAACGCAGTGCTAGCAAAAGAGAACACTTATAGAACAATAAGAGTGAAAACTAGAGTGTTATAGGCAATGAAGAACGGGGTGTGACTTTTGCAAAATAAGGGTGATGGGGTCCAACCAACTTATTACATAAAACTAAACAAAATAAAACTAAAAACAAAAACAAATACACTCCAAGAACAACACAATAGTGCATGAAGCAAAAATAAAGTATCTTGAAAGAAGACCTGAGATTTTTGTTGATGAAGAAGGGGATGCCTTGGGCATCCCCAAGCTTTGATGCTTGTACCTCTTGAATATTTCTTGGGGTGACACGGGTGGCATCCCAAGCAAGTTCTTGTCATTGTAAGTATATGTGTATCATAGAGAACCGCCAATGGGGTACCCCTTGCCCCATGACACCGGAGCTATCCCATATCCTAATGACAAGGCAACAGACAGAGAGTGATACGTCCAATTTGCATCACCATTCTATATCATAATTTCCCTCTATTCATTGATATATTTCATATTAAGACGTATTACTTATGTCTTTTCATCTATTTTTGCATGTTGGATGATTTTTGGAGGATGAACTGCCGGAGTCAGGATTCTGATGGAAAAAAGCGGTGTTTTGATGCAATTTCGCGAAGATCAGAAAAATACTAGAAAAACTACATAAAATCATATTTTACCAGAAGACGAAGGATGCCAGAAGGGGAGGCGGAGTTGGCCCACAGGAGGCCCACACCCCCCAGGAGCGGGCCACCGTAGGTCGCGCCTATAGGGGGTGTGGCCACCCTGGCCCACCTCTGGCTCCGCCCTCTAGCCTATATCTTCTCCTCGAAACCCTAATACACGGGGGAGCGACCAAAGAAAGATTTCGCCGCCTCTGCGGGGCGAATAACACCGAGAGAGAAAGAGCTCTCCAGCATACATATTTCTGCCGGGGAAATTCCTTCCCAGAAAGGGGAGATCGTCGCCATCAAAACTGTCATCAAGCTAGACTTCATCGGGATCATCATCATCATCCACACCATCATATCCACCAGCACCATCATCTCCACTCCATCCCGCTGTAACAATTGTGTTGAATCTTGCATAGTTCTTAGGGGAAACTGTCCCGGTGTTGATTACTATTGTAGTTGATGCTTGTGAGGGGAACCATTGAATTATTGTTTATGTTTAGATTATTATCCATCATAATATCATCTCTGATCTTGATCCATATGATGTCTCATGAGTAGTTCATTTAGTTCTTGAGGACATGGGAGAAGTCATGTTGTTAGTAGTGGATCTGTGTTGAGGTATTATTCAATGGTTTAATATTTAAGTTGTGGTACTATTCTTCTAGTGGTGTCATGTGAATGTAGACTACGTGATACTTCGCCATTTATGGGCCTAGGGGAATGCATTGTGTATTTGGATACTAATTGTGGGGTTGCCAGAGTGACAGAAACCTGAACCCCCGTCAGGAAACCATTGCACAAGGGAGTATAGGATCTCAGAGTTTAAGGCTGTGGTTAGGTTTATATCTTAATTTCTTTATTGTTGCGGATGCTTGCAAGGGGTTTAATCACAAGTATGTATTAGTCCAAGTAAGGTCGGTACATTAGCACAGGTTCACCCACACAACACTTATAAAACCAAAGAAGACTACTCAGCTATATGAAGCGAAAGAACTTAACAGTATTTCCAAGTGTCCTCGAGAACGTTTGGGCCTCATTAGTATTTACACCGGCTTGTCCTTTGATAAGAAAGGATTGGCCACTTGCTTAAATTATTTTTTGTCTTTATTACTTGCACTTTATTTTCCTTGCTTTATCAGAAAACCCCTAAAAATCCATTTGCTAAGTATTTACAAAGATTTCTTGCTCCATACCACTAGTCAACACCTTCTGCTCCTCGTTGGGATCGACACTCCTATTTATCGAAAGTACTACGATACACCTCCTATACTTGTGGGTCATCAAGATTATTTTCTGGCGCGGTTGTCGGGGAGTGAAGCGCTATTGAAGAGTGGAGCTGGTAAAGGAAACTTCTACTGTGAGTATTGATTTTTATTTCTGTTTGTTACTTTGTTTCCAATATAGATGACCCACTTGGTTTCCTATTTGGGAAAACTACTACCACTGTTAGGGTATTAGATGAACCACCACCTGTTGAGATAGATCCTTTTTAAGATACCTACAAGTATTGTTGATCGTGTTATGGATAATTATTATTTAGGGATGGAACTGTCCATCCTGGTGATCACTTGCTCTTTATCCATGAATTATGCGAGTTGTTTAAGTATGCAGGTATCACAACTGAACAGGTGAAGAAGAAGTTACTCTCTATATCATTGAAAGGAAGAGCTGAAGAATGGTATAAGCTGCTGAAGAATGGACAATCCATGGAATGGGAGGAAATAGTACCTCTCTTTTAATCTAAATTCTATCCTCCCAGTGAGATTCATAAGGATAGGAATCAAATATATAACGTTTGGCCTCGTGATTGAGAAAGTACAACCCAAGCTTGGGGGAGATTGAAGTTACTAATGCCTAAATGTCCTATTCATGAACTCCCTAACAATATTATTATCAATAACTTTTATGCAAGGCTTTCTCTTCATGATAAAGATTTACTAGATTCTTCTTGTGCTGGATCATTCACACATATGAAGGAAGAAGCTAAATGGGATCTCCTAGATCGTATTCAAGAGAACACTGAAGCATGGGAGAATGACAAAGGAAGAAAGTCAGGTATAAATTATGATTATGAATGCATTAAATGTTTTATGGGAACTGATGATTTCCGTGATATTAGTACTGAGTATGGTATTGATTCTCAAAGTATTGCCAATTGTTTTAAGGCTTTTGCCTCTTATATAGAAATTCCTAAAAAGAAGTGGAATAAGTACCATGCACCTTATAAAGATATTGTTACGCATGTTCCTGCTAGCATTGAAGTTTGTACTGTTGATCCTATTTTTTCTGAACCTTAAGTTGAGAAAATACATTTTTCGTCTAAGGTAAAGGAACATTCTATCATAGATAATGTGGTTAGCAAAAGTGCAAGAAAACTGTGGAACCTGATGAGAAAATAAACATTGAACCTGTAGTAGCCCTTGTGAAAGATCTTGGCACTAAAAATATAGAAGTTGGGCACATTGTCTTCCGTGAAGATGCTTGTAATATTGTCTCTTATCCTAGTAAAGCTAGGAAAACTAGTGTCCCTATGCTTTCTGTTAGAATTGGTGATCATTGCTACTATGGTTTATGTGATATTGGTGCTAGTTCTAGTGCTATTCCTTATGAGCTTTACAAAGAAATTATGCATGAAATTGGTCCTTATGAGCTTGAGGACATTGATGTGGTTATTCACCTTGCTAATAAGGAAACCATTTGCCCTATTGGTATTGTAAGAGATGTGGAGGTTCTTTGTGGTGAGATTAAATATCCTGCTGATTTTTGAGTGCTTGGTTCAACAGCTAGTAAAACTTGTCCCGTCATTTTTGGCAGACCTTTCTTGAACACTTGTGGAGCTATTATAGATTGTAAGAAGGAGAAATTTTTAACTAATTTTGATGGAAATTATTATGAGTTTAACTTTTCCAATTTGCTAAAGCTCCTTATGAAAATAATTTGCCTAATGAAGATTTCAGGGTTGCACAACTTTCTTGTATTGATCCAGTTTATGATCTTGGACCTCTTTTTGATGATTGTAAGTATGCTCATTCTGATGATAGAGTTGTTTCTTGTGATAGTTATATTGTCAACTTTATTCAAAGTTCTACTGAAAGTTATTATGAGAGAGGGAAACATGGTTTTATGCATCTCAATAATATTAAGTTTCCCCGTTTTATGTTGAAAGCTTTGAAGTTGCATTTGTTTTGTCTTCCTATGCTAGTGGCCTTTTGTTCCAATAATTTGTTTTCTCATGAGACTCCCTTGCATAGGAAGTGGGTTAGACTCAAATGTGTTGGATATTTGCTTCTTGATGCTCTCTTTCACTTCAAATCTATATCTCCTATGTGAGCATCTTTGAAATTATCAAGCCTAACTTAAAGGAATTAAAGAAAAGTACTTCTTGGGAGATAACCCAATAGTTTTGTTGAGTCTTGGAAGTTATTACCTCGGTAATAACCGCTCCTTATCCTTTTTATTTTGGTTTTTGTGTCAAGATCAACTACTTTTGAGAAGTAGAGGAGTTGTGAAAAGTGGCTGTCCTAGGACAGATTTTTTTGCTGCATTGTAAAAATTCGTGAAAGAGCACAGTACTATGGATGGATCTGTATTTTTCTGTGCTTGTCCTCCAAGTTGTTATAAAACTTTCATTAGTTTTGCACTTTTTGATTTGAGCAGCAGAAGTTTTTCGAAAAAATCAATCTTTACCTGCTGGTCTGTTTTGACAGATTTCTGCCATCATTTCATTTGCCTCTTATATTGACTCCCTTTCAGATTATTTTTGGGATTTTTGGAAAGGAGTTGCTACAATAGATTTTGATGGATTTCAGTTGAAGTTTGAACCTAAAGGTTTATTTCTTTGCATACACTAATGTTGCCAATGAGGTTTGTGTAAGGCCTTGTATGAAAGGAATTTTCAAGAGATGGAGAGAAGGAATATGCAGAGTTCATCTTTGAGTAGGTAAAAGTGCTGCAAACAGAAGGTTCGTGAAAAACCTTTTTCTTTATATTTTTAATGTTTTTATTACATACGGAAGGTTGCGAGATGAAACAGAGGAGGAAACGGAGCCTAGGTGGGGCCACACCCACCAGTGGAGCGGGCCCTAGCTGGACGCGCCACCAGGGGGTGTGATCCCCCTGGAGTCCGCCTCCGCCTCATTTTCGCACAGTACCTTCCTTATGCAGTGAAACTTCATAATATATAACCCCCAGGATCCCCCTAGGTTCGTATATCGTGTTCTCATCGTGTTTTCGTTTCGATCTGTTTCTGTCAGGAAATCTTCTCAAGTTTAGAGCACCATGGTCTCCGCCAATGACAAAGGTAAGAAGCTCGTGGATGATGATCCTCAAAACCCCAAGGAGGAAGAGATCTTGGTTGGGGATGAACAGGACGTGAAGGAGGATGAGCATTCGGACACCCGCGCTACCGTTGCAAGCATTGGAGTGGTGGCAAACCCTAACAAGCTTAGGAGGACAGCATGGATGTCTACAGGAGGGAAAATTCTGCGTCATATCCTCGCTCCACGGTCACTTCCTTCACGCACCAAGAACCCCTTCCATACTCTCATACATGAGCAACAATAACAAAAGATGTACCAAGGGAGGTTGGCCTCTATTTGGGATCTGCCTCGTTCTAACCCTTCAGGGAAGGAACACACTAAGAAGGAAGAGTGGGAAAGAATAACAAGGACTGGGATTGTCGGTCTGACATGATCATGAACCACATTGAGCATAATTCGGAGTTGATTCATACTCTAACCTTCGAGATTGAGGAATTGAGGGAACTGATTAAAGAGCTTATCAAGAGAACACCGCCACCATCGAAGGAGTAATTCGTCATCGGGTTTGGCATCCCCTTGGCTTGTTCCAAGCTTGGAGAGTGCCGCGGTATCAACTCATTATATTTTATCTTTTTTACTTTTTTAGTAGAGTCATATCTTGGGTAGAGAAGTTATCTTATAGGTTGGTTTGCATTGTGGAAGTATCTCTCCTTTAGTTGGTTATCTATGTATCCCTTGGTGTGAGTGCCTTTATGGAATATTAATGAGAAGTTTCATCTTTTACGTTTTGCACTTCTTATTTTAGTTTGCAATCTCTATTATATGATTGATCTTGTTGATCAGTATTGGTATCACTTGGGGATCATCAAGTAGATCTAAATTGGTTTTGGAAAACCGAGCTCTGGTCAGTAGCAACACTTTTTGAGGTTTGAAAGGAAAAGAGAAAAAGCTTATAGGTATTTTATATCATTTATTTTCTTTATTGTTTGGCTCATAAGCTTATTATTCTTTATTTAAGATCTTTTGTGTCTTCAAGGAAGATTGCATGTTTGGCTTTATCACTTGTAGGTTTGCTTGTTTCCTTCAACTCTTTTGCTTGCTACCCAGCCTTGTTAGCCAAAAACCTGTGCTGAGAGGGATTAGTTCTCATGCATCCAACTCCTTTAAACCAAAACCTATGCCATTTGTGTCCACCATATCAACCTATTAGCATTATTGCTATTCCAAGTAAATTCTCAAGCTTCATCTATCTTTCAAATTAAAAATTATTTTGTTATGTGAAAACTAGTTAGTAATGCTCTCACGAACTTGATGGCACACCTTATTTTCTTGCCCCTAATAAACTTGAGCCATTGTGTCATCGAAGTTTTATATGCTTGCATCTATACGTTGGGATTAGGAGAACCGTGCTGTCACGAGGAACGCTTTCAACACCTGTAAAAACATACCCAGTTGATATCATGCTCTTTTGTTTGTGGATGTCATCGGTGTGAAATAAAAGGGGAGCTTGTAGTCCATGGAGTTATGTATATGTGTTAGAGAAACACCTGGGCCGCTAGCCTAATGCATGCCTAATTATGGTGGAAACTTGCAACATCACCATAATGAGCAATCTATGAAGCTTTCTCCCTATATATAAAAAAAGGAAAAGACATACTGAAAAGAAGAAAGAGAGGAAAAAGCACCATTTTCCCATGGTAAATAAGAGATTGCTGAGATGCTCAGCTTGCCTTGTCATTTTGAATATGGGATAGCTCATGTATCATGTGCAAGGGGTACCTTGTTGACGGTTCTCTATGATACGCATGTAGTTACTATGACAAGAACTTACTGGTAACTAATGTTGACTAGCATGAGGAGCGGCCCTCGTACTCAAGGAACATGAGATTGCCAACTTATATTTCATCAAGCATATACTCCATCTTTGTTCACTTTAACCTTAATCACCTCAAGATGCTTATGATAGGGGCAATGAGAGCTCAAAGCTAGTAAGTACCATAATCTTTTGAAAGCTCTTTATGAACTTGGAATCCCATGCTTCCCTCTGTGAAGGGCCTTTCTCCTACTTATAAGTTGAGTCAGTAAACCTATTCCTCTCTATATCCATCAAGCATTTGAGTTGTTGTATTTCAAGCATTCATATGATGATTTACTCAATCATGTTATCTATCTTCCTTGTTTACACAAGACTCTTATCTAAATGAGTATTACTTTGAAAGCTATCATTGTGAAAAAGCCTTTTATGTTTGAGAAAAGAGTACTCTGATACGTCCAAAACGTATCTACTTTCCCAAACACTTTTGCTATTTTTTCTCCTCTAAACTTGTGTGATTTGGATACAACTAACACGGACTAATGTTGTTTTCAGCAGAATTACCTTGGAGTCTAGTTTTTGTGCAGAAAATCAACTATCAGGAAAAATCCCGGAAAATATGCCAAAAATCCTATTTCACCAGAAGACTCATGAAGCCAGAAGACGAGGCGGAGTGGGGCTCTGAGGGGCCCACACCCCCTACTGTGCGGGCTGGGCCTGGCCGTGCCTGGATGGGATGTGGCCGCCTCAGGCACCCCCTCGGCCTCCCTCTTCGCCTATAAGTTGCCTTCTGACCTAAAAACTCAGGGGGGTCGACGTTTTTCTAGAAAGAGTTACGTTGCGCCGCCACCACCAGAAACCACGATTCGAAACCATAAACTCCGTTATGGCATCCTGTCGGGATGGGGAATTTGGAGAGGATCATCGCCACCATCATCACCAACGCCTCTCCATCAACCATCCATGTTTCCCCCATCCATGAGTGAGTAATCCCCCGCTGTAGGCTATGGGGATGGTAGAGATTGGATGAGTTCTATCATGTAATCGAATAAGATTGTTAGGGCATGGTGCCTAGTATCTCTATTAGTGATATTTGACTTTGTTGCAACTTTTTGTGCTTAATGCTTGTCACTAGGGCCCGAGTGCCATGATCTCAGATCTGAACTTATTATTGATTCATGATGATAGTATTGTTTGTGATCTTATCTGCAAGCTGTGTACACATATCATTATCCGGAACCAAAGGCCCCGAAGTGACATAAATTGGGATAGCCGGAGGGGATGGCTGTGATGTGAGGATCACATGTGTTCACGGAGTGTTAATGCTTTGCTCCGGTGCTCTATTAAAAGGAGTACCTTAATTGATAGTAGATTCCCTTGAGGCCCCGCTGCAATGGGCTGGCAGGACAAAAGATGTTGTGTAAGTTCTCATTGCGAGCACATATGACTATATATGGAGCACATGCCTATGATTGTTTAGTACTTAGTGTAGGGTTCGCAGCATAGAAAACAAAAAATTTCCTATGATGGGAACTATGTACCAAGATCTATCTACTAGATACAAACAACGGGCGGCTGTATATCCGTAGAGAACATACCCTTGAATACCGACAAAGCTTAACGAGTTCAACTCGTGGTTGATGTAGACGATCTCTTGCCGATCTCAAGATCGAGAGGAAGTCCTAGCGCCGCAAAGCAGCAGCGCATCCGTGCTCGCACACACGTACAAGACACCGGGCAACCTCCGCCTCCTCGCTCCAGCGATGCAGCGGAAGCAAAACCCTTTCTTGCCGAATAGCCACCGGGAACATGTATCTCGCTAGTCCGAGACCATGGGGGATACTTCTAGAGGGGGAGAGAGATCCTTCACGAGGAGGTGTGAGAGACAAGTGAGGAGGGGGGCTCCTTTTGTAGGAGGAGGGGGGAACCCCAAGGGGGTGGCCGGCGCATGGGGGCTGCCCCCTTGCCCTCCCCTCTTCATGTGGGTGGACACTCCACTCACAAAATTCCTTTAAATTCCCTCCACTCAAAAGTCCACTCAAATTCCCATTAAATTTCCACCAAATTTAATGCAAACTCTCATTAAATAAAACTCTTTTATTTTATTCAGAATTTTGTCAATTACTTTAATGACAAAAATTCACAAATAACCCCTTGCTAGAATTCCATTTCACATGCATAACCACTTTATGCAATTTCACCCGAAAGCTTGTTTGGGTATCTAGTGAAATAAATTCCTGCGCTTGTTTATTCTTTCGGCATGAAACATTTGCTCCAACTGGATGCCAGTGTCCCTTAAGTGTGTCACCCTACGGTTCGCGAATAATGCGGACATGATCGAGACCCTTCTCCGATCAATAATCAGTAGCGGGACCTGGAGATCCATACTGACTCCCACACATTCAACGATGACTTTTCCTGTGATCGTTGAAACCTTTTACGCTTGTATCTTAATCCCTTTGTTTCACAATATATTACATGTCCGAGATTCGATCATCGGTATCTCCATACCTAGTTTGATCTCGTTACTGCCATGCACTCTTTTCTCGTTCCCGTGATATAACATTCTAGTGATCAAATCACTTGCTTGCAAGCTAACCAATGTGATATCACCGAGAGGGCCCAGAGCATATCTATCCGTCATCGGGATGAACAAATTCCACTCTTGATACATGATTCTCAACATAACACTTTAGTAGCTTTGAAGCCATCTTTATAATCACCCAGTTACGGAGTGACGTTTGATGTCAACAAGAAACTCTTCCGGTGTTAGTGATTGGCATGATCTCATGGTCTAAGGATTAGGACTACTTCGTAGTTTGTTTATAGCAATATAAACTCAATGACTTTGATCGTAATGCTATACTTCGGATGAATGTTCATCACACCATTACACTAATGTTGTGATCTCGTTATTAACAACATTCAATGTCTATGATCAGGAAACCGTGATCATCTTGTTAATCAACGAACTAGTTTATGAGAGAGGCATAACTAGGAACTTTCTGTTTGTTTATTAAACACACATGTATTAACGTTTCCGTATTAATACAATTATAGCATGCAAAATAAACATCTATCATATACTTGGAATACACATAATAAACATTTTATTATTGCCTCTCAGGGCATATTCCCTTCACTTAGATGCTTTATCTTATTTATCTGCAATTTCCCTAGATCTTGAAGTTACATGTTTAGACTTGTCCATGCAATGCCCGTCCGTCCATCCCTACCGCACTCATATCCTATTGTTGCTACTGATAAACTACTGTGAGCAAGACTATTTCCAGGTGCAGCTGAATTGACAACTCAGTTGTTAAGGCTTATAAGTATTCTTTGTCTCCCCTGTGTCGACTCAATGAATTGGGTAATATTACCCTCGAAGACTATTGTGATCCCCTATACTTGTGGGTCATCATACTCATGTTGTAAACTTCTACAAAAGCTTTATTTGAAAACTGTTTGCCAACTGTTCTCTGACCAAGAACAAAGTTTGCCAATCCCAATTATGATTTATCTTTATGCATCTTTATTGTGACTCCATACTTGTTGCAACGTAAGTTATATAATGGTTACTTGCTTTCTTCTATGAGTTGTGTATTGGTAAGGGTGATGCTTCTTGTCCGTATTCTTTTTATCGACACTTTACTCCATAAACCTGTGGACATGTTTACTGAGCTCAGTTTTCGCTTGGGGACAAGCGAGTTCTAAGCTTGGGGGAGTTGATACATCGAATTTGCATCACCATTCTATATCATAATTTGCCTCTATTCATTGATATATTTCGTATTAAGAGGTGTTACTTATGTCTTTTCATCCATTTTTGCATGTTGGATGATTCTTGGAGGATGAACTGCCGGAGTCAGGATTCTGATGGAAAAAGCGTTGTTTTGATACAATTTCGCGAAGATCAGAAAAATACCAGAAAAACTATAGAAAACCCTATTTTCCCAGAAGACGAAGGATGCCATAAGGGGAGGCAGAGTTGGGCCACAAGAGGCCCACAAACCCCTAGGCGCGTGCCACCCTAGGCCGCGCCTATAGGGGGTGTGGCCACCCTGGCCCACCTCTGTCTCCGCCCTCTCGCCTATATCTTCTCCTGGAAACCCTAATACACGGGGGAGCGACCACAAAAAGATTCTGCCACCTCTGCGGGGCAGAAAGCACCGAGAGAGAAAGAGCTCTCCGACAGATAGATTCCTGCCGGGGAAATTCCTTCCTGGAGAGGGGAGATCATCGCCATCAACACCGTCATCAAGCTAGACTTCATCGGGATCATCATCATCATCATCCACACCATCATCTCCACCAGCACCATGATGGCGCTTTGTTGACGTGGGAGCTTCTTCTTCTTTATTCGTCGGCAACAGCGCCAGAGAACTTGATGGATGACGTGGAGCCTGTTGGGAACCCCAAGAGTAAGGTGTGAAGCAGCATAGCAGAAAGTTTTCCTTTAGTAAGAAACCGAGGTTATCGAACCAGTAGGAGGAAGAAAACGTCACATAGGTGTTGCAAGCAACGCGGAGAACTTCACAACACAAACTCAAGACTTTGCCCCCAACGAATCAGTGAGGTTGTCAAGCTCACCGGTTTGCTATAACAAAGGATTAAATGTATGGTGTGAAAGGTAATGGTTTGCAACAAGTAAACAAGTAACAGTGGAATATGTATCAATGGTAAAGATTGGAGTGGGGTCCATAGTTCACTAGAGGTGCTCTCCTTAGATAAACAACATGGCATGAAGGGTAAACAAATTACAGCAGGGCAATTGACAGGAACTGAGCAAGGCTTTACAATGCAATACAAGACAAAAAGATCATATGAGATTCGAATGGGCAATACAACAATATACATAGACCGCCATCCAACTGCATCTATGAATAGAAGTCCACCTTCAGGTTATCATCCGAACCCCCTCCAGTATTAAGTTGCAAGCAACAGACAACTGTTTTAAGCCAAATGTGTAAGGTAAACAATCCACTTGTTCTATGAACAAGAGACCGTTGTTTTTCCCTACTAGCAACATCACATTGATACGTCCAATTTGCATCACCATTCTATATCATAATTTGCCTCTATTCATTGATATATGTCTTATTATGAGGTATTACTTATGTATTTTCCACTATTTTTGCATGTTGGATGATTCTTGGAGGATGAACTGGCGGAGTCTGGATTCTGATGGAAAAGGACGTGTTTGGTTGCAATTTCGCGAAGATCAGAAAAATACCAGAAAAATATGGGAAAATTATATTTTCCCGAAAGACAGAGGAAGCCAGAAGGGGAGGCGAAGAAGGGCCATAGGGGGCCCACCTTGCCCCGCGCCTAGGGCAAGTGTGGCCCACCTGGCCGGCCTCCGACTCCGCCCTCTCGCCTATATCTTCCTCACGGAACCCTAACACCAAGAGAGCGACCACAGATAGATTTCCGCCGCCTCTGCAGGGCGGAAAACACCGAGAGAGAAAGATCTCTTCGGCAGACAGATTTCTGCCAGGGAAATTCCTTCCCATAGAGGGGAGATCATCGCCATCAACACCGTCATCAAGCTAGGCTTCATCGATCATCATGATCATCCACACCATAATCTCCACCAACACCATCATCACCACTCCATCCCGCTGTAACAATTGTGTTGGATATTGCTTTAGTTCTTAGGGGAAACTTTCCCAGTGTTAATTACTATTGTAGTTGATGCTTGTGAGTGGAACCATTGGATTATTGTTTATGTTCAGATTGTTATCCATTACCATATCATCATAGATATTGATCCATATGATGTCTCATGAGTAGTTTATTTAGTTCTTGAGGACATGGGAGAAGTGATGTTGTTATTAGTGAATTTGTGTTGAGTTATTATTCAATGGTTTAGTATTTATGTTGTGGTGCTATTCTTCTAGTGGTGTCATGTGAACGTCGACTACATGATACTTCACCATTTATGGGCCTAGGGGAATGCATTGTGTATTTGGCTACTAATTGTGGTGTTGCCGGAGTGATAGAAACCTGAACCCCCATTAGGACACCTTTGCACAAGGGAGCGTATGATCTCAGAGTTTAAGGCCGTGGTTAGGTTTATATCTTAATTACTTTGCTATAGTTGTGGATGCTTGCAGGAGGTTTAATCACAAGTATGTATTAGTCCAAGTAAGGTCGGTACATTAGCACATGTTCACCCACACAACACTTACAACACCAAAGAAGAGTACTCAGCTATATGAAGCGAAAGCACTTGACATAATTCCCATGTGTCCTCGAGAACGTTTGGTCCTTATTAGTATTTCCACCGGCTTATCCTTTGCTAAGAAAGGATTGGGCCACTTGTTGCGTTTGTTCTTTATTACTTGCACTTTGTTTTATTGCTTTGTCAGAAAACCCCTAAAAATCCGTTTGCTAAGTATTTGCAGAGAGTTCCTGCTCCTTACCACTAGTCAACACCTTCTGCTCCTCGTTGGGATCGACACTCCTATTTATCAAAAGTACTACGATACACCCCCTATACTTGTGGGTCATCAAGACTATTTTCTGGCGTCGTTGCCGGGGAGTGAAGCACTATTGAAGAGTGGAACTGGTAAACGAAACGTCTACTGTGAGTATTGCTTTTTGTTATTGCTAGTTACTTTGTTTCCAATATGGATAACCCACTTGGTTTTCTGTTTGGGAAAACTACTACCACTGCTAGGGTAGTAGATGAACCACAGCCTGTTGAGATAGATCCTTTTAAGATACCTACAAGTATTGTTGATCGTGTTATGGGTAATTATTATTTTGGGGATGGAACTGTTCATCCTGGTGATCACTTGCTTTTTATCCATGAATTATGCGGGTTGTTTAAGTGTGCAGGAATCACAACTGAACAGGTGAAGAAGAAGTTACTCTCCATATCCTTGAAAGGGAGAGCTGAAGAATGGTATAAGCTGCTGAAGAATGGACAATCCATGGAATGGGAGGAAATGGCATCTCTCTTTTATTCTAAATTATATCCTCCCAGTGGGATTCATAAGGATAGAAATCTGATATATAACTTTTTGCCTCATGATGGAGAGAGTACAACTCAAGCTTGGGGGAGATTGAAGTTACTAATGCTTAAATGTCCTATTCATGAACTCCCTAACAATATTATTATCAATAACTTTTATGCTAGGCTTTCTCTTCATGATAAATATTTACTAGATGCTTCTTGTGCTGGATCATTCACACGCATGAAGAAAGAAGCTAAATGGGATCTACTAGACCGTATTCAAGAGAACACTGAAGCTTGGGAGAATGACAAAGGAAGAAATTCAGGTATAAACTATGATTATGAATGCATTAAATCTTTTATGGGAAATGATGACTTCCGTGATATTAACAATGAGTTTGGTCTTGATTCCCAAAGTATTGCCAACTGTTTAAGGCCTTTGCCTCTTACATAGAAATTCCCCAAAAGAAGTGGAACAAGTACCATGCACCTTACAAAGATGTTAATCATGTTCCTGTTAGAATTGCTGAAGTTTGTACTACTAATCATATTGTGCCTGAACCTTATGTTGAGAAAATACCTTTCCCAGCTAAGGTAAAGGAGTATTCTATGATGATTAGTGCAAATAATAAATGGTGAGCAATTGAATATTGAACCTGTGGTAGCTATTGTGAAAGATCTTGACGCTAGAAATATAGAGGATGAGCACATTGTCTTCTATGAAGACGCTTCTAATATTATCTCTCATCCTAGAGAAGCTAGAAAAGCTAGTGTTCCTGTGCTTTCTGTTAAAATTGGTGATCATTGCTATTATGGTTTATGTGATATTGGTGCTAGTTCTAGTGATATTCCTTATGAGCTTTACAGGGAAATTATGCATGAAATTGGTCCTTGTGAGCTTGAGGAAATTGATGTGGTTATTCACCTTGCTAATAAGGAAAACATTTGCCCTATTGGTATTGTAAGAGATTTGGAGGTTCTCTGTGGTAAGATTAAGTATCCTGCTGATTTTCTAGTGCTTAATTCAGCAGCTAGCAAAACTTGTCCTATCATTTTTGGTAGACCTTTCTTGAACACTTGTGGAGCTATTATAGATTGTAAGAAGAAAGTTTTAACTAAGTTTGATGGATATTCTTATGAGTTTAACTTTTCCAAATTTGCTAAAGCTCCTTGTGAAAACAGCTTGCCTAATAAAGATCTCAGGATGGAACAACTTGCTTCTATTGATCCAGTTTATGACCTTGTACCTCCTTTTGGTGACTGTAAGTATGCTCATTCTTATGATAAAGTTGTTGGCAGTGACACTTATATTGTCAACTTTATTCAAAGTGCTACTGAAAGTTATTATGAGAGAGGGAAACATGGTTTTATGCATCTCAATAATGTTAAGTTTCCCCGTTTTATTTTGAAATCTTTGAAGTTGCATTTGTTTTGTCTTCCTATGCTAGTGGCTTTTTGTTTCAACAATTCGTTTTCTCATGATACCCCCATGCATAGGAAGTGGGTTAGACTCAAATGTGTTGGTTATTTGCTTCTTGATGCTCTCTTTCACTCCAGATATATATATCCTATGTGACCATTTTTGAAACTTTCAAGGCTAACTTAAAGGCAATAAAGAAAAGTACTTGTTGGGAGATAAACCAAGAGTTTTGTCGAGTCTTGAAAGTTATTACTTCAGTAATAACCGGGATCACCTACGCGATCTTGATATCGGCAAGTGAACGACTACATCACCCACGAGAATATGCTCTCGTTAACCACTTTGGATCTTTGAGGGTTAGTACTCTATCGACTCGTTGCTACAATCTAGTAGATAGATATTGGCTTGTGTGTGTTCATGCGATAGAATTTTTTTGTTTTCCATGCTACGAACCCCTACAGTGCTATCAGAGCCGTGTCTATATGTAGATCTGTTGCACGAGTAGAACACAATGGTCATTGTGGGCGTTGATGCTTTTGTTGTTAATTGCTTCTTGTGTACTTTGCATCTTGCAGGATGGTGGGATGAAGCGGCCCGGGCTAACCTTAAATGACATCGTTCATGAGACTTGCTCCACGCTTGACATGCAACTTGTGTTGCATAAGTGGCTTTGTGGGTGCCTTTTTCTCCCACCATAGTGAAGATTCAATTTACAATGGGTGATTGAAAATACTAGTATCAACGTTGTGACTCTTGTTTGTAAGTTATAACGACACTTTATGAAAGCCCCAAACCACGTAAAACATGCAAAGAAAATTAGAGGCGTCTAACTTTGTTTTGCAGGGGTGTGTTGTGATGTGATATGGCCATGATTGTGATTATATATGATGTATGCAATGTTCCTTATTGTAAGTCGTCAATCGACAGGAGCCTTATGGTTGTCTTTTAATTTCGTTAAGACCTGCGTGTCTATTATTCAAAGAAGTTGTAATAGTTGATGTTGGTGGACGATAACCATGGAGCGGTGCCATTGATCTTGACGCCACGCTGGTGATGATGGAGATCATGTTCGTGCTTGAAGATAGAGATCGAAGGCACAAGAAGAAAGGCCATATCATATCACATATTTTGAATTGCATGTGATTTTAATCCTTTTATGCATCTTGTATTGCTTATATCGCGACGATAGCATTATAAGATGATCCCTCTCATAAAATATCAAGTTATAAAGTGTTCATCCTTAGTAGGCGCCATTGCCAAAGCTCATTGTTTTGAAGCACCACGTGATGATCAGGTGTCACATCCCAAGATTTTCCAAATCTTGTACTGTGAAAAATAAAATAAAACAAAATAAAATTATTGTTGAAAATCAAGGTGAAAAGAAACTTTTGTTCTAAAAGGAAACTTAAAATCCCATCTTGAACAAACTTTAATTAAATTATGAATTCAACAAAATCCAAATCAAGGGAAATGCATTCCTCAATGAATGTATCTAGAAATTTAAACACTTGGAAAATAAATCCAAACTCTAAACCCTAATGGAATAAAAATCATTTCCAAGTTATCTCCAAGCCTATGGATTTGATCCATATAAAATCTTGTCAACAAACATTTACAATTGATCAAGAAAGACAAATAGAAATATTATAAAATTATAGAAATTGGTTTCACTTAATTTGGAGCCATAGATAAAATCTTATGAATATAATAAGATAAGGAAATTAAATTTCCAAAGCTAATAAAGAACCTAACTATTAATCCATACCAAATGGTGAGCAAATAATATTAAAGGGAATTAAAAGGATTAACAAATATTAAACAAGATTGTACAAATTGGAATCACCAAGTTTGGATCTCTAAATAAAAAGATATGGATTTTATAAGATGAAGAAAGAAATATTAAATAAAGAATACTTAAAGACCAAAATTAAAACTTGGCCTAATCCATCAAGAAAATGGAATGAATATAATCCAAATCCAAATAAAATAAAAGGATAAAGAATTTCCAAAATAAAATAAAATGGCAATAACCATTCTATCCCTATTTTAATAAAGACAAATCTCTAATAAGATATATTATTTAATCCATGAGAAAATAGTATTTTGGAATTTACCCAAATGAAATAAAAGTGGTTTAAACCAACTTAAATAGGATTAAAGAAATCTTCCAAATAAACTTTAGGGATTTAAAACCATATTTAAATCCATTGGAATTAAAACAAATACCCAATCTTAAATGATTAATAAATCTTATTAAAAACTTTTCCAAATAATTCAAGATGAATTATTTGACACCCTTTTAAGTAAACAAAACTTACTGAAAGGTTTTGGAAGAATTTAGAAGTCAATTGGAAATTAAAGGCATTATTAAATCCTATTTTGATTTAAAACAAGGGCCATTTTTATTAATTAAAAAGACCCCAAAAGGAATAAAATAAATTTCCAAAATTAACATCAGAATATGCTACCAATCAATATTTAAACCTACACAGAATTTGACAAAGGTTTGAATTCAAATGAGTGTTTGAATTGGTTGTTCAAAATCAAAACAGAAAAACCAAATGAGAAAAAGAAAAAGAATGAGGAACAAAAAAAATGGAACCAGACAGCGAGCCCACTAGGCCCAGCCAGCCCACCTCTCCCTCTCACACGAACGAATCGTTTTTCACCGAAGAAAGAACCCGTAGAGTCGCCGACGTGTGGACCCCGTTCTCTCTCTTTCTCTCTCGCTGCCAGACGACCCCACCCCCTCCCAGTCATCGTCTTCACCCACCCCGCTGACCACGCCCCTCTCGCCGGCCGCTGCTGCCGAATCAATGCCAACATAAATTCACCTTACTGGCCGAGTAACTCCCATCGGTGATCACTCCCTCTTAACCGCCTGGACGTCCTCTCTCTTTCCCCTCTCTCGCCAGACCCTCTACGCCCCCAGGCCGCCCTGATTTGCGCCTAGACCCCGCTCTGCTCCGACGAGCTCGCAAGCAAATTCCGGCCAGTCTCCTCCTCCCCTCGCCCCCTGGAGCACACGAGAACCTTACCCAGACTCTGGTGCACCTCCCTGCACCCTCATCTCTCTCTCGCGAGCCCTGTGTCGTCGACTCCGTCTTCGTCTGAACGATGCCACCGTCTGCTCCAACTCCGACGAGCTCCACAGGTAGCCTCTGACCGCGCCGCCCTCTCTCTTCGATGCTCGCATGTTCCCTGGTATCGTGCGCGTCTAATGCACCTCTTATTCTGCTTTGGCATGCCTTGTAGCCCCGCCCCCGTCGACGACCGTACGAACCCGAGGCACAGCGCAGCTCCGGCGAGCAATCCCCACAACACCAACGCGCCCCTCGACAAGCAGAAGGCACGTTGAGATTCCCCACGCCACGTCGAGCCTGGTGAGCCACACCTCTCTCTCATTCGCTTCCTGCAACCGCCGCGACACCGTAGCCAGACACGCCGCCGCCACCTGCCGCCGCTAGCGTCGCCCACCTTTGGTCAGTCGCATAGTAGCCGTTCGATCTGGATCCAACGAGTACGATAGATTCACTTAACTGAAAGGGTACGCTAGCTCTGAGCCGTAAGATCACACTTAAATCCAACGGCTGCCATCGCTTGATCCGTCCGAAGCGGTACCGACGAATAGAAACGTGTCGCGTGGCACTAGTTTGGTTTAAAACAAAATTTGAATCTGATTAGTATGCAAACTTGAAAAATTCATAACTTAAAATCTACACGTCCAAATTTTGCAAACTTTATATCAATGGATTCAGAAAAACAAGCCCTAGCCAACCATGCACTTTTTTTAGTAAAAAGCTTCTGTTAAAATGTTTGTTTTTGTAGAAACTTGTGTATGCATGTTTAGGATATAAAAATTGTTCTAAAATGATTTTGAGGATAAAATCTTTGGCAAATGGTGTGTTTTGAACCTACTGACCCTAGGAATAAATTGGTGGTTTCAAAAATGTATTTGGTGAAACAAAAGAATGAATCTTGGATTTAAACCAATTCTAGTCAAATAAAAATATTGTTTAATTATTAAAAATGGTTTTGGAAGAAAACCTTTGAGAAATGTTTTGGAAATAAACTCTCTGACCCTAAACACAAGATTTCATGGTTTGAAAACATATTTTGTGAAACCTATAGAATTTTTCCTTATTAAAAGCATTTCTTCACCACATAAAATAATGACTTGATCAAAAATGGTTTATGAAGTAAAATCTTATACAAATGATTTTTCCACTTTATAAAATGACCATTAGGTGTTTTCAAAAGTTTATGACCCATTAGAAACCACTTCTCCAAATAAAACAATATTTAGCATGCTTTCATGCATTGTTTTGTTATTATTATTTTATGTGTTGAATTGCTTGAATGGTAGATTGAAATATTGTTGCTTGATTGAATTGTAGTGATTTGAAGTGAGTGAACATTGCAAAGAACAAGGAAGTGAACTTATACTCTCTACCAAAAAGGCAAGTGATGCTTCATACTTTTGTCCCATTATTTTCACTATGCATTAGTGATATTTCTAAGTAGGACTTGCATGGAATTTTGCTAAGTATAAACCATGCTATGGGAAATCCTAGTAGATGAAACCTTAGTAGAATTTTCCTAAGTTAAGATTCCTACTACTATCATGCTTAGATTAGGTAATAGAAAACAAGGGTGGAATATATATTCATTATATGGAAAATTTCTAAGTCTGAGGACTTGTGTTTTGTTTAATAAAACAACTAAGTGAATGAATCACCTGGGTGGAATGGAAGGAATGGTTTGTGTTGAGTGGTTACACAAGGCCAGGGGACTGGTTAACCTTGTGTATCACACTTGTGGAAAGCCACCCAGGAACAAAGAGATTTGACATGTCAAATGTTGAGAAGCTTCAAGTGCAGCCACTTGGCATTATGGGCTCTACCTGGATCATATAGGTTGCAATAACTTAGCCAAATGGACAGTTGGTGGTAGGGGTTTGATAGGTTGGAGCGCGTCCATTTTGGTCTAAGGGAAGGCTTCTGAAAGATCTTGTCTTGGTGAAACCAAGTCTTGTGGGGAAAGTGCACCACCTCTGCAGAGTGTAAAATCTAAGTACTTAGCCATGTCCCTGGCAAAGGACAATTTGAGCATCAAGACATGGAAGCTATCAAGAATATCATCATCCAAATTTCTAGGTTAAAAATCTTGTGGTTGAACAAGGGTTTAAGGTTCACCAATTTCTATTGGTGGTTCCTTGGGTGTTTTTGTCAAGCAAAAACTTAGTGTTTTCAAATGATAAGGAAATCTATTTTGAGCAAAGCAAGCCTAAGCTCCACTTAGCCAAATGCATATAGATGATAGACTCCACTATACTACCATAGTATCACTTGCCAATACAAATCAAATGTATTGACCCTTGTGGCTGTAACTTGTTATGTTGCAGGATTTGTTTGATATTAGTGAAGTATAATGATTAGGATTACAAGTCTACAACCAACATGTCTACCTGTGGCACTTTGAAGATGAAGGACCCCATGCTTTATAGATATTCTGCTGCAATGTAATGTGATAGCCAAATGAGCTATGTAAGATGTAATAAATTATTTTATTCCTGGTTATAAAGTTGTATTATGACCTTTGTTTCTTGATATTACATCTTAACTGTGGATGCTAGCTATTGATCCAGGGACTAGCATTGCAATCACAGGGATCTCTACCTTATTAAAGGTTGGGAACCTTACAGATGGTATCAGAGCATTGTGTTGCCTGTAGGATTTGTAAACCTAGGATTGGACAAAACCCCTTAGAATAATAGGAGTTGTATTTGTTCCAAAAATTATTTACAAACAATCTTGTAAACTCTTTCCTTAACCATTTTGGTTTGATTCTACATCTTTTCTATTTCAAACTTGATGGACAAAGCCTACCCCATGGCCAAAGACTTCACCGTGTGCAAAGGACTTCATCAACTCTAATGACTTCAACTTCTTCAACTCTAATGACTTCAACATCTTCAACTTTAATGACTTCAACATCTTCAACATTCTCACCATGGACATCAACTTGGATATCACTAAGGACTACAAGTGAGACAAGAAATATTACTCAAGACTTGAAGACTAAGGAAACACAACTTAGAAGGAATCATTATCACCTTAAAGTTTTGTGACCAAGATGCAAGAAATTCTCTAAGGACACAAACATCTTGTACAAGAAGAATCAACCAAGAAGGATAGAATGATTTCAAGTGAACCATATAGATGGACCACCATATTTAGTTTAAGTCAAACCCACCAACTTATGTGGTGTAACAAAAATATTTTTGTTGCCTATAAATATGCTTGAAACTTGTTGTTTGAGTGGAATGTTTGTTTGTGATTGCTTTCACATTGTTTGTGTGAATTGTGATGTGTGTGATTAGAATTATTCCCTTAGAAATATTTTACCTATTCCAATCCCAATCCAACCCAAACAGATGACTTCTCCAAGAGACTCCAACATCAAGGATGGTGACAACAACAAACAAGAGAACAACATGAGAGACCAACTACTTGCAAGACAAACCCAGTTGAACCAAGTGACAACTCAATTTTTAGCCAACAACAATGAGTTAGACCCAACCATGCAAAAAGTTTTGGAAACTCAATCCCAATTGTTGCAAGGGATGGCTACTCAAATGATCAACATGGGAGACAACTCTTTCCAAGGAGCAAATGACAACAAGGATGACAAAGATGTTATTCTAGAAGGAACCCAAGCTTGCAATATTTGTGGAGACAAGGATCATACTTCCAGGGAGCATGAAGATCAATGCCCCAATTGCGAAGAGAAACATCCAATTGACCAATGCCCCACATCTCAAGCTACTTGTTACCTATGTGAAGGAAACAATCATGTCCCTATCCAATGCCCCATCTATTCCATAGTTGAACAAAGGAAACAAGGTGGAGTGCAACAACTGATTGCAGACTACCATGAGAGAGCCAAGTCTACCAAGAAGGATGAAGACAAAGGAAAATCTCAGCTTGTACCTCCATGCAATGTGACTCAATTTAAAAGACCAAAGAGGAGACATATGTATTATCCAAGGAATAATAGAAGGTCAAGGAGACCAGGAACTGTTCCTACCTTTGAGATAACATATGAAGAACATGAACTAGAAGCACTCTTAGCTTTGGAGAAACCCAAGAAAAAGAAGGACAAAAGCCATGTGCAATCTGGTCATTGCAAAGAAATGGGACACTATGCCAGTGAATGTCCAGAGAAGAAAAAGTATAAGGAGATTAGCCAAGTGTGGTGCAACAACTGCAAAGAGCTAGGCCTTTATGTATCAACTTGCCCACAGAAGATACGTGATGAACTCAATCTTATCACATGTTACAACTGTGGTAACCAAGGACATTATGCAAGCAACTGTCCAGAAAAGATGACGCACAAGATAAAGCCTATGAAGGATCTCAGCCTTTTTACATGTTTAAAGTGTGGAAACAAAGGACACTACGCAGATGTTTGTCCAGAGAGATTTCAACAAGACCCCAAGCAAACCAAGATGTAATCTAGTTGGAATTTTTTTTAAGGGTGGTAGTACCCTAGTTGCTTTGAGCCAATTTGTAACCCCTAGCCTCCCCAAATCTTGGGACGATATTTATTTTAAGGGTGGTAGCCTGTCACATCCCAAGATTTTCCAAATCTTGTACTGTGAAAAATAAAATAAAACAAAATAAATTATTGTTGAAAATCAGGGTGAAAAGAAACTTTTGTTCTAAAAGGAAACTTAAAATCCCATCTTGAACAAACTTTAATTAAAGTATGAATTCAACAAAATCCAAATCAAGGGAAATGCATTCCTCAATGAATGTATCTAGAAATTTAAACACTTGGAAAATAAATCCAAACTCTAAACCCTAATGGAATAAAAATCATTTCCAAGTTATCTCCAAGCCTATGGATTTGATCCATATAAAATCTTGTCAACAAACATTTACAATTGATCAAGAAAGTCAAATAGAAATATTATAAAATCATAGAAATTGGTTTCACTTAATTTGGAGCCATAGATAAAATCTTATGAATATAATAAGATAAGGAAATTAAATTTCCAAAGCTAATAAAGAACCTAACTATTAATCCATACCAAATGGAGAGAAAATAATGTTAAAGGGAATTAAAAGGATTAACAAATATTAAACAAGATTTTACAAATTGGAATCACCAAGTTTGGATATCTAAATAAAAAGATATGGATTTTATAAGATGAAGAAAGAAATATTAAATAAAGAATACTTAAAGACCAAAATTAAAACTTGGCCTAATCCATCAAGCAAATGGAATGAATATAATCCAAATCCAAATAAAATAAAAGGATAAAGAATTTCCAAAATAAAATAAAATGGCAATAACCATTCTATCCCTATTTTAATAAAGACAAATCTCTAATAAGAATTATTATTTAATCCATGAGAAAATAGTATTTTGGAATTTACCCAAATGAAATAAAAGTGGTTTAAACCAACTTAAATAGGATTAAAGAAATCTTCCAAATAAACTTTAGGGATTTAAAACCATATTTAAATCCATTGGAATTAAAACAAATACCCAATCTTAAATGATTAATAAATCTTATTAAAAACTTTTCCAAATAATTCAAGATGAATTATTTGACACCCTTTTAAGTAAACAAAACTTACTGAAAGGTTTTGGAAGAATTTAGAAGTCAATTGGAAATTAAAGGCATTATTAAATCCTATTTTGATTTAAAACAAGGGCCATTTTTATTAATTAAAAAGACCCCAAAAGGAATAAAATAAATTTCCAAAATTAACATCAGAATATGCTACCAATCAATATTTAAACCTACACAAAATTTGACGAAGGTTTGAATTCAAATGAGTGTTTGAATTGGTTGTTCAAAATCAAAACAGAAAAACCAAATGAGAAAAAGAAAAAGAATCAGGAACAAAAAAAAATGGAACCAGACAGCGAGCCCACTAGGCCCAGCCAGCCCACCTCTCCCTCTCACACGAACGAATCGTTTTTCATTGAAGAAAGAACCCGCAGAGTCGCCGACGTGTAGACCCCGTTCCCTCTCTTTCTCTCTCGCTGCCAGACAACCCCACCCCCTCCCAGTCATCGTATTCACCCACCCCGCTGACCACGGCCCTCTCACCGGCCGTTGCTGCCGAATCAATGCCGACGTAAATTCACCTTACTGGCTGAGTAACTCCCATCGGTGATCACTCCCTCTTAACCGCCTGGACGTCCTCTCTCTTTCCCCTCTCTCGCCAGACCCTCTACGCCCCCAGGCCGCCCTGATTTGCGCCTAGACCCCGCTCTGCTCCGACGAGCTCGCAAGCAAATTCCGGCCAGTCTCCTCCTCCCCTCGCCCCCTGGAGCACACGAGAACCTTACCCAGACTCTGGCGCACCTCCCTGCACCCTCATCTCCCTCGCGCGAGCCCTGTGTCGTCGACTCCGTCTTTGTCTGAACGACGCCACCGTCTGCTCCAACTCCGACGAGCTCCACGGGTAGCCTCTGACCGCGCCGCCCTCTCTTTTCGATGCTCGCATGTTCCCTGGTACCGTGCGCATCTAACGCACCTCTTATTCTGCTTTGGCATGCCTTGTAGCCCCGCCCCCGTCAACGACCGTACGAACCTGAGGCACAACGCAGCTCTGGCGAGCAATCCCCACAACACCAACGCGCCCCTCGACAAGCAGAAGGCACGTTGAGCTTCCCCACGCCACGGCGAACCTGGTGAGCCACACCTATCTCTCGTTCGCTTCCTGCAACCGCCGCGACACCGTAGCCAGACACGCCGCCGCCACCTGCCGCCGCTAGCGCCGCCCACCTCTGGTCAGTCGCATAGTAGCCGTTCGATCTGGATCCAACGAGTACGATAGATTCACTTAACTGAAAGGGTACGCTAGTTCTGAGCCGTAAGATCACACTTAAATCCAACGGCTGCCATCGCTTGATCCGGCCGAAGCGGTACCGATGAATAGAAATGCGCCGCGTGGCACTAGTTTGGTTTAAAACAGAATTTGAATCTGATTAGTATGCAAACTTGAAAAATTCATAACTTAAAATCTACACGTCCAAATTTTGCAAACTTTATATCAATGGATTCAAAAAAACAAGCCCTAGCCAACAATGCGCTTTGTTTAGTAAAAAGCTGCTGTTAAAATGTTTGTTTTTGCAGAAACTTGTGTATGCATGTTTAGGATATAAAAATTGTTCTAAAATTATTTTGAGGATAAAATCTTTGGCAAATGGTGTGTTTTGAACCTACTGACCCTAGGAATCAATTGTTGGTTTCAAAAATGTATTTGGTGAAACAAAATAATGAATCTTGGATTTAAACCAATTCTAGTCAAATAAAAATATGGTTTAATTATTAAAAATGGTTTTGGAAGAAAACCTTTGAGAAATGTTTTGGAAATAAACTCTCTGACCCTAAACACAAGATTTCATGGTTTGAAAACATATTTTGTGAAACCTATAGAATTTTGCCTTATTAAAAGCATTTCTTCACCACATAAAATAATGACTTGATCAAAAATGGTTTATGAAGTAAAATCTTATACAAATGATTTTGCCACTTTATAAAATGACCATTAGGTGTTTTCAAAAGTTTATGACCCATTAGAAACCACTTCTCCAAATAAAACAATCTTTAGCATGCTTGCATGCATTGTTTTGTTATTATTATTTTATGTGTTGAATTGCTTGAATGGTAGATTGAAATATTGTAGCTTGATTGAATTGTAGTGATTTGAAGTGAGTGAACATTGCAAAGAACAAGGAAGTGAACTTATACTCTCTACCAAAAAGGCAAGTGATGCTTCATACTTTTGTCCCATTATTTTCACTATGCATTAGTGATATTTCTAAGTAGGACTTGCATGGAATTTTGCTAAGTATAAACCATGCCATGGGAAATCCTAGTAGATGAAACCTTAGTAGAATTTTCCTAAGTTAAGATTCCTACTACTATCATGCTTAGCTTAGCTAATAGAAAACAAGGGTGGAATATATATTCATTCTATGGAAAATTTCTAAGTCTGAGGACTTGTGTTTTGTTTAATAAAACAACTAAGTGAATGAATCACCTGGGTGGAATGGAAGGAATGGTTTGTGTTGAGTGGTTACACAAGGCCAGGGGACTGGTGAACCTTGTTAATCACACTTGTGGAGAGCCACCCAGGAACAAAGAGATTTGAGATGTCAAATGTTGAGAAGCTTCAAGTGCAGCCACTTGGCATTATGGGCTCTGCCTGGATCATATAGGTTGCAATAACTTAGCCAAATGGACAGTTGGTGGTAGGGGTTTGATAGGTTGGAGCGCGTCCATTTTGGTCTAAGGGAAGGCTTCTGAAAGATCTTGTCTTGGTGAAACCAAGTCTTGTGGGGAAAGTGCACCACCTCTGCAGAGTGTAAAATCTAAGTACTTAGCCATGTCCCTGGCAAAGGACAATTTGAGCATCAAGACATGGAAGCTATCAAGAATATCATCATCCAAATTTCTAGGTTAAAAATCTTGTGGTTGAACAAGGGTTTAAGGTTCACCAATTTCTATTGGTGGTTCCTTGGGTGTTTTTGTCAAGCAAAAACTTAGTGTTTTCAAATGATAAGGTAATCTATTTTGAGCAAAGAAAGCATAAGCTCCACTTAGCCAAATGCATATAGATGATAGACTCCACTATACTACCATAGTATCACTTGCCAATACAAATCAAATGTATTGACCCTTGTGGCTGTAACTTGTTATGTTGCAGGTTTTGTTTGATATTAGTGAAGTATAATGATTAGGATTACAAGTCTACAACCAACATGTCTGCCTGTGGCACTTTGAAGATGAAGGACCCCATGCTTTATAGATATTCTGCTGCAATGTAATGTGATAGCCAAATGAGCTATGTAAGATGTAATAAATTATTTTATTCCTGGTTATAAAGCTGTATTATGACCTTTGTTTCTTGATATTACATCTTAACTGTGGATGCTAGCTATTGATCCAGGGACTAGCATTGCAATCACAGGGATCTCTACCTTATTAAAGGTTGGGAACCTTACATCAGGTGTGTTAAATTCTGCGAGTGTATACAATGGGAGCAAGCCAGATTTGCTCATGCGGAAGCTAAGGTTTGATCTTGACGAGCCTAGCATGTACGGACATGGTCACAGAACATTGAATACCGAAAGGTAAAGCATGAGTCATATAGATGATATGATGAACATCATGATTGTTCGCCTTTGAAACTATATCATGTCACGTGATGATCGGACTTGGTGTAGTAGATTTGGTTCATGTAATCACTAAAACAATGTGAGGGATATTGTTTTGAGTGGGAGTTCAACAGCAATATGATTCAAAGTTGAACACTATTTATCATAAATTAAATCAAAGTGAATTTGCATAGTTGTTGTAGTCATTGGCATCCGTTTACTACCTTGCGTTTAGTTATAATTGAGATAATAGAACTATATAATTCTGGATAGTTACTTTACCAACTGGTATCGTATTGTTTTGATGTGTTAATCTAAACTTTATAAGTCCTATTGCAAACTTTCAGTAGGTTCTGGTTACTTCTTGAAGTTTAATAATTAGTATTAAATCAAGAGTAACAGTTCCGGTGTTAGTATATAAATATCATGTTTGTCTCCATGATTCTTAATATTCAAAAGATTGTTTTAATATCAAGGTTATCGGGGAGCTGAAAGAATTTTTTCAGAAACCATCATGTGTGAAAGATATTGTGATATCTGAAATGAAGTTTTGTGCAACATGATAGAGTATAATATGGCAAAAGTCATGTTCTCATATTTGATGAGAATTTGCAAAAGGTTGGAGACGTTGGTCGTCCTAATCCTCCAAATGGTATTGGAGAGCAACATTATACTCGCAATTCACCGTTATAATCTAAAGTATCTTGATCATGAATAGTTCCATGATAAGGATGAATATTTGATGTAGGTAAAATTTTTACTACAATAAAAGATTACTAAAGAAAATGGAATTTGAAAGAACACAAAACATTTGATGATGGTGATCTACTTCAAAGTGCAAGTCCAAAGACATTGGTATTTAACTATACATGCTTTGGACTATGTGTCATGAGTATGGCGCCACTATTGATATTGATAGATTCTGTCACATCCCAAGATTTTCCAAATCTTGTAATGTGAAAAATAAATAAACAAAATAAATTATTGTTGAATTTTAGGGTGAAAAGAAACTTTTTGTTTCTAAAAGGAAACTTAAAATACCATCTTGAACAAACTTTAATTAAAGTTTGAATTTAACAAATCATTTCCAAGTTAAAATGCATCTGGAAATTTAAACACTTGGAAAATAAATCCAAACCCTAAACTCTAATGGAATGAAAATCATTTCCAAGTTATCTCCAAGCCTATGGATTTGATCCATATAAAATCTTGTCAACAAACATTTTCAAATGATCAAGAATGATCAATAGAAATATTATAAAACCATATAAATTGGTTTCACTTAAATTGGAACCATATATAAAATCTTATGAATTTAATAAAATAAGGATAAGTAAATTCCAAAGCTAATAAAGCCCTTATCTAAAATCCATACCAAAATGGTGAGCAATAGTCCCAAAGATATTTAAAATGATAAACAAATGTTAAACAAGATTTTACAAATTGGAATCACCAAGTTTGGACCTCTAAATAAAAAGATATGAACTTTATAAGATGAAGAAAGAAATATTAAATAAAGAATATTTGAAAGACCAAATTAAATCTTGGAAAAATCCATAAGCAAATGGAATGAATATAATCCAAATCCAAATAAAATAAAAGGATAAAGAATTTCCAAAAACAAAATAAAATGGCATAAACCAAATCCTATTGGAATAAAGATAAATCCAATTTTAAATGATTAGTAAATCATATTAAATTATTCCAAATAATTCAAGATTAATTATTTAACACCCAAATGACCAAATAAAAACCTACTGAAAAGAATTGGAAGGTTTTGGAAAATCAAATGGTGTTTAGAAATATTAAATCTTATTTGATTTAAAAACTAGAACCTATTTTGATTAATTAAAAGGCCTTAAAAAGAATAAATAAATTATTCTAAAAATGATTTCAGAATGTTTTACTAATCAATATTTAAACCTACACAAACTTTGGCAAAGGTTTGAAATCAAATTGAGGTTTAAATTGATTAAACAAAATCAAAACAGAATTAAAGAAAAGGGAAAAGGAAAAACAAACAGAACAAAAAAAGGGTAAAGGACCCAGTCCAACTAGCCTGGCCCAACTAAGCCCAGCCAGCCCACTGCTCCTCTCCCGCAGAAAAACGCTTCAGACCAAATATCCTACCCGCACAGCGTATGACGCGTGGTCCCCATCCCCTCTCTTCCTCTCTCACTGACAGACGACCCCACGCCCACGTCACCTTCTTCCTCCCCGCGACGACCCCGCCCTTCATTCCTCCCCGGCCGTTCTGTCGCCGTTTCCTCGTGTTAATACGCAGTAACCACGCCATGTAACGCCCCTGCGACCACGCCTACTTAAGCGCCAGCATCTCCTCTCCCTTTCCCCTCCGTCACCTCACCTTAGCACGCCCCTAGGCTGCCAAATTTTCCTCTGCACCACCCTCTGTTACGACGCTCTCCGGCGACGATTCCGGCCAGTTCCCTCCGCCACTTACCTCCTCGAGCACACGAGCATCTTCCACAACCTCTGGCGCACCTCCCAGTGTCGCCCGTTCATCCGCGCGTGCTGTAAATCGTCGACAACGACATCACTGAGCAAGCGCCGCCGTCTGCTACCTCTCCGGCGAACTACTGACGCCAACCCCGAGCGCCTCTCGTGTTCTGGTGAGTACTCCTGCAACTCTCGAGACCGTGCGCACCTCCCTGACATGCTGCCTTGCCTTCTTGCGCCCTAGGAGCTCGTCCCCGACAACGTCAACACGTGCCCGAGCCGGTGAGCAACTTCGGCGAGGAATTGTCATCTCCCCCGTACGCCCCTTCACCAACCAAGGGCAGGTTGAGCATCCCCGTGCCACGGCGATCACAGTGAGCCACCTCTCCTCCTTCCTTGCTTCCTCTAGCGTCATCCCCGCCGTAGCCAGACACGCTGCCGCCACCTACCGCCGCTAGCGCCGCCACTAGTTGGCAAGTGTGCTCATCATCGTCCGATCTGGATCTGACGATTAGGATAGAATCACTTAACGCCAAAGAGGTACGCAATCTGTGCCGTGCGATCAAGTGAAATCCTACGGACTGTATTAGCCGATCCAGACGAAACGGTATCAGCGAATAGAATTAAGCCACGTGTCTCTGTCGATTTGAATTAAAACAGATTTGATCTATTAGATGCAAGATTTTGTAAAATCTATAACTTTTAATCTACATGTCCAAATTTTGCAAATTTTATATCATTGGATTCAGCAAGACAACCCTAGCCAACCATGCACTTCGTTTAGTAAAAAGCTTCTGTTAAAATGTTTGTTTTTGCAGAAACTTGTGTATGCATGTTTAGGATATAAAAATTGTTCTAAAATGATTTTGAGGATAAAATCTTTGGCAAATGGTGTGATTTGAACCTACTGACCATAGGAAACAAATTGTGGTTTCAAAAATGAATTTGGTGAAATAAAAGATTGAATCTTTGATTTAAACCATTTCTAGTCAAAAAAAAATATATGGTTTAATTGTTAAAAATGATTCGGGAAGAAAACCTTTGGGAAATGTTTTGGGAAATAAACTCTCTGACCCTAAACACAAGTTTTTATGGTTTGAAAACATATTTTTTTAAACCTATAGAATGTTGCCTTATTAAAAGCATTTCTTCACCACATAAAATAATGGCATAGTTTAAAAATGGTTTATGAAGAAAATCTTATACAAATGATTTTGCCACTTTATAAAATGACCATTAGGTGTTTTCAAATGTTTATGAACCATTAGAAACCACTTTTTGAAATAAAACAATCTTTAGCATGCTTGCATGCATTGTTTTGTTATTATTATTTTATGTGTTGAATTGCTTGAATGGTAGTTGAAATATTGTTTGCTTGATTGAATTGTAGTGACTTGAAGTGTGTGAACATTGCAAAGATCAAGGAGTGAACTTATACTCTCTACCAAAAAGTCAAGTGATGCTTCATACCTTTGTCCCATTATTTTCACTATGCATTAGTGATATTTCTAAGTAGGACTTGCATGGAAATTTTGCTAAGTATAAACTATGCTATGGGAAATCCTAGTAGATGAAACTTTAGTAGAATTTCCTAAGTTAAGATTCCTACTACAATCATGCCTAGCTTAGCTAGTAGAAAACAAGGGTGGAATATATATTCATGCTATGGAAAAATTTCTAAGTCTGAGGACTTGTGTTTTTGTTTAATAAAACAACTAAGTGAATGAATCACCTGGGTGGAATGGAAGGAATGGTTTGTGTTGAGTGGTCATGCAAGTCCAGTATGCTGGGGGAAACTTGGGCATCACCAAGTCCAGCATGCTGGGAAAACTTGGTGTCTCACGTGTAGATGGCCACCCAGGAACAAAGAGATTTGAGATGTCAAATGTTGAGAAGCTTCAAGTGCAGCCACTTGGCATTATGGGCTCTGCCTGGATCATATAGGTTGCAATAACTTAGCCAAATGGACAGGTGGTGGTAGGGGATTGATAGGTTGGAGCGCGTCCATTTTGGTGTAAGGGAAGGCTTCTGAAAGATCTTGTCTTGGTGAAACCAAGTCTTGTGGGGAAAGTGCACCACCTCTGCAGAGTGTAAATCTAAGTACTTAGCCATGTCCCTGGCAAAGGACAATTTGAGCATCAAGGCATGGAAGCTATCAAGAATCTCATCATCCAAATTTCTAAGTTAAAAACTTGTGGTTGAACAAGGGTTTAAGGTTCACCAATTTCTATTGGTGGTTCCTTGGGTGATTTTTGTCAAGCAAAAACTTAGTGTTTTCAAATGATAAGGAAAATCTATTTTGAGCAAAGCAAGCCTAAGCTCCACTTATCCAAATGCATATAGATGATAGACTCCACTATACTACCATAGTATCACTTGCCAATACAATTCAAATGTATTGAACCTTGTGGCTGTAACTTGTTATGTTGCAGGTTTGATTGATATTAGTGAAGTTTAATGATTAGGATTACAAGTCTACAACCAACATGTATGCCTGTGACACTTTGAAGATGAAGGACCCCATGCTTATAGATATTCTGCTACAATGTAATGTAATAGCCAAATGAGCTATGTAAGATGTAATAAATTATGTTATTCCTGGTTATAAAGTTGTATTATGACCTTTGTTTCTTGATATTACATCTTAACTGTGGATGGTAGCTATTGATCCAGGGACTAGCATTGTAAACACAGGGATCTCTACCTTATTAAAGGTTGGGAACCTTACAGATGGTATTAGAGCATTGCGTTGCCTATAGGATTTGTAAACCTAGGATTGGACAAAACCCCTTAGAAAAATAGGAGTTGTATTTGTTACAAAACTTATTTACAAACAATCTTGTAAACTCTTTCCTCAACCATTTTGGTTTTGATTCTACATCTCTTCTATTTCAAACTTGATGGATAAAGCCTTCTCCATGGCCAAAGACTTCACCATGAGCAAAGGACTTCATCAACTCTAATGACTTCAACATCTTCAACTCTAATGACTTCAACATCTTCAACATCTTCACCAAAGAATTCAACCTTGGATATCACTAAGGAGTACAATTGAGACAAGAAATATTGCTCAAGACTTGAAGACTAAGGAAACACAACTTAGAAGGAACCATCATCACCTTGAAGTTTTGTGACCAAGACACAAGAAATTTTCTCCAAGGATACAAAGATCTTGTTCATGAAGAATCAAATAAGAAGGAAGGAAAGATTTCAAGTGAACCATATAGATGGACCACCATATTTAGTTTAAGTCAAACCCACGAACTTATGTGGTGTAACAAAAATATTTTTGGTTGCCTAAAATATGATTGAAACTTGTTGTTTGAGTGGAATGTTTGTTTGTAAATGCTTGCACATTGCTTGTGTGAATTGTGATGTGTGTGATTAGAATTATTCCCTTAGAAACATTTTGCCTATTCTAATCCCAATAAACCCAAACAGATGACTTCTCCAAGAGACTCCAACATCAAGGACGATGACAACAACAACAACAACCAAGAGATGCACATGCGAGAACAACTACTAGCAAACCAAACCCAGTTGAGCCAAGTGACAACTCAGCTTTTAGCCAACAACAATGGATTAGATCCAGCCATACAAAGGATTTTGAAACTTCAATCCCAATTGTTGCAAGGGATGGCTACTCAAATGACCAATATGGGAGAAAACTCTTCCCAAGGAGCTTATGGCAACAAGGATGACAAAGATGATATTCTAGAAGGAACCCAGGCTTGCAACATTTGTGGAGACAAGGATCACATTTCCAAGGAGCATGAAGATCAATGCCCCAATTGTGAAGAGAAACATCCAATTGACCAATGCCCCACATCCCAAGCTACTTGTTACCTATGTGAAGGAAACAATCATGTCCCTATCCAATGCCCCATCTATTCCATAGTTGAACAAAGGAAACAAGGTGGAGTGCAACAACTGATTGCAGACTACCATGAGAGAGCCAAGTCTACCAAGAAGGATGAAGACAAAGGAAAATCTCAGCTTGTACCTCCCAACAACATGACTCAATTTAAAGGACCCAAGAGGAGACATATGTATTATCCAAGGAGTAATAGAAAGTCAAGGAGACCAGTAGACATTCCTACCTATGAGATAACATATGAAGAACATGAACTAGAAGAACTCCTAGCTTTGGAGAAACCCAAGAAAAAGAAGGACAAAATCCATGTGCAGTGTGGTCATTGCAAAGACATGGGACACTATGCCAGTGAATGTCCAGAGAAGCAGAAGTATAAGGAGATTAGCCAAGTGTGGTGCAACAACTTCAAAGAGCTAGGCCATTATGTAGCAACTTGCCCACAGAAGATACGTGATGAACTCAATCTTATCACATGTTACAATTGTGGTAACCAAGGACATTATGCAATCAACTGTCCAGAGAAGATGAAGCACAAGATAAACAAGCCTATGAAGGATCTCATCCTTGTTAGATGTTTCAAGTGTGGAAACAAAGGACACTATGCAGATGTTTGTCCAGAGAGATTTCAACAAGACCCCAAGCAAACCAAGATGTAATCTAGTTGGAATTTTTTTAAGGGTGGTAGTACCCTAGTTGCTTTGAGCCAATTTGTAACCCCTAGCCTCCCCAAATCTCGGGACGAGATTTATTTTAAGGGTGGTAGCCTGTCACATCCCAAGATTTTCCAAATCTTGTAATGTGAAAAATAAATAAACAAAATAAATTATTGTTGAATTTTAGGGTGAAAAGAAACTTTTTGTTTCTAAAAGGAAACTTAAAATCCCATCTTGAACAAACTTTAATTAAAGTTTGAATTTAACAAATCATTTCCAAGTTAAAATGCATCTGGAAATTTAAACACTTGGAAAATAAATCCAAACCCTAAACTCTAATGGAATAAAAATCATTTCCAAGTTATCTCCAAGCCTATGGATTTGATCCATATAAAATCTTGTCAACAAACATTTTCAAATGATCAAGAATGATCAATAGAAATATTATAAAACCATATAAATTGGTTTCACTTAAATTGGAACCATATATAAAATCTTATGAATTTAATAAAATAAGGATAAGTAAATTCCAAAGCTAATAAAGCCCTTATCTAAAATCCATACCAAAATGGTGAGCAATAGTACCAAAGATATTTAAAAGGATAAACAAATGTTAAAAAAGATTTTACAAATTGGAATCACCAAGTTTGGACCTCTAAATAAAAAGATATGAACTTTATAAGATGAAGAAAGAAATATTAAATAAAGAATATTTGAAAGACCAAATTAAATCTTGGCCAAATCCATAAGCAAATGGAATGAATATAATCCAAATCCAAATAAAATAAAAGGATAAACAATTTCCAAAAATAAAATAAAATGGCATAAACCAAATCCTATTGGAAGAAAGATAAATCCAATTTTAAATGATTAGTAAATCATATTAAATTATTCCAAATAATTCAAGATTAATTATTTAACACCCAAATGACCAAATAAAAACCTACTGAAAAGAATTGGAAGGTTTTGTAAAATCAAATGGTGTTTAGAAATATTAAATCTTATTTGATTTAAAAACTAGAACCTATTTTGATTAATTAAAAGGCCTTAAAAAGAATAAATAAATTATTCTAAAAATGATTTCAGAATGTTTTACTAATCAATATTTAAACCTACACAAACTTTGGCAAAGGTTTGAAATCAAATTGAGGTTTAAATTGATTAAACAAAATCAAAACAGAATTAAAGAAAAGGGAAAAGGAAAAACAAACAGAACAAAAAAAAGCGTAAAGGACCCAGCCCAACTAGCCTGGCCCAACTAAGCCCAGCCAACCCACTGCTCCTCTCCCGCAGAAAAACGCTTCAGACCAAATATCCTACCCGCACAGCGTATGACACGTGGTCCCCATCCCCTCTCTTCCTCTCTCACTGACAGGCGACCCCATGCCCACGTCACCTTCTTCCTCCCCGCGACGACCCCGGCCTTCATTCCTCCCCAGACGTTCTGTCGCCGTTTCCTCGCGTTAATACGCAGTAACCACGCCATGTAACGCCCTGCGACCACGCCTACTTAAGCACCAACATATCCTCTCCCTTTCCCCTCTATCACCTCACCTTAGCACGCCCCCAGGCTGCCAAATTTTCCTCTGCACCACCCTCTGTTCCGACGCTCTCCGGTGACGATTCTGGCCAGTTCCCTCCGCCCCTTACCTCCTCGAGCACACGAGCATCTTCCCCAACCTCTGGATCACCTCCCAGTGTCGCCCGCTCATCCGCGCGTGCTGTAAATCGTCGACAACGACATCACTAAGCAAGCGCCGCCGTCTGCTACCTCTCCGGCGAACTACTGACGCCAACCCCGAGCGCCCCTCGTGTTCTGGTGAGTACTCCTGCAACTCTCGAGACCGTGCGCACCTCCCTGACATGCTGCATTGCCTTCTTACGCCCTAGGAGCTCGTCCCCGACAACGTCAACACGTGCCCAAGACGGTGTGCAACTTCGGCGAGGAATTGTCATCGCCCCCGTGCGCCCCTTCACCAACCAAGGGCAGGTTGAGCATCCCCGTGCCACGGCGATCACAGTGAGCCACCTCTCCTCCTTCCTTGCTTCCTCTAGCGTCAGCCCCGCCGTAGCCAGACACGCCGCCGCCACCTGCCGCCACTAGTTGGCAAGTGTGCTCAGCATCGTCCGATCTGGATCTGACGATTAGGATAGAATCACTTAACGCCTAAGAGGTATGCAATCTGTGCCGTGCGATCAAGTGAAATCCTACAGTCTGTATTAGCCGATACAGACGAAACGGTATCAGCGAATAGAATTAAGCCACATGTCTCTGTCGATTTGAATTAAAACAGATTTGATCTATTAGATGCAAGATTTTGTAAAATCTATAACTTTTAATCTACACGTCCAAATTGTGCAAATTTTATATCATTGGATTCAGCAAGACAAGCCCTAGCCAACCATGCACTTCATTTAGTAAAAAGCCTCTGTTAAAATGTTTGTTTTTGCAGAAACTTATGTATTCATGTTTAGGATATAAAAATTGTTCTAAAATGATTTTGAGGATAAAATCTTTGGAAAATGGTATGATTTGAACCTACTGACCATAGGAAACAAATTGTGGTTTCAAAAATGTATTTGGTGAAATAAAAGATTGAATCTTTGATTCAAACCATTTCTAGTCAAAAAAATATATGGTTTAATTGTTAAAAATGATTCTGGAAGAAAACCTTTGGGAAATGTTTTGGGAAATAAACTCTCTGACCCTAAACACAAGTTTTTATGGTTTGAAAACATATTTTTTAAACCTATAGAATGTTGCCTTATTAAAAGCATTTCTTCACCACATAAAATAATGGCATAGTTTAAAAATGGTTTATGAAGAAAATCTTATACAAATGATTTTGCCACTTTATAAAATGACCATTAGGTGTTTTCAAATGTTTATGAACCATTAGAAACCACTTTTTCAAATAAAACAATCTTTAGCATGCTTGCATGCATTGTTTTGTTATTATTATTTTATGTGTTGAATTGCTTGAATGGTAGTTGAAATATTGTTTGCTTGATTGAATTGTAGTGACTTGAAGTGTGTGAACATTTCAAAGATCAAGGAGTGAACTTATACTCTCTACCAAAAAGTCAAGTGATGCTTCATACCTTTGTCCCATTATTTTCACTATGCATTAGTGATATTTCTAAGTAGGACTTGCATGGAAATTTTGCTAAGTATAAACTATGCTATGGGAAATCCTTGTAGATGAAACTTTAGTAGAATTTCCTAAGTTAAGATTACTACTAATCATGCTTAGCTTAGCTAGTAGAAAACAAGGGTGGAATATATATTCATGCTATGGAAAAATTTCTAAGTCTGAGGACTTGTGTTTTTGTTTAATAAAATAACTAAGTGAATGAATCACCTGGGTGGAATGGAAGGAATGGTTTGTGTTGAGTGGTCATGCAAGTCCAGTATGCTGGGGGAAACTTGGGCATCACCAAGTTCAGCATGCTGGGGAAAACTTGGTGTCTCACTTGTGGATGGCCACCCAGGAACAAAGAGATTTGAGATGTCAAATGTTGAGAAGCATCAAGTGCAGCCACTTGGCATTATGGGATCTGCCTGGATCATATAGGTTGCAATAACTTAGCCAAATGGACAGTTGGTGGTAGGGGATTGATAGGTTGGAGCGCGTCCATTTTGGTCTAAGGGAAGGCTTCTGAAAGATCTTATCTTGGTGAAACCAAGTCTTGTGGGGAAAGTGCACCACCTCTGCAGAGTGTAAAATCTAAGTACTTAGCCATGTCCCTGGCAAAGGACAATTTGAGCATCAAGGCATGGAAGCTATCAAGAATCTCATCATCCAAATTTCTAAGTTAAAAACTTGTGGTTGAACAAGGGTTTAAGGTTCACCAATTTCTATTGGTGGTTCCTTGGGTGATTTTTTGTCAAGCAAAAACTTAGTGTTTTCAAATGATAAGGAAAATCTATTTTGAGCAAAGCAAGCCTAAGCTCCACTTAGCCAAATGCATATAGATGATAGACTCCACTATACTACCATAGTATCACTTGCCAATACAATTCAAATGTATTGACCTTGTGGCTGTAACTTGTTATGTTGCAGGTTTGATTGATATTAGTGAAGTCTAATGATTAGGATTTCAAGTCTACAACCAACATGTCTGCCTGTGACACTTTGAAGATGAAGGACCCCATGCTTATAGATATTCTGCTGCAATGTAATGTAATAGCCAAATGAGCAATGTAAGATGTAATAAATTATGTTATTCCTGGTTATAAAGTTGTATTATGACCTTTGTTTCTTGATATTACATCTTAACTGTGGATGCTAGCTATTGATCCAGGGACTAGCATTGTAAACACAGGGATCTCTACCTTATTAAAGGTTGGGAACCTTACAGATTCTTTTGAAAGGATAAAGAAATACTGAAAGAGAAATCTAAGAAATATTTGGCAGAAGAGAAAAGACTAGAATTGTTTAGCTTAGGTATATAGAATATATACATGTTATGGCTATATTATTTGCTTGTTAAACAATGTGGTTCTTAAGTGTTGGATACTGAATTTGTTGGCATGAATCGTCATACGAAACAACACAATTCATGAACTACAATGGCCTAAGTAACTAGCAAAATAATATGTGATGATATTCATCGAGAACAAATAAAGGTTGTTTTGTTGCTCGTTAGTATCAAAGCTTGCCTTCAAGATTTGTTTTATCGGGTATTATGAGAACAAAAGGGTTGTTCAAATAATTTCCGTATTCCATGAAAGATGGATGATATACAAGTCTAGTTGGAGAAATCACATCCATAAGATAATACTAAAAATGTCAAAAGACAATGGATTGAAAGATCACTTAAGAAGTGACATCGCCGTTTAAATTATAGTGGAAAGAAAACATGAAGAAACCCCATACTTGATGGAATTTTGGAGTCTTTCGATTATGATCAAATGACGCTTGTAAAACTTTCCTAGAGATAATTAAAACTCCGTTCATGGGCCAAAAGGAACGAATGACTAGATTATTGGAACTTGTACATATTGTTGTATGAAGTCCATTATGTGTAGTCAAGAAGCGATGGATTTCAACTTCATATGCTTTCTCCAAAAAAATTTGAGTGAATACATGAATATTTACTTAATTAGGATGAAGTGTGAAACATTTGAAAAGTTCAAAGACTTTCAATATGAAGTGCAAAATCAATGTAACAAGAAAATAAAGAATTTATGATAGGATCATAAAGGAAGATTTTTGAGTTACAAGTTTATCATAACACCTAAGATTTGAGAAATCGTTCCGTGGATTTGCGTTTCCCGAAACACCATATGAGTATGGAATAATCTAGATATGCAATGAAACCTTGTTTGACATGGTAAGATCAAAGGTGTAATTCATAAAACTGCCATTATATTTTAAAGATTAAAAGTTTTAGAGACTACCGCTTTTTCACTGAAAAGAGCTCCATCATGATCCATTGAAATGACACCATATAAAGTTATGGTTTGGGATAAAACCCAAGTTGTCCTTTCTTAAACATTGGTATGCATAAGTAAGATGTTTACAACCAAAGTAGGATGAGCATGTCTTTGTAGGTTATTTCGTATAATCGTTGGGTACTCCTCCATAACACCAAAGACAAAAGTATTTGTTGCTTAGAACGTCAAGTTTCTTGAGAAGAATTTTTTCGTGAAAAGTTAAGTGGGAGGACAATAGAACTTTGATAAGGTTAAAAGAACCTTAGCTATATGTGCAAAGTTGCACAACGCGGAAAAATGTTCCAGAGGCAACAATAATGCTCATGGATCATGTGGCTCAAAGGTTGTGGTCACGGAGGTCTAAGTTCCTATTGAACCTAGTAGGTCGAGTAAACAATCAAATACTAGGATTTGAAAGAAAATCATTGTTATTTGATAATGATTAACCGACTATATGCAAAGAAGCAATGATGGGCCCTGACTCCGTCAGATGGTGCCAATGTCGACAATCATCTCCGTGTTTGTGTACCATGCCTCCACCAAGTTTAACCGACGCCACGTGCTGCCTCACCAGCAAGCCAAGATCTCGATGTCAAGACCAACCCTATGCCCACACTTACGATGCGGGAACATGGTGCCAATTGAGGAAACGCCAATTTCTTCTACCCGGAGTCCAAGATCAAACCCAAACTCGTCGAACCCTCATAACCCAAGATTGTCGAACCCCTCATGTGTGACCCATATCTGAGCCTTATTTTTATTAAATGTTATATGTCATGTTGCATATAAATTGTTCATGATTGCATACATATTTTGGTGGTTTGGGGGAATTATGCCAATTCACCTCATAATTAAATATGGAGGCGATATGCGGGCGAATCCAGTCTTATATGGGTCCCATTTAAAATTTTGTAGCGAACCGGTGATATATTTTGCCATGTTAAGACAACATTTAAATTGTGGGGTAACTAAACAACTAGAACCATATAATTAAATGTCGGGACCCCGGTTCCGCTTAATATTGCCTAATTGCATCACACCTTTGCCATGTCATACATCATACATGCATCATGCCCGATCTTCTATCGTAGTATTAAATAGTGCATCTGATGTTTCTTCTAGTGTTTTGCTTCTTCGCGGATAAGACCGATGAGTTTATGTGAGCTTCGCCCCGATCTTCGGATGAACCTTTGGCAATGTTTTCAGGCGAGCATTCTCCCCCTTTCTACCTATTTTACATTTCAGGTCTTTATTTCCTTCTATTGATCTATTGCTATCTGTGTTGCGATGCTCTAGTTTTCATACCCGTGATATCCCCTCCAGCCTCTATATTTCCATGGACACATCCTATTGCTTGTTGATTCATAGACAGTCAGCCTTGCGAGTCGTAGTTGCTTGCTCAGGTGTTGCTTTGCGTCGTCGATGTTCCATCGTTGTTGGGTGGTTGACACATGCTTAATGGTGGAGTGGATCAAGACTTTAATTATTGTTTAATAACTAAAATTGAAAGTAGGTAAATAATGCAGAGGCACCGGTGGGTAATAGACAATATTTGATTTTTAACCGCTCACGGGTGTCCCGTAGGACCCCGAGTTCTTGACACTTGTTCCGAGATTGAGCGCGCTAACCATAGGTGGGGTGTGTGGGCACCCCTATCGATTAGTTTCTGATTTCAAAGTACTGTACCGGGGGCCACAAAGTAGTTTTGGGCTTTATTACTATCTTGTACTTATGTCATGCTTTACTGCTTTATTTACGATTGCGTGTGGAGCGCCTGTACTGTTTTGGAACCAACGGGGAATGTTTTAGCAGTATCGACAAACCCAGTCACACTTTCGGATTCCCAGTCGTTTACTAGCATTGTCACAAACCTCTGGGTCTGTCTCGGAGACCGGCCGACTTTGTTGCGGGTAGCTTAGTGGGGTTGGACCCATGTGCTTGCTTTGGGTCTGGGAAATGTCGTGTCCGAAACCCCGTCGACATACCGTTGGGTGTATGTTTTGTGATCTTGTACCTACCTGATATGACAACTAGGGTGTAGGTGCGTGTGGAAACTTTGGTGCACCCCTGCAGGGTTAAATCTTTTCGAGAAGCCGTGTCCGCGGTTATGGACGACTTGGAGCACAGTTCTCGATCATAGACAACTATAAATAAAGTTTACTATTATAATTTGACTTGTATCCGATATAACTAGTAATCAGCTTCACTACAACGGAATGTCTAAATAAAAGTACCAAAAACTGATGGGTTTGGGATATCTCATGCTAATTGTATCTGACTAGTAAGTGTTACAACTACAACGGAATGGTTAACTAAAAGTACCCACTGCTTATTATATCAGGATGACTATCTATACCTGACTAGTAATTGCTACAACGATAACTGAATAAATAAAACTGCCAACTGTGTGAGTTCCTCGGTTGACTTCCTCGTTTGGTCTCGAGGGGGAAATACCAGGATGGGTATGTTTGGTGGTAGTATCAGGTTGGTTCCGAATAGGTCTTTCTTATCCCTCTCTGATAGCCGACAGTTATATCGAGTCTCTATAGGTTGTTTAGTGCATGATGCGCTGCCGCTTCAGTCCACCATACCTATGTAGGCGAGGACCTCCGAATTCTAGTCTCACCGTGTGCTGGCCTCAGTATTGACCGCTCTCTTTTTCCTTTGCCCTTTGTCAGCACCCCTTTTGTTTAAGCAGGTTTTGAGATCGACGTCGTTAGCAGGGTTACCCTTACGGCTTGGCCTGGGCAGGGTTATGGACGCCATTGGTTATTCTTCAGGGCTCTTAGCTCAATTTGCATCTTGTCCGTACTCGGACGCTATATCGTTTTAAAGGTAATTTGGATCTTTGTATTGTATATCTGTATTCTTGACTCATGGAGTCGTTGTTGAATATATTTGTTCTGTGGGTTCCATTGTGGACTAATGTGTAATGGTATTACTTCGTTTTCCACCCGCACGAAAGTGCCTGGTGGTCACCTTTGAATCGTTTCTATGCGGGTTTGGCAGGAATCGCTAAAACTTGCATAGGGCCGATTCTGAGGGTGTTACACAAGTTTAGCATAACACCTAAGATTTGAGGAATCATTCCATGGATTTGCGTTTCCCAAAACACCATATGCGTATGGAATAATCGAGATATGCAATGAAACCTTGTTTGACATGGTAAGATCAAAGGTGTAATTCATAAAACTGCCATTATATTTTAAAGATTAAAAGCTTTAGAGACTACCACTTTTTCACTGAAAAGAGCTCCATCATGATCCGTTGAAATGACACCATATAAAGTTATAGTTTGGGATCAAACCCAAGTTGTCCTTTCTGAAACATTGGTATGATATGCATAAGTGAGATGTTTACAACCAAAGTCGGATGAACATGTCTTCGTATGTTATTTCGAATAATCGTTGAGTATTCCTCCATAATACCAAAGACAAAAATGTTTGTCGCTTGGAACGTCAAGTTTCTTTGATAAGGAATTTTCCGTGAAAAGTTAAGTGGGAGCCGATAGAACTTTGATAAGGTTAAAAGAACCTTAGCTATATGTGCAAAGTTGCGCAGCGCTGAAAAGTGTTCCGGAGGCAGCAACAATTGTGGTTACGGAAGTCAAAGTTCCTATTGAACTAAGTAGGTCGGGTAAACAATCAAATACTAGAATTTGAAAGTAAATCATTATTGTTTGACAATGATGAACCGACTATATACAAAGAAGCGATGATGGGCCCTGACTCCTTCAAATGGCTTGAAGCCATAGAATCTGTGATAGTTCCATACACGAGAAATCAAGCTTTGAACTTGAAAGACCTTCTAGAAAGGTATAAAACCATACAGTCATGTTTGGATCTATAAAAAATAGACATGGATGTTTCACATCCATGAAATAGTTGACATGTTGGGAAAGAATTCACAACAATATTCAGAGGTTGACTATGACAAGATTTGATCTTTCATAGCGATATTTAGTCTAGACGGATTAATGTAGCAACCACTGCATATAATGTTGTTATGTGGTAGTTGAATAAACAAAACAAGTTCTTCTAATAGAATTGTTACCTAGGACGTGTGCATAACACGGTCCAAAGGGTTTTTTTAATTCAAGGATGCTAAAAGCATATGCAAACTTCAATGGTTGAAGTAAGCATCGTAGAGTTGGAATCTTCACCATGATGAAACTGTTAAAAGAGTTTAAATCCATCAGAGACGATGAATATGCTTGCATTTGCAAGAAAGTAAGTGGGAGCACTAAGACATATTTCTAATACATTATGTGGAATACATATTGTTGATTGCAAATCATGTATATTTTATTAACACATGTTAAGAATTTCATCTCGATGAAAGACTTAGGCAAAACCCGAATATTTGGCATCAATATCTATATAGATAGATTGAGACACTAATATGGTTGTGCCAAATGTATATAGATGAGATATTAAAAGAGTTGAATATGGAAATGACAAGAAAGGTTCTTGCCACACAAAAAGGATTAAATCGAAATTCAAGTGTATTGACACTTGATAAGTGAAACAAAGATTCAAGTATTTTTGATACTTGATGAATGAAATCAAAAAGAGTATTTTTCCAATCATACTATGATATGTACACATTTAGATATGTCCTATACTCTAAATGTTATGAGCATATACCAGAATGATTGATAAGATGATTATTGGATGATAGTAAATATATTCTTATGATCTTTTAAAAGAACTAAGAATATGTTGTTTTTGTAGAGGTGACAAATATATAGATAGTTCAGTGTAAAGAGTTACATTGATACTAGTTTTGTCACGAAGTATAAATTAAGTTTACCTCAATTTAAACTATGAGTGGCAGAATGTAATGGAAAGGAGATTCCATGATGGATTTGGATGAGTTCCAAATTTAAGACATTGTGATGGATACTACAACAAAAGGCTAAGTATATGACTGTTATTATAATAGCTAAAGAGGGTATTTGTGTCAAGTAGTTTGATTATAAAACTAGGTGTGGTTCACAGCAGGCTAGTACTATGAAGATATATTGTACGACAATATTATCAACATGTTTTAACCCCAAGGAACTAAAGGTCTAACCAAAGTACCAAATTTATACAATGCCATCTCATTAGAGAATGAGTGATGTGTAGAGACACAAATACATGCAATTTCACATGGACCTGTAAGTGTCGGATCCGAAGTTCGGTTGACCACTAGCAATCGTGTAAATACAACACCAGAAAGCCATAGGTGTTGAATACACAAAGTTTTGAAACTAGATTATTGTCTCTAGTGCAAGTGGGAGACTGTTGGAGATATGCCCAAGAGGCAATAATAAAGTGGTTCTTATCATATCTTCATACTTATGATAAATGTTTACATACCATGCTATAATTGTATTAACCGGAAACATTAATACTTGTGTGGTTTGTAAACATAAAAGAGTCCCTAGTAAAGCCTCTTGTTAAACTGGCTTGTTGGCTAATATATGATCATGATTTCCTGATCATGAACATTGAGATGTTATTAACAATAAGGTCATATCATTAGGAGAATGATGTGATGGACATACTCCTATAGTTAAGCGTAGCATAAGATCAAGTCATTCAAATAGTTCACTTGCTATAAGACTTCTGATACATAGTAACCTAATTCCTTCGACCATGAGATCATGCTAATCACCATCACCGGAAGGATGCTTTGATGACATCAAACACCACACCATAACTGGGTGGCTATAAAGGTGGCATTGAGTGTTCGGAAAGTATGCGTTGAGGCACATGGATCAAGAGTGGGATTTGTCCATCCATCTGACAGATAGATATATTCTGGGCCCTCTCGGTGGAATGTCATCCAATTAGCTTGCAAGCATGTGACTGGCTCACAAGGGATCACATATCACGGGAACGAGAAAATAATATTTATCGGTAACAAGGTTGAACAAGGTATACAGAGATACCGACGATCATACATCGGATAAGTAAAATATCGCGAGACAAAGGGAAATTGGTTTTGTATGTAAATGGTTCATTCGATATCAAAGTAATCGTAGAAATGTGTGGGAGCCATATGAATTTCCAGATTCCTCTATTGGTTATTAATCGGAGAAGAGTCTCGATCATGTCTGCATAATTCACGAACCGTAGGGAGACACACTTAAGGATCCGATGTTGTTTAGTAGATATGGAATGTGAGTAAAGAGACTGAATGTTGTTCGGAGTCTCGGATGGGATCCGGGATATCACGAGGAGATCCGAAATGTTCCGGATAATAATATTCATATAAGGAAAGTCCAATTTCGGAGTTCAGGAATGATTCCGGTGTTTTCACTGGAATGTTCTAGAAGGGTCTAGAAGGTTCACCATCCGGAAGGGTAAGGGTACATGGATGTGTCATGACAAAGTGTAATGGTTGCATCATGTCCTAGATCACTTGGCTGGACACTTGTAAGAGAGAAATCAAACTCTAATTTGAAAGTCAAAAAGGCAATTTGAAAAAGTCAAATCCCAACATGGTTTCTGAGTTAGGGAGGGTTTCTAAGATAGGGAGGGATTCCACCTGGGCTGGGAACACCCTTGTACGCCTCCCTACCTATATAAGGAGGGGTAGGGGCGCACCCCAAGGTATCCCCCTTGCCCTAGGCGCCCAAGACCCAATCCCTAGGCCGCCGCTGCCCCCCAAGCCGCCGACGCCCTAGATTCCCTCTAAACCGCCACTGTCGTCTAGCCTAAACCCTAGCCGCCGGCTGCCCTCTTCCCTTGGCATCTAAAACCTAGATCGTCGAGGCCCTCTTCTACTCCACCATACTCGCTCCGGCTTAGGCGAAGCCCTGCGGGATCTCCCCTCTACTTCTGACACCACGCCGTCGTGCTGCCGAAATCACGAGGAGAGAGCTACAACCTCTGCTGCCTGCCAGAACAAGGAAGAGGAAGGTCTTCATCGAGTATCGTACGTGTGACCGACTACGGGAGCGCTGCCGGAACGCGGCGGCGGAAGGATCGCCTACGAGATCTTGAGATCGGCAAGTGAACGACTACATCACCCACGAGAATCTGCCCTCGTTAACCGCTTTGGATCTTCGAGGGTTAGTACTCTATCGACTCGTTGCTACAATCTAGTAGATAGATCTTGGCTTGTGTGTGTTCATGCGATAGAATTTTTTTTGTTTTCCATGCTACAAACCCCTACATATTCTTGAATATTTTAATAGATGCTTTCCACAAATGAAAGAGTCTAATGCCTTGCAGGAGCCTATGGAATAAGAAATTGTTGAAACTGGAAGCTCATTAGATGAAAAAGAGGAGAGTGATGAACAAAAGGAGGAAGAATGGATTATCTACCCATGCCTACCTTCTAATGAGAGTAACTCTTTATCCCTTACATTATTTGATTGTCCCCCATCCTTACCAAAGGAGGATGAATGTTATGTTCCTGTGGATCCTTTTGAAATATCTACTTTGCGTAAAACCTGTGAAGGTTTTAATCCCACTATTTTTGAGCTTGATAGAAATTATGTGTTTGTAGATCATGAAAATCATGCTTTATGTGATAGCTATATTGTTGAGTTTATTCATGAGGATACTGAAAATTATTATGAGAGAGGAAAGCATGGTCGTAGAACTTCATGGTAATGAAACACCTCTCTATGTGCTGAAAGTTTTGAAGTTACTCTTATTTTATATTCCTATGCTTGTCACTTTGTTCTTTATGAATTTATTTGCACACGAGATTCCTATGCATAGGAAGTGGGTTAGACTTAAATGTGTTTTGAATTTGCTTCTTGATGCTCTCTTTTATTTCAATTCATATTTCTTATGTGAGCATCTTCTCAAGCTATCAAGACTAACTTAAAGGTGTTAAAGAAAAGTACTTATTGGGAAATAACCCAAGAGTTTCCTTGAGTCTTGGAAGTTATTACTTCAGTAATGAACTCTTCTAATACTTTTTTTGTGCCAAGAATGACCTCTAATGAGAGGGAAGTAAGATTTGGGGAGTTGCTGTCCCGAAACAGATTTCTCTCCTAGACCATTAAACATCGCGAGGAGTCTCTGTAAGTCGGATTGATCTGCAAATTTACGAATAAATCCCTCAGTATATTAGCTAACTTTTGTTAGTTCAACACTTTTTTAGTTGAGCAACAGAAGATTTTCGAAAAAATCGATTTCTACCTGCTGGTCTGTTTTGACAGATTTCTGCCATTATTTGCATTTGCTTCTTATTGATTTCTTTTTGAGTTCTCTTTTAGGTAATTGAGCTTTTTGCAGGAGTTGATACATTAGCTTGTGTTTTTAGTGAAAAGTTTTGTTGTTACAAGCTAGGACCAAAGGTCTATTATCTTTTGAATACACTAATGTTGCTAATAAAGATTGTGTGAAGTTTTGTATGCAAGAAAAATTTCAGGTGTAGAGAAAGAATTGTAGGGTTCGCGGCATAGAAAACAAAAAATTTCCTACGATGGGAACAACTATGTACCAAGATCTATCTACTAGATACAAACATCGAGCGGATGTATATCTGTAGAGAACATACCCTTGAAGACCGACAAAGCTTAACGAGTCCAAACTCGTGGTTGATGTAGACGATCTCTTGTCGATCTCAAGATCGAGAGGAAGTCCTAGCGCCGCAAAACAGCAGTGCATCCGTTCTCGCACACACGTTCGAGGCACCGAGCAACCTCCGCCTCCTCGCTCCAGCGATGCAGCGGAAGCACAACTCTTTCTTGCCGAATAGCCACCGGGAACATGTATCTCGCTAGTCCGAGACCATGGGGGATAAATTCTAGAGGGGGAGAGAGATCCTTCACGAGGAGGTGTGAGTGAGAGAGAGTGAGGGGGATCCTTTTATAGGGAGAGGGGGGCACCCAAGGGGCCATGCACCCAGCCATGGGTCTGCCCCCACCTCTTCCACATTCATGTGGGTGGACACTCCACTCACTCAAATTCCTTTCAATTCCCTCCACTCAAAAACCCACTCAAATTCCCATTAAATTTCCACCAAATTTAATGCAATCTCTCATTAAATAAAACTCCTTTTATTTATTCAGAATTTTGTCAATTACTTTAATGACAAACATTCACATATAACCCCTTGCTAGTATTTCATTTCACATGCAGAAACACTTCCTGCAATTTCACCCGAAAACCCGTTTCGGTATCTAGTGAAATAAATTCCTATGCTTGTTATTCTTTTTGACATGAAACTTTTGCTCCAAATGGATGTCGGTGTCTCTTAAGTGTGTAACCCTACGGTTCGCAAATAATATGGATATGATCGAGACCCCTCTCAGATCAATAATCAGAAGCGGGATCTGGAGACCCATACTGACTCCCACACATTCAACGATGACTTTCTTGTGATCGTCGGAACCTTTTATGCTAGTATCTTAATCCCTTTGTTTCACGATATATTACATGTCCGAGATTCGATCATCGGTATCTCCATACCTAGTTTGATCTCGTTACTGACATGCACTCTTTTCTTGTTCCCGTGATATAACATTCTAGTGATCAAATCACTTGCTTGCAAGATAACCAATGTGATATCACCGAGAGGGCCCAGAGTATATCTATCCATCATCGGGATGAACAAATTACACTCTCGATCCATGGGCCTCAACATAACACTTTATTAGTTCTGAATCCATCTTTATAATCACCCTGTTACGGTGTGACGTTTGATGTTATCAAGAAACTCTTCCGGTGTTAGTGATTGACATGATCTCATGGTCTAAGGATTAGGATCACTTCGTAAGTTGTTATAGCAATATAAACTCAATGACTTTGATCGTAATGCTATACTTCGGATGAATGTTCATCACACCATTACACTAATGTTGTGACCTCGTTATTAACAACATCCAATGTCCATGATCAGGAAACCTATGATCATCTTGTTAATCAACGAGCTAGTTTATAAGAGAGGCATAACTAGGAACTTCCTTTTTGTTTATTAAACACACATGTATTAACGTTTCCATATTAATACAATTATAGCATGTAAAATAAACATTTATCATAAACAAGGAATACGATAATAACCACTTTATTATTGCCTCTCGGGCATATTCCCTTCAGTCTCGCACTTGCACTAGAGACAATAATCTAGTTTGAAAACTTTGCGTATTGAACACCTATGGCTTTCTGGTGTTCCATATACGCAATTGCAAGTGGTTAACATAATCTACGGATCTGACGCTTCAGGTCCGTGTGTATTTGCATGTCTTTGCGTCTTCACGCATCACTCATTCTCCAATGAGATGGCATTGTATAAATTTGGTCTTTGGTGAGACCTTTAGTTCCTTGGGGTTAAATCATGTCGATACTATTGTCGTACAATATATCTTTAGTGTTAGCCCATTGCGAACCACACCTTAGTTTGATAACAAACTTCTTGACACAAATTCCCTCCTTTGCTACTACTATAGCAGTCATATACTTAGCCTTTTTGTTGTAGTATTCGTCACAATGTCTTAAAATGGATTTCATCCAAATCCATCATGGAATCTTTTTTCCATTACATTGTGCCACCCATAGTTTAAATTGAGATAAACTTAATTTGTATCTTGTGACAAAACTAGTATAAATGTAACGCTTTACAATGAACTATTTGTAATTGTTTGTCACCTCTACACAAATATATTCTTAGTTCTTCCAAAAGATCATAAGAATTTCCTTACTATTGTCCAATGATCATTTTATGATTCATTCTGGTATATGCTCATAACACTTAGAGCATAGGACATATCTGGATGTGTACATATCATGGTATGATTGATCAAATCATTCTTGTGATTTTACTCATCAAGTGTCAAAGCACTTGAATCTTGTTTCACTTATCAAGTGTCGATACACTTGAATCTTGATTCAATTCCTTTCATGCGACAAGAACCGTTTCTTGTCATTTCTATATTGAACTCCTTCAATATATCATATATGTACTTTTGACACAACCATATTAGCGTCACGGTCTATCCACTATAGACATTCATGCTAAATATTCGGGTTTTGCCTAAGTTTTTCATCGAAATGAAATTCTAAACCTTTGTCAATAAAAGATACATCATTTCTAATCAACAAGATGTCCTCCACATAATGTATTAGAAATATGTCTTAGCGCTCCCACTTAATTTCTTGCAAATGCAAGCATCTTCATCGTCTCCTGATGAAAAACTCCTTTTTCATCATGGTGAAGATTCCAACTCCGCGATGCTTACTTCAACCATTGAAGTTTGCATGCCCCTTTTAGCATCCTTTGAATTAACAAAACCCTTTGGATCGTGTCATGTACGCGTCCTAGGTAACCATTCTATTAAAAGAACTTTATTTTGTTTATTCATCTACCATATACCAAATTATATGTAGTGGTTTCTACTTTAATCCGTCCAGACTAAATATCGCTATGAAAGATCAAATCTTGTCATAGTCAACTCCTTGAACATTGTCATAAAATACTTTACGACATGTCGAATATTTCATAGATGTGAGACATCCATGTCTGTTTCTTTATAGATCCAAATACGACCGATAGGTTTTTACACCTTTCCGGAGGGTCTTCCAAGTTTAAAACTTGATTTCTCGTGTATGGAACTATCACGGATTTTATGGCTTCAAGCCATTTGACGGAGTTAGGGCCCATCATCGCTTCTTTGTAGTTGGTTCATCATTGTCAAACAATAATGATTTACTCTCAAATCTCAATCATTTGATTGTTTATCCGACCTTCTTTGTTCAATAGGAACTTTAGACCTCCGTGACCGCAACCTTTGAGGCACGTGATCCATGAGCATTCTGGCTGCCTCCGGAACATTTTCCGGCGCTGCGCAACTCAGAACATATAGCTCAGGTTCGTCAACCTTATCAAAGTTCTATTGTCCTCCCACTTAACATTTATGAAAAATTCCTTCTTCAAGAAACTTCATGTTTCAAGCGACAAACCCTTTTGTCCTTGGTGTTATGGAGGAATAACCAATTATTATTCGAAATAACCTACAAAGACATGTTGATCCGACTTCGGTTGTAAACATCTTACTTATGTTTAGCATACCAAAATTTAAGAAATGAAAACTTGGGTTTTACCCCAAACCATAACTTCCATGGTGTCATTTCAATGGATCAAGATGGAGCTCTTTTCAGTGTAAAAGCTGAAGTCTCTAAAGCTTTAATATTTTAAAACATAATGGCAGTTTTATAATTAACACCTTTGATCCAACCATGTCAAACAAGGTTTCATTACAAATCTCAAACACTCCATATTCCTATGGTGTTTCGGGAGATGTAAATCTAGGTGTTTTGCTAAACTTGTAACTCAAATAAATCCCTTTTATGATTGTAACATCCCAAAAAAAACTAAACTTGGATCATCAAACTCTAATCATCAAAATTAGGGTTAACAAAAACTTTTCTAAATAAAATTATGGAAGCATGCATGTGAGTATGCATTTCATTTTGAATTCTTTTGAACCACCTTGTTTGTGTGTTTCTTTGCTTGTAAATGGATGCTTAGGTGAAATAAACATCATCTAAAACATTTCCCACACTTTTCCCAAAGACAAATAAAGCAAAACAAATAAAATAAAGGAATGGTCATTTTGACCAATTTAACTCTCATGCCTACTTTGGCTGTCTCAAACTTTCAGAACCTAACAGAAACTTTTCTGGATCTTTGCACCCCTTGAATGTACTCATAACACAGTATCAAGGCCCACTCTGTGATCATCCAGAAACTTTCAAATGCATAATTTAAATGACAATTCAAAATTGAATCCTTATCATATGGGAAGATCCCACTTTTTCAAAAACCACTCAAACCAACTCAACTTTCAAAACCGAAGCATCTGCAGACTCACCAGCACCAATCTAGCACACTCACCAAAAATCTTTTCAAAATTCAAAACTTGAATTCATGCGGCCATTTCAACAAACACTTGGCAGACACAAATCAAACAAAATCCAAACACTATTGTGAGCAGTGATTCTTGCCTAACTGGTTCCCTATCAAGCTCACAACCAGCTCAGTAGATCATCTAGCAAGATTAACCAAGCACTAGCACCACTGTGAGCTTGCCAAAACCATCAATGGTGAACAGCCGAAGCCAACCTTGTCACCCCCATGTCGACAACAAGCTAGAAGGAGAAACAAGCCTAGCCAACATGTCTGGGAGGCAGCCCACCGTCCATCGCCACTCCCTGTCCAGCGCTCGAAACCTGCCAGCCACTGGACCACACGCACGGACCTCGCCCAGACCGCCAGCGACCATGCCGAGCATGCGCCAGAGCGCCACCCTTTACCGAAGCCCACAGACCGTGCGCCGCCCTCGCCGCGTGCATATACGATCACCACCGACCCAGGAGACCGCCAGACATCCCCGTTCGCCGCCCCGTGACGCACAGCCACCGCTCGCCGTCGAAGACGCCGCCTCTGCCGCGCAGAGCGTCGCGTGTTCCAGACCAACCCGCACCGCCCCACGTCTCGCCACCGTAGCGTTGAGCATCGCCAGGGTACACCGCACCGTCCCCTACCTTCGCCTATGCCAATAGCCATCTGTACCATCGCCCCCGACGAGCTCACCGTGCGCCCCGTCGGTCCCCTCGCTCGACTATAAATAGAGGCCACCCCCGTTCGAATTCTTCACACCATTCTACTCCCCTGTCATCACTGATCGTGCCACACCGTTCCCGGAGCAAGGCGAGCAGCACATCGCCGGAATTTCACCGGAGCCTGCCGCCTCTGGACAAAAAGGGCGCCATCGATTTCGTCCACCCTAGGAGCTGCCGCGACCACCCCTGAGTTCGCCGTCGTCGACTTCGTCGTTCGCCCGCCTCGCCGACCCTCACCAGCACCTCGGTGAGCCCCCAGCAACCCCCACTGGCTGCGCTAGGTTTCTGTCTCGCCGGCGTTGCTCAACGTCGACGATGACTCTCAGCTATTGGATTAGAATCAGATCGAACGACCCACATCGTCCCATACCGCTTCGCACCCCCTGTCTCACTGACGTGTGGGGACACCCACTTAAACAGCCCGCAGAAGCGCTGCTCTTAGCAGGCCGGCCCAGTATCGTTTCCCGCGTAGCCCAGTTATTTGAATTAAACCTTTTCCATTTTATTTCAAAACACACTTCTGTACCCAGTTTCAAAAATCAACCCTGATCGATTCAGTGCACCAAATTGAATGAAACCAATTTTGTTAGAAAGGTCTGGGAATGCTGAATCCAATCCCGTTGGATTCAAGTCATTTGGATCTATAGATCACCCATGATAAAAATAACAAGGCAGAAGCTTTTCTGCATTCAAACATTTTTAAAATTTACACCATAATAGCTTTTGAGTTGATTCCAACTCTCAAAAATCACATTTAACCATACCTTTCAGAATATATAAAAATATATATAGTTTTACTTGCAGAAATAATGTTCAAGTAATAAAAGAATGCCCCATAGGCATTTCTAGCCATTTTATTTAATTAAAATAAAAGGGTAAAACCTTATTAAATTGTGACACCACTTTAAATCATATTCCCATGGACTAAAATATGTGGTGATGACATATGTCAACATGATCCCATGTTTGGTTTGGAGAATATTAAATCTTAAGTAATGTTTCAATGAGTAGAAATTACTTTTCTAAAAATAAAAGGAATTCAACCAAGCCTTAATCTTGAAATGTTAGTGATGATGTTAGATCATCTATAGGACCCTTGTGTGTGATGATTGCAAGTAGTTAAGTATTGTTTGGTGATTGTGTACCTCGTATTTATTCATAGACGCTAGTACCGACCAAGGATACGAGGAGGAAGGAGGATTCTACGAAGAAGAAGCCGAGGAGAACTTCAACCACTGCTCTGCACAAGGCAAGCTAAAACTTGCAAGACATTCTACTTTATCAAGCTTTGCTAATCAAGTTGACCAATGCAAGCTTATACTGATATTGTGCAAGCTAACACTTGCAAGATACTTTACCTATGCAAGCCAATACTTGCTTGTTACCATGACCACTATATGCCTTAAGCATATATGATCATCCCCACTTGATAAACCAATCCTAGTTTTACTTGCAAGCTTCTTACTTTATTTCTTTATCAAAGCTCTTACCTAGATTTTACCTAAGTGAATGGTAGATACTAGAAAGATATTTGAAGGTTGCATAAAGAGCATAAAATTTGGCCTAAGCTAGATAGTCTTGATGTCATCTTAAGGCATGAGATTGAACTTAGTTAGAACTCCACTAGTTTACCACCCTCATTAATTGCTTACCCCCACTTGTAGATGCAAGTGCTAAGCATAAAACTTGATCAACTTTAGATGGAAATACCTGGTGGAAAAATGGTTATGAAAACCTTGGAATGATGGATCATTCTATTGAAATGTTTTGGACATGTGTTTCCGAAAACACCTGATGATTTTGGTGATGAAAATGTTGAGGCATGAGCCTTAGCCCTTTATAAAACTGATGGTTGTCTGGATGCGATACCATTCCAATTTTATCATACAACCACAATACCCGAAGATTGGGTAGGGCTTGACTGGAAACCTATATACCTTTGTATTAGCTCCCTCACGGCCAAGGTCTGAGCTGAGGCTACCTTGTGAAGATTGTCCACCTGTGCAGTACCCAAGATGACAGTTGGTCATGGTTGGGAGGCCAAACTCACAGGAGAGGTGCTTATACTAGGGCCTGTAATCGAAAGGTTAGGATTGATTATCCGCATACTGAGTATGGTGAATTCAGGATTTGTTCCTGACGGATGTATCGAATGTTGTGGTGAAAGTGTACAATCTCTGCAGAGTGTCAAACTATTCGAATAGCCGCCTCCGCGGTTATGGACAGTTGGAGTGGCCATACTGTTCCCCCGTCAGACTTTTCAAAATGACTTGTGAAATGAATCGAGACTTTGACTTGACCACAACAGGGTTGTGACATGAGTTACAAGATCCTGTTTAGGAGTTATAAAATTTTGATTAGCTTTGGAACTTCGTAGAGATAAATCTGGCTTTTGCAAAACAATCCTAGAGCCTAGTATCCTATTATCCAAAAACCCCTTTCACTTGTTAGTATTAGTTTGCGAGTACTTAAAGAGTACTCATGGCTTTGTCCCTGGCTATTCCCATGGCCAGACTATGAAGAGGAGTACCTGGAGGATGGACCCCAGGAAGGTTACGATAACTAGGATCATCTCCCATCGTCAGCATTGCCTGTGACCCCGAAGATGGAGCTTCGCCTACGCTACCGTTATTATTACATATTCCGCTGCTTGATGTTGTATTAAGAACCGGGTCATGAGATCCCTATTTGTGTAAGAACTTATGTATCGTTTGTAATGGATGATGTACTCTAGTATCCAATTATGTTATGTCTCGCAAAAATGGTAATCCTGGGATTGCAATGTATGGCATAACAGGCATCTAGGATTAAAAATCCGGGTGTTGACAAGTTAGTATCAGAGCCATCCTGACCATAGGAGACCCTAGTTAGACTGGACATTTGAACCAAAAACTTAGTTTCAAAACCAAAGAAAAAAAATATTTACAAAAAACTTATTCTCATTCTTACCCCTTGGATTCTCTCATGAAAATTCATGTTCCTCAAAAACTCTTGCAAAATACATAAAATTTGACACAGTTGATCACTCTACTAACTTACTCATCCTATATTCTTATAGATGGACGTGAAGTACATCAAGTATTACCAACTGGGGAATCTAGGAGACCTTATCTTTGAGAGGGATTTGGACCAGCTTTCAGAACTTCTGGAGCGTCCGCACCCCGAGTTCTTCGGAGCTCAGCTCAATGATCAAGGAGGATAAGATCTGCAGTGGATAATTGTTGCAAGTCTCCGAGGAAAGATTGAACCTCCCACTGCTGAGGGAATTCAGTTTACCTTAAGAGAGAACAACTGGCTCGATGGACTTGCCAGGGCCATGCAGGAAGCTCTTTCCCGTCTGTGTGGGCAGAGCATCAATCAGATCAAGGGTACTCGCTTTGAGTTTTGCCCGAGGCGTGATGCAAATGGACAACCACTGGAAGCACCATACCACCCTGAGCTGAAGACCCAATTGGACCACCTTAGCTTCATGATGTACGATCGTCAGCAAGAGTTGGACAACTGCCGTGACTACTCCAACCACAAGTCTGCTATCATCAAGACGAAGGACCAAACCATCGCCATGCTAGCAAAGGATCGCAAGTCTCGCCGCCGTCAGCTCGACAAGAAGGAGCGCATTATTGCCCGTCTTCGCCACCGCATCTCATCTCTTGAGGAGACCATCCACGAGAGAGACATGCAGTTGGAGGAAAGGGAGAATGTCGGAGAGGACCTTCGTGGAGACCCCTACTCCTATCTCAGCGATGACGATGATTTTCTGGAGGATCGGGCTATGGACTTCTTCACCGATGAAGATGATTTCGCCTTCATCGATGATGATGAGGATGATGAAGCCACAGATTCCGAGGAGTAGTAGCACTTGAGCACTAGCGTAGTGAGTAGTATTCGGTCCCACTGTATCGTAGTTCTCAGAATGGTTCTTAAAACCATCTGCTTTCCTTTGTTGTGGTGTGTGTTGTATCGTGTGTTATGAATGAATGAATGAAAAAGCAAGTTGCTAGAAGATTGGAGTCAAACTTTAAAAACTTTTCAAAGACCCCAAAACCTTAGAAATTTCCCTCTTTTCTCATGATCTATCTCAATCTTCAGATGCCACGTGGAGGAAGTGGTTCATCCCCGGACCCGATGTTGCAGATTCTGCAAATGTTGACTTCTGACCGCGAAGCTGAAAGAGCGGAACGTCAAGCCAACCTAGCCACCCTTCCGCAGATAGCCCAGCTTGCCCACAACAACCAAGGCCACGGAAATCAGGACAACCATGGATCTAAGCTTAAAAATTTCCAGAATACCAACCCACCTGTTTTCACTAAGTCAGAAGAACCCCTAGACGCCGATGATTGGCTGCAGACCATGGAAAATAACCTAGAAGTCGCCGGAGTGGAAGCCAACGAGAAAGTTCTGTTCGCCACCCACTATCTAGCCGGAGATGCCAGGGCATGGTGGAACAGTGTTCGCGCAATGACCGGAGGCCAGATGATGACCTGGGAGGAATTCAAGGTCAAGTTTAGCAGAACCCATGTGCCACCGGGTTTAATCAAGAGGATGAGAGACGAGTTCAGAGAACTGAAGCAAGGAAGGATGACTGTAGTAGAATACCGTGACAATTTTTTGTCATTAGCTAGGTATGCCCCGGATGAGATCGACACCGAATCCAAGAAGAAAGAAAGATTCCTGAATGGTCTGCATGATGAGATGCAGACTATGTTAGTCAATATCCCCTTTGCGGATATTGAAGCCCTTGTTGACTCTGCTATCCAGATGGAAGGAAAGATCAGCCAAGTCAATGAAAACCGCAAGCATCGCATGATGAATCAGCCAGGAACCCATCAGACCCCAAAATATCGCCCCAACTCATCTCCAGGATTTGCCCCAAGAACCAACAGACCCCCGATGAACCGTCCGACCTATCCCAACCGTGGAAACCCTAGACCCGAAGGAAATCACAACAACCCCGGCAACTCTAGCAATTTCAATCGTGCCCCACTCAAGTTCAACAACAACAATGCTACCGCCAACGCCAACACTGCCCCTAGGACTGGAAGCAATGATGTGCCTGTAGCAGCAAAGGACAAGTCGCAAGTGACTTGTTATGACTGTGGAAATAAAGGCCATTATTCCAACGAGTGCCCCAACAAGAAGAATGCTACAGCCCCAATGCCAATGTCCCAACTCAGCAGTAGCGTCGTGTTCAGCCAGGAAGAAGATTTGCCCCAGGGAATTCACTCAACCGCAACAGCCGTCTTTTTCTCATGCATGCTGAAGAAGCTCAGGAAGCGCCAGACGTCGTGCTGGTTATGTTTTCTGTTAATTCTGTACTTCCAAGAGTGTTGTTTGATTCTGGTGCATCGCATTCATTTGTCACCGAAGAATTTACATGCACTAGTAAAATTCAACCAACCAAACTAAAGCATGTTATGATTGTTCAAATTCCCGGATCAACCACCAAGGCTAGGCAAATTTGCAAAGTCGTCCCTATCTGAATCCATGGCATAGATTTTTATGCAAATCTGATAGTACTCGGAACTAAAGGTTTGGAAGTAGTACTAGGATTGGATTGGATGTCCAAACATAAAGGATTGATTGACTGTGCCAAGAAAGCCATAACCATGACCAGTACAGCCGGAATATCTGTCGAGCATATATCTGAAACCTTACCTCGCCAATTCAAATGCAACAAGAGTATAGCCCAACCTACCATTGACCAAGTCCAGATAGTCTGTGAATACCCCGATGTATTTCCAGATGTTTTGCCCGGTATGCCCCCAGATCGGGATATCGAGTTTATCATCGAACTAATCCCCGGAACTGGACCCATAGCCCAGAGACCATATAGTATGAACCCGTCAGAGCTCGAAGAACTGAAGAAGCAGCTGGATGCCATGCTGGAAATTGGATTGATTCAACCAAGTGCGTCACCATGGAGATCACCTATTTTGTTTGTGGACAAGAAAGATGGAGGTAACCGTCTGTGTACGGATTATCGGAAGTTGAATCATGTCACCATCAAGAACAAGTATCCCTTGCCCAAGATAGAAGATTTGTTTGATCAGTTGACCGGTGCCAAAGTGTTTTCTAAGATTGATCTTAGGACTGGCTATCATCAACTCAACATTTGCGCAGAGGATATTCCCAAGACTGCCTTTACCACCAAATATGGATTATACGAGTATACTGTTATGTCTTTTGGATTAACCAATGCCCCTACTTATTTCATGAATCTCATGAATAAGATTTTTATGGACTTCCTGGATAAGTTTGTCGTTGTTTTCATCGATGACATTCTGATTTATTCCAAATCGGAAGAAGAACATGAGCTACACCTAAGGACCATTCTTGGAACCCTTAGAGAGCATCAGCTGTATGCCAAGTTTAGCAAATGTGAATTCTGGTTACAGGAGGTAGGATTCCTCGGTCACATTGTATCAGCCGGAGGAATTGCCGTTGACCCTGTAAAAGTGAAAGATGTCGAAGATTGGCAAGCCCCAACCACTCAAACCCAAGTTCGTGCATTTCTCGGATTGGCGGGATACCACCGCAAGTTCGTAGAAGGATTCTCGAGTATCGCCAGACCCATGACCCAATTGCTGAAGAAGGACAAGAAGTTTGAATGGACCAACAAATGTGAAGCGAGTTTTCAAGAACTCAAGAGGAGATTGATTTCAGCCCCAATTAGGAGTCATGTCGGATATCACGAAGCCCTTCGATGTGTATTGTGACGCATCCAAGATCGGTCTCGGATGTGTACTAATGCAAGAAGGCAAAGTTATATCTTATCTATCTTGACAACTGAAGCAGCACGAGCAAAACTACCCAACCCATGATCTCGAACTCGCAGTCGTAGTTCTAGCCCTGAAAACATGGAGACATTACCTGATGGGAAACCGTTGTGAAATTTATTCAGATCACAAGAGCCTAAAGTATATATTCACTCAGAAGGAGCTGAATATGAGGCAGAGAAGATGGATAGAGCTAATCAAGTATTACGACCTGGACATTCACTATCACCCTGGTAAAGCCAACGTGGTAGCAGATGCCCTTAGCAGATTGCCGTGCCGCTTGAACTCCATGATTTTGAAGGAGCAACCAAGTTTGCACAAAGAGATGGAAGATTTTCGAATGGAATTAGTAAGTGAAGGATTTTTGGCTAGCATAGAACTTCAGCCCACTTTGATCAGTCAGATTAAAGAGGCACAGAAGGGAAATGCTAGTATTAACGGAATCAAGCATCGTATCGGTACAGGCAAAGTACCTGGATTCACCGAAGACGAAGAAGGAGTTTTGTGGTACAAAGGACGCCTTTGTGTACCAGCAGATTCTGAGTTGAAAGAAGTTATTTTGAAGGAGGCTCATGATACTCTTTATTCTATCCATCCCGGAGGAACTAAGATGTATCAAGATTTAAAAGAGCAATTTTGGTGGCATAAGATGAAGAGATAAATCGGAAGCTATATCGACAAGTGTGATATTTGTCAGCGAGTCAAGGCAGGACAACAAAGACCCGCTGGATTGTTGCAACCCTTGCAGATTCCAGAATGGAAATGGGATTCTGTAGGAATGGACTTTATCACTGGACTGCCTACTTCTAGTAGGGGAAATGACTCTATCTGGGTCATAGTGCACAGATTGTCCAAAGTCGCCCATTTCTTGCCCGTCAAGACCACCTATTAGAGTTCGAAACTAGCTGAGTTATACATCGCTAGAATCGTTAGTTTGCATGGAGTCCCCAAGAACATCGTATCGGATCGAGGAACTCATTTACCTCGAGATTCTGGAAGAAAGTCCAAGTAGGTTTAGGAACCCGTCTAGATTTCAGTACCGCGTATCACCCTCAGACCGATGGACAAACGGAGCGAGTAAATCAAATACTCGAAGATATGCTGAGAGCATGTGTGTTAGAATATGGATCCAAGTGGGAAGACTGTCTGCCATTTGCAGAATTTTCATACAACCACAGTTATCAAGCCAGTTTGCAAATGGCCCCATTTGAATTCATGTACGGAAGGAAGTGTCGTACCCCTTTGAACTGGTCGGAAGTAGGAGAGAGTCAGATTTTCGGACGTGACATCCTACGAGAAGCAGAAGAGAAGGTTCACAAGATTCGTGAGCACCTCAAGACCGCCCAGTCCCGACAGAAGAGTTACGCCGACAAGAGACGTAGAGACCTCGCCTTCAACATAGGAGATTTTGTTTATCTGAAAGTGTCGCCATTGAAGGGAATGCAGTGTTTCCAACTCAAAGGAAAGTTAGCCCCCAGATATATCGGACCTTTCCAGATTCTGAACCGTCGAGGAGAAGTATCGTATCAATTGGAACTACCCGAAGAGATGGCAGCCGTGCACAATGTGTTCCATATCTCGTTACTCCGCAAGTGTCTCGAAGTCCCCGAGAAGACCGAAGTGTTCAAAAATATCTACCACCAGACCATAGAGATCAACGATGACCTAACCTATCCCGAAGTACCCATCCGTATTTTGGAAGAAGCTTTTCGAACTACCCGAATCCGAAGCATCAAGTTTCTCAAGATTCAGTGGAGCAACCACACAGAAGAGGAAGCTACCTGGGAGCGCGAACATCACATCAGGACAGAGTTTCCCGATCTCTTCAAATCCTAGGTAATCTTTTTGTCCTTTTTCAAATCTCGGGACGAGATTTTGTTTAAGGGGGGAAGGTTTGTAACATCCCAAAAAAAACTAAACTTGGATCATCAAACTCTAATCATCAAAATTAGGGTTAACAAAAACTTTTCTAAATAAAATTATGGAAGCATGCATGTGAGTATGCATTTCATTTTGAATTATTTTGAACCACCTTGTTTGTGTGTTTCTTTGCTTGTAAATGGATGCTTAGGTGAAATAAACATCATCTAAAACATTTCCCACACTTTTCCCAAAGACAAATAAAGCAAAACAAATAAAATAAAGGAATGGTCATTTTGACCAATTTAACTCCCATGCCTACTTTGGCTGTCTCAAACTTTCAGAACCTAACAGAAACTTTTCTGGATCTTTGCACCCCTTGAATGTACTCATAACACAGTATCAAGTCCCACTCGGTGATCATCCAGAAACTTTCAAATGCATAGTTTAAATGACAATTCAAAATTGAATCCTTATCATATGGGAAGATCCCACTTTTTCAAAAACCACTCAAACCAACTCAACTTTCAAAACCCAAGCATCTGCAGACTCACCAGCACCAATCTAGCACACTCACCAAAAATCTTTTCAAAATTCAAAACTTGAATTCATGCGGCCATTTCATCAAACACTTGGCAGACACAAATCAAACAAAATCCAAACACTATTGTGAGCAGTGATTCTTGCCTAACTGGTTCCCTATCTAGCTCACAACCAGCTCAGTAGATCATCTAGCAAGATTAACCAAGCACTAGCACCACTGTGAGCTTGCCAAAACCATCAATGGTGAACAGCCGAAGCCAACCTTGTCACCCCCATGTTGACAGCAAGCTAGGAGGAGAAACAAGCCTAGCCAACATGTCTGGGAGGCAGCCCACCGTCCACCGCCACTCCCTGTCCAGCGCTTGAACCCTGCTAGCCATTGGACCACACGCACGGACCGCGCCCAGACCGCCAGCGACCATGCCGAGCATGCACCAGAGCGCCACCCTTTACCGAAGCCCATAGACCGCGTGCCGCCCTCGCCGCGTGCATATACGATCACCACCGATCCAGGAGACCGCCAGACATCCCCGTTCGCCGCCCTGTGACGCACAGCCACCGCTCGCCGTCGAAGACGCCGCCTCTACCGCGCAGAGCGTCACGTGTTCCAGACCAACCCGCACCGCCCCACGTCTCACCACCGTAGCGTTGAGCATCGCCAGGGAACACCGCACCGTCCCCTACCTTCGCCCATGCCAATAGTCGTATGTACCATCGCCCCCGACGAGCTCACCGTGCGCCCCGTCGGTCCCCTCGCTCGACTATAAATAGAGGCCACCCCCGTTCGAATTCTTCACACCATTCTACTCCCCTCTCATCACTGATCGTGCCACACCATTCCCGGAGCAAGGCGAGCAGCACATCGCCGGAATTTCACCGGAGCCCGCTGCCTCTGGAGAAGAAGGGCGCCATCGATTTCGTCCACCCCAGGAGCTGCCGTGACCACCCCTGAGTTCGCCGTCGTCGACTTCGTCGTTCGCCCGCCTCGCCGACCCTCGCTAGCACCCCGGTGAGCCCCCAGCAACCCCCACTGGCCGCGCTAGGTTTCTGTCTCGCCGGCGTTGCTCAACGTCGACGATGACTCTCAGCTATTGGATTAGAATCAGATCGAACGACCCACATCGTCCCATACCGCTTCGCACCCCCTGTCTCACTGACGTGTGGGGACACCCACTTAAACAGCCCGCGGAAGCGCTGCTCTTAGCAGGACGGCCCAGTATCGTTTCCCGCGCAGCCCAGTTATTTGAATTAAACTTTTTCCATTTTATTTCAAAACACACTTATGTACCCATTTTCAAAAATCAACCCAGATCGATTTAGTGCACCAAATTGAATGAAACCAATTTTGTTAGAAAGGTCTGGGAATGCTGAATCCAATCCCGTTGGATTCAAGTCATTTGGATCTATAGATCACCCATGGTAAAAATAACAAGGCAGAAGCTTTTCTGCATTCAAACATTTTTAAAATTTACACCATAATAGCTTTTGAGTTGATTCCAACTCTCAAAAATCACATTTAACCATACCTTTCAGAATATATAAAATATATATAGTTTTACTTGCAGAAATAATTTTCAAGTAATAAAAGAATGCCCCATAGGCATTTCTAGCCACTTTATTTAATTAAAATAAAAAGGTAAAACCTTATTAAATTGTGACACCACTTTAAATCATATTCCCATGGACTAAAATATGTGGTGATGACATATGTCAACATGATCCCATGTTTGGTTTGGAGAATATTAAATCTTAAGTAATGTTTCAATGAGTAGAAATTACTTTTCTAAAAATAAAAGGAATTCAACCAAGCCTTAATCTTGAAATGTTAGTGATGATGTTAGTCATCTATAGGACCCTTGTGTGTGATGGTTGCAAGTAGTTAAGTATTGTTTGGTGATTGTGTACCTCGTATTTATTCATAGACGCTAGTACCGACCAAGGATACGAGGAGGAAGGAGGATTCTACGAAGAAGAAGCCGAGGAGAACTTCAACCACTGCTCTGCACAAGGCAAGCTAAAACTTGAAAGACATTCTACTTTATCAAGCTTTGCTAATCAAGTTGACCAATGCAAGCTTATACTGATATTGTGCAAGCTAACACTTGCAAGATACTTTACCTATGCAAGCCAATACTTGCTTGTTACCATGACCACTATATGCCTTAAGCATATATGATCATCCCGACTTGATAAACCAATCCTAGTTTTACTTGCAAGATTCTTACTTTATTTCTTTATCAAATCTCTTACCTAGATTTTACCTAAGTGAATGGTAGATACTAGAAAGATATTTGAAGGTTGCATAAAGAGCATAAAATTTGGCCTAAGCTAGATAGTCTTGATGTTATCTTAAGGCATGAGATTGAACTTAGTTAGAACTCCACTAGTTTACCACCCCTCATTAATTGCTTACCCCCACTTGTAGATGCTAGTGCTAAGCATAAAACTTGATCAACTTTAGATGGAAATACCTGGTGGAAAAATGGTTATGAAAACCTTGGAATGATGGATCATTCTATTGAAATGTTTTGGACATGTGTTTCCGAAAACACCTGATGATTTTGGTGATGAAAATGTTGAGGCATGAGCCTTAGCCCTTTATAAAACTGATGGTTGTCTGGATGCGATACCATTCCAATTTTATCGTACAACCACAATACCCGAAGATTGGGTAGGGCTTGACTGGAAACTTATATACCTTAGTATTAGCTCCCTCACGGCCAAGGTCTGAGCTGAGGCTACCTTGTGAAGATTGTCCACCTGTGCAGTACCCAAGATGACAGTTGGTCATGGTTGGGAGGCCAAACTCACAGGAGAGGTGCTTATACTAGGGCCTGTAATCGAAAGGTTAGGATTGATTATCCGCATACTGAGTATGGTGAATTCAGGATTTGTTCCTGACGGATGTATCGAATGTTGTGGTGAAAGTGTACAATCTCTGCAGAGTGTCAAACTATTCGAATAGCCGCGTCCGCGGTTATGGACAGTTGGAGTGGCCATACTGTTCCCCCGTCAGACTTTTCAAAATGACTTGTGAAATGAATCGAGACTTTGACTTGACCACAACAGGGTTGTGACATGAGTTACAAGATCCCGTTTAGGAGTTATAAAATTTTGATTAGCTTTGGAACTTCGTAGAGATAAATCTGGCTTTTGCAAAACAACCCTAGAGCCTAGTGTCCTATTATCCAAAAACCCCTTTCACTTGTTAGTATTAGTTTGGGAGTACTTAAAGAGTACTCATGGCTTTGTCCCTGGCTATTCCCATGGCCAGACTATGAAGAGGAGTACCTGGAGGATGGACCCCAGGAAGGTTACGACAACTAGGATCATCTCCCATCGTCAGCATTGCCTGTGACCCCGAAGATGGAGCTTCGCTTACGCTACCGTTATTATTATGTATTCCGCTACTTGATGTTGTATTAAGAACCGGATCATGAGATCCCTATTTGTGTAAGAACTTATGTATCGTTTGTAATGGATGATGTACTATGGTATCCAATTCTGTTATGTCTCACAAAAATGGTAATCCTGGGATTGCGATGTATGGCATAACAGGTATCTAGGATTAAAAATCCGGGTGTTGACAATGATAAAATCATAATTCATTTATTTTTCTTGTTACACTTGTAACTCAAATAAATCCCATATGATAAAATCATAAACCATTTATTTCCTTGTTACAATGATCTTCCACTTCATCTTGAAAGTATTTGAGCGTTTTCAAATATTTCATACTTCTTTCTCATTAAGTGAACATTCACTCAAATTTCCGGAGAAAGCATATGAAGATGAAATCCATCGCTTACGACTATACATAATGGACTACATACATCGATATGTATAAATTCCAATATTTTAGTCATCCGTTCTTCTTTGGCCTTTGAACGAAGTTTTAATTATCCCGAGGAAAGTCTCACAAGCGTCACTTGATCAAATCAAAGACTCCAAAAATCCATGAAAATGGAGTTTCTTCATGTTTTCTTTCCAATATAATTTAAACAGCGATGTCACTTCGTAAGTGATCTTCCAATCATTTGTCTTGTGACATTTTAGCATTAGGCTTTATGGATGTGATTTCTCCAACTAGATTTGTAAATCATCCATCTTATATGGAATACGGTAATTATTTGAACAACCTTTGTTCTCATAATACCTGATTTAAATAACAATTATTAAAACAAATCTTGAAGTCAAGCTTTGATGTCAACGAGAAATACAAACAACGGTTTGTTTGTTTTCGATGAACATCATCACATATTCTCTTGCTAGTTACTTAGGCCATTGTGGTTCATGAATTGCGTCGTTCCGTATGAAATTTCATACCAGCCAATTCGGTATCCAATACCCAAGAACCACATTGTCTAACAAGCAAAGAATACAACCATAACATGTATATCATCCATATACCTAAATTGGATATTTCCAATCTTTTATTTTCTGCCAAATATATTTTATAGATTCTCTTTCAGCATTTCCTTTTTCCTTTTTAAAAGAATCTATCAACATCAAAAGTGGCGCCACACACATGACACATAGTCCAAAGCGTGTATATTCAAATAATAATACCTTTGGACTTGCACTTTGAAGTAGATCACCATCATAAGAAATGATCGGTATTCTTTCAAAATCCATTCTTTAGTAATCTTTTAGTGTAGTAAACACTTTACATACATCTTCTATTCATCCTTATCATGACGACTTTCATGATCAAGCTATTGTAGCTCATAAAGGCGAATCATGAGTATAACATTACTTTCCAAAACCCTTTTGGATGATTAGGATGTCTAGCATCTCCAACCTTCGTAAATTCTCATCCAATATGAGAACATATATTATACTCTATCATATTGTAACCAAAAAATTGTTTCAGATATCGTTATATCTGCCACACATGATGGTTTCTGAAACAATTCTTTCAGCTCCTAGATAAACTTGATATTAAAACAATCAAGAATCATGGAGGCAAACATGATACTTAAGATACTAACACTGGAATTGTTACTCTCGATTTAATACTAACTATTAAATTTCACGGAGTAAATAGAGTTTGCTGAAAATTTGCAATAGGACTTTAAACTTTAGATTGACACTCAACACAATACGATACCAGTTTGTAAAGTATATATCCAGAATTCTATAGTTCTATTATCTCAATTACAACTATGCATAAGGTGGTGAACGAATGCCAATGACTACAACAAATTATGCAAATTCACTTTGATTTAATTTATGATAAATTGAGTTCTACTAATCCAAATTAGAAATGAACTCCCACTCAAAAACGACACCCCTCGTGTCTTTTTGGTGATTACATGAACCAAATTCACTACACCAAGTCCGATCATCACGTGAGTCGGTGTAGCTTCAAAGGCGAGCATCCATATGGTCATCATATCAAAAACACATGACTCATGCTTAACCTTTCGGTCCGTGTTCCGAGGCCATGTCTGTACATGCTAGGCTCGCCAAGTAAGAACCTTAGTATTCGCGTGTGTAACTGTCTTACACCCGAGATATGCTCGTGGATTCAAGTACACCCGATCATCACGTGATGTCTTGAAGGGACGAAACATTGTCGGTGCATACTTAAGGAAGAACACATTCTTATCTTGATATCTAAATGAGGGATCATCTTATTATGCTAATAAAATGCAAAACAAGCAATATAAGATGCAATCAAAACATCACATGTTTATAAGTGAAATGATATGGTTCCCGCATATGATCTCCATCATGTGCACCGTGGTATGATCTCTATCATACCTTTATGTGTAAGGCCAAGGTCTATGGAACTTACACGCTATGTGTGTTGTAAGAGTATCATCTCATGCTTCTACTTACAACATCACCATATCATAACACTAGCCCAACAACAATCTAAACTAGACGCCTCTAATTTATCCATTGCAAGTTTTACGTGGCTTAGGGCTTTCGAAGATAGAACCGTTCTTACCTACGAAAATCAACCACAACGAGGATAACCAAATTGTTGACAACTCGTTGCAAATTAGATATTGACTATAGTAGGAGAGACAGACACCCGCTATCCACTTATGCAAAACTAGTTACATGTCAAGCGTGGAACAGGTCTCATGTGCGAGGACATGTAAAGTTTGTCCGGGCCGCTTCATCCCACTATGCCACCAATATCCAAAGTACAACTAAGAAGCAATAAAATGATCATCATCGCCCACATACTCATATGTGTACTACCCGTGCAAAGTATCTACGCATAGATCCGGCTCTGATACCACTGTATGGTTCGCAGCATAGAAAACAAAAAATTTCCTACGATGGGAACAACTATGTACCAAGATCTATCTACTAGATACAAACAACGGGCAGATGTATATCCGTAGAGAACATACCCTTCAAGACCGACAAAGCTTAACGAGTCCAAACTCGTGGTTGATGTAGACGATCTCTTGCCGATCTCAAGATCGAGAGGAAGTCCTAGCGCCGCAAAACAGCAGCGCATCCGTGCTCGCACACACGTTCGAGGCACCGAGCAACCTCCGCCTCCTCGCTCCAGCGATGCAGCGGAAGCACAACTCTTTCTTGCCGAATAGCCACCGGGAACATGTATCTCGCTAGTCCGAGACCATGGGGGATAAATTCTAGAGGGGGAGAGAGATCCTTCACGAGGAGGTGTGAGTGAGAGAGAGGGAGGGGGCTCCTTTTATAGGGAGAGGGGGGCACCCAAGGGGCCATGCGCCCAGCCATGGGGATGCCCCCACCTCTTCCACATTCATGTGGGTGGACACTCCACTCACTCAAATGCCTTTCAATTCCCTCCACTCAAAAACCCACTCAAATTCCCATTAAATTTCCACCAAATTTAATGCAAACTCTCATTAAATAAAACTCCTTTTATTTATTCAGAATTTTGTCAATTACTTTAATGACAAACTTTCACATAATACCCCTTGCTAGTATTTCATTTCACATGCAGAAACACTTTCTGCAATTTCACCCGAAAACCCGTTTCGGTATCTAGTGAAATAAATTCCTGCGCTTGTTATTCTTTTCGGCATGAAACTTTTGCTCCAAATGGATGTCGGTGTCTCTTAAGTGTGTCACCCTACGGTTCGCGAATAATGCGGACATGATCGAGACCCCTCTCAGATCAATAATCAGAAGCGGGATCTGGAGACCCATACTAACTCCCACACATTCAACGATGACTTTCTTGTGATCGTCGGAACCTTTTACGCTAGTATCTTAATCCCTTTGTTTCACGATATATTACATGTCCGAGATTCGATCATCGGTATCTCCATACCTAGTTTGATCTCGTTACTGACATGCACTCTTTTCTCGTTCCCGTGATATAACATTCTAGTGATCAAATCACTTGCTTGCAAGCTAACCAATGTGATATCACCGAGAGGGCCCATAGTATATCTATCCGTCATCGGGATGAACAAATTCCAATATCGATCCATGGGCCTCAACATAACACTTTATTAGTTCTGAATCCATCTTTATAATCACCCTGTTACGGTGTGACGTTTGATGTTATCAAGAAACTCTTCCGGTGTTAGTGATTGACATGATCTCATGGTCTAAGGATTAGGATCACTTCGTAAGTTGTTATAGCAATATAAACTCAATGACTTTGATCGTAATGCTATACTTCGGATGAATGTTCATCACACCATTACACTAATGTTGTGACCTCATTATTAACAACATCCAATGTCCATGATCGGGAAACCTATGATCATCTTGTTAATCAACGAGCTAGTTTATAAGAGAGGCATAACTAGGAACTTCCTTTTTGTTTATTAAACACACATGTATTAACGTTTCCATATTAATACAATTATAGCATGTAAAATAAACATTTATCATAAACAAGGAATACGATAATAACCACTTTATTATTGCCTCTCGGGCATATTCCCTTCAAGATTGGGGATGCCACCATGGTGTCACCCCAAGAAATATCCAAGAGGTACAAGCGTCAAATCTTGGGGATGCCCAAGGCATCCCCTTCTTCATCAATGAAAAGCTCAGGTCTGTCTAGACACTTCGTTTTTATTGTTTCGTGCACTATTGTGTTGTTCTTGGAGTGTCTTAGTTTTTTTTTGCTTTGCTTAGTTGTTTATTTTGCTTGAATAAAGTAGTTTGGACCCCTATTCTCGCTGTGTTGTTTCAAATAAGTTGCTTGGTGTTGGAAAGGAGTAGGAAGTTCTTGCTTGATAAGTGCAAGAGGAGCTTGCATTAACTGTGATTTAGACTTTAGCATGACATGCTAGGTGTTGTTTTGACCTTATGCTTAGTGATTATTGTTGTAGCATGTCTTTTTCCAAACAATTAGGATTGCTTAGTGTGCCTTGAAGAAATAATGCGTTGTTTTAGCATGCAAAAGCATAGTATTATGGTATTCTCCTTTGATGCTTTGTTTGGGTTGACTTGGCACATGCTTACACCATGTTGTGACTATGAACAAGTCACCGTAGCCTCTATGATCATCTATTCCTTGACTTGTAGTACCACTCTATGCTTTGATTAGTAATGTTTTGTTGCTCTACATGATTATGGCCATTATTGCTCTTTTAGTTGGTTGCTCTCAGTCTTTTGCTAGCCTCCACCTGTATGAGTAAGCTCTACTCATGTTTCCAACTCCCAAGAAACCAAGTTATTCCAAAGTGTCCACTATAAACTCCTATGCATGGTGTGTTACACCATTCCAAGTATATTTTGTTTTCAGCTATCTTCCAATTAAAAAGTATTTTGTTGTGTGAAAACTTAGTGACTAAAGCCCTCACAAACTTTATGGCACACTTTATATTCTTTGCCCCTAATAAACTTGAACCATTGTTTCGTCTATGTTGTATATGCTTGCACTTATACGTTGGAATTAGCAGAACCATGTTGTCATGGGGAACGTTTTCAATATTGCACTTGTACTTTGTACACAGTTGATATCATGCTCTTTTGTTTCTGGATGTCACCGGTGTGAAATAAAGAGGGATCTTGTAAGTCCATGGAGTTATGTATTTTGTGTTAGATAAACGCCTGGGACACTACCCTAAGCCATGCCTAATCATGGTGGAAACTTGCAGCATCACCATAATGAGCTATTTGTGAAGCATCCTCAATAAAAAGCTATGCACATAGTAAATAAAAATATCGCTGAGATGCTCATTGTCTGCTTGCCTTGTCATTTTGGTTATGGGATAGCTCCTGTACCATGTGCAAGGGATGCCCCATTGGCTGTTCTCTATGATACGCATATACTTACTATGACAAGAACTTACATGCGACTGAAGTTGACTAGCATGAGGTATGGCCCTCATATTCAAGGGACTTGAGATTGCCAACTTATACTTTGTCAAGCATATACTCCATTGTTTGTTCAATTTAACCTTAATCACTTCAAGATGCTTATGATAGGGGCAATGAGAGCTGAAAGCTAACAAGTACCATAATTTTTGGAAGCTCTTTTGGAAACTTGAAATCCCTTCTTCCCTTTGTGAAGGGCCTTGCTTCCACTATTTTATTGAGTCTCCACCTTCTACCTTTAGGCACCATTAAGAGAGCATAGTTGCCATTCTGTGTGTAGTGTCCCAAAACTTATTGATTGATGCATATTGTGATACTACTTGTTCTTGTGCTATTTGCATCTAGTCACTCTTATGAACTTTGAAGGTGTCATATGGATCTATTTGCTACTCTATGAGGGATAAGCTGAGTGCCACTATGCCATGTTTTCTGTATGTGAAACAAACAAACGTTTTTCAATGCATGTTATTTATGATCTTTGTTTGTAGCCTTTCATGTTGCATGCATAGTTACTTTGTCCTATTGTTAGAAATCCATCTTTCATGCACATATCTAGAGTTCTTTTTTCCCAGCTTTCAATGCTTGCAAATGGTTTGAGCTTGGTTTTGACGGTGCATGTCACCTCAAAAATTATTATTTATCACGTACCTACTCGAGGACGAGCAGGAGTTAAGCTTGGGGATGCTTGATACGTCGGAAACGTATCTATAATTTTTATGCTCCATGCTTGTTTAATATCTACTTTGCTTTGCTTTGTCTACACTTTGAGGTGTTTTTATATATTTTCTGGAACTAACCTATTAACAAGTTACCATAGTGCCAGTTGTCTATTTCTTCTGTTTTTGGTTCCAGAAAGGCAGAAAATCAATATTCTCGGAATTGGACGGGACAAAAGCCAAAGTCAATATTTTACCATGGGCGACACGAAGTCTAGAGGAGAGACGGAGAGGCGAGCTAGGGCCACCACGCCCCCTAGGCGCCGGTGGGCCCACCTCGCGTCTAGGCAGGGTGTGGGCCCTCTGGCCACCTCCCAGCCTCGCCTCTTCGCCTATAAGAAGCCCCCGATGCAGAAACCCTAGGCACCCGATCAAAACTCCACGAAACCTTCTATATCCGCCGCCACCGTCGTCCCTAGATCGGGGGGATCTGAAGTTCTTCCCGCACCCTGCCGGAGGGGAAATCATCCCGGAGGCCTTCTTCTCCGGTCTGAAGCATGAGTAGTTCAACCTTGGACTACGGGTCCATGTAGTAGCTAGATGGTTGTATCTCCTCCTTGTGCTTTCATGTATAGATCTTGTGAGCTCCGTTCATCATCAACATCTAATCTATTTGTAATCATGCATGTTGTGTTTACAGGGATCCGATGAATATTGAGATTACTATGTCAGATTTATTAATGGTTTTGTCTATTTGATACTATCATGTCTGTGTTGTTTGTGATCTTGCATGCTCTCCGTTGTTAGTAGCTATCTTGGCCAATTAGTTACTAGTGACTCCAAGAGGGGGTATTTATGCTCGATAGTGGGTTCATGCCTCTAGTTTCCAAGGGAAGTGATAGAAATCTCTTCGGTTGTAGATGTGTTGTTGCCACTAGGGAGAAAACAACGATCTCTTATTCATGGAACACGTGGATTGTTTACCTTACACACTTTGCTTAAAGCAGTTGTCTATTGCTTGCAACTTAATACTGGAGGGGGTTCGGATGATAACCTGAAGGTGGACTTCTAGTCATAGATGCAGTTGGATGGCGGTCTATGTATATTGTTGTATTGCCCAATCGAATCTCATAGGATCTTTTTGTCTGGTATTGCATTGTTATGCCTTGCTCAGTTCCTGTCAATTGCCCTGCTGTAATTTGTTTACCCTTCATGCCATGTTGTTTATCTAAGGAGAGCACCTCTAGTGAACTATGGACCCCCGGTCCAATCTTTACCATTGATACATCTTCCACTGTTTACTTGCTGCAAACCATCATTACCTTCCACACCATACGTTTAATCCTTTGTTACATCAAACCGGTGAGCATGACAACCTCACTGATTCGTCGGGGCAAAGTCTTGAGTTTGTGTTGTGCAGGTTTCCACGTTGCTTGCAACACCTCTGTGACGTTTCCTTCCTCCTCCTGGTTCGATAACCTCAGTTTCTTACTGAGGGAAAACTTGCTGCTGTGCTACATCACACCTTGCTCTTGGGGTTCCCAACAAAGTGCTCCTACATCAACTCAGCGCTGCATCAACCGCCGGCATCCATAAACAAAAGAACATGATATCAACTAAATAGAATAAGTGCAATGTTGAAAGCTTACCCCATGAAAGCATGGTTTTGCTAATTCCCATCGTATAACTTACAAGCATATAAGCATATAAGACAGTCACAATGATTCAAGTTTATTAAGTGCAAGAAATAAAATGTGCCTTCAAGTTTGTGAGAGCTTTAATCACTATTTTTCACATAACAAAATCTAATTTGGAAGATAAATAAACACATGAATATACTTGGAATGGTGTAACACACCATTCATAGGAATTTATAGTGGACTCTTTGGAATAACTTGGTTTCTTGGGAGTTGGATACACGAGTAGAGTTCATACTCAGTACAGGTGGAGGCTAGCAAAAGACTGGGAGCGACCAACTAAGAGAGCAATAATGGACATAATCATGCAGAGCGACAAAACATTATTAATCAAATCATAAAGTGATATCACAAGTCAAAAACTAAATGATCATAGAGGATAAGGTGACTGGTTCATAGTCATAACATGGTGTAAGCATGTGCCAAGTCAACCCAAATAAAGCATCAAAGGAGAATACCACAATATTATGCTTTTGTATGCTAAAATAACGCATGATTCTTTCATGGCACATTAAGAAATATAAATTGTTTGAAACAAGTCATGCTACAACAATAAATACTAAGCATATGGTCAAATCAACATCTAACATGACATAATAAAGTCTAAGTCATAGTCAAAACAGGCTTATTTTTGTACCACCATAAGCATGAAACATTCTACTCTTTTCCAACACCAATCGACTTATTTGAAACAACTCACAAAGATAATAATCAATAAAGACTACAGAGCATGTCTCACCTAACTACAAAGAAGAACTAAAAAGTTCTAAGCAAAAAGAATAGGAAAACTAAAGCTACACGCAGTGCTAGCAAAAGAGAACACTCATAGAACAATAAGAGTGAAAACTAGAGTGTTATAGGCAATCAAGAAGGGGGTGTGACTTTACAAAAGAAGTGTGTTGTGGTCCAACCAACTTATTACATCAAACTAAACAAAATAAAACAAAAAACAAAAAATACACTCCAAGAACAACACAATAGTGCATGAAGCAAAAATAAAGTATCTTGAAAGAAGACCTGAGATTTTTGTTGATGAAGAAGGGGATGCCTTGGGAATCCCCAAGCTTTGACGCTTGTACCTCTTGAATATTTCTTAGGTTGACACGGGTGGCATCCCCAATCTTGATCTTTTTTCCATACTTCATCTCATCACAGCATCCATTCCCTACACTTGAAAACTTCCTTCATACAAAACTTCACACAATCTTCATTAACAACATTAGTGTATTCAAGATAATAAGCCTTTGGGTACAGTTTCAACTCAAGAAAATCATCCATTAAAACATAAGCTACTATAGCAACAACTTTTAAAATCTCAAGTGATCAAAAGAACTCAAAAGAAATCGATTTAAGAGGCAAATGCAAATAATGGCAGAAATCTGTCAAAACAGACCTGCAAGTAAAGACCGATTTTTTTTGAAAATCTTCTGTTGGTCAAATCGAAAATTGCAAAACTAACAAAAGTTGGGTAAATACCAGGGTCATGCGCACAAAATATTACAGATCAATACGACGTTCTGGGATTTTTCACATTTTTTTACAGCAAAGCACAAAAATGTTTTGGGACAACAACTTCCCTAAATCTTACTTCCCTCTCATTAGAGGCTATTCTTGACACAAAAAACAAACAAAAAGGATAAGGAGAGGTTATTACAGATATAATAACTTCCAAGACTCAACAAAAGGAAACTTACTGAAATAAAAATTGGGTTATCTCCCAAGAGTGCTTTTCTTTAACGCCTTTCAGCTAGGCATAGAAAGCAAGAATCAAGTATTTTAGAATGAAGAAGCATTAACATCAATACCAGACATATCTTCAACAAGGAAAGGTATCTTATCCAAATAAGTTCTAGAGGATCCTCTCTCAGTACTCTTGGGTTCACTACTTTCATCAAATGGGTTTTCAGGAACAATCCAATCAAAATTCTTTTCCAAGGCTTCATGCACTCCTAAAAGTTTAAAAGGTATTGGTATTTTAATTTCCTCCCCTTTTTTGGGTTCGGTTTTGTCCAACTTTTCTAGTGTACCAATAACATCTACACATGAGCCTAGCATATTAAATTGATCAAAGACCTTTCTAGCTTCTATAGCAACATCATTAAATTCTTTAAGCAAAGTTTCCAGGATAAAATCTCTCTTTTCAGTGTTCTCAATATCATGAAGTTTAAGAAACATTAGCTGCATCATGGGGTTAAGGTTAACAAACCTAGCCTCCAACATGTGAACTAAATAGGCCGCAACGTTTTCATAATTTGGAGCATGTTCTGCTAAGGATCTATCCTTAATATCTTTATGCTTACTAACATGATTAAAGAATTCTTCAATATTATCTTTCCCAATTATAGAACCACTACCTATTGATAGGTATTTCAGGGTGAACTTAGGGATCAACATAATGAGCTAAGAACAAGGTAACAAAATAACAACTAAAGAAGGAACTATTTTTTGTGTGTTTTTGATAAAAGAGCAAACCAAACAAAACAAAAAAAACTAAGCAAAACAAAAACAAAGTAAAGAGATTGGTAGTGAGAGACTCCCCTTGCAGAAATCTTATTTCTCCCTGGCAACGGCGCCAGAAAAAGCTTGATGATGGCTCAGTTGATGTAGAGCCTTGTTGGGAACCCCAAGAGCAAGGTATGATGAGCACAACAACAAGTTTCCCCTCAGTTATAGAAACAAGGTTATCGAACCAGTAGGAGAAAGAGACCACTTCTGAAGGCGTTGCTGACAACGTGGAACCTGCACACAACACAACCAAAATACTTTGCCCCAACTTATCAATGGGGTTGTCAAGCTCACTGGTTTTGCTGAAAACAAAGGATTTAACGTATAGTGTGGAAGAAAGTAATTGCTTGTGGTAATTGCAGAAATTAAACAGTAGATAGAATATCAATGGGAAGGAATGGACCAGGGTCCATGATACGTTGGAAACGTATCTATAATTTTTGATGCTCCATGCTTGTTTAGTAGCTACTTTGCTTTGCTTTGTCTACACTTTGAGGTACTTTTTACATGTTTTCTGTAACTAACCTACTAACAAGTTACAATAGTGCCACATGCCTGTTTTCTGTTGTTTTTGGTTTCAGAAAAGTTTGTAAAGAAATATTCTCGGAATTGGACGGGACAAACGTCAAAGTTAATTACTTTCCGTGGGGAACAAGTGTTGGAGATATGCCCTAGAGGCAATAATAAATATAGTTATTATTATATCTTTGTGTTTATGATAAATGTTTATATTCATGCTATAATAGTATTAACAAGGAAACATTAATACTTGTGTGAATTGTAAACTTAAATTGAAGTCCCTAGTATAGCCTCTATACTTCACTAGCTTGTTGGTTAATAGATGATTGTGGTTTTCCTATCATGAACATTGAGATGTTATTAACAACAAGATCATATCGTTAGGAGAATGATATGGTGGACATACTCCTATAGATAAGCGTAGCATAAAGATCAAGTCATTTCAATAGTTCAATTGCTATATGCTTTCTGATACATAGTAACCTAATTCCTTCGACCATGAGATCATGCATATCACCTTTACTGGATGGATGCTTTGATGTCATCAAACACCACACCGTAACAGGGTGGCTATAAAGGTGGTATTGAGTGTTCGGAAAGTATTGGTTGAAACACATGGATCAAGAGTGGGATTTGTCCATCCATATGACGGATAGATATTCTCTGGGCCCTCTCGGTGAAATGTCATCCAATTAGCTTGCAAGCATGTGACTGGGTCACAAGGGATCACATATCACGGGAACGAGAAAAGAGTACTTATCAGTAACGAGGTTGAACTAGGTATGCAGAGATACCGAAGATCATAACCTCGGATAAGTAACATATCGTGAGACAAAGGGAAATTGGTATCGTATGTAAGTGGTTCATTCGATCGCAAAGTAATCGTAGAAATATGTGGGAGCCATATGAATTTCCAGATTCCTCTATTGGTTATTGTTCGGAGAAGTGTCTCGATCATGTCCGCATAATTCACGAACCGTAGGGAGACACACTTAAGGATTCGACGTTGTTTGAGTAGTTATGGTATTATGAGAAAGAGACCGAATGTTGTTCGGAGTCTCGGATGGGATCCGGGATATCACGAGGTGATCCGGAATGGTCCGGAGAATAAGATTCATATAAGGAAAGTCCCGTTTCGGAGTTGGGGAATGGTTCCGGTGTTTTCATCGGGAACATTCTAGAAGGTCCCGGAATGTCCGGCACTCCGGGGGGGAAGGGGTACATGAATGTGTCATTGCATGTTGGAATGATTGCATCATGTACTAAGTGTTCTTGCTGTCCGAAATAAAGGGTTAATTCAAATCCTAATTGGAAAAGTCAAACTGCCAGTTTTCGGTCAAACTGCCAGTTTCGGAAAGTGGAGAAAGAGGAGGAGAGGTGGAGGCCGAGTTGGAGGAGGGTTCCTCCCCTAGGCCGGCGCACCTCCCTAGGCCGAGTTGGGGAGGAACTCCTCCCCATGGCGCCGGCCCTCCCACCTATAAAAGGAGGGGCAGGGCCTCCTCCTCTAGACACAACACAAGTTTCCTATCCTCTAAACTAAACCCTAGATCTAGACCCCGGTTTAGAGCTATTCGGTTTAGAGCCTTCTAATTGGTTTAGAGCCCTCTAATTGGTGTGTCTAATTACTAGACCACTAATAGCCTCTCTCATAAGCTCCACCATACTCGCACCGGCTTAAGGCGAAGCCCTGCGGGATCTCCCCTCTACCTCCGGTACCACGCCGTTGTGCTGCCGGAATCGCGAGGAGAGTGCTACAACCTCCGCTGCCTGCTGGAACAAGGGAGAGGAAGGTCTTCGTCGAGTACCGAACGTGTGACCGACTGCGGGAGCGCTGCTGGAACGTGGCGCTGGAAGGATCGTCTACGCGATCTTGAGATCGGAAAGAGTACGACTACATCACCCACGAGAATCTGCTCTCGTTAAACACTTTGGAATCTTCGAGGGTGAGTTATTCCATCGACTCGTTGCTACAATCTAGTAGATAGATCTTGGCTTGTTTGTTTGTATGCGATAGAAAATTTTTGTTTTCCATGCTGCGAACCCCTACAGTGGTATCAGAGCCGTGTCTATATGTAGATCTGTTGCACGAGTAGAACACAATGGTCATTGTGGGCGTTGATGCTTTTATTGTAGATTGCCTTTTGTGTACTTTGCATCTTGCGGTATGTTGGGATGAAGCGGCCCGGGCTAACCTTACATGACATCGTTCATGAGACTTGCTCCACGCTTAACATGCAACTTGTATTGCATAAGTGGCTTTGCGGGTGCCTGTTTCTCCTAGCATAGTAAAGATCCAATTTACAACGGGTAATCAACAATGCTAGTATCAATGTTGTGGTTCTTGTTCGTAGGTTAGAACGACACTTATGGAAAGCCCCAAACCACGTAAAATATGCAAAGAAAGTAGAAGCGTCTAACTTTGTTTTGCAGGGGTGTGCAGTGATGTGATATGGCCATAATTGTGATTATATTTGATGTATGCAATGTTCCTTATTGTAAGTTGGCAACCGGCAGGAGCCATATGGTTGTCTTTAATTTCTGTTAAGACCTGCGTGTCTATTCAAAATAGTTGTAATAGTTGAAGCTGGTGGACGACAACCATGAAGAAGCGTCATTGACCTTGATGCTATGCCGGTGATGATGGAGATCATATTCGTGCTTGAAGATGGAGATCGGAAGCACAAAGAAGAAAGGCCATATCATATCACATATTATGAATTGCATGTGATGTTAATCCTTTATGCATCTTGTATTGCTTAGTAGACGACGTTAGCATTATAAGATGATCCCTCATGCACATAAATTTCAAGTTCTAAAGTGTTCACCCTTAGTATGCACCGTTGCCAAAGCTTGTTGCTTCGAAGCACCACGTGATGATCGGGTGTCTTTGATTCCGCGGGTGAATACAACGTAAGCAAGCCAGATTTGCTTATGCGGTAGCTAAGGTTTGATCTTGACGAGCCTAGCATGTACAGACATGGCCTCAGGAACACGGATCGCCGAAAGGCAAAGCATGAATCATATAGTAGATATGATGAACATGATGATTGTTCGCCATTAAAACTATATCGGCTCTCGTGATGATCGGTGTTGATATAGTAGATTTGGTTCGTGTGATCACTAAAACAATGTGAGGGATGTTGTTTTGAGTGGGAGTTCACCTAGTTTAATTTCATTAATTAATTTGAACTCAATTTGTCATAAACTTAGTCTAAACTATTGCAAATATGTTGTAGATCAATGGCAGCCCCTACCATCAATTTTAATGCGTTCCTAGAGAAAGAAAAGTTGAAAAACAATGGAAGCAACTTCGCGGATTGGTTCCGCAATTTGAGGATTGTCCTCACAGCTGGTAATTTGACCTATGTGCTGGATGCACCGCTAGGTGACCCACCTGCAGCTGATGCTACCGATGAAGTAAAGAATGTTTACCTCGCTCGGAAGAATCAGTACTCCATAGTTCAGTGTGCTATCTTGTATGGTTTAGAATCGGAGCTTCAGAAAAGGTTTGAAGAGTCAGATCCATATGATATTGTCGAGGATCTCAAATTAATTTTTGAGACTCATGCGGCAATTGAAAGTTATGAAGCTTCTGAAAAGTTCTTTAACTGCAAGATGGAAGAGGGTAGCTCCGTCAGTGAGCATGTGCTTAAAATGTCTGGGCACGCGAATAAACTTCAAAGCTTGGGTATAGTGATTCCTAATACTTTGGGAGTTTACCGCATCCTCCAATCACTACCACCAAGTTACAAGAACTTTGTGATGAACTACAACATGCAGAACATGAACAAAGAGTTGCCAGAACTATTTGCTATGTTAAAATCTGCAGAAGTGGAGATCAAGAAAGAGCACCAAGTGTTGATGGTCAATAAGACCACCAAATTCAAGAAAGGCAAGTCTAAGCAAAAGGGACACTTCAAGAAGGGTGGTAAGAAAGTTACCATGCCAACGAAGAAGACCAAGGCTGGACCTAAGCCTGAAACTGAGTGCTTTTACTGCAAGGGAGAAGGTCACTGGAAGCGGAATTGCCCAAAGTACTTGGCGGATTTGAAGAACGGCAACATCAAGAAGAAAGGTATATTTGATATACATGTTATTGATGTGTATCTCACTAGTATTCGTAGTAGTGCCTGGGTATTTGATACTGGTTCGGTTGCTCATATTTGTAACTCGAAACAGGAGCTGCAGAATAAACGGAAGCTAGCGAAGAACGAGGTGTCGATGCGTGTGGGAAACGGATCAAAGGTTGATGTGATCGCGGTCGGCACGCTACCTCTTCATCTACCATCGGGATTAGTTTTATACTTAAATAATTGTTATTTGGTGCCTGCGTTGAGCATGAACATTATATCAGGATCTTGTTTATTGCGAGACGGTTACTTGTTTAAATCAGAGAATAATGGTTGTTCGATTTATATGAGTAATATGTTTTACGCACATGCACCTTTGATAGATGGTCTATTCTTATTGAATCTCGATAGTAGAAATACACATCTTAATAACATTGAAGCTAAACGTTTGAAATCAAGCGATAATTCGACCTATATGTGGCACTGTCGTCTTGGTCACATTGGAGTGAAGCGTATGAAGAAACTCCATTCCGATGGACTTCTTGAATCACTTGATTTTGAATCACTTGAAAGATGCGAGGCATGTCTGATGGGTAAAATGACTAAGACTCCATTTTCTGGTATAATGGAGCGAGCTACAGACTTATTGGAAATCATACATACCGATGTGTGTGGTCCAATGAGTGTAGCATCGCGCAGTGGTTATCGTTATGTTCTTACCTTCACGGATGACTTGAGTAGATATGGGTATATCTATTTCATGAAACATAAGTCCGAAACTTTCGAGAAGTTTAAGGAGTTTCAAAGTAAGGTAGAGAATCAACGTAACAAGAAGATTAAATTTCTACGTTCTGATCGTGGAGGTGAATATCTAAGTTACGAGTTTGGCGAGCATTTAAAGAAGTGCGGAATACTTTCACAATTGACACCGCCGGGAACACCACAGCGTAATGGTGTGTCTGAACGTCGTAATCGAACTCTCTTAGATATGGTTCGTTCTATGATGTCACTTACAGATTTACCGCTAACATTTTGGGGTTATGCATTAGAAACAGCCGCATTCACTTTAAATAGGGCACCATCTAAATCCGTTGAAACGACACCGTATGAATTATGGTTTGGGAAGAAACCTAAATTGTCGTTCCTTAAAGTTTGGGGATGCGAAGCCTATGTAAAGAAGTTACAGCCAGACAAGCTTGAACCCAAAGCGGAAAAATGCGTCTTCATAGGATACCCGAAGGAAACTATTGGGTATACCTTCTATCATAGATCCGAAGGCAAAATCTTCGTTGCCAAGAATGGATCCTTTCTAGAGAAGGAATTTCTCTCGAAAGAAGTGACTGGAAGGAAAGTAGAACTCGACGAGGTTGTCGAACCTTCTCTCGAAATTGCGAGTAGCGCAGCACCGGAAGAAGTTCCTGTGGTGCCTGCACCAATAAGAGAGGAAGCTAATGATAGTGATCATGAAACCTCGGTTGAAGTTGCTACAGAGCCTCGGAGGTCAACGAGAACTCGTACCACTCCAGATTGGTATGATTCCGTTATGAATGTCATGTTGGTGGACAACACCGATGACCCCGAGACATATGAGGAAGCGATGATGAGCCCAGATTCCAATAAATGGCAAGAAGCCATGAAATCCGAGATTGGATCCATGTACGAAAACCAAGTATGGACTTTGGTGGACTTACCGGATGGCCGGAAGGCTGTCGAGAACAAATGGATTTTCAAGAAGAAAACAGATGCTGATGGTAATGTTACTGTCTATAAAGCTCGACTTGTCGCAAAAGGGTTTCGACAAATTCAAGGAGTTGACTACGATGAGACTTTCTCACCGGTAGCGAAGCTAAAGTCTGTGAGGATTATGTTAGCAATCGCTGCATATTATGATTATGAGATATGGCAGATGGATGTCAAAACAGCATTCCTCAATGGAGACATTGATGAAGAGTTGTATATGATACAACCCAAAGGTTTTGTCGATCCTAAAGACGCTAACAAGGTATGCAAGCTTCAACGGTCCATCTATGGATTGAAGCAGGCATCCCGAAGTTGGAATCAACGTTTTGATAAGGTAATCAAAAGTTTTGGTTTTATACAAACTTATGGAGAAGCTTGTATTTACAAGAAAGTGAGTGGGAGCTCTGTAGCATTCTTAATACTGTATGTGGATGACATATTGTTGATTGGGAATGATGTAGACCTTCTTAATAGTGTCAAAGAGTATTTGAATAATAGTTTTTCAATGAAGGATCTTGGCGAAGCAGCTTACATATTAGGCATAAAGATTTATAGAGATAGATCGAAACGCCAAATATCATTGTCACAAAGTACATATTTGGACAAAGTTCTAAAGAGGTTTGGAATGGAAGATAGCAAGAAAGGGTTCTTGCCCATGTTGCCCAATACGACCTTGAGTAAAACTCAAAGTCCGACATCGGCAGAAGATAGAGAAAGGATGAGTAAGACTCCCTATGCCTCAGCCATAGGATCTCTAATGTATGCCATGCTATGTACTAGACCCGACATTGCATATGCTGTTAGTTTAACTAGCAGATATCAAAGTGATCCAGGAGTGGATCATTGGACAGCGGTCAAAAACATCCTTAAGTACTTGAGAAGAACTAAGGATATGGTTCTTTCTTATGGAGGTGATGAACAGCTCGTTGTTAATGGTTACACCGATGCTAGTTGGAACACTGATCCGGATGATTCTAAATCACAATCTGGATACGTATTTATTTTGAATGGTGCAGCAGTTAGCTGGAGGAGTGCAAAGCAAAGCGTTGTGGCGAGATCTTCAACTGAATCGGAATACATGGCTGCTTCGGAGGCTTCACAAGAAGCGATATGGATGAAAGAGTTCATTACAGAGCTGGGTGTGGTTCCTAGTGCGCTGGACCCAATGTCTATCTACTGTGATAACATGGGCGCCATAGCCAATGCGCAAGAACCAAGGTCACACAAGAAGCTGAAGCATATCAAGCTACGTTTTCACGCTATTCGAGAACATATCCAGGATGGGGATATAAAGATTTGCAAAGTACACACAGATCTGAATGTGGCGGATCCGTTGACTAAACCTCTCCCGAGGGCAAAACATGACCAACACCAAACTGCCATGGGTGTTCGGTATATTACCATGTAATCTAGATTAGATGACTCTAGTGCAAGTGGGAGACTGTTGGAGATATGCCCTAGAGGCAATAATAAATATAGTTATTATTATATCTTTGTGTTTATGATAAATGTTTATATTCATGCTATAATAGTATTAACAAGGAAACATTAATACTTGTGTGAATTGTAAACTTAAATTGAAGTCCCTAGTATAGCCTCTATACTTCACTAGCTTGTTGGTTAATAGATGATTGTGGTTTTCCTATCATGAACATTGAGATGTTATTAACAACAAGATCATATCGTTAGGAGAATGATATGGTGGACATACTCCTATAGATAAGCGTAGCATAAAGATCAAGTCATTTCAATAGTTCAATTGCTATATGCTTTCTGATACATAGTAACCTAATTCCTTCGACCATGAGATCATGCATATCACCTTTACTGGATGGATGCTTTGATGTCATCAAACACCACACCGTAACAGGGTGGCTATAAAGGTGGTATTGAGTGTTCGGAAAGTATTGGTTGAAACACATGGATCAAGAGTGGGATTTGTCCATCCATATGACGGATAGATATTCTCTGGGCCCTCTCGGTGAAATGTCATCCAATTAGCTTGCAAGCATGTGACTGGGTCACAAGGGATCACATATCACGGGAACGAGAAAAGAGTACTTATCAGTAACGAGGTTGAACTAGGTATGCAGAGATACCGAAGATCATAACCTCGGATAAGTAACATATCGTGAGACAAAGGGAAATTGGTATCGTATGTAAGTGGTTCATTCGATCGCAAAGTAATCGTAGAAATATGTGGGAGCCATATGAATTTCCAGATTCCTCTATTGGTTATTGTTCGGAGAAGTGTCTCGATCATGTCCGCATAATTCACGAACCGTAGGGAGACACACTTAAGGATTCGACGTTGTTTGAGTAGTTATGGTATTATGAGAAAGAGACCGAATGTTGTTCGGAGTCTCGGATGGGATCCGGGATATCACGAGGTGATCCGGAATGGTCCGGAGAATAAGATTCATATAAGGAAAGTCCCGTTTCGGAGTTGGGGAATGGTTCCGGTGTTTTCATCGGGAACATTCTAGAAGGTCCCGGAATGTCCGGCACTCCGGGGGGGAAGGGGTACATGAATGTGTCATTGCATGTTGGAATGATTGCATCATGTACTAAGTGTTCTTGCTGTCCGAAATAAAGGGTTAATTCAAATCCTAATTGGAAAAGTCAAACTGCCAGTTTTCGGTCAAACTGCCAGTTTCGGAAAGTGGAGAAAGAGGAGGAGAGGTGGAGGCCGAGTTGGAGGAGGGTTCCTCCCCTAGGCCGGCGCACCTCCCTAGGCCGAGTTGGGGAGGAACTCCTCCCCATGGCGCCGGCCCTCCCACCTATAAAAGGAGGGGCAGGGCCTCCTCCTCTAGACACAACACAAGTTTCCTATCCTCTAAACTAAACCCTAGATCTAGACCCCGGTTTAGAGCTATTCGGTTTAGAGCCTTCTAATTGGTTTAGAGCCCTCTAATTGGTGTGTCTAATTACTAGACCACTAATAGCCTCTCTCATAAGCTCCACCATACTCGCACCGGCTTAAGGCGAAGCCCTGCGGGATCTCCCCTCTACCTCCGGTACCACGCCGTTGTGCTGCCGGAATCGCGAGGAGAGTGCTACAACCTCCGCTGCCTGCTGGAACAAGGGAGAGGAAGGTCTTCGTCGAGTACCGAACGTGTGACCGACTGCGGGAGCGCTGCTGGAACGTGGCGCTGGAAGGATCGTCTACGCGATCTTGAGATCGGAAAGAGTACGACTACATCACCCACGAGAATCTGCTCTCGTTAAACACTTTGGAATCTTCGAGGGTGAGTTATTCCATCGACTCGTTGCTACAATCTAGTAGATAGATCTTGGCTTGTTTGTTTGTATGCGATAGAAAATTTTTGTTTTCCATGCTGCGAACCCCTACAACAAGAAGTCCAGAGGGGAGACGAGGAAGCATGACAGGGCGGCCACCCCCCCCCTAGGCGCGACCAGGGGTGGTCCCGCGCCTGGGTAGGGTTTGACCCCCTGGTCGCCTCCTTGGCCTCCCCCTTCGCCTATAAAAATCCCCCGATCAAATCTCCACGAAACCATATGTAGCCGCCGCCACCATCGTCCCTAGATCGGGGGATCTGAAGTTCTTCCCGGCACCCTACCGGAGGGGAGATCATCCCGGAGGCCTTCTCTCCGGTATGATGCGTGAGTAGTTCCACCTTAGACTATGGATCCATGTAGTAGCTAGATGGTCGTATATCCTCCTTTGTGCTTTCATGTATAGATCTTGTGAGATCCGTTCATGATCAAGATCTAATCTATTTGTAATCATGCATGTTGTGTTTTTGGGGATCCGATGGATATTGAGATTATTATGTTTTGGTTTGATTAATGGTTTTGTCTTTATGATTCTATCATGTCTGTGTTGTTTGTGATCTTGCATGCTCTCCATTGTTAGTAGCTATCCTAGCCAAGTAGTTGCTAGTGACTCCAAGAGGGGTATTTATGCTCGATAGTGGGTTCATGCCTCTAGTTTCCAAGAGAAGTGACAATAATCTCCTCGGTTGTAGATGTGCTGTTGCTACTAGGGAGAAAACAACAGTCGCTTGTTCATGGAACATGTGGACTGTTTACCTTACACACTTTGCTTAAAGCAGTTGTCTGTTGCTTGCAACTTAATACTGGAGGGGGTTTGGATGATAACCTGAAGGTGGACTTCTAGTCATAGATGCAGTTGGATGGCGGTCTATGTATCTTGTTGTATTGCCCAATCGAATCTCATTGGATCTTTCTGACTAGTAATTGCATTGTTATGCCTTACTCAGTTCCTGTCAATTGCCCTGCTGTAATGTTTACCCTTCATGCCATGTTGTTTATCTAAGGAGAGCACCTCTAGTGAACTATGGACCCCGGTCCAATCTTTAGCATTGATACATCTTCCACTGTTACTTGTTTACTTGAAGCAAACCATTACCTTCCATACCATACGTTTAATCCTTTATTACAGCAAAACCGGTGAGCTTGACAACCTCACTGATTCGTTGAGACAAAGTCTTGAGTTTGTGTTGTGCAGGTCTGCACGTTGCTTGCAACACCTTTGAGATGTTTCCTTCCTCCTTCAGGTTCGATAACCTCGGTCTCTACTGAGGGAAACTTGCTGCTGTGCTCATCACACCTTGCTCTTGGGGTTCCAACGAAGTGTCTCACGTCAACACTGGGTGCACGCATCAAGATTTCTGGCGCCGTTGCTGGGAGGATAAGGACGTCTTCACAAGGGGAGTCCTTCACTTTCTTTCTCTTTACTTTGTTTTTAGTTTCCTTTGTTTCTTTTGCTTAGTTTTGTTTGCCTCTTTTCAACCCCCCCCCAAAAAAAATTAGTCTAGTTTGGTTTGCTTTCTTTATTAAAAAACACAAAAAAAATAGTTCCTGCTCTAGCTGCTGCTGCTGTTTTTGGCTTGCCCACCTTTGCAAAAATGAACTCTGCTGAGAACACCAAGTTGTGTGACTTCACTAGCACTAACAACAATGATTTCCTAAGCACTCCTATTGCTCCACCTGCTCCTGATGCTACCTTTTATGAAATTAAGCCTGCTTTGTTGAATCTTGTGATGAGAGAGCAATTTTCTGGTGCTGGTTCTGATGATCTTGCTGCCCATCTCAATAGCTTTGTTGAACTTTGTGAGATGCAAAAGTATAAGGATGTAGATGGAGATATTATTAAGCTCAAGCTTTTTTTCCTTTCTACTTGAGGGGAAAAGCTAAAGAATGGTTGCTTTCTTTACCTAAAAATAGTATTGATTCTTGGACTAAGTGCAAAGATGCTTTTATTGGAAAGTACTATCCTCTTGCTAAGATTATATCTATGAGAAGTGACATTATGAAATTTAAACAACTCGAAAGTGAACATGTTTCTCCAGCTTGGGAAAGAATGAAATATTTGGTTAAAAATTGCCCTACTCATGGACTCACTGCTTGGATGATTATCCAGACTTTTTATGCAGGTTTGAACTTCTCCTCAAGAAATCTGTTGGATTCAGCTGCTGGAGGTACCTTTATGGGCCTCACTTTGGGTGCTGCAACAAGGCTCCTTGATAATATGATGGTTAACTACTCTGAGTGGCATGTTGAGAAAGCTCCACATGGTAAGAAGGTAAATTCTGTTGAAGAAACTTCCTCTTTGAGTGAAAATACTGATGTTATTATGGCTATGCTTGTTAATGGGAAAGCTCCTCTAGATTCTAATAGTGTTCCCTTAGCCTCTTTGGTTGCTCAAGAAAAACAAGTTGATGTGAACTTCATTAGAAACAACAATTTCAACAACAATGCCTATAGGAATAATTTTGGTAGCAACAACAATTATAGGCATTATCCTCCTAATAATGGCAATTCCTATGAAAGCTCTTACAATAATGCTAGAAGTGCCACCTCTGAACTTGAAGTCATGCTCAAGGACTTTATTAGTAAACAAACCACTTTCAATAAGACTATAGAGGAAAAGCTTTTAACTGTTGAGAAAAATATATCCTCTTTGTCTGAAGCTCAGTCTTCCTTGATTAATAAAATGGCTGCTAAACCTGAAACTATGGAAAACACCTTTGCTACTGTTCATGCCATACAAGTTACTATTGATGAAAATGTTAGGCTGTAAGCTCAACTTCATGCTAAGTGGGAAAGGGAAGCTGAAATTGATAGAAACAATAGTGTGTGCACCATCACCACTAAACCACAAGTAGTCCCTATTCCTCCTCCTACTATGCCTAAGCCTATTGAGCCTACTACTAGTGATGCTAAGTTTGACTTTGATATTGATGGTTGCAATATTTCTGAAGTGATTATGTTCTTGCAGAAGCTTGCTAGAAGTCCTGATGCTAGTGATATGCATGTTGCTTTCACTAAACATATTACAGATGCTCTTGTGAAAATTAAGGAAGAGAAGCTAAAACACAAAGCTTCTCATCCTAGGAAAGTAGAAGATAGTTGGGAACCCATTATTAATATGCAAGTGAATGACTTTGATCTCAAAGCTTCATGTCATCTTGATTCTAGTGTCTCTATTATGCCTAGGAAGATTTATGAAATGCTTGATTTGCCACCATTGGAAGATTGTTATTTAGATGTCCCACTCAATGATAATTCTAAGAATAAACTCATGAGGAGTATTAATGATGTTCTCATTATGGTTAACAATGCTTATGTCCCTGTTGATTTCTATGTTTTGGATGTTGAATACAATGCTTCTTGTCCTATTATCTTGGGAAGACCTTTTCTTAGAACAGTTGGTGCCATTATTGATATAAAAGAAGGCACCATTAAATATCATTTTCCATTTAAAAAAGGTATTGAACACTTCCCTATGAGGAGAGAGAAGTTGCTTTTTGCTCCTCCTTTGAAAGCAAGGTTTGATGTTAATGCTTCTTCATTTGAAAATACTTGATTCTTCTTGCTTCTTGTGCCTAACTTAAAGGCGTTAAAGAAAAATACTTGTTGGAAGATAACCCAAGAATTTTCTTAAGTCTTGAAAGTTATTACTTCAGTAACTAGATGATTCCCCGTGCGTTGCGGCGGGAATTAGCTGCAACACATTTGATATGATAAGTTTAGGGCATGGGAGGCATAGCATAAATCAGGTTAAGAATATTTTGATTTTCTTGAATATCAATAAGTCAATCATTGCTTACTACACCTGAAGTATTCATGTGGTTTCAGAAGGCGTCCACACCATGGAATATCATTCTTTTTTTTATGTTTTTTCAAAGCTTTCAAGAATGATATAGTGAAATAGCGAGTCCACGGAGCATTTCCAAACAGATAAATTGTTAGGGAAACTGTATGAGGTTGATGCTCAAAGACATTCATTTCACTTCCAATACACTTAATTCTACAACATTTTGTCAGAATATCTCTTTGTTTTTCACATATTCCCTCTTTAATCTGCAAAGGAGACAACAGTTATGATCACTGTAATATTTCTTGTAGATGTTCTTGTAAAGATAAGCACGCATGTTATTTCCACAAACAATATGCTGGTCGAGACTCGAGGATGATGCGCCGCCACAATCTCCCCAAGAGAGGTTATGCACCTGAGACAGGACGACTTGTGCCAGGGCATTAGATTCTTCCGTTGCAGAATATAATATACGAGTATTGGTTCAGCTGGATAGTTGTAGAAGCACGTTATCACATAATAAAATGACCTATTTTAAGCGGCTTTCATGGTGCTGGTGAAAGATGAGGATTAAATTTGCAAGGGGAGATCGAGAAGTTGGAAATTTACCTATCTCTATGTGCCGGAGATATAAAGGTACTCTTTCTACTTATTTTTTCGTGGGTCCGTGTTGGTCTTCTTGGCATTATCGACACACCTGCAGTTCAACTTCACGAAGCACACAAAATAAAATAGAAATTTTGGAAATTTAAAACACATAATGCTAAATAGTTTTTTACAAAGATAGATGCATATCTAAAAGAAATTTTACATCTTTTACAATGATACGAAATAGATTCTAGTAATAAACATCTGTTCAGCAAAAGATGATGGCAATATTTAACAAACTAAAATGGTATGACAAAGTTTTATAAATACAAATGGTTTAACTATGCAAAAAATTACACACTGAAAGGTATTATTTTTTCGAGAATGCACAAAGCAGTACTGTTCCAGATCTTAGTATATAATAACTATTTCTACAACATTACTACATATATGAAAGTCATGCACTTGAGCCATCGTTCAAGCGTGCCAAATCAGCCATCTGTACTGTAGATCACATCTACAGTAACTAACATCTATGATGCATTTTTTCCCCGCTTATCCCGTGTCTTCTGGATGGTTCGCTCAAAGCGGTGGACCTCGCCCACGCAAAGCCCACGTCGCTATTCCTTTCCTCCCCAACCGCCGAGGTCGCTCTGTCGCCGCCGCCCCAACATCCACCTCCACCACCGCTCCAACCCCTCCACCACCGCCACCTACCTTGCGCCGCCCTCCCCCTTCTCACTGCTCCCTCCACATCCCTCTATGCAACCGCCCCATCCGCGGTGGAACTGCCGCCGTGGTCGCCGGCGGAGCGTCGCAACTCCGGCCGTCCTGCCCCACCCGGCGGCCGCGTTGGTCCTCCGCCTTGCTGGTCCAGCCCTCCTTTCCACCAACGCCGTGGCGCCACTGGCATGGAGGCCCTGCTCGGGCAGCTGCTGCGGCGTCATCCCCGTTGGATGTGGCGGTTGGGGGCTCTGGGGACCACGCGACGGAGGCTGGGCGTTTCTTCCGGTCGCTAGGTATGCTCCCAATCCAACAAAAAACATGTCTCTTGATCCCTTTCCCATTCAGCTTTTTAGTATTCTTGGGTTCCCTGTTTCGGCCATGATACAATATACTAGTGGAATGCCCGTGCGTTGCTACGGTTTATATTTCTGCTGTAATCTGTCAATACAATACATATAAAAATTTATCGGACTGAATATAACCGCAAGATATTCTATGAACCCATAAGATCCTACCTCGTTTGAAGTATATTTCAACAACCCATATAATTGACATCGTTTGAATATAAAATAAGACACTCGACTATTTTTTATCAACTAATGTCTACTCCTTGATGTTCCTTAGATATTGCCATACAATGCTAGGGATATTGTCTTTGGCTTCATTCTCACCATACTTGAGCAAGTGTACCAAAAACTTCTTCCGCAACTCGTTACCATTCTGCACAACAATATTTGTTAGTAGCATGTATATTTCATTTGTGAACAATAAATAAGTATAACGTAAAATACCCACCGCACATATTGGATGAACCAATTCTTTGCCATTCCATGAGATCATAATGTAAAAAACAAAATAGCCAGAAGCATTCCTGTGTATGAATGTCAATATGTTGAATAGTAAAGAAAATGAGTAATCTCTTTGAGTTTATGTTTAGAGATAGTCACCTATCTGAACTTTTTGGAATATCAACTGGTGATCTACGTGACCAGAGAAATATATCGGCATCCCAGCCGGGTTGTGCTAATGCTAGTGCATCGCTTAGGTAGAATGCAATTCTTTGTAACTTCAATTGCAAGTTGTGAGATCGAAGCAGTTTACCCTCCGGCAATGGCAACACAGAAAGAGGATCCAGAATAGATACAGAAGATGCATGCTTATCGATGGAGAACAAGTTAAAGTCCCCCGCAGAAGCATAAGGGATCAAAACCTTCAAAGTAACAACCATCAGAAACACATATAACATGACAATGTTCGACAAGTGAATTATCTTTACCAATTTGCGTGAAGAGATTTTATAGTCTACCCCAGGCCAACTATTGAATAACGTTGCCAGTGTGTGACTATTTGGCTTTACTCGCCACTTTGGACCCCGTGTGGAATCGACCATCGCCGTCTGAAAAATTGTTTTGTTTAGAAATACAGTTATAACAATGAAAATACGAGATTGCAATTACTTACACAAAAACGTAGATCCATATAGTGCACATCAGTCTCTACCATCTGCAAGATCTCGTCACATGCCACTATGCGTATGCCCAAGTTGAAACAGTCATTGTCCATAGGCCTCTCGTTCCTAAGTATATCCTGAATTTTCTTAAGACTCAGACATATAGGATATGGTTTGGAGCTCCGCACCCATTCCTGCCTATGATACAAATGTTAAGAATAACAAAATTATAGCAATGCATATTATCACAAGTAATCCTTTTAACATGTTTCTTACTCTAATAATTTGGCGTCTTGAATCGACATGATATGTTTGCAAAGCTCGTCAACTAAGTTGCGTGGATCCATGGCCATCATGTGGACCGAAATTGGGCGTCTGTCTTCAGCTTCATTAGTCAAGGCAAGTCGCTCCGGACCATCCATAATCATACAATCAGAATTAGACACGTTTTCTTCATTGCTAGGTTGATAGTATATTGGCTTTCCTTTTATCTTATTCAATTCTGACTCTACCAATATGATGACTAATTTTAGACGAAATTCTTTCATATCTTCCTGCAAAATAGTATTCAAAAACATTTCTTTAAAACAATTATTTAAGATGTAAGCGAGTACTAATGTTATCCTAAACAAAAATAATTACCTGAGTGACATGATCAGACAACATATCACCTGTCCAATATTCCATATAATTAAGCATGAATAACCCGCATGATGCGCTACAAGATTACCGGACACTGATTTAGTCTCTCATATAGACAAATCAACATAAATAAATCAGTTGGACGTGTATGAATACACAAGTTTTAAAAATAACAATTTGAGATTTTAAGAAGTGTCCAACATACCCATCAGTTTGTGTTGGTTCTTGAAAATGTTCTACTACTGGCCATTTTGTGACATCGAGATCCTTCCACTTATCATCTATGTTAAAGTCCTTCATCTAGGATGCAATTTTTAGATGCTTCTCAAGTCCCTGTAACTTTTATACGAGAAAGAGGTATTAGATATTGAGGCAAACACAATGTTAAGAGGAAATCAAATTCAGTACATAGTTACTTACCATAAGATTAAGATCACTCCGATTCATTCCAGCACCAAGCGAGTCCAATACTTGAATCACGCGTTTTTTTGCATTGATGACAGCTAAATACCAATGGGTCTTGCTAATGTTTATTGGAAATAAGACCTGAAGTAAATATTGTATAAGACTAAGAAATACACATGTTTAAAACATATTGAATAAGACCCATAGGTAGTGAGTGAATTCTAACCATGTCATGCTTTACATAAAGATGCACCCGTTTTAGGATGCGGTGACGTTCTGATTGTTTCAATACAGCAGAGGCAAATGTAGTGTCCAGATATACCTTTCCACCCGCTCTATCCCGCAAATGATCACATGCACTTATACAGTAAATATAAGCATTTAAAACCTATAATTAGACACATAAAAATACATTTAAGTTTAAGACAATTGTAAACTTTAAATTAGTAGTTAGTGGTCTCTCTGTTGTTGACTTACACCATCTGGCAAGAAACCATCGCCACGAGTCAGACAATGTAAGTCATCGTTTGATAAGAACGCATCACCAATGTCTACAAACTTCGTATTTTTTGGTGCGGACATGATTAATTTGATAACTTCTATATCTTCGGAAGTGTAGACATAATCTGTCATAACATGTTAGTGCACCAAAAAATAGTTAGGTAATAAATAATGGAGCACAAGCAAGAATGTAATATCCGTAGCTGGAGTACGAACCTTGCGGGTTAACCATTTTGTCTGCTTTTTTCGGTTTCTTATGTTGTGAATTGGCCATCCACCTCTGGTCCTCCTTCAGTGGTGTAAGATCGGACAAATTTTCAGTTTGTTCCAACATCTCCTCAGGGCATATGTCCATGGGTACTTTCATAACATCAATAGAATCCTTAAATTTCCTGCCAGCGATCTGCAAAAGTGAAATAGTATTTATCGAAATAAAATTCAAATATGGGTATATGCTACATGCATAGAGAAAACATCCGTTTGTATGCAACCTCATTTGGTGGTGTAGAGTCAGTAGGGGCATTCAGAACATCGATAGAATCCATGTGGGTTTCCATAATCTAAAACAGTGAGACATAATATAATTGCATTAAAATTAGTACATGATAACGTGCGTACATGCCTAGTAACCAAAAAGAAACCAATTACACGTGCACACCTTCACTGGTTGTATAGAACTTGATGAATCGCCTATCTGTCCCAACATCATGGCATTGGGGCCTTTATCTGTTAATTTATGTGGATCATCAATAGAATCCATCAGGTTTCTGCTTGTAATCTGTAAAAGAGAAACATAAGTGTTGAGGCTATGTTGTTGCGACATGGAGTGGGTCTCATCAGTGTCTTTTTATGTGACTGAATGACATGCTAAACGGCTTCATTAAATTTGTGGAAAAGATGTAAGTTTGTTGCAGTATAGGTACATCAAGTTTTGGATGTGAAAGAAGTATAAACTCCCTTAAAAAGACAATTTTCTGGGAACATACATCATCATTGTTCCATAAAACATATGAGGCTACTAAAGAGCTGCAACTTGGTTTTACAACACGCGAAAGAGTCTTTGAGAAACTACTACAGAGCTATGACTCGGTTTTGCAATTTCTTTTAAATGATGTATCTAATATAAGTACAGTCTCACATCAAAGTAGTAGCAGTTCCAAAACAATATTTATTTGCCTTTGACATGTTTATTTACAAATGAAATAGAGAGAAATACATCTGTTTTTTAGGAGGCATCGTGCTACAACAATAAAAGCTGCCCATGGGAAAAAATAAAACCTCAAGGAGACACTAATATAAGCATGGAAAAATAAATTAAAACTAAACAAACTTGTATGTTTGAAAAACAACAGTAGCTAGAAGAAATGTCACTTAAAAACACACACATGTCAGATCTATTTGGAACTATTACATTTTACCATAAGCAAATGGGCCTAAGAAATAGACTAACACGATGGTATGACCAATACACTAACACGATGGTGATATCTAACGAAGAGGAAAATGGTGGTCGGTCTAATCTCTACTATATAATTGCGCACGATAGGCTCTGGCGCTGATGGTCCCAAGTGGATGGGATCGTGCATTACTTGGGGGAGCATCCTCTTCGTCAGGGATGATCCATAACTCCTCTCCATTTGGCATTAAAGCAATGAGCTCCTCTGGATCTTCTTCCTCATTCTGCATCTCCTGGTCTTGTGGGACTGCTGAGGTCTCCTTAGGCATCAATACCTTCTTCAGTTGGGCAATCTCGATATCTCTTGCAAGAACCTTGTCATCCGTATCACGGAGCACCATGGTCAACTTCGTGTTAACATGCTTTAGTTTTTCCACGGTAACCCTCAATTTCTCATTCCTTCTCATCTCAGCAGTAAGGTTATTCTCTAAGTTGACTATGTGGCACTCCAAGTCCTCCATCTGGATAACCTCATAATCCATCCCTCCACGATCTCCAGCAGTCCTATTGGTTGTCCCATCCTCAAAGCGCCTTCCTATGGCATAAAAAGCAGAATCTTGAGATATCTCCTGGCGGTAAGTCTGCACAGTGCGGGCTAGTGCGTCCTGCATGGCCATCTCTACGCCAATCTCCCAGTTGGGGCTCTCCTTGTAGAAAACTATGTCTTGTGTATATGGCTTCACATGTCGTCCCCTCACATTGCCCTCAATAAGCCAACGATGATCTCCAGGTGATGTGGGTGGGAGTTGCTTGCCCCTGAACTCTGGTGGTGGAAGTCCAAGCAAAGACGTCAAGGTCGCCAGCTGGTCACCGAAAAGACTGTCATCATCTTCCTCGGGGGTTGACATCACAGTGAACTCTCCAAAGTCTCCCATCTACATTTTGAAATAGAGAAGAGTGAGATATTGAAAATGAGAAGTTACGAGAAAAAAAAGATGTTGAAACTGGTATTTGTATTGGCTACTACTTAGGCCCCTTTTCCTTCTTATGGATAACCAAAACTGGGAATAAAAGGTTGTTTCAAAAAAAACTGGGAATAAAAGGCAGTATACATACCCATGCATAAGAAGCACCCAGAAACATTATCCCAATTTATGGAAGGCAAATGAAGAAGAACTGTAGACAGAGAGCACATACAGGAGCAAGATTACCAGGATAAAATGACCAGAAATAGGAACCACATGACTATATGGGAAAGATAATCAACATGAGCTGACCTGCAACTCTCTGTCAAATGGGTAAAAACCTTGGCCCTCTTTATTTTCCAGAAAAAACAGAGTCAAGAGTAATGGTGTGGCCTGCAGACATGAAATAAAAAAATATTCAGGAACATACATACTAACTACATGCTAATTCGATTTAAGGATCCCCATATTATAAAAAGTGCACACATGAACTCCAATCAAACAGATCTCTAAAGGGATACCAACAATATAGTTTCTAGTTACCTAGCTAGTACTATGTTTTTACTTGAATACAAATTTATTCAGAGCATGTAGTTAGATGCTGACAATAGCATGTCTATCATGGAAAGAAAGAACTAAAAAATCCAATAAAAATATTTATATATTTATTATCAAGAAATTTCCTTCCGAAAGCTAGAAGAAAGATTGTAAGGTCATGTGAAGCAAACTAAGCATTCATGCTCAGTTTAAGGGTATTCTCATCCAACCCTGCTTATATTCAGTACTTATGAGAAAAGATATACGGAGAAGAAACTGTAATATGAGAAGCTAAAATATAGTCAATATTGATGGGTATGGAATGTGCTATAGAGTCACACTAAGAAAATAAAGCATGAAAACGGGTTTCCGTGAAGTACATATATGTCCTCTTCTTTCTAAGGTGTGTACCACAAATAAAGACATTCATTTTAGCAGCAGTTCAAAAAAATTGTGGGAGGAAAATTAAGAAAAACTATAGGCAGAAAGCATATACAGGAACAAGAAAGCATATACATAAGCATATATAGGAACTACGAGACTATATGTGAAAGGTAATCGGTATGACCTGACCTGCAGCTCTATATCAGTAAAAAGCTTGGCCCTCTTTTACGACAAGCTTTGTCTGGCTCCGGTGATGGAGGGGATAGGATGGAGGCACGCCTTTATAAAGAATTTTGTAGAAGTTTCACAAATGGAGTGCTTGGAAACACTTTTATAAAGAATTAGAATTTGGAATCCATAACCCCAGGCGCCATGCTGAAAAGAAAAGAAGACATTTTAGTAATTGTCCCGTGTACCATGTATCGTGAACATAGGAAATGCAAATCTTGGTTTAGGTGTTTTTTTCCTCTAAAACAATAGGATGTTTTCTTACACGAAATATGAAATTTCAACTATAATCTTATTACATAAAACTACCATCAGTAGAGATGAACTTCAAGTAATATTGCTTCCTTTGGATCCCTTGATCTGGTGGTTCACCGTGCATGTGAGCCAATGCATTTTCTCAAAGGCAATACACGAGCTATTCGCCTCGATGCAACTATAATGCACACTCCCAAATTTCAGGGATGTAATCATGCAAAAACCAATCGTTCAGGAACAAAATCGTTGCACGTGTTTTTTTCCTCGGAACAATTTTGAAACCATACTCACGTATACAATCAGTTAATAGCAAAGATTCATATGAATTTGTGTTCTGATGAACTGCCACCAAATAATAAATACATGCAAATTTATATTCATGCCAGAACAATTCAGTACCATAGAATAATTGACCTCTACAAGTATAGTTTTTCTGATCTGTTCATGCAAAGGTTGCTTCACTCAAAAATCAAGAAGTACACATCGGAACCTACAAAAAATCTAGGATGAACACAATGCAGGGACAGAAAGAAATGCAATTTAGCTGCATACAATCCATCTATCTTTTTTTCTCCATGGACAATCCAAAAACAAGTAAATAATGGTTTCACGGGCTGCTACTTAATCTGTTTTTTCTTACACCTATGACAGGGTGAAATATGTTTTAGATAACGCTGACAAGATCAGATGAACTGATCAATGCCTAGGTGCAGTTCATCATCTCATGACTCATGAGTTTCTTACCCATTTTTCAAGATCGACAAGCTAAACTGGCTTAAGGCATATGCATTGTCCATGGAGTGAATAGAGGAGATATTAGGATATTAAATACACTGAAATAACCTCATCTAGCAGAGAAGAATAAGAATCGCAAATACACAGGGTTAAATCATGTGGAAAATTACGACTACCAATCAAAAGATCCTTCTGCAACATCATGATAGACTTCTTATGGACTACAATCTAGTGAGGTCTAGCCTAATTTTTGTCACAGCACATGGATGCAACTCCTTTGTGTACCTTTGCAGTCGCCACCACGCCTGGAACCACCACCTGCACGTAATGAATATCAATCAAATCAAACCAAAAGAGTAAGCAGAAGCAGTGTGTGGGGTAATGCAGGAAGACGATGTCGAGGAGTAAAGCAGACCAACTCTTGTTCGGCCAAAGATGGGGCGTAAGGAGAAGTCTTGTTCACGACCTCCTGATTTGCGGGTGGGGGACGAGCAACATGGACGGCGGGCCGGCGTGTCCACTGTCGGCGAGTCGGACCAGTTCTGCGCTCTGGCCACTATCGGCGACGTCGAACTGGTTCTGCGCTCGGAGGTATCCCGGAGGCGGCAGCTGGTCCGGTCGTCGGATTGGAGAGAGCTGATGGGAGGCGAGAGGAGAACAAGAGTAGGGAGAGAGGCTTTGAGGATTTTGTACTGCTGGAGGTAGCAGGGACCACGACCTCCACGATCGGCAGTTGCCGCGCACGGAGCTGACCGGCGGTTGCCATGGATTGAAACGTGCAGGATTGACCGGCGGTTGTGAGGCGGCATCGGGGGATTTGGCCGGCGTCGCGGTAGGGATTAAGCCGCGATGGCGTCGGGTGTTGCCGGCGGAGCTGCGAGGCGGAGCCGGGGGTCACGGGGCAGATCGACGGGCAGATCAACGGGGCAGGAGGTCGGGCGGCGTACGCCTTGGGTCGGGAGTGCGTGGGTTTGTTTCCTTGCGTTCGTGGCTGAGACGATGGATTGCTTTTTTTTTTCCTCACGTTCCCTGGCAGTCACAGGAGAGTACGTGTCTAATTCCATTTATTTTTTTATTCTTCTGTTTCTTTTCATCGTAGGCGTTTTGCGTACGTGTTTTCTCCCAGGTTTTTTTTAGCGGGCGGGAGGACTCGCGGAGCCGGAGGTAGAAGGGCGACGTACCAACGATCACGTCGTCCTTCGCTTTAATGAATAGTAGAGATAGATGGTTGATTGCTTGATGCATCAGAGGAAGGGGTGCACCGGTGGTAGTTTAACGCAGATGCTGTGGCATCCATAGTTGGTACCTACCGATTAGAGGACATATGCCGGATTGCTGGTGAGGCTCCGGAGGTAAGTAACCCTATATTTTCTAAAATTCCTTGAAGTTCTTGCTTGATTTTCAGCCAGCTGACCCTATATATTCTAAAATTCCTTAAAGTTCCTGCTTGATTTTCAGCCAGATGAATTCATGTCAAACCATAGTAAATTATCTTGATCGTTAATGACAGATGAAGAAGAAATCTAGATAGCTGAGGAGATCCTGCTGTGGTGGTTTGCATTGTCTTCACACTATGGAGGGATCATACTAGAGAACAAGTTCGCTACAATGCAAGTTTCATCTTTTATGTGAAACTTCTTTTGGAAGAGTACATCTGAGCTTAATCTAATATTTCCTTCCTTTTCACCCCGCTTGCCAAAGAAATTAGTTTTTTTTACACAGATGATCTTTCTTACGAATATCACAGTAGGAGGCTACTGCTTTAGCATCATAATTAAAATATGTACAATAGTTTACATAATTTAGCACAGAGGATTTTTCTTACGAATATCACAGTAGGAGGCTACAGTCGCTAAAGCACCATCCATAGGCCAATTACGCACTATGTGTAGTACAAGATGTAAATTTGCATTAAAGGATCTCAACAAACATTTCCCGGTGAAAGCAACCCATCGAATGAATTTATATTTTTCTTAGGACTCAAGAAATTTCATTGAATGTAAACAAGAAATATTTATTTTGTCATTGTAGAATTATTAAAACATGAAGAGGATCAGCTACATTGCTTCACTTCTCCAACGCATAAAGAAAACAAAATTGCATCATCTTTGTCATCAATTAGTGTGGCCTAATAGCAATGCAGACGCAGTGGACTCCCTGCCAAGCCACGTCCGCGATCTCTCCAAGCAGCAACAGTCGGACGCGATGACGACAGAGATAAGGTTTTTCACGCTTTCAATGCCGAGCAGCAGCGGGTTTAGGGTGAGTCTCTCTCTCAACACCGCCCATCTAGCAAGCGTTGTCAGTCAGCGGCCGGAGAAATTCGCTTGCTACTATTGATATTTTGAATTGGCACTACACACCCATGAGGTTTTCAGATGTATATTATCCATTCTAAATTCAGTCGAGCGGATAAATCTTTTATTTTCCTTCTTAAGTTCAGTCAGGTGGATATCGACGGTGGTGGATATCGACGGTGCATAACGGCGCCATTTTTCGTTTGGTCCATTGCAGGTTTGCTATTTCTATCCCACGGCAATGCAAGGCACATGAAAGTTTGCATCCTCTCTCTTGGCCAGGACAGCCAAATGGGAAGCTTGGTTTGGGGTGGGCCGAGGCAAATTGGGCGTGAACTCGGGAGCAAAACATATCCATCTGGTGAGTAGGTGAAGTTGGTCAGGATTATATATTGTTCGCTCCCACTTTTTCTTCTTCTCTAGAATCAAGACTTACTGTTCAACCGTACATCTGTTCTAAATGCAGGAGCAGGACAACTCACTGGATATACATGCGAATGATGCCGTCTACTAGGCAAAAAGGTATGCAGACGACTCATTTTGAACCTCCTAATTTTGTAGATACATATTGGCACTATTTAGAATGGTCTGCAACACATTCAGTTAAACCCTGTATGTAAGCTTTTGTTCTCTACATTTACAGATCAGCCAATAATGAAGCAGTTCGCTTTAATGTTTATAGAAAACTTTACTGATGTTTCAACTATGGAGAGGATGCGAATGGTGTATGTTCTTCCTCCAACAAACGCAGAACCCTCCAGTAAACACTAAATATCAGATCTTCTGCATGGTAATTTACTAAATCTGTCTTTGAGGACTAAAGAAAAGATATGATGCTTGGACTTTGTATATTTTCATTTCAGTTTAACAAACTTCATGCATTTCACAAAATCATGGCTAATAGTTCTAGGTTACATCCACTTGCTGTATGAGTGCATGTTTTATTTTTATCTTTCAACTTTTGTGGAGAAATCAGTGGTGCTTTCTTTCGTCTAGATAGTATATGAAGAAGGAACTGAGAGCAAAAGACTTTCGCGATTTGTGCATTGTGTTTCTGTTCACAATCGAATTGGATGACAGTTCTTGACTCTTTATTTCCAAAGGCGCAAGGTATCATCTAATTTCTTTGCGACACTCTGCTCATTAGAATTAGTATTCTTGGTGCCATTACCATTTGTTGTTCTATCAGTTCACACCTCTTCATTACTTCTGATCCTTCCATTCAGACCAGCGATTATTTAAAGAGATTCATACTGACTCCGAGTAAGTCACAACAAGCTGAGAGGATAAAAGGGATGGATGAGACAGATTATTAGTTGGATGAGACGCCCCAAGTGTCCTCCATAATGGAATACATTGGGCTATAGTGCAGGTCATTTTGTATTTCTAATCATAGTTCTGCTATAGTCGATGCAACATATGTTCAAATCTCTGAAAATCATTCTGCTCATTCCGTAGTTTGCCTCTGGAAATTATTCTGCTCCTTTCGTAGGTTTCCTTACAAATGATGTGGCTAGCGAAATAAACAATGTGGTCTTTTATAGAGTTTTTGGAGAAGTGAGGTCTCTTAAATCTTCGAGTAGGAGCTAGAAGGCTTTGCAAATATGTACACACACATATGTATGTAGCAAGGCTAAACAGTTAAACACCTGGGTGTGCTAATCAATCAACATCTTTTGTCTACAAATTGAGATCCACTTTAAATGTGCACTCTTTTATAGCAAAGTAAGTGTGGATAGTCCATATTTGCCTGAACAAATTACATGGTAAAAGTTTCCGATTAAGACTGACCAAATTTTTTTCCAATGTGGTTGATTCATGTCCTAGATCACTTGCGGATTTTCTAGTGGGAATTCTAATGCCCGTTGAGAGATCAACCTGGCCACTTTCTGTACAACGGGTTTCTACTGCCGTTGTTTCCATACAGTTCAACACTCCACCAAACTATTAGCAGGGAACATGTGAATATATTCTTAAGTATGGCTTGTTTTTCCATTTCGGTAACTTTAAAAATAGAAGAGATGTTTCTAGACGGTAGCACGAGTCTGATGTTTGGAACAATTGTTGAATTACCAGCTACAAGACCATTCATAATGGTTATTTTTTCTTCTGTCGACAGATTCTATACAACAGATCAGCTTGCTCCAGTTTCAATTGCTGAATGGTATTCTTTCAGGTATCAGACAATAGTTGTTTCCTTTATTCCGTTTCCTTCTAAGGTTTATCTTCTTCGAGCACTGGAAGTTATATACTCTTATATTCATAGAAAATCAAATATTCCTCCATGTTGCACTGTTCACTTATCTATTTTCATCGTAGTGTGTGCCTTCATTAAAAAATTATACTTGCATATAGGTCAACAGAGGAAATATTCGGATTTTACGCTGAAGCTATCAATGGTAAGTCTATTTTTTTGTCAGCAGATTCTATACAACACTTCTAAGAAAGACAACAGTTATCTCCTTTATTCCGTTCAGATATCAGACAACATTTGTTCCCTTCATTCCGTTTCCTTCTATGGTATATCTTTTTTTAGCACTAAAAGTTATATACTCTTATAGTAGGCAATCAAATATTCATGCGCGTTGCACCGTTCACTTCTCTATTTTCATCGTAGTGTGTGCCTTCCTTCACTAAAAAATTATACTTACATATAGGTCAAAAGAGAAAATATTCGGATTTTTCCGGTCAAAGGTGTGTTTCGCTCAAGCTATTAGTGGTAAGTCCTCGCGTGCTTTGCACACATTGGGTAACACATGGATCAAGAAACACATCAAGCTTATACGAATTTGACTTCATTGTTTTTGACTATGAGGTGCTCCACTACAAATCCAGGCATTTGACTTTCTCAGTGTGCAGAATCAATTTAAATTTTTGAGAGAGCACTATCTATTAATCTAAGTATGAACTATAATTTCCTCACGCTGTCATAGTGCATAATTTGTTTGAGTTCCTACCAGTGGCGAAGCTAGGGGGACTAGCAGGGCCTTGGCCCCCCCTATGGCGGTGGTCAACACGGAAGAATTTTTTACTTAAGGATTGCTTAGAGAGAAAAAATAGAGGAATTAGCTCAGTTCCCCCCCCCCTAATTGAAAATTATTGGATTTGGCCCCCTCTAATTTGCAATCCTGCCTCCGCCACTGGTTCCTATAAGAATAATATGTCTTAGTCTTGAGGAATTTTAATTTTCCTCCTATGGGACATAAAACGTTTGGATGATACGTTATGTGCATCTTATGGTGTTAGCTTTGTGATAATCTGTGCCAAAAGTGTTAGAACTGTTGAGCTCTTAGTTTATAAGAGCAGGCCACGTCTTTTGTTTACTTTTCTTTGTGATTTCTAACTCTCTGTTCTCTGTTGTGTTTCTTGCAGGCCAACCGATGCCAGAGCCATCAATCTCATCCAAGGACGGAGTTGAGCTTGCTCCAGTCGTCGACCTCCCCGCACTAACCAAAAGCTCATCATTCTCTCTTCCTATATTTAGTAGTGTGATCTAATCAGCTGTAATCTACCATGTAATACGCTGCGAGTACATGTGTAAGTGACTTTATGTTTTCCGTGTTGCGATCAACATATTTACCATGGGCGCGGCGTGTCGCCGCGCCATCTTTCCTAGTACATCTTGAAGTACGCCGCGCCATCTTTCCTAGTACATCTTGAAGCATCTGAAGAATTGTACGGCTCGAAATATTGTTGTGCATATCAACAAATACACTGTGTTTTATAGGTCTGCATGAGCGCTTCAATCTTTTATTTCTCAACAGTTTGAACATCGCATATATATTACTCTAAAGGATAGCTGACATAAAGAGTGATGGGCTTAGTAACCGGAACGAAAGTAGAATAAAACACGGAATAAAACTATGGGCATGTCATCTACGTGCTTCGTGGATATATGTATCGGACTTTGGAAACCAATCGGACTGAACTCAGTCACTCACATTAGCAGGTAAAGAAATGATGGAGGTACAGATCAGGGTTGTAAAACAAATCAAATCCTTGTAATCTTGTGCTGAAATTCAATGGGAACAAAACAAAAATAGAGGCACACACCACTTATTCGTCTTCTAGCTCCGTATAGATTCCTTCAAGGGAAGCGATACCTGAAAGAGAGAAAGGGAGGCAAGCAAATCATGAGGTCAGCATGAGATGTGATCCAAAGGAGTGGAGGTTTGCTACCTGCGGGAGGCGAGCTCATCGGCTAGACCTGAGTTACTCGATGAGCATGAGAGGGAGGCTTGGTTGATGGGAAGCAGATGCAACCGTATTCATGACGGTAGAGCCTTGTGGGCCGTGGGGATGCAGCAGCAGACGATGGGCACCGAGGGCAGGGGCTTCAAATTCATTGCATGGAGCAGGCTAGTCCAAGGAAAGTAGCATATCCGGTGCTTAAAAGAGAAATTAAAATTATTAGTCATCCTTGATTCTATCGTGGGGAATCCATCCAGAGTTCAACCTGCAGGTAGAATCAATTAAATCAAGGAAAACGATTCGGTTCCCCCGGGGGATCGCGCGAATTGATCCCCCGGTTCCTCGTCGCTCCATGTGGCCCACCACTCGCGTGCGTTAGCCTTTTTTCTTCCTCGATTCTTTCCGCAACTGCCGCCGTATCTGTACGCCTGCGCTGCCGCGCTCCGCCGCCGCGCCCCAAGCCCCGCCCTCGCCGGAGTAGCTTCCGCGTCCTCACGCACACCGCCGCCATGCCTCTGGCCCGCAAGCGTCGCCACCTCCCTGCCTCGGTTGCACCAGCGAGCCTTCTTTGTGGTCGCCGGAACCTCGCCTCCTCCTCCTCCTCCTCCGCTATCTCCATGTGTGGCCCACCTCACCGGAGTCGATGCCTCTCAACATCTTTGCTGGAGTCCCCTGGCCATCACCGCCGCTTCCAAGGTCAACTACGCGTGCTACATGCAGTCAGTGGCGGTGCTACAACGAGCGTTGATTTTGCTACATGCGGCCAACGAGACCTCCGGCGGTGCTATGTCTAGCGTCGATTTTTGCTATAATTCTTTTTGCTACAAAGGCTTTTTTGTTTTGCTACAATAGTATTTATGATTTGCTACAAAATCTCTGGCGAGATCTCCGGCGAGGTCTCCGACAAGGTCGGATTTGCTACAATAGTAAATTTTATTTGCTACATACGTTTTATGTTTTTGCTACAATAGCGTAATTTTTTTTCTACACGGTCTCCGGTGAGGTCTACCGGCGAAGCCTCCGGCGAGTCTCCGGCGAGGTCGAATATGCTACGTTAGCCCAACTTTCTTGCTACACGGTCTTCGGCGAGGTCCAATCTGTTTTTCTATTTTTGGGCCAACCGTTTTCTGCTACAGTGTAGCAAAATCGGGGCATTATGTAGCAAAAGCGGGTCTGAGTGTAGCAAAAACGGGATTTGGGTGGACACGTGTCAGCAGGAGGACCAGGGAGATTTTGGGAAAATATCCACCGGGAAACGCGTAGTACTGCCCTTAAATCAATCCAAATAAAATCAGGCGTAGGGACAGAACCAAGATCCAAAGAAATCAACTTCATCCAGATCTCAACCTGAATGCGGAATCCAATCCAATCGAATCGGGTATAGAGCAGAATTAAATCAAATCCGGCCGGAGCTCAACCTACCTAATTAGGACAATACATTGAGGAAGGAGTAGGAATAATCCAATCAAAACCGGGGGAATTAGAATGGAGAACGTCCAGGTACCAGCTTGGAGGTCCCTGGTGGAGGTTGTGGCGCAAGGAGGCCACCGTGGTTGAATTGGGTGGTACGATGGATGGTTTTTAACCTTGATGAGGCGGCGGCAACGGATGATCTCCATCGAGCAGTTTCCAGCCATTGAATGCTACGATTGATGAGGAGCATTTGTGAGGAGCCAAGGTCGCGGAGGGAACAATCTTGGCGAAGAGGACGGAAGGTCACAACGACGGAGGAGTTACTGTCAGGATTCGTCGAGCGAGTCTTCTAGTGAATGGTCGAGCCGAGGAAAGGATTTCCAGTCCATTACATGTGTCGAAGCGGGCAGAGGCGAGGTCACGATGATTCTCCGCGTGACGATAAAAAGGACGACGTGGCTGCAGGAGAAGTCAGGGAAATAGGCTAGTGGAGGACTCCTATTTAGAGATAGAAGATGACCTCTTCTTATATTTTTGTCTGCTTTTTGTGCTAAGAATGACCTCTAATGAGATGGAAATAAGATTTGGTGAGTTGTTGTCCCGAAACAGATTTCTGTCCTCCACCAAAAAAATTCGTGAGGAATCTCTGTAACACATATTGAGCTTAAAATTTACGAACAAATCCCCCAGTATGTTAGCTAACTTTCGTTAGTTCAACATTTTTTGATTTGAGAAACAGAAGATGTTCGAAAATATCGGTTTCTACCTGCTGGTCCGTTTTGACAGATTTCTGTCATTATTTGTATTTGCTTCTTATTGATTTCTTTTTGAGTTCTCTTTAGGTGAATTGAGATTTTTGAAGGAGTTACTACAGTACCTTGTGTTTTTAGTGAAAAGCCTTCTTGTTCCAAAGCTTTGCCAGAGGTCTAATATCTTTTGAATAAACTAATGTTGCTAATGAAGATTGTGTGAAGTTTTGTATGAAGGAAAAATTTCAGGTGTAGAGAGAGAATGATGCAATAAGATGAAGAATAGACAAAAGCTCAAGCTTGGGGATGCCACCATGGTGTCACCCCAAGAAATATCCAAGAGGTACAAGCGTCAAAGTTTGGGGATGCCCAAGGCATCCCCTTCTTCATCAATAAAAAGCCCAGGTCTGTCTAGACACTTTGTTTTTATTGTTTCATGCTCGGTTGTATTATTCTTGGAGCGTCTTAGTTTTCGTTTGCTTTGCTTAGGTTGTTTAGTTTGCTTGAATAAAGAAGTTTGAACCCCCGTTCTCGCTGTGTTGTTTTGCAAATAAGTTGCTTGGTGTTGGAAAGGAGTAGTAAGTTCTTGCTTGAAGTGTAAGAGGAGCTTGCATTGACTGTGACTTAGACTTTAGCATGACATGCTAGGTGTTGTTTTGACCTTATGCTTAGTGATTATTGTTGTAGCATGTCTTGTTCCAGACAATTAGGATTGCTTAGTATGCCTTGAAAAAATTATGTGTTGTTTTAGCATGCAAAAGCATAGTATTGTGGTATTCTCTTTTGATGCTTTGCTTGGGTTGACTTGGCGCATGCTCACACCATGTTATGACTATGACAAGTCACCATTAGCCTCTATGATCATTTTAGTCCTTGACTCGTAGTACCACTCTTTGCTTTGATTAGTATGCTTTGTTGCTTTGCATGATTTTGGCCATTATGCTCTCTTAGTTGGTTGCTCTCAGTCTTTTGCTAGCCTCCACTTGTATGAGTAAGCTCTACTCATGCTTCCAATTCCCAAGAAACCAAGTTATTCCAAAGTGTCCACTATAAACTCCTATGCATGGTGTGTTACACCATTCCAAGTATATTCTTGTTTTCAACTATCTTCCAATTAAAAACTATTTTGTTATGTGAAAACTTAGTGATTAAAGTCCTCACGAACTTGATGGCACACTTTATATTCTTTGCCCCTAATAAACTTGAACCATTGTGACAACTTTGTTGTATATGCTTGCACTTATAAGTTGGAATTAACAGAACCGTTCTGTCACGGGGAACGTTTTCAACATTGCACTTGTACTTTGTACTCAGTTGATATCATGCTCTTTTGTCTATGGATGTCACCGGTGTGAAATAAAGAGGAAACTTATAAGTCCATGGAGTTTGTATCCTATGTTAGAGAAACGCCTGTGCCACTAGCCTAAGCCATGCCTAATCATGGTGGAAACTTGCAGCATCACCATAATGAGCTATCTATGAAGCATCCTCAATAAAAAGCTATGCATATGGTAAAATAAAAAGATTCCTGAGATGCTCATTGTCTGCTTGCCTTGTCATTTTGGTTATGGGAAAGCTCATGTACCATGTGAAAGGGATACCCCGTTGGCGGTTCTCAATGATATGCAAATACTTACAATGACAAGAACTTACGTGGGCCCAAAGTTGAGTATGCATGAGGTGTGGCCCTCGTTTTCAAGGAACTTGAGATTGCCAACTTATACTTTGTCAAGCATATACTCCATCTTTGCCACTTTAACCTTAACCACTTCAAGATGCTTATGATAGGGGCAATGAGGGCTGAAAGCTAACAATTACCATAATTTTTGGAAGCTCTTTTTGAAACTTGTAATCCCTGTTTCCTTTATAAAAAAGGGCCTTTCTTCCACCACTATTGAGTCTCCACCTTCTACCTTTAGGCACCATTAAGATAGCATAGTTGTTATTATGTGTGTAGTGTTCCAAAGCTTATTGATTGATGCATATTATGATATTACCTGTTCTTGTGCTATTTGTTTCTAGTCACCCTTGTGAACTTTGAAGGTGTCCTATGCATCTATATTGCTACTCTATGAGGGACAAGCTGATTGCCACTATGCTATGTTTTCTGTATGTGAAACAAACAAACGTTTTTCATTGCATATTATTCATGATTCTTTGTTTGTAGCTTGACATGTTGCATGCATAGTTACTATGTCCTATTGTTAGAACTTCATCTTTAATGCACATGTTTAGAGTTCTTTGATCCCAGATTTTAATGTTTGCAAATGGTTGGATCTTTATTGTGAGGGTGCATGTCACCTCAAAAGTTATTCTTTTATCACTTACCTACTCAAGGACGAGCAGGAGTTAAGCTTGGGGATGCTGATATGTTGGAAACGTATCTATAATTTTTTATGCTCCATGCTTGTTTAGTATCTACTTTGCTTTGCTTTGTCTACACTTTGAGGTGCTTTTTACATGTTTTCTGGTACTAACCTACTAACAAGTTGCAACAGTGCCAGATGCCTATTTTTTGCTGTTTTTGGTTTCAGAAAAGTTAGTAAAGAAATATTCTCGGAATTGGACGGGACAAACGTCAAAGTCCATTACTTTTCGTGAGGAACAAGAAGTCCAGAGGGGAGACGAGGAAGCGTGCCAGGGCGGCCAACCCCCCTAGGCGCGGCCAGGGGTAGGCCCGCGCCTAGGTAGGGTTTGACCCCCCTGGTCGCCTCCTCGGCCTTCCCCTTCGCCTATAAAAAGCCTTCGATGCAGAAACCCTAAGCACTCGACCAAATCTCCATGAAACCATCTGTAGCCGCCGCCACCATCGTCCTTAGATCGGGGGGGGTCTGAAGTTCTTCCCGGCACCCTGCCAGAGTGGAGATCATCCCGGAGGCCTTCTCTCCGGTATGATGCGTGAGTAGTTCCACCTTGGACTATGGGTCCATGTAGTAGCTAGATGGTTGTATCTCCTCCTTTGTGATTTCATGTATAGATCCTGTAAGCTTCGTTCATGATCAAGATCTAATCTATTTATAATCATGCATGTTGTGTTTGCGGGGATCCGATGCATATTGAGATTATTATGTTGGTTTGATTAATGGTTTTTGCTTTATGATTCTATCATGTCTGTGTTGTTTGTGATCTTGCATGCTCTTCGTTGTTAGTAGCTATCTTGGCCAAGTAGTTGCTAGTGACTCCAAGAGGGGGTATTTATGCTCGATAGTGGGTTCATGCCTATAGTTTCCAAGAGAAGTGACAATAATCTCTTCGGTTGTAGATGTGTTGTTGCTACTAGGGAGAAAACAACGGTCGCTTGTTCATGGAACATGTGGACTGTTTACCTTACACACTTTGCTTAAAGCAATTGTCTGTTGCTTGCAACTTAATACTGGAGGGAGTTCGGATGATAACCTGAAGGTGGACTTCTAGTCATAGATGAATTTGGATGGCGGTCTATGTATCTTGTTGTATTGCCCAATCGAATCTCATAGGATCTTTCTGACTAGTAATTGCATTGTTATGCCTTGCTCAGTTCCTGTCAATTGCCCTGCTGTAATATGTTTACCCTTCATGCCATGTTGTTTATATAAGGATAGCACCTCTGGTGAACTATGGACCCTAGTCCAATCTTTACCATTGATACATCTTCCACTGTTATTTGTTTACTTGCTGCAAACCATTACCTTCCATACCATACGTTTAATCCTTTGTTACAACAAACCGGTAAGCTTGACAACCTCACTGATTCATTGGGACAAAGTCTTGAGTTTGTGTTGTGCAGGTCTCCATGTTGCTTGCAACACCTTTGAGACGTTTCCTTCCTCCTTCAGGTTCGATAACCTCGGTCTCTACTTGGGGAAACTTGCTGTTGTGCTCATCACACCTTACTCTTGGGGTTCCAACGAAGTGTCCCACGTCAACACTTGGTGCACGCATCAATCCACAGTTCACTAGAGGCGTTTTCTCCATAAGATAAATAACATGTTGTTTTTGGTTTCATGCTTTCTGTTTAACTGCTACGGACCCATAGTCCAAGGATGAACTACTCACACATCACTCCGGAGGCAGGCATGGTGATGAAGAAGGCCTCCAGGATGATCTCCCCTCTCCGGTAGGGTGCTGGGAAGAGCTTTAGATCCCTCCCGATCTAGGGACGACGATGGCGGCAGCTACAAACTTTTTTGTGGAATTCTGATCGGGTACTTAGGGTTTTTGTCTCGGGGGGATTATACAGACAAAGGGGCAAGGTCGGTGGAAGCCCAAGGGGCCCACACCATGGCCAGGTGTGGCCCAGGGTGGGCCCACGCAGCCCCCTGGTGTGGCTGCCTCGTGGCGACTCTTCGTCTCTCCTTCGGACTCCGTGTCGTGTCAGAAAAAATAGGAACTTCAGCTTTTGTTTCGTCCAATTCCGAGAATATTTCTTTACTAGTTTTTCTGAACCCAAAAACAGCAGAAAACAGGAAACTGGCTATGTGGCACTTGTTAATATGTTAGTTCCAGAAAATTCATAAAAATGCCACAAAGTGTGGACAAAACATAATATAATTGGTGCAAAACAAGCATGGAGCATCAAAAATTATAGATACGTTTGCAACGTATCAGGGGGAGGGGCGAAAGACCGCAAAGAAGGAAGGCAATGAACATAAACCTGAACCTAGATGGTGGATCGGGAATTACCTCCACGACGGGGATTCGGCAGTCCGCCTTGTTTGCCGAAACCAATCCAGCCTGGCGGAGGGGCCGCAGATCGCCTACCTTGATCGACAAGCGCCACCATGAGCCATTGGTGACGCGGCTCCCCGCAACCTTCTTATTTGAAGGGCACTCGATCCTGTGACAACGCCTTTTTTGCTCTTCCCCATCTTGGCACGACGCCTCCTACGCTGTGCTCGGATTATGGAAGAGGGGAAGGTGCGGATTCCCTCCAATGCAATGCAAGAGCAATGGACGCAAGAATGCGACACGCGAAAAGAACAAGGAATAGATGAGACCCAGTGAAGAAGAAGGGAAAATTTACCAGCGCTTTTGGGAGTATTAAAGGGCAGAGAAGATGAAGGAGAACCGTCGATCAACAGTGCGGTACGCATGGCACGCATGGCACCTACCGCCCAAACCATCCCCACCATGCTCTCCACTATACACGGAAATCGAGAAGGCATAGCTAAAATAGTTTAATCTAGGCGTGACTAGTTTAATTCCGGTCAAAATGTGGGACCCACGGTCTTTTCGTCCAATCAGCACTGCTCCCGTTGACGGATGAGCTCACCGATCGTCATCAATGATGTCACCATTAGTCACAAAGAAAGGAACACAATAACGACTCAATATCGTTTGAGTCAGCAAATGAGTTTTTACTCGAGTCTGTGACTCAACCAAATACTCGGGGGCTACTCCTAATAGGAGCATTGTCCGCACACCCGAAAAATCTACTGGGACAAACGAGCACCCAAAGACGAAGATCAACAAAACTATAAGCCTTGACTCGTTCTTTGAGTTAATAACTCGGTTACAGACTCGGGGGATACTCCCATAGGGAGCGCCGGTCGTTACCCAGTTAATTATGGCTATCAGTGGCAGTCACAAGATTACCGTCTCTGCTCGAGTCTATGACTCAAACATACTCTCGCGAGATACTTCCATAGGGAGCGCTGGCCACGCACCCTATGAACAAATAAATGGTGATCCTTCGGATCCTCTATAGTGACTACGTCGTGAAAATCGACATGCAATCGAAAACATGGCGACTCCGCCCATTATTTATGCTAAGAGATGACGTCTCCTTAGCCACCCAAATTATCTCCGCAACGAGAGATATTCAGATGTTGTGTCTGCGACACAATGATAAGACCTACAAACATAGTCTGATGGCCTGACAGCCGCATTCGCTGCACTCTACCAGAAATATACCGTACCTGCAGGTGCGATAAAAATGCCGACGGACGCGTTGGATACAATATCTAATATCACTAGCATTCGACTCCTGTAAGACCTTCGTGTCCTGAGTTGAATTACGTCAGCACTTTTTCGGATTCGAGTCAAGGACTCGAGTCTAAGTAGATAGCGTTATTTTGCCCAAAGGTAGTTAGATGACCCTGATCCGTCGGCCGAGTCAGGCATGCATATCAATTATCCCTATGAACTAGACACTATGATCCTAAAGCTTATTTGGATGAAGGCACTCGGATATTTTGGAGTCTCCAGTCGAATATACGATTCAACTGAACACTCGGGGGCTACTGGCATGGTATGCCCTACGGGTACTCAATATTAGCCTATCCGGTCCGGCCCAGCAGAAGCCCACGTGATGATTCACACCCGATGACGAAGCCTAGGAAGGATTCGGGTGGCCTAGGCCCGTGAAGGAGGCAATTCCTTGGAGGATACAACTAGCTTTAGATAGAAAGTTTGAAGAGATAAAACCCTAATCTGTAATTGACTCGACCTAATCTGTAACACCCTCAGAATCGGCCCTATGCAAGTTTTAGCGCTTCCCGCCAAACCCGCATAGAAACGATTTAAAGGTGCCCACCAGGCACTTTCGTGCGGGTGGAAAACGAAGTAATATCATTACACAATAGTCCTCGATGGAACCCACAAAACATATATCCAACAACGACTCAATGAGTCAAGAATACAGAGGTACAATACAAAGATCCAAATCACCTTTAAAACGATATAGCGTCCGAGTACGGACAAAATGCAAATTGAGCTAAGAGCCCTGAAGAATAACCATTGGCGTCCATAACCCTGCCCAGGCCAAGCCGGAAGGGTAACCCTGCTAACGACGTCGATCTCGAAACCTGCTTAAACAAAAGGGGTGCCGACAAAGGGCAAAGGAAAAAGAGAGAGCGGTCAGTACTGAGGCCAGTACACGGCGAGACTAGAATTCGGCGGTCCTCGCCTACATAGGTATGGTGGACTGAAGCGGCAGCGCAGCATGCACTAACAACCTATAAAGACTCGATATAACTGGCGGCTATCAGAGAGGGATAAGAAAGACCTATTCGGAACCATCCTGATACTACCACCAAACATACCCATCCTGGTGTTTCCCCCTCGAGACCAAACGAGGAAGTCAACTGAGGAACTCACACCATTGGCAGTTTTATTCATTCCGTTATAGTTGCGGCAATTACTAGTCAAATAAAGATGGCATGAGTCATCCTGATATAATAAGCAGTGGGCAGTTTTAGTTAAACATTCCGTTGTAGTTGCAACACTTACTAGTCAGATACAATTAGCATGAGATATCCCAAACCCAGCAGTTGTTGGTACTTTTATTTAGCCATTCCGTTGTAGTGAAGCTGATTACTAGTCATATCGGATACAAGTCAAATTATAACAGTAAACTTTAGTTATAGTTGTCTATGATCGAGAACTGTGCTCCAAGTCGTCCATAACCGCGGACACGGCTTTTCGAAAAGATTTAACCCTGCAGGGGTGCACCAAAGTATCCACACGCACTTCGACCCTTTTTGCCAGATCAGTTAACATACACCCATCGGTATGTCGGCGGGGCCTAAGTTATGACGTTTCCCAGACCCAAAGCAAGTACATGGGGGCCACCCCACTAAGCTACCCGCAACGAAGTTGGCCGGCTCCGGAACGGACCCAGGGTTTGCGTCAGTGGCTGTAAACGACTGGGAACCCGAAAGTGTGACTGGGCTTGTCGATACCGCGAAAACACTCCGCTTACCTAAACAGTACAGGTGCTCCTCGCACAACCTTAAATAAAGCAGTAAAGCATGGCATAAGTACAGAATAGTAATAAAGCTCCAAACTACTTTGTGGCCCCCCAGTACAGTACTTGGAATCAGGTACTAAATCGATGGGGGTGCCCACACACCCCACCTGTGGTTAGCGCGCTCGATCTCGGAACAGGTGTCAAGAACTCGGGGTCCTACGGGACACCAGTGAGCGGTTAAAAACCAAATATTGTCTATTACCCACCGGTGCCTCTGCATTATTTACCTACTTCAATTTTAGTTATTAAACAGTAATTAAAGCCATGATCACCTACAACATTAAACATGCGGCAACACTCCAACAACTGTGGTACTTGACGATACGCAACAGCACTTGAGCAAGCGACTACGACGCGCAAGTCCAACTATCTACCAAACAACAGGTAATAGGATGTGTCCAAGGCAATATAAGGCTGCAAGGGATATCACGGGTACGAAAACTAGAGCAACGCAACACAGATAGCAATAGATCAACAGGAGGGAATAAATACTACAAAAGTAAGATATGTAGAAAGGGGGAGATGCTCGCCTGAAAAACATTGTCGAAGGTTCAACCGAAGGTCGGGTCGACACTCGCATCAACTCATCGGCCTAGTCCGTGAAGAAGCAAAACACTAGCACAAACACCGGATGCACTATTTAATACTACAGTAGAAAATCGGGCATGATGCATGTATGATGTATGACATGGCAAAGATGCGATGCAACTAGGCCACATTAAGCGGAACCAGGGTCCCGACAATTATTCAGATGGTTCAAGTTATTTAACTACCCCGCAATTTAATTGTTGTCTTAACAGGACAAAACATGGCATCGGTTCGCTACACCAATTTAAATGGAGTTCGGAATGAGACGCAGATATCCCGCATAAACACTCCATATTTAATTTAGGTGAATCGCCTAAATACCCCCAACAACCACATTATGTATGCGAGTATGACAATTAAATATGCAACAGTTTGATATTACATCTATAAAAATAGGGCTCGAGAAAGGGGTCACACATTGGGGTTCGGCGAACTTGGTTCGATGTGGTTCGGGGGATCGGTCTTCGAACTGAAGGGAATATGCCCTGAGAGGCAATAATAAAGTGTTTATTATGTGTATTCCAAGTATATGATAGATGTTTATTTTGCATGCTATAATTGTATTAATACGGAAACGTTAATACATGTGTGTTTAATAAACAAACAGAAAGTTCCTAGTTATGCCTCTCTCATAAACTAGCTCGTTGATTAACAAGATGATCAAGGTTTCCTGATCATGGACATTGGATGTTGTTAATAACGGGATCACAACATTAGTGTAATGATGTGATGAACACTCATCCGAAGTATAGCATTACGATCAAAGTCATTGAGTTTATATTGCTATAACAACTTACGAAGTGATCCTAATCCTTAGACCATGAGATCATGTCAATCACTAACACCGGAAGAGTTTCTTGATAACATCAAACGTCACACCGTAACAGGGTGATTATAAAGATGGATTCAGAACTAATAAAGTGTTATGTTGAGGCTCATGGATCAAGAGTGGAATTTGTTCATCCCGATGACGGATAGATATACTCTGGGCCTTCTCGGTGATATCACATTGATTAGCTTGCAAGCAAGTGATTTGATCACTAGAATGTTATATCACAGGAACGAGAAAAGAGTGCATGTCGGTAACGAGATCAAACTAGGTATGGAGATACCAATGATCGAATCTCGGACATGTAATATATCGTGAAACAAAGGGATTAAGATACTAGCGTAAAAGGTTCCGACGATCACAAGAAAGTCATCGTTGAATGTGTGGGAGTCAGTATGGGTCTCCAGATCCCGCTTCTGATTATTGATCTGAGAGGGGTCTCGATCATGTCCGCATTATTCACGAACCGTAGGGTGACACACTTAAGAGACACCGACATCCAATTGGAGCAAATGTTTCATGCCGAAAGAATGTACAAGCGCAGGAATTTATTTCACTAGATACCGAAACAGGTTTTCGGGTGAAATTGCATAAAGTGGTTATGCATGTGAAATAGAATTCTAGCAAGGGGTTATTTGTGAATGTTTGTCATTAAAGTAATTGGCAAAATTCTGAATAAAATAAAAGAGTTTTATTTAATGAGAGTTTGCATTAAATTTGGTGGAAATTTAATGGGATTTTAGAGTGGACTTTTGAGTGGAGGGAATTTAGAGGAGTTTTGTGAGTGGAGTGTCCACCCACATGAAGAGGGGAGGGCAAGGGGGCAGCCCCCATGCGCCGGCCACCCCCTTGGGGTTCCCCCCCTCCTCCTATAAAAGGAGCCCCTCCTCCTCACTTGTCTCACACACCTCCTCGTGAAGGATCTCTCTCCCCCTCTAGAATTTATTCCCCATGGTCTCGGACTAGCGAGATACATGTTCCCGGTGGCTATTCGGCAAGAAAGAGTTGTGCTTCCGCTGCATCATTGGAGCGAGGAGGCGGAGGTTGCTCGGTGCCTCGAACGTGTGTGCGAGCACGGATGCGCTGCTGATTTGCGGCGCTAGGACTTCCTCTCGATCTTGAGATCGGCAAGAGATCGTCTACATCAACCACGAGTTGAACTCGTTAAGCTTTGTCGGTCTTCAAGGGTATGTTCTCTACGGATATACATCCGCCCGTTGTTTGTATCTAGTATATATAGATCTTGGTATATAGTTCACATCGTAGGAAAATTTTTGTTTTCTATGCTGCGAACCCTACACGAACTCTGTGAAGGAGGGGTTCGGACTCCGGGAGTAGGGCCTTGCGGTTCGGGAGGGATATCTTGAGGTGACGGCGTCACCAAATTTTTGAAGGAGGCCTTGGCGTCTTCGAGGTTCCACCTTCAGATTCCGGGACGGAGCACCTGAGTTCCGACCATTGTCGGTGGCGAACTTGGGCGTCTAGGTACTCCCATCTTATCGGAGTCTTGATGACCTTGTACAAGAATCTCCTCCTGCCTTCGCAACATCAACACGGCACGACAACGAGCCACAGCTTAACATCACCAACACTTCCGCACCACACTTTCTCCACATCCAAAGACACTACAGGGAACACATAGGGCCTCGGAGAGGCACTGGCGTGGGGTCACAGGGCCGGGAGGTTGCAGCGATGCAAGACGGCCATGGATCGACCTCAGCGGCGAGCAGAGGTCGCAGCGACGCGGTGGCTCGAGCAAGGCGGCCAGGGCGACGACGCGACCTGCAGAGTAACGAGGCGATGGAGGGCTCGGGACGCAGCGAGGCAGAGGACGGCGCCAAGGATGCGCCAAGAGGCAGCCTGGTGCTGCGGAGAGGGAGACCCAGGCGGAGAGGAGAGGGAGGCCAGGCGCGAGGAGGTTGCGGCACACGGGGTGGGGGTCGCCGGAGATGATGCGACGGCGGTCGCATGGTCGGAGACAGCGAGACGAGGAGGCGCGGCGAGCAGAGGGAGGCGCCGGCGGCTCGGGGAGAGGCCTGGTGGCGGTGGACTGAAGGCAGGGAGAGGAGGCCGAGGTGGACCGCGGCGCGGTGGCGGTCGTGCTCCAAGGAACGGGGACGGGAGGCGGCGGCGGGCTGCAGGTCGGCGGCACTCACGGTGGGGCGAGGTTGGGCGGCGGAGATCCAGGCAGCGGGGAGGGGTATGGCGGGCCGGCGGCAGCACGGAGCTTGGTGGCGGAGATCGAGGCGAGGACGTGGGAGATGGGGAAGGATCGAGGAGAGGCGGGGTTGGGCCCAGGGGCGACACGGTCGGTTGGCAGGTGGGTCCTGGGGCTGCGGTTGGTGGGAGGGTGCATGCGTTGGTTCTGGGTGTAGGCGGGTGGAGGCGTGTCGGGGTGGGGGGCAGGTGCGGGGCATGTGGTTGGCGGGATGGTTGGCGGCTGGTGGCCCTGGGCGACGCGGGAGTGCGCGCCCAGGTGGCAGGGTGGGGCCTGGAGGCTAATGTGGCGGCATGGGAGTGGAGGGAGTTGGGGAAGTGGTGAGGTGGCGGGACGGGGTTGGCCGGGGTGATGTGGAGGGGGCTGGGTAGGATTAGGTGTAGGTAGGATTAGGACTAGATATTTTTAGACTAGGGTTTGGAGGTGGCCGGCCAGGCTTTCGGGCCTGGCTGGCTGCCTCCTAAAAATAATTTAAAATTTTATTTATTTAAAACGGGGCTTTTGCAAACCGTGGGTAGACAAAACAAAATATTCCGGAGACCCAGGTTTTGTGTTTGAATAAAGACGGGGCGTCTAGAAAACAAAAACAGATTTTTCAAAAATAGTTTTTAAACAAACCATGCAAGATGATGACGATGCTCAAATGCAAGGTGGCATGATGACATGAGCATGAGGTCATGATGATGCAATGCACAAAAACAACGTGATTTTCTAGTAGTGATTTTGCGGGGCGCCACATAATCCCGAGACCTGGCCTGCCTAATATAAATGTCAGGAGGGCATGACGAGGACAATCACGAAACACCCTAGCATACACACCCGCCAGATTTCATCCGCGCACCCCTGTAACCTTCAGTTTCGTAGTCAATCAAGAGCAGACAAACAGGAGTAGGGTTTTCCCTCCGGGGGCCTGAACCTGGGTAAGTCCTTCGTCCCGTTTTGCTTGTATGTTAGCAGAACGCGATCTCCAGCGCATCCATCTTCCTCAAAACCAAAGTCAATAATAATAGGCATTGACGAGTCGAACCCTCGTCACCTGGTGCTGCCCCTGGTCTTGATTTGGATACCTTGAGATGATGGCGGCAGTCGGCTTTGGTGACCCTGGGGCTAATGACGACGACGCCTACGGGTCTCACATCCTTCTTGTGGGCGCTGTTGTAGGACTCCTCTCCATGCCAGGATTCCGGGTGAGAACACAACTTCGACTCTCCAGACTCGACGACGACGATGCATTGCATCGTTACCCTCTTAGGGGCATCGTCGTGGAGCTCAGGTGTTTGTTGGTTGCAACTTCGAGGAGGCTTTGATCCTCATGTTAAGCTTCTTTGGCTCTAGAATAGGATGCCCTCGTTGATGTCCTATCTTTTAAACATGATCTTATTGTCATTGTTCTCGATCCTCGCTATCTACCGGCAGGATCGGTGCTCCATGGACCGTAGCGAGAGGGAAATGCGGCCCTCTCTGGCGATGGCTTGGTGTGTTCGATGCAACAACATCCGGTGGTTTCTTAAGAGATGCGATCTACTTCCCGTTCAGTCGTCTAGGTGCCTAGTGATAGATGTGGTCTCTCCGGATTTCTTTCTCGAGTTGGAGTTGGGGTTTTCACTCACCTCTTGCTTGTCGTTTCCTGTGACTTGCTTTGTAAACGGGTTTTTTAATCGTTCTATATATCAGTGTGGCCATTTGTGGTTTTTATTTATCTATCTATACTATTAAAAAGATTCGGACCGTTCATCACCCCAGAATTTCCGTCTGCCACGAAATGACGATTTTGCCCCTGAAGTTCGGAGATATTGCAGGCAATGCCACCGCCCAGTCAAAAAAAATCGATTTTCTCTCTCCTTTCTCCGTCTGTCCCGCCGCCTCCCACACCCCGGAACCCCCGCGTGTGCGCCGCCGAGGGGCGCGCCTCCCTATGTTCTAGCACCGCCGGCTCCGTCTTCCACGTTCGCCGTTGAGCGGGGAGATCCAGTCGCTGCCGGCGGGGAGAGGAGGAATAGGGGGTGCCTTTCCTACCCGATTTTCCCCCATCCAGCAGGTCCACGTCCGCCCCGGGGAGAGAGAGGGGCAGAGGGAGGGGTTGTGAGGAAGGGAGGAGGAGTTGTGCTGCTGGTGGGTTCCAGGGGTAGGTAGAGGAGGGGAGGCCGACGCTGGACTGTGGGGGAGAGAGGAGCAACGGCCCGTCCCTGCCTCCGCGGTCCGCGACTTCGCTCCGGACCCGAAGCCTAAGCCCCGCGCCGGTCGCCCGCTAGACGGCGGCACCGTCTACATCGAGCTCACCCCCGAGCAGCACGCCTACGGGAAGCGCTTCGGGTACGCCTACATCAACAACAACAGCCCGAGCCCCGCCGCCGAGGCCGCGGACCCCAAGGCCCTGGTCCGGTCCGCCATCCTCGCCGCGGCCCCTGAGCTGCAGTTCGAGGTCCTCGGCTGCTCCCCGACCATGGCCGACGTGTGCCTGCGCTTCGCCACGCCCGAGGGCCGGGAGGCGGCCGTCGCCAGGCAGCCGTTCGTGCTGGACGGCGTCTCCGTGGAGGTGGTGCGGGAGGGGGAGCAGCGGAACGTGCGCCGGGTCACGCTGCGGCACCTCGCCCACATCGCCTTCCTCGACTACCCGGTTGAAGAGCGCACCGAGGAAGGCATCCGCGCCAACTGCGGCCAGATCGGGGCCGTCGTCGAGATCGACCCCGGATGCTTCGCCGCGCCGGACCTGGCCCCGGTCCACCTCGTCGTGCAGCTCAGGGACCCTGGCAGCGTTCCCGCCGGGCTGCGCCTCAGATACGCCGACACTACTCGCACCGTCTGCCCCGTGGAGGTCGCCCAGAGCTTCATCCCCATCCAGGTCGTCAGGGTCTGGGAGGCCCAGGGAACATACACGTCTCTCTTCAACCCCACTGCGGCGGCGTGACTCTTGCTACCGAATCAAATAATCTTGGTCTGGGTCCAGCGCTCCTTTGGTTTGATCGCACAAGTTCTTCTCCCATGGATCACAGACCGACCAGCTTAATCATGTTATGTCTTGCAGGTCAGGGTGCTTAATTTAGAACCGTAGTAGCCAAGCTTAAATCATTAGTCTCTCTGTTAGTCCTTAGTAGGTTTGTTCAGTTAGGAAAAGTTTCTTGCAAAAATGGGAGTATGTATGAGAATTAATGAAACGAGGTTCCTTCGCTTGAGGTTCCTATTTATTCCCAGATATGCTCGTGACATCTATACAACTTGCAGCGTAGCGTGAGTTAAGGAGATGCAAAAAAATAAGCTACTCCGTTCTATTCTTTTTTCACCTTTATGAGAAAGCCAAACAAATTCTAAGCCCCTAGGATTGGAGGCACAAATGATGAATACATGCAGGTTACCAAAGGGATTTCACCAACTAATGAGTGGCTGAAGGTAGAATATTTATGATGATTGCAGATCAGCGGAAGAGTAAATGTCATGTTTTTTAAACTATGTATACTGATTGATTGCAGATTTCTAGAGGAGGTAGAATATCTTGTTTTTCTTAGACTGCGTATTTTATGAGCATTGTCCCAACGAGATAGCGACCTTAAAGTCTGATTGTAGAATAGTTTTTGCTGACATGAAGTTTTTGTGTGACAATGGCTTTGAACTATGTTTCATCATCCAAGAGGCTAGACATTTGCTGCAAGATGGGACTATGATGGGTCCGAGCCAGGGTGGTGTGAGTGCGTCGTGTGGTGTCCGCAGGCGTGTGTTTGTGTTGGGTAGTTAGGAGGAAAAAAAATTAACAATCAATTTCTAACTAGCCGAATGACCATGCACTACGGGGAAACTAGGAATACATTGGGTTGCGATGCAACAGAAAAGATGGTAAGTCCAGGTGGCGGTGACAAAGGGAAGAAGAACTGGAGCAGTATGTTACTTTTTCTATAAAAAAATTTTAAAAACCGTAGCAACGCACGGACATTCAGCTAGTATATATAAAATAGGATATTTTAAAAACCGTAGCAACGCACGGACATTCAGCTAGTATATATAAAATAGGACGTATATTTTTCCAGGTTGATCGTTCGACGGAAGGCTTCCTTCTCCTGGTCTAGCCCAAAAAGAGCCGGTTTGTGCTTGGGCCGAAACCTACCGATATTAGCAGGCTGGACCCTTCCATCAACTTAAAAATCAAACGTGTTATTCATTCTCACTAATTTTGCCCACCCGATTCACGCTCCCGCAAGCGGAGACGCATGCGGCTCCCAAACCCGATCAAACGAGACCAGACCGAACCAACCCAAGTTACCCAACCCAACCCAACGCACACGCAGGCGGGCGGAGGCAAAGCCAGCCGCAAGCCCCACCCGATCGGTTGATCCCCCTTCCAGCCTTCCTCTGTCATTCGTCTCGCTCGCTCTCGTATCGTCTTCCCCTCCTCGCCCCCCTCGCGTCTCCCACCCGCGTCAACCAAACCCTAACTCGCACCCCCAAATCCCTCCCCGCCTCTCGATCTCGCCGCCGCCGCCGCCGCCGCCACCGTCGCAGCCAAAACCCTACATCTATCTCCTCCGGTAAGCACCCCCTCCCTGGTCTCTCCCCTCTCCCTGATCCCTGCTCGTCTCGATTTGATTTGGGCGCGGCGTCGTCTGCCCCCGCGGTTTGATCTAAGGGCGCGGAGGAATGCGCCCGCCCGTGGGAGAGCGCCGGGCGCGTGGGAAGCTGGCGCGGACGCCGCTGAATTTGGCCGGCCTGGGCGGTGCCGCGCTATGAGATCGCGTGATTCGGGAGGGCCTGTTGGCGTCGGAGTCTGAGCGGCGCTATGGGTGTGCCTGTACCTCGACCCAGCAGCTTGGATAATTCTATGAATTTTCGGAGGGCCTGTGTGTGTGGCGTGCTTGAATTCCAGGGGCTCCTCTCTATTGGTTATGAATTGGTGAAACCATGGCGCTGTTGTGCTGGGCTGTTCAATGATAGGAGAAATTATCCCTGGGTTTTTTTTTGCTGGTTGATGATTAGGTGCTAGGTTTTCGAAGGCCGCGGGAACACGGAAGCTGGTTTTAAACCTACTGGTGCAACGGCAAGAATTCCCGCGGTGAAACTACTTGCTACAATACGCTATGTATTGCAGCAATTATCTAGTTAGATTTGTCGTTATGCGTGGATGGATGTATTCTGTTAGCTGATTATGATAAAAAACAGCCACAGTTTAATGTAGTTTGCACGTGAAAAGTAAGGTTATGATAGGTCAAACGGAAGTAGCGCCATAACGAATCTTACCTAGCTGCTGTATAGCAAGGTAAATCTCCGACGGTTGCCATGCAAGTAACTTGGTACGTGTTTTCTAGCGGCTTATCAGCCTTCCTAGTTGTCATTTCATTAGTAATATATATAGACACTAGTGAATTAATTCTTTATGTAACGGATGTGTGGGCGCCTTGCTATTTCAAACTTCTAGACTGGGGTACACAGGCACATCCCGACAATTTGCAGTTTATTTACTTTCTACTGTTTAATTGTCACAAATTGATATCTAAAAATTGCCCTATGTGGAAATAAATTAGTACTTTTTTGTTCCGCTGTGTAAATTACATTCCCTCCGTCTCAAAATAGATGTCTTAAGTTTTTCAAAATTTGGATGAATGTATATACTAAATAGTGTCTAGATTCATCCAAATTTTAACAAATTTGAGACATCTATTTTGAGACGGAGGGAGTATGTTCACGTGTTCCTCATTCTTGGGGACAAAAAAAAGTTGACCTGATAGCTTTCATAAGTCTTGACATGCATGTAGCTATATGAAACAACTTTTTATTTATAACTACTGACTGGAAGAGACTTAATTTCCATTTTGAATGTTTCTGTTGTGTTTGAGAGAGCAAATCTTTCCTGTTTTCCTGCATATCTGAGATTTTCTTCTCCGGGAAATTCCATTGGATCATGGTTAATCCTTTCCATATGTAGCTAATTAAGCTATGATTATCCAAGAGCGGACTATAAAGCATACCGATCAGCATTTTGATTTTAGGAGAGCTAGTAAATACTGGGCCAATTGCTTTTATTGGCTCTCTACCTTCAACTTTTCTATGGAAAATTACATATCCACTGATTGCGAGCATGCATATGTTTATTGAAATGTCAATTTCTTAATCAACTATGTGGAGTTTGCATACACTAATATTGTTTTTGTTAAAAGTGTGCTAGATGCATATATGGAAGGATTTTTTGTTAAAAACGAGTCTAAGTTTACTTTCCTGGAATGATAATTATTTACTTGAAACTTGACTGCAGGTAAATAACAGTTTGATCATTTGTTGGAAATGCCGTCTGCATCCAAAACCAAGGCAAAGGATAGGGCAGCTGCCTTTAAGGCAGCAAAAGAACAACCTAAGGTTGCTGTGAAGCCAATGGTGAACGGTACAGCTGCAAGTGCTTACAACAACCTTTCTGGAAAATTTCATCTTCTGGAGCCATCATCCTCTTCATTGAGTAGTCAGATAAATGAAAAGTTGAGGAATACAGATGAAATAGATGAACATTCTCGTAGCTCCCATGGTACAGGGGACTTTGATTGTGCCTCAAACAATGGTAGCTGTTCAGGCGAGTCAGAAGATACAAAGGAAAAGTCTACCAGCACTGCGTCCCGAGTGGACTCTGTTCCTGGATGCGATCTTGATAAACGTGAGAAGATCAGACAAAAGAATGAGAAAAAACATCAAAGGCAAAAGGAGAGGCGTGCCCAGGAATTACATGAGCGTTGCAAGGGATACCTAATGTCCAGAAAACTGGAGACACTTGCTCAGAAACTTGTTGCAATGGGTTTCTCAGCAGATCAGGCTACCATGGCCCTTATACATAATGAAGGCTGTCTTGAGGAGTCTGTTGCTTGGCTCTGTAATTTTGATGGGAGCGAGGAAACAAAGCAGCAAGTTGCAGATCAACAGTCTGGAGGTAATTTGAAAATTGATATAACCGATGAGCTTGCAAAGATTGTGATCCTGGAGGCGAAATTTAAGTGTACAAAGCAAGAGGTTGAAAGGGCTGTTGTTTCTTCTGAGGGTGATCTAGAAAGGGCTGAGGAGGCCTTGAAGACACAGAAGCAAGAATCAGCAGCAACTGCATCTAAGCCTGAAGCGTCAGGTGATTCAAGTGGCTTGGTTAACAAGCAGCAGGTCATGCTTGCGCAGAACCCAGCAAGGCCTCAAACAAATGGGTTTTCCTCAGTAGGGGCTCAGCAAATGAGGAGAGACGAGAAGGACTTAAACTACAAGCTTTTGTTAAATGGCAGTGGTCCAAAGGAACCTGCTGTTAAAGGTTTTCAACCATTGGTTACACAAATCAAGCCGGACATGGCCCGTCAACAATTTTTTCTACCCGAGAAGAGGCGGCTTCCTCCCAATTCGGTTCCATCAGTTCCCTATGTGACGTCATCTCCATCACCTGTTGCAGTGCCTCAGATGAAGGCAGACACACGCCATTTGGCAGCAGGCAGTGAGATGAAGAGTGCAATGCATAATGGAGGCTTGCGAGAGTCGGTCGTTGTAATGCAGCGTCCTCAATCCGCAGCTGCCAAGCAAAGCCTACCATCCACAAGCCATAGTATGTTTGCATCAGAGCCATCGTCAAGGGAATGGTACTTAAATGGTGCATCAGGTGTGGATATGATGCTGAATGGTGGTTTAGGGCATGGACTACGGAATATGAGTTTGGACAACGTTAATTCTGCTAAGCAGTTCATGCATGCAAACCACCAGCAAAGTTTTGTTTCCAATCCTGTAGAGCTGGCTGCTAATGGTTGGGGTGGTGGTACATGGGGTTCTGGAGGTACATCATCTTCCCAGCCTGGGGCGTCCTCACATGGTATGTCGTTCAGGGGAGGATGGAGCGCGTCGGAGTCCCCTTCAACTTTACCTCATACTGATTGGAGAGCCAATGCGCCAGCACCTTGTGACTACACCTCAATAGATTGGAGCCTCGACACAACATTGATAAACCCTGCAGCAAAGAGCGAATGGCTGTCTGACACATGGTCGACCATGTTCATGGGCGGCAGATCTACAAGGCCTTCTGGGAACCTTGGTGCTGCAGGCATCAATGGGTTGCATGAGAGCAATCTTCCAATGGATCCTGCTCCATCGCCCCGTCCTTATGAGTGGCCTTCTTTCTGCAGGGGAGGATCTTCCTAGTTCCCCTACCCTGTAGGTAAGAAGCCATTGAATAAGAAAAGTAAAAGATGTCATTTGTTTCTCTTCTTGTTTTTTGTCTCGTTGCAGTTGGTCGAAAAGTTTTACTCCTTGTGTATTGAACTGTGCTTGTGTAACTTTGACTGTTGGCCGAGATAAGTCTTTGTTCTGTGAAATCTTTGTGCATGAAAAAAGAAATTGCAGGTATCTTGGCTGAAATGAATTAATGTTCACCCTATTCTCTCCCTCAACAAGTAGGCCACTTCAGATTTTTTAGCCATAGCTGGTTCACTCAATCCATGTTTTTCTTCCCAGTGCAATAATAATTTCTTAAGGAGAGACCATTCTAATTAAGTTAGGAAATATTTCTCTGACAACTTTGATGGTGTATCGTACTCCCTCCGATCCATATTACTTGTCACAAAAATGGACGTATCTAGTACTAAAACACGTCTAGATACATCCATTTCTACGACAAGTAATATGGATCGGAGGGAGTATCTATCTTCCAGAAAGGAGTAAGTGTTCGTCTAACAAGAGCCCTGTGGTTACATCCATCAGTCTTGTTTTTGTATTTGATTCTAGTGATAGGCTGCCTATTGTGATTCCGAATCATTTGGGAGCACTTGTGTATTTAGCTGCAGATGTCTGAGCAAGTTGTTCAAATTAGGCCTTTTTAACAGCCAAATTTCTCACCATTGTAGAATTCCTGTGTGACCTTAGAGCCAGATCTATTTAACTTGGGGGCATTGGTTCTTTCCTTATTCGAGTATGACGGGCTTATTTGGTTGATGATCTGTTCACAGTAGTATCTACAGGTCTAGCTTTTCTTGGGTTGTTTAAAGACCGAGCAAGATTATGCGGTTGTTTTCGATTGCTTGAGATAGAACTGCTAGTATTTGTTACTCTAGAACACTGAGCTCAATAATCTGCTCAAGCATGTGCCCGCCGAACTTCCCTTAGGTGTAGTCGGAAAGTGCGGCGTTCTTCCTATAGCAAAAAGGTCTGGTCAGTCGAGAATAAATTGACTATAGCCAAACATTTTGCTCTTTTGAAATTATTAAAACATTCTGTTCGTTCTGCCAAACTTGTGCAGCCACATTAGCCCGAAAGACACCTGCTCATTTTCCTCCCATGTCAACTTGACGGGGCCTTGATTGATCCACCGCCCATTGCCGCCGGTGCATGTTCTGCTATAGTCACCTACGGGTCGGGGTAGGCAGCGGCCGTCGTCGACTCTTATATATTCGTTCCTGACAGTGCGCCCCAGGATATCGGCATGGCAGGCAGGATCACGATCCGAGTGCGGCGCTGTGGGTGTGGGTGTGGGGGCACGCACATCTTCCCGCTTCCACGCGCATCGATTCGTACCTGGTACCTGGACTAGTACTCAACATTCCGACGCCGCAGTCCTGAAAGCCTAAAAGCAGTGTGCGGAACATGCTGTCCCCGCAGCTTTATTCTGTCCTGGTGGGTATGCCTATTCAGGAGTAGTATGTCCGATGATCTCCTTATAATTTTACAAACGGCTACGCGTTTACAGCATCTCACCCCAAAATGGTCTCCTAAATTTTTGAAAAGCCAAAATGTAGCAAACCAGCGATTTTTTCATTCAAATTTAGAATTTTTACAAAGCTCGAATGGAAATTTTAGGAGTTCAAAAGAAACCGCCGGGGTGAGCTCCTGGTTGGTTAATCCGGCAGGACAAGCTATTGGTTCACCATCGCCTCCCCGATGTTGAGGTTGCGCGGGTGGTAACCTTCCTCATCGTTGTCATTGTGTGGGTGATTGCGTCCGCCAGCCTCGTGGTCGTTCTGCCCTATTGGCTTGAGGTGTGTGCTCAACAAGGTGAGGCGAGAGGGCGGGGATGGGGGATGGGAGAACGTGCATTTTAAAGACGGTGTGGACGGTAGGTAGCTCTATTAACGTCAGGCTAGGGAAGCACACTATCACGCGTACGTGTGTCAACCCGGTTAAGCGGGCGCAAAGGGTGTTTGATTATGTTGACCGGTTGCGGTATGTGCAGCCAACTGGTCACGCGATTGATCCAAGTTGGCCACGTTGCCGACGCCCATAGCCCCCACCCCCGAGCCTTGGCAAACGCGCCCCTTCCCCTCCTCCTCCTCCCCCCCCCCCCCCTCGAGCCGGCATGGTTGTGCTGAACAATTGTTTGGCCGCTCACACTGCCGACAAGTGTTTATGGACTGCAGGTCATTTTTTGTCCACACGTCCAAAGCAAATTGAGGGACTTTAGGTAACTCCATTGGAGATGCTCTTATGGCACGGAAATGGAATAGCACGGGCTACCCGATTTTGTCTTTTTCTTCATGAGATGAAAGGATGTTGGAACATAGGTGCGAACATAAACGGAACATAGGTGCGTTTAGGTGCGAACATAAACTGTGCACATATAGTGCAAAACAAAAATTAGGAGCCAGAGGATGTTGGAACACGGATGCTCCACGCCTCCACCGGAATATATGAGGCTACTACCTACGAGTAGGAGTAGGGGATCCAACTTGAGAAATCGAGCGATAATGCGAGAGGCTTCCCGCGATTCCAAGAATCTTCGATTCGCAAAAGGGCATCGTGTCAACGGTTCCTCTTTGGCGTCACGTCCATGAGAGAAACGACGATGGTTAAATGCCTCTTTGATTCGGACGAGCTCCATTTCCTTAAATAAAAAAAAAGAAAACGGAGTGCTCCTGCACCGTGCTTTTTTTTGCGAATCAATGAATTTCGTTATTTAATCGCCGGGCTTACAATCATTCTGAAGACATTCAGCTGAAAATACAACAATGTACTACTTAATTCATAGACACCTACGCCTATTAGCTAAAGCTTGTTTTCCTGCACCACGCTTGCAGCTCTAACTTTTGTTTACGGAAAGCCACCACGGCTCCGCAAGAAAATCACGCGCTTCCTTCTGTCACAGAATTGACAGGTTCTCTTCGCACGACTAGCTAAAACATGTGCTGCTATATTTGCTTTTTCTAGAACAATGAAAAAAAACAGCTTCAGAAAAACTACGGCAAAGAAAGTTACTACTCACTCCGGTACATAATAAGCACCGGGTTGGGAAGTTTTGGCAGCCTTTGTACTCATTGGAGGCTATTTCTTGTATATAAACTCTGCCTTCTATAAAATTAAGACACGCAATTATGTGCTCTCGAAAAAAAACTCCGGTACATAAAAAGCGTCAGGACTTTAGTTAAATTTGGACTAAATTAATTAAATCTAACAATTATTATGGATCGGAGATAGTACATTTCTGTGTATTTAGCGCATAGCCAGTGCATTTTGTCTTGATTTGAAGATGAGATATTCAAACCTGACGCGTTTGAAACATCGGCGTCGTGCTCGTGCGACGCCGACCAGGCGGCCACGCGTACAATACCGCGCGAGCCCACGTGTATACGCAGCGTACGTGCGTACCTCGATCGATCAGTTTGCCCGCCCCACTCACTCACCCTCGAAGCGTGCATGCCCGACCGCGTACGCACGCGACGCCCTGGCCCATCGGTGGCCGCCCAAAGTGGCACGGCACGACCCCGACCGACGACCGCGGAACGGGCGCATGGCGCCGCGACACGTGCACGCGCACCCGCCGGCCGCGAGCGCGACGGCGACGTGCACCGCCGCGCACGTGGAACGACGGGGCGAGCCTACCGGATGGCCGTGGCCGGTCGCCGGTCTGCGCGACGCGAAGACGTGCGATGCGACGTGAGTCGCGCGCGCGGCCGAGCCCCTGCCCTGGAAGCGGATGCGCTTTTGGCATGGCCTGGTCCAGGGGCACGGTTGACGCACGTACGTACGCATCGTTGGGTGCTTCGATGCACATGCTGCTCGGGGTCGGCCACGTTTGGGATGTGCGGCCTCCTGTTTTGTTTGTGAGCTTCGGTTGATCGGTCGATGAGAGCAACGATAGGGAGTCGTGGCATGAAACACGGCACAATCGATCATGTGTTTTCGTCAACCAAATCAAAGAAAAGGTCTGAAAAATGAAGTTGCATAGTACTACAAAATATCTGGACTTGTCCTGTTACATCAAATAAGACGGGTTTGTCGATTCCAGATGACCCGCCTTTGTACGACGCATGCACAGGCACTAGCACAACTCGTTTTTGCTAAAACAAAATCGTCCGTTTTTTTTAATCGCAGATAGTAGTCGATTTCGAAAGTTGGATATTCCCGAGATTTGTGCTACTGTGACGGATGAAGAGTTGTGACGCAAAAATAATGAAAAATTATGCAAGTCATGTCTTGAATGTAAGTGTTGGCATGGGGAGGGAGATAATGATGATATGATGGACTCCAACAAGCTTAATTACGATGTTTGAGACTACGAATGAACAGGTGGGCCCTAAAGCTTTGTCTCAACTTGAGAACAAAGTGCTGCTGCTCTCAAGTGTTGGAAGGTTTTAAATATAGACGATGCATACAACCCGTGTGTGGGATGCAGCCGGATGATCATATGGAGAAACTTGCCTCGGGAAATGGTTAACGAACTTGGTTCCGTGAGGCGAAAAAAAATTCCCCAATCCCCGAGCAACTTTCTCTCTCTGCAACTGATAAAACCATGAAGAAACCCCATACTCCCAAACCAAAAAACAAGTCCGCGCGTCTACTATTGCAACTACAAAAATGATCAAAATAGATCATGGTTGCGAGATTGTTATTGATATAGAGAAAAAGGTGGAAGCTTGAGATCCCACCCTCCTTTAGAGGCAAGTCCTTTGCAGTTATACGTCCTGATATTCTTAGTGCCATGACTAGAATAATTAACATTTCCATTGTTAGCCATGATGATTCTGAGAAACATGATAGTATCCACACTCTTGTAGATCATGACCTTGTAAAATAGCATTTGCTAGGAATAATCCTAGTACTCTTGACTTGAATCCTTGAAAATTTTAAATGACCAGTTGACCAATCATGGAATTTTTCTAATACAACGTCCTCCATTCCATATTAAAGTGTTACTAATTTAGTACAAAGTTATACTAAGTCAGCGACACTTAATATGAAACAAGAGATCTACTATGTATAAATTTAATCACAAATTGACATGTGCTGATGTTATTTGCCAAAAGAGGGGTACCTTTTGAGAGTCTCTGTCCGCACCAGGTGACGTGCTGTGAGGAGTCCTCTCTCCTCGGATGCCTCTTATGTTCCACTTGTCACGCTCATTGTGAGTCTTCTAGTGAAAACAGAGGCGGATCTAGGGAGAGGAGAGGGGTGGCCAAGCCTTCCTATGGTTTGGCCCCCCTCAAGGATATGCATCAGGTGCTAGCACTAGTTTTGATGCTAAACTGCTAATAGTAATATTTTGTCCGTTAGCCTAGATCAATGTGTACAACATGATGATTGTCGAAGCTTTATGGGTCAAATCCAAAACATTAGCGATCAAGGGATAATACATACCTACAATCAACTGATCCATGGGACATCTGAATTTTTGCTCCACTTGGTTTCCCTCGATGATCTAGTCGACTCATTTCTTCCTGCTCCACCTCCGCCGTGGTGGCGCCTACCCAAGGTCAAGGTATCGTTGGTTGAGCGTCGTCAGGATCGGGATTTTGTATCTATGCATCATTATTTCCGTGATTAACGTTAGCGAAGGCATGAATCACAACTCACATGCGTCTCGGAACTATGAACTACGACATATGCCACCGCCACATGTCCTGCCCAATTCGTGAATTGACTGCCCTAATAGTATAATCCTAGATATATTGCATATTGGCTACTAGAATTGCTAGTTTGGTTACTCCATCTAATAAAAATTGTTTTGTTGGATCAATTGCGGATTACGTACACTAGAATTTTTTATGAATTATTTAATGATTAACTATTTATTTATTTATTTATTTTATAGGTCTAGGAATAGACCTACTCTCAAACAAGTAGAATGTAGCTTGCTATTTTCGTTGCAAACCATTTGATATCCATAGTATATACTAGAAGACTAGATATTTTTTCATGTTTATCTATTTTATGGTGAATTTTTGTTTGACCCACATGCTCATGTATTAGATAAAATAAAATAGGGATTTCTATTTTCGTGCCCCTGGTTCGTTAGTTGTACTCAGCTTTCTCCAGCCGCTTTAACTTTTCCTCACTTTTTCCCTCGCTATGTTACGAAACCCTCGCGGGCGCTCGGACGGAGGGATGCCGTCAGGTCAAAGGCTTGACTATTACATGCTGAATGGTGGGACCGCGTTGAGCGTTACGTTATGTGGCCTCGACCATTACATGATGACGGGTGGGGCCATGTTAGGGCAGGTCCTGCATACGTGGTTAAGGGTGCGGCCGTGTTGGGACGGGTCTTGCATACGTGGTGAAGGGTGGGACCACATGGAGACACATCGGACCGGCCATTCTCGCTCACTTAAAGAATTCGCTTCCCCTGAGCCTGGAACAGCTCCCACACCTCCCCTCCGCCGCCCTGCCATCGTGCCCTCCTACCTTATATCGTCCCTGGCCCCAGAGCCGCCCCCTAGCCACGGAGCCCACTCCACCTCCGGCTCCGCTCCCGCCCCCGCTAGATCTACCCCTTTCGCGGAACAGTATGCAACGCCGGTTGGTATACTGACCATCCGCGTCGAGCAGGGAGAAGATTGAGTGGAATCGCAGGGATCTAACGCATGGATTCCATATGGGTAAGCATCATTTACCTTTGTGGATTGATTATTGGCAGTATTTGAGCGTGAATCGCTGGTGCTCAACTAACTGCCTTGATTTTCGAATAGGATTGATCGAGTGCTGGCATTTCGGCCGGCGCTTAGACTGGATACTAGCGTAGTTCGTGGTTGTGAACAATATCTCTCTGGAAATTATTTTTCAGCGGTGGTTGCAACCTCCATAACTCTCAGAGATTTGATAGATAAAATCTGTTATAAATTCCCCTAGAGCAGTGGTGATTCAGTTGATTTGCAATATTTCAACATTAGCAAGCAAAGATTGCTCCCACTAACTAGCGAAGCTGATCTGGTAATGGTTTTCTCTTTGAATGCTGCCGAACGTTTTGGTCAAATTCATCTCCATGTGCATCCTAAAGTTGAGCACACGGGAAAGGGTGTTAAATTATCATCTGGTGGTCACGCATCATCAGGTGGTCGGGCATCATGTGTCTCTGCTAATAGTGTGCGCCCCGGCGATCCTTGTAGGTACACATCAGTACCATTTGTTTGCACTGTGAGTGTAAGCCACGTGTGGCCGATGTGGAGGATGAGGCAGAGCCTGACGAGGGAGCGCCTCCACTAGATGATGAGGATGAGTTGATGTTTCCTGAATTTGTAGATAGATTCAGTAAACAAGCACTAGAGGATCAATACACGGATGAAATTTTCCAGGGTGCCAGATTTGATGACACTGATGACGAAGAGAACGAGGAGAATAATGAAATCCTCGTTTTAGCCGAGTATGATGGTGAGGACTAGCCAATAATTGAGTGGGACAGGGACGATCCTAAGATTTCAGAAGGCATCGTATTTGAAACGATGCGGGACTTTCATAATGCCCTTATTACATATTGCATTCGCACCAATAATGATTATGATGTTAGTAAGAGTGAGCCAGCAAGGTTCACAGTGAAGTGCCCATACAAGAGGTGTAGGTGGAGGATGCATGCATCCACTATGCTTAGGAGCGGTTTGGTTAAGGTATTACAACCAGTTGTGTATTTTAGATCATTGTGTAGAGTTTGTTAGCTGTACCTGACATTTTCATTATGTTTCAAATAAAAGTTAACCGGTTTGAACATTCTTGTCCACCTCAAGGGGGACAACCAAAGGACAAAAAAACTAGCAAAGACTAGGTGGTTGGCAGATGCAATCATGGATTGGATGAGAGCGAACCCATCACTTGGTGCAACAACACTCATAAAAGAAGTTTCTAAAAAGTTCAATATTATAGTACCCTACATAAGGATGTTCTATGCAAAAGAAATGGCTCTTGAGAGGATCAATGGTCCATGGAATGAAAGTTTCAGTTGCTTTACATCTTCAAAGATAAAGTGGAGATGGCTAGCCCAGGTAGTGTTGTACAGATAGACACGCATAAAGTTCAGTACAAATTAAGAGGGAAGACAATGGAGAAGGAGTGCTTTAGAAGGGCTTTTGTTTGTTTCAAAGATTACTGGCAAGGGTTTCTGTATGGTTGCATGCCTTATTTGGCCGTGGATGCAATAGCTCTTCATGGCAGATTTAAAGGACAGCTAGTAGCTGCTACTGCAGTTGATGGCCACAATTGGATACTCCCTGTTGCTTATGGAGTTTGGGAGATCGAGTCAGAGGTAAGTTGGACTTGTTTTCTAGAAAATTTGTGCGACCTTATAGGTCATCCAGCAGGACTTACTATCCACACGGATGCTTGCAAAGGCTTGGAGAAAGCTGTAAAAGCAGTATTCCCTGGAGTGGAGCGTAGGGAATGTATGCGACACTTAGTGCAAAATTTTAGAAAGAAATTCAAGGGTAAAGTTTATACTACATGGAAAACAAAAAAATTCCACCGCATGCACACAAACAAGCCAAGATCTATCTACTAGATTGTAGCAACGAGTCGATAGAAGCACTCACCCTCGAAGATTCCAAAGCGGTTAACGAGAGCAGATTCTCGTGGGAGATGTAGTCGTACACTTGCCGATCTCAAGATCGCGTAGACGATCCTTCCAGCGCTGCGTTCCGGCAGCGCTTCCGCAGTCGGTTACATGTTCGGTACTCGATCAAGACCTTCCTCTCCCTTGTTCCAGCAGGCAGCGGAGGTTGTAGTTCTCCCCTAGCGATTCCGGCAGCACGACGGCGTGGTGTCGGAAGTAGAGAGAAGATCCCACAGGGCTACGCCTAAGCCAATGCGAGTTATGGTGGATCTAGGGTTTCTCGGTGATCTAGGGTTTAGAAGACCGGGAGGAGGAGAAGGTGTCGGCAGCGGCTAGTGCGGCGGCGACGAGGCGGCGACGGCGTGAGGCGGTGTCTTGGTGGCGGCAGCGCACGGGTGTGGGAAGGATAGATCTTGTGTATTTGGGGCAGCCCTCCCCCTCTTTTTATGAGAGGGGGGCAGCCTTGAGAGAGGGGAGTTTGAATCCACTTCCAAACCCAAGTTGAAAGGACTCTTTCCAACTTCCACTAGGAAACCATTGTTCCAGTTTGACTTTTCAAACCTCCCGTTTGACTTTCAATTTAGAGCTTTAATTCTCTCTCACAAATGTCCACACCAAGTGACCTAGGATATGATCCAATCATTCCACTTACCCATGGCACATTCATGGACCATTCCCCTTTTGGTCCGGTGAACCTTCTAGAACCTTCTAGAATCTCTCCGATGAAAACATCAAAATTATTCCCGAACTCCGGAATCGAACTTTCCTTATATGAATCTTATTCTCCGGACAATTCGGGATCTCCTCGTGATATCCCGGATCCCATCCGAGACTCCGAACAACATTTGGTATCCCTACTTACATTCCATTCTACTAAACAACATCGAATCCTTAAGTGTGTCTCCCTATGGTTCGTGAATTATGCGGACATGACCGAGACACTTCTCCGATCAATAACCAATAGAGGAATCTGGAAATTCATATGGCTCCCACATATTTCTACGATTACTTTGCGATCGAATGAACCACTTACATACGATACCAATTTCCCTTTGTCTCACGATAGTTTACTTATCCGAGGTTTTGATCGTCGGTATCTCTGCATACCTAGTTCAACCTCATTACCGATAAGTACTCTTTTCTCGTTCCCGTGATATGTGATCCCTTGTGAGCCAGTCACATGCTTGCAAGATAATTGGATGACATTCCACCGAGAGGGCCAGGGTATATCTATCTGTCATATGGATGGACAAATCCCACTCTTGATCCATGTGCCTCAACCCATACTTTCCAAACACTCAATGCCACCTTTATAGCCACCCAATTACGGTGTGGTGTTTGATGTCATCAAACATCCTTCCGGTGATGGTGATTAACATGATCTCATGGTCGAAGGAATTAGGTTACTATGTATCAGAAAGCTTATAGAAAACGAACTATTGAAATGACTTGATCTTAATGCTACGCTTATCTATGGGAGTATGTCCATCATACCATTCTCCTAATGATATGATCTTGTTATTAATAACATCTCAATGTTCATGATCGAGAAACCACGATCATATATTTACCAACAAGCTAGTATTACAAAGAGGCTTTACCAGGGACTCTAATTTAGTTTACAAATCACACAAGTATTAATGTTTCCGGTTAATACTATTATAGCATGAATGTAAACATTTATCATAAACACAAAGATATAATAATAACCACTTTTATTATTGCCTCTAGGGCATATCACCAACAGTCTCCCACTTGCACTAGAGTCAACTAATCTAGATTACATGGTAATATACCGAACACCCATGGCGGTTCGGTGCTGGTCATGTTTTGCCCTCGGAAGAGGTTTAGTCAACAGATCCGCCACATTCAGATCTGTGTGTACTTTGCAAATCTTTATGTCACCATCTTGGACATGCTCTCGAATAGCGTGAAAACGTAGCTTGATATGCTTCAGCTTCTTGTGTGACCTTGGTTTCTTCGCATTGGCTATGGCGTCCATGTTATCACAATAGATAGACATTGGGTCCAACGCACTTGGAACCACACCAAGCTCTGTAATGAACTCCTTCATCCATATCGCCTCTTGTGAAGCCTCCGAAGCAGCTATGTATTCCGATTCAGTTGAAGATCTCGCCACAATGTTTTGCTTTGGACTCCTCCAGCTAACTATTGCACCATTCAAAGTAAATACGTATCCAGATTGAGATTTAGAATCATCCGGATCGGTGTTACAACTAGCATCGGTGTAACCATTAACAACAAACTGTTCATCACCTCCATAAGAAAGAACCATATCCTTAGTTCTTCTCAAGTACTTAAGGATGTTTTTGACCGCTGTCCAATGATCTACTCCTGGATCACTTTGATATCTGCTAGTCAAACTAACAGCATATGCAATGTCGGGTCTAGTACATAGCATGGCATACATAAGAGATCCTATGGCTGAGGCATAGGGAGTCTTACTTATCCTTTCTCTATCTTCTGCCGTTGCAGGACTTTCAGTTTTACTCAAGGTCGTGTTGGGCAACATGGGCAAGAACCCTTTCTTGCTATCTTCCATTCCAAACCTCTTTAGAACTTTGTCCAAATATGTACTCTGTGACAATGATATTAGGCATCTCGATCTATCTCTATAAATCTTTATGCCTAATATGTAAGCTTCTTCGCCAAGATCTTTCATTGAAAAACTATTATTCAAATAATCCTTGACACTATTAAGAAGGTCTACATCATTCCCAATCAACAATATGTCATCTACATATAGTATTAAGAATGCTACAGAGCTCCCACTCACTTTCTTGTAAATACAAGCTTCTCCATAAGTTTGTATAAAACCAAAGCTTTTGATCACCTTATCAAAACGTTGATTCTAACTTCGGGATGCTTGCTTCAATCCATAAATGGACCGTTGAAGTTTGCATACCTTGTTAGCATCTTTATGATCGACAAAACCTTTGGGTTGTACCATATACAACTCTTCATCAATGTCTCCATTGAGGAACGTCGTTTTGACATCCATCTGCCATATCTCATAATCATAATATGCAGCGATTGCTAACAAAATCCTCACAGACTTTAGCTTCGCTACTGGTGAGAAAGTCTCATCGTAGTCAACTCCTTGAATTTTTCGAAACCCTTTTGCGACAAGTCAAGCTTTATAGATAGTTACATTACCATCAGCATCTGTTTTCTTCTTGAAAATCCATTTGTTCTCAACAGCCTTCCGGCCATCCGGTAAGTCCACCAAAGTCCATACTTTGTTTTCGTACATGGATCCAATCTCGGATTTCATGGCTTCTTGCCATTTATTGGAATCTGGGCTCATCATCGCATCCTCATATGTCGCAGGGTCATCGGTGTTGTCCACCAACATGACACTCATAACAGGATCATACCAATCAAGAGTGGTATGAGTTCTCGTTGACCTGCGAGGTTCCGTAGTAACTTCAACCGAAGTTTCATGATCAACATCATTTGATTCCTCTCTTATTGGTGTAGGCGCCACGGGAACTACTTCTGGCGTTGCGCTACTCGCAAGTTCGAGAGAAGGTTCAACAACCTCGTCGAGTTCTACTTTCCTTCCAGTCACTTCTTTCGAGAGAAACTCCTTCTCTAGAAAGGATCCATTCTTGGCAACAAAGATTTTGCCCTCAGATCTATCATAGAATGTATACCCAATGGTTTCCTTTGGGTATCCTATGAAGACGTATTTTTCCGCTTTGGGTTCAAGCTTGTCGGGATGTAACTTCTTTACATAAGCTTCGCAACCCCAAACTTTAAGGAACGACAATTTAGGTTTCTTCCCAAACGATAATTCATACGGTGTCGTTTCAACGGATTTAGATGGTGCCCTATTTAAAGTGAATGCGGCTGTTTCTAATGCATAACCCCAAAATGATAGCGGTAAATCTGTAAGTGACATCATAGAACGAACCATATCTAAGAGAGTTCGATTACGACGTTCGGACACACCATTACGTTGTGGTGTTCCCGGCGGTGTCAATTGTGAAAGTATTCCGCATTTCTACAAATGCTCGCCAAACTCGTAACTTAGATATTCACCTCCATGATCAGATCGTAGAAATTTAATCTTCTTGTTACGTTGATTCTCTACCTCACTTTGAAATTCCTTAAACTTCTCGAAAGTTTCAGACTTATGTTTCATGAAATATATATACCCATATCTACTCAAGTCATCCGTGAAGGTAAGAACATAGCGATAACCACCGCGCGATGGTACACTCATTGGACCACACACATCGGTATGTATGATTTCCAATAAGTCCGTAACTCGCTCCATCATACCAGTAAATGGAGTCTTAGTCATTTTACCCATCCGACATGCTTCGCATCTTTCAAGTGATTCGAAATCAAGTGATTCAAGAAGTCCATTGGCATTGAGTTTCTTCATACGCTTTACTCGAATATGACCAAGACGACAGTGCCACATATAGGTCGAGTTATCACTCAATTTCAAACGTTTAGCTTCAATGTTATTATTGTGTGTATTACCAAAATCGAGATTTAATAAGAATAGACCATCTATCAAAGGTGCATGTGCATAAAACATATTACTCATATAAATCGAACAACCATTATTCTCAGACTTGCAAGTAACCGTCTCGCAATAAACATGATCCGGATATAATGTTCATGCTCAATGCCCGCACCAAATAAAAATTATTTAAGTATAAAACTAATCCTGATGGTAGATGAAGAGGTAGCGTGTCAACCGCGATCACATCAACCTTTGATCCATTTTCAATGCGCATTGTCACCTCGTTCTTCACTAGTTTCCGTCTATTCTGCAGTACCTATTTCGAGTTACAAATATGAGCAACCGAACCAGTATCAAATACCCAGGCACTACTACGAGTACTAGTGAGATACACATCAATAACATGTATATCGGATATACCTTTCTTCTTGGTATTGTCGTTCCTCAAATCTGCCAAGTACTTAGGGCAATTCCGCTTCCAGTGACCCTCTCCCTTACAGTAAAATCACTCAGTATCAGCCTTAGGCCCAACCTTGGTCTTCTTCGCCGGCGAGGTAACTTTCTTACCGCCCTTCTTGAAGTTTCACTTTTTCTTAGACTTGCCTTGCTTCTTGAATTTGGTGGTCTTATTGACCAACAACACTTGGTTCTCTTTCTTGATCTCCACTTCTACAGACTTTAACATGGAGAAGAGTTCGGGCAACGACTTGTCCATGTTTTGCATATTGTAGCTCATCACAAAGTTCTTGTAACTTGGTGGAAGTAATTTGAGGACACGGTGAATCCCCAAAGCATTAGGAATCACTATACCTAAGCTTTGAAGCTTGCTTGCGTGCCCAGACATATTAAGCACGTGCTCACTAACGGAGCTGCCCTCTTCCATCTTGCAGTTAAAGAACTTTTCATAAGCCTCATAACTCTCAACTGCCACGTGAGCCTCAAATATCATTTTGAGTTCACAGACAATATCATGTGGGTCATGGTTCTCAAACCTTTTCTGAAGCTCCAATTCTAAACCATACAAGATAGCAGACTGAACTGTGGAGTACTGATTCTTCTGAGCGAGGAAAACATTCTTTACCTCATTAATAGCATCAGCTGCAGGCGGGTTACCCAGCGGTGCATCCAGCACATAGGTCAAATTACCAGCATTGAGGACAATCCTCAAATTGTGGAACCAATCCGCGAAGTTGCTTCCATTATTTTTCAAATTTTCTTTCTCTAGGAACGCATTAAAATTGATGGTAGGGGCCGCCGTTGATCTTCAACATATTTGCAATAGTTTAGACTAAGTTTATGACAAATTGAGTTCTAATTAATAGTTAAATTAATCTAGGTGAACTCCCACTCAAAAAAATATCCCTCACATTGTTTTAGTGATCACACGAACCAAATTCACCACATCAAAACCGATCATCACGAGAGTTGATATAGATTCAATGGCGAACAATCTACATGTTCATCATATCTACTATATGACTCATGCTTTACCTTTCAGTAATCCGTGTTCCGAGACCATGTCTGTACATGCTAGGATCGTCAAGATCAAACCTTAGCTTCTGCATGAGCAAATCTGGCTTTCTCACGTTGTATACACTCGCAGAATCTAACACACCCGATCATCACGTGGTGCTTCGAAATAACGAGCTTTAGCAACGGTGCTTACTAAGGATGAACACTTTAAAAGTTGAAAATTTGTGCTTGAGGGATCATCTTATAATGTTACCATCGCGAACTAAGCAATACAAGATGCATAAAAGGATTAACATCACATGCAATTCATAATATGTGATATGATATGGACTTTCTTCTAGTGCTTCCGATCTCCATCTTCAAGCACGAACATGATCTCCATCATCACCGATATGGCGTCAAGGTCAATGGCGCCGCTTCATGATTGTCGTCCACCAGCATCAACTATTACAACTACTTTGAATAGACACGCAAGTCTTAACGGAATTAAAAGACAACCATATGGCTCCTACCGGTTTCCAACTTACAATAATGAACATTGCATACATCACATATAATCACAATCATGGCCATATCACATCACAGCACACCCCTGCAAAACAAAGTTAGACGCCTCTAATTTTCTTTGCATGTTTTACGTGGTTTGGGGCTTTCAATAAGTGTCGTTCTAACTTACGAACAAGAACCACAACGTTGATGCTTGAACTATCAAGTGCTCGTTGTAAATTGAATCTATACTATGATGGGAGAGACAGACACCCGCAAAGCCACTTATGCAATACAAGTTGCATGTTATGCGTAGAGCAAGTCTCATGAATGATGTCATGTAAGGTTAGTCCGGGCCGCTTCATCCCATCATACCGCCAGATGCAAAGTACACAAAAAGCAATTGATAATAAAAGCACCACCACCCACAATGACCATTGTGTTCTACTAGTGCAACAGATCTACATATAGACACGGCTCTGATACCACTATAGGGGTTCGTAGCATGGAAAACAAAAAATTTCTACCGCATGCACACAAACAAGCCAAGATCTATCTACTGGATTGTAGCAACGAGTCGATAAAAGCACTCACCCTCGAAGATTCTAAAGCGGTTAACGAGAGCAGATTCTCGTGGGAGATGTAGTCGTACACTTGCCGATCTCAAGATCGCGTAGACGATCCTTCCAGCGCTGCGTTCCGGCAGCGCTTCCGTAGTCGGTTACATGTTCGTTACTCGATCAATACCTTCCTCTCCCTTGTTCCAGCAGGCAGCGGAGGTTGTAGTTCTCCCCTCGCAATTCCGGCAGCACGACGACGTGGTGTGGGAAGTAGAGAGAAGATCTTGCAGGGCTTCGCCTAAGCCGATGCGAGTTATGGTGGATCTAGGGTTTACCGGTGATCTAGGGTTTAGAAGACCGGGAGGAGGAGGAGGTGTCAGTGGCGGCTAGTGCGGCAGCGACGAGGCGGCGGCAGCGCGGCGGCGGCAGCGCATGGGTGTGGGAGGGCTAGGGCTTATGTGTTTGGGGCAGCCCTCCCCCTCTATTTATGAGAGGGGGGCAGCCTTGAGAGAGGGGAGTTTGAATCCACTTCCAAACCCAAGTTAGAAGGACTCTTTCCAACTTCCACTAGGAAACCATTGTTCCAGTTTGACTTTTCAAACCTCCCGTTTGACTTACAATTTAGAGCTTTATTTCTCTCTCACAAATGTCCACACCAAGTAACCTAGGATATGATCCAATCATTCCACTTACCCATGACACATTCATGGACCATTCCCCTTTCGGTTCGTTGAACCTTCTAGAACCTTCTAGAATCTCTCCGATGAAAACATCGAAATTATTCCCGAACTCCGAAATCGGACTTTCCTTATATGAATCTTATTCTCCGGACAATTCCGGATCTCCTCGTGATATCTCGTATCCCATTCGAGACTCCGAACAACATTCGGTATCCCTACTTACATTCCATTCTACTAAACAACATTGAATCCTTAAGTGTGTCTCCCTACGGTTCGTGAATTATGCGTACATGACCGAGACACTTCTCCGATCAATAACCAATAGAGGAATCTGGAAATTCATATGGATCCCACATATTTCTACGATTACTTTGCGATCAAATAAACCACTTACATACGATACCAATTTCCCTTTGTCTCACGATAGTTTACTTATCCGAGGTTTTGATCGTCGGTATCTCTGCATACCTAGTTCAACCTCGTTACCGATAAGTACTTTTTTCTCGTTTCCCGTGATATGTGATCCCTTGTGAGCCAGTCACATGCTTGCAAGCTAATTGGATGACATTCCACCGAGAGGGCCCAGAGTATATCTATCCGTCATATGGATGGAAAAATCCCACTCTTGATCCATGTGCCTCAACCCATTCTTTCCGAACACTCAATGCCACCTTTATAGACATCCAATTACGTTGTGGTGTTTGATGTCATCAAAGCATCCTTCCGGTGATGGTGATTAACATGATCTCATGGTCGAAGGAATTAGGTTACTATGTATCAGAAAGCTTATAGCAAACGAACTATTGAAATGACTTGATGTCGGGGGTGTACCCCCAGGTACCCCAGAGTTGATGCATCAAGTTATTCGATAGAGTGCTAAATTAGTCGATTAAGAGATATGAAATATAAATAGCATAGAGAAAAAGAGAAGAAAAGTGCGCTTGGGCCGACTCAGCATGTATTCGGCCCAACTGAGAAGCCACCAGGATCAGCTCTACATACAACGGGCCGAATTAAAGCCACAAGAGCCGAATCAGCCAAAACCAGGCCATCCATGCCGGGTGGGCCGAACTAATCACCTCGGCCCACAACGCCACCTCCTCCTCCAGCCGATCCACTCCTCACCAAGTCGCCCGGGTGGGCCAGAACCAGCCGTCACGGGCCGGCAAACCCCGGTCGTCCCCGTCCTCCTCCCCCGGGTGGGCCGGCACGGACAACTCGGCCCACCGCGGGGCCTCGTTCGACGAACAGCCATGGGCCAGGTTCCCCCGGCAGACCGCCGAATCATCCCGGGTGGGCCGACATCGGCTAAGTCAGCCCACCGCGGAGCTCCAGCATCCGGCCAGGCCGACCACTCCCCCTGGGCTGCAACCTGCTTCAAGAGACAAGTCAGGCCGAATTATCTCTAGGCAGGGCCGAATTTCCACCTCTTCTAGGGCATCTGGGCCGAGTTTCGATGATCAAGACGTCCCCATATTCATCTCCAGGCGTCTCCACGGTCCCTACAACAATACGCCATCAGATGGAGACAAGACCAACAAGCATTGTGCCAGTCTTGGGAGCCCACCAGCTCAAACTGGCACATGACGTATGGGATATGCTCTTGGCATCAAATAATATGCTAGGGAATATGCCTGGCATCTCTAAAGATGCCAAGGCATATGCTCAGCATCTCTGGAAGATGCTCAGAATATGCCATCTAGATGCTAAGCGTGTAGCACAAGACTTGTCCCCTGGGCTCCCCTTTATAAGGAGCACCAGGGGGATCATTACAGGAGAGGCCCCGAAGGGCTCCTCCCCTCTCTGCTCACTAGGAGCTCTCCTTCTTCTTCTTCTTCCTCCACTCTCACAGAGAGATCTAGCTAGAAGTATAGGAGATACAGCTCAAGGAGCATGGTTGTAGCCACAAGTATGGCAAGATTATAAGAGATTAGATGTATAGAATGAGGGGTTATCTCTACTTGAGAGCTTCAATCCAATATACATTGTATTTCTCTTTGTTCATACGATCGCGGTATTCACTGCATCATCCCTCCCCGGATTCCACCACGTCCATCGGCCCCAACTTTAGCCTACCCATGGCATATGCCGTGATACCACCACGACATTTGGCGCCCACCGTGGGGCCTTCTAATGGCGTTGGTTGGGTTTCCATCCGGACGGGAACATCTTCATCAACTTCTTCCTCATAGGGTTCATTCAGCTTCACCAAGCCAACAGAGAACAAAGAGGTAAGCGCAGAGGCTCTCCAAGTCTAACTCATCAAAGCAGGTAAGACTCAGCGAGAAGGACTCAAGCACTACTCCAAGCTTACTGTAAGTATCAAGTAACTCAGCAGGGCAAGTATGACCTAGCAAGACTCACCCAAACACTTCTCCAAGTATACTGTAAGTGCCAGATAACTCAGCCACCTACACTCAATCCTTCATCCCGGGGAGAAAATAACTTAACCCGGGGACTAGTCAACTTATCCGTGGAGTCACCTTTAGATTAAAAGAACATTATGTTGATTTAGATCTGTACTCCAGCCAGCTTATTTATAACTTGGCCATAAGTTGAATCAGCTATTTATGATTCAGATAGATTTTGAGTCAGTTAGTTTATGTTTTGGATTGACCCGTGACTTAGCTCACCAGCCAGCTTATTTATAACTCGGCCATAAGTTGGATCTGCTTATTTGTGATTCAGATAGATTTTGAGTCGGTTTACTTATGCTTTGGATTATCCTGTAACTCAGCTCCCCAGCCAGCTTATTTATAACTCAGACAGAAGTTGAATCGACTTATTTATGATTCAGATAGAATTTGAGTCAGCTTACTTATGAGTCGGACATAACTTGAGTAAGTTTATTTATGCTTTGGATTATCCATTAACTCAGCTTACCGGCCAGCTTATTGATGATTCAGATATAATTTGAGTCAGTTTGTTTATGCTTCGAATTAACCTTTAACTCAGCTAAGTAGATTGTCTCTGATTCGGATTAACATTTGATTCAGCTTGCCAGGGTATATTATAATTCGGATTGGTATTCAGACTCGGCGTACTAATCATATTTCAGATTCAGGCCGAAGCTTTATTCAGTTCGCCAGATTGCCAGGTTATGTTATGACTCGGATTGATATTTCACCATCTTGCCAAGTTATCCCCTATCTCGGATGACTATTGGCCAGCTTATCATATCTCGAATCTATATCTCATATCTACATCTCGAATCAGATCTCTCAGCGGTTAGGCCTATTATCATATCCCAAAGCTTAATCTCGGATCTATATCTCGGATCCATATCAAAGGCAAATTATCGTCATCACGCCAAATCAAGTTATATCGTGGCAAACAGTTAACTCGGATTTGAGTCATATAACTCGGATTTGAGTCAGATGACTCAGACTTAAGACATAAAGTCAAAATTGAGTAAAGTAACTCGGATTTGGGATGAGTTAACTCGGATTTGAGTCATAAAACTCGGATTTGAGTCAGATGACTCAGACTTAAGACATAAAGTTAATTTTAAGTAAAGTAACTCGGATTTGGGATGAGTTAAGTCGGATTTGAGTCATAAAACTTGGATTTGAGTCAGATGACTCAGACTTAAGACATAAAGTTAATTTTAAGTAAAGTAACTCGGATTTGGGATGAGTTAAGTCGGATTTGAGTCATATAACTCGGATTTGAGTCAGATGACTCAGACTTAAGACATAAAGTTAATTTTAAGTAAAGTAACTCGGATTTGGGATGAGTTAAGTCGGATTTGAGTCATATAACTCGGATTTGAGTCGGATGACTCAGACTTAAGACATAAAGTCAATTTTGAGTAAAGTAACTCGGATCTGAGATGAGTTAGCTCGGATTTGAGTCATATACCTCGGATTTGAGTCAGAGGACTCAGACTTAAGACATAAAGTCAATTTTGAGTAAAGTAACTCGGATTTGGAATCAGATGACTCGGGTAATAACTTACCCAATGGGGTTAAAGAGCAATGCCAAAGAAGGCAAGAACTCATAACTTACCCAATGGGGTTAAAAGAGAAGTGCCCAAGAAGGCCAGAACTCATAACTTACCCAATGGGGTTAAAGAGCAATGCCAAAGAAGGCAAGAACTCATAACTTACCCAATGAGGTTAAAAGAGCAATGCCAAAGAAGGCAAGAACTCGTAACTTACCCAATGGGGTTAAAAGAGCAGTGCCCAATAAGGCCGGAACTCATAACTTACCCAATGGGGTTAAAAGAGCAGTGCCCAATAAGGCCAGAACTCATAACTTACCCAATGGGGTTAAAGAGCAATGCCAAAGAAGGCAAGAACTCATAACTTACCCAATGGGGTTAAAAGAGAAGTGCCCAAGAAGGCCAGAACTCATAACTTACCCAATGGGGTTAAAGAGCAATGCCAAAGAAGGCAAGAACTCATAACTTACCCAATGAGGTTAAAAGAGCAATGGCAAAGAAGGCAAGAACTCGTAACTTACCCAATGGGGTTAAAAGAGCAGTGCCCAATAAGGCCAGAACTCATAACTTACCCAATGGGGTTAAAAGAGCAGTGCCCAATAAGGCCATAACTCATAACTTACCCAATGAGGTTAAAAGAGCAGCGCCCAAGAAGGCTAGAACTCATAACTTACCCAAAGGGGTTATGACCAGTGTCCAAGAAGGCCAGAAGTCCAAAAACTTACCCAAAGGGGTTATGACCAGTGCCCAAGAAGGCCAGAAGTCCAAAAACTTACCCAAAGGGGTTATGACCAGTGCCCAAGAAGGCCAGAAGTCCAAAAACTTACCCAAAGGGGTTATGACCAGTGCCCAAGAAGGCCAGAAGTCCAAAAACTTACCCAAAGGGGTTATGACCAGTGCCCATGAAGGCCAGAAGTCCAAAAACTTACCCAACGGGGTTATGGGCAATGAGTGAGAACGCCAGTAGTCAAAAACTTGCTCAAAAGGATTATAAGACATAGAAGCATACAAACCAACGTGCAACAAGTCTCAAAACAACTCTGGGAATATTTAAATATAAAGCCCATGAGCGATTCTACGAATCCCACATGGCCTCGGGGACTAATGTCGGGGGTGTACCCCCAGGTACCCCAGAGTTGATGCATCAAGTTATTCGATAGAGTGCTAAATTAGTCTATTAAGAGATATGAAATATAAATAGCATAGAGAAAAAGAGAAGAAAAGTGCGCTTGGGCCGACTCAGCATGTATTCGGCCCAAGTGAGAAGCCACCAGGATCAGCTCTACATACAACGGGCCGAATTAAAGCCACAAGAGCCGAATCAGCCAAAACTAGGCCATCCATGCCGGGTGGGCCGAACTAATCACCTCGGCCCACAACGCCACCTCCTCCTCCAGCCGAGCCACTCCTCACCAAGTCACCCGGGTGGGCCAGAACCAGCCGTCACGGGCCGGCAAACCCCGGTCGTCCCCGTCCTCCTCCCCCGGGTGGGCCGGCACGGACAGCTCGGCCCACCGCGGGGCCTCGTTCGACGAACAGCCATGGGCCAGGTTCCCCCGGCAGACCTCCGAATCATCCCGGGTGGGCCGACATCGGCTAAGTCGGCCCACCGCGGAGCTCCAGCATCCGGCCGGGCCGACCACTCCCCCTGGGCTGCAACCTGCTTCAAGAGACAAGTCAGGCCGAATTATCTCTAGGCAGGGCCGAATTTCCACCTCTTCTAGGGCATCTGGGCCGAGTTTCGATGATCAAGACGTCCCGATATTCATCTCCAGGCGTCTCCACGGTCCCTACAACAATACGCCATCAGATGGAGACAAGACCAACAAGCATTGTGCCAGTCTTGGGAGCCCACCAGCTCAGACTGGCACATGACGTATGGGATATGCTCTTGGCATCAAATAAGATGCTAGGGAATATGCCTGGCATCTCTAAAGATGCCAAGGCATATGCTCAGCATCTCTGGAAGATGCTCAGAATATGCCATCTAGATGCTAAGCGTGTAGCACAAGACTTGTCCCCTGGGCTCCCCTTTATAAGGAGCACCAGGGGGATCGTTACAGGAGAGGCCCCGAAGGGCTCCTCCCCTCTCTGCTCACTAGGATCTCTCCTTCTTCTTCCTCCACTCTCATAGAGAGATCTAGCTAGAAGTATAGGAGATACAGCTCAAGGAGCATGGTTGTAGCCACAAGTATGGCAAGATTATACGAGATTAGATGTATAGAATGAGGGGTTATCTCTACTTGAGAGCTTCAATCCAATATACATTGTATTTCTCTTTGTTCATACGAGTGCGGTATTCACTGCATCATCCCTCCCCGGATTCCACCACGTCCATCGGCCCCAACTTTAGCCTACCCATGGCATATGCCGTGATACCACCACGACACTTGATCTTAATGCTACGCTTATCTATAGGAGTATGTCCATCATATCATTCTCCTAATGATATGATCTTATTATTAATAACATCTCAATGTTCATGATCGAGAAACCACGATCATCTATTAACCAACAAGCTAGTATTACAAAGAGGCTTTACCAGGGACTCTAATTTAGTTTATAAATCACACTAGTATTAATGTTTTCGGTTAATACTATTATAGAATGAATGTAAACATTTATCATAAACACAAATATATAATAATAACCACTTTTATTATTGCCTCTAGGGCATATCTCCAACAACATCTGTATCATTTAGAAGTGTTGTATAAACAAAAACCTGCAGTGAAGGAGTACTTGGATGCACATCATGGAATGGTGTGGTCAAGAAGCCGATTCAATGAAATTTGCAAGGTAGACTATATAACAAGTAACCTTGCAGAGAGTTTCGATGCAAAGGTTAAGTCATTGAAAGGGCTTATGTTGTGGCAAATATTTGATAAGATTAGACATATGATCATGATAAAGATCGATTTGCGTCAAAGAATTGCATCAACAGTATATGCTGGCCATCTCATCCTCCAATCTTTGATTAAGGCTTTGCATGCCAGGGAAAACAATTCAAGATGAAGGGCATTATAAGAGGAATGGAGGCTGAGGTAACGTACACTGATAGTAAAGATAGGCAATGGAGGTATGCAGTGAGTTTGGTTGATAGGACATGCCATTACAGGCAATGGCAGCTCTGTGGGAAACCCTGCATACATGCATTGTTTTTCATGGGTGTTCTAGGATGTCAAGTTGATCAGTACGTGCCAGAGCATTTCTCCGTTGCCAAATTTAGGGTATCATATGCTCAGAATGTTCCATCCTTGTTGGTAAAAGACCAATGCATGGAAGTGGATCTAGGATTCAAGCTATACCCTCCAGTTTTTACTAGACCAGCATTAGGCCAAGGAAGAGTAGGATAAGAGCTAGTGCAGAGGGTGGTGCACCACCTCGATGACGTAAGTGCAAATGTTGTGGGATCCTAGGTCACATTGCTAGGCATTGTAAAAATGTAGTGGACCCAGCTTATGGAATGGATGATCAGGCAGGAGGAGCAAATGCAGATGAGAATGAGGTGTTTGAACGAGAGGAGGATGAAGCAATGGATACATTGCAAATTCAACCAACAGATCGAGAGGAGATTGAACCAAATGCAGAGCATATTGAACCAAATGCAGGGGAGATTGAACCAATGGATCTAGAGGAGATTGAACCAAATGCAGAGGAGATTGAACCAAATGTAGGGGAGATTGAACCTGTTGATCGAGAGGACATTGAACCAATGGATCTAAAGTATTGAACCAAATGCGGAGAAGATTGAACCAAATGAAGGGGAAATTGAACCAGTCAATTGAGAGGAGATTATATCAACTGCGTCAGAGATTGAAGAAATGGATGCAAAGCTTTTTGAACCATATGAACCAGATGATCAAAACGTGATTGAACCAATTATACGACAGACTGAAGCACTTGATTCATTGGATGCAGAGAAAAAGAACAAAGGGAAGAAATGGAAGAAGATGATGGTGGACTCCGAGAATATTACAGCTAGGATCACCGGGAGCAAGGTGGTGAACCCAGCAAAAAACACTAGGAGCAAGAAAAAATGGATTTGAATTATTAATTTAAATTTGTATGATAAATTTGAACTATTGTCAATGTTTGTATTGAATTCGAACTAGTGTGACGCTCCCAAGTTTGTATGTTGGATAATCCCATAATGTATGTGTTATTGCAAGTTTCTATGGTCATGCACCTAGTTGCTTAACACTGCTCAGTTTTGCCCTTGACATGTGGTCAACACATGGGGTTTAGCTAGTTCATGGCTAAAACATTGTCCAATTGATCCAAAATTTGGCACACTTGTGTATCTTGGATTGATTTACCATTTGAAATTGGAAATTTTGGATTAACTTGTAATCAGCCACATTTTTCTTTTTCTAATTGATTAAATTCAAAAAAATGGTTTTAGGGTTAGTTTAATTCAAAAAAAGTCAAAACATAGTGCAACGTTCAAATGGAGTCTTGTTATGTTGCGTACAACCTAGCATGAATAATAAAGGAAAAGTAAATAAAGAGAAATGGACTTATCCCCTAAACCACTTCTTAAATCCTTCTTGGAATGAACCACTAGCTATGAAGATGCATGGATTTCTACCCCATCGACCTCCAAAATAACCCATCCCAAAACATACTTTGTCTAAATGAGGCCAAATTTGGAACACTTGTGTATCTTTGAGTTGAAAACAATATAATGTCGGCCAAGATGAATTATTTTGTTCAAATAACACATTTTCCATTTTGTTATGCCAAAAGCTTGAATTTCCCTTACTCATTTTTTATCTGAGTGCCCTTGTTTTCCTTAGCTCTACTCAGTTTTGCCATCCCTCTAAAGTTTTCCTCACTTTTCCCCTCTCTCCTGACTCAAACCCTCACAACATCTCAACTTGCGCTCAGTTTGGCTACTGCGCTCTGATTGGTCGAGATGTATGTCACACGGATCTTGGCCAACCACCGTTGGATACATCATGATCCGACGGGTGGAGGTATCTCTCTCCCGATGGGCGCACCTACCTTGTATGGAGAGGAGAGCCTGATAGGTTGGATGTCTCTCCCTCCCTTTCCCTGCCGCACGTATACCAGCCACATCAGTTTGGCTGCGCTCTGATTGGTCGAGATGTATGTCACACGAAACTTGGCCAACCACCGTTGGATACATCATGATCCGACGGGCTAGAGGTCTCTCTCTCTCCCAATGGGCGCACCTACCCTATACACAGAGGAGAACCCAATAGGCTCAATGTCTCTCCCTCCTTTTCTATGTTGCACATATACCAGCCGCATATTCCTCCCCTCATATCGACGTATGGCGGTGCGGCCGTCTGAATGGCGTGCGGCGGCACAGTTCTAAGCGTGGCGGTACGAACGGCATGCGGCGGCACGGACCTAATCATGGCATTTCAAACAGCGTGCGCCGCCACAAACCTAAGCGTGGGGGTCGGAACGGTGTGTGACAGTGCGGATCTAAGCCTGGCTGTCGGAATGGCGTGCGGCAGTGCAGACCTAACCGTGGGGGTCGGAACGGCTCGCGGCGGTGCGGATCCAAGCATGGCGGCTGGAACAGCGTGCGGAGGTGAGGATCTAAGTGTCTGAAATTTCTGTCTCTGTTCGTCTCACTCCTGTTAACCTCCTCAGATCCATTGCTGGTGAAAGACACCGAGGCGGCGGCGGTGCCGACAGTGGTCATCGATGCGACAACGATTGAAGCCATCATCCACAACATCACCGCGATGACGTAGATCAAGCCCTCATGAACCGATGCCGTGGGAGGCAGGCCGCGGCTGTGGCATGCACGTCGAGGTGCAGTTCGACGGTGAAGGCCGGATGTATGATGACCCACAAGTATAGGGGATCACAACAATCTTCGAGGGTAGTATTACCCAATTTATTGATTCGACACAAGGGGAGACAAAGAATACTTATAAGCCTTAACAACTGAGTTGTCAATTCAGCTGCACCTAGAAATAGTCCTTGCTCACAGAAGTTTATCAGTAGCAATAGTTTGTAGTAGCAATAGCAAAGCAACAACAGCAGTAGAACAAGAGCAATAGTAACAGTAGTAGCAAACAGTAGGATATGAGTGCGGTAGGCATAGGGATGGATGAATGGGCGTTGCATGGATGAGACTAAACATGTAAGTTCAAGATCTAGGTCAATTAAAGATAAATAATATAAAGCATCCAAGTACTAAACAATCATAGGCATGTGCTCCATATATAGTCATGCATGCTCGCAATAAGAACTTGCACAACATCTTTTGTCCTGCCAGCCCGTTGCACAACAATCCCGTGGGTTCTTTTTATAGGCGTTGATACGTCAGAAATGTATCTATAATTTTTGATGCTCCATGCTTGTTTTGTATCAACCTTGCTATGTTTGTCTACACTTTGAGGTGTTCTATATCTTTTCTAGAACTAACCTATTAAAAAGTTGCCACAGTGCCAGTTGCATGTTTTCTTCTGTTTTTGGTTCCAGAAAGGCAGAAAATCAATATTCTCGGAATTGGACAGGACAAAAGCCAAAGTTATTATTTTCCCGGAGCAACACGGAGCCAGAAGCAGATCCGGAGGGGGGCCACAGGGTGGCCGCACCCCCCAGGCGCGGGCAAGCCCTGGAGGAGCCCAAGGGGTGTGTGGGCCCCCTGGACCCCCACCGACCTTGATTCCTGCACCTATATGAAGCCTCCGACCCAAAAACCCTAGATAATCCAGAATAAATCCACGAAAACCTCCATAGCGCCGCCGCCACCGAAAGGGAGATTCAGGGGACAGAAAGTCTCTGTTCTGGCACCCTTTCGGGACGGGGAAGTGCCCCCGGAGCTATCTCCATCGATCTCCATCACCATATCCATCACCGTTGCTGATTCCCATGATGAGGAGGGAGTAGTTCTTCCTTGAGGCTAAGGGCTCTAACGATAGCTATGTGTTCATCTCTCTCTATATGCATGATCTTGTTGTGGTCATGAGCTTTGTAATCAAGTAGATCTACCTTGCTACTCAAGTGCTTCATTAGATCTCTGCTCTCCCCATGTGTGTGAAAGTGAAAGCGTGCACACCATGGTGGCACTTAGGTTTGAGTCTACATAAATACTCTTTGTGCTTTAATGGATCTATGCTTTTCCCCACGTGTGTGAGAGTGATAGCGTGCATACCGTGTGTGGGAATTTGGCTAGATTGAATATTTGTCATGAGTTATATTGTGAGTTGGATGTCTTTATGAAATTGTGGTGTTTGTTGGAACCATCTAGCGCTCAAGGTGGCAGTGTGGGGTTATCTAGATTGGGAAATGCGGACTTTGAGGTATGCTATTATAGCCCTACCATGGATTAGAGTGTCCAACCGGAGAGTAGTTAAGAGTAGTATCATGAAGAGAGGATGTTTATATGAGAGAGTGTTAACTAGTGAAAGTATGATCCCTAGGCCTTGTTTCTAAACATTGAAACACCGTTTTCTACTAGATATGTTGCATATTTGCTTGCTTCCATCTTTGTTCCGTTTGCCGGGGAGGTTTTGGGATTTTACCTTTCCTCCATGCCATCAGCTCTTTCCTGGCACTGTTACCACTTGTATTTCACTATCTCTTCGTCGAACTAGTGCACCTATACACCTGACAAGTGTATTGGGTGTGTTGGGGACACAAGAGACTTCTTGTATCTTGATTTCAGGGTTGCTTGAGAGGGAATACCTTTGACCACTTCCTCCCTGAGTTCGATAAACCTTGGGCAATCCACTTAAGGGAAACTTGCTGCTGTTCTACAAACCTCTGCACTTGGAGGCCCAACATTTGTCTACAAGAATAGAAGTGCGTAGACATCGAGCTCTTTTCTGGCGCCGTTGCCGGGGAGGTAAGGTAAAAGGTACTCACATCCTATTGGTGTGTGAGTGCTCGAAGTTATTTCCTTTATATTATGCAATCTTGTCTTTTTGTTTCTTGTTTTCACTAGTTAGGCTTAATGGAAAATAACAAAAAAAATTAGAGATCTCTATAGCATTTATCTTGAGCTAGGACATGAAGTGTTTGAAGAGAAAATTAAAAAACATATGGAGCTTTATTTGCATGTTAATAGCAATGTTATTAGTATGAATTATTTGTACACCATTGTTGCTAATGTTATGGAAACGTCTAAGCTTGGGGAAGCTAGTTTTTATGAAAATGATCTTTTTAGTCCCCCAGCTTTGGAAGATAGCTATTCTACTGGTTATGATGATACCAAACCTCCAATTTATGATGATTACAATGATGAGTATGATATTTTCAGTCCACCTACTATTGAGGATAAAGTTTATTGTGATTACAATATGCCTCCTATATTTGATGATTATGGTGATGAGAATAATAATGATAGCTATTTTGTTGAATTTGCTCCCACTACAATTAATAAGAATGACTATGCTTATGTGGAGAGTAATAATTATTTTATGCATGTGGATCATGATAAGAATGTTTTATGTGATAGTTATATTGTTAATTTTTTTCATGATGCTACTGAAAGTTATTATGATAGAGGGAAACATGGTGTTATGCATCTAAAAAATATTAAGTTTCCCCTCTTTATGTTGAAAATTTTGAAGTTGCACTTGTTTTGCTTTCCTATACTTGTTACTTTGAGCTTTCACGACTTGTTTCTTTACAAGATTCCTATGCATAGGAAGTGGGTTAGACTTAAATGTTCTTTAAATTTTCTTCTTGATGCTCTCTTTTAAACCAATTCATATTTCCTATGTGAGCATCTTTGAAACTTAAAGGCATTAAAGAAAAGTACTTGTTGGGAGATAACCCAAGAGTTTTCTTGATTCTTGGAAGTTATTACTTCTGTAATTACCTCTCCTTATCCTTTATGTTTGCTTTTTGTGCCAAGAATGACCTCTAATGAGAGGGAAGTAAGATTTGGGGAGTTGCTGTCCCGAAACAGATTTCTGTCCTCCACCATAAAAATCTGTGAGGAGTCTCTGTAAGTCGGATTGAGCTGAAAATTTACGAATAAATCTCCCAGTATGTTAGCTAACTTTCGTTAGTTCAACACTTTTTGATTTGTGCTACACAAGGTCTTCGAAAAAATCGGTTTCTACCTTCTGGGCTGTTTTGATAGATTTCTGCCATTATTTGCATTTGCTTCTTATTGATTCCTTTTTGGGTTCTTTTTAGGAAATTGAGCTTTTTGAAGGAGTTGCTACAGTAGCTTGTGTTTTTAATAAAAAAATTGCTGTTCCAAAGCTTTGCCAGAGGTCTAATATCTTTTGAATACACTAATGTTGCTAATGAAGATTGTGTGAAGTTTTCTATGAAGGAAAATTTGTAGGTGTAGAGAAAGAATGATGTAATGAGATGAAGAATGGACAAAAGCTCAAGCTTTGGGATGCCACCCCATTTAACCCCAAGAAATATTCAAGAGGTACATGCGTCAAAGCTTGGGGATGCCCAAGGCATCCCCTTCATCAATAAAAATCTCAGGTCTTTCTAGACACTTCGTTTTTATTGTTTCATGCATTGTTGTGTTGTTCTTGGAGCGTATTAGTTTTAGTTTGCTTAGTATGCTTGAGTAAGTTGGTTGGTTACACCACACTTATTTTGGATAGACACACTCTATTTCCATTGCCTAGAACACTCTAGTTTTCACTCTTATTGTTTTGTGAGTGTTCTTTTTTGCTAGCACTGCGTTCAGCCTTAGTTTTCCTGTGCTTTTAGCTTAGAACTTTTTAGTTCTTCTTTGTGGATTTGTAAGACAATCTCACTGATCTTTATTGATTATTATATTTGTGAGTTGTTTCAAATAAGTTGTTTGGTGTTGGAAAAGAGTAGAAAGTTTCATGCTTATAGTGGTACAAAAGGGAGCTTGTTTTGACTGTGACTTACACTTTAGCATGACATGCTAGGTGTTATTTTGACCTTATGCTTAGTGATTATTGCTGTAGCATGTCTTGTTCCAAACAATTGGGATTGCTTAGTGTGCCTTGAAGAAATTATGTGTTGTTTTAGCATGCAAAAGCATAGTATTGTGTTATTCTCCTTTGATGCTTTGTTTGGGTTGACTTGGCACATGCTCACACCATGTTATGACTATGAACAAGTCACCATAGCCTCTATGATCATTTAGTCCTTGACTTGTAGTACCACTCTATTCTTTGATTAGTAATGCGTTGTTGCTCTGCATGATTATGGCCATTATTGCTCTCTTAGTTGGTTGCTCCAAGTATTTTGCTAGCTATCCTCCACTTGTATGAGTAAGCTCTAATCATGCTTCCAACTCCCAAGAAACCAAGTTATTCCAAAGTATCCACTATAAACTCCTATGCATGGTGTGTTACACCATTCCAAGTATATTCTTGTTTTCAGCTATCTTCCAATTAAAAACTATTTTGTTATGTGAAAACTTTGTGATTAAATCCCTCACGACCTTGATGGCACACTTTAAATTCTTTGACCCTAATAAACTTTAACCATTGTGTATTCTATGTTGTATATGCTTGCACTTATACGTTGGAATTAGCAGAACCGTGCTGTCACGGGGAACATTTTCAACATTGCACTTATACTTTGTACTCAATTGATATCATGCTCTTTTGTCTATGGATGTCACCGGTGTGAAATAAAAAGGGAACTTGTAAGTCCATGGAGTTTGTATTCTGTGTTATAGAAACGCCTGGGCCGCTAGCCTAAGCTATGCCTAATCATGGTGGAAACTTGCAGCATCACCATAGTGACATCTAGGAAGCATTCTTCTTATAAAAAGGAGATTGAGAAAAAGAGACATATGAGAAAAGAGGAAAAGAGAGAAAAATGCACCATATTCCCATGGTAAATAAGAAGAATGCTGAGATGCTCATTGTCTGCTTGCCTTGTCATTTTGGTTATGGGATAGCTCATGTACCATGTGCAAGGGGTACCCCGTTGGCGGTTCTCTATGATATGCAAATACTTACAATGACAAGAACTTACAGGTGACTAAAGTTGAGTAGCATGAGGTGTGGCCCTCGTATTCAAGGGACTTGAGATTGCCAACTTATACTTCGTCAAGCATATATTCCATCTTTGCCACTTTAACCTTAATCACTTCAATATGCTTATGATAGGGGAAATGAGGGCTGAAAGCTAACAAGTACCATAATTTTTGGAAGCTCTTTTTGAAACTTGAAATCCCTGCTTCCTTTATAAAAGGCCCTTATTCCACCACTATTGAGTCTCCACCTTCTACTTTTAGGCACCATTAAGAGAGCATAGCTGTCATTCTGTGTGTAGTGTTCCAAAGCTTATTAATTGATGCATATTGTGATATTACTTGTTCTTGTGCTATTTGTTTCTAGTCACCCTTATGAACTTTGAAGGTGTCCTGTGCATCTATTTGCTACTCTATGAGGGACAAGCTAAATGCCACTATGCTATGTTTTCTGTATGTGAAACAAACAAATGTTTTTCAATGCATGTTATTCATGATCTTTGTTTGTAGCCTTTCATGTTGCATGCATAGTTACTATGTCCTATTGTTAGAAATCCATCTTTCATGCACATGTTTAGAGTTCTTTGATCCCAGATTTCAATGCTTGCAAATGGTTTGGTCTTGGTTTTGATGGTGCATGTCACCTCAAAAATTATTCTTTTATCACTTACCTACTCGAGGACGAGCAGGAGTTAAGCTTGGGGATGCTTGATACGTCAGAAACGTATCTATAATTTTTGATGCTACATGCTTATTTTGTATCAACCTTGCTATGTTTTGTCTACACTTTGAGGTGTTTTATATCTTTTCTGGAACTAACCTTTTAACAAGTTGGCATAGTGCCAGTTGCATGTTTTCTTCTGTTTTTGGTTCCAGAAAGGCAGAAAAACAATATTCTCGAAATTGGATGGGACAAAAGCCAAAGTTATTATTTTCCCGGAGCAATACGGAGCCACGAAGCAGAGCCGGAGGGGGGCCACAGGGTGGCCGCACCCCCCCCGGGCGCAGGCAATCCCTGGAGGCGCCCAAGGGGGGTGTGGGCCCCTGGACCCCCACCAACCTTGATTCCTGCGCCTATATGAGGCCTCCGACCCAAAAACCCTAGATAATACAGAAGAAATCCACGAAAACCTCCACAGCGCCGCCACCACCAAAAGGGGGATTCGGGGGACAGAAAGTCTCTGTTCCGGCAACCTGCCGGGACGGGGAAGTGCCCCCGGAGCTATCTCCATCGATCTCCATCACCATCTCCATCACCGTGCTGATTCCCATGATGAGGAGGGAGTAGTTCTTCCTCGAGGCTAAGGGCTCTACCGGTAGCTATGTGTTCATCTCTCTCTCTATGCATGATCTTGTTGTGGTCATTTGTAATCAAGTAGATCTACCTTGCTACTCAAGTGCTTCATTAGATCTCTGCTCTCCCCATGTGTGTGAAAGTGACAGCGTGCACACAATGGTGACACTTAGGTTTGAGTCTACATAAATACTCTTTGTGCTTTAATAGATCTATGGTTTTCCCCACGTGTGTGAAAGTGACAGCGTGCATACCGTGTGTGGCACTTTGGCTAGATTGAATATTTGTCATGAGTTATATTTGGAGTTGGATGTCTTTATGAAATTGTGGTGTTTGTTGGAACCACCTAGCGCTCAAGGTGATAGTGTGGGGTTGTCTAGATTGGGAAAGGCGGACTTTGAGGTTGCTGTTATAGCCCTACGATGGATTAGAGTGTCCAACCGGAGAGTAGTTAAGAGTAGTATCATGAAGAGAGGATATTTATATGAGAGAGTGTTCACTAGTGAAAGTATGATCCCTAGACCTTGTTTCTAAACATTGAAACACCGTTTGCTACTAGATCTATTGCATGTTTGCTTGCTTCCATCTTTGTTTTGTTTGCCAGGGAGGTTTTGGGCATTTACCTTTCCTCCACGCCATCGGCTCTTTTCTGGCACCGTTACCACTTGTATTTCACTATCTCTTCGCCGAACTAGTGCACCTATACACCTGACAATTGTATTGGGTGTGTTGGGGACACAAGAGACTTCTTGTATCTTGATTGCAGGGTTGCTTGAGAGGGAATACCTTTGACCACTTCCTCCCCGGGTTCAATAAACCTTGGGTAATCCACTTAAGGGAAACTTGCTGCTGTTCTACAAACCTCTGCACTTGGAGGTCCAACAACTGTCTACAAGAATAGAAGTGCATAGACATCAGGCGTTTTTAGGTCAAGACTTCGCGCCTGAGATGAAGATGGATGAATGCGGAGGCTCGAGAAGGGAATAGGCTTGGGTGGCATGACCTAGGGTCGGGCCCGTGCTGTTGGAGATATGCCCTAGAGGCAATAATAAATATAGTTATTATTATATCTTTGTGTTTATGATAAATGTTTACATTCATGCTATAATAGTATTAACAAGGAAACATTAATACTTGTGTGATTTGTAAACTTAATTTGAAGTCCCTAGTAAAGCCTCTTTATAATACTAGCTTGTTTGTTAATAAATGATTGTGGTTTCCCTATCATGAACATTGAGATGTTATTAACAACAAGATCATATCGTTAGGAGAATGATATGATGGACATACTCCTATAGATAAGCATAGCATAAAGATCAAGTCATTTTAATAGTTCAATTGCTATATGCTTTCTGATACATAGTAACCTAATTCCTTCGACCATGAGATCATGCATATCACCTTTACCGGATGGATGCTTTGATGACATCAAACACCACACCGTAACTGAGTGGCTATAAAGGTGGCATTGAGTGTTCGGAAAGTATTGGTTGAGACACATGGATCAAGAGTGGGATTTGTCCATCCATATGACGGATATATATACTCTGGGCCCTCTCGGTGAAATGTCATCCAATTATCTTGCAAGCATGTGACTGGCTCACAAGGGATCACATATCACGGGAACGAGAAAAGAGTACTTATCGGTAACGAGGTTGAACTAGGTATGCAGAGATACCGACGATCATAACCTCGGATAAGTAAACTATCGTGAGACAAAAGGAAATTGGTATCGTATGTAAGTGGTTCATTCGATCGCAAAGTAATCGTAGAAATATGTGGGAGCCATATGAATTTCCAGATTCCTCTATTGGTTATTGTTCGGAGAAGTGTCTCGATCATGTCCCAATAATTTACGAACCGTAGGGAGACACACTTAAGGACTCGACGTTGTTTGAGTAGTTATGGAATGATGAGAAAGAGACCGAATGTTGTTCGGAGTCTCGGATGGGATCCGGGATATCACGAGGAGATCCGGAATGGTCCGGAGAATAAGATTCACATAAGGAAAGTCTTGTTTCGGAGTTGGAGAATGGTTCCGGTGTTTTCATCGGAAATGTTCTAGAAGGTTCCGGAATGTCCAAGCACTCCGGAGGGGAAGGGTACATGAATGTGTTATATCAATTTGGTATGATTGCATCATGTACTAGGTGTCATCGCTGAACAAAATAAAGGGTTTAATCAAATCCTAGTTTGAAAAAGTCAAACGCCAATTTGAAAGTCAAACGGCTATTTTGGGAAGTGGAGAGGGAGGTGGAAACCGAGTTGGGGAGGAGTTCCTCCCCTCCACCGCCGGCCCACCTCCAAGCCGAGTTGGGGAGGGACTCCCCTCCCCTTGGCCGCGCCTCCCACCTATAAAGGGAGGGGCAGGGCTGCCCCTCCTAACACACAAGTTCCCTACCTCTAAACCCTAACCCTAGCCGCCGCCCTCCATAGCCGCCGCCGGCCTAGGGCATCTCGCCGCCGCCTAGGTCAAACCCTAGCCGCCGGCCTTGCCCCCTCCTTGGTGTGTCTAAACCCTAGAACACCGAGGGCTCTCTCATAGTCCACCATACTCGCTCCGGCTTAAGGCGAAGCCCTGCGAGATCTCCCCTCTACTTCCGGTACCACGCCGTTGTGCTGCCGGAATCGCGAGGAGAGTGCTACAACCTCCGCTGCCTGCTGGAACAAGGGAGAGGAAGGTCTTAGTCGAGTACCGAACGTGTGACCGACTGCGGGAGCGCTGCCGGAACGCAGCGCCGGAAGGATCGTCTACGCGATCTTGAGATCGGGAAGAGTACGACTACATCACCCACGAGAATCCGCTCTGGTTAAACACTTTGGAATCTTCGAGGGTGAGTTATTCCATCGACTCGTTGCTACAATCTAGTAGATAGATCTTGGCTTGTTTGTTTGTATGCGGTAGAAATTTTTTGTTTTCCATGCTACAAAACCCTACACGTGCCACCTGGGTTTATTTTGGCCTCAGGCCTCCCCTCTCGTGGTTCTTGTGCTCTACTTTCTCCTCTTCTTGAAAAAATAATCCTCGAAAAATCCTGAGCCATTTGACTTTTTTAGGTCCCTAAAAGATAAAAATACACAAAATGGGGTATTCCTGTCCTTTAGAGTGGTAAACCAAATAAAGGGGATCATTGGTAAATCCCCATAAATCAATGTAAAACATGGATATAATATTATATAAGTTGCAAATATGTGGGAATATGTATCAATAAAGTACAAAGTTCATTTATGAATTTTACATGCATCAACATCCCCAAGCTTAACCTATGCTTGTGCTCGAGCATGAAGGTGATAAAACTAAACATGAACTTTGGAGTTTGTTTCTATATTTAATAGCATAAGTCATGATCATTGCTACACGGTTAAATGATTCATTCTTTAAAGAACAACAATAAGCAAATGAGCTATGAAGTGATATCTCTTATGTACTTACATCTATAATTAACAATATGTTAACTTGTATAATAACAAATGAAAGTAATATGGACCACTAAGCATATAAAATGAAAACAAAAATGGAAATCCTATATTGGTATTTTAGGCTAATTTCTTTTCACTTCTTTATTTATTCATTCTTGAATGTGAGTAATAGATAGTAAGCAGGGAATACATGTGCTAGAACTTCGATAAAATAAAAAGATTATAAGAGAGAGTAAAATAAAGTTTTAGGATATGTAGCTCATGTCAATAGTAATCATAAGAGTGGGGTTCTATGCATATTTTATAGATATGGTTAAGGTAAAAGCAAGCAAGTATGGTTTATATGCTTGACCTCTTACAAGTTGAATCTCTCATGCCCATTGACCACAAGTACCAAGACCTTCATGCTACTCAAATTAGGACTTTCGTCATAATATGCATACAATTCCGAGCGAGGTGACACTGAGGTAACTCCTGACCCATTGTTCTAGGAGTCTTTGAAGGACTATGAATACTCAGATGACAAGACAAACATACATATGAGAATTCTCAATAATTCTTTGTATTTACTATTTGCACAACTTTTTATTTAAAGTGCTTTTTCGAATACCCATATTTTGGATTTCCACCATGATGCATAACATGGTTTAGGTTAGCAGCTCAATGCTCCCTATAACGCATATGCATACTCGGAAAGATATCTTTCTCCAACTTATTCACACGGTAGGCATTCATAGGCAAAAGAAAACATGATATCAACATATAGTGCAATGATGAAAGTGTTCCCCATATTAGCATGGTTATGCTAACACTAAACTCATAAATTGTCAAGCACATAACTAGCATAATTCCAATCACAATGGGTTGGGTTTAATTATTCTGCCTCATTTCAAGCAGTTGTGCGCTAGTGGTTTCACCCCACATCTTACTTTCCCATGAGCTTGGCGTGCTGCCTCAAACGCGGTAATAAATTGAGGAGGAATATGCGAGTTTCTGAACTGTGCTATATATGTCACAATGAGCAGGAGAACGTGATACATGCATTATTCTGATGCCCGCATGGAAGACATCTCTGGGAATTGTAGAGGTGACATTGGTTATTACCAATTAATGATGAGCTTCTTAAACCCATGCGGTCATTTTTATTGGATTTTATGATCCAAGTGATAGATAGTATCCTACTACTGACCTGGCGAGCATGGTACATGAGGAACGAAATAGCTCATAATAAACCACTACCTCTAGTGGTGGGATCCAAATGTTTTCTCGTTGGATACATAAAGTTGTTAAAGGATATTCGCGATATTCCTATTGAGCAAGTTCTGAAAGGAAAACAACTAGCCTTGAGCGTTGGTCCTTCATCGTGAGGTGTTAAAAAGAGGAGCAAGCCTCGTGATATTCCATGGGTGAGGCTACCCTCTCGATGGGTAAAGCTCACGATAGATGGCTCCTTCAAGAAAGAATGGCACGACTGGTACTAGTATGTTTCTAAGGAACGAGGAGGGTGCTATCATATTCTCGGCATGTAGATTTCTGGACTCATGCGAAGGCTTGGATTTTTCTATTTGCCAGAGCCAATTTCGATTATCATTGACTCGGATTGTTCTCAACTGATCTAGGCTATCATAGAGCCTTCACATGATCGTTCCATTTACTGGTTCATTGTTTCAAAATTTTAAGCTCTAGCTCGTATGGATACAATATGCAAGTTTTCAAAGGTAGATCGAGGACAGGTTAGAGTAAATCGCTTTCTTGCTAATTGGGTAAGAACACAGCCGTCATACTTTAATCATTTTAGGTTGGCTCCTGATGTCATGTCGTCCTGCAGGAGATTGATGTCGTCCTACAGGAGATTGAACTTGAATTGAATGTAATCTATAATGCTTAGTAAAGATCTATTTTTGCCTGAAAAAGATAGTGAAGGAAGGAAGTATATTTATGTCTTTGTGTCCATTATTTATCACTCTCTTCCCCCCTTATAGAATCATTATTTTCTCATGTCAAGAAGAAGAATATCCATGAATTCTGGATCCCCTTTTCTCTTTTTTCATAACTAGCACATGTGCGACCCTCGGCATACTATACGCCGACGGCCACCCTCGGCGTACCAGCAACGTACGCCGACGGTCACCCTCGGCGTAGCCTTCTCTATTTTTAATTTATTTTGTATTTGTATCAATTATTTATATTTTTTTTTATTAATTGGATAATTTCGTACCCTCTGAATAGCAGTCTACATGTCCACATGAAATGTCGTTGCGAATCTTCTCTCACCCCGAGAAATTTCTATATGTTTGTAAGTGTTATTATCGCATGTGGTTCTCAATAGCACTCACCACGACCACATGAAGTGCTTGCATGTGTCCCCCCTCGCATGCATGCGCTCTAACCTAGAGGCGAAGGTTCCGTACCCATATAAGGGGGGAATCTCCCCGTTTAGGTGAAACCGGGTAGGATAGTGCCCCAACTTGTGAACCAACATGGTTTTACATCACCCTATGACCTAAACAAACACAAAACAAGAGAGAGCTACGCTGGGCTACCCCTGTCAGAGGAACGTCTAGGGGGGTAGACGATCCGAGTGTGCACAGAGATCAGGGTTTCGCCGGAGGAAGACCACGAGAACATCGGAATCAGATGAGAACTTGCATGTGTCCCTAGCATATGTGCGTGAGTGTGGTGAGAGGTTGGTATAGGTGCTTGCATGTGTCCCCCCTCGCATGCATGCGCTCTAACCTAGAGGCGAAGGTTCCGTACCCGTATAAGGGGGGAATCTCCCCGTTTAGGTGAAACCGGGTAGGATAGTGCCCCAACTTGTGAACCAACATGGTTTTACATCACCCTATGACCTAAACAAACACAAAACAAGAGAGAGCTACGCCGGGCTACCCCTGTCAGAGGAACGTCTAGGGGGGTAGACGATCCGAGTGTGCACAGAGATCAGGGTTTCGCCGGAGGAAGACCACGAGAACATCGGAATCAGATGAGAACTTGCATGTGTCCCTAGCATATGTGTGTGAGTGTGGTGAGAGGTTGGTATAGGTGCTTGCATGTGTCTCCCCTCGCATGCATGCGCTCTAACCTAGAGGCGAAGGTTCCGTACCCGTATAAGGGGGGAATCTCCCCGTTTAGGTGAAACCGGGTAGGATAGTGCCCCAACTTGTGAACCAACATGGTTTTACATCACCCTATGACCTAAACAAACACAAAACAAGAGAGAGCTACGCCGGGCTACCCCTGTCAGAGGAAAGTCTAGGGGGGTAGACGATCCGAGTGTGCACAGAGATCAGGGTTTCGCCGGAGGAAGACCACGAGAACATCGGAATCAGATGAGAACTTGCATGTGTCCCTAGCATATGTGTGTGAGTGTGGTGAGAGGTTGGTATAGGTGCTTGCATGTGTCCCCCCTCGCATGCATGCGCTCTAACCTAGAGGCGAAGGTTCCGGACCCGTATAAGGGGGGAAACTCCCCGTTTAGGTGAAACCGGGTAGGATAGTGCCCCAACTTGTGAACCAACATGGTTTTACATCACCCTATGACCTAAACAAACACAAAACAAGAGAGAGCTACGCCGGGCTACCCCTGTCAGAGGAACGTCTAGGGGGGTAGACGATCCGAGTGTGCACAGAGATCAGGGTTTCGCCGGAGGAAGACCACGAGAACATCGGAATTAGATGAGAACTTGCATGTGTCCCTAACATATGTGTGTGAGTGTTGTGAGAGGTTGGTATAGGTGCTTGCATGTGTCCCCCCTCGCATGCATGCGCTCTAACCTAGAGACGAAGGTTCCGTACCCGTATAAGGTGGGAATCTCCCCGTTTAGGTGAAACCGGGTAGGATAGTGCCCCAACTTGTGAACCAACATGGTTTTACATCACCCTATGACCTAAACAAACAAAAAACAAGAGAGAGCTACGTCGGGCTACCCCCGTCAGAGGAACGTCTAGGGGGGTAGACGATCCGAGTGTGCACAGAGATCAGGGTTTCGCCGGAGGAAGACCACGAGAACATCAGAATCAGATGACAACTTGCATATGTCCCTAGCATATGTGTGTGAGTGTGGTGAGAGGTTGGTATAGGTGCTTGCATGTGTCCCCCCTCGCATGCATGCGGTCTAACCTAGAGGCGAAGGTTCCGGACCCGTATAAGGGGGGAATCTCCCCGTTTAGGTGAAACCGGGTAGGATAGTGCCCCAACTTGTGAACCAACATGGTTTTACATCACCCTTTGACCTAAACAAACACAAAACAAGAGAGAGCTACGACGGGCTACCCCTGTCAGAGGAACGTCTAGGGGGGTAGACGATCCGAGTGTGCACAGAGATCAGGGTTTCGCCGGAGGAAGGCCACGAGAACATCGGAATCAGATGAGAACTTGCATGTGTCCCTAGCCTATGTGTGTGAGTGTGGTGAGAGGTTGGTATAGGTGCTTGCATGTGTCCCCCCTCACATGCATGCGCTCTAACCTAGAGGCGAAGGTTCCGGACCCGTATAGGGGGGGAATCTCCCCGTTTAGGTGAAACCGGGTAGGATAGTGCCCCAACTTGTGAACCAACATGGTTTTACATCACCCTATGACCTAAATAAACACAAAACAAGAGAGAGATACGCTGGGCTACCCCTGGCAGAGGAACGTCTAGGGGGGTAGACGATCCGAGTGTGCACAGAGATCAGGGTTTCGCCGGAGGAAGACCACGAGAACATCGGAATCAGATGAGTACTTGCATGTGTCCCTAGCATATGTGTGTTAGTGTGCTGAGAGGTTGGTATAGGTGCTTGCATGTGTCCCCCCTCGCATGCATGCGCTCTAACCTAGAGGCGAAGGTTCCGTACCCGTATAAGGGGGGAATCTCCCCGTTTAGGTGAAACCGGGTAGGATAGTGCCCCAACTTGTGAACCAACATGGTTTTACATCACCCTATGACCTAAACAAACACAAAACAATAGAGAGCTACGCCGGGCTACCACTGTCAGAGGAACGTCTAGGGGGGTAGACGATCGGAGTGTGCACAGAGATTAAGGTTTCGCCGGAGGAAGACCACGAGAACATCGGAATCAGATGAGAACTTGCATGTGTCCCTAGCATATGTGTGTGAGTGTGGTGAGAGGTTGGTATAGGTGCTTGCATGTGTCCCCCTCGCATGCATGCGTTCTAACCTAGAGGCGAAGGTTCCGGACCCGTATAAGGGGGGAATCTCCCCGTTTAGGTGAAACCGGGTAGGATAGTGCCCCAACTTGTGAACCAACATGGTTTTACATCACCGTATGACCTAAATAAACACAAAACAAGAGAGAGCTATGCCGGGCTACCACTGTGAGAGGAACGTCTAGGGGGGTAGACGATCCGAGTGTGCACAGAGATCAGGGTTTCGCCGGAGGAAGACCACGAGAACATCGGAATCAGATGAGTACTTGCATGTGTCCCTAGCATATGTGTGTTAGTGTGGTGAGAGGTTAGTATAGGTGCTTGCATGTGTCCCCCCTCGCATGCATGCGCTCTAACCTAGAGGTGAAGGTTCCGTACCCGTATAAGGGGGGAATCTCCCCGTTTAGGTGAAACCGGGTAGGATAGTGCCCCAACTTGTGAACCAACATGGTTTTACATCACCCTATGACCTAAACAAACACAAAACAAGAGAGAGCTACGCCGGGCTACCACTGTCAGAGGAACGTCTAGGGGGTAGACGATCCGAGTGTGCACAGAGATCAAGGTTTCGCCGGAGGAAGACCACGAGAACATCGGAATCTGATGAGAACTTGCATGTGTCCCTAGCATATGTGTGTGAGTGTGGTGAGAGGTTGGTATAGGTGCTTGCATGTGTCCCCCTCGCATGCATGCGCTCTAACCTAGAGGCGAAGGTTCCCGACCCGTATAAGGGGGGAATCTCCCCGTTTAGGTGAAACCGGGTAGGATAGTGCCCCAACTTATGAACCAATATGGTTTTACATCACCCTATGACCTAAACAAACAGAAAACAAGAGATAGATACACCGGGCTACCCCTGTCAGAGGAACGTCTAGGGGGTTAGACGATCCGAGTGTGCACAGAGATCAGGGTTTCGCCGGAGGAAGACCACGAGAACATCGGAATCAGATGAGAACTTGCATGTGTCCCTAGCATATGTGTGTGAGTGTGGTGAGAGGTTGGTATAGGTGCTTGCATGTGTCCCCCCTCGCATGCACGCGCTCTAACCTAGAGACGAAGGTTCTGTACCCGTATAAGGGGGGAATCTCCCCGTTTAGGTGAAACCGGGTAGGATAGTGCCCCAACTTGTGAACCAACATGGTTTTACATCACCCTATGACCTAAACAAACACAAAACAAGAGAGAGCTACGCCGGGCTACCCCTGTCAGAGGAACGTCTAGGGGGGTAGATGATCCGAGTGTGCACAGAGATCAGGGTTTCGCCGGAGGAAGACCACGAGAACATCGGAATCAGATGAGAACTTGCATGTGTCCCTAGCATATGTGTGTGAGTGTGGTGAGAGGTTGGTATAGGTGCTTGCATGTGTCTCCCCTCGCATGCATGCGCTCTAACCTAGAGGCGAAGGTTCCGTACCCGTATAAGGGGGGAATCTCCCCGTTTAGGTGAAACCGGGTAGGATAGTGCCCCAACTTGTGAACCAACATGGTTTTACATCACCCTATGACCTAAACAAACACAAAACAAGAGAGATCTACGACGGGCTACCCCTGTCAGAGGAACGTCTAGGGGGGTAGACGATCCGAGTGTGCATAGAGATCAGGGTTTCGCCGGAAGAAGACCACGAGAACATCGGAATCAGATGAGAACTTGCATGTGTCCCTAGCATATGTGTGTGAGTGTGGTGAGAGGTTGGTATAGGTGCTTGCATGTGTCTCCCCTCGCATGCATGCGCTCTAACCTAGAGGCGAAGGTTCCGAACCCGTATAAGGGGGGAAACTCCCCGTTTAGGTGAAACCGGGTAGGATAGTGCCCCAACTTGTGAACCAACATGGTTTTACATCACCCTATGACCTAAACAAACACAAAACAAGAGAGAGATACGACGGGCTACCCCTGTCAGAGGAACGTCTAGGGGGGTAGATGATCCGAGTGTGCACAGAGATCAGGGTTTCGCCGGAGGAAGACCACGAGAACATCGGAATCAGATGAAACTTGCATGTGTCCCTAGCATATGTGTGTGAGTGTGGTGAGAGGTTGGTATAGGTGCTTCCATGTGTCCCCCTCGCATGCATGCGCTCTATCCTAGAGGCGAAGGTTCCGGACCCGTATAAGGGGGGAATCTCCCCGTTTAGGTGAAACCGGGTAGGATAGTGCCCCAACTTGTGAAGCAACATGGTTTTACATCACCCTATGACCTAAACAAACACAAAACAAGAGAGAGCTACGCCGGGCTACCCCTGTCAGAGGAACGTCTAGGGGGGTAGACGATCCGAGTGTGCACAGAGATCAGGGTTTCGCCGGAGGAAGACCACGAGAACATCGGAATCAGATGAGAACTTGCATGTGTCCCTAGCATATGTGTGCGAGTGTGGTGAGAGGTTGGTATAGGTGCTTGCAGGTGTCCCCCCTCGCATGCACGCGCTCTAACCTAGAGACGAAGGTTTTGTACCCGTATAAGGGGGGAATCTCCCCGTTTAGGTGAAACCGGGTAGGATAGTGCCCCAACTTGTGAACCAACATGGTTTTACATCACCCTATGACCTAAACAAACACAAAACAAGAGAGAGCTACGTCGGGCTACCCCTGTCAGAGGAACGTCTAGGGGGGTAGACGATCCGAGTGTGCACAGAGATCAGGGTTTCGCCGGAGGAAGACCACGAGAACATCGGAATCAGATGAGAACTTGCATGTGTCCCTAGCATATGTGCGTGAGTGTGGTGAGAGGTTGGTATAGGTGCTTGCATGTGTCCCCCCTCGCATGCATGCGCTCTAACCTAGAGGCGAAGGTTCTGTACCCGTATAAGGGGGGAATCTCCCCGTTTAGGTGAAACCGGGTAGGATAGTGCCCCAACTTGTGAACCAACATGGTTTTACATCACCCTATGACCTAAACAAACACAAAACAAGAGAGAGCTACGCCGGGCTACCCCTGTCAGAGGAACGTCTAGGGGGGTAGACGATCCGAGGGTGCACAGAGATCAGGGTTTCGCCGGAGGAAGACCACGAGAACATCGGAATCAGATGAGAACTTGCATGTGTACCTAGCATATGTGTGTGAGTGTGGTGAGAGGTTGGTATAGGTGCTTGCATGTGTCTCCCCTCGCATGCATGCGCTCTAACCTAGAGGCGAAGGTTCCGTACCCGTATAAGGGGGGAATCTCCCCGTTTAGGTGAAACCGGGTAGGATAGTGCCCCAACTTGTGAACCAACATGGTTTTACATCACCCTATGACCTAAACAAACACAAAACAAGAGAGAGCTACGCCGGGCTACCCCTGTCAGAGGAACGTCTAGGGGGGTAGACGATCCGAGTGTGCACAGAGATCAGGGTTTCGCCGGAGGAAGACCACAAGAACATCGGAATCAGATGAGAACTTGCATGTGTCCCTAGCATATGTGTGTGAGTGTGGTGAGAGGTTGGTATAGGTGCTTGCATGTGTCTCCCCTCGCATGCATGCGCTCTAACCTAGAGGCGAAGGTTCCGTACCCGTATAAGGGGGAATCTCCCCGTTTAGGTGAAACCGGGTAGGATAGTGCCCCAACTTGTGAACCAACATGGTTTTACATCACCCTATGACCTAAACAAACACAAAACAAGAGAGAGCTATGCCGGGCTACGCCTGTCAGAGGAACGTCTAGGGGGGTAGACGATCCGAGTGTGCACAGAGATCAGGGTTTCGCCGGAGGAAGACCACGAGAACATCGGAATCAGATGAGAACTTGCATGTGTCCCTAGCATATGTGCGTGAGTGTGGTGAGAGGTTGGTATAGGTGCTTGCATGTGTCCCCCCTCGCATGCATGCGCTCTAACCTAGAGGCGAAGGTTCCGTTCCGTATAAGGGGGGAATCTCCCCGTTTAGGTGAAACCGGGTAGGATAGTGCCCCAACTTGTGAACCAACATGGTTTTACATCACCCTATGACCTAAACAAACACAAAACAAGAGAGAGATACGCCGGGCTACCCCTGCCAGAGGAACGTCTAGGGGGGTAGACGATCCGAGTGTGCACAGAGATCAGGGTTTCGCCGGAGGAAGACCACGGGAACATCGGAATCAGATGAGAACTTGCATGTGTCCCTAGCATATGTGTGTGAGTGTGGTGAGAGGTTGGTATAGGTGCTTGCATGTGTCTCCCCTCGCATGCATGCGTTCTAACCTAGAGGCGAAGGTTCCGTACCCGTATAAGGGGGGAATCTCCCCGTTTAGGTGAAACCAGGTAGGATAGTGCCCCAACTTGTGAACCAACATGGTTTTACATCACCCTATGACCTAAACAAACACAAAACAAGAGAGAGCTACGCCGGGCTACCCCTGTCAGAGGAACGTCTAGGGGGGTAGACGATCCGAGTGTGCACAGAGATCAGGGTTTCGCCGGAGGAAGACCACGAGAACATCGGAATCAGATGAGAACTTGCATGTGTCCCTAGCATATGTGTGTGAGTGTGGTGAGAGGTTGGTATAGGTGCTTCCATGTGTCCCCCTCGCATGCATGCGCTCTAACCTAGAGGCGAAGGTTCCGGACCCGTATAAGGGGGGAATCTCCCCGTTTAGGTGAAACCGGGTAGGATAGTGCCCCAACTTGTGAACCAACATGGTTTTACATCACCCTATGACCTAAACAAACACAAAACAAGAGAGAGCTACGCCGGGCTACCCCTGTCAGAGGAACGTCTAGGGGGGTAGACGATCCGAGTGTGCATAGAGATCAGGGTTTCGCTAGAGGAAGACCACGAGAACATCGGAATCAGATGAGAACTTGCATGTGTCCCTAGCATATGTGTGTGAGTGTGGTGAGAGGTTGGTATAGGTGCTTGCATGTGTCTCCCCTCGCATGCATGCGCTCTAACCTAGAGGCGAAGGTTCCGTACCCGTATAAGGGGGGAATCTCCCCGTTTAGGTGAAACCGGGTAGGATAGTGCCCCAACTTGTGAACCAACATGGTTTTACATCACCCTATGACCTAAACAAACACAAAACAAGAGAGAGCTACGCCGGGCTACCACTGTCAGAGGAACGTCTAGGGGGGTAGACGATCCGAGTGTGCACAGAGATCAGGGTTTCGCCGGAGGAAGACCACGAGAACATCGGAATCAGATGAGAACTTGCATGTGTCCCTAGCATATGTGTGTGAGTGTGGTGAGAGGTTGGTATAGGTGCTTGCATGTGTCTCCCCTCGCATGCATGCGCTCTAACCTAGAGGCGAAGGTTCCGGACCCGTATAAGGGGGGAATCTCCCCGTTTAGGTGAAACCGGGTAGGATAGTGCCCCAACTTGTGAACCAACATGGTTTTACATCACCCTATGACCTAAACAAACAGAAAACAAGAGAGAGCTACGCCGGGCTACCCCTGTCAGAGGAACGTCTAGGGGGGTAGACGATCCGAGTGTGCACAGAGATCAGGGTTTCGCCAGAGGAAGACCACGAGAACATCGAAATCAGATGAGAACTTGCATGTGTCCCTAGCATATGTGTGTGAGTGTGGTGAGAGGTTGGTATAGGTGCTTGCATGTGTCCCCCCTCGCATGCACGCGCTCTAACCTAGAGACGAAGGTTCTATACCCGTATAAGGGGGGAATCTCCCCGTTTAGGTGAAACCGGGTAGGATAGTGCCCCAACTTGTGAACCAACATGGTTTTACATCACCCTATGACCTAAACAAACACAAAACAAGAGAGAGCTACGCCGGGCTACCCCTGTCAGAGGAACGTCTAGGGGGGTAGACGATCCGAGTGTGCACAGAGATCAGGGTTTCGCCAGAGGAAGACCACGAGAACATCGGAATCAGATGAGAACTTGCATGTGTCCCTAGCATATGTGTGTGAGTGTGGTGAGAGGTTGGTATAGGTGCTTGCATGTGTCTCCCCTCGCATGCACGCGCTCTAACCTAGAGACGAAGGTTTTGTACCCGTATAAGGGGGGGAATCTCCCCGTTTAGGTGAAACCGGGTAGGATAGTGCCCCAACTTGTGAACCAACATGGTTTTACATCACCCTATGACCTAAACAAACACAAAACAAGAGAGAGCTACGACGGGCTACCCCTGTCAGAGGAACGTCTAGGGGGGTAGATGATCCGAGTGTGCACAGAGATCAGGGTTTCGTCGGAGGAAGACCACGAGAACATCGGAATCAGATGAGAACTTGCATGTGTCCCTAGCATATGTGTGTGAGTGTGGTGAGAGGTTGGTATAGGTGCTTGCATGTGTCTCCCCTCGCATGCATGCGCTCTAACCTAGAGGCGAAGGTTCCGGACCCGTATAAGGGGGAATCTCCCCGTTTAGGTGAAACCGGGTAGGATAGTGCCCCAACTTGTGAACCAACATGGTTTTACATCACCCTATGACCTAAACAAACAGAAAACAAGAGAGAGCTACGCCGGGCTACCCCTGTCAGAGGACCGTCTAGGGGGGTAGACGATCCGAGTGTGCACAGAGATCAGGGTTTCGCCGGAGGAAGACCACGAGAACATCGGAATCAGATGAGAACTTGCATGTGTCCCTAGCATATGTGTGTGAGTGTGGTGAGAGGTTGGTATAGGTGCTTGCATGTGTCCCCCCTCGCATGCACGCGCTCTAACCTAGAGACGAAGGTTCTATACCCGTATAAGGGGGGAATCTCCCCGTTTAGGTGAAACCGGGTAGGATAGTGCCCCAACTTGTGAACCAACATGGTTTTACATCACCCTATGACCTAAACAAACACAAAACAAGAGAGAGCTACGCCGGGCTACCCCTGTCAGAGGAACGTCTAGGGGGGTAGACGATCCGAGTGTGCACAGAGATCAGGGTTTCGCCGGAGGAAGACCACGAGAACATCGGAATCAGATGAGAACTTGCATGTGTCCCTAGCATATGTGTGTGAGTGTGGTGAGAGGTTGGTATAGGTGCTTGCATGTGTCTCCCCTCGCATGCATGCGCTCTAACCTAGAGGCGAAGGTTCTGTACCCGTATAAGGGGGGGGAATCTCCCCGTTTAGGTGAAACCGGGTAGGATAGTGCCCCAACTTGTGAACCAACATGGTTTTACATCACCCTATGACCTAAACAAACACAAAACAAGAGAGAGCTACGATGGGCTACCCCTGTCAGAGGAACGTCTAGGGGGGTAGATGATCCGAGTGTGCACAGAGATCAGGGTTTCGCCGGAGGAAGACCACGAGAACATCAGAATCAGATGAGAACTTGCATGTGTCCCTAGCATATGTGTGTGAGTGTGGTGAGAGGTTGGTATAGGTGCTTCCATGTGTCCCCCTCGCATGCATGCGCTCTAACCTAGAGGCGAAGGTTCCGGACCCGTATAAGGGGGAATCTCCCCGTTTAGGTGAAACCGGGTAGGATAGTGCCCCAACTTGTGAACCAACATGGTTTTACATCACCCTATGACCTAAACAAACAGAAAACAAGAGAGAGCTACGCCGGGCTACCCCTGTCAGAGGAACGTCTAGGGGGGTAGACGATCCGAGTGTGCACAGAGATCAGGGTTTCGCCGGAGGAAGACCACGAGAACATCGGAATCAGATGAGAACTTGCATGTGTCCCTATCATATGTGTGTGAGTGTGGTGAGAGGTTGGTATAGGTGCTTGCATGTGTCCCCCCTCGCATGCACGCGCTCTAACCTAGAGACGAAGGTTGTGTACCCGTATAAGGGGGGAATCTCCCCGTTTAGGTGAAACCGGGTAGGATAGTGCCCCAACTTGTGAACCAACATGGTTTTACATCACCCTATGACCTAAACAAACACAAAACAAGATAGAGCTACCCCGGGCTACCCCTGTCAGAGGAACGTCTAGGGGGGTAGACGATCCGAGTGTGCACAGAGATCAGGGTTTCGCCGGAGGAAGACCACGAGAACATCGGAATCAGATGAGAACTTGCATGTGTCCCTAGCATATGTGTGTGAGTGTGGTGAGAGGTTGGTATAGGTGCTTGCATGTGTCTCCCCTCGCATGCATGCGCTCTAACCTAGAGGCGAAGGTTCCGTACCCGTATAAGGGGGGAATCTCCCCGTTTAGGTGAAACCGGGTAGGATAGTGCCCCAACTTGTGAACCAACATGGTTTTACATCACCCTATGACCTAAACAAACACAAAACAAGAGAGAGCTACGCCGGGCTACCCCTGTCAGAGGAACGTCTAGGGGGGTAGACGATCCGAGTGTGCACAGAGATCAGGGTTTCGCCGGAGGAAGACCACGAGAACATCGGAATCATATGAGAACTTGCATGTGTCCCTAGCATATGTGCGTGAGTGTGGTGAGAGGTTGGTATATGTGCTTGCATGTGTCCCCCCTCGCATGCATGCGCTCTAACCTAGAGGCGAAGGTTCCGTACCCGTATAAGGGGGGAATCTCCCCGTTTAGGTGAAACCGGGTAGGATAGTGCCCCAACTTGTGAACCAACATGGTTTTACATCACCCTATGACCTAAACAAACACAAAACAAGAGAGAGCTACGCCGGGCTACCCCTGTCAGAGGAATGTCTAGGGGGGTAGACGATCCGAGTGTGCACAGAGATCAGGGTTTCGCCAGAGGAAGACCACGAGAACATCGGAATCAGATGAGAACTTGCATGTGTCCCTAGCATATGTGTGTGAGTGTGGTGAGAGGTTGGTATAGGTGCTTGCATGTGTCTCCCCTCGCATGCATGCGCTCTAACCTAGAGGCGAAGGTTCCGTACCCGTATAAGGGGGGAATCTCCCCGTTTAGGTGAAACCGGGTAGGATAGTGCCCCAACTTGTGAACCAACATGGTTTTACATCACCCTATGACCTAAACAAACACAAAACAAGAGAGAGATACGCCGGGCTACCCCTGTCAGAGGAACGTCTAGGGGGGTAGACGATCCGAGTGTGCACAGAGATCAGGGTTTCGCCGGAGGAAGACCACGAGAACATCGGAATCAGATGAGAACTTGCATGTGTCCCTAGCATATGTGTGTGAGTGTGGTGAGAGGTTGGTATAGGTGCTTGCATGTGTCTCCCCTCGCATGCATGCGCTCTAACCTAGAGGCGAAGGTTCCGTACCCGTATAAGGGGGGGAATCTCCCCGTTTAGGTGAAACCGGGTAGGATAGTGCCCCAACTTGTGAACCAACATGGTTTTACATCACCCTATGACCTAAACAAACACAAAACAAGAGAGAGCTACGACGGGCTACCCCTGTCAGAGGAACGTCTAGGGGGGTAGATGATCCGAGTGTGCACAGAGATCAGGGTTTCGCCGGAGGAAGACCACGAGAACATCGGAATCAGATGAGAACTTGCATGTGTTCCTAGCATATGTGTTTGAGTGTGGTGAGAGGTTGGTATAGGTGCTTCCATGTGTCACCCTCGCATGCATGCGCTCTAACCTAGAGGCGAAGGTTCCGGACCCGTATAAGGGGGGAATCTCCCCGTTTAGGTGAAACCGGGTAGGATAGTGCCCCAACTTGTGAACCAACATGGTTTTACATCACCCTATGACCTAAACAAACAGAAAACAAGAGAGAGCTACGCCGGGCTACCCCTGTCAGAGGAACGTCTAGGGGGGTAGACGATCCGAGTGTGCATAGAGATCAGGGTTTCGCCGGAGGAAGACCACGAGAACATCGGAATCAGATGAGAACTTGCATGTGTCCCTAGCATATGTGTGTGAGTGTGGTGAGAGGTGGCTTGCAGATGTCCCCCCTCGCATGCACGCGCTCTAACCTAGAGACGAAGGTTTTGTACCTGTATAAGGGGGGAATCTCCCCGTTTAGGTGAAACCGGGTAGGATAGTGCCCCAACTTGTGAACCAACATGGTTTTACATCACCCTATGACCTAAACAAACACAAAACAAGAGAGAGCTACGCCGGGCTACCCCTGTCAGAGGAACGTCTAGGGGGTAGACGATCCGAGTGTGCACAGAGATCAGGGTTTCGCCGTAGGAAGACCACGAGAACATCGGAATCAGATGAGAACTTGCATGTGTCCCTAGCATATGTGTGTGAGTGTGGTGAGAGGTTGGTATAGGTGCTTGCATGTGTCTCCCCTCGCATGCATGCGCTCTAACCTAGAGGCGAAGGTTCCGTACCCGTATAAGGGGGGAATCTCCCCGTTTAGGTGAAACCGGGTAGGATAGTGCCCCAACTTGTGAACCAACATGGTTTTACATCACCCTATGACCTAAACAAACACAAAACAAGAGAGAGCTACGCCGGGCTACCCCTGTCAGAGGAACGTCTAGGGGGGTAGACGATCCGAGTGTGCACAGAGATCAGGGTTTCGCCGGAGGAAGACCACGAGAACATCGGAATCAGATGAGAACTTGCATGTGTCCCTAGCATATGTGTGTGAGTGTGGTGAGAGGTTGGTATAGGTGCTTGCATGTGTCTCCCCTCGCATGCATGCGTTCTAACCTAGAGGCGAAGGTTCCGTACCCGTATAAGGGGGGGAATCTCCCCGTTTAGGTGAAACCGGGTAGGATAGTGCCCCAACTTGTGAACCAACATGGTTTTACATCACCCTATGACCTAAATAAACACAAAACAAGAGAGAGCTACGCCGGGCTACCCCTGTCAGAGGAACGTCTAGGGGGGTAGACGATCCGAGTGTGCACAGAGATCAGGGTTTCGCCGGAGGAAGACCACGAGAACATCGGAATCAGATGAGAACTTGCATGTGTCCCTAGAATATGTGTGTGAGTGTGGTGAGATGTTGGTATAGGTGCTTGCATATGTCCCCCCTCGCATGCATGCGCTCTAACCTAGAGGCGAAGGTTCCGGACACGTATAAGGGGGGAATCTCCTCGTTTAGGTGAAACCGGGTAGGATAGTGCCCCAACTTGTGAACCAACATGGTTTTACATCACCCTATGACCTAAAAAAACACAAAACAAGAGAGATCTACGCCGGGCTACCCCTGTCAGAGGAACGTCTAGGGGGGTAGACGATCCGAGTGTGCACAGAGATCAGGGTTTCGCCGGAGGAAGACCACGAGAACATCGGAATCAGATGAGAACTTGCATGTGTCCCTAGCATATGTGTTTGAGTGTGGTGAGAGGTTGGTATAGGTGTTTGCATGTGTCCCCCCTCGCATGCATGAGCTCTAACATAGAGGCGAAGGTTCCGGACCCGTATAAGGGGGGAATCTCCCCGTTTAGGTGAAACCGTCTAATCGAAATTTTTGGCTAGATTTTACATGTATCTATACACTAGGTCCTACACATGTGTATCTAAATGAATTTATTATTTTTTTGATATGTTTTAGTCTCTAGATATATGTGCATTTAATAAAAAAATTGCCCTAGCTACGCCGACGGCTGCCCTCGGCGTATGCCTGGCCGTCGGCGTAGCATCACCCTTTTTTTTTGACCCGCGGCCCACCCCGGGCCACTCGTTCCCATCGCCAATCCCTCCCCATCCCGCTCCCCACCTCCTGCCTCCCAACCCCCTCCCGAAGCCCCGACCCGCCGCCACCCGCCGCCGGTCCCCAAGCCCCGACCCGCCGCCACCCGCCGCCACCACCACCCCACCACCCCGCCGCCGGTCCCCGAGCTCGGGGCTGACGCCGCTAGCCCCACCCCGCCTTCCTCCCTCCCTCCTCCCTCCCCGAGCCTCCCTCCACCAGCCTCCTTCCCGCCGCTGCCTCCCTCCCTCCTCCCCGCCGCCAGCCGCCTTCCTCCCTCCTCCTTTCCTCCTCCCCGAGCTCGGCCCCCTCCTCCCCAAGCTCTCCCCCTCCTCCCTAACCTTCCTCCCTCCTCCCTTCCTCCTCCCCAAGCTTGTCCCCCTCCTCCCCGAGCTCGGCCCCTCCTCCCCAAGCTCTCCCCCTCCTTCCTGACCTTGCCCCCTCCTCCCCGACCTCGCCCCCTCCTCCCCGAGCTCGGCCCCCTCCTCCCCAAGCTCTCCCCCTCCTCCTCGAGCTCGGCCCCCTCTGCAGGTACCTCCTCCACTCCCCTCTAGAAGCAAATATTGTTGTTAGAGTTAATTTTGTTAGATCAAATATTGTTGTTAATCTTGTTAGAATTTATTAGTTGCATCTATTAGTAGTTTATATCATTTGTTAAGTGATATGCATGCACGAGTTGCTAGGATTAGGCCGTTGGTTAGTGGAAAGCTAGCTTGGTCATATGGCCGTTGAAGAGAGAAGCCACACTAGGGCCGTGAGTGTGTTGCATGTTTACTAAGGTGTTCTCTTTATGTCAATGTACAGACTTTGTAGTGTTTCGGGAGTGACCATCCTTGGCGGACTGACTGTCGTTGCGGGAGATGGTGTAGGTGACACCTCGATCCCGTCTCCGAGTTCCATCACCGACCTCAGACACTCGGTTGATCGACTACTTCCTCTACCATCGAGGGTGAGAATCCGTTCGCCTCTCTTGTACCTAGGTTTATTTTCGTGTCTAGATCACCAAGTATGTCGCGTCACCTAGGCGTCATCCCGACCGTAAGCGTTACGCGACTTAATATGCATTAGTGGTCTCGCATATTTTGGACCGTAACGCTTATGGCTTTTATCGGGCAGTCGGCGGATTCGTAGTTGGGTTTGGTTCTCCCTAGATCTACCTCGATTCGAGACAGGATTTCGGTGGCGCCTCCTCGTTGTTCTCCGGATGCACATCCTCTTGGATTTTTGTCGAGACGTGTATCGGGAGAGCAGCGGGGAGGTGCTGCCGAAATTCTGCTTGGATCGGGGTAGAACCAGGGAGAACTTACCCAATCTACGGATCCGGCGGCTGGTTAGGACCCTCTTTTCCTATTGGACATGTAGGTTGATGAATGCGTAAAAATATGAAGCATTTAATCTCCTGTTTGATATAAAATGTTATATTTGTTGTTTGTCTCCCAACAAAGCAGAAGAGGATGGCTGATAATGGGTGGATGTACGGTGGCCGTATTAGTGCGACTAATAAAACAGACGATTGGGTACGGAACACTCATTTGTTAGTGAATGAGTTAGCGCGTGGTTCGAAGGCAATGGTTCGGGCACTTTGTCCCTGCGCTCATTGCACTAAGCGTCATCGTCAGGGAAAGGATGACATGTACAAACACCTTCTGCAATATGGGTACATCTCTAACTATGTCACGCAAGTCGACTTTGCTCGGTACGAACGTGACAGAGGTGAGGTGATGCGTCAGCGGCTCAATGCCAATGAGCACGATGGGATTAGAAACATGCTAGATGATCTTATCGATGCCGACCAGCCGAATTCTCCACCTCCACGGGAGGAATCACCAGAACCGGAGGAACCGCTAGAACCGGAGGAACCAGAGCCAACCGCGAAGGCCTTCCTTGATATGATGGCCGCGGCTAAGAGGCCTCTGTACGAGGGTGCAAAGATTTCTCAGCTCGATGCCATCTCTCAGTGTCTAGCCGACAAGTGCCAGTACTCCGCCACCCGTTCTCACTTTGAAGCTAATCTGAGAACATGTGGTAACATGTTGCCCGAAGGGCATTGTCTTCCTAAAACCTTTCACGAAACGAAGAAACTCATGAAGGAGCTCAACATGGATTATGAAAAGATAGATTGTTGTCCAAAAGGCTGCCTTTTGTTTTGGAAACAGTTTGAGGGTGACAAGTACTGCTCCATTTGTAAGGCCTCTAGATATGAAGAGATAAAGGGGAAGGATGGTCAGGTGAGGCAGTCGAAGGTCGCTAAGAAGATACTTCGGTATCTCCCATTCATAAAAAGAATCCAGCGGCTTTACTTGAGCGAGGAGACTGCCAAACAGATGACGTGGCACAAGAAGGGAAAAAGATACGAGGACGGGCACGGACGGAAGAAGATGGGACATCCATCTGATGGTAAGGCATGGAAGAACTTCGATGACAAATACCCCCGGTGGGCAGAAGAGGCTCGGAATGTTAGAATTGCGATAGCAACAGATGGCTTCAACCCATATGGTATGTCGACGGCCTCGTACATCTGCTGGCCGGTGTATGTTATTCCGCTCAATCTCCCTCCCGGAGTATTAATGCAACGGAAGACCATGTTTTTGTCGCTGATAATTCCAGGACCTGAGTATCCGGGGAAGAACTTGAGTGTCTACATGCAGCCGATTGTGGATGATTTGAACCACTCTTGGATACACGGGACGTTGACATACGACCGAGCATCAAAGAGAAACTTTTTGATGAAAGTTTGGTTACAATATACTATGCATGACATGCCCGGGTACGCCCTAACGTGCGGATGGTGTATAGCTGGTAAGTGGCCATGCCCAGTGTGCAGGCACCGACTTGAGTTCCTTTGGTTAAACTCGGGTCGCAAATATGTTGCGTTTGACACGAATCGACAGTACCTCAAAAGAAATCATTCGTTCAAAGAAGATAGAAAGAACTTCAAGAAGGGCAAAGTTGTGCATGAAGTAAAAGAGGTACCAAAGTTCGAGGGTGCAGCTATTGATGCCGAGATACGTGCTCTCGTGCCCGCGGCGCCGGGAACTGGCCATCAATTTGCGGGATATGGTGTAACGCATAATTGGACTCACGTGGCAGCCTTAACGAATCTCGTGTATTACAAGGACCTTGAACTTCCCCATAACATCGATGTGATGCACACCGAAAAGAATGTCGGGGAGTCCCTTTTTCACACAGTCCTGAACATTCCTGGGAAGTCAAAGGATAATGTCAAGGCTAGAGTCGATGTTGAGAAGATTTGTGATAGGAAGAGATTACACATGCAGCCTCCTACTGTCCGTCGAAAGAATTGGTTCAAGCCGCATGCCTACTACTGCCTTGATAATGTCCAAAAGAAGGAGTCATTTAGGTGGCTCAAATACGTCGTGATGTTCCCTGACGGTTATTGTTCGAATATAAGTAAGGGAGTCAATCTTTTGACGGGACAAGTCAACGGGCTCAAGAGTCACGACTATCATATATGGATTGAGCGGCTGATGCCGGTGATGGTTCGAGGGTATCTCCCTGAAAAAGTATGGCGAGTGCTTGCGGAGTTGAGCCATTTCTTCCGCACCCTCTGTGCTAAGCAGATATGTCCTCTGGTGATTGAGAAGCTGCAAGTTCAGGTGCCGGAGTTGCTATGCAATTTGGAGATGATCTTTTCGCCAGGCTTCTTTACTCCGATGGCACATCTCATTGTGTACCTCGCGAACGAGGCACTCTTGGGGGGCCGGTGCAATTTCGTTGGCAATTTTGTATTGAGAGAGAGTTTAAGTATATTCGAAAGATAACTGGAAACAAAGCCAAGATTGAAGCATGCATAGCTGAAGCAACATGCCTTCGGGAGATGGCAGACGCCGCGACAACCTACTGGCCCGTTGATGTTCCCACTATGCATAACCCGGTCTCTCGTTACAATGTCGACCTGCCCAAGAATGACCCCAATCTCGAACTATTCCAATTTCCCGGTGGCAAGGCCGGTAAAGGACTAAAATATAGGTTGTCGAAGGAAGAGAAGGATTGCATAATGCTCTATGTGCTTATGAACATGAAGGAAGTGGTCGATTTCATTAGGTAAAATGGTGAACACCCTATTTCTCTATGCAGCTAGTAACTCGGTCTCCGTCTAATGCTTATTTTCTCCATCTTAGCGATTTCACGGATGAACAGTGGCCGGGACCGACGGATCCCTCTCCCATGGAGTTGGACACTCTACTGAAAGAGGGTGCTCCCGGAAATAAAAAAAACTTTGTGTCCTGGTTTATGGAAAAAGTAATTTCTAACCTGTCCCTCTTACCTTGCAATATGTGACTTGTCGCTCTTATTCCACGTAACTACTGAACGCAACAAATTCCTCTTGTACCTGTAGGGAGCTGATCCCAATGTTGAGATGTCAGATGAGCTGAAATGTGTTTCCCAAGGTTGTAACAGTGTCGTCATGAAGTATGAGAAGTATGATGTGAATGGGTTTCTCTTCCATACAGAGACACACCAGAAAGGGCGACCGAATGCAAAAACGGTAAATACTGGGGTGTTCACCAAAGGAGCCGATTCCCTTGATTACTACGGAAGGTTAGAGAATGTATACGAGCTGACCTTCAATCGTACGAATGTCGAACTCAATCTTGTTGTGTTCAAGTGCCACTGGTTTGACCCAAGGGGTGGACTGAGAAGTACCCCTTCCATTGGGTTAGTTGAAGTTAGGCCTTCAACCACCTATAGCGGAGCCGACGTCTTTGTTGTTGCTCACCAAGCCAACCAAGTTTATTATTTGCCCTACCCATGCCAGAAAGCAGAACTCTAGGGCTGGGAAGTCGTGTTCCAGGTATCGCCACATGGTAACCTACCGATTCCCTCCGAGGACGATTACAACAACATTAACCCTGTAACGTACGAGGGAATTTTCTATCAAGAGCAAGAGGACTCAGACACTTTGATTTAGAACCGGTTGATCTTGAGGACCTTGGGAATGATGTAGAAACTCGGGGTGAGTCAGTGGTGAATCTACATGACATAAGTATGCTCGAGAAGCTCCATACCGAGAATGACAACGATGATGAGCCTACACCCTTCGATGAGAATCCAGATTTCTACTCAAAAGATAGTGATAGTGAGAATGAGAATGAAAATGATAGTGAGTATTTATTTTTTAATGCATTTTATTTTGTCTTTGTGCTTAACTGTTTTCTTAATTGCATTATGCCTTTATTCTTTGTGTATACATTTTATTATGTCTTTGTGCTTAACTATTTTCTCTTACTTAATGCAGGTGATTGAACAATATGAGCAGCGACAAGGCAACAAGTTCGTACTTGCTTAATGCGCTGAAGCAGCGCAAGAAAAGAGCTACACGGAGTGGGAGACAGCCAAATCCCAATCCGCGTTACCCCGATCTTGCTCCTGCTGGTGGAGGACGGGGTCGAGGCCGAGGTCGAGGAGGACGAGGACGAGGTGCCACGGGAGGAGGCGTGGACTTTGACCCACCACCCTCTGCTTCTGGCGACGTGGCTCCTGAGTTGTTCCTGACAAAGCAGCCTTTCAGGGCCGAGAGGGAGGCAGAGTCCGAGAGGGAGGCAGAGTCTGAGAGGGAGGCGAGGACCGAGAGGGAGGCGGGGACCGATACGGAGGCGGACACTAGCCGCGAGTTGGTGGGGCCGAAGAAATTGCGGAATCGTGGGGAATCGGGAGTCCCTGACGAGAAGTTTGAGCCTAGGACTCAGGAGGCAAAAGCCCTTATTATTCCAGATGGCCTTGAGTAAGTGTACTAATTTGGCAATTTAAAACATTTTATTTCATGTTGGTCATAAATAATTATTGTGTACTAATGCTTATTATTGTGCAGCAATTGGACATTTCCTCTGGGGACCAAGGCTCGCCTTCCTAACAGCCTCGTTGGAGCTCTGATTAGGAAGTTCTGGACGGGCTATCACATTACCCACGAGGGTGACAGGAAGCTAGCTACTACTTGGGCGGACTACCAGACTACCCGTGTCCCGGGCTTTACGACAGCTGCTGATGCTGTCATCACCAAGTTTTGGGTAAGACATATTTCTCGAGTTATGTTCATACTTGATGACCCCACCGTGCTAACTCATGACTCTTATGCATGATTGAAGTGCTTTTACCGTGTGGCCGAGGAGGACCAGGAGAAGGCGCAGAGGACTTTGCTTGGGGCTTGTGTGAAGTTGACCCCCCAGGTGTGGTACAACCAGAAGGTCACGGCCGCTAGCCACTTCTAGGCTGACAGGGGCATGAGGGTCAGGAAGGAAGACATTGTCGGTAGGAACCCTAATCCTGAGTACTCGATGACGCCAGAAGAGTACATGTCGGTGAGTAAAATGTCAATAAGATTCTACATTGCTGCTAAGTTGCCATTGCATTGTCTGGAGTTGAGTATTGCATTTTCAGGTTATCCCCGATTGTGCCGAGCCGCATCGACTCGCATGGGAGGATCTGGTTAGGACGAGGTGGCTCAGAGAGACGAGGAGTTTGCAGCCTTGTCGAGGCGGAACGCGGATAACCGAGGCGATGGTGGAACGCACTGCGCGGGAAACCGCAACTTTGACCGCTTCAAGGGGAAGGTGGTACGTATATACATGGAACGACCTGCGTGTATTTCTCGTCATGTTTGTACTTCATATGCATAATATTTCTTTTCGCGATACAGGTGGCCGAGGCACAACCCGGGGAGGTGATTCATGACGTTGCCGTCTATGAGATGATGCGGCGAAAGAAGCCCAATTACTCGGAGCCTCAACCCTCGTTGCCCGTGTACTTCGGCACTGCCTAGAACGACTTGGGGAACTACAACATGATGGTGAAGGCTCGTCACCCCCATGTGGATGACCCCATTCACGCGGAGATTGACGAGGAGTCGTTGGTCCTGTCGGGGCACAGATTGCAGCATGGACGCCTCAAGATTCTGAATAAGAAGGTCAAGCCTACCCTCAGCACGAGCTTCAGCCGTCTCAAGGCTACCTACCCCACCGACGGACCCCTTATCCCGCCTCGTGGCCAGCCTCGTCGCTCCGCCGAGGATGTAAGTTTTTCTCGTTCTCATCATCTTTATGACTTTTGTTCCTGCATGGCTAACCACTGACGAGATTCCTTGTATTGGAAATTGTAGCTTGAGTTAGACGTGGCCTACGATACCGTTTATGAGGAATATCAGGTGGCCTTTCGACAGCATCAGGAGGCGCTTGCGATCTACATGCAATACGTAAATGTAAGTCCGAACCTTTATTTTTGCAAAAGATACAAGTCCCACTTCCCCCCGTTTGTTGTACTACGGCCTGACTTCTAAACTATCTTGCAGGACATGATGGTGAATATTCAAACTGGCCAGAATAGAGATTTAGGGCCCGTGCCTCCCATGCTAGGTCCGGCGCCATTTTTGCAATCGAAGGAAAGCTTTGCTAGGACCTACTACGCATCGACACCGGTAAGTTCTTTTGCTAACCCACTGGTTATCGCTTTACTTTGCCTCGCAAGTTGCTAACATGTAGGCAACATGTAGGGAACGGGAGCTTCTGGGAACCGAAACTTTGGCCATGCCTCGCCGGATGGGCGTCAGATCACACCGCTTCATGACAATGGTCCATCTCCTGGCCATTCTGCAGGTGGTTCTCCTGAGCTTCACACTTCTCCTACTCCCTCGCCAGGTGGCTCTTCTGCTGCTTCTACTGGACGCAACCCTCGGCAGAGGTCGCCACTTTTCACCAGGGGAGATCTCGGGTACACCCCGTCTCCTCCAGAGTTGTAGGGATGTGTGATGATGTCGATGATATTGTATGACTAATGTATGGATGATCTTGTATGACTGATGTTGATACATGTATGGCATATGTGATCTTGTTTCAATTGGTGTGAAATATATATTGCATGGATGTATGGATGATGTATGGCTGTATGGATGATGATGTATGGATGTATGCATGGATGATGTATGGCTGCTATGAGTGCTGCTGTGAAAAATTCAAAAAAAAAACTGTGTATGTGATACGCCGACGGCAATGCCCTCGGCGTAGCCCTCTGCCATGTGCCATATGGTCAGGGCTACACCGAGGGCACTATCGTCGGCGTAGCACCTGCGCCTACGCCGAGGGCAAGCCGTTGGCCTAGCGCCAGCCTCGCGCCAGCCTGGGAGGCCCAGGCGGTGGACACGCGTCCACATACGCCGAGGGCGAGGCCGTCGGCGTAGCCCCCTCCTAGGGAGGCCCAGCGGGTGCCACGTGGCCACCATACGCCGAGGGTAGGGCCGTCGGCGTATACGGTGCACTGTTAGCGGCCGTCTAACGGCAGCGCCGCCGTTTTCCGACGGCCGTTACGCCGACAGGCCCACCTCGGCCGTCGGCGTAGCTCTACGCCGACGGTTTTTTGCTACGCCGACGGACGTTTTTGCTCCGCCGAGGGAGACCTTCGCCGAGGGGGCTACGCCGACGACAGCCCTCGGCGTAGCGTATGCCGACGGCAAAGCTGGCTACGCCGAGGGCTTTTTGCCGTCGGCGTAGCCGTCGCGTGCTGTAGTGGCTCGTGCGTTATGGGAATAAAAGCTAAAAAGTTTGTTTTGAGCATGCAAGGATTTCCACTCTGACTCCACCTGCTAGCTTCAAGAAGTCATACGATCAGGAATACGTGCCCGCACCATCAATCTTACGGTAGGCGGATGGCACAGATAACAGGAGCATCTATGCTCGAGTTTAAAACCGCATTTTCGGTCTTTATTGCACCATACTTTTTTGACTATGATCATTGATGACTGCAAGTGCACAGATCGTTTGTAGCTAGTTTCGAAATAAAGATATCGATCCCATATGGAGCAGGAGTTCTGAAGTCTAATAACTCTTGAATTAAATACTGAAATAGTAATGCTAAATAACGTTCTAAGTAACAAGATAAAATACGAGTGTTGTGTAAAAAAGTGTTTTTGGGTTTTTGTATACGAGAACAATAAGTAAAATAAAACAAACTGAATACAAAAATTAAATATCGCGTATGTAAAAGAGATATGAAACTGCGATGGGAAAAAGCGTTCTCAGGGAGTAGCGGATACGCCTCTAGCATTATAAAGGTTTAAGGTAAAGATTATTATCATAAACATTCTCAACTATGAATGTGTGGAAGAAACTCCGTAATTGAACGAATAGGCAGCAACCACTGCTCACATCATCCTCATAACCACAGAAGACAAACAATCGACATCAATCGAATTACTGCCCTATTAAGGGATCTTATCCCGTAGGATGTATCAACAACTACATAATCGATGGGAAAATTTTCATTGCTAATTGTGACAGTTGCATCTTTAACTACTCCCATTGGAACTCTAAGAGATTTATTTGCTACATGATTGTCATATAAGTATTCTCTATTGTAGCCGGTACTATATTTTCTTTTATTTCGAAATAAAAATCATAAGATATAACACTAACCGTGGTGCCAAGATCACATAAACCATAATGTGAGATATCATTAAATGTGCCGGAAAGAATAGGCTTACCTATATATTTTACCTTAATTTTACCTTCAACCAGTACAGAAGTCTCTTTATCAAGTTCAACTATGTTGCAATGTGCATACATAGCCATAATTGCTTCCTTGGTTACCTCTTCATCTTTAGTTTCATCCAAATGTTCTTCAACTTCTGGCACACTTTCCTCTTCTTTCTTCTGCTATACTTCTTTAACATGTTCATATTCCGAAATATGCTTCTGCAAGGTGTTAGGTAAAGATATCTCATACATTGGTTCTAGGGAGTCCAGTGTTGCTTTAACTTCTCTTTTCTTCTCAGGTTCGGGTGGTGGATCATACATGACACAACCCTATTTTGGAGCTTTGATATGTTCTGTAAAAGCTTTAACAACATGCAACACAAGATCTAAATCCAAATAAAGTTCTTTAGATAATTCATTAACATTGCCCTTTTTATTATAGTCATGAATACAATCATAATCTATTTCTCTGCCTCCTTTGCTTCCTAGACCAAAATTCCATGAAACTCTATGATCATGAATTCTATTAAGTAAAGCCCAAGCTTTAGTTATGGGAAGATTCATAAAATCTCCTCTCGCGCAAGAGTCTATTTCCAGTTTATTGGGTTCAATTAAACCGCCATAAAAGATACGCAATAAATACCATTTAGGAAAATCATGATAAGGACATTGATTAAGTAAATCTTTAAATCTTATATAAGATCTTACTAGTCCTTCATTAGGACGATTCCTCCAAGTCATTATTAGATGCCTGATTCCAAAGTATTTTGATAAAGGATAATACTTGCTAGAAATTCACAAGCTAAATTCCAAAGTAGCAACGAGTCGATTAGAGTACTCACCCTCGAAGATTCCAAAGCGGTTAACGAGAGCAGATTCTCGTGGGTGATGTAGTCGTACACTTGCCGATCTCAAGATCGCGTAGACGATCCTTCTAGCATTGCGTTCCAGCAGCGCTTCCGCAGTCGGTCACACGTTCGATACTCGATAAAGACCTTCCTCTCCCTTGTTCCAGCAGGCAGCGAAGGTTGTAGTTCTCCCCTCACGATTCCGGAAGCACGACGGCGTGGTGTCAGAAGTAGAGGGAAAATCCTGCAGGGCTTCGCCTAAGCCGGAGCAGGTTATGGTGGATCTAGGGTTTCCGGCGATCTAGGGTTTAGAGGGACGGAGAGGAGGAGGTGTGGCCGGCGACAGCTAGTGTGGCAACGGTGATCCAGCGGCGGTGCGAGGCAGCGGTGCTAGGCGGCGGAGAGCGGCGGCGCTGGGGGCGGCGGCGGCATGGCTAGGTGGGGAGGGTTTGGTGTTGTGTGTCCTTGGGGCACCCCTCCCCTCTATTTATGAGAGGGGGGCATCTTGGGAGAGGGGAGTTTTAATCCTTCCCCAACTCCCTCTCCTTGTTGGCTTGTGGTGGAGGGAAAGAAGGATTCTTTCCTTCCTCCACCAGGACACATTGTCCCAGTTTGACTTTTCAAACTTGTCTTTTGACTTTCAATTTGGAGCTTGATTTCTTTCTTGCTAATGCCCAACCAAGTGACCTAGGACATGATCCAATCATTCCACTTATCCATGACACATTCATGTTCCTTTCCCCTTCCGGTCCGGTGAACCTTCTAGACCCTTCTAGAACCTCTCCGATGAAATCATCGGAATCATTCCCGAACTCCGGAATTGGACTTTCCTTATATGAATCTTATTCTATGGCCATTCCGCATCTCCTCATGATATCCCGGATCCCATCCGAGACTCTGAACAACATTCGGTCTCCCTACTTACATTCCATATCGACTAAACAACATCGAATCCTTAAGTGTGTCTGCCTACGGTTCGTGAATTACGCGGACATGACCGAGACACTTCTCCGATCAATAACCAATAGAGGAATCTGGAAATTCATATGGCTCCCACATATTTCTACGATTACTTTGCGATCGAATGAACCACTTACATACAATATCAATTTCCCTTTGTCTCGCGATATTTTACTTATCCGAGGTTTCATCGTCGGTATCTCTGCATACCTAGTTCAACCTCGTTACCGATAAGTACTCTTTTCTCGTTCCTGTGATATGTGATCCCTTGTGATCCAGTCACATGCTTGCAAGCTAATTGGATGACATTCCACCGAGAAGGCCCAGAGTATATCTATCTGTCATATGGATGGACAAATCCCATTCTTGATCCATGTGCCTCAACACATACTTTCCGAAAACTCAATGCCACCTTTATAGCCTCCCAGTTACGGTGTGATGTTTGATGTCATCAAAGCATCCATCCGGTGATGGTGATTATCATGATCTCATGGTCGAAGGATTTAGGTTACTATGTATCTGAAAGCTTATAGCAACTGAACTATATTAAATGACTTGATCTTTATGCTACACTTAACTATAGGAGTATGTCCATCACACCATTATCCTAATGATATGATCTTGTTGTTAATAACATCTCAATGTTCATGATCAGGAAATCATGATCATATATTAACCAACAAGCTAGTTTAACAAGAGGCTTTACTAGGGATTCTTTTATGTTTACAAATCACACAAGTATTAATGTTTCCGATTAATACAATTATAGCATGGTATGTAAACATTTATCATAAGCATGAAGATATGATAATAACCTCTTTATTATTTCCTCTTGGGCATATCTCCAACAGTCTCCCATTTGCACTAGAGACAATAATATAGTTTCAAATCTTTGTGTATTCAACACCTATGGCTTTGGGGTGTTGTATTTACATGATTGCTAGTGGTCAACTGATCTTCGGATCCGACTCTTTCAGGTCCGTGTGTAATTGCATGCCTTTGTGTCTCTACGCATCACTCATTCTCTAATGAGATGGTTTTGTATAAATTTGGTCCTTTGGTGAGACCTTTGGTTCCTTGGGGTTAAAACATGTTGATAATATTGTCGTACAATATATCTTCATGGCACTATCCCGTTGTGAACCACACCTAGTTTAATAACAAACTACTTAACACAAATGCCCTCATTTGATGCTATATTAGCAGTCATATACTTAGCCTTTTGTTGTAGTATCTGTCACAATGTATTAACTTTGTAACTCATCCAAATCCATTATGAAACTTACTTTCCATTATATTGTGCCACCCTTAGTTTAGATTGAGATAAACTTAATTTGTACTTTGTGACAAAACTAGTATCAATGTAATACTTTTACAATGAACTAATCATCTATTTGTCACATCTACAAAAATAATATATTCTTAGTTCTTCCAAAATATCATAAGAATATCCTTACTATCATCCAATGATCATCTTATGAATGATTCTGGTATATGCTCATAACATTTAGAGCATAGGACATATCTGGATTTGTACATATCACAGTATGATTGATATAAATACTCTCTGTGATTTCATACATCAAGTATCAATCTATACTTGAATCTTTGTTTCACTTAACAAGCGTCGATACACTTGAATTTTGATTTAATCCTTTCTGTGTGGCAGGAACCTTTCTTGTCATTTCCATATTGAACCCATTCAATATCTCATCTATGTACATTTCGCACAGCCATATTAGCAACTCAATCTATCTATATAGATATTGATGCCAAATATTCGGGTTTTGCCTAAGTCTTTCATCGAGATGAAATTCTTAACATGTGTTAATAAAAGATATATCATTTCCAATCAACAATATGTCTTCCACATAATGTATTACAAATATGTCTTAGCGCTCCCACTTAATTTCTTGAAAATGCAAACATCTTCATCATCTCTGATGAATTTAAACTCTTTTAACAGTTTCATCATGGTGAAGATTCCAACTCCGGGATGCTCACTTCAACCATTTTAGTTTGCATACGCTTTTAGCATCCTTTTAATTAAAAAAACCCTATGGACCATGTTATGCACACGTCCTAGGTAACAATTCTATCAGAAGAACTTGTTTATTTCAACCCTCAAATCTTGGTATAGGTGCACTAGTTCGGCGACCTACTTGGTTCAATAGGAACTTAGACTTCCGTGACCACAACCTTTAAGGCGCGTGAGCCATGAGCATTTTTGCTGCCTCCAGAACACTTTTCGGCGCTGTGATGTCTACACACTTCTATTCTTGTAGACAGTTGTTGGGCCTCCAAATGCAGAGGTTTGTAGAACAACAGCAGGTTTCCCTTAAGTGGATCACCCAAGGTTTATCGAACTCAGGTAGGAAGTGGTCAAAGGTATTCCCTCTCAAGCAACCCTGCAATCAAGATACAAGAAGTCTCTTGTGTCCCCAACACACCCAATACACTTGTCAGGTGTATAGGTGCACTAGTTCGGCAAAGAGATAGTGAAATACAAGTGGTAACGGTGCTAGAAAAGAGCTTCTGACTTGTTGTTGACATGGGGTAACGGCGCCAGAAAATAGCCGATGGCGTGGAGGAACAGACTAAAGGCAAACTGAAGGAATCAAGCAACATGTAACAGATCTAGTAGCAAACGGTGTTTCAATGCTTAGAAACAAGGCCTAGGGGTCATACTTTCACTAGTGAACACTCTCTCATATAAATTCCTCTCTTCATGATACTACTCTTAACTACTCTCTGGTTGGACACTCTAATCCATGGTAGGGCTATAACAACACTCCTCAAAGTTTGCCTTCCCCAATCTAGATAACCCCACACTGTCACCATGTGTGCTAGATGGTTCCAACAAACACCACAATTTCATAGAGACAACCAACTCAAAATATACTCATAACAAATATTCATTCTAGCCAAAGTGCCACACACGGTATGCACGATGTCACTTTCACACACGTGGGGAAAAGCATAGATCTATTAAAGCACAAAGAGTATTTATGTAGACTTAAACCTAAGTGCCACCGTGGCGTACACGCTGTCACTTTCACACACATGGGGAGATCAGAGATCTATTGAAGCACTTGAGTAGCAAGGTAGATCTACTTGATTATAAACCTCATGACCACAACAAGATCATGCATAGAGAGAGAGATGAACACATAGCTACCGGTAGAGCCCTTAGCCTCGAGGAAGAACTACTCCCTCCTCATCATGGGAATCAGCAATGGTGATGAAGATGGCGATGGAGATGGCTCCGGGGGCACTTCGCCGTCTCGGCAGGGTGCCGGAACAGAGACTTTCTGTCCCCCGAATCTCCCTTTTGGTTGTGGCGGCGCTACAGAGGTTTTCGTGGATTTCTACTGGATCCTTTAGGGTTTTGGGGTCGGAGGCTTCTTATAGGCACAGGAATCAAGGTCGGTGGGGGTCCAGGGGGCCCACACCCCCTCTAGGCGCCTCCACGGCTTGCCCGCGCCTAGGGAGGTTTGGCCACCCTGTGCCCCCCCCGGCTCTGCTTCGTGGTTCCGTGTTGCTCCGGGAAAAATAATAACTTTGGCTTTTGTCCCGTCCAATTCCGAGAATATTGTTTTTCTGCCTTTCTGGAACCAAAAACAGAAGAAAACAGGCAACTGGCACTGCGGCAACTTGTTAATAGGTTAGTACCAGAAAACATATAAATACACCTCAAAGTATAGACAAATAAAAGCAAAATAGATACAAAACAAGCATAGAGCATAAAAAATTATAGATACGTTTCCGACGTATCAAGCATCCCCAAGCTTAATTCCTGCTCGTCCTCGAGTAGGTAAGTGATAAAAAGAATAATTTTTTAGGTGACATGCACCATCAAAACCAAGACCAAACCATTTGCAAGCATTGAAATCTGGGATCAAAGAACTCTAAACATGTGCATGAAAGATGGAGTTCTAACAATAGGACATAGTAACTATGCATGCAACATGAAAGGCTACAAACAAAGATCATGAATAACATGCATTGAAAAACATTTGTTTGTTTCACATACAGAAAACATAGCATGGTGGCATTTAGCTTGTCCCTCATAGAGTAGCAAATAGATGCACAGGACACCTTCAAAGTTCATAAGGGTGACTAGAAACAAATAGCACAAGAACAAGTAATATCACAATATGCATCAATTAATAAGCTTTGGAACACTACACACAGAATGACAGCTATGCTCTCTTAATGGTGCCTAAAAGTAGAAGGTGGAGACTCAATAGTGGTGGAAGAAGGGCCTTTTATAAAGGAAGCAGGGATTTCAAGTTTCAAAAAGAGCTTCCAAAAATTATGGTACTTGTTAGCTTTCAGCCCTCATTGCCCTATCATAAGCATCTTGAAGTGGTTAAGGTTAAAGTGGCAAGATGGAGTATATACTTGAAGAAGTATAAGTTAGCAATCTCAAGTCCCTTGAATACGAGGGCCACACCTCATGCATACTCAACTTTGGGTCCAGGTAAGTTCTTGTCACTATAAGTATTTGCATATCATTGAGAACCGCCAATGGGGTACCCCTTGCACATGGTACATGAGATTTCCCATAACCAAAATGACAAGGCAAGTAGAGAATGTGCATCTCAGCAATCTTTTTATTTACCATATGCATAGCTTTTTATTGAGGATGCTTCATAGATAGCTCATTATGGTGATGCTGCAAGTTTCCACCATGATTAGGCATGGCTTAGGCCAGCGGCCCAGGGGTTTCTCTAACATAGGATACAAACTCCATGGACTTACAAGTTCCCTCTTTATTTCACACCGGTGACATCCATAGACAAAAGAGCATGATATCAACTGAGTACAAAGTACAAGTGAAATGTTGAAAACGTTCCCCGTGACAGCACGGTTCTGCTAATTCCAACTTATAAGTGCAAGCATATACAGCAAAGTTGTCACAATGGTTCAAGTTTATTAGGGGCAAAGAATATAAAGTGTGCCATCAAGTTCGTGAGGGCTTTAATCACTAATTTTTCACATAACAAAATACTTTTTAATTGGAAGATAGCTGAAAACAAGAATATACTTGGAATGGTGTAACATACCATGCATAGGAATTTATAGTGTACACTTTGGAATAACTTGGTTTCTTGGGAGTTGGAAGCATGAGTAAAGCTTACTCATACAAGTGGAGGCTAGCAAAAGACTGGGAGCAACCAAATAATAGAGCATAATGGCCATAATCATGCAGAGCAACAAAGCATTACTAATCAAAGCATAGAGTGGTACTACAAGTCAAGGACTAAATGATCATAGAGGCTAATGGTCACTTGTGAGAGTAATAACATGGTGTGAGCATGTGCCAAGTCGACCCAAACAAAGCATCAAAGGAGAATACCATAATACTATGCTTTTTGCATGCTAAAACAACGCATAATTTCTTCAAGGCACACTAAGCAATCCCAATTGTTTGGAACAAGACATGCTACATCAATAATCACTAAGCATAAGGTCAAAACAACGCCTAGCATGTCATGCTAAAGTCTAAGTCACAGTCATTGCAAGCTCCTCTTGCACTTACAAGCAAGAACTTACTACTCCTTTCCAACACCAATCAACCTATTTGAAACAACTCACAAAGATAATAATCAATAAAGACCAGTGAGCTTGTATCACAAATACACAAAGAATAACTAAAAAACTTCTAAGCTGAAAGCACAAGAAAACTAAGGCTAAACACAGTGCTAGCAAAAGTGAACACTCACAAAACAATAAGAGTGAAAACTAGAGTGTTCTAGGCAATGGAAATAGAGCGTGTCTCTCTCCAAAAGAAGTGTGGTGTAACCAACCAACTTAGTCAAGCAAACTAAGCAAACGAGAACCAAAAATGAAAACTAAGATGCTCCAAGAACAACACAACGATGCATGAAATAATAAAAACGAAGTGTCTTGAAAGACCTGAGCTTTTTATTGATGAACAAGGGGATGCCTTGGGCATCCCCAAGCTTTGAAGCTTGTACCTCTTGAATATTTCTTGGGGTGACACGGGGTGGAATCCCCAATCTTGAGCTTTTGTCCATTCTTCATCTCATTGAATTATTCTCTCTCTACACCTGAAATTTTTCCTTCATACAAAACTTCACACAATCTTCATTAGCAACATTAGTGTATTCAAAAGATATTAGACCTCTGGCAAAGCTTTGAAACAGAAAGTGTCTTTTCACTAAAAAACACAAGATACTGTAGTAAATCCTTCAAAAAGCTCAAATCCCCAAAAGAGAACTAAAAAAGGAATCAATAAGAAGCAAATGCAAATAATGGCAGAAATCTGTCAAAACAGACCAGCAGGAAGAAAACGAATTTTTAGAAGACCTTCTGTTGCTCAAATCAAAAAGTGTTGAACTAACGAAAGTTAGCTAACATACTGGGGGGTTTATTTGTAAATTTTCAGCTCAATCCGACTTACATAGGCTCCTCACGAATTTTTATGGTGGAGGACAGAAATCTGTTTCGGGACAGCAACTCCCCAAAACTTACTTCCCTCTCATTAGAGATCATTCTTGGCACAAAAAGCAAACAAAAAGGATAAGGAGAGGTCATTACTGGAGTAGTAACTTCCAAGACTCAAGAAAACTCTTGGGTTATCTCCCAATAAGTACTTTTCTTTAATGCCTTTAAGTTAGGCTTGATAGTTTGAGAAGATGCTCACATAAGAAATATGAATTGAAGTAAAAGAGAGCATCAAGAAGAAAATTCAAAACACATTTAAGTATAACCCACTTCCTATGCATAGGAATCTTGTAAAGAAACAAGTCATGAATGCACAAATCAACAAGCATAGGAAGGCAAAACAAGTGCAACTTCAAAATTTTCAACATATAGAGGGGAACCTTTATATTGTTGAGATGCATAAAACCATCTTTCCCTCTCTCATAATAATTTTCAGTAGCAACATGAATAAAATTAACAATATAACTATCACATTAAACATTCTTATCATGAGCCACATGCATAAAATGATTATTACTCTCCACGTAAGCATAGTCATTCTTACTAATTGTACTAGGAGCAAATTCAACAAAATAGCTATCACTATGATTCTCATCACCATAATCATAAAATATAGGAGGCATATTGTAATCACAATTAATTTCCTCCTCAATAGTAGGTGGACTGAAAATATCATACTCATCATTGTAATCATCATAAATTGGAGGTTTGGTATCATCATAAGCAATAGAATAGCTATCTTCCAAAGCTGGGGGACTAAAAAGATCATTTTCATAAAAACTTGCTTCCCCGAGCTTATACTTTTCCATAGCATTAGCAACAATGGTGTTCAAAAAATTCATACTAATAACATTGCTATTAGCATGCAAATAAAGTTCCATAGGTTTTTTAATTTCCTCTTCGAACACTTCATGTCCTAACTCAATATAAACACTATAAAGCTCTCTAATTTTGTTGTTGTTTTCCATTAAGCCTAACTAGTGAAAACAAGAAACAAAAAGAAAAAAATGCAGAATCTAAACGAAATAACTTTGAGCACTCACACCGAAGTATGTGAGTACCTTTTACCTTGCCTCCCCGGCAACGGCGCCAGAAAAGAGCTTGATGTCTACACACTTCTATTCTTGTAGACAATTGTTGGGCCTCCAAGTGCAGAGGTTTGTAGAACAGCAGCAAGTTTCCCTTAAGTGGATCACCCAAGGTTTATCGAACTCAGGGAGGAAGTGTTCAAAGGTATTCCCTCTCAAGCAACCCTGCAATCAAGATACAAGAAGTCTCTTGTGTCCCCAACACACCCAATACACTTGTCAGGTGTATAGGTGCACTAGTTCGGCGAAGAGATAGTGAAATACAAGTGGTAACGGTGCTAGAAAAGAGCTTCTGACTTGTTGTTGACGTGGGGTAACGGTGCCAGAAAATAGCTGATGGCATGGAGGAACAGACTAAAGGCAAACTGAAGGAAGCAAGCAACACGTAACAGATCTAGTAGCAAACGGTGTTTCAATGCTTAGAAACAAGCCCTAGGGATCATACTTTCACCAGTGAACACTCTCTCATATAAATTCCTCTCTTCATGATACTACTCTTAACTACTCTCCGGTTGGACGCTCTAATCCATGGTAGGGCTATAACAACACTCCTCAAAGTCTGCCTTCCCCAATCTAGATAACCCCACACTATCACCTTGAGCGCTAGATGGTTCCAACAAACACCACAATTTCATAGAGACAACCAACTCAAAATATACTCATAACAAATATTCATTCTAGCCAAAGTACCACACACGGTATGAACGCTGTCACTTTCACACACGTGGGGAAAGGCATAGATCTATTAAAGCACAAAGAGTATTTATGTAGACTCAAACCTAAGTGCCACCATGGCGTGCATGCTGTCACTTTCACACACATGGGGAGAGCAGAGATCTATTGAAGCACTTGAGTAGCAAGGTAGATCTACTTGATTACAAACCTCATGACTACAACAAGAACATGCATATAGAGAGAGATGAACACATAGCTACCGGTAGAACCCTTAGCCTCAAGGAAGAACTACTCCCTCCTCATCATGGGAATTAGCAATGGTGATGAAGATGGCGATGGAGATCGATGGAGATGGCTCCGGGGCCACTTCGCCGTCTCGGCAGGGTGCCAGAACAGAGACTTTCTATCCCCTGAATCTCCCTTTCGGTGGCGGCGGAGCTACGGAGGTTTTCGTGGATTTCTTATGGATCCTTTAGGGTTTTTGGGTCGGAGGCTTCTTATAGGCGTAGGAATCAAGGTCGGTGGGGGTCCAGGGAGCCCACACCCCCTCTAGGCGCCTCCAGGGCTTGCCCGTTCCTAGGAGGGTTTGGCCACCCCGTGGCCCCCTCCGGATCTTCTTCGTGGTTCCGTGTTGCTCCGAGAAAATAATAACTTTGGCTTTTGTCCTGTCCAATTCCGATAATATTGTTTTTCTGTCGTTCTGGAACCATAAACAGAAGAAAACAGGAAACTGGCACTATGGCAACTTGTTAATAGGTTAGTACTAGAAAACATATAAAAACACCTCAAAGTATAGGCAAAGCAAAGTAGATACAAAACAAGCATGGAGCATCAAAAATTATAGATATGTTTCCGACGTATCACGCTGCGCAACTTTGCACATATAGCTAAGGTTCTATTAACCTTATCAAAGTTCTATTGTCCTCCAACTTAACTTTTCACGAAAACATCCCTTTCTCAAAGAAACTTGACGTTCTAAGCGACAAACATTTTTGTCTTTGGTGTTATGGAGGAATACTCAACGATTATTCGAAATAACATACAAAGATATGTTCATCCGATTTTGGTTGCAAACATCTTTCTTATCCATAGCATACCAATGTTTAAGAAAGGAAAACTTGGGTTTTATCCCAAACCATAACTTTATATGGTGTCATTTCAACGGATCATGATGGAGCTCTTTTTAGTGAAAAAGTGGTAGTCTCTAAAGCTTTTAATCTTTAAAATATAATGGCAGTTTTATGAATTACACCTTTGATCTTACCATGTGAAACAAGGTTTCATTACATATCTCAAACTCTCCATACTCTTATGATGTTTCGTGAAATGCAAATCCACAGAACGATTCCTCAAATCTAAGGTATTATGTTAAACTTGTAACTCAAATATATTCCTTTATGATCCTATCATAAATTCTTTATTTTCTTGTTACATTGATTTTGCACTTCATCTTGAAAGTTTTTTAACTTTTCAAATGTTTCACACTTCATCCTCATTAAGTAAATATTCATATATTCACTCAAATTTTTGTAGAAAGCATATGAAGTTGAAATCCATCGCTCTTGACTACATGTAATGGACTTCATACATCAAATATGTACAAATTCCAGTAATCTAGTCATTCGTTCCCTTTTGGCCTATGACCAGAGTTTTAATTATCTCTAGGAAAGTTTTACAAGCATCATTTGATAAGAAAATCAAAAGACTCCAAAATTCCATCCACATGGAGTTTCTTCATGTTTTCTTTCCAATATAATTTAAACGGCGATGTCATTTCCTAAGTGATCTTTCAATCAATTTGTTTTTCGACATTTTTAGCACTAGTTTTATGGATGTGATTTCTCCAACGATATTTGTAAATCATCCATCTTTTATGGATTACGGCAATTATTTGAACAACCCTTTTGTTCTCATAATACATGATAAAACAAATCTTGAAGGCAAGCTTTGATTTCAACGAGCAACACAATAACCCTTTATTTGTTCTCGATGAACATCATCACATATTCTTTTGCTAGTTACTTAGGACATTGTAGTTCATGAATTGTGTTGTTTCATATGACGATTCACACCAACAAATTTAGTATCTAATACTTAAGAACCATATTATTTAACAAGCAAAGAATACAACCATAACACGTATATCCTCTATATACCTAAGCTGGACAATTCCGGTCTTTTCTTTTCTGCCATATATTTATGAGATTCTCTTTTAGTATTTGCTTTTCTGTTTGAAAGAATCTATCAACATCAATAGCGGAGCCATACACATGACACATAGTCCAAAGCATGTATAGTTAAATACCAATGTCTTTGGACTTGCACTTTGAAGTAGATCACCATCATCAAATGTTTGGTGTTCTTTCAAATTCCATTCTTTAGTAATCTCTTGGTGTAGTAAACATTTTACCTACATCAAATATTCATCCTTATCATGGAATTATTCATGATCAAGCTGTTGTAGCTTATAACGGTGAATCACGAGTATAATGTTGTTCTCCAAAACCTTTTGGAGGATTAGGACGACTAGCGTCTCCAACCTTTTGAAAATTCCCATCAAATATGAGAACATAAACTTTGCCATATTATACTCTATCATGTTATAATCAAAAACATTTTTTTAGATATCGCAATATTTTCCACATATGATGTTCCTAGATAACCTTGATATTAAAACAATCTTTTGAATATCAAGAATCATGGAGATAAACATGATACTCATATACTAACACTCGAATTGTTACTCTTGATTTAATACCAATTATTAAACTCCACGGAGTAACCACAACTTACTGAAAGTTTGCAATAGGACTTTTAAACTTTAGATTAACACTTCAAAACAATACGATACCAGTTCGTAAAGTAATTAACCAGAATTCTATTGTTCTATTATCTCAATTATAACTAAGCACAAGGTGGTAAACGGATTCCAATGACTACACCAACTATGCAAATTCACTTTGATTTAATTTATGATAAATAATGTTCAACTTTTAATCATATTGTTGTTGAACTCCCACTCAAAACAATATCCCTCACATTGTTTTAGTGATCACACGAACCAAATTCACTACACTAAGTTCGATCATCACGTGACATGATATAGTTTCAAAGGCGAACAATCATCATGTTCATCATATCATCTATATGACTCATGCTTTACCTTTTGGTATTCCGTGTTCCGAGACCATGTCTGTACATGCTAGGCTCGTCAAGATTAAACCTTAGCTTCCGCATGAGAAAATCTGGCTTGCTCCCATTGTATACACTCGCAGAATCTAACACACCCGATCATCACGTGGTGCTTCAAATCAACGAGCTTTGTCAACGGTGCATACTAAGGATGAACACTCTATAACTTGATATTTTGTGAGAGGGATCATCTTATAATGCTACCGTCGCGAACTAAGCAATACAAGATGCATAAAGGATTAACATCACATGCAATTCAAAATATGTGATATGATATGGCCTTGCTTCTTGTGCTTCCGATCTCCATCTTCAAGCACGAACATGATCTCCACCATCACCGACGTGGCGTCAAGGTCAATGGCGCCGCTCCATGGTTGTCGTCCACCAGCATCAACTATTACAACTACTTTGAATACATGCAGGTCTAGACGAAATTAAAAGACAACCAGATGGCTCCTTTCGGTTGCCGACTTACAATAAGGAACATTGCATACATCATATATAATCACAATCATGGCCATATCACATCACAACACACCCCTATAAAACAAAGTTAGACGCCTCTAATTTTCTTTGCATGTTTTACGTGGTTTGGGGATTTCATCAAGTGTCGTTTAACTTACGAACAAGAACAATAATGTTGATACTTGTATTGTCAATCACCTGTTTTAAATTGAATCTTAACTATGTTGGGAGAAACAGGCACCCGCAAAGCCACTTATGCAATACGAGTTGCATGTCAAGCGTGGAGCACGTCTCATGAACGATGTCATGTAAGGTTATCCTGGGCCGCTTCATCCCACCATCCCGCAAGATGCAAAGTACACAAGAAGCAATCGACAACAAAAGCATCAACGCACATAATGACCATTGTGTTCTACTCCTGCAACAGATCTACATATAGAAACGACTCTAATGCCACTGTAGGGGTTCGTAGCATGGAAAACATTAGATTTCTACCGCATGCACACAAACAAGCCAAGATCTATCTATTAGATTGTAGCAACGAGTCGATTAGAGTACTCACCCTTGAAGATTCCAAAGCGGTTAACAAGAGCAGATTCTCGTGGGTGATATAGTCGTACACTTGCCGATCTCAAGATCGCGTAGACGATCCTTCCGGCGCTGCGTTCCGGCAGCGCTTCCGCAGTCGGTCACACGTTCGGTACTCGATGAAGACCTTCCTCTCCCTTGTTCTAGCAGGCAGCAGAGGTTGTAGTTCTCCCCTCGCAATTCCGACAGCACGACAGCGTGGTGTCGGAAGTAGAGGGAAAATCCTGCAGGGCTTCTCCTAAGCTAGAGCAGGTTATGGTGAATCTAGGGTTTCTGGCGATCTAGGGTTTAGAGGGCCGGAGAGGAGGAGGCATGGCCGGCCGCGGCTAGTGCAGCAACGGCAAGTCGGCGGTGGCGCAAGGCTGCGGTGCTAGGCGGTGGCGTGGCGGCGGCGACTGGCGGCGGCGGCGCTGGGGGCTGCGGCGGCGCGGCTAGGTGGGGAGGAGCTGGTGTTGTGTGTCCTTGGGGAACCCCCTCCCCTCTATTTATGAGAGGGAGGGCAGCTTGGGAGAGGAGAGTTTGAATCCTTCAGCAACTCCCTCTCCTTGTTGGCTTGTGGTGGAGGGAAAGAAGGATTCTTTCCTTCCTCCACGAGGACACATTGTCCTACTTTGACTTTTCAAACTTGCCGTTTGACTTTAAATTTGGAGCTTGATTTCTTTATTTCTAATGCCCAACCAAGTGACCTAGGACATGATCCAATCATTCCACTTATCCATGACACATTCATGTTCCCTCCCCCTTCTGGTCCGGTGAACCTTCTAGACCCTTCTAGAACCTCTGCGATGAAATCATCGGAATCATTCCCGAACTCCGAAATTGGACTTTACTTATATGAATATTATTCTCCGAACCATTCCACATCTCCTCGTGATATCCCGGATCCCATACGAGACTCCGAACAACATTCGGTATCCCTACTTACATTCCATATCTACTAAACAACATGGAATCCTTAGGTGTGTCTCCCTATGGTTCGTGAATTATGCGGACATGACCGAGACACTTCTCCGATCAATAACCAATAGAGGAATCTGGAAATTCATATGGCTCCCACATATTTCTATGATTACTTTGCGATCGAATGAACCACTTACATATGATACCAATTTCCCTTTGTCTCACGATAGTTTACTTATCCGAGGTTTTGATCGTCGGTATCTCTGCATACCTAGTTCAACCTCGTTACCGATAAGTACTCTTTTCTCGTTCCTGTGATATGTGATCCCTTGTGAGCCATTCACATGCTTGCTAGATAATTGGATGACATTCTACCGTGAGGGCCCAGAGTATATCTATCTGTCATATGGATGGACATATCCCACTCTTGATCCATGTGCCTCAACACATACTTTCCGAACACTCAATGCCACCTTTATAGCCACCCAGTTACGGTGTGGTGTTTGATGTCATCAAAGCATCCATCCGGTGATGGTGATTAGCATGATCTCATGGTCGAAGGATTTAGGTTACTATGTATCTGAAAGCTTATAGCAACTGAACTATATTAAATGACTTGATATTTATGCTACGCTTAACTATAGGAGTATGTCCATCACACCATTCTCCTAATGATATGATCTTGTTGTTAATAACATCTCAATGTTCATGATCAGGAAACCATGATTATATGTTAACCAACAAGCTAGTTTAACAAGAGGCTTTACTAGGGACTCTTTTATGTTTACAAATCACACAAGTATTAACGTTTTCGGTTAATACAATTATAGCATAGTATGTAAACATTTATCATAAGCATGAAGATATGATAATAACCTATTTATTATTGCCTCTTGGGCATATCTCCAACACTCATATGGATCAGGATTTTCTTCATCTCCAGTAAATCGCTTCTTGTGTAAAATACCAAGTAGTACATGATTTATTTCAAACCCCCTTGTCTTCTTGTTGGAGTTGTCTCTTTTATTAATATCACAGGGCTTCCCAAAGTTGCTGAGTGAGTTATACCTAGAACGCTTAGCTCACCGGCAACAGCACCAGAAAATAGCTTGATGACTTCAAGTGCACATATCGTTTGTAGCTAGTTTCGAAATAAAGATATAGATCCCACAAGGAGTGGGAGTTCTGAAGTCTAATAACTCTTGAATTAAATACTAAAATAGTAATTAAAATAGTAATGATAAATAACGTTCTAAGTAACAAGATAAAATGCGAGTGTTGTGTAAAAAAGTGTTTTTTGGTTTTTGTATACGAGAACACTAAGTAAAGTAAAATAAACTAAATACAGAAAGTAAATATCGTGTACGTAAAAGAGATATGAAATTGCGATGGGAAAATGCGTTCTCATGGAGTAGCGGATACACCTCTAGCATTATAAACGTTTAAGATAAAGATTATTATCATGAACATTCTCAACTATGGATGTGTGGGAGGAACTCCGTAATTGGACGAATAGGCAGTAACCACTTCTCACATCATCCTCATAACCATAGCAGACAAGCAATCGACATCAATCGGATTACTGCGCTATTAAGAGACTTTATCCTCTAGGATGTATCCCGACATGGATAGTGTTCCGTGAGTTTCCTCGGTTCCCAAGTTGACATGCAAGGGGTGCTAATAGCTTTATAGTCACTATAAGTGCTAGCACACCTCCATCTACCAACAAGTAGTTCCCTCCATCAAGTCCCCACAAGAGGCAAATAATGAGAGGTCGACTTCTCCCAACATCAAGATGAAGACAATCTAACACATGGTCACAGCGATGAATATCATAATAAACTTTATCTTATTTCAATCTCATGCTAGGGTTTCTCCATCTCCCCAAGAACTAATGATCCACTCAGACATGGACGCAATCAAAATCATGGCAAAAAATGAAATCTATCATAGATGAATAGTACTTGTATAAATCCACAATGAGTACGGAAATTACAACAAGATCTAGATAATACATAGATGGGACGGATGGAGATGGTGGTGATGCAGCGATTGATGATGAAGATCGATGCCTTAGCCTCCCGGATCTGCGTAGTGTGAAGATGGATCCCTGGTGGATGAGTTCCCCCTCCAGATCCCTTCCGGAGGTGAGGTTTCTGCGATTTCTGGTTGTTCTATATGTCGTCTCTCCGATCCAATTGCACGGGCTAACAATTTGGAGAGGTGGTGGCGGCTCCAACTATACGGCGGTAACTATACGACCAGATAAAATATTCCCGCCGTATAGTTGGTCGTTAAACCTTCTGTATGCTTCGATCGCCTCGGGTTTTCTTCTGGTGTTATCGATATTTCCCAAATTAGCGATTTACGATGTTTTTAACTCCTTTTCGCTCTAATACAACTGGTCCAAGAATTTTGTCCATCTTATCCATCATCTTTTCTGATCCTGGTGAAAATAGACATAAAAGACGCGCGCGAACACCGTAAAATACCAAGATCCTACCACTACAGTGCAAAATAATAATATAAAACATGATGAAAATATGCACTCATAAATTATGTCGTGTCCTTGGCGACGGATTTCTCCATGGATTTGGGACCGAGGTTCTAGCTTGAGGAATAAGAAGATAGAGGTGGAGAAATCAGACACGCAGTAGTTCATTCATTTTTTCGACACCCGTTACAACTTGTTCTGGGGCTTATAACTTGCCCGGACACACCACTGGCCGATCTGGCCCAACAACCTTCCCCTAGTTTAAGCCCACACACTGCCCACCTCCTTTAACTTGCATTCTCCTGACACAGTGATGTTCAGCGACAGCGTAGCTGCTGTGACAGTACCCCCTGGATTGCCAGCTTGTCCCCAAGTTGGTGCATCTGAGAACCTCTGCCGCAAAGCTTCATAATCTTCACATGTAGCATATTCGGCTGATAGCTTAGTCCAACGAATGAGTACCTGAAGCAAGGCTGCATTTCCTTTCTTGACAAGGCGGCGGTCCAGAATTTCGTTAGGTAACAGGGATTCCCTATCCAAAGCCAACGACTTAGGAATGGTTGTGAAAACCGGAGTGTGGTCTAGAATCTGCTCCTTGAGTTGTGAAACATGGAAGACAGGGTGGATGAGGTTGTGTTCTGGCAGTTGTAACTTGTAAGCTGCAGCTCCAATCTTTTCCAGTATAGTGAAGGGACCAAAGTACTTCATGGACAACTTGGGAAAGGGCCTGTTGACCAGATAATCCTGAGCATATGGCTGGAGCTTAAGGTACACTGTTATGCCCACAAAGAACTCTCTTGCAGACCTCTTGTGGTCAGCTGCCTGCTTCATCTTTTCTTGAGCCTTGGTGAGATGTTGCTTCAGGAAAATCAAGTAATTGTCCCTTTCTTGTAACCAACTGTTCAACTCAGGATGATAAGTAGAGCAAGTCTGAGCAAAGTTGCCAATGTTTGGGTCTTTTCCATACACGACCCTAAAAGGAGTGCAACCCAAAGCAGTATGGTGAGTGGAATTATACCAGAACTCATCCAAAGGAATCCAGTTAGCCCACTGCTTTGGTGTATCATGAACTGCACATCTCAAGTACATTTCCAAACATTGGTTCACTTTCTCAGTCTGCCCATCTGTTTGCGGATGGTAAGTAGTGGACATGTGCAACTTGGTACCCCAGAGTCTGTGAAGTTCCTTCCAAAAATTGCTAGTAAAAACTTTGTCTCTATCATATGTAATTGTCACTGGCATACTGTGTAACTTAACTATATTGGTGATATAAGCATGTGACACTGTAGCTGTTGTGTATGGATGTCTCAAGGGAATAAAATTACTGTACTTGGTGTATCTGTCTACTATCACAAGAATCACAGAATATCCATTTGACTTTGGTAAACCTTCTATGAAATCCATAGAGATATCCTCCCAAGGACCATCACGAACTGGAAGGGGGATGAGAAGTGATACGTCGGAAACGTATCTATAATTTTTGATGCTCCATGCTTGTTTAGTATCTACTTTGATTTGCTTTGTCTACACTTTGAGGTGTTTTTCTATCTTTTCTGGAACTAACCTATTAACAAGTTGCCACAGTGCCAGTTGCCTGTTTTCTACTATTTTTGGTTCCAGAAAGGCAGAAAATCAATATTCTCGGAATTGGACGGGACAAAAGCAAAAGTCAATATTTTATCGTGGGCGACATGAAGCCAGAAGACGAGATGGAGGGGCACCACAGGGCAGCCAGACCCCCTAGGCGCGGCTAGGGCTGGCCCGCGCCTGGGCAGGGTGTGGCCCCCCTGGCGCCTCCCCTGCCTCGCCTCTTCGCCTATAAGAAGCCCCCGATGCAGAAACCCTAGGCACCCGATCAAAACTCCACAAAACCTTATGTAGCCGCCGCCACCATCGTCCCTAGATCGGGGGGATATGAAGTTCTTCCCGACACCCTGCCGGAGGGGAGATCATCCCGAAGGACTTCTTCTCCGGTATGAAGCGTGAGTAGTTCCACCTTGGACTACGGGTCCATGTAGTATCTAGATGGTTGTATCTCCTCCTTGTGCTTTCATGTATAGATCTTGTGAGCTCCGTTCATGATCAAGACTAATCTATTTGTAATCATGAATGTTGTGTTTGCGGGGATCCGATGGATATTGAGATTACTATGTCATATTGATTAATGGTTTTGTCTATTTGATACTATCATGTCTGTGTTGTTTGTGATCTTGCATGCTCTCCGTTGTTAGTAGCTATCTTGGCCAAGTAGTTTCTACTGACTCCAAGAGGGGGTATTTATGCTCGATATTGGGTTCATGCGTCTAGTTTCCAAGGGAAGTGACAAAAATCTCTTCGGTTGTAGATGTACTGTTGCCACTACGGAGAAAACAATGGTCTCTTGTTCATGGAACAAGTGGATTGTGTTCCTTAAACACTTTGCTTAAAGCAGTTGTCTGTTGCTTGCAGCTTAATACTGTAGGGGGTTCGGATGATAACCTGAAGGTGGATTTCTAGTCATAGATGCAGTTGGATGGCGGTTTATGTATATTGTGGTATTTCCCAATCGAATCTTATAGGATCTTTTTGTCTAGTATTGCATTGTTATGCCGTGCTCAGTTCCTGTCAATTGCCCTGCTATAATTTGTTTACCCTTCATGCCATGTTGTTTATCTAAGGAGAGCAGCTCTAGTGAACTATGGACCCCGGTCCAATCTTTACCATTGATACATCTTCCACTGTTTACTTGTTGCATACCATTCATCAACTTCCACACCATACAGTTAATCCTTTGTTACAATAAACCGGTGAGCTTGACAACCTCACTGATTCGTTGGGGCAAAGTCTTGAGTTTGTGTTGTGCAGGTTTCCACGTTGCTTGCAACACCTTTGAGACGTTTCATTCCTCCTACTAGTTCGATAACCTCGGTTTCTTACTAAGGGAAAACTTGTTGCTGTGCTCATCACACCTTCCTCTTGGGGTTTCCAACAAAGTGTCCCACGACAGTGCTGGGCGCCATCAAGCTCTTTCTGGCGCCGTTGCCGGGGAGGCTAAGGACGTCTTCACAAGGGGAGTCCTCCTCAACCTTGCTCTTTACTTTGTTTTTAGTTTGCTTAGTTTCTTTTTCTTAGTTTTTTGCCTCTTTTTATCAAAAACTCCAAAAAAAATTAGTCTAGTTTGGTTTGTTTTCTCTTATAAAAAACACACAAAAATTAGTTCCTGCCCTAGTTGCTACCATGTCTGGTTTTGGTCCTATATCTTTGACACCTATGGAAGATATCTTTGCTTTCAAGCAAAAAGGTGAAGAGAGTTTTAAAGAAGCTTGGTCTAGAATCTCTGCTTTACAAAGGGAAACTGAGCCTAAGATGAGTCTTAGCTTGGTTATCGATAGTTTCTACCGCGGTATTGCTCTTTGTTATAGATATGCTTTAGATGTTGTGGTTGGTAAAGATATTTTTCAATGTACTAAGGATGAAGCTTTTGATGCCATAAAGAAATTGATTATAATTTATAATACGCCTGGCAAGTCTGATTCCTCTTTCATAAATATTTTTGCTAGGTTGAACACTCTTGAGTCCAGTACTGTTGCTTTGAACAGTTGCTATCACACACTTACAGAGTACCATAATTATGTTCCAATGAATTCTAAGCCTTCAAAGTGGTTTCCCACAATCAAAGTCACTATAAATAGTGCAACTTTTGATGCTCGCTGTGATATCATGTCTGAATTTTGCCTTATGCCTAAAGATATTTATGAGTCTTTGAGTATTTCGGGACTTTCTCAGGGAGGAGAGGAAATATCTCTTACTAATAATGCCATCTTATTACCCATTGGAATAACTAAAGGTGTGTTTACAAAAATCTCAGGGAAAATGTTGTCTACTGATTATATTGTTATTGAATGTGTAGGCAAAGGACAGATTACACTTGGAAGATCCCTAATGAAACACCTTGGATCAATAATAGATGTGGGAAAAGGCATTATGCATTTTGCTCCTCTAGTAAGCAATCATATTTTCCCTAAAGAGAAGAAGAAAGTTAAGAAAGGAAGGAGCAAGAGGGGTAATAATTCCTCATTTGAAAATACTTGATTTCTTGCTTCTTGTGCCTAACTTAAAGGCTTTAAAGAAAAGTCCTTGTTGGGAGATAACCCAAGAGTTTCCTTGAGTATTGGAAGTTAATACTTCAGTAATGACCTCTTCTTATCCTTTTTGTTTGCTTTTTGTGCCAAGAATGACCTCTAATGAGAGGGAAGTAAGATTTGAGGAGTTGTTGTCCCGAAACAGATTTCTGTCCTCCACCATGAAAATTCGTGAGGAGTCTCTGTAAGTCGGATTGAGCTAGAAATTTATGAATAAACCCCCCAGTATGTTAGCTAACTTTCATTAGTTCAACACTTTTTTATTTGATCAAAATAATATTTTCTAAAAAATTGGTTTCTACCTTCTGGTCTGTTTTGACAGATTTCTGCCATTATTTGCATTTGCTTCTTATTGATTCCTTTTTTGAGTTTTATTTTGGGGAATTGAGCTTTTTGAAGGAGTTTCTACAGTATCTTGTGTTTTTATTGAAAAGTTTTGCTGGTCCAAAGCTAAACCCAAAGGTCTATTATCTTTTGAATACACTAATGTTGCTAATGAAGATTGTGTGAAGTTTTGTATGAAGGAAAAATTTCAGGTGTAGAGAGAGAATGATGAAATGAGATGAAGAATGGACAAAAGCTCAAGCTTGGGGATGCCACCCTGGTGTCACCCCAAGAAATATCCAAGAGGTACAAGCGCCAAAGCTTGGGGATGCCCAAGGCATCCCCTTCTTCATCAATAAAAAGCTCAGGTCTTTCTAGACACTTCGTTTTTATTATTTCATGCACTATTGTGTTGTTCTTGGAGCATCTTAGTTTTTGTTTTAGTTTGTTTAGTTTGCTTGAATAAAGTAGTTTGGACCCCCGTTCTCGCTGTGTTGTTTCAAATAAGTTAATTAGTGTTGGAAAGGAGTAGTGCAAGAGGAGCTCGCATTGACTGTGACTTAGACTTTAGCATGACATGCTAGGTGTTGTTTTGACCTTATGCTTAGTGAGTATTGCTGTAGCATGTCTTGTTCCAAACAATTGGGATTGCATAGTGTGCCTTGAAAGAATCATGCGTTGTTTTAGCATACAAAAGCATAGAATTGTGGTATTCTCCTTTGATGTTTTGTTTGGGTTGACTTGGCACATGATCACACCATGTTATGACTATGAACAAGTCACCATAGACTCTATGATAATTTAGTACTTGACTTGTAGTACCACTCTATGCTTTGATTAGTAATGTTTTGTCGCTCTCCATGATTATGGCCATTATTGCTCTCTTAGTTGGTTGCTCCCAGTCTTTTGCTAGCCTCCACTTGTATGAGTAAGTTCTACTCATGCTTCCAACTCCCAAGAAACCAAGTTATTCCAAAGTGTCCACTATAAACTCCTATCCATGGTGTGTTACACCATTCCAACTATATTCTTGTTTTCAGCTATCTTCCAATTAAAAAGTATTTTGTTATGCGAAAACTTAGTGATTAAATCCCTCACGAACTTGATGGCACACTTTATATTCTTTGCCCCTAATAAACTTGAACCATTCTGTCGTCTATATTGTATATGCTTGCACTTATACATTGGAATTAGCAGAACCATGCTGTCATGGGGAACATTTTTAACATTGCACTTGTACTTTGTACACAGTTGATATCATGCTATTTTGTCTATGGATGTCATCGGTGTGAAATAAAGAGGGAGCTTGTAAGTCCATGGAGTTATGTATTTTGTGTTAGAGAAACGCCTAGGCCTCTAGCCTAAGCCATGTCTAATCATGGTGGAAACTTGCAGCATCACCATAATGAGATATCTATGAAGCATCCTCAATAAAAAGCTATGCAAGTAAATAAAAAGATCGTTGATATGCTCATTGTCTGCTTGCCTTGTCATTTTGGTTATGGGATAGCTCCTGTACCATGTGCAAGCGGTACCCCGTTGGCGGTTCTCCGCATGTACTTACTATGACAAGAACTTACAGGTGACAGAAGTTGAGTAGCATGAGGTGTGGCCCTCGTATTTAAGGGACTTGAGATTGCCAACTTATACTTTGTCAAGCATATACTCCATAGTTTTTTTCATTTTAACCTTAATCACTTCAAGATTCTTATGATAGGGGCAATGAGGGATGAAAGCTAACAAGTACCATAATTTTTGGAAGCTCTTTTTGAAACTTGAAATCCCTGATTCCCTTTATGAAGGTCCTTTCTTCCAATATTATATTGAGTCTCCACCTTCTACCTTTAGGCACCATTAAGAGAGCATACTTGTCATTCTTAGTTCTTTGTGTAGTGTCCCAAAACTTATTGATTGATGCTTATTGTGATATTACTTGTTCTTGTGATACTTGTATCTAGTCACTCTTATGAACTTTAAAGGTGTCCTATGCATCTATTTGCTACTCCATGAGGAACAAGCTGAATGCCAATATGCCATGTTTTCTGTATGTGAAACAAACAAACATTTTTCAATGCAAGTTATTCATGATCTTTGTCTATAGCCTTTCATGTTGTATGCATAGTTACTTTGTCTTATTGTTAGAACTCCATCTTTCATGCACATGTTTAGAGTTCTTTGATCCCAGCTTCCAATGCTTGCAAATGGTTTGATCTTGGTTTTTTATGGTGCATGTCACCTAAAAAATTATTCTTTTTTATCACTTACCTACTCGAGGACAAGCAGGAGTTAAGCTTGGGGATGCTTGATACGTCGGAAACGTATCTATAATTTTTGATGCTCCATGCTTGTTTAGTATCTACTTTGCTTTGCTTTGTCTACACTTTGAGGTGTTTTTATATCTTTTCTGGAACTAACCTATTAACAAGTTGCCACAGTGCTAGTTGCCCGTTTTCTTCTGTTTTTTGGTTCCAGAAAGGCAGAAAATCAATATTCTCGGAATTGGACGGGACAAAGCAGAAGTCAATATTTTACCGTGGGCGACACAAAGCCAGAAGACGATATGGAGGGGCGCCACAGGGCAGCCAGACCCCCCTAGGTGCAGCTAGGGCTGGCCCATGCCTAGGCAGGGTGTGGCCCCCCTAGCGGCCCCCTGCCTCGCCTCTTCGCCTACAAGAAGCCCACGATGCAGAAACCCTAGGCACTCGATCAAAACTCCACGAAACCTTCTATAGCCGCCGCCACCATCGTCCCTAGATCGGGGGGGATCTGAAGTTATTCCCGACACCCTGCCAGAGGGGAGATCATCCCGGAGGCCTTCTTCTCCGGTATGAAGCGTGAGTAGTTCCACCTTGGACTACGGGTCCATGTAGTTGCTAGATGGTTGCATATCCTCCTTGTGCTTTCATGTATAGATCTTGTGAGCTCTGTTCATGATCAAGATCTAATCTATTTGTAATCATGCATGTTGTATTTGCGGGGATCCGATGGATATTGAGATTACTATGTCAGATTGATTAATGGTTTTGTCTATTTGATACTATCATGTCTATGTTGTTTGTGATCTTGCATGCTCTCCGTTGTTAGTAGCTATCTTGGCCAAGTAGTTTCTAGTGATTCCAAGAAGGGATATTTATGCTCGATAGTGGGTCCATGCCTCTAGTTTCCAAGGGAAGTGATAGAAATCTCTTCGGCTATAGATGTGTTGTTGCCACTAGGGAGAAAACAATGGTCTCTTGTTCATGGAACAAGTGGATTGTTTACCTTACACACTTTGCTTAAAGCAGTTGTCTGTTGCTTGCAACTTAATACTGGAGGGGGTTCGGATGATAACCTGAAGGTAGACTTCTAGTCATAGATGCAGTTGGGTGGCGGTCTATGTATATTGTTGTATTGCCCAATCGAATCTCATAGGATCTTTTTGTCTAGTATTGCATTGTTATGCCTTGCTTAGTTCCTGTCAATTGCCCTGCTATAATTTGTTTACCCTTCACGAGATGTTGTTTATATAAGGAGAACACCTCTAGTGAACTATGGACCAAGGTCCAATCTTTACCATTGATACATCCTCCATTGTTTACTTGCTGCAAACCATTCATCACCTTCCACACCATTACCGTTAATCCTTTGTTACAGCAAATCGATGAGCTTGACAACCTCACTGATTCATTGGGGCAAAGTCTTGAGTTTGTGTTGTGCAGGTTTCCACATTGCTTGCAACACCTTTGAGACGTTTCCTTCCTCCTACTGGTTCGATAACCTCGGTTTCTTACTGAAGGAAAACTTGTTGTTGTGCTCATCACACCTTCCTCTTGGGTTTTCCAACGAAGCGTCCCACGATAATGCTGGGCGCCATCAAGAAGGCCAGGGTACTTATAATTTTCATGTTTGGCCTGCTGACATATCTGGCATTGCTGGACAAAATTGACAACTGCTTGCTTGATACTTGTCCAATAGAACAAATTTTTGAGCCTCTGGTAGCTGGTCTATTGTCCAGAATGTCCCCCAATTAGAGAAGAATGAAATGCCTCAATCAACTTTGTTTGGAGGACAGAGTTTGCTCCTACCCATATATTTCCCTTGTACTTGATCAACCCATTATCCAAGGAATAGTTAGGTAAAGCAGACGAGTCAACAACCAATCTCTGGAGTAACTTTTGTGCAGCAGTGTCTGCAGCATAAGAATTCAAGATTTCCTGAAGCCAAACAGGTTGAGCCGTAGATATGGCCTACAATGCAAATACATGGCCCACTCTGGATAGAGCATCAGCTGCCAGATTCTCTGCTCCTTTCTTAAACTAAAATTTGAATTGCAATCCTACCAGTTTGGTCATGGCCTTCCTTTGTAAATCAAAAGTGAGCACTTGTTCCACAAGATGACATTGGCTTTTGTGGTCTGTTTTGATAACAAATGGTCCTCTGGAGATGTAAGATCTCCATCTCTCCACTGCCATCATGATGGCCAGAAATTCTTTCTCATATATGGACAACTTTTGATTAGTTGGTCCTAGAGCCTTGTTGTAATATGCAAGTGGGTGCCCCTGTTGGCTCAACACAGCTCCAGTTCCAGAGGAACATGCATTTGTTTAAATGCAGAAGGGTTCAGAAAAATTTGATAATATCAGCACATGTGTAGTAATAATGGCTTGTGTGAGTGCATCAAAAGACTGCTGAGCTGTCTCTGTCCAGTGAAAGGAGTTCTTCCTGAGAAAAGAAGTTAGAGGTTTTGCCATAATGCTTGATAAATTTCCTATAGTAGCCTGTCAACCGAAGGAACCCTCTCAGCTCAGTTACATTGGTAGGTACAGGACAGTGAGCCATAGCCGATGTTTTGGCTGGGTATGTGGTGTAACACCCTCAGAATCGGACCTATGCAAGTTTTAGCGAAACCCACCAAACCCGCATAGAAACGATTCAAAGGTGCCCACCAGGCACTTGCGTGCGGGTGGAAAACAAAGTAATAACATTACACAACAGTCCTCGATGGGACCCACAGAACAGATATATACAACACGACTCAAAGAGTCAAGAATACAGATATACGGTACAAAGATCCAAATCACCTTGAGAACGATATAGCGTCCAGCTACAGACAAGATGCAAATGGGGCTAAGAGTCCTGAAGAATAACCAATGGCGTCCATAACCCTGCCCAGGCCAAGCCGGAAGGGTAACCCTGCTAACGACGTTGATCTCAAAACCTGCTTAAACAAAAGGGGTGCCGACAAAGGGCAAAGGAAAAAGAAGGAGCGTCAGTACTGAGGCCAGTACACGGCGAGACTAGAATTCGGCGGTCCTCGCCTACAAAGGTATGGTGGACTGAAGCGGCAGCGGAAGCATGCACTAAACAACCTATAGAGACTCGATACAACGGGCGGCTATCAGAGAGGGGTAAGAAAGACCTATTCGGATCCAACCTGATACTACCATCAAACAAACCCATCCTGGTGTTTCCCCCTCGAGACCAAACGAGGAAGTCAACCGAGGAACTCACACAGTTGGCAGTTTTATTTATTCAGTTATCGTTGCAGCAATTACTAGTCAGATTTGGATAATCATCCTGATAAAATAAGCAGTGGGCACTTTTAGTTAATCCTTCCGTTGTAGTTGCAACAATTACTAATCAGATACAGATAGCATGAGATAAACCCAAAACCCAGCAGTTGTTGGCACTTTTATTTAGCCATTCCGTTGTAGTTGTCATACTTACTAGTCAGGTACAATGGTCGCAAGCGACACTCCAAACAAGCAGTTGTGGGCAGTATTATTTAGCCATTCCGTTATAGTGAAGCTGATTACTAGTCATTATAAAGTCAAATTTATAGCAGTAAACTTTAGTTATGCTTGTCTATGGTTGAGATACTGTGCTCCAAGTCGTCCATAACCGCGGACACGGCTTTCAGAAAGTTTTACCCGGCCGGGGTGCACCAATAGCAACACACACTCGATCAACCTCGGAAAAACCAAAACAAAACCCAACGAGGCTTTCACGACAAAGCAATCACAGGATTCAGAAATATTTCAGGGGGCCACCCCTTAAAGTAGACCCGCAACGAAGCCGACCGGCTCCGAGACGGACTTAAGGTTGTGGGGATGGCTGTGAACGACTGGGAACCCGAAAGTGTGGCTGGGCTTGTCGACACCGCGGAATCGTGCCACGATCCTAAACAGTACAGTGTGCTCCTCGCACAATCGTAAATAAAGCAGTAGCATGGCATAAGTACAGGATAGTAATAAAACCTCAAACTAGTTTGTGGCCCCAAGAAATAAGACTGAATCAAGCTCTGGCTCAGGGGGGTCCCATATACCTCCCGGATGTGGATAGCGCGATAAATCAAGGAACATGTATCAAGTACTCGGGGTCCTACGGGACACAAGTGGGCGTTCGGAAACCAAATATTTTCTATCACCCACCGATGCCTCTGCTTACTTCAATTTTAGTTGTTAAACAGGATTTAAAGTGAACGATAAGTAAAACTATGATCATATCCAACATCAACATGCGGCAATACATCAACAACTGTGGCACTTGACGACACGCAACGGCACTTGAGCAAGCGACTACGACGCGCAAGTCCAACTATCTACCAAACAACAGGTAATAGGATGTGTCCAAGGCAATATAAGGCTGCAAGTAATATCAAGGGTACGGAAACTAGAGCATTGCAACACAGATAGCAATAGATCAACAGGAGGGAATAAATACTATAAAAGTAAGATAGGTAGAAAGGGGGAGATGCTCGCCTGAAAGCATTGTCGAAGGTTCAACCGAAGATCGGGTCGACACTCGCATCAACTCAACGGTCTTATCCGCGAAGAACCAAATCACTAGAGGAAACAACTGATGCAATATTTAATCCAACGGCAAAAGATCGGCATGCTTATGATATGATGCATGGCATGGCAAAGGTGCGATGCAATTAGGTCATATCAAGCGGAACCGGGGTCCCGACAATTAATTAGGTGGTTCAAGTTATTTGACTACCCCGCCATTTTAAATGTTGTTTTAACAAGGCAAGATATGACAAAGGTTCGATGCACAAATTTAAATGAGGCCAATATAAGACTAGATTTGCCCGCATATGGACCCCATATTTAATTATAAGGTGAATCGGCATACGGCCCCCAAACCACACAATATGCATGCGAGAATGACAAGTTAATATGCAACAGGTTTTATGTTTAGCATTCATAAAAATAAGGGTTCGGATAAGGGTCACACATTGAGGGGTCTCGACGGTCTTGGGGTTCCGGGGTTCGGGGTCCGGTCTCGGGGTTCAGGGTTCGACGGAACGTTCTCGGACTCTGGGATCGTTCTCGGATATCGGGGGTAGTTCTTGTCGCGTCCGGGTGCGGGACTTGGGTCGTGTCGGGGCGCGTCGGGTTCTTCCGGGTCGATGTCGATCTTGTCGTCGCCGTGGTCTTCGGGTCCGTGTATCGGGTCGGTCTTGGCGTTCGGGATGCAGATCTTGACGTTCTCCGGCGAAGTACTCGTCGTTCCGGTGGCGATCCTGGCGTCCGGGTTCGGTCTCGAGGTCGGGGTCTTGACGTCCAGTGTCCGGGTATCTTCGGCTCCCTACCGACACACTTGAGATTCCGGCTTGGTCGTCGATGGGGAACTTGGGGCTTCGGGGCTTGATTGTCGGTGTTGGGCTCGGTCCTCGACGTCGGTAGGTCTTGGTGTCGCCGGTTCTTAGGAACCGGGCACTTCATTTCCATCTCCGATTTCCTGAGCGGAAGGAGTTGACGTGGTACTGCCGGCAGGATGTAGGCAACTCGCGGTAGCACTTGGCGCAGGCAGGTCCAACATCAAAACAACATCAAGGTGGATGCAGGGGCGACCGCGAACGGCAGGAGGTGGCGGCGGCTTGTGCGGGCCCGGGCAGAGGCCGGCGGCAGAGCACGCCTAGGAGGAGGCCGACAGCGGGAGAAGGGGAGGCGCGGGCCGGAGCTGATGGAGGGGACGACCGCGGTGGCGGTCAGGGGCAGACGGAGGCGGCGGTGCGGAGAGGATGAGGCCGACGGGGAGGGGCCACGTGGGGCCGGCAGGCCGCGGCCGGAGGCGGGGCCTGCCTCAGACGGAGGGTGGCGCGGGCGACGAGGCGACTGGCGGCGGAGGGGTCTCAGGCGCGGGTGGAGGCGGCCGAACGGGAGTGAGCGAGCGGGGGAGGACGGGGCGGCGGGGTCGGCGAGGGGGAGGAGGGGCGTGGCGGCGCTCTGGCCGGGGCCGAGGCCGGAGAGGGGCAAAGAGGGGTCGCGCCGGCGGGCGGAGAACGGCGCCGAGAGGGAGGAGGAGAGGCAGGACCCGCAGGGGGGGAGGGAAGCGAGGCGGGAGGGGCGAGCGGCAGGGCGAGCTGCAGGCGGCGACGCCATGGGAGGAGGCGGCGTCGGGGCTGAGAGAGAAGGGGCGAGCGAGCGCGCGTGGGGAAGGAGGTGGGGGACGCGTCGGTCACGCGTGGGGCGGGGCACAGGGACCGAGCGGGTGGGGCCGGGAGGCAGGTGTGGTGTGCGGTTACTGTGTGCGCTGGGTGTGTGTGGCCCAGGGTGGGTTGAGTGAGGGAGTGGGGAGAGGGGGGTTGGACAAGTGGCAGCCCGGGATAGGCTAGGGGGAAGAGGTGAGGTGAGGTGGTGTATGGCGATTGGCCAGGGTGAGGTGGAGGCTGGGTGTGGGTAGGTTAGTTGGTAGCTGTAGGACTAATGGGGTGGGCCGATTTAATTTTCTGGGGGTGGTCGTTCGGGTCGATTCGGCCCGTTCGACTGCCCCACTAAAAACAATTAAACATGTTATTTGTTTCAAACGGGCCATTTGCAAACCGATAGCAGCCAAAACAAAATATTCCGGAGACCCGGTTTTGGGTTTTGAATTAAAAGACGGGGCGTTTGGAAAACAAATAGGGCTTTGCGAAAATAGTTTTAGACAAACAACATATGATGATGACGATGCAATGCACAAAATTGACGCGATTTTCTAGTAGCGGTTTTGCGGGATGCCACAATTCGACACCACTAACAATGGATCTCGCCCTCGAGATCCGCCTCATGGTACCGGAAAGAAGGCGGCGATCTGCATCTTCTCGCATCGGTAGATCCTCGCGACACCACTAACAAGGGGTCGTTGTCCGTGATCGTCAAGGGAGCACTCCGGATAAACAACGGACGAAGTTAAAGGTAAGGCCACCTCTAACTTTCATGGAAGGAGTAGAATTGCATCGATCCACCATTCCATATACAAAAGCAAATGATAAGAGTAGTGGTATGGTCGCGACTCCATCCCGCACTCAAAGCATTACTATGTACACGAATAGACAGATTATGCAACCAACCCTCAGACTCAGACTGAAGATCTCGACAAGCGAGGTTCGGAAACAAAGGAGTGATGCAGACTTTGCATCAGATCTGGCGTAGATGACGTCGTCGCGTCGGAAAACACCGGAAGCACAAGCACGGAACAAAGAATGGTACCACCGTAGACGGATTCCTTAGGCAGCATGAACACCGGATGGGAGAACACTGTTATCAAAGAAGGAAGCGAAACCCTGAAGGTACGACGGAAAACCAACCACGAGAATTCCTGGACTCGAAGAAAGAGACGAGAGCGGATTCAAAACACGTAGAGGTGAGGGGGAATAGCAGAGGGGTAAGGAGTAAAATTAGACCTAATCAGAACTATCCAACCGTTTTTACAAAAATAGTTTTGACACTCTACTTCGGCCGTTACCTAGGTTATCCTACAGGCTGGACTTGTGGGGTATCGCAACTGCTGAGCTCTGATACCACTCTGTAACACCCTCAGAATCGGACCTATGCAAGTTTTAGCGAAACCCGCCAAACCCGCATAGAAACGATTCAAAGGTGCCCACCAGGCACTTGCGTGCGGGTGGAAAACGAAGTAATAAAATTACACAACAGTCCTCGATGGGACCCACAGAACAGATATATACAACACGACTCAAAGAGTCAAGAATACAGATATACGGTACAAAGATCCAAATCACCTTGAGAACGATATAGCGTCCAGCTACGGACAAGATGCAAATGGGGCTAAGAGTCCTGAAGAATAACCAATGGCGTCCATAACCCTGCCCAGGCCAAGCCGGAAGGGTAACCCTGCTAATGACGTTGATCTCAAAACCTGCTTAAACAAAAGGGGTGCCGACAAAGGGCAAAGGAAAAAGAAGGAGCGTCAGTACTGAGGCCAGTACACGGCGAGACTAGAATTCGGCGGTCCTCGCCTACAAAGGTATGGTGGACTGAAGCGGCAGCGGCAGCATGCACTAAACAACCTATAGAGACTCGATACAACGGGCGGCTATCAGAGAGGGGTAAGAAAGACCTATTCGGATCCAACCTGATACTACCATCAAACAAACCCATCCTGGTGTTTCCCCCTCGAGACCAAACAAGGAAGTCAACCGAGGAACTCACACAGTTGGCAGTTTTATTTATTCAGTTATCGTTGCAGCAATTACTAGTCAGATTTGGATAATCATCCTGATAAAATAAGCAGTGGGCACTTTTAGTTAATCCTTCCGTTGTAGTTGCAACAATTACTAATCAGATACAGCTAGCATGAGATAAACCCAAAACCCAGCAGTTGTTGGCACTTTTATTTAGCCATTCCGTTGTAGTTGTCATACTTACTAGTCAGGTACAATGGTCGCAAGCGACACTCCAAACAAGCAGTTGTGGGCAGTATTATTTAGCCATTCCGTTATAGTGAAGCTGATTACTAGTCATTATAAAGTCAAATTTATAGCAGTAAACTTTAGTTATGCTTGTCTATGGTCGAGATACTGTGCTCCAAGTCGTCCATAACCGCGGACACGGCTTTCAGAAAGTTTTACCCGGCCGGGGTGCACCAATAGCAACACACACTCGATCAACCTCGGAAAAACCAAAACAAAACCCAACGAGGCTTTCACGACAAAGCAATCATAGGATTCAGAAATATTTCAGGGGGCCACCCCTTAAAGTAGACCCGCAACGAAGCCGGCCGGCTCCGAGACGGACTTAAGGTTGTGGGGACGGCTGTGAACGACTGGGAACCCAAAAGTGTGGCTGGGCTTGTCGACACCGCGGAATCGTGCCACGATCCTAAACAGTACAGTGTGCTCCTCGCACAATCGTAAATAAAGCAGTAGCATGGCATAAGTACAGGATAGTAATAAAACCTCAAACTAGTTTGTGGCCCCAAGAAATAAGACTGAATCAAGCTCTGGCTCAGGGGGGTCCCATATACCTCCCGGATGTGGATAGCGCGATAAATCAAGGAACATGTATCAAGTACTCGGGGTCCTACGGGACACAAGTGGGCGTTCGGAAACCAAATATTTTCTATCACCCACCGATGCCTCTGCTTACTTCAATTTTAGTTGTTAAACAGGATTTAAAGTGAACGATAAGTAAAACTATGATCATATCCAACATCAACATGCGGCAATACATCAACAACTGTGGCACTTGACGACACGCAACGGCACTTGAGCAAGCGACTACGACGCGCAAGTCCAACTATCTACCAAACAACAGGTAATAGGATGTGTCCAAGGCAATATAAGGCTGCAAGTAATATCAAGGGTACGGAAACTAGAGCATTGCAACACAGATAGCAATAGATCAACAGGAGGGAATAAATACTATAAAAGTAAGATAGGTAGAAAGGGGGAGATGCTCGCCTGAAAGCATTGTCGAAGGTTCAACCGAAGATCGGGTCGACACTCGCATCAACTCAACGGTCTTATCCGCGAAGAACCAAATCACTAGAGGAAACAACGGATGCAATATTTAATCCAACGGCAAAAGATCGGCATGCTTATGATATGATGCATGGCATGGCAAAGGTGCGATGCAATTAGGTCATATCAAGCGGAACCGGGGTCCCGACAATTAATTAGGTGGTTCAAGTTATTTGACTACCCCGCCATTTTAAATGTTGTTTTAACAAGGCAAGATATGACAAAGGTTCGATGCACAAATTTAAATGAGGCCAATATAAGACTAGATTTGCCCGCATATGGACCCCATATTTAATTATAAGGTGAATCGGCATACGGCCCCCAAACCACACAATATGCATGCGAGAATGACAAGTTAATATGCAACAGGTTTTATGTTTAGCATTCATAAAAATAAGGGTTCGGATAAGGGTCACATATTGAGGGGTCTCGACGGTCTTGGGGTTCCGGGGTTCGGGGTCCGGTCTCGGGGTTCAGGGTTCGACGGAACGTTCTCGGACTCCGGGATCGTTCTCGGATATCGGGGGTAGTTCTTGTCGCGTCCGGGTGCGGGACTTGGGTCGTGTCGGGGCGCGTCGGGTTCTTCCGGGTCGATGTCGATCTTGTCGTCGCCGTGGTCTTCGGGTCCGTGTATCGGGTCGGTCTTGGCGTTCGGGATGCAGATCTTGACGTTCTGCGGCGAAGTACTCGTCGTTCCGGTGGCGATCCTGGCGTCCGGGTTCGGTCTCGAGGTCGGGGTCTTGACGTCCAGTGTCCGGGTATCTTCGGCTCCCTACCGACACACTTGAGATTCCGGCTTGGTCGTCGATGGGGAACTTGGGGCTTCGGGGCTTGATTGTCGGTGTTGGGCTCGGTCCTCGACGTCGGTAGGTCTTGGTGTCGCCGGTTCTTAGGAACCGGGCACTTCATTTCCATCTCCGATTTCCTGAGCGGAAGGAGTTGACGTGGTACTGCCGGCAGGATGTAGGCAACTCGCGGTAGCACTTGGCGCAGGCAGGTCCAACATCAAAACAACATCAAGGTGGATGCAGGGGCGACCGCGAACGGCAGGAGGTGGCGGCGGCTTGTGCGGGCCCGGGCAGAGGCCGGCGGCAGAGCACGCCCAGGAGGAGGCCGACAGCGGGAGAAGGGGAGGCGCGGGCCGGAGCTGATGGAGGGGACGGCCGCGGTGGCGGTCAGGGGCAGACGGAGGCGGCGGTGCGGAGAGGATGAGGCCGACGGGGAGGGGCCACGCGGGGCCGGCAGGCCGCGGCCGGAGGCGGGGCCTGCCTCATACGGAGGGTGGCGCGGGCGACGAGGCGACTGGCGGCGGAGGGGTCTCAGGCGCGGGTGGAGGCGGCCGAACGGGAGTGAGCGAGCGGGGGAGGACGGGGCGGCGGGGTCGGCGAGGGGGAGGAGGGGCGTGGCGGCGCTCTGGCCGGGGCCGAGGCCGGAGAGGGGCAAAGAGGGGTCGCGCCGGCGGGCGGAGAACGGCGCCGAGAGGGAGGAGGAGAGGCGGGACCTGCAGGGGGGAAGGGAAGCGAGGCGGGAGGGGCGAGCGGCAGGGCGAGCTGCAGGCGGCGACGCCATGGGAGGAGGCGGCGTCGGGGCTGAGAGAGAAGGGGCGGGCGAGCGCGCGTGGGGAAGGAGGTGGGGGACGCGTCGGTCACGCGTGGGGCGGGGCACAGGGACCGAGCGGGTGGGGCCGGGAGGCAGGTGTGGTGTGCGGTTACTGTGTGCGCTGGGTGTGTGTGGCCCAGGGTGGGTTGAGTGAGGGAGTGGGGAGAGGGGGGTTGGACAAGTGGCAACCCGGGATAGGCTAGGGGGAAGAGGTGAGGTGAGGTGGCGTATGGCGATTGGCCAGGGTGAGGTGGAGGCTGGGTGTGGGTAGGTTAGTTGGTAGCTGTAGGACTAATGGGGTGGGCCGATTTAATTTTCTGGGGGTGGTCGTTCGGGTCGATTCGGCCCGTTCGACTTCCCCACTAAAAACAATTAAACATGTTATTTGTTTCAAACGGGCCATTTGCAAACCGATAGCAGCCAAAACAAAATACTCCGGAGACCCGGTTTTGGGTTTTGAATTAAAAGACGGGGCGTTTGGAAAACAAATAGGGCTTTGCGAAAATAGTTTTAGACAAACAACATATGATGATGACGATGCAATGCACAAAAACGACGCGATTTTCTAGTAGCGGTTTTGCGGGATGCCACATGTGGCCACACCCTTATCTGAGATGATGTGCCCTAGATACTCTGGTTGCTGTTGTGCGAAAGAGCATTTGCTTCTCTTGGCATACAATTTTTTTCCTGAGAATTTCCAAGACAGTCTGCAGATGAATCACATGCTCAGATAGGGTCTTGTTGTAGATTAAAATGTCATCCATGAAGACCAGGACATCTTTTATGATGCAATCGGCAAAGACAGAATTCATTAAGCACTAGAAAGTAGAAGGAGCATTAGAGAGCCCAAAAGGCATCACTCGAAATTGAAACTATCCATGATGTGTCTTGAATGCTGTCTTGTCTTCATCTGCTTAGACCATCCATATCTGGTGGTATATAGCCCTCAAGTCTAACTAGGAAAACCACTTTGTTCCTACCAATTACCCAAGAGATCATCTACCGCAGGTATGGGAAATTTGCTCTTAACAGAGATATTGTTCAGGCTCCTGTAGTGCACGTAGAACCTCCAAGAGCCATCTTTTTTCTTCACCAGGAACACAGGTGAAGCAAAGGGAGACATGCTGGGAACCACCAACCAAGTTGCTATCATTTCTCTCACATGCTTCTCTATCTCATCTTTTTGCCATGGTGAATACCTATATGGTCTTAAAGTGACAGGTGCATTGTTAGGCAAAAGGAAATTGCATGATCAAAAGCTCTATGAGGTGGTAACTCCTTTGGATCATTGAACACATCCTAAAATTGAACCAATATGGCCTGAACACACTTAGGTAATCCACTGTTCTCAGCTTCTTGTGGCATTGTAACCACAATAGTGGCCCAAATGTCATTTCCTTTGTAGAATTTCTCCATTTCTTCGATGGACACTTCTTGTATTCGAGTAACAGGAACATCAGTCATACCCTGTAGCTTGACCACTTTACCTTGCTTGACAAACTGAATCCACTTGTCTTGCCAGTGACATGTCATTTCTCCTCATAAGGATAACCAATCCATGCCCAAAATTCCATCATAGCCTCCCAAATTCACCACTTTCATATCAGTTTGAAATGTGTCGCCCTGGATCCACCATTCCAAACCCTTGACCTCCGAAGTGCACAACATGTGTTGACCATTTGCCACTTTCACCTTTAAAGATGTAGGCAACTCTGAAGTTTCACAGTTCAATTTGTCCACCATCTGTTGGTCGATGAACGTGTGGGAACTACCTGAATCCACCAGTAACAACATTACTTGATTTCCCACCAATGATCTTAATTTGATGGATTTTTCATGAGTTGTGTCAGAGATAGCATTGGATGTGAGAAAAGCTGTTGCATCTTCCATTGTTTCTTCCACTGCAACTGCATCTAATAGCTCTTCAGTGAGCATAATGCCATCTGCTTTAGTTTCAATCGCCTTGATTTGTGCCCCCTGTTTATTTGCACAAGTATGTCTAGGAGAAAACTTCTCTCCACAACTGTAACATAGCCCATTGTATCTTCGGAAATCCTTGAGTTGTCTGGCCTTCCAAATGTCACCAGGAGCGAATTGGGTTTTGTTGGACTGATCAAGGCGAAACAAATTGTTCCTTACATGGTATGTTTTGTGAAATTTTCCTCCCTGGATCTTGCCTCTTTCCAACAATGCCTCCTGAACAAGGGCATATTCAGTGGCGACTTGCACATTGCAAGGCAAGTGCATTTCGACAACTTTCCTGATCTCCTTTTGAGTCCCAGCACAAATCTGGTAACCAACATCGTCTCGCTGACCACTTCTTCATACAACCGCACTTTGTACACTAGTTGATTGAACTAGGAACGATATTCTTGCATGGAACCTGTCTGCTTCAACACCATCAGTTCTCGCATGCAGTCACGGTGTTCGTTGACATCAAATTCAGCTAGTACAGCGGAGCAGAAGGATGTCCAATTCGAGCACACATCTTTCATCTTAACCGATTGATACCAATGCGCTGCGTTGCCCAACAAGTGCAAGGACGCTGACATCACTTTGAAATTCTCTGGTATATTGTACAACAAGAAATACACCTTGCAATTATCCAACCAAATAAGAACATCGTCCCCATCAAAACATGGAAACTCCATCTTAGGCATCCAGGTTCTTCTACCACTACTCGAACCCTCATCTTTATGAGTGGGTGAACTTGGTACCTTAAGATTTTCCGGTGGGCGAAATTGTTGGCGCTGCGGTTGACTTGGAGGCGGTGGAGGAGGTGGTATCCCCTGAAGTTCCCACCGATGCAGGTGATGACGCTAGTAAGCCATCCCTTGGCGGCCCATCCATGAGCGGATCTTGAGCTTGAGGATTCCTTCAACACTCTCGCCACATTCACTTGCTCCTGATGAATTTCTCCCATGGAATTCAGCGATAGATCCACTTTGGTCTGGACTTGGTCGAGTCTAGATACCTGTTTGACGAACTTGGCGTCTAGGTCGTCGAGGCGTGCCTTGATAGTCTCGATTCCCTCCATCTGCTGTTGAATCAACCTCAACGCCTCGAACTCCTTCATGACCTTCTCCTCGAACGAGCCCATGATTTCCACCATGTGCCTGGTCTAAGCACTTGCCTTGAACAGAGCCGTCGTGACTCCCTCTGAATTTCCCGAACGCTGATCTCGGATTTACAGTAGATCGCTTGTGAGCAACCTACAACCGACCAGTCGATGTTACTGACAAATCTCGAGGTCGTGGAGTGCTGATCGGATCGTTTGAGGCTCTGATACCAACTTGTCGTGTCCATGCCGACGGATTTCTCCGCGGATTTGGGGCCAAGGTTCTGGCTTGAGGAAGAAGAAGATATAGGTGGAGAAATCAGACATACACTAGTTCATTCATTTTTTCGACACCTGTTACAACTCGTTCTGGGGCTTATAACTGCGCCCGGACACACCACTGGCCGACCTGTCCCAACAACCTTCCTCTAGATTAAGCCCACACACAGCCCACCTCCTTCAATTTGCGCTCTCCTGGCACAAGGCGTTCAACGACAGCGTAACTGCTGTGACAGATCAGCACTTAGTACGTCAACTGTGTGAACATATTGTCCTTGAGTTTGTACATGGGCACTTCTTCCTTTAGTCTTGGAGCTCTCTCTGAAATTTGACCCTCTGAATATACTCCTATCGCTACTATATGTATATAACCTTAATTATGTGTGATTTCTTTGGAACCTCTGAATATACTGCGTATACATCGTGCTAGACAGTCTTAAGTTCGAAACTCACTTTCTCCTATATATGAGCAGTGTCTAGTTTCTTCTAGACACTTTTTTTTTTTTAAATTTCTTTGGAGAACTGACCACAACAAGTTTAATAGTCGCTTGAAGAATAAAACGATGGCCCTCACTTTTGTAACAAGCATATTGCGGTAATTAGTACTTCCCCTTATATAATTATTGTTTTCTCATCTCAAGAAGAGAAGAATATCCATGAATTCCGGATCCCCTTTTCTCTTTTTTTCATAATTGATGATGATACTTCCAGTGTTAGCTGCTAGGAATATCTCCCATTATCCTCTCGTGATACTTTGTCGAGCTGGCCCAATGGGATGCCGGATAAGTAGGGTACCCATTTCGCCCTCTCTCCCTGAGATTGCTCCGGCTGCCTGCCCTCCCCGTGCAGCGACGAACGAAAAAGCGAGCACCCAAGCTCGGGCACGGTCGAATGAATACCAGCCACACGCCGGGCAATGGCCTCGGTGGTCACCCGCACAGCCTATCGCCATCCGACCTCACCCCCTCCCATCACCCGCCCACGCCACTATAGAACACGCGCACACCCCTAATCCCGAGCACGGAGCACCTCGTCACTCTCCCGCTCCACTTCCCAGATCCCCACTCATATTCCCCTAATACGCGTAGTGTCACCTTGCCACTTGCTCTCCGGGCTCTTGGACGCACTGACACACGCTCATATTTGGATTGACCTGTTTCCAAGGAGAGGATAGGAGGAGAGCTAAGCTGTAGCAATCTTGACAAGGAGGAGAGGCAATGGCGCTCTCGTCGACGTTCTCCCTCCCACGAGGCTTTCGCGGCGTGCTGCCTCAGGAACAGCATTTCGCTTCCTCCGTCGACCTCCATGCCCGGCCTCTCAAGGTTTGCACATGCTTCCTCTGCTCTCCTCTGCTCCTCCAGCCTTGTCCACGGTTGATTCCTATCGATTCAATTCCTGCTCATCTTCGTCGCAATTTGTAATCGTTGCTTCCGTCTGCCATGGCAAAATGCTGGGTCCGGTCGATCGGCTGCAGCCGAGGAGGAGGTCCTGCATTTCTGCGTCGCTGTCGGAGAGGGAGGCAGAGTACCACTCGCAGCGCCCGCCCACGCCGCTGCTGGACACGGTGAACTACCCCATCCACATGAAGAACCTGTCCCTCAAGGAGCTGCAGCAGCTCTCCGACGAGCTCCGCTCCGACGTGATCTTCCACGTCTCCAAGACCGGCGGCCACCTGGGCTCCAGCCTCGGCGTCGTCGAGCTCACCGTCGCGCTGCACTACGTCTTCAACACGCCACAGGACAAGCTCCTCTGGGACGTCGGCCACCAGGTAAACACAAACCCGACAAACAATGCACACTTGACTTTCAGAGATCGGGATAACGTGCCCGCGCCATGTGAAGGGGCTGCGAGGTTCAAGCTCTCGTTTAATCAATCAATCAATCAATCGACCCCCTTTTGTTTATTCCTGTGTGTGCTCGCACTGCAGTCGTATCCCCACAAGATCCTGACGGGGCGGCGTGACAAGATGCCGACGATGCGGCAGACGGACGGCCTGTCCGGCTTCATCAAGCGCTCCGAGAGCGAGTACGACAGCTTCGGCACCGGCCACAGCTCCACCACCATCTCCGCCGCCCTCGGTACAACAATCAGCTACTATTAGTCTCTGCATCCGATTGTGTGCATAGTTAATCAGCTCGTAAAATTCTATGACAGTTGATCAAGTGCGTGTGTGTGTATGCCTGATTGGCAGGGATGGCCGTCGGGAGGGACCTCAAGGGCGGCAAGAACAACGTGGTGGCGGTGATCGGCGACGGGGCCATGACGGCCGGGCAGGCCTACGAGGCCATGAACAACGCCGGGTACCTGGACTCCGACATGATCGTGATACTCAACGACAACAAGCAGGTGTCGCTGCCGACGGCGACGCTGGACGGGCCGGCGCCGCCCGTGGGCGCGCTCAGCGGCGCCCTCAGCAAGCTGCAGTCCAGCCGGCCGCTCAGGGAGCTCCGGGAGGTGGCCAAGGTATGGCCTCACAAGTCACAAATGTGTACACTGGATAGATAGTACGGCGTACGGGGGAAGGAACGTTGAATTGACCTACTGCTGCACAGTCAAATTCCACTGCGTAGTACTGTAGGTTCGTACAAAGGGACTCTAGTAAGTCGTCTGCACACGATGCAACTTTCAGACTTACATGAAAAAATAAATAAATTTCATAATTTGATCGGGAAAATGACAAGGAAATCAGCATCAATCAGCAACAGTTTTAAAATCGAAGCGAACGTGTCAGTGTCGCAGTGGGCGTACCTCACGATATATTTTTGTTCTTAAACTTTTGTATGATTATACGGTACATGCCAAAACCAGCTATTCAGAGTACAATGCACGCACGTATATATACTCTATCTATGCCATCACATAGCTATATCCACCAAAAATGGCGATGAAACCTAGAGAGTAGCATGTCCAGTACTGTCCACTAGCATTTTTGTCTCCAGCAAAACAGCTCAAGGGAAGGGCTGATCTTAACAAGCGACGTGGCTTAGTCTATGTTTTTCTTGACGTGGCTTAAGTGCTAGCCAGGCAGATTGAAAAACATCAGAGAGGGGCCAGGTACAGATTACAATAACCGTATCAAATCAGATCAAACCTGTCATCTACTATGTCAGTATTGTAGTGTCGTGCTAGTCATGTACTTCCTCGGTTTGCAAATATAAGATATTTTAAGTTTGTAAGCTAATGTAACTAGACGTCTTTTAATGTATAGATTCATTTAAACCAACACAGTAAAATTATGTCTATATACATTTGTTTTAAAAATATAAAACATCTTATGTTTCAAAACTAAGCGAATATGTACTTATTATTCTTTTAGCCCCCCACCCGCACCGTGGGAGCAAGGTCGAGGGGGTGCCTTAAGGAGAAGAAAAGCTATATCGTCAATGGTTTAGCGAAGATGTCAAAACCGGATACGTAGCAGCATTTGGGTCACTCTCTCGAGTGCAATGAAAATTCACTTCAATCTATTTGGTGTGAGCATAAAAAACTGGATATACCGCCAGATTAGTAGCACCAAAATTATCACACTAGAAAACAGGGGGCTGATCCTGATCTGCGTCAAGTCCTCAAAAAATGAGACTAAATCCATACGATCTCAGCAATAGCATTAGCAACAGACTTATACTACCTCCCTTTCACAATGTAAGACGTATAATCTTTTCCTAAAGTTTGACCAAATTTATAGAATAAATCAACAACATTTATAGGATAAAATAAATATGATATGAAAGTATATTGCAAGATCTATCTAATGATATAGAATTTGTATTATATATGTTGATATTTTTTTTTACAAACTTCATGTTGTTTGACTTTTGGAAAAGATTACAGGCCTTTCTTTTTTGAATAGAGGTAGTACCCAGACTCCATACTTGAGCGAGAGATTGTTGCTTGTTTATGAGAACACCATGCAATCAAATTACCACCATAAAAAATAGCATGTCCCCTGGTTGAGCGCATGTCATCGACATTCCCTGCACAGTCAGCATCCGAAAAAGAAAAGAGGAGGCATGATGAAGACGACCGCAGCTAAAGGCCATACGAAATAGTAGACCAAATATTAAAAGTATACGCTTAACATATGCCTAGTGAACGGTAGTTTGTGCATGAAGAAATTGGCAAACATGATTGACTCCAAAGTGATATGTCTGGATGAGCGATAGTTAGATACTGAAGAGTACCAACAATACTTTTATACTGTGTGACATCCTATGGAGGAAGAGCATCGCCATCAAGAGAGATATCAGTGATATGCCTCTGCTGAGTAAGATTGAGGCAACGAGCAGATCAACGAACCTCAAGACCAAGGAAAAAGTGAAGATCACCTAAATATGTAGAATCAACTATTGGTCATGTGTGATTTTTGTAGGAGTGCCAGCAGAGCTGGGAATTGAATCAACTGGGAGATCCGCAAAAGAAAAATAGTTTTCAACAAATACGATATCGTCAGAGATATAGACTCGATTAGATGCAACATTCAAGCACTTGTACCCTTTATGGAGGGAGCTATAGCCAATAAAAACACATTTTTAGAGCGGAATTCTAATTTGCACGAGTTGTATGGTCGAAGATGAGGCCAACATGCATACAAGACATTCTAGTTATGTTTGCATGTTAATGACTAAAATCAGTATGCAGATGTCTAATAGATCCATCATGTGAGACCACATCATCTAAATTATTTTAACAGTTAGATCTCAAATTAGTGGCTTTTATCCAATGCAAGATTATTGATTATGTAACCATGTGGTTTCGTCTGTCACAGTTTATATATAGAGAAGAAAGTGTCTGTAGTTGACATAGTTTATATAGAGAGAAGAAAGTGTCTATAGTTTTCCCTTTAAACAACATGGACTCTCCTAATTGATTAATCAAGCTAAGATTTTTTATATATACTCATTAGATATTATAGTATCATAGGAAGGGTCCACGGTTAAATAAGGAAGGAAACGGAATGAGTCCAAGTTAGATAAGAAAGAAAATAGAAGTTCATGTTTAATATGACGTCATGCTTATATTTTTCTTCATCTTCGCTAGATGCTCTTTCATTACGCTCCGATGTTATTTTTCTCGCCGAGAGGTTCTACATGGGATGGATGAAGATATGCTACGGGTCTTTCATAAAAAAAGGAAGAACAATCTGCCCTACACCTAGAATAGATAGACTTTGACCCTTTGAAAAAGTGAGGATTTTTTATAACTCTTTTATACGTCTCCGTACACATGAGAAGGATGTGTTCAAACATGTCTCAGCTTAATGTCTTTTGCTGAAACTAAATAACATCATATTCCATACTTTTTAGAACATCTAGATTTTCATTTATGCAATCATGCATAACAATTGTGTTTTTTAGTTGCACTTGACGCTTACTTTATATTATTTGATCGTTGATCCTAGTATAATTAAAACTATGGAATACTTAACGAGTTGATAGTATATATGAGAGACCATAGCTTATTTTGAATCGAGTTTGACATCATATCAGTACATGAAATAAAAGTATGCAAATTAGAAAATCAATCATTTGTACTACTTTTGCAATGAGTGGGTTATATCAACAAATTAGAGTTCAGGTAATAAACCAATTGGTTGTATACAATCAATTTTGTCCATCGCGGGTAGCTTTAGATTAATTTGAACACTTTGTTGTGACATGTTAGTAGAATATGGAAGGAAATTAGCCGATTATTGCTAATAATGAGTCAGTAAACTTTAAAGGTTAAAAAACTAGTGAAACAATATCATTTAAAATAGCATTGGTGCATAGGCAATAGTGAAGTTCCTAGATTTGTGCAATCAAGCAAAGCATTAAAATTAATTGCAATTATCATATCAAAAAGTAAAACATTGGTAATATAAACGCTAATGAAATTTGGTAATTCTTTATTTGGTGTTGGAGTGCTAAAATTTATATATCAATATTTCTTTACATTGTCTTTAATTGATTTTATTTTTACTAAGAGGTAATACATTAATTATGTTGCTAATAATAGTAGTTGTAATAACAATAATAGTAATAATCATGTAATCACATTGAAGTTGGTTGCGCATATAGTATAAGTTGTGTTTACAATTTAGTTTAGATATCGTGGCACTTGGTTCTATATACTAAACATTGAGTGCTTACATATTATAATTTTATCAAAAGGTCAAATTTACATTGGATTGTGAGTTATGAGATTACATCTTGAATTAGTCAAATATTTTGTATGTTGGGGAGGAGGGTGAGTGAGTTTTATATTTTCCCTAAACTGGTTAGCTTAAGACAAGGTGGAAATACAAATTACAGGTTACTCCCTCGCTTTTACAATAAGTGTTCCTAAGTCACGGGGAGTCTGTTCCAAAACACTCCCTTGGTTCAAAACCAAATGTTTTCGTCTTTTTTATAACACATGTATCTAAAAGCTTTTTAGTGTATAGTTTCAGAGCAAAATGAGTGAACCTACACACTCAAGATGTCTAGATACACGTGTTTCATAAAAAAGCTAAAACATTTTATATTTTGAAACGAAGGGAGTATATATCCATCGAGGAATCAACATCATAATTCCTATTACACTTCCTTAAACGGTTGAAAATTGGTTAGAATATTATAGTATTTAAATTTATAGAATATGAATGCCTACAAGATTTCAATGACTCTTTTATTTAGGTGTTCTTATATGTGTGATTAGTAGTCAATAATATTTAATAATTAAATGAGGTGTGTAGCCATTAATGACATATAATAATGATGTGTGGTTTAATCATGTTTGCAATTTATTGCAAGTGTAATCGTAAAAGCAACGGTAAACTGTTCATCTTAAAGATTTGATTTGCTACAAGAGAGGTACATGAACAAGAAATAGTGAAAGCAAGAGATATATTTGCTACAAGAGAGGTACATGAACAAAGTAATTAGATTATTGAAAAATTCTATAAAAGTGCACCCAATTAGGAATGAAAAAATACTTGACGACTCAAAATAGCTTACTTATTTTAACACTAAATAAACACTACATGATTTCTAAACACCATGGAAATATAATACGATATACATACGAGATCTATCATCTTTAGTGTCATATTTTAACTAACTCGATGATTATTTGTATAGGAAGCAAAGATGATTGAAGATGTAGTTGTCATATTTCATTTGCATACTATATTGGGTGGTTAAGAAATCATGGCATGTCTCATAGCAGTGTGATATAATATGCACATCAAGATTATAAATAATTAAAGAGCAATGAGAATAAATAATTAAAGAGTACATATGCTTGCGAGGGCCGCCTTGGTAGTTCGATTAATAAGATAACATGCCGAGAATGCATCACTCCAAAAATGGAGGGAAAGTGAGGCATGAGCAAGAAGGGTGAGACCTGTCTCGAGGATGTGATTGTGTTTGCTTCAGTGGTGCTGTTTTATTGGTGAGTGTAAGGGCATGAGACACGATGATTAATACCGAGTTTCTGAAAGAAGGGATGGAGTTTGACATACTCCCCACCCTAGTCATTATGCGTGTGGATGTTTTTTCTATTAAGAAAACATTCAATATATTGTTGAAATTCCAGAAACACTTTGAAAACATAAGTTTACGCTTCAATAGATACGGAGTACCAAATATCAGATCAAACCTGGTCGCTCTCCATCTATATGTCAATATTCTAGAAGTCCTAATCACGTATGCTGTCGTGCTAGTCACGTAGTACATGGTTTATCACAGACACGAGTGTGACTGTTTCCTAATCGTAGATTTGACTCGAATGATAATTTATCTTCACTTCAGATCCGATACATAGACATACCCAGCAAAAAACATGATGACAGTTCAAACTGATTAACCTCACTGGGCTGGGCCAGTCAGATTTCACGGAACGAGGGGTGTAACCGGCGTTCTTTCGAAACTGGGCCGAGTAAGGCCTACTACATATTTAACTCTGACTCGTTTGTATTGAGTATTGACCCGCGTGTTTTGCTGATCAGGGAGTGACGAAGCAAATCGGCGGGTCTGTGCACGAGATAGCGGCGAAGGTGGACGAGTACGCCCGCGGCATGATCAGCGGCTCCGGGTCGTCCCTCTTCGAGGAGCTCGGGCTCTACTACATCGGCCCCGTCGACGGCCACAACATCGACGACCTCATCACCATCCTCCGGGAGGTCAAGGGCACCAAGACCACCGGCCCCGTGCTCATCCACGTCATCACCGAGAAAGGCCGCGGCTACCCCTACGCCGAGCGAGCCTCCGACAAGTACCACGGTAACATATCCTGCATTGACTGGATCATACATATATATGCGGGGAATTTTGGGAGTAGCTATATAATTGGCGTGATCGGTGTTGCAGGTGTGGCCAAGTTCGATCCGGCGACGGGGAAGCAGTTCAAGTCCCCGGCCAAGACGATGTCCTACACCAACTACTTCGCGGAGGCGCTGATCGCCGAGGCGGAGCAGGACAGCAAGATCGTGGCCATCCACGCGGCCATGGGCGGCGGCACGGGGCTCAACTACTTCCTCCGCCGCTTCCCGAACCGGTGCTTCGACGTGGGGATCGCGGAGCAGCACGCCGTCACCTTCGCCGCGGGATTGGCCTGCGAGGGGCTCAAGCCCTTCTGCGCCATCTACTCCTCGTTCCTGCAGAGAGGCTACGACCAGGTCGTGCACGACGTGGACCTCCAGAAGCTTCCCGTGAGGTTCGCCATGGACAGGGCCGGGCTGGTGGGCGCCGACGGGCCGACCCACTGCGGGGCCTTCGACGTGACGTTCATGGCGTGCCTCCCCAACATGGTCGTCATGGCCCCGTCCGACGAGGCCGAGCTGCTGAACATGGTCGCCACCGCCGCCGCCATCGACGACCGCCCCTCCTGCTTCCGGTACCCGAGAGGCAACGGCATCGGCGTGCCGTTGCCCGAAAACTACAAAGGCATTCCCATCGAGGTGCGTGTCGATGTCAACTTCATAATAACTCAACTGAAGATTGTGTGTACCCGACTGACGACTGATCGACTGTCAATATGTTCCGCAGGTGGGCAAAGGGAGGATCATGATCGAGGGTGAGAGGGTGGCTCTGCTGGGGTACGGGTCGGCGGTGCAGTACTGCATGGCGGCGTCGTCCATCGTGGAGCAGCACGGCCTCAGAGTGACCGTCGCCGACGGCAGGTTCTGCAAGCCGTTGGACCACGCCCTCATCAGGCGCCTCGCCAAGTCCCACGAGGTGATCATCACCGTCGAGGAAGGGTCCATCGGCGGCTTCGGCTCGCACGTAGCCCAGTTCATGGCCCTGGATGGCCTTCTCGACGGCAAACTTAAGGTAACCAAGACAAGTACAGTACAGAACCCTGTAAGTGTAACGCTGTAACGCTGATGGCTTCAGTGTAGTACTGTACTGATGATGTGTTTGGATGGTGCAGTGGCGGCCGGTTGTGCTTCCCGACAGGTACATCGACCACGGATCACCGGCCGATCAGCTGGCGGAGGCCGGGCTGACGCCGTCGCACATCGCCGCCACGGTGTTCAACATCCTGGGGCAGGCGAGGGAGGCCCTCGCCATCATGACGGTGCAGAATGTCTAGAGCCCAGTGTGCAGTGCGGTGCCGCCTATAGAGAACCTTGTACATTTTGGTCGTTTAGATGATTCAGAGGGATTATTAGTAGGCGTCAGAAAACCAAGGGATCCTGATCAGGGGAAACACGTTACAGTTTTCCTTCTTTGCTCTGACGTTGAGGTACATGGTTATTAATTGTTCGTGTGGAGTGGACTAGTGTGTTGTGTTTGTATCTATGAAATGAAATGAGATGGTGTATGTTGGTTGATAGATTCCTGAAGATTAAGCATACTCTGTATATGTACCCTGCGCATGCAGGGAGTATAGGCCAGTGTGGCACTGGGGAAGCCATACGTGGCGTACCGATGAAACTCCAATGCCGGCTTGTTACATTCAAGCAGCGATAGGAGCAAGAGCAGCATGACAAGACTGTTACTCGATTCAAGGCACTGAACGGCAAACACATGCAAACCGATAATGTTGGCTTAAATCTCTCCACATGGACAATTCAAAAAAAAAAAAATCTCTCCACATGGTAGTATGTTGCTAGTCTAGCCACGGTCCACAATCTTTTTCGATAAAGAGATTCTGTTGATATCACGAAGACAACCGGCCTCTCCAACAAGAAGATGTTAAAAGACATCAAGGATGCAATCAAGAAAAAAATAAAAAAGAGAGAAATATATAACAAAAATCCCTTTGCGACAATGAACACTCGCCCAACAATAGCACTCTAATGACATCTCCACCGGGTCGACTCACTCGACCACCTCATGTCCGAACTGGTCCAAACGGACAAGAGACGCAACCCAGCGGCGCGATCCAAATGGACCGAGCATCTAGGACCGGTCCGCAACGACCCATTTCCAGTCCAAATTGTGGTTGGCTTTGCGTTGGACAGGACAGCGCGCGTGCTAGTGGATAGACAAAGCACTTGCCCCTAATCGACATCCACCTTCCCCCCGTGTGCCGCCACTCCCTAGTGACACCGTCGTTAGCCTGTTTCTGACCACCCCCTGTGGTGGACACATCATCGGACTCCGACTCCGACGGTAAAAGGAAGTTGTTGATGGTCGCAACCACCCTTATCCACGACAACGCTGAGAGCTGTAGGGTTCGCAGCATAGAAAACAAAAATTTTCCTACGATGTGAACTATATACCAAGATCTATCTACTAGATACAAACAACGGGCGGATGTATATCCGTAGAGAACATACCCTTGAAGAACGACAAAGCTTAACGAGTTCAACTCGTGGTTGATGTAGACGATCTCTTGCCGATCTCAAGATCGACAGGAAGTCCTAGCGCCGCAAATCAGCAGCGCATCCGTGCTCGCACACACGTTCGAGGCACCGAGCAACCTCCGCCTCCTCGCTCCAGCGATGCAGCGGAAGCACAACTCTTTCTTGCCGAATAGCCACCGGGAACATGTATCTCGCTAGTCCGAGACCATGGGGGATAAATTCTAGAGGGGAGAGAGATCCTTCACGAGGAGGTGTGAGAGACAAGTGAGGAGGGGGGCTCCTTTTATAGGAGGAGGGGGGAACCCCAAGGGGGTGGCCGGCGCATGGGGGCTGCCCCCTTGCCCTCCCCTCTTCATGAGTGGACACTCCACTCACAAATCTCCTTTAAAATCCCTCCACTCAAAAGTCCACTCAAATTCCCATTAAATTTCCACCAAATTTAATGCAAACTCTCATTAAATAAAACTCTTTTATTTTATTCAGAATTTTGTCAATTACTTTAATGACAAACATTCACAAATAACCCCTTTCTAGAATTCTATTTCACATGCATAACCACTTTATGCAATTTCACCCGAAAACCTGTTTCGGTATCTAGTGAAATAAATTCCTGCGCTTGTTCATTCTTTCGGCATGAAACATTTGCTCCAATTGGATGTCGGTGTCTCTTAAGTGTGTCACCCTACGGTTCGTGAATAATGTGGACATGATCGAGACCCCTCTCGGATCAATAATCAGAAGCGGGATCTGGAGACCCATACTGACTCCCACACATTCAACGATGACTTTCTTGTGATCGTCGGAACCTTTTACGCTAGTATCTTAATCCCTTTGTTTCACGATATATTACATGTCCGATATTCGATCATCGGTATCTCCATACCTAGTTTGATCTCGTTACCGACATGCACTCTTTTCTCGTTCCTGTGATATAACATTCTAGTGATCAAATCACTTGCTTGCAAGCTAATCAATGTGATATCACCGAGAGGGCCCAGAGTATATCTATCCGTCATCGGGATGAACAAATTCCACTCTCGATCCATGAGCCTCAACATAACACTTTATTAGTTCTGAATCCATCTTTATAATCACCCTGTTACGGTGTGACGTTTGATGTTATCAAGAAACTCTTCCGGTGTTAGTGATTGACATGATCTCATGGTCTAAGGATTAGGATCACTTCGTAAGTTGTTATAGCAATATAAACTCAATGACTTTGATCGTAATGCTATACTTCGGATGAATGTTCATCACACCATTACACTAATGTTGTGATCCCGTTATTAACAACATCCAATGTCCATGATCAGGAAACCTTGATCATCTTGTTAATCAACGAGCTAGTTTATGAGAGAGGCATAACTAGGAACTTTCTGTTTGTTTATTAAACACACATGTATTAACGTTTCCGTATTAATACAATTATAGCATGCAAAATAAACATCTATCATATACTTGGAATACACATAATAAACACTTTATTATTGCCTCTCAGGGCATATTCCCTTCAGTCTCCCACTTGCACTAGAGACAATAATCTAGTTACATAGTGATAAATCTAACACCCATTGAGTTCTGGTGTTGATCATGTTTTGCTCTAGGGACAGTTTTAGTCAACGGATCTGCTACATTGAGATCCGTATGTACTTTACAAATCTTTATATCTCCATCCTTGACATGCTCGCGGATGGAGTGAAACCGACGCTTAATATGCTTGGAATGCTTGTGAGACCTTGGCTCTTTGGCATTGGCAATGGCACCATTGTTGTCACAATAGATCACCATTGGGTCCAACGCGTTTGCCACCACTCCTAGTTCGGATATGAACTCCTTCATCCAAACTGCTTCCTGAGCCGCTTCTGAAGCAGCAACATATTCGGCCTCCGTTGTTGATCCCGCTACCACAGGTTGTTTGGAGCTCCTCCAACTAACCGCTCCGCCATTCATGAGAAATACGTATCCGGATTGAGACTTAGAGTCATCCGGATCGGTGTCAAAGCTAGCGTCGACATAACACTTAGCGACGAGCTCTTCTTCACCTCCGTATACAAGAAACATATCCTTAGTTCTTCGTAAGTACTTAAGGATATTCTTGACCGCTATCCAGTGTTCCGAACCTGGATCCGATTGGTACCTACTAGTCAAACTAATAGCATGTGCCACATCCGGTCTTGTACATAGCATGGCGTACATTATAGAGCCTATGGCTGAAGCATAGGGGACTTTGTCCATTATCTCTCTTTCTTCCGCCGAAGCCGAACTTTGAGTCTTACTCAATGTCTTGCCTTGCAACATAGGTAAGAACCCCTTCTTACTTCCGTCCATTTTAAACTTCTTTAAAATCTTATCAAGGTATGTACTTTGCGATAGCCCTATTAGGCGCCTAGATCTATCTCTATAGATCTTTATGCCTAATATGTATGACGCTTCACCTAGGTCCTTCATTGAAAATTTGCTGTTTAGATAACTTTTAACACTGTTTAAAAGATCTATATCATTTCCGATCAATAATATGTCATCCACATATAATATCAGAAATGCCACATTGCTCCCACTCACTTTCTTGTAAATACAAGCTTCTCCATAAGTTTGGACAAATCCAAACTCTTTGATCACATCATCAAAGCGGAGATTCCAACTTCGTGATGCTTGCTTCAATCCATAGATGGATCGCTGAAGCTTGCACACCTTGTTAGCATCCTTAGGATCGACAAAACCCTTTGGTTGTATCATATACAACTCTTCTTCAATATTACCATTGAGAAACGCGGTTTTGACATCCATCTTCCATATCTCATAATCGAAATATGCAGCAATTGCTAACATAATCCTAACTGACTTTAGCATCGCTACGGGAGAGAAAGTCTCATCGTAGTCAACTCCTTGAATTTGTCGAAACCCCTTTGCGACAAGTCGAGCTTTATAGACGGTCACATTACCATCAACATCAGTTTTCCTTTTGAAAATCCATTTGTTCTCCACGGCCTTTCGGTCGTGAGGTAATTCCACCAAGTTCCAAACTTGATTTTCATACATGGATTCCATCTCGGATTTCATGGCTTCTAACCATTTGTTGGAATCCGGGCTCATCATCGCTTCTTCATACGTCGCAGGGTCATCATTTTCATCAACCATGAAATTCATGACAGGATTTCCGTACAGCTCGGGAGCTGCACGCGTCCTGTTTGACCTGCGAGGTTCGGTAGTACTCTCTTTCGGAGTTTCATGATCATTATCATTAGTTCCCTCTTCAACAGGTGGAGCCAACTCCGGAACAACTTCCGGCGCTGCGCTACTCGCCATACTTTAAGAGAAGGTTCCACAACCTCTTCGAGTTCTACCTTCCGACTACTCACACCTTTCGCGAGAAACTCTTTCTCTAGAAAGGATCCATTCTTGGCAACAAAAACCTTGCCCTCGGATCTGTGATAGAAGGAATACCCTATAGTTTCTTTAGGGTATCCTATGAAGACGCATTTTTCCGCTTTGGGTTCGAGTTTATCCGGTTGAAGTTTCTTCACATAAACATCGCATCCCCAAACTTTAAGAAATGACAGCTTAGGTTTGTTTCCAAACCACAATTCATACGGTGTCTTTTCAACGGATTTAGATGGTGCCCGATTTAAAGTGAATGCAGCAGTTTCTAGTGCATAACCCCAAAATGACAACGGCAAGTCCGTCAGAGACATCATAGATCGAACCATATCCAATAAAGTACGATTATGACGTTCCGACACACCATTTCTCTGTGGTGTTTTGGCAGGTGTGAGTTGTGAAACAATTCCACACTCTTTCATGTGAGTGCTAAACTCGTAACTTAGATACTCACATCCACGGTCGGACCGTAGAAGTTTGATCTTTCTATTATGATGATTTGCCACTTCATTGTGAAATTATTTGAATTTTCAAAGGTTTCAGACTTGTGTTTCATCAAGTAGATATAACCGTATCTACTCAAATCATCCGTGAAAGTAACAAAATAACGATATCCACCTCGCGCCGACACACTCATTGGACCACATACATCAGAATGTATGATTTCCAATAAATCTGTCGCCCGTTCCATTGAACCGGAAAACGGCGTTCTAGTCATCTTTCCCATAAGGCATGGCTCACATGTATCAAATGATTCATAATCAAGTGATTCCAAAAGTCCATCTGAATGGAGCTTCTTCATGCATTTAACGCCAATATGACCTAGACGGCAGTGCCACATATATGCGGATATATCATCATTAAGTTTAATCCTTTTAGCATCAACATTATGAATATGTGTAACATTATCATCGAGATCTAATAGAAATAAACCATTCATCATCGGTGCATGACCATAAAAGATTTCATTCATATAAATGGAACAACCATTGTTCTCGGATTTAAATGAATAACCACTTCGCATCAAACACGATCCAGATACAATGTTCATGCTCAGTGCAGGCACCAGATAACATTTATTCAAGTTTATAACTAATCCCGACGGCAAGTGGAGAGGCAGCGTTCCGACGGCGATCACATCAACGCTTGATCCATTGCCGACACGCATCTTGACCTCACCCCTTGCTAGCGGTCGCTTGTTCCGCAGCCCCTGATTCGAGTTACAAATATTAGCAACTGAACCGGTATCAAATACCCAGGTGCTACTGCGAGCACTAGTCAAGTACACATCAATAACATGTATATCATATATACCTTTGTTTGCCTTGCCGGCCTTCTTGTCTGCCAGATACTTGGGGCAGTTGCGCTTCCAGTGGCCAGTCCTCTTACAATAGTAGCACTCGGAATCAGACTTAGGTCCAACTCGGGGTTTCTTTTCAGGCGCGGCAACAGGCTTGCCGCCCTTACTTCCTTTCCGTTTTCCCTTCTTGTCTTTCTTGAAACCAGTGTTCCTATTGATCATCAACACTTGATGTTCCTTTTTGATCTCCACTTCTGCAGTTTTAAGCATTGACAGAAGCTCGGGGAGAGACTTCTTCATGCCTTGCATATTATAGTTCATCACGAAGCTCTTATAGCTAGGCGACAGAGACTGCAGAACACGATGGATGCCTAAGTCAATGGGAATCGATATTCCCAAGGACACAAGCTTATCGGCGTAACCCGACATCTTGAGTACATGCTCACTAACGGAGCTGTGCTCTTCCATCATGCAGCTAAAGAACTTTTCTGAAGCGTTGTAGCTCTCTACAGCAGCATGTGTGTCGAAAATCATTTTCAACTCACCCATTGTATCAAATGCATTGCCGTTTTCGAAATGCTTTCGAAGTTCCGGCTCTAGCCCATACAATATGCCGCAATGAACTAAGTTGTGGTCCTCCTGACGAGTCTGATAGACATTCTTCTCCTCGTCAGGGGAATCATCAAAAGATGGGGGGCCTAACGGCGCTTCTAGCACATATTGCTTTTGTGCAGCAGAGAGGAGAATCCTCAAATTCATGGCCCATTCGGTAAAGTTGCTACCGTTCGTTGCTAGTTTCTATTTCTCCATGAACACATTGAAATTAAAAGCAGGTGGTGCCATCTACAACAGAATTTGTAAAGTTTAGACTAAGTATATGATAGATTGAGTTCAACTAATCTATATTACGAATGAACTCCCACTCAAAAACGACATCCCTCGTGCCTTTTTGGTGATTACATGAACCAAATCCACTACACCAAGTCCGATCATCACGTGAGTCGGTATAGCTTCAAAGGCGAGCATCAAATGGGCATCATATCAACTATATGACTCATGCTTAAACTTTCGGTCCGTGTTCCGAGGCCATGTCTGTACATGCTAGGCTCGCCAAGTTAGAACCTTAGTATTCGCGTGTGTAACTGTTTTACACCCGAAATATGGTCGTGGATCCAAGAACACCCGATCATCACGTGATGTCTTGGAGCGACGAAAACATAATCGGTGCATACTAAATGAAGAACACATTCTTATCTTGATATTTAAATGAGGGATCATCTTATTATGCTAACAAAGCGCTAAACAAGCAATATAAGATGCTATCAAACATCATATGTTTATTAGTGAAATTATATGGTTCCCGCAGATGATCTCTATCATGTGCATCGTGGTATGATCACTATCATACCTATATGTGTAAATCCAAGGTCTATGGATTTTACACGCTATGTGTGTTGTAAGAGTATCATCTCATACTTCTACTTACAACACTACCATATCATAACACTAGCCCAGCAACAATCTAAACTAGACGCCTCTAATTTATCCATTGCAAGTTTTACGTGGCTTAGGGCTTTCGAGATAGAACCGTTCTTACCTACGAACATGAACCACAACGAGGATAATAAAATTGTTGACAACTCGCTTGCAAAATAGATATTGACTATAGTAGGAGAGACAGACACCCGCTAGCCACTTATGCAAACTAGTTGCATGTCAAGCGTGGAACAGGTCTCATGTGCGAGGACATGTAAAGTTTGTCCGGGCCGCTTCATCCCACTATGCCACCAATATCCAAAATTACAACAAAGGAGCAACAACATGATCATCATCGCCCACATACTCATATGTGTACTACCCGTGTAAAGTATCTACGCATAGATCCGGCTCTGATACCACTGTAGGGTTCGCAGCATAGAAAACAAAAATTTTCCTACGATGTGAACTATATACCAAGATCTATCTACTAGATACAAACAACGGGCGGATGTATATCCGTAGAGAACATACCCTTGAAGACCGACAAAGCTTAACGAGTTCAACTCGTGGTTGATGTAGACGATCTCTTGCCGATCTCAAGATCGAGAGGAAGTCCTAGCGCCGCAAATCAGCAGCGCATCCGTGCTCGCACACACGTTCGAGGCACCGAGCAACCTCCGCCTCCTCGCTCCAGCGATGCAGCGGAAGCACAACTCTTTCTTGCCGAATAGCCACCGGGAACATGTATCTCGCTAGTCCGAGACCATGGGGGATAAATTCTAGAGGGGGAGAGAGATCCTTCACGAGGAGGTGTGAGAGACAAGTGAGGAGGGGGGCTCCTTTTATAGGAGGAGGGGGGGAACCCCAAGGGGGTGGCCGGCGCATGGGGGATGCCCCCTTGCCCTCCCCTCTTCATGTGGGTGGACACTCCACTCACAAATCTCCTTTAAAATCCCTCCACTCAAAAGTCCACTCAAATTCCCATTAAATTTCCACCAAATTTAATGCAAACTCTCATTAAATAAAACTCTTTTATTTTATTCAGAATTTTGTCAATTACTTTAATGACAAACATTCACAAATAACCCCTTGCTAGAATTCTATTTCACATGCATAACCACTTTATGCAATTTCACCCGAAAACCTGTTTCGGTATCTAGTGAAATAAATTCCTGCGCTTGTTCATTCTTTCGGCATGAAACATTTGCTCCAATTGGATGTCGGTGTCTCTTAAGTGTGTCACCCTACGGTTCGTGAATAATGCGGACATGATCGAGACCCCTCTCGGATCAATAATCAGAAGCGGGATCTGGAGACCCATACTGACTCCCACACATTCAACGATGACTTTCTTGTGATCGTCAGAACCTTTTACGCTAGTATCTTAATCCCTTTGTTTCACGATATATTACATGCCCGATATTCGATCATCGGTATCTCCATACCTAGTTTGATCTCGTTACCGACATGCACTCTTTTGTCGTTCCTGTGATATAACATTCTAGTGATCAAATCACTTGCTTGCAAGCTAATCAATGTGATATCACCGAGAGGGCCCAGAGTATATCTATCCGTCATCGGGATGAACAAATTCCACTCTCGATCCATGAGCCTCAACATAACACTTTATTAGTTCTGAATCCATCTTTATAATCACCCTGTTACGGTGTGACGTTTGATGTTATCAAGAAACTCTTCCGGTGTTAGTGATTGACATGATCTCATGGTCTAAGGATTAGGATCACTTCGTAAGTTGTTATAGCAATATAAACTCAATGACTTTGATCGTAATGCTATACTTCGGATGAATGTTCATCACACCATTACACTAATGTTGTGATCCCGTTATTAACAACATCCAATGTCCATGATCAGGAAACCTTGATCATCTTGTTAATCAACGAGCTAGTTTATGAGAGAGGCATAACTAGGAACTTTCTGTTTGTTTATTAAACACACATGTATTAACGTTTCCGTATTAATACAATTATAGCATGCAAAATAAACATCTATCATATACTTGGAATACACATAATAAACACTTTATTATTGCCTCTCAGGGCATATTCCCTTCAAGAGCATGCAACCCATCTGCCAAGGCTCGGTAAAGGCACGCAAGGCCAACTTGAAGCTTGATTGAGAAGGTGTCCATGAACGGTTGTAGAAGGACTACTTTATCCTACGGGACCGCTATACCTAGAGCATACATTTCGTCTTTGCTTTCGGATGTCAAGGAGTTTGTTCTTGAAAATTCTCGATGGCGTGAGGGAGTTCTATTTGTACTTCGAATGCAAGAACGATTGCGCTGGTAAGATTGGCTTAACTCCTTATCAGAAATGTTGAAAGGGCATTTACTGTCATAATAACTTTTGGTGTTCGTTAACAACAAGTAGATCATTTTACAGTTTGTTACTGTCTACAGGTGGTTATAATGCTAAGTGAAAAGGACCCTCACACTATGGAAAGATTCCTGCAAGTTTGACATGTTTCTGGAAATTCCAGACCGGAGTTTCCGCAGGAGTCCCCGGTGGAGACATCAGGATTCTGGCTGGGACAGTCTGTAAGGGGGTTCGAAGCAAGGTTCGGAGACTACTGCGGAGTCTCTGGTGTGAGCCTCAGACCGGAGTCTCCGGCCCACTTGGCTCACGGAAGGGCTCGGTCAATCAGAACATTGGTCCAGAGGCTGGTCCGGAGATCGACCGGAATCTCCGGTGTAGAACGGAGTCTCCGATGTGCATGCTAGAGTCTCCGGTCTGACTTTTCTCCAACAGTCAGAAAACGGTTCGTGGAGGGGGGATGCTTATAAATAGGGGACCTTATCCCCTTCCTCCAGCTGCTCGACCCACTCAAGAACACTACCTTCATTAGAGCCACCAAATCAACAAGATCTCTTCATCCAACCATCTGAAGTCATTGATATTTGGAGAATCGAAGGAGGAGGCCTTGATCTACAGCTTCACCAAGAGAGATCTTCATTACCCCCTCATTTACTTGAGGGCCCCCATGCTCTAGTGTTTCTTTGGAAACCCTAGCTTTGATTTGGTTCTTACAAGCTTGTCTTTGATTGTTTTGGCAGCTTGATTGTATTTGGAAGCCTCCAATTAAGTTGTGGATGTGTGGCTCGAACTCGTTGTAAAGGTGCCGGCTTCCACCTCGAAGGTTGCCGATATAGTGGAAGGTGAATCGAACCCCTTGGGGTGAGGTTCATTGGAGAACAAGGGAGGTCTCTCGTGGCATTGGTGGTTTGAAACCACCCCCTCTCCAAACGTAGACGCACTTCCCCTTAGAAGGAAGGAACTACGGGAAACAAATCCTTGTGTCTCCGTGTCCACCACTTTGGTTACTTCTATACTTTACCATTATTTACTTACTTGTTCTTGCTTAGTGTTGTGCTAGTTAATGCTTGTTTGACATATAGGTAAATTCACCTTAGTTGCATAATCTAGAGAATTTACCTTTCTTGTCAAACCCTAATTTGAAAAAGAAGAAAATTTGAAGTAGCACCTATTCACCCCCCCTCTAGGTGCCCATATGATTCTTTCAATTGGTATCAGAGCCTCGGCTCTTTATTCGGGCTTTACCGCCTAAGAGTATATGGGTAGCAAAGAAGGGGAAGTGGATGGTGAGTCTACCGCCTCGGTGACCATGGAGGATCTCAATAACTTGGAAACAAGATTGAGCTCCACCTTGGGCAACGAGATCAAACAATTGCACAAGCTACTTGAGCAACTTGTTAAATATAAAGGTGGCTCATCATCCCATTCTCCTCAAGAGGAACTTCCACCATTACCTAAAGGGAATGCCCCGACATCACCCATGGGTAAGGTGGTGGGGGATAATCACGACAACACTAATTCCTCCACAAAAAGGGATGGTGGGAAGGGAGAGCACCATGACTCTCATGGATGGTACACTCCCGACCCCCCTATCCCTCACCCTCATATAAACAATAGAGGAAACCCACCAAAACTAGAGGCATGTACTTTTTCTCAATGGCAATCTCTAATGAAAACTCATGTGCACCGCTCTTGCATTAAACTATGGAACATCATTGAACAAGGACTCTATATTGGGGGTCCAAACAACTTGACAAGAAGGGAAGTTGTCAATAGTCAACTCAATGCCACCACCTTGCACATGATTCAATAAGGATTGGGTACAAAGGATTACCCACACATTGAGCACCTCAACACTGCCAAGGAAGCTTGGGATGCTCTCACAGTGTTGTTTGTTGGGAATGAGAGCATGAGAAGGAATCGGTATGATGCACTAAGCAATGAAGCCGAAGGCTTCTATATGAAGGAAGGTGAAGATCATGAAGACATGTATCGTAGGCTCAAGACCACCGCCACCGCTTTTAGAAATGTGGGTGCCTCACATGTGGATGATGCTTGGATAAAAAGGAAATATGTGAGTGCAATCATGCCCTTTGAGCCCACCGACTTGAAGAGCCTACAATGAAGACATAATTACCACCTCATGAACTCCAATGAAGTTATGCAAGAGATGGCCTCTTTCAAGGTTGCCGCCAAGAATGCCAAAGATGCCCGTGCTCGAGCCCTTGGAATGAGAAATTTTTTCAACCTTGCATTGAAGGCCAAAGTTGTGGAACATGGGGATTAAGATGATAGTGATGAAGGCCTCTCCATGAGCCACCCCAATGATGTCAAGATTTCTCATGGTGAATATATGGCCTTCTATGCAAAGAACTTTTGGGAAGAACCCCGCCAAGTCCAAGATGGAAATGCAACGAAGAAGCAACCCAAATGGAAGAAGAGAAAATGTCACTAAATTGAGAACTTGTTTCAATTGTGGTGACCGCTATCACTTTGTGGCGGGTTGTCCCTATGAGAAGAGAGAAGATCATGGGGGTAAACTTGTGTTGAAGAAAACTTCCAAAGCTCCTTACAAGAAACCCTTCATCAAGAAGAATACCATCAACAAGAAGTCAGGTGAAATTGTATTGATCACTCATGAAGAATACTCCTCCGATGATGAATATGATGAAGATAATGAAGAGGAAACGTCTAGTGGTGTGGTTGCTCTTGCCACTACTTCTACTCCCACATAATGCTCTAGAAGAAGAATAAGAGACTAGGTTGTCCCTTGAACTAAAACTTGAATGGCTTGATGGGGCAAATGATTTAATTGTGAATAGACTCATTAAGGAATGTGACCTTTCTATTGCTAAATATAAAAGGGCTAAAAAGGAAAAGATTGAGTTTGGTGTGGTTCATGAAAAACTTGCTGAGGATTTTAGTTTACTTAACAAGGCTCACAAGGCTTTGGAAAGTGGACTCTTGTCACTCACAAAGTCCCATGAAAAGCTTCAAACTCAATTGACCAATATTCCTTCACCTAGTAATTTCATCTCACCTAGTAGTACAACTATTCTTGAAGAAAATGCTAGGTTGAAGGGGGAGTTAGCTAAGGCCACATTTCCACAAGGCAACAAGTCCATTGATGAACTTTTGAGTAAGCAAAGGTCAAATGGTGAGAAAGGGGGCATTGGATTCGTCTCTAAAGCCAAGAATAAGAACAACAAAAGGATGAAGAAGGCTAAGCCCGCACAAGAGAAAAACAAGGCCATTATGGATAGTAAGACCAAAAGTGGTAAAACTATGTCTCATGATGATTTTGCGGGAAGTGCTAACCCTCATTGTGTTCTAATGTGTGATTATTATGGTGATGTGTATGCACAATATGTTGGCCCATATGATGGTTATATTGCTTGGTCTATTTGGGTCCCCAAGAACCTTGTTGCTAACAAAAGAGGACCCATTGAAAAATTGGTACCTAAAAATTAGCTTGATCTTTTGTAGACATATGCTTCCGGAGGGTCAAAATGGGTGCTTGATAGTGGTTGCACAAGTCATATGATTGGAAGCTCTTCTATTGCCAGGATTTAAGGCCAAATGATGATCAAATATCCGCGACATATGCCGACAAGTCAAAGTCTAAGGTAATGGGTTTTGGCAAGGTGGTGGTTGCCCACGATATTACACTCGTGGACGTCATGCTTGCTGAGACCCTTGGTTACAATTACTTTCAGTCCGTGCTCTTGGAAATATGGGTTTTGCCGTCTTTATTGATGATGATATTGTGGTCCTCATGTGGAGCAAGTCTCTCAAGGTCGCTTTCGTTGGGTACGTCGAAAATGACTTGTATGTGGTGGACTTTTCGGGGAAAACCACTACAAGTGCGAAGTGCTTATTCAGAAAGGCCGATGTGGGTTGGTTATGGCATTGCCGACTGCCCATGTCAATATGAGAACTTTGCAAAGTCTCCACAAGGAGGGCCATGTTGTTGGACTAAAAGAAAATGTTTCCTTTGCCAAAGATCGTGTTTGCAGGGCTTGTGTTCAAGGAAATATGCATGATGCTCCCCACAAGCCAGAGAACCGCATCAAGTCAACAAGGATCTTGTAGCTCCTTCATGTGGATCTCTTTGGTCCTCCATCTCATGCAAGTCTTGGTGGGAAGAAATATTGTTTGGTGATTATTGATGACTTCTCAAGATACTCATGGGTATATTTCTTCAAGTTGAAAAGTGAGTCCCAAAAGACCTTTATCGACTTCATCAAATCAGTTCAACGTCAATACAATGTCCCTGTGTTGATAATAAGAAGCGACAATGGCACCGAGTTCAAGAACTAGACCTTGAATGATTTTCTTAGTGATGAGGGGATAAAACACCAATATTCTGCTGCATATACCCCTCAACAAAATGGTGTAGCCAAGAGGAAGAACCGGACTCTTATTGAGATGGCAACTTCTGGGCCGAAGCCATCTCCACCGCTTGACATGCATCAAACTGGCTCTACCTTCGCAAAGAAGTGAACAAGACTCCATATGAAATACTTACTGGTAACAAGCCCAACATATCTTACTTCCGGGTGTTCGGTTGTAAGTGTTTCTATCTCATAAAAGGTGTTCGTTTGTCCAAATTCGAGTCTAAAGCATTAGAGGGTATTTTTGTTGGCTATGGTCTCGAATCTCACACTTATAGAATCTATGATAAGCTCTCCGGAGCCGTCATAGAATCTTGTAGTGTGACCTTCGAAGAATATGATGGTCCCCAAGGGGGGCGTGTTGATGCTTGTGATGCAGATGATGAAATGCCTCAGGATGCCATAGGAAGAATGGGTGTGGGATATATCCTCCCCGTTGAGGAACCCCTTATGGCGGATCGAGAAGAACTATGCTCTACTCAAGTGGAGCCCTCATATTCACAACATCAACAAGCTCCATCCACCGAAGAGGACAATGACCTAAGCCAAAGACAAGCTGTGGACCCTCAACATGTTGATCAAGGTGACATCTCTAGTGAGGAGGATCTTGAGTCATCATTCTCCTGAATGTCAAGTGCTGCCAAGTCAATTACACAAGGAAGATCCATACAAACAGCCTTGAGACAAGCTCAAATCAATGCTAGAAGTGTGCCTGATCAAGACCAAGGTCAACCTTTGCCTCTTAATGAAGAGAATGATTTCAGTGATGATCAAGGTCAAGTTAATGGTCAAGACGAGGACCAAAATGATGAAGAGGTTCCTCCAAGAAACAACAAGGAGATCCACACTCGTCACGAAGCTAGAACGAATAGGATGTTGGAATTAAGAGATCACTCTCTAGAAAATGTGGTTGGTGACCTAAGGAGAGGCATTTCCACAAGAGATCAATTGAAGAGGTTTAGTGAACACGAAGCACACATCTCCATGATTGAACCAAAGAAAGTGTGGGAAGCTCTTGAAGATTTGGATTGGTTGGAAGCAATGCACAAAGAACTCAACAACTTTGAGAGAAACAAAGTATGGAAGTTAGTTGAGAAGCCAAAGGATTGCTGCAATGTTATAGGCACCAAGTGGATATTTAAGAACAAGCAAGATGAGCATGGAATTATAGTAAGGAACAAGGCAAGATTTGTTGCACAAGGGTTCTCTCAAATTTAAGACATTGATTATGGAGAGACATCTGCACCCGTGGCTCGCCTTGAGTCCATCTGTATCCTTCTTGCTTGTGTGGCACATCATAACTTTAAGTTGCAACAAATGGATGTAGAAAATGCATTTCTTAATGGTCCATTAAATGAGTTGGTGTATGTAATGCAACCCTCGGGATTTGAGGATCCCAACCTTCTAAACCATGTCTACAAACTTGATAAGGCGCTCTATGGGCTCAAACAAGCCCCACGCACGTGGTATGAGCACCTTAGAGAGTTGTTGTTTGACCGTGGATTTGAGGTTGGGAAAATCGATCCCACTCTTTTTACTAAGAAGGTCAATGGGGATCTTTCTGTATGCCAAATATATGTTGATGATATTATCTTTGTCTCATCTAACAAAGCTTTTAATGATGAATTCTCAAAGCTTATGACTAGTAGGTTCCAGATGTCTATGATGGGGGAGTTAAGGGTATTCCTTGGTTTTGAGATCAAGAAAGTTAGAGGAGGGACATTCTTCAACCAAGCCAAGTAAACTCAAGATATGCTCAAAAGATTCAATATGCAAGATCTAAATGGAGCTCCTACTCCCATGGCTACAAAGACTCATCTAGAACAAAATCCAAATGGTAAAGATGTGGATCAAAAGGTATACTGGTCTATGGTTGGTTCTTTGCTTTACCTTTGTGCATCTAGACCCGATATTGTGTTGAGTGTAGGTGTGTGTGCAAGATATCAAGCGGCTCCTAAAGAAAGTTATTTGATGGCGGTCAAGAGAATATTTCGATATTTGGTTCATACCCCACATTATGGTCTTTGGTATCCTCGAGGGTTAACATTTGCTCTTTGTGGATACATGGATTCGGATTGGGATGGTGATAAGGATGATAGAAAATCAACGTCCGGGGCTTGCCAATTCCATGGTATGTCCTTGGTATGTTGGTCTTCTAAGAAGCAAAATTGTATATCTCTCTCCACCGCCGAAGCCGAGTATGTGGCAGCTACTAGTGCTTGCACTCAATTGCTATGGATGAGGCAAACTTTAAAGGAATATGGTGTCCTTTGTGACAAAGCGCCTCTTCTATGTGACAATGAAAGTGCTATCAAGATTGCCTACAACCCGGTGGATCACACAAGGACAAAGCATATTGAGATTCGCCATCACTTCATTAGAGATCATGTTGCTTGAGGTGATATTGATCTATCTTATGTGTCAACCAAAGACCAACTTGCCGACATCTTCACGAAGCCACTTGATGAAGCAAGGTTTTGCTATTTGAGGAATGAACTAAATATCATAGATTCAAGGAGCTTGACTTGATCACCTTGCATACTCATCTATGTCTTGACCCTTATTTGGTTTAGATGCAGGCATGGATATAGGGGGAGTGCGGTCCTAATTGATTGGACTATCCCTCCCCCATTATGCCCAAATCAATCAAAATCATTTCTCTTAATATCATTTTGTGATATGTGAGCTTAAATGACGAGTTTCGGTAATGAACCCAAGATATATCTTCGTGGTGCCAAGCTGAGTCTACTCAAACATGGTGGCCTAGGCCACCGCCCTCTCACATTCGAGAGGTTGGTGCTTACTCGTGTTTGTCATTTGTTGGTTCGTGCCTCTTTGTAGATTTCTTGAACATTTTAGTGGATTTCTATGGCTATTACTGATTCTTCACAGATTGACATCTTAACCCAAGACTATACCCTGTCTTAAAACACTCTATCTCTCATATATGTCCCCTTACACAAAACCTAGAGTTTTTGGTCGAGGGGGACTAGAGTCTCCGGTGCACCTACACCGGAGTCTCCGGTGTAGGCCGGAGTCTCCGGTCCAGACGGTTTCTGCCACTTAAAGGGAGGGGACGGGGTGAACTAAAACAGCAGTTTCATTCTTCCACCCCCGTTCCCCTCCCTCCAACCCGTCGCCCCCTCCACCAAAACTCCTCCCCGGAGGTCAAGAAGCCCCCGGGATCCGTCGTGCCACCGTCCAACCTTCTCCTCTCCTCCATTGGATCATTCCTACCGGTGGAATCGATCCCATGGATAGATCTGGTACCTCTCCTCTTTTTCTCCTAGGGTTCATCTCTAGATGTGTTTTTGAGGATTGGTGATGTTTTGTCCATTGGAATCACTAGTATGCGTGCACTCTAGTACTTTAGCCCTGTTGCATTGCTTGATCTATTAGATTCACCCCCACCAGCACCCTCCCAGCTCATGCCTAAGCCTCCCGACCGGAGATTCCGGCCCTAGGGCCGGAGACTTCGGTTCAGGCCGGAGATTCCGGTATGAGCTATGGAGACTCCGGTGTGGGGTGACTCAAAAAGGTTCAGTAATGCATCAAAGCTCTTGTACTGCATATTTGGGACATATATACCCATCTCCATGCTATCTCCCTCACTGCTGTTCACAGGTGATGGTTCTCATCGTCCTCCTCGCACCAAGGCCAAGTCAAGAAGGGCCAATCCTCGCTATGATGAATCCCAGGGTCAGTTTATCGTGCCCCCTTCCAACTGGAGACAATAGGCCCGTGATGCATATGAGGAGGGAGCAGGAAAGGACTGAGCAAGAGAACCGTGCCAAGAAGGCCAAATATGACAATCTTCAGTCTTTGGCCCACATGTAAAAGGATGAGTTCCATGAGCTGAGGAAGACTGATTTCTATGACCTGCCACGTACCAGCGATGATCCTCGTTTCTGGAGGAAGGATCAGGATGTGTTCATGAAGGATGTGTATGGTGTGCTCATGAAATCACCTCTGTGTCCCCAGAAGTTCATGAGTGTTGAGCAGATGAGGCTCAGCCCCTATTTCCATGATGCACAGTGGATCTGTGAGAAGTTGGGGCTATTCAACTTGATGGAGCTCCATGAAGACTACAATGTCACACTTGTGCAGCATTTCTATGCCACTGTAGTGTTTGGACCTGACTAAGACAGGACCATGACTTGGATTACTGGCACCACCCGCTACTCTACTACTTTCTATGACTTTGCTAATGTCATTTTCGAGACCTTCCATGGCGTATCCACACTTGTTGGGTTGCGCATGCACTCAGCGTCTCTTGGAGAGAACAAGACGAAGCTTGCACTGTTGTATAGTAGCGAGGGTGTTATAGGGGGGTCCAAGGGACTCAAGCCCCTCTACAACCTGATGTTGAGGATATTCCGTCATACCATCTCACCAAGTGCTGGGAATGACGATGCTATTAGATGTGGGCTAGTCAACCTACTCTATCATACCCACCGGATCTACAATGCTGGCCCCGAGGCAGATGCTAATCCTATTGATGTGATGGATTTCATTTTTGAGGAGATGTTCCATGCCATTCTTTTCAAGAAGTCTCCTCCATATTCTCCACTGGTTATGAGGTGTAGGGTTCGCAGCATAGAAAACAAAAAATTTCCTACGATGGGAACTATGTACCAAGATCTATCTACTAGATACAAACAACGGGCGGATGTATATCCGTAGAGAACATACCCTTGAAGACAGACAAAGCTTAACGAGTTCGACTCGTGGTTGATGTAGACGATCTCTTGCCGATCTCAAGATCGAGAGGAAGTCCTAGCGTCGCAAATCAGCAGCGCATCCGTGCTCGCACACACAATCGAGGCACCGAGCAACCTCCGCCTCCTCGCTCCAGCGATGCAGCGGAAGCACAACTCTTTCTTGCCGAATAGCCACAGGGAACATGTATCTCGCTAGTCCGAGACCATGGGGAATAAATTCTAGAGGGGGAGAGAGATCCTTCACTAGGAGGTGTAAGTGAGAGAGAGAGAGGGAGAGGGGTGCCTTTTATAGGAGGAGGGGGCACCCAAAGGGGTGGCCGCCGGCCATGGGGGTACCCCCTCCACTCCTTCATTCATGTGGGTGGACACTCCACTCACAAAAATCTCTTCATTTCCCTCCACTCAAAATCCCACTCAAACTTCCAATTAAATTTCCACCAAATTTAATGCAAACTCTCATTAAATAAAACTCTTTTATTTATTCAGAATTTTGTCAATTACTTTAATGACAAACATTCACATATAACCCCTTGCTAGAATTCTATTTCACATGCATAACCACTTTATGCAATTTCACCCGAAAACCTGTTTTGGTATCTAGTGAAATAAATTCCTGCGCTTGTTTATTCTTTCGGCATGAAACTTTTGCTTCAATTGGATGTCGGTGTCTCTTAAGTGTGTCACCCTATGGTTCGTGAATAATGCGGACATGATCGAGACCCCTCTCGGATCAATAATCAGAAGCGGGATCTGGAGACCCATACTGACTCCCACACATTCAACGATGACTTTCTTATGATCGTCGGAACCTTTTACGCTAGTATCTTAATCCCTTTGTTTCGCGATATATTACATGTCCGAGATTCGATCATCAGTATCTCCATACCTAGTTTGATTTCATTACTGACATGCACTCTTTTCGCGTTCCCGTGATATAACATTCTAGTGATCAAATCACTTGCTTGCAAGCTAACCAGTGTGATATCACCGAGAGGGCCCAGAGTATATCTATCCGTCATCGGGATGAACAAATTCCACTCTTGATCCATGGACCTCAACATAACACTTTCTTAGTCCTGAACCCATCTTTATAATCACCCTGTTACGGTGTGACGTTTGATGTTATCAATAAACTCTTCCGATGTTAGTGATTGACATGATCTCATGGTCTAAGGATTAGGATCACTTCGTAAGTTGTTATAGAAATATAAACTCAATGACTTTGATCGTAATGCTATACTTCAGATGAATGTTCATCACACCATTACACTAATGCTGTGATCCTGTTATTAACAACATCCAATGTCTATGATCAGGAAACCTTGATCATCTTGTTAATCAACGAGCTTGTTTATGAGAGAGGCATAACTAGGAACTTTCTGTTTGTTTATTAAACACACATGTATTAACGTTGCTGTATTAATACAATTAGAGCATGAAAAATAAACATCTATCATATACTTGGAATACACATAATAAACACTTTATTATTGCCTCTCAGGGCATATTCCCTTCAGTCTCCCACTTGCACTAGAGACAATAATCTTGTTACATAGTGATGAATCTAACACCCATTGAGTTCTGGTGTTGATCATGTTTTGCTCTAGGGAGAGTTTTTGTCAACGGATCTGCTACATTGAGATCCGTGTGTACTTTACAAATCTTAATATCTCCATCCTTGACATGCTCGCGGATGGAGTGAAACCGGCGCTTAATATGCTTGGAATGCTTGTGAGACCTTGGTTCCTTGGCATTGGAAATGGCACCATTGTTGTCACAATAGATCACCATTGGGTCCAACGCGTTTGCAACCACTCCTAGTTTGGATATGAACTCCTTCATCCAAACCGCTTCCTGAGCCGCTTTCGAAGCAGCAACATATTCGGCCTCTGTTGTTGATCCCGCCACCACAGGTTGTTTGGAGCTCCTCTAACTAACCGCTCCGCCATTCATGAGAAATACGTGTGTGGCATCCCGCAAAACCACTACTAGAAAATCGCGTTGTTTTTGTGCATTGCATCGTCATCATCATGTGTTGTTTGTTAAAACTATTTTCGCAAAGCCCGTTTTGTTTTCTAAAACGCCCCATCTTTATTCAAACGCAAAGCCCGGTTCTCCGGATTAATTATTTTGGCCGCTATCGGTTTGCATACGGCCCGTTTAAAACAAATAAAAAGTTTAATTGTTTTAGCGGGGGCAGTCGAACGGGCCGAATCGACCCGAACGACCACCCCCATTTTTAAATCGGTCCACCAGACAAATCCTACAGCTACCTAAAACCCTACCCACACCCAGCCTCCACCTCACCCGGACCAATCGCTGGACGCCACGTCACCTCTCCCCTTCCCCCTAGCCTACCAGAATCTGCCACATCACCCCCCAACCCATGCACTCAACACCACACAGCAAACCCACCCTCTCCCCGGCCCCACCCCGTAGCCACTCCTCTCTCTCTCCCCACACACCCCGCGGGACCCACCATCCCCTGGGACACCAGCCCCACGTCCCGCCCTCGGTTTCACCGCCACCTGGTCAGCCCCCACCTGCGCCCACGCCCCCGATCCCCAGGCGCGCCTCCCTCGAACCCCTGTCCCCTGGTCCGCCCGCTCCAGGCGCCATCGGCCGCGTCGGCCCGACCCGCAACCGCCGCTCCGCCGCTCGCCACTCCATCTCCCTGCGCCGCCTCTCGCCCTCGCCGGACCCTCCCGCTCACCGGAGGCCGCGCGCCCGCCGCCAGCGCCTCCTCTCCCGCCGGCTGCTCGCTCCATCGGCCCAGCGCCCTCCCCGCCTGCGCCAGCAGCCCCGCCGGCCGCGGCCCCTCTCCGGCGCGTCCTCCGGCCTCTGCCGTCCCGCGTCCTCCCTGGCGCCGCCCGAATCCGCCGTGGCCCCCCTCGAGCTCGCCTCGCTCCACCGCCTCCGGAGCCGCCCTCGTCGCCGGCGCCCCTCCACCGCGCGCGTCCCGCCTCCTCTCCGGCCGCAGCGCCGCCCGCGGCCGCAGTCCTCTCCCCTCGCCGGCCCTCACGCCACCGGCCAGGAGGCCGCCTCCGGCCACGCCTTCCCCGAGCCCCCTGCGCCGCCTCGCGTGGCCTCGCCGCCGGCGCGCCCTTCCCGGCTTCTCCTCCAGCGTCTGTCCGTCCGCGCTCCGCCTCGCTGGCCCGCAGCCTCCTCGTCGCCCTCCTCCCCTCCGCGAACGCCGCCGCCACAGCACCCTCCGCTGGTCAGGTCCGCCACTTCTGCAGCGCCATGGTCGCAACGACCCCGTAACCTGCAGTCCATGTTTTTGTCGTGTGCTGGGCCGTTCTTCCCTGTGTAGCTGCCATGATGAACACTGATGATTGGTGGCTAGCTGTTGGTAAGCAATGTTGTGATGATGGTGTTGCACATGCGGGGTATACGTGTGGATGGATGCTTCGAGACTGATAAGATGGTGGAGTCGTGGCCACTTCCTCGGTTCAACCTCTCTGCAAGATCTTCCGGTGTCAAACCCGAAGGCCGATCCCGTACCCGGTGCCGCGCCAAGATCGTCCGACACCGAACCTAGAACTGCTCCGAGACCCCGAGATCGTCATCTGCCGCGTGAACAGGGAAACGCCAAGACCTTCGACTCGTACCTGATGGTCGAGATTGCAAAGTGGAGACATCGCCGAGACCTTCCGATGACCCGAAGATCGTCGCCGCGGATCGACAAGGACTCCTACGTGGGACGACAAGTACTTCGTCAGGGATCCGATCGAAGCAACCCCGAAGACCACAGATGCGACAAGCACTTCTTCCCGAATGCGATGCCCAAGAACCCGGACGCCAAGGTCGCCGACACAAAACAACAAGATCTACTACGCGGGCGCCGTGCGACAAGATCGACCTCCCGTTGACCGAGAACGTTCCGTCGAACCCTGAGCCCCGAGACCGGACCCCGAACCCCGGAACCCCAAGTTCGTCGAGACCCCTCAATGTGTGAACCCCTTCCCGAAACCCTATCTTATAATATAATACAACTTGTCGCATAATAATTGTCTTGCATGCATACATTCATGTGGTTTGGGGGCCTTATGCCGATTCACCTAATAATTAAATATGGGGCCCATATGCGGGCAAATCTAGCCTTATATTGGTCTCATTTAAATTGGTGTAGCGAACCCGGTGCTAACTTCTCCCTTGTTAATCAACTTTTAATTTGCGGGGTAGGTAAATAACTTGAACCGTTTAATTAATTGTCTGGACCCCGGTTCCACTTAATATTGACCTAATTGCATCGCACCTTGCCATGCCATACATCATACATGCATCATGCCGATCTTCTGCCGTTGTATTAAATACTGCATCCGGTGTTTCTTCTAGTGTTTTGGTTCTTCGCGGATAAGGCCGTTGAGTTGATGCGAGTGTCGACCCGATCTTCGGTCGAACCTTCGACAATGTTTTCAGGCGAGCATCTCCCCCTTTCCACCTATCTTACTTTTATAGTATTTATTCCCTCCTGTTGATCTATTGCTATCTGTGTTGCGATGCTTTAGTTTCCGTATCCGTGATATACCGTGCAGCCCTATATTGCCTTGGACACATCCTATTACCTGTTGTTTGGTAGATAGTTGGACTTGCGCGTCGTAGTCGCTTGCTCAAGTGCTGTTGCGTGTCGTCAAGTGCCACAGTTGTTGATGTATTGCCGCATGTTGTGGAAGGAGATGATCATAGTTTTACTTATCGCTCACTTTAATTCCTGTTTAACAACTAAAATTGAAGTAAGCAGAGGCATCGGTGGGTGATAGATAATATTTGGTTTCCGAACGCCCACTTGTGTCCCGTAGGACCCCGAGTACTTGATACCTGTTCCTTGATTTATCGCGCTATCCACATCCGGGAGGTATATGGGACCCCCCTTAGCCAGAGCTTGATTCAGTCTTATTTCTTGGGGCCACAACTAGTTTGAGGTTTTATTTACTATCCTGTACCTATGCCATGCTTTACTGCTTTATTTACGATTGTGTGAGGAGCACGCTGTACTGTTTTGGAAGCGGAGTGTTTTCGCGGTATCGACAGTCCCCGTTTGGGGATCTGCTGTCGCTTACAGCCATTGTCGCAAACCTTGAGTCCGTCTCGGAGCTTGCTTACTTCGTTGCGGGTGTACTCCAAGGGGTGGCCCCCTGAAATATTTCTGAATCCTGTGATTGCTTTGTCGTGAAGGCCTCGTTGGGTTTTGATTTGGTTTTTCCGAGGTTGATCGAGTGTGTGTTGCTATTGGTGCACCCCGGCCGGGTAAAACTTTCTGAAAGCCGTGTCTGCGGTTATGGACGACTTGGAGCACAGTATCTCGACCATAGACAAGCATAACTAAAGTTTATTGCTATAAATTTGACTTTATAATGACTAGTAATCAGCTTCACTATAATGGAATGGCTAATTAATACTGCCCACAATTGCTTGTTTGGAGTGTCGCTTGCGACCATTGTACCTGACTAGTAAGTATTGCAACTACAACGGAATGGCTGAATAAAAGTACCAACAACTGCTGGGTTTTGGGTTATCTCATGCTATTTGTATCTGACTAGTAAGTGTTGCAACTATCACGGAATGGTTAACTAAAAGTGCCCACTGCTTATTTTATCGGGATGATTATCTATACCTGACTAGTAATTGCTGCAACGATAACTGAATAAATAAAAATGCCAACTGTGTGAGTTCCTCGGTTGACTTCCTCGTTGGGTCGCGAGGGGGAAACGCCAGGATGGGTTTGTTTGGTGTTAGCTCCAGGTTGGATCCGAGTAGGTCATTCTTACCCCTCTCTTAAATCCGACAGTTGTATCGAGTCTCTATAGGTTGTCTAGTGCATGCTGCCGCTGCCGCTTCAGTCCACCATACCTATGTAGGCGAGGACCGCCGAATTCTAGCCTCGCCGTGTACTGGCCTCAGTACTGACGCTCCTCTTTTTCCTTTGCCCTTTGTCGGCACCCCTTTTGTTTAAGCAGGTTTTGAGATCGACGTCGTTAGCAGGGTTACCCTTCCGGCTTGGCCTGGGCAGGGTTATGGACGCCATTGGTTATTCTTCAGGGCTCTTAGCCCCATTTGCATCTTGTCCGTAGCTGGACGCTCTATCGTTTTCAAGGTGATTCGGATCTTTGTATATTATATCTGTATTCTTGACTCATGGAGTCGCTGTTATATATATATCTGTTCTGTGGGTCCCATCGAGGACTGTTGTGTAATGTTATTACTTCGTTTTCCACCCGCACGAAAGTGCCTGGTGGGCACCTTTGAATCGTTTCTATGCGGGTTTGGCGAGTTTTGCTAAAACTTGCATAGGTCCGATTCTGAGGGTGTTACAACGTGTAACAGCCCATGTTTGTATGATATGTAAATAGTACCTTAGCATGCATGCATCTGTTTAAACCAATACAATAATTGTATGTGGTGAAGTGTGTAAAATAGTTGCAAATTCAAAACCCTAAACTTTCCCTCTTTATTTGAAAATCAACTCAAATGGTTTTGAAATATTTGAAAAGTATGGATCCCAAATGGATTAAAAGGGACCCTAACTATTTCCTATATATTTTGTAAACCTCCTGGTATTTTTGGAATGTTTAAAATAGTATTTGAATTCAAAATACAAACATAAATAGAAAATAGGAAAAAGAAAAATGTTTTGTTAAAAAAAATAGAGCCAGAGGGCAAGCCAGGCCGCAGCCCAGCAAGCCTTCCTCCCCTTCCTTCCTTTCCCGCGGCCCAGCCAAGGCCCACGCGGCCCCGTACCGCTTCGCAGGGCGTCGTCATCGTCGACGACGAAGCTTTGCTTCGCTGTCGCCGGCGTTGTCATCCGCCGCCGCGCCGCGCGCCAAGATTCGCGACACCGACGCTGCCGGCGAATACAAGAACACTACCCCGCCTCCGTGGAGAACCCTAACCCCTTCTTCCCCCTCGCGTGCTCCTTCTTCCTCCTGCAGCCCAAACCCTAGCCCCGGGCTCCGCCGCGTCCTGCCGTCTCCGGCCGCCCCGTGCGCCGTGGAGTGGCCTGGGAGAAGCGCCGCATCACCATCGTCGTCTTCGCCAAGCCAAGCACGTCGGAAGGAAGCCGTCAGGCCGGAATCGAGGTTGAACTCACCGCCGGCCGCCGCAGTCAAGTCATTGATTCCCCTTCCTCCGGCCTCCCCTTGCTTCAAAGACCTCACCGACGTGACTGTGGTGAGCCAGCGGTCCTCCTGGACGTTCTCACTTGCCCCCACTCCCTCTGGTTCACCGTCTGGCCATGTGCCTCTTTCAACCGCCGCAGCACATGGTCGCCGACGATGCTCCGGTGACCAAATCCGGGCGGCGCCACCACTATAATGTCCGCCTTGGCCCCCTCTTTCGAACGAGACCAACCACGCATCCACAGACGCCTCCAATCGCTCGCCCCTCTCTCGATCTGAGAGGATCAGCCATTGATGACGTCACAGTGATGTCATCATGATGCAATAAATCCTTTTCTATTTATCTAAATGTTTTCAGTAATTCATTTCTGTAAATGCTGACAGGTGGGACCTGTCTGTCAAGGTTTTAACATTTTTTTAAAACATTTCTGAAATTAATAAAAATCTGACATGTGGGCCCAAGTGGAAAATAATAAAAATAATTTAAAATGAATTAAAATTTGAGAAATTCATATCTAATTCATTTTAAATCAGAAAAATACAAATAATATATCAAAATGTTCAGAAAAATGAGTGCTACCTTTTTAAGCTATAATCATGCATTGCTAACCAGCTTTAATGACAAGTTTAGTTAGAGAACTAAATGCACCCCTCTCATATGTTTCTGGAGTTTCCCCAAGTTAGGGTTTTCAACCCTCGGAACCCCGTTCAAGTTATCAAGCATGTCTTAGGGTTTAATTTCAATGCAAGTTAACTTGTCATATCATCCATATTGATTGAGCCTTGCACATGCCATGTATTGAATGTTGCTTCCCCCTTTCCGGTATTTGGTTCTTCACGATAGGATCCGAACCCGAAGTTGAGGTCAACAACACCGAAGATCCGTACCTGTCTACCGAAGGAAAAGGCAAGCGTAGCCTCTCATTTTGAACCTACTTTTACAAAGTATATTACTTTCTCGCTATGATGCACACGATTCCAATGTGGTCTTTCGTCAGTAGTTAGGGTTACCTATCTGCTGCATAGCTTCCCCGTTGTAGCCTTATACCCCTGATCCACTGCTCCTAGCAAACCTAGGTTTGGCATCTGAGTGTTGCTAGAGCTTTTGAGATCGACAGCTTAGCCATGCATAGTATCAACGTCTGATCTATCCGATTGATGAATCAGAGGTGCCGGAGAATCTAGAAAGGTAGGAGTTGGTGCCATTCCTGAAGGAGTTAACTAAATCTGCTAAGGCTTGTATGGGAGGCCACGTTGGGTGTGGTTTTTGTAGTCCCATGCTCGCCACTACTAGGAACTGAGTTCTTACCTTTGGAACCAAGACGAGCGTGCAACCACATGGGGCCTGGACAACCTCATGACTGACTAACTTGCCTAGTAGATTCCATGAGTCACATAGTTCGGGCGTTCCATTCGACATATGCATAGAAAATCTTTTGAAAGTTTTTCCGGGTGAAGTTGGTGCATTCATCACAGGTAGGGAAGCGTGGACCGGGTTGCTTGGGGTAGATAGCGCCCCTGGTAAACCAACCTCGCCTCACATCTTTAAGTACCGGCTTCGGGGTTTGACCCGTTACGGCGGAATCATACTTATTGCGTGACTCATGGTCTCGGCGAAAGCAAGGTAAAGGTCGTGGTCAACCACCCTCTGTCGGCCTTCCAAGGAAGAGGGCTAATAATTTGGCATTAAGAGTTGGTTGGTGCGTGTGGGTAAAGTTGTACACCCCTGCAGGGTTAAATCTTTTCGAAAAGCCGTGTTCACGGTTATGAACGACTTGGCGACCGGACTTAAGATCATAGATAACTTTAACCACTATAAAACTTGTTGATCCACGTGTGCTTAAGGATGCTTCCTCTGGGTCGAGGGGGTGATCCTAGATAGGAGGTTCTGATGAAGCTGGTGGTTACCAAGATGTGATGAACAAGATGAAGAAGTCGCTATCTCATCCCTTTTAAAAGATTCTGAGTAGTCAATCCTCTTCTCTCTCTTGTTTACAAATAAAGATTGCTTTCCGCAAAAAGAAAATCCAGAGAAAGCTTTTCTAGCCAGAGCATGTAGATGCTAGGTTATCTAAGTCTTGCGGAGTACATTCTCGTACTCAGCCTTGCACCATTGTGGTTTTTATACAGAGGATATGGATGCAACTGAAGGTGGCTTCTACGTTGACATCGACGAGTAGTTGGGGGTCCCAGGTAGCAGCCTGAGGACTATGGGATGGACGTCGCTTTTGTTTATGGCCTCTTAGGCCTTTTGCTAAGTTGTTGTTTAGAACGACATAATTTGCTTTCGCTGTGTGACGTGATGTTGGGTCTTTGACCTCTGGTTTGTAATAACTCTAATTCTTACTTTGTTAAGAGTTTAAACTTATGTTGTTGAATCCCTGTGTTCTGTAATGTTACCGAATCATACTGTGATCTTCTGTGCTTGGGAGTTGAACTTATCTTAGATGAATGATCTGAGGTTATTTCAACCCTAACCCCGGCGGGTGCTACATGTTTTGGTATCAGAGCAGGACTGCCTGTAGGAAACCCTTTTATTGGTCGATGTTGAGTCTAGAAGTTGACAAAACTATTTGAAAGTTCAAACTACTTGCAGAAACTCTAACTAGGATTCTTTTTACTCCTTCTCTGGTGTGTTTGCTGGAGTTTCTCTTACCTTATTTGGTTTGAAAAGGTTTTCATTCCTTACCTTGTATCTCAAAACTTTTAGGATCGTGGTTTTGGGGTTGTTCTTCTAAAAAGTACTCCGTACTTGGTTGCTATTCTCAGAGTTCCAAGATATCTCAGTTTTGCCTGGTGTGTACCATCTTAGCATTCCATTGTTATGGTCTGTAAGTCAGCTGGTTAGTGTATACATTAGTATGCTTTGATACTACCATGCTTGATAAGATGATACTTTTAAATCAAGTACTCTTTGTTCAGCTTTCCGTCTTGTTCCTTTGGATCCCTTGTCTAACCTTCCTCTTGTTCTTTCAGGATGGGTGACACTTCTCGTGCCCGTACCCGTGCTCATGCTCGGGGTGCTGCAAATGAGGGTGAATCTTATAACCTTCCTCCACCACCGTCCATGGTTCAACTTATGGCCATGTAAGAAACCAACCATGCTGACAACATGAGGCTCCTAGAAAGGATTGAGCGCAACACTGCTCAACGCCAGAACAATCAAGTTGGAATCAAGGACTTCACACATCTCACTCCGCCAGTTTTTAGTTATTCCACTGAGCCACTTGATGCGGACTACTAGCTTCGCACCATGGAGCGCAAACTTCAGGTTGGTCATGTTGCTCAAGCTGATTGGGTGACCTTTGCTGCCTATCATCTGGAGGGAGCAGCCAACTCTTGGTGGGAAAATTTCTTGGCTACTGTAAGGTTCCCAACCTTTAATAAGGTAGAGATCCCTGTGTTTACAATGCTAGTCCCTGGATCAATAGCTAGCATCCACAGTTAAGATGTAATATCAAGAAACAAAGGTCATAATACAACTTTATAACCAGGAATAACATAATTTATTACATCTTACATAGCTCATTTGGCTATTACATTACATTGCAGCAGAATAACTATAAGCATGGGGTCCTTCATCTTCAAAGTGCCACAGACAGACATGTTGGTTGTAGACTTTGTAATCCTAATCAACACACTTCACTAAATCAATCAAACCTGCAACATAACAAGTTACAGCCACAAGGGTCAATACATTTGAATTGTATTGGCAAGTGATACTATGGTAGTATAGTGGAGTCTATCATCTATATGCTTTTGGCTAAGTGGAGTTGAGGCTTGCATTGCTCAAAAATAGATTTTTCCTTATCATTTGAAAACACTAAGTTTTTGCTTGACAAATATCACCCAAGGCATCTACCAATCAAAGATTGAAGATCCTTTAACCCTTGTTCAACCACAAGTTTTTAACTTAGAAATTTGGATGATGAGATTCTTGATAGCTTCCATGTATTGATGCTCAAATTGTCCTTTACCAGGTACATGGCTAAGTACTTAGATTTTACACTCTGTAGAGGTGGTGCACTTTCCCCACAAGACTTGGTTTCACCAAGACAAGATCTTTCAGAAGCCTTCCCTTAGACCAAAATGGACGCGCTCCAACCTATCATTCCCCTACCACCAACTGTCCATTTGGCTAAGTTATTGCAACCTATATGATCCAGGCAGAGCCCATAATGCCAAGTGGTTGCACTTGAAGCTTCTCAACATTTGACATCTCAAATCTCTTTGTTCCTGGGTGGCCATCCACAAGTGAGATACACAAGGTTCACATGTCCCCTGGCCTTGTGTAACCACTCAACACAAACCATTCCTTCCATTCTACCCAGGTGATTCATTCACTTAGTTGTTTTATTAAACAAAACTCAAGTCCTCAGACTTAGAAATTTTCCATAGCATGAATATATGTTCCACCCTTGTTTTCTATTAGCTAAGCTAAGCATGATAGTGGTAGGAATCTTAACTTAGGAAAATTCTACTAAGGTTTCATCTACTAGGTTTTCCCATAGCATGGTTTATACTTGGAAAAAATTCCATGCAAGTCCTACTTAGAAATATCACTAATGCATAGTGAAAATAATGGGACAAAGTATGAAGCATCACTTGCATTTTTGGTAGAGGGTATAAGTTCACTCCTTGATCTTTTCAATGTTCACACACTTCAAGTCACTACAATTCAATCAAGCAAACAATATTTCAATCTACCATGCAAGCAAACCATCACATAAAATAATAAACAAAACAATACATGCAAGCATGCAAAAGGGTTGTTTTATTTGTAAAAGTGGTTTCTAATGGGTCATAAACATTTGGACACACCTAATGTCATTCTATAAAGTGGCAAAGTCATTTGCAAAAGAGTTCACTTTATAAATCATTTTCTAAACCAAGTCATTATTTTATGTGGTTTGAAAATGTCTTTAGTAAAGTAGTAGTTCTATAGGGTTCACAAAATACATTTTCAAATCATAAAACTTGGTGTTTAGGGTCAGAGAGTTATTTCCAAAACATTTCTCAAAGGTTTTCCTCCAAAACCATTTTTAATAAATAAACCATATTTTTATTTGACTAGAAATGGTTTTAAATCCAAGGTTCATTCTTTTCCTTCACCAAATATATTTTTGAAACCACAAAGTGTTTCCTAGGGTCAGTAGATTCAAAACACACCATTTGCCAAAGATTTTATCCTCAAAATCATTTTAGAATAATTTTTATAATCTAAACAAGCATACATAAGTTTATGCAAAAACAAACATTTTACCAGAAGCTTTTTACTAAACAAATGGAATGGTTGGCTAGGGCTTGTTTTTCTGAATCCATTGATATAAAGTTTGCAAAATTTGGACGTGTGGTTTGAAAGTTATGCAATTTACAAAATTGAACAACTAATAGAAATGTTTCTGTCTTTTAAATCAACTACAGGCCACGTGGTGAGTTCTGATTCGTCCATACCGTTTCGCTCGGATCGGCTACAGGGTGCGTTGGATCTAAGTGAGACTGAACGGTGCAGATTAGCTCGTACCCCTTCGTTGAGTGGATCTGTCGTGTGCATAGGATCGTGATCTAACGGCTCACATCGTATCAGCCAAGAACTGGCGGCGCTGTGATGGTGGTCGACGGCGGCGCGCTCTGACGGTGAAGCTGCCGGCGAACTAGGACACGCGGGAGAGGGAGAGGTTGCTCACCAGCCTTGCAGGAGTGTGGAGAAGCTCAAGGTATGGTCAGTTTGTCGAGGGGCGCTCTGGTTCGACGTGGATTGCTCACCGGAGTCCACACGGCGCCGGGCATGCTCTGGTCGTCGTTGTTGGCGAGGCTACAGGCCACCCGAAGGCAAGAGAGAGGTGTCGTTAGACGCGGGCGAGAGCGTAGATCACAGGAGCATCAACAAGGGAAACAGGGGCGGACGGAGGATACCTGGGGAGTTCGCCGGAGTCCAAGCCGAAGACGGTGGCGAGCGGCGTTGAGGTTGACGATGCTAGGGAGCTTGCGCGGCTGAGATCAGAGTACTAGGAGATGCGCCAGAGGCCAAGGAGTGTGCTCGTGTGGTCGAGGGGGCGAGGCGCGGCCTGGGTTCGTCGGAATTTGAGTGGGACCTCGTCGGAGGCAGCAACGGTGCAGGTGGAATTGGGGATGGCCTGGGGGCAGAGAGAGTCCGGCGAGAGAGGGGAAATGGAGAGGAGGAGCAGGCGAGTTATCGAGCGTGATTGATGACAGACATTACTCGCTATATTGACGTGAATTACTCCCGCGAGATCAATGCAGAAACAGGTGAGGAAGTGGTCGCAGGGTGGAGACGATGAACAGTGTGTGGGTCCTGGTTGTCTGCGAGAGAGAGAGAGAGTGGGTGTGGGGTCCAGTCGTCATCCACTGTGCGGGTAAGCTCCTGAGTGAGAAAAGAACGGTTCGCTGGGGAGAGAGGTGGGCTGCTGGGTTGGGATGGCTGGCTTGCTGGCTGGGCAGGCTTAGTTCATTTTTTTTGTACAGATTTGTTTTTCCTTTTCTTTTTCTATTTATCTGTTTGATTTTTGTTTAATCAATTCAAACACCCATTTGAATTCAAAACCTTGTCCAAATTTGTGTGGGTTTAAATATTGTTTAGTATTGTATTCTGTTGTCAATTTTTGAATAAAAACTTTATTCTTTTGGGGGCCTTTTATTTATTCAAAATAGGCTCTAGTTTTTAATTAGATAGGATTTAATAATGTTTCAAACACTATTTAAATTCTTTTAAACCTTCCAAATCTTTTCAGTAGGTTTTTATTTGTTTAGTTGGTTGAATTATTTGGAAAGTATTTTAATATGATTTATTAATCATTTAAAAATTTTGGATTTGTTTTTATTCCAATAGGATTTGGTTTATGCTATTTTATTTTAGTTTGGAAATTCTTTATCCAATATTTTATTTAAATTTGGATTGGGATTATAATTCATTCCATTTGCTTATGGATTTGGCCAAGATTTGATTTGGGTCTTTAAATATTCTTTATTTAATATTTCTTTCTTCATCTTATAAAATCCATATCTTTTTATTTAGAGTTCCAAACTTGGTGATTCCAATTTGTGAATCTTATTTTATATTTGTTTATCCTTTTAAATCTCTTTAGTATTATTTTCTCACCATTTGGTATGGATTTCTTGATAGGTTCTTTTTTAGCTTTGGGAATTCAATTTCTTATCTTATTAAATTCATAAGATTTTATTTATGGTTCCAAATTGAGTGAAACCAATTTTCTATGGTCTTATAATATTTCTGTTTGTCTTTCTTGATCCTTTGTGAATGTTTGTTGACAAACTTTTATATGGATCAAATCCATGGATTTGGAGATAACTTTGGAAATGATTTTATTTCCATTAGGGTTTTAGGGTTTGGATTTATTTTTTTCCAAGTGTTTAAATTTCTAGATACATTCATTGAGGAATGCATTTATCTTGATTTGGATTTTGTTGGATTCAAACTTTTACTAAAGTTTGTTCAAGATGGGGTTTTAAGTTTCCATTTAGGAACAAAAGTTTCTTTTCACCCTGATTTTCAACAAAAAATTATTTTGTTTATTTTATTTTTCACATTACAAGATTTGGAAAATCTTGGGGGTGACAGGCTACCACCCTTAAAATAAATCTCGTCCCGAGATTTGGGAAGGATGAGGGTTATAAGTTGGCTCAAAACAACTAGGGTACTACCACCCTTAAAAATTTCCAACTAGATTACATCTTGTCTTACTTGGGATCTTGGTGTAACTTTCCTGGACAGAGGTTTGCATAGTGGCCTAGCTCCTTGCATTTGGAACATGTGATAAGGTTGAGGTCTTGAGGTGGCTTCTCTAGACAATATGATGCATAATGTCCTAACTTTTTGCAGTGGTTGCACATCACTTGGCTAATATCCTTCCTCATCTTGGGTTTCACTAGCTTTTGTTTGTCTTCTTGGCTCTTCTTCTTTTCTGGGCATTCACTGGCATAGTGTCCCATCTCTTTGCAATTATAACATTGCAGCTAGCTTTTGTCCTTCTTCTTCTTTTTGGGTCTCTCCAAAGCAAGGAGTTCTTCTAGTTCATGCTCTTCATACCTCACCTCAAAGGTGGGAAATCTTTCTCTCTTCTTGGGGCAGTTACTAGAGATATGACCTTCTTCTTCACAAGAGTAGCAACACTTTGTGATTACTTTGGATTTGGCCTTATTTGGCATGGTTCTGACTTTGCCTTCATCCATCTTGGTAGAAGTTGTTCCCTTATGGAGGTTTCCAAACATTTGATGCATTCCATCTTGCTTCATTTGTTGAACTATAGGATAGATGGGGCATTGAATAGGGGAATGATCATTTCCTTCACATAGGAAACAAGTTACTTGAGATGTGGGGCATTGATTAGTTGGATGTTTCTTTTCACAATTGGGGCATTGATCTCCATGCTCCTTGGAAGTGTGATCCTTGTCTCCACAAATATTGCAAGCTTGGGTTCCTTCTAGAATAACATCTTTGTCATCCTTGTTGTCACAAAATCCTTGGGAAGAGTTGTCTCCCATGTTGATCATTTGGGTGACCATATCTTGCAACAATTGGGATTGAAATTTCAAAATCCTTTGTATGGCTGGGTCTAATCCATTGTTGTTGGCTAAAAGCTGAGTTGTCACTTGGCTCAACTGGGTTTGGTTTGTAAGTAGTTGGTCTCTCATGTTGACCTCTTGGTTGTTGTTGTCACCATCCTTGATGTTGGAGTTTCTTGGAGAAGTCATCTGTTTGGATTGGTTTGGGATTAGAGTAGGCAAAAGATTTCTAAGGAAATAATTCTAATCACACAGATCACAATTCACACAAGAAAAGTGCAAGCAATCACAAACAAACATTCCACTCAAACAACAAGTTTCAAGCATATTTTTAGGCAATCAAAAATATTTTTGTTACACCACAATAGTTGGTGGGTTTGACTTAGACAGAATATGGTGGTCCATCTATATGGTTCACTTGAAATCATTCCTTCCTTCTTGGTTGATTCTTCTTGAACAAGATCTTTGTATCCTTGGAGAATTTTTCTTGGTCACAAAACTTCAAAGGTGATGATGTTTCCTTCTAAGTTGTGTCTCCTTAGTCTTCAAGTCTTTGAGCAACATTTCTTGTCTCACTTGTAGTCCTTAGTGATATCTAAGGTTGAAGTCCTTGGTGATAATGTTGAAGATGTTGAAGTCATTAGAGTTGATGAAGTCCTTTGCACATGATGAAGTCTTTGGCCATGGGGTAGGCTTGTCCATCAAGTAGAAATAGAAGAGATGTAGAATCAAAACCAAAATGGTTGAGGAAAGAGTTTACAAGATTGTTTGTAAATAAGTTTTGGAACAAATACAACTCCTATTTTTCTAAGGGGTTTTGTCCAATCCTAGGGTTACAAATCCTACAGGCAACACAATGCTCCGATACCATCTGTAAGGTTCCCAACCTTTAATAAGGTAGAGATCCCTGTGTTTACAATGCTAGTCCCTGGATCAATAGCTAGCATCCACAGTTAAGATGTAATATCAAGAAACAAAGGTCATAATACAACTTTATAACCAGGAATAACATAATTTATTACATCTTACATAGCTCATTTGGCTATTACATTACATTGCAGCAGAATAACTATAAGCATGGGGTCCTTCATCTTCAAAGTGCCACAGGCAGACATGTTGGTTGTAGACTTTGTAATCCTAATCAACACACTTCACTAAATCAATCAAACCTGCAACATAACAAGTTACAACCACAAGGGTCAATACATTTGAATTGTATTGGCAAGTGATACTATGGTAGTATAGTGGAGTCTATCATCTATATGCTTTTGGCTAAGTGGAGTTGAGGCTTGCATTGCTCAAAAATAGATTTTTCCTTATCATTTGAAAACACTAAGTTTTTGCTTGACAAATATCACCCAAGGCATCTACCAATCAAAGATTGAAGATCCTTTAACCCTTGTTCAACCACAAGTTTTTAACTTAGAAATTTGGATGATGAGATTCTTGATAGCTTCCATGTATTGATGCTCAAATTGTCCTTTACCAGGGACATGGGTAAGTACTTAGATTTTACACTCTGCAGAGGTGGTGCACTTTCCCCACAAGACTTGGTTTCACCAAGACAAGATCTTTCAGAAGCCTTCCCTTAGACCAAAATGGACGCGCTCCAACCTATCATTCCCCTACCACCAACTGTCCATTTGGCTAAGTTATTGCAACCTATATGATCCAGGCAGAGGCCGTAATGCCAAGTGGTTGCACTTGAAGCTTCTCAACATTTGACATCTCAAATCTCTTTGTTACTGGGTGGCCATCCACAAGTGAGATACACAAGGTTCACCAGTCCCCTGGCCTTGTGTAACCACTCAACACAAACCATTCCTTCCATTCCACCCAGGTGATTCATTCACTTAGTTGTTTTATTAAACAAAACTCAAGTCCTCAGACTTAGAAATTTTCCATAGCATGAATATATGTTCCACCCTTGTTTTCTATTAGCTAAGCTAAGCATGATAGTAGTAGGAATCTTAACTTAGGAAAATTCTACTAAGGTTTCATCTACTAGGTTTTCCCATAGCATGGTTTATACTTGGCAAAAATTCCATGCAAGTCCTACTTAGAAATATCACTAATGCATAGTGAAAATAATGGGACAAAGTATGAAGCATCACTTGCCTTTTTGGTAGAGGGTATAAGTTCACTCCTTGATCTTTGCAATGTTCACACACTTCAAGTCACTACAATTCAATCAAGCAAACAATATTTCAATCTACCATGCAAGCAAACCATCACATAAAATAATAAACAAAACAATACATGCAAGCATGCAAAAGGGTTTTTTTATTTGTAAAAGTGGTTTCTAATGGGTCATAAACATTTGGACACACCTAATGTCATTCTATAAAGTGGCAAAGTCATTTGCAAAAGAGTTCACTTTATAAATCATTTTCTAAACCAAGTCATTATTTTATGTGGTTTGAAAATGTCTTTAGTAAAGTAGTAGTTCTATAGGGTTCACCAAATACATTTTCAAATCATAAAACTTGGTGTTTAGGGTCAGAGAGTTTATTTCCAAAACATTTCTCAAAGGTTTTCCTCCAAAACCATTTTTAATAAATAAACCATATTTTTATTTGACTAGAAATGGTTTTAAATCCAAGGTTCATTCTTTTCCTTCACCAAATATATTTTTGAAACCACAAAGTGTTTCCTAGGGTCAGTAGGTTCAAAACACACCATTTGCCAAAGATTTTATCCTCAAAATCATATTAGAATAATTTTTATAATCTAAACAAGCATACATAAGTTTCTACAAAAACAAACATTTTACCAGAAGCTTTTTACTAAAAAAATGGCATGGTTGGCTAGGTCTTGTTTTTCTGAATCCATTGATATAAAGTTTGCAAAATTTGGACGTGTGGTTTGAAAGTTATGAAATTTACAAAATTGAACAACTAATAGAAATGTTTCTGTCTTTTAAATCAACTACAGGCCACGTGGTGAGTTCTGATTCGTCCATACCGTTTCGCTCGGATCGGCTACGGGGTGCGTTGGATCTAAGTGAGACTGAACGGTGCAGATTATCTCGTACCCCTTTGTTGAGTGGATCTATCGTGTGCATAGGATCGTGATCTAACGGCTCACATCGTATCAGCCAAGAACTGGCGGCGCTGTGATGGTGGTCGGCGGCGCCGCGCTCTGACGGTGACGCTGCCGTCAAACTAGGACACGCGGGAGAGGGAGAGGTTGCTCACCAGCCTTGCAGGAGTGTGGCGAAGCTCAAGGTATGGTCAGTTTGTCGAGGGGCGCTTTGGTTCGACGTGGATTGCTCACCAGAGTCCACATGGCGTCGGGCATGCTCTGGTCGTCGTTGTTGGCGAGGCTACAGGCCACCCGGGGGAAACAGGGGCGGACGGAGGATACCTGGGGAGTTCGCCGGAGTCCAAGCCGAAGACGGTGGCGAGCGGCGTTGAGGTTGCCGATGCTAGGGAGCTTGCGCGGTTGAGCTCAAAGTACTGGGAGATGCGCCAGAGGCCAAGGAGTATGCTCGTGTGGTCAAGGGGGCGAGGCGCGGCCTGGGTTCGTCGGAATTTGAGTGGGACCTCATCGGAGGCAGCGACGGTGCGGGTGGAATTGGGGATGGCCTGGGGGCAGAGAGAGTCGGGCGAGAGAGGGGAAATGGAGAGGAGGAGCAGGCGAGTTATCGAGCGTGATTGATGACAGACATTACTCGCTGTATTGACGTGAATTACTCCCGCGAGATCAATGCAGAAACGGGTGAGGAAGTGGTCGCAGGGTGGAGACGATGAACAGTGTGTGGGTCCTGGTTGTCTGCGAGAGAGAGAGAGAGTGGGTGTGGGGTCCAGTCGTCATCCACTATGCGGGTAAGCTCCTGAGTGAGAAAAGAACGGTTCGCTGGGGAGAGGTGGGCTGCTGGGTTGGGATGGGCTGGGATTGCTGGCTGGGCAGGCTTAGTTCATTTTTTTGTACAGATTTGTTTTTCCTTTTCTTTTTCTATTTATCTGTTTGATTTTTGTTTAATCAATTCAAACACCCATTTGAATTCAAAACCTTGTCCAAATTTGTGTGGGTTTAAATATTGTTTAGTATTGTATTCTGTTGTCAATTTTTGAATAAAAACTTTATTCTTTTTGGGGCCTTTTATTTATTCAAAATAGGCTCTAGTTTTTAATTAGATAGGATTTAATAATGTTTCAAACACTATTTAAATTCTTTAAAACCTTCCAAATCTTTTCAGTAGGTTTTTATTTGTTTAGTTGGTTCAAATAATTCATGTTGAATTATTTGGAAAGTATTTTAATATGATTTATTAATCATTTAAATTTTTTGGATTTGTTTTTATTCCAATAGGATTTGGTTTATGATATTTTATTTTAGTTTGGAAATTCTTTATCCAATATTTTATTTAAATTTGGATTGGGATTATAATTCATTCCATTTGCTTATGGATTTGGCCAAGATTTGATTTGGGTCTTTAAATATTCTTTATTTAATATTTCTTTCTTCATCTTATAAAATCCATATCTTTTTATTTAGAGATCCAAACTTGGTGATTCCAATTTGTGAAATCTTATTTTATATTTGTTTATCCTTATAAATCTCTTTAGGATTATTTGCTCACCATTTGGTATGGATTTCTTGATAGGTTCTTTATTAGCTTTGGGAATTAAGTTTCTTATCTTATTAAATTCATAAGATTTTATTTATGGTTCCAAATTGAGTGAAACCAATTTTCTATGGTCTTATAATATTTCTGTTTGTCTTTCTTGATCCTTTGTGAATGTTTGTTGACAAACTTTTATATGGATCAAATCCATGGATTTGGAGATAACTTTGGAAATGATTTTATTTCCATTAGGGTTTTAGGGTTTGGATTTATTTTTTTCCAAGTGTTTAAATTTCCAGATACATTCATTGAGGAATGCATTTATCTTGATTTGGATTTTGTTGGATTCAAACTTTTACTAAAGTTTGTTCAAGATGGGGTTTTAAGTTTCCATTTAGGAACAAAAGTTTCTTTTCACCCTGATTTTCAACAAAAAATTATTTTGTTTATTTTATTTTTCACATTACAAGATTTGGAAAATCTTGGGATGTGACAGCTATGCAAGAAGCTCAACATGTTGTTACATGGCAAGAGTTCACTAAAGCTTTCCGAGCTTATCATATTCTGGAGGGTCTGATGGATCAGAAGAGAGAGGAGTTCCTCAAGCTAAAGCAAGGCAATGGTTCTGTGTGTGATTACCAGCGCAACTTTAATCGTCTTGCCTGTTATGATACTGAAGAGGTCTCCACTGATGTTAAGAAGCAAGCTCTGTTCCGCAAAGGACTAGATCCTGAGGTTCATCGTGATCTCCATCTCTTGGACTTTGGTAACTTCCAAGGTCTGGTTAATAAGGCTATGAAAGCCGAGAGTGGGAAGGTGGAGTATGAAGAAACTCGTAAGCGTCCTCAGGAGGGATACAACAAGGCTGGTTCTGGTAATAAGAAGCGTCATGTCTTCGTGCCTTACAGTGTTGTGCCACGTGCTCCTTATACTCCAAGGACTTCTGGATATGCACCTCGTCCGAATGCTACTCCAAGCAATACTGGTGGATCAAATTATCCTGCTGCTGGTACCGGATCAGGTCTTATATGCTTCAATTGTCGCCAGCCTGGCCACTATGCAAGAGACTGTCCTCAAAAGAGTGCCCCCAAAGAAGAATGATAAGTATCCAGGTGCTGGAAAAGGACGCCTGAACCACATCTCTGCTGAGGAGGCTCAGGAAGATCCAAGCGTCATTATGGGTACGCTTCGTATCAATCAAATTCCAGCTAAAGTTTTGTTTGATTCTGGAGCATCGCATTCATTCCTATAACAAGCTTTTGCTCAAATGCATGGGATAAGTTTTGAGGGGTTATCCGTTCCTTTGCTAGTTTAGTCTCCTGGTTCTAGGTGGTGTTCTACCATGGTTAGTCATGGGAATTTAATCGAAGTTGCATTTCAACTTTTCCCCACTTCTTTGATCGCCCTCAAGTCAACTGATATTGACATCATTTTGTACATGGACTGGTTGACTCGTTATCAAGCCATTATCGATTGTACAACCAAGTCTGTGACTCTGACTAGTCCCGCCGGCATAACAGTCAAGTACTGGACCGTAGGGTCACTATCTCCTTCAGCTGTTTCTATTCCTGAAGCAGAGTTGTATGCTCTTGAAGTTCTACCTCCGTTAGAGATCCAAGATGTTTCCGTGGTCTGTGAATTCCCGGATGTCTTTCCTGAGGAGTTACCTGGCATGCCACCTGATCGAAGTGTGGAGTTTGTCATAGAGTTAGTTCCTGGAACTGCTCCTGTTTCTAAAATACCCTATCATATGCCTCCTCATGAGCTTGTGGAGTTGAAGAAGCAATTAGAGGAGTTAGAAGGAACAGGATACATTCAGCCCAGCACATCTTCTTGGGGATGCCCTACCATCTTTGTCAAGAAGCGAGATACCAATATACCGCGTCTGGTTGTGGATTATCGCCCACTCAATGCTGTGACTATCTAGACCAAGTATCCTCTCCCTAGGATCAACGATCTATTTGAGCAGTTAAGTGGTGCCACTTTCTTTTACAAAATGGATTTGAGGTCAGGGTATCACCAGATAAAGATCCGTAAGGAAGATATTCCAAAGACTGCTTTCACCACTCGTTATGGTCTTTACGAGTATAAAATCATGTCCTTTGGTCTTACCAACGCTCCAGCCACTTTCATGCGACTTATGAACTTTGTCTTCATGGAGTATCTTGACAAGTTCTTCGTGGTCTATATCGATGATATTCTGGTCTATTCCAAAACAGAAGAAGAACACGCCGAACATCTTCGTTTGGTGTTAACCAAACTTCGAGAACATCGTCTCTATGCCAAGTTTTCCAAATGTGAGTTCTGGTTACAAGAGCTCGTATTCCTTGGCCATGTTGTCTCCGCTCAAGGGGTTGTTGTTATTCCCGATAAGGTTCAAACTATCCTCGACTAGGGATCTCCTAAATCCGTCAAGGATGTCCGAAGTTTTCTCGGGATGGCTGGTTATTACCGTCGATTCATTGAGAACTTCTCCAGGATTGCAAAGCCGATGACCGATCTTTTTAAGAAGGATAAGAAGTTTGAATGGTCTGATAAGGCTGAAGAAAGTTTCCAGTTGTTGAAAACCAAATTAACCACCGCTCCGGTGTTAGTTCTCCCAGACACTAGCAAAAACTTTGTTGTCTTCTGTGATGCCTCCCACCAAGGTCTCGGATGTGTGTTGATGCAAGATGGACATGTGGTGTCTTATGCTTCCCGTCAGCTAAAACCACATGAGAACAACTACCCAACTCATGATCTTGAGCTTGCAGCTGTTGTTCATGCTCTTAAGCAATGGCGACATTACCTTCTCGGTAGTCGTTGCGAGTTATACTCGGATCATTAGAGTCTGAAGTACCTTTTCACACAACCTGATTTAAATCTCAGGCAAAGAAGATGGTTGGAACTCATCATGGACTATGATTTGGGTCTCAACCATCAACCTGGTAAAGCCAATGTCATTGCTAATGCGCTGAGCCGTAAATCTTATTGCAACACCCTGCTGATCAAACAAGCACAACCTTCTCTTCATGAGGAATTCGCTCGATTGAATATTGAAGTAGTTCCTCGTGGATTTCTTTTTACCCTTGAAGTGAAGTCTTCTATAGAGGATGAAATCAAGCTTGCTCAGAAACATGATTCTGAAATTGCTGAGATCAAAGGGAACATTGCTAGCGGAGTTGCTAAGTGTTTCTCTGTTGATAAACAAGGTACCATTTATTTTGGTGACCGTCTGGTAGTGCCGAAGAGAACAAAATTGAGGGATTTAATTCTCCAAGAGGCTCATGAATCACCTCTTTCTATCCACCCCGGAGGTACCAAGATGTATCGGGATCTTCGTCAAAGATTCTGGTGGTCTGGTATGAAGAAGGATATCGCTCGTTTCGTAGCTGAATGTGACGTTTGCCGTCGCGTCAAAGCTGAGCACCAAAGACCCGCTGGTCTCTTGCAACCACATAAAATACCTGAGTGGAAATGGGATGAAGTTGGTATGGATTTCATCACTGGTCTTTCTAAGACTAAAAAAGGAAATGATGCAATCTGGGTAATCGTTGACTATTTGTCCAAGGTTGCTCACTTTCTACCTGTTCGTGAGAGTATCAATGCTAGTCAGTTAGCAGATCTATACATCTCTCGAATAGTTGTTCTCCATGGGATTCTGAAGAAAATCGTCTCTGACCGAGGGAGTTTGGTCACCTCAAGGTTCTGGACAACCTTCCAAGCTGCTATGGGAATTCTCCTCTCCTTCAGCACAGCCTATCATCCTAGTACCGGTGGTCAAACCTAAAGAGTGAATCAAATTCTTGAAGACATGCTAAGAGCGTGTGTCATATCTTTTGGCAAGAACTGGGAGAAATGCCTTCCTTTTGCTGAGTTCTCCTACAACAAAAGTTTTCAGTCCAGTATTGGTATGGCACCTTTCCAATTCTTATATGGAAGAACCTGTCGTACTCCTTAGAACTGGTCAGAAACCGGCGAAAGAAAGTTCTTTGGTCCGGATATGATTCAGGAAGCAGAAGATCAAGTTCATATCATTCGAGATTGTTTGAAAACTACTCAGTCTCGTCAGAAAAGCTATCATGATCGTCACCATCAACATATTGAATATGAAGTCGGTGATCAAGCTTATCTCCGAGTCACTCCTTTAAAGGGTGTCCATCGTTTCGGTATCAAAGGCAAAGTGGCTCCTCGCTACGTTGGTCCTTTCCATGTTCTTTCCAAACAAGTTAACCTCGCATACAAATTGGAGTTGCCTGCAAACTTTCCTGAGGTGCATGACGTCTTCCATGTGTCGTAACTCAAGTGTTGTTTCAAAAATCCTGTCTGTGGTGTTGATCACCAAACTCTTGATCTCCAGAAGGATCTGACTTATCATGAGTATCCTGTTCGTATCCTTGATGAAACCGAGCGCAAAACTCGTCGTCAAAACATTAATTTCCTGAAAGTTCAGTGGTCTCATCACTCCGAGGACGAAGCAACCTGGGAACAAGAAGATCGTCTTAGATCTGAGTACCCTGCCTTCTTTTCTAAAACTTAGGAATCTTGGGTCGAGATTCTTGTAAGGGGGTAGAGCCGTAACAGCCCATGTTTGTATGATATGTAAATAGTACCTAAGCATGCATGCATCTGTTTAAACCAATACAATAATTGCATGTGGTCAAGTGTGTTAAATAGTTGCAAATTCAAAACCCTAAACTTCCCCTCTTTATTTGAAAATAAACTCAAATGGTTTTGAAATATTTGAAAAGTATCAAAAAGTATGGATCCCAAATGGATTAAAAGGGACCATAACTATTTCCTATATATTTTGTAAACCTCCTGGTATTTTTGGAATGTTTAAAATAGTATTTGAATTCAAAATACAAACAAAAATAGAAAATAGGAAAAAAATGTTTGGTTAAAAAGTAGAGCCAGAGTCAAGCCAGGCCGCAGCCCAGCAAACCTCCCTCCCCTTCCTTCCTTTCCCGCGGCCCAGCCAAGGCCCACGCGTCCCCGTACCGCTTCGCAGGGCGTCGTCATCGTCGATGACGAAGCTTTGCTTCGCTGTCGCCGGCGATGTCGTCCGCCACCGCGCCGCGCGCCAAGATTCACGCCACCGACGCTGCCGGCGACTACAAGAACCCTACCCCGCCGCCGTGGAGAACCCTAACCCCTTCCTCCCCCTCGTGCGCTCCTTCTTCCTCCTACGTCCCAAACCCTAGCCTCGGGGTCCACCGTGTCCTGCCATCTTCGGCCGCCCCGTGCGCCGTGGAGTGGCCTGGGAGAAGCGCCGCATCACCATGATCGTCTTCGCCAAGCCAAGCACGTCGGAAGGAAGCCGTCAGGCCGGAATCGAGCTCGAACTCACCGCTGGCCACCGCAGTCAAGTCGTCGATTCCCCTCCCTCCGGCCTCACCTTGCTTCAACGACCTCACCGACGTGACCGTGGTGAGCCAGCGGTCCTCCTGGACCTTCTCACTTGCCCCCACTCCCTCTGGTTCACCGTCTCGTCGTGTGCCTCTGTCAACCGCCGCAGCACATGGTCGCTGGCGATGCTCCGGTGACCAAATCCTGGCGGCGCCACCACTACAATGTCCGCCTCGGCCCCCTCTTTCGAACGAGACCAACCACACATCTACAGACGCCTCCAATCGCTCGCCCCTCTCTCGATCTGAGAGGATCAGCCATTGATGACCTCATAGTGACGTCATCATGATGCATAAATCTTTTTCTATTTATCTAAATGTTTTTAGTAATTCATTTCTGTAATAGATAAATGCTGACAGGTGGGCCCTGTCGATCAGGGTTTTAACATTTTTTTTAAATCATTTCTGAAATTAATAAAAGTCTGACATGTGGGCCCAAGTGGAAAATAATAAAAATAATTTAAAATGAATTAAAATTTGAGAAATTCATAACTAATTCATTTTAAATCAGAAAAATACAAATAATATATCAAAATGTTCAGAAAAATGAGTGCTACCTTTTTAAGATATAATCATGCATTGCTAACCAACTTTAATGACAAGTTTAGTTAGAGAACTAAATGCACCCCTCTCATATGTTTCCGGAGTTTCCCCGAGTTAGGGTTTTCAACCCTCGGAACCCCGTTCAAGTTGTCAAGAATGTCTTAGGGTTTCATTTCAATGCAAGTTAACTTGTCATATCATCCATATTGATTGAGCCTTGGACATGCCATGTATTGAATGTTGCTTCGCCCTTTCCGGTATTTGGTTCTTCACGATAGGATCCGAACCCGAAGTTGAGGTCAACCACACCGAAGATCCGTACCTGTCTACCGACGGACAAGGCAAGCGCAGCCTCTCATTCTGAACCTACTTTTACAAAGTATATTACTTTCTCGCTATGATGCACACAATTCCAATGTGGTATTTTCTCAGTAGTTAGGGTTACCTATCTGCTGCATAGCTTCCCCGTTGTAGCCTTATACCCCAAATCCACTGCTCCTAGCATACCTAGGTTTGGCATCTGAGCGTTGCTAGAGCTTCTGAGATCGACAGCTTAGCCATGCATAGTATCAACGTCTGATCTATCCGATTGATGAATCAGAGGTGCCGGAGAATCTAGAAAGGTAGGAGTTGGTGCCATTCCCGAAAGAGTTAACTAAATCTGCTAAGGCATGTATGGGAGGCGACGTTGGATGTGGTTTTTGTAGTCCCATGATCGCCACTACTAGGAACTGAGTTCTTACCTTTGGAACCAAGATGCGCGTGCAACCACACGGGGCCTGGACAACCTCATGACTGACTAACTTGCCTAGTAGATTCCATGAGTCACATAGTTCGAGCGTTCCATTTGACATATGCATAGAAAATCTTTTGAAAGGTTTGCCGGGTGAAGTTGGTGCATTCATCACAGGTAGGGAAGCGTGGACCGTGTTGCTTGGGGTAGATAGCGCCCCTGGTAAACCAACCTCGCCTCACATCTTTAAGTACCGGCTTTGGGGTTTGACCCGTTATGGAGGAATCATACTTATTGCGTGACTCATGGTCTCGGCGAAAGCAAGGTAAAGGTCGTGGTCAACCACCCTCTGCCGGCCTTCCAAGGAAGAGGGCTAATAATTTGGCATTAAGAGTCGGTTGGTGCGTGTGGGTAAAGTTGTACACCCCTACAGGGTTAAATATTTTCGAAAATCCGTGTTCACGGTTATGAACGACTTGGCGACCGGACTTAAGATCATAGATAACTTTAACCACTATAAAACTTTTTGATCCACGTGTGCTTAAGGATGCTTCCTCTGGGTCGAGGGGGTGATCCTAGATAGGAGGTTCTGATGAAGCTGGTGGTTACCAAGATGTGATGAACAAGATGAAGAAGTCGCTATCTCATCCCTTTTAAAAGATTTTGAGTAGTCGAGCCTCTTCTCTCTCTTGTTTACAAATAAAGATTGCTTTCCGCAAAATAAAATCCAGAGAAAGCTTTTCTAGCCAGAGCATGTAGATGCTAGGTTATCTAAGTCTTGCGGAGTACATTCTCGTACTCAGCCTTGCACCATTGTTGTTTTTATACAGAGGATCTGGATGCAACTGAAGGTGGCTTCTACGGTGACATCGACGAGTAGTTGGGGGTCCCAAGTAGCAGCCTGAGGACTATGGGATGGACGTCGCTATTGTTTATGGCCTCTTAGGCCTTTTGCTAAGTTGTTGTTTAGAACGACATAATTTGCTTTCGCTGTGTGACGTAATGTTGGGTCTTTGACCTCTGGTTTGTAATAACTCTAATATCTTACTCTGTTAAGAGTTTAAACTTATGTTGTTGAATCCTTGTGTTCTGTAATGTTACCGAATCATATTGTGATCTGAAATGAATGATATGAGGTTATTTCAACCCTAACCCCGGGGGGTGCTACAATACGTATCCGGATTGATACTTAGAGTCATCTGGATCGGTGTCAAAGCTAGCATCAACATACCACTTAGCGACGAGCTCTTCTTCACCTCCGTATACAAGAAACATATCCTTAGTTCTTCGTAAGTACTTAAGGATATCCTTGACCGCTATCCAGTGTTCCGAACCTGGATCCGATTGGTACCTACTAGTCAAACTAATAGCATGTGCCACATCCGGTCTTGTACATAGCATGGCGTACATTATAGAGCCTATGGATGAAGCATAGGGGACTTTGTCCATTATCTCTCTTTCTTCCGTCGTAGCCGGACTTTGAGTCTTACTCAATGTCTTGCCTTGCAACATAGGTAAGAACCCCTTCTTACTTCCGCCCATTTTAAACTTCTTTAAAATATTATCAAGGTATGTACTTTGCGATAGCCCTATTAGGCGCCTAGATCTATCTCTATAGATCTTTATTCCTAATATGTATGACGCTTCACCTAGGACCTTCATTGAAAATTTTCTGTTTAGATAACTTTTAACACTGTTTAAAAGATCTATATCATTTCCGATCAATAATATTTCATCCACATATAATATCAGAAATGCCACATTGCTCCCACTCACTTTCTTGTAAATACAAGCTTCTCCATAAGTTTGGACAAATCCAAACTCTTTGATCACCTCATCAAAGCGGAGATTCCAACTTCGTGATGCTTGCTTCAATCCATAGATGGATCGCTGAATCTTACACACCTTGTTAGCATCCTTAGGATCGACAAAACCCTTTGGTTGTATCATATACAACTCTTCTTCAATATTACCATTGAGAAACGCGGTTTTGACATCCATCTGCCATATCTCATAATAGAAATATGCAGCAATTGATAACATAATCCTAACTGACTTTAGCATCGCTACGGGATAGAATGTCTCATCGTAGTCAACTCCTTGAATTTGTTGAAACCCCTTTGCAACAAGTTGAGCTTTATTGACGGTCATATTACCATCAGCATCAGTTTTACTTTTGAAAATCCATTTGTTCTCCATGCCCTTTCGGTCGTGAGGTAATTCCACCAAGTTCCAAACTTGATTTTCATACATGGATTCCATCTCGGATTTCATGGCTTCTAACCATTTTTTGGAATCCGGGCTCATCATCGCTTCTTCATACGTCGCAAGGTCATCATTTTCATCAACCATGAAATTCGTGACAGGATTTCCGTACAGCTCGGGAGCTACACGCGTCCTGCTAGACCTGCGAGGTTCGGTAGTATTCTCTTTCGGAGTTTCATGATCATTATCATTAGTTCCCTCTTCAACTGGTGAAGCCAACTCCGTAACTACTTCCGGTGCTGTGCTACTCGCCATACTTTGAAGAGAAGGTTCAATAACCTCTTCGAGTTCTACCTTCCGACTACTCACACCTTTCGCGGGAAACTCTTTCTCTAGAAAGGATCCATTCTTGGCAACAAAAAACTTTGCCCTCAGATCTGTGATAGAAGGAATACCCAGTAGTTTCCTTAGGGTATCCTATGAAGACGCATTTTTCCGCTTTGGGTTCGAGTTTATCCGGTTGAAGTTTCTTCACATAAACATCGCATCCCCAAACTTTAACAAATGATAGCTTAGGTTTGTTTCCAAACCACAATTCATACGGTGTCTTTTCAACGGATTTAGATGGTGCCCGATTTAAAGTGAATGCAGCAGTTTCTAGTGCATAACCCCAAAATGACAACGGCAAGTCCGTCAGAGACATCATAGATCGAACCATATCCAATAAAGTACGATTATGACGTTCCGACACACCATTTCTCTGTGGTGTTTTGGCAGGTGTGAGTTGTGAAACAATTACACACTCTTTCATGTGAATGATAAACTCGTAACTTAGATACTCACATCCACGGTCGGACCGTAGAAGTTTGATCTTTCTATTATGATGATTTGCCACTTCATTGTGAAATTATTTGAATTTTCAAAGGTTTCAGACTTGTGTTTCATCAAGTAGATATAACCGTATCTACTCAAATCATCCGTGAAAGTAACAAAATAACGATATCCACCTCACGCTGACACACTCATTGGACCACATACATCAGAACGTATAATTTCCAATAAATCTGTCGCCCGTTCCATTGAACCAGAAAACGGCGTTCTAGTCATCTTGCCCATGTATCAAATGATTCAAAATCAAGTGATTCCAAAAGTCCATCCGAATGGAGCTTCTTCATGCGTTTAATGCCAATATGACCTAGACGACAGTGCCACATATATGCAGACATATCATCATTAAGTTTAATTATTTTAGCATCAACATTATAAATATGTGTAACATTATCATCGAGATCTAATAGAAATAAACCATTCATCATCGGTGCATGACCATAAAATATTTCATTCATATAAATAGAACAACCATTGTTCTCGGATTTATATGAATAACCACTTCGCATCAAACACGATCCAGATACAATGTTCATGCTCAGTGCAGGCACCAGATAACAATTATTCAACTTTATAACTAATCCCAACGGCAAATGGAGAGGTAGCGTTCCGACGGCGATCACATCAACGCTTGATCCATTGCCGACACGCATCTTGACCTCACACCTTGCTAGCGGTCGCTTGTTCCGCAACCCCCCTGATTCGAGTTACAAATATTAGCAACTGAACCGGTATCAAATACCTAGGTGCTACTGCGAGCACTAGTAAAGTACACATCAATAACATGTATATCATATATACCTTTGTTTGTCTTGCCGGCCTTCTTGTCTGCCAAATACTTTGGGCAGTTGCGCTTCTAGTGGCTAGTCCCCTTACAATAGTAACACTCGGTATCAGACTTAGGTCCAACTCGGGGTTTCTTTTCAGGCACGGCAACCAGCTTGCCACCCTTACTTCCCTTCCGTTTTCCCTTCTTGTCTTTCTTGAAACCAGTGTTCTTATTGATCATCAACACTTGATGTTCCTTTTTGATCTCCACTTCTACAGTTTTAAGCATTGAAACAAGCTCGGGGAGAGACTTCTTCATGCCTTGCATATTATAGTTCATCACAAAGCTCTTATAGCTAGGTGGCAGAGACTGCAGAACACGATGGATGCCTAAGTCAATGGGAATCGATATTCCCAAGGACACAAGCTTATCGGCGTAACCCAACATCTTGAGTAAATGCTCACTAACGGAGTTGTGCTCTTCCATCATGCAGCTAAAGAACTTTTCTAAAGCATTGTAGCTCTCTACAACAGCATGTGTGTCGAAAATCATTTTCAACTCACCCATTGTATCAAATGCATTGCTGTTTTCGAAACGCTTTCGAAGTTCCGGCTCTAGCCCATACAATATGCCGCAATGAACTAAGTTGTGGTCCTCCTGACGAGTCTGATAGACATTCTTCTCCTTGTCAGGGGCATCCTCAAAAGGTGGGGGGCCTAGCGACGCTTCTAGCACATATTGCTTTTGTGCAGCAGAGAGGAGAATCCTCAAATTCATGTCCCATTTGGTAAAGTTGCTACCGTTCATTGCAAGTTTCTCTTTCTCCATGAATACATTGAAATTAAAAGTAGGTGGTGCCATCTACAACAGAATTTGTAAAGTTTAGACTAAGTTTATGATAGATTGAGTTCAACTAATCCATATTACGAATGAACTCCCACTCAAAAACGACATCCCTCATGTCTTTTTGGTGATTACATGAACCAAATCCACTATACCAAGTCCGATCATCACGTGAGTTGGTGTAGCTTCGAAGGCGAGCATCAAATGGGCATCATATCTACTATATGACTCATGCTTAACCTTTCGGTTCGTGTTTCGAGGCCATGTCTGTACATGCTAGGCTCGCCAAGTAAGAACCTTAGTATTCGCGTGTGTAACTGTCTTACACCCGAAATATGGTCGTGGATCCAAGAACACCCGATCATCACGTGATGTCTTGGAGCGACGAAAACATAATCGGTGCATACTAAAGGAAGAACACATTCTTATCTTGATATTTAAATGAGGGATCATCTTATTATGCTAATAAAACGCCAAACAATCAATATAAGATGCTATCAAACATCACATGTTTATTAGTGCAATGATATGGTTCCCGCATATGATCTCTATCATGTGCACCGTGGTATGATCACTATCATACCTATATGTGTAAGTCCAAGGTCTATGGAGATTACACGCTATGTGTGTTGTAAGAGTATCATCTCATACTTCTACTTACAACAACACCATATCATAACACTAGCCCAACAACAATCTAAACTAGACGCCTCTAATTTATCCATTGAAAATTTTACGTGGCTTAGGGATTTCGAGATAGAACCATTCACACCTACGAACATGAACCACAACAAGGATAACCAAATTGTTGACAATTCGTTGCAAAATAGATATTGACTATAGTAGGAGAGATAGACACCCGCTAGCCACTTATGCAAACTAGTTGCATGTCAAGCGTGGAACAGGTCTCATGTGCATGGACATGTAAAGTTTATCCGGGCCGCTTCATCCCACTATTCCACCAATATCCAAAATTACAACTAAGGAGCAACAACATGATCATCATCGCCCACATACTCATATGTGTACTACCCGTGTAAAGTATCTACGCATAGATCCGGCTCTGATACCACTGTAGGGTTCGCAGCATAGAAAACAAAAAATTTCCTATGATGGGAACTATGTACCAAGATCTATCTACTAGATACAAACAACGGGCGGTTGTATATCCGTAGAGAACATACCCTTGAAGACCGACAAAGCTTAACGAGTTCGACTCGTGGTTGATATAGACGATCTATTGCCGATCTCAAGATCGAGAGGAAGTCCTAGTGCCGCAAATCAGCAGCGCATCCGTGCTCGCACACACATTCGAGGCATCGAGAAACCTCCGCCTCCTCGCTCCAGCGATGCAGCGGAAGCACAATTATTTCTTTTCGAATAGCCACCGGGAACATGTATCTCGCTAGTCCGAGACCATGGGGAATAAATTCTAGAGGGGGAGAGAGATCCTTCACGAGGAGGTGTAAGTGAGAGAGAGGGAGAGGGGTGCCTTTTATAGGAGGAGGGGGCACCCAAGGGGGTGGCCGCCGGACATGGGGGCTGCCCCCTCCCCTCCTTCATTCATGTGGGTGGACACTCCACTCACAAAAATCTCTTCATTTCCCTCCACTCAAACTTGCAATTAAATTTCCACCAAATTTAATGCAAACTCTCATTAAATAAAACTCTTTTATTTATTCAGAATTTTGTCAATTACTTTAATGACAAACATTCACATATAACCCCTTGCTAGAATTCTATTTCACATGCATAACCACTTTTTGCAATTTCACCCGAAAACCTGTTTCGATATCTAGTGAAATAAATTCTTGCGCTTGTTTATTCTTTCGGCATGAAAATTTTGCTCCAATTGGATGTCGGTGTCTCTTAAGTGTGTCACCCTACGGTTTGTGAATAATGCGGACATGATCGAGACCCCTCTCGGATCAATAATCAGAAGCGGGATCTGGAGACCCATACTGACTCCCACACATTCAACGATGACTTTCTTGTGATCGTCGGAACCTTTTACGCTAGTATCTTAATCCCTTTGTTTCGCGATATATCTTAATCCTAGTTTGATCTCATTACGGACATGCACTCTTTTCTCGTTCCCGTGATATAACATTCTAGTGATCAAATCACTTGCTTGGAAGCTAACCAATGTGATATCACCGAGAGGGCCCAGAGTATATCTATATGTCATCAGGATGAACAAATTCCACTCTCGATCCATGGGCCTCAACATAACACTTTCTTAGTCCTGAACCCATCTTTATAATCACCCTGTTACGGTGTGACGTTTGATGTTATCAAGAAACTCTTCCGGTGTTAGTGATTGACATGATCTCATGGTCTAAGGATTAGGATCACTTCGTAAGTTGTTATAGCAATATAAACTCAATGACTTTGATCGTAATGATATACTTCAGATGAATGTTCATGACACCATTACACTAATGTTGTGATCCCGTTATTAACAACATCCAATGTCTATGATCAGGAAACCTTGATCATCTTGTTAATCAACGAGCTAGTTTATGAGAGAGAGGCATAACTAGGAACTTTTTGTTTGTTTATTAAACACACATGTATTAATGTTTCCGTGTTAATACAATTATAGCATGCAAAATAAACATCTATCATATACTTGGAATACACATAATAAACACTTTATTATTGCCTCTTAGGGCATATTCCCTTCATGAGGCTCATCAATTCCAAGGAGCATGATTCCCCACTTGGTTTAGCACCCAATCTCACTAAGCACACTCTGGTTACACTACAGCAGAAGGGGTGCATGGGGCCTCCCCCTAGGCGTCACTATGGCAATGATGATGAGGAGATGGATGAGACTGAGAGGGCTCCCTCTCCTCCTAGAGCTCGGAGGAAGAATGCCTCCAATGCAGCTATGCCTTCCATGACCCGTGACTATGTACATGAGAAGGTCAAGAAGGCCACTTTATAGGAGAGGACCCTATGTTGCATGAATGTAGACATCTTCAAGCAACAACATGCCTCCTACCAAAGCACCCAGCGCATTGAGAAGCTCCTTAAGGAAATTGAGGCTCAAGGTGAAGAGGATGATGAGGGAGAGGGTGAGTACAATGATGAGCATGGTGCTCCGCAGTCCACAGAGTCAGATCACACTCTTTCTTTTGGGGCATGTGAAAGGATACAGATGTCGCCTAGAGGGGGTGAATAGGTGATTAAAACTTTTCTGAGAGTGGCTCGACAAAGGCGTAATTAAACTAGCGTTTACTTTGTCAAGCACAACCTAGAACAACTAGGGTTCACCTATGTGCACCAACAACTTATGCTAAGAAATACAAGCAATAATGTGATAGCAACATATAGTTTACTTCAAGCACAAAGGCTATCACAATGTAAAGTGCATAAGTAAAGAGCTCGGGTATAGAGATAACCGAGGCATGCGGGGACGACGATATTTTACTGAGTTCCCCCCAACATGGAGTATGTATCGTTTGGAGAGGGGGTGGTATCTAACCACCTAGACCACAAAAGGCCTCCCTTATTCTCCGGTGAATCTCACCCCAACGGGATCTATCCACACTTCCACTATCAGTGCACTTGTCGGTGGCAACCGGAACCTCTCACAAGGCTGGGGCACTTCTCCACAACTTAATTGTAGGCTCCCAAATGCCACCAAGGCCACAAAACCGTCTAGGGTTCCAAGAACCCAAGAGGGACAAGCTTCAACGAATATCACGAACCAAATCCTCCGAGGAGAACTCAAATCGATGCACCGAATGCAAATGGCAAGAACACCACAAAGGTGCTCCAATCCCTCACTCTCAAGTTCCAACAAAGCTACTAAAGCTATTGGGGGAACAAGAGAGGAGGAATCAAAGAGGGACACAAAATCCCCCAAAATCTAGATCCCCAAAGATACACTCACAAAGAGATGTTTTGGTTTGGTCAAAACGTGGATCTAGATCTCCTCTCTCTTCCACTCAAATATGGGCAAGAACCATAGGAGGGGAAGATATTAATCAAGCTAGAGAGTGAGAACAAGTATGAAAAAAACTTAGACTAATAGAGGAGAAAGAAGCTAGCTAAACTAAAAACGGGCAAAGGCTTAAATAATGTCCTCTGTCTGGGCCGGGACCGATACTACCGCCCGGCAGCCAGCAACGAGCGAGCAAGAGATTCTGTAGAGCGATCGCATGCTGCCAGTGCGGGGCCACAACGGCAGGTGGGCGCAGCGCGCACGTGAGCAGCGGACGCGTGGCCCAGCGAGGCAGAAGCCAGCCAGCGAGTGTGCGCGAAGCGAGCAAGAGATTTGCGAGCGCAGCACGCATGCGCGGGAGCGAGCAGGCTGAAGCAGCGAGGCAGAGGGCATGGCGTCCCAGCCCAGCAAGCAGGACGAGCGAGCGCCGCGAGCGGGAACCTGCGGGGCTACGCGCGTGAGGTGGGGCAGGCGACGCGCAGAGTTAGCGAGCGAGGGAGCGGAGCGGCTGTGCGTGCAAGCGATGCGAGGCTGCTGGCGGCTGCGGCAGGGATGAACGCCTGGGCCGGTCGGTAGTACCGGCCCACCGGGCGGTACTACCGGGCCAGGCCGGTACGGCCGGTAGCCACAGCCGGGCGGCTCTGAGAGGGCACACAGCGCACCAGACTGGGCCGGTAGTACCCAGCGGTACTACCGCTCGTCCCAGGAAAACACTTATTCTTTTTGCTTTTAAAATTCAATAAGAGCCAATGTTCAAACATTAATAACTTTTGGTTGGTAGCTCCGATTAACCCAATTCCAATTGCGTTGGAAAGAGGACAACAATAGATACCCTATAAGTGAGAATGTATCAAGGAAAATATTGGTTATCACCAAGTGAGAATGTATCAAGTAATATGATGTGAGATACCTCACTTGGTGAGACACCTAAAAAACCGTATAGATCAAAATCGCGACAAGATATAAAAGAGAGATCCGATTTTGATGAACAAGAGCTTGTTATGTAGATTACCACAAGATCTAAATCCTCACATGGATAAGACCAAATAACAACCAAATATGGTGATGGAAGTATGCAAAGGTTTGAGCTCTCTCCGAACGATGTGATCGAGTTACTCGTTCAAGAGCCCCTCTTGATAATACGGTTATCTATCCTAAACCCGGTCTCCCACACACAACATGAGACCGGCAAAAGGGAAAAACTATCAAGATTATACAATTGCCTTGAGCATTCCACTTGAGCTCGATGTAGACTAACTTGACCTTCTCAAGATGGACCGCCTTTCTTGATTCCTTATCATCGATCCATGATCACCGAGGATGGCAAGCATCAAACGTGAGATCTCCTATAGATGGCACATTTTGAGCTTGCACAACACATCTTCTTCTCATTTCATCGACCTTGAAGCCAGACATGCTCCAAGAGACGTCAATGGACAAATCCTACAAGTGCAACTTAATACACACATTAGTCCATAAAGATTGTCATTAATTACCAAAACCACACATGGGGCCCCACATGTTCTTTCAGCATGGAATGCCCAACAAGACAGCTTGGTGGACTGGAAGACTTTATCAGATTTCCTAATGATGATGATGACTATGATGAGGGTGGTGAGGATCAAGATGAGGATGAGGATGACAAGGATGACGAGGACTACTGAGTTGTTGGGGCGCTAGCTTAGGTCTTTTCCCTTTTTGGCGTTTTGATCCAAAGGGGGAGAAGACATTGTCATTGATTTGCATGGGCTTGGGCTTTGGATTCGCTGTTATTTGCTTTTATTTGCCATATTTGAATTTCATGTGTTATTTGCCACTTATGTGTGTGACTATGTGCTTGTGCACCTATTATTGTAACTCATGTGAGAATTCTATGATTTAATCTATGGTACCATCTATCTTGCATGACTTACTTGTTTACCTTAATGCACATAGTCAGGGGAGCTTCAGACAAATTATTCCATGCAAAATCACTTGTTGTCATCGAACACCAAAAAGGGGGAGATTGAAAGGGCATTTATTGTCATAATCACTTTTGATGTTCGTTAACAACAAGTAGATCATTTTACAGTTTGTTACTATCTACAGGTTGTTATAATGCTAAGTGAAAAGGACCCTCACACTATGGAAAGATTCCTGGAAGTTTGACATGTTTCTGTAAATTCCAGACCGGAGTCTCTGGTCTGGCTGGACCAGAGTCTCCGGTATGGACCGGAGTTTCCGCAGGAGTCCCCGGTGGGGGAATCAGGATTCTGGCTGGGACAGTCTGTAAGGGGGTCCGGAGCAAGGTCCGGAGACTACTGCGGAGTCTCTGGTGTGAGCCTCAGACCGGAGTCTCCGGTGCTGCTGGACCGGAGTCTCTGGCCCACTTGGCTCACAGAAGGGCTCGGTCAATAAGAACACTGGTCCGGAGTCTAGTCCATGTGATGACCCAGCATACCACTGCATGTTGTAGTATACTATAGTCGTGGACATAACACTCACGGAGTACCATTCCGCAAATATTACATCCTCAGAGTGGTACAAAAAAAACAAAGCGGGTCCACATCATACATTATCATTATTACAACCAGAAATTACATGACGACTTGGAGATCTTCCTAGGTCCATAGAGGTATCCCGATGACTCAGTGCTAAACTATAATAACTCGGAGAAGAGAATAAAGAAGCAACTAAGGTTTATACGAGATTTAATATAGATAGAGGATAGAGATATGTGCTACTGGACTAGATCACTATATATGCTAAATCTACACTTCAGATACGTCGGTCTCCATTCCATAGATGTTTCCGTAATTGTTCCCTTCGATGCTTCCGGATATTTCTGGTTCTTCATAGCGGAATTCTTCTTGGTTGGATATAGTATTTCATCTTCTTGACAGTTAATGTCTTCAGAATCTAGCAAGGGTTAAGAAGATACATTGAGTACGAGCGTACTCAGCAAGTTCACTAAAAAGGAGTGTTTGATGCACTATATCTACAGCCACAGACCATAGGTCATAGGCAATGCAGGTTTTCGTAAACATTTCTTCAAAGGTTGCTTTTATTCTGAAAAGCTATGTCCATCAGCCTTCACGGGTTTACCAGAACTTTCATGGAGTTCCTTTCCCGCCGCGTTCGTAGCTCCTTCCCGGAACAGGGAGTAACAAGTTGCAGTTCTTACACTCTGCAGAGGTGCGTTACTTTACCCATGAGAGACCTTAGCCTTGTTGCACAACCAAGTCATGACCTTGTCCATACTTCCTTGGTATGGGTCCTAGTCTAAGATCCAAACTAATCACTGCCCTCTCCGCGACCTCATATGTCTGCACGATCCTTCGGGGCTGGCTCACCTCCGTTAACCCCCCTTTCGGGCAGGCTAAAACCCTGATGAGTCTCGAAGACTCTATGAGCTGGTGTTGCCCAGTTAAGTACCTTATAGGTCCGGCTAAACCCCCAGCAGCCACTCAGAGATAATCTAGACACCAAAAACGCGGGGCCTAAGGGTGCCCACCCATATGTTAGATCCGCACAAGGAATCACAATGTCACGTTAAGGTAGTCTTGCCTCCATACGTAAGGAAAAGGATACAACTGACTTCTCCGTCCCATTCCAAATCTCATGGTTAACGCATAATATACGGCGCAAGAATCACTGGCGACATTGGTTGTTAAGTTCTAGATAATATGTTCCTTTACCCCCGGAACTTTCATAGTGGGTAGTACCTCATGGTAAATAACCTATAATCATATTATTAGGAAAATAGTGTTTTCCGACCTTTTTGAAATGCAGGTGATGACAATACTTGATTTGCAAAATACTTTACAGAAAATAATCAAAGGACATGAGCAAGTGTGTGTTGGAATTATGCCCTAGAGGCAATAATAAAGATGTTATTATTATAATTCTTGTTCATGATAATGTTTGTATTAAGCGCAAATTTTATTAGCGGAAATTTTAATACTTGTGTGGTTTGTGAACAACACCGTGTCCCTAGTATGCCTCTATGGACTAGCTCATTGATTAATGGTGGTTAAGGTTTCCTAACCATAGACATGAGTTGTCAATTGATAATGAGATTATATCATTGGGAGAATGATATGATGGACAGACCCAAACTAAGCGAAGCAATTAGATCGTGTCATCGTGTTCGTCTTTGCGAAGCTTTTCTTATGTCAAATATTGTATTCCTTAGACCATGAGATAATACAACTCCCTGGTATCGGAAGAAAGCTTTGAGGTCATCAAACGTCATCCTATGAGAGGGTGATCATAAAGGTGTCTCTCAGGTGATCGGAAAGTATCTGTTGGGTTGTATGTATCGAGATGGGATTTGTCCCTCCCAAGTCGGAGAGATATACTTCGGGCCCACTCGGTAATCGATATCAACACCGCTTGCAAGCATGTGGTTAAGGATTTAATCACAAAGTGATATCGGATTACGGAACGAGTAAAGTACTTGCTGTGAACGAGATTGAACTAGGTATGATGGTACCGACGATCGAATCTCGGGCAAGTAAAATATCGCGAGACGAAGGGAATATATATATGGGATTGATTGAATCCTGGCATCGTGGTTCATCCGATATGATCATCGATGAATGTGTGGGAGTCAATATGGGTTTCCAGACCCCGCTGTTGATTATTGATAGAAGATCATGTCTGCATATTCTCGAACCCGCAGGGTCACACACTTAACGTGTCTCGACGCTAGGATAGATTGGATAATTGGTTTATGAGTTTTTGTTCGGAGTCTCGGATGGGATCCGGGACATCACGAGAGGTTCCGGAGTGGTCCGGAGAATAAGATTCGTATAAGGCAGTGCAGTTTTTGGAGTTCGGAATTGTTCCGGGTTAATCGGTATTGTACCGGAAGCTTCTAGAACCATCCGGAAAGGGACCAACGTGGCCCCACCTTCTGGGAGGGGGCATGGGCCTATGAGGGAGTGCCCTGGCCGCATTGGGCCAGGGTCACAAGGCCCCATAGGGCCCAGCCGTCCAAGAGAGGTTTAAACTCTAGATAGAGCTTCTAGAAGGGGGGGTTTCCTTGCCCCCCACTCCTCCTCCTTGGGGCCGCCGGTTTGGGATTGGGGGAGGGGCTAGGGCTGCGCCCCCCCTCTAGATAAAGAGGGGTGGGGCGCACCACCCCCTACACCTTCCCCTCCAAGAGCTAGCCGCCCTGCTGCCCCTCCTCTCTCCCTCCCGACTTCTTGTAGGCGAAGCCCTGCTGCAGAAATTCTCCACCATATACACCACGCTGTCGTGTTGTAGATCCAATCCGTCTCTCCACCATACTTGCTGGACCGAGGAAGGAGGAGACGTCGAGGTGCTGCACGTGTGCATCTCACGGAGGCATCGCCACTTGTGGTGCTAGATCGGATCGGATCGCGAGGAGGAGAAGCGAGTACGACTACATCAGCCATGTTCTGACGAACGTTCCGCTGTGCGAATCTTCAAGGGTATGAAGATCTAATCCAATCTCTCTCGTTGTTTGCATCTCCTAGATTAGATCTTGGCTTTCCCTCTGTTCGCATCCGTAGAAAATTTTGATTTACTATGCCGCGAAACCCTTCAGTGTGAACTTGCCTTGATATAGCAAAGTATTGTAGTCGAATGTCTCGACTTGATCCTGGACCTCGGGTTCTACAAAAATATCATCATTGTCCAGTAAGGACAATGTTTAAAGAAACAATATGCTGTTATGCATAAGTAATGAGATATGCAAAGTCCTCAGTAATTCTTTAATTATTACAAGTGATATATATTTAGATGATTTTCTTAAGATTTGCTTTATTTTAAATTTACTTCATAAAAAGGTATAGTTGCTAGGACTCTATGATAAACATATAAAATATGAAAAGTAAGGTACAAATACAATACCATTCTAAGGTTCAATGATATTATGTAATTATTACAAGGTTTATGTTTTAAGTTGTTGTGACTTAGAAGAAATGGTATAGTGTTTCTTTTGAAGTGGCAAAAAGAATAACATTTGAAGAAAATATTATTTATGTTAAGTTATTCAACTCTGAAGATTAATAGGATTGAAGCTATGGTTTTGTAACAAGGTTTAAATAATCTTGAGTCATTATATATCTAGCGTAAGGTATCTCAGACCAAAGTAAACTATAAAAAATGTAATTGGGCTTGAGATATAGCATTTGTAGCATTATCAATTATTAGGGTTTTTCCTAAGCATAATAAAAACTAAAATCTTATAATTATGGAACTTTGTTTTAAAGATGTAAATTTAGCATGGGTAATATCTATAGATCATACTATGAGATTTTTCTTTATAAAGAAAAATATAGGTGAATTATATTATAATTTATGTAGTGAATTTCAAGTTTGTTAAATATGATTATTTATGAATTGTTAATGATTTGTAACAAATAACTTTGTAAATCTTTGACTTATAGTTAGTTAAAGATTTTAAAAGAATATTATAAAGTTAATTGTTTACACTTGGATTATATCCCCAAATTATGATTATAGGTTTAAACTACTTAGATTCAAAATATTATGTTTTGAATAAGAGCATTTCTTACTTAGGAAAGAATTTAACATAATTAACAAAATAGATATTTTATTTTAATAATTTAGATAATTGAAGTTATATGATCTAGGAACTTTAAAATGTTGTTATAATAATATTCTTAGTATTTTTCTAGTAATTATACTTGTTTGAAATCCTAAAAATGAATTTTATTTATTTTTAGGCATTATCTTTATTTTTTGAAAACAAATTCTTAATTATTTAATATCTTTAAATATTTCTTTTAAATTTTATTTGTAAAATTTTAAGTTAGTATTTTTACGAGGTAAGATATTTCTTTTTATTCATAAAAATGATTCTTATTTATTTTTAAGATTTTTTCTAAATTTATTAAATTTTCATTTAGATAATTAAGGGTGTTAATATTTGGTTGCACTTTGTTTTACTTAAATAAATAGTATTATATTTTTCTTAGGTAGATATTATTTTAATAAACATTTTGAGGTATTAAATATTCTTTTAGGATTTTCTACCTTTTTTTGGAAATTGAAATGTTTAGAGGGTATTTTGGTGATTTCCTTTACTCTTTTATTCTTATTTTTTTCCTAAACAAACTAAATTTGGCCCATTGGCCCACCTAATCCAACCCGACCCAATTGGGCTTGGGGTCAAACCCCAGCCTCGGCCCCAACTCACACCCTCCTCTCACTAAACGCACACGCATGCGACCCCTCTCTGTCTCTCCCCTTCCTCTGCCTCACACACATGTGTCGTCGCCGCTACTCCGGCTGTCTCGTCACCTCCTCCTATGCTCTATCCCCACCAGCGCCCCCTCTCTCTGTTCCCAACCGCGACGCCTTGGCTAACCCTAGGTCTCTGTCCCAGCTCCAGCCGCTGCAGATTTGCCTCGATGCTCCTTCTATCGGCGTGGCTTCGCCCCTTTCTCCTTCTCTACTTAATACTTCTATTACTCCTCTCCCTATTCGGTGGGGCGGCGGTGCTCAACCGCAACCCTGATGCCCCCTGGTTCACGGTGGCTTTGATATGATGTAGATGACGATGGCGGTTGTGTTGGTTTGCAGATTCCAGTGGTGTGGCTTGGCGCAGTGCAGAGCAAGGCGATCTATGTGTCGCCGTGCCGCGGGTGGATGTGGTGATCGTGTTTGTGCATGGTGAAGTCCTCCTCGTGTGTGCGCCATTGTGGTCGCGCGAGCCCTGCCTCGCCACACTGCGATGGTTGTGCCTCGGGCGCCAGGTACATGCCCAGATGTTTATCTTCCTCCCCCTCTTCCTTCCTCTCAAACCTCTCTGTCACATTATTTTGCGCTGGTGTATATACATGGTGATGGATGGATATGAAGTTTTCTAGTGGCTTAGTAGTGTTGTAGGTCAATCTTGTTTTGTGTATCTTGCTGTGGAATTTGTGTTAAGTTTAAGTGGTGGTTTGCTGGACATATATCAGATTGTGATGTTGGTTAGATGGGCATTAAGGTGATGTTTGTTGTGGTAGATCATGTGCTAGTGGCTTGGTCTTGAATTATGAGTAGTGGATCTATTGGTGTTTGATCTATGGCAATACATCTCTGAATCTTGCAGAGATGCTCTAACATGTTCCCTGACAGTGTGCAATTTCAGTTAACCTGATAACTGAATATCTAGGCTAGCTGATAAGCTATGTTTTTGATAGATTCCCAATTTGTGTATGTGCTTGGTAGAGAATATATTCAGCTATCCTGGTTGTGTTGATTAGAAAAATGATTTGTTCTTTTATTTGATATGATTCCTATTGACCAACACTAAGAAAATGATTTGGCTTACAGGTATAATTGCATGTGAAACTGTGGATGATTTACTTAATGTGAATGGTGACTTTTGCTAATATGGTCCTGCTATTGTGATGCCTCCTTGGAGTGTACACAATAGCCTGATCATTCCTAGCATGATTACTTGTCATTTGTACAGTGAAGCAATTCATGGATCTGATTCCTAGAACTTATACTAGGAAAATGATTATTGTTAATTGAGTTGCTATTGTTGCTAGAGAGAAAACTTCTGTAATATGGCTATGCTGTTGTGGAACCTCCTTGAGAGTGAGCATAAAAGCATAGATCATTTACATGTTCTGTTATACTTTTATTTAATAGAATGTTGGTCTATGTTCTTGCTAATGATACCAAGTCCGAGGCTTAATTTTTTGTTGTTCATGGTCATATGTTGTTGTTGCTTTTTAGTTGGCCTTGCAACTTAGTTGGCTAATGTCCAACTACTGTTAGTAAGACAGTGATCATATGATTCCTAGTTATTTTTAGCTAGGAAAAGGATTATGTGGTGCTATTCTCTTGTGCTATGTAGATTCAATAGTGGAATGCCACTGTGATGCCTCCTTTAGGATGGAACACAGTGATTTTCCACTAATGGATCTGCTAGACTTGCCAAGTAGAGTGTGGAAAAGGATACCATCTAGTTTGTATGATATAGATGCACCATCCTACTATTTGATCTTGGTCCATGATGCACAAGGCTGAGGCCAATTCTTTTTAAGATAAGAATAGATACTGGTTGGCTTTTAATAGCTCTAGGATGAATTTAGTGTAGCATTTCTACACTGTACTGAGAGCTCTCTCTGTTACCCAAAATCCATCTTGGGAAAACAATAGGAGAACAATTGATATTAAATACTTTGGCTGTCTTAGAGATGAATAGCAACCTGATGTTGAGCAGTATATGCTGATGCTTGATGTGTCTTAAATTGATCTTGAGTAGCTCTTCCTGATGTCGTGGTTTTGATCTTGTTGACCTTCTCCTCCCTGATCTGCTACTATCCTCCTTCTTGATATTCTCCTCCTCCTCCTGATATTGTTTGATCATGACCTACATCTGGATGGCTCATTAAAGCAACCAGATTGCTAAGAATACAGGATTAAAACTAGGGTGGTTGAGCTGTGTTGGTTGTATTGGCTGTTTCATACTATGGTGAAGAAATGAATGTGTGTTCTTGAGAAGAACATGTAGTGTGAATAGAACTGGATGGATGTGGTTATGAAATGGTTTGGAAGGAAGCTAGAGCACGGTTTGCTCTACTGCTACGGCTGTGTACGTATCCTTCCCACACATCATCTTCCATGTTGACAACACATAGGCATGCATGTGGTGTAAGCTGTGTGTGAGCTTGCCTCACCCAAATGGATGAGATCAAGTAAAAGGCTTGATATTTTCTGATGGTTTGACCTTTACTATTTACTTGCTTGGTAAAATTTGCCACATTTATGTCAATGATGCTGTGCTGAGACAAGTGATACTAATAAGAACAGATATTGTTTTTGGTGAAATTTGCCCCTGCTAAATAAGGCTCTATGATGTAATGAATAGTGCAACTCACTGTTAGACTCAGAGCACTAACCCCAATCCCAATCCATTATTTCTTTTTGTCTTTCTTTGCAGGTAACAAGAAGGAGTATAGAAACATCAATACTAGATAGGAATTTAGTTGTAGATGTTTTTATTTTTATCCCTTTTTGTAATTTACTTTTATATCAAGAAATTATGTAAGGATATTATAATGCATTTGTTTATCTTATTATAATTGTATTCATCTCTTATTATTCCTTTATTGTAAAAGGATAATGTACTTTATGTATATATTCTTTTAATAAAGAATTCTTTTGTTTGTTTAATTATTGTAATTCATTTTCCATTTTCTTTATTCACTTATTTGTTTCATTGTAATATTCCTTTATTCTTTTATTGTAAAAGAACATTGTAATGTTGGATTTTAATAATATTTATACTTTTATTTATAATACTTGCATTTGTATTATTGTGAATAATTATTCATAAGTCAAATTTCTCCCCTCATAACTCCAGAAAACAATAGAGGTCATGTCAAAATTCATCTCACTCCCCTTCTGATGACACTAAACCTAATTCATCGGAGTGAGAATTCTGATCACTCTAGTCTTTTAATTTGGCAAAAAAATTACCCGGATTTTCAGATGCATGCATGCAGATGCACAAAATCCTAAATCTACCCTTCGTTTAGTCCTAAATGCTGGGATGTTACAGTCCGGAGATTGACCTGAATCTCCGGTGTAGACCGGAGTCTTCGGTGTGCAGGCCGGAGTTCTCGGTCTGACTTTTCTCCAACGGTCAGAAAACGGTTCATGGAGGGGGTCTGCTTATAAATAGGGGACCTTATCCCCTTCCTCCAGATGCTCGACCCACTCAAGAACACTACCTCCATTAGAGCCACCAAATCAACAAGATCTCTTCATCCAACCATCCAAAGTCATTGATCTTTGGAGAATAGAAGGAGGAGGCCTTGATCTACAGCTTCACCAAGAGAGATCTTCATTTACCCCTCATTCACTTGAGGGCCCCCATGCTCTAGTGTTCCTTTGGAAACCCTAGCTTTGATTTGGTTCTTACAAGCTTGTCTTTGATTGTTTTGGCAGCTTGCTTGTATTTGGGAGCCTCCAATTAAGTTGTGGATGTGTGCCCCGAACTCGTTGTAAAGGTGCCGGCTTCCACCTCGAAGGTTGCCGATATAGTGGAAGGTGAATCGAACCCCTTGGGGTGAGGTTCATCGGAGAACAAGGGAGGACTCTCGTGGCGTTGGTGGTTTGAAACCACCCCCTCTCCAAACATAGATGTACTTGCCCTCAAAAGGAAGGAACTACGGGAAACAAATCCTTGTGTCTCCCCGTCCACCATTTTGGTTACTTCTATACTTTACCGCTCTTTACTTACTTGTTCTTGCTTAGTGTTGTTCTAGTTAATGCTTGTTTGACATATAGGTAAATTCACCTTAGTTGCATAATCTAGAGAATTTACCTTTCTTGTCAAACCCTAATTTGAAAAAGAAGAAAATTTTAAGTAGCACCTATTCACCCCCCCTCTAGGTGCCCATACGATCCTTTCAAATGTTCCGCGTCTATTCACATGCTTGCATATGGAGTCTCTTGTGAATGAGTATATGCGCATGAGTGAGAGCACTTGGCTTGATTCGATGTACAAGTTCTGCAAAACAGAGATTTTGGTTTTCGGTGATTTTACCTGAGAGAGCCAAATGTTGAAGACACTTCCCGCCTTATGTCCATCAATGATAAAAAAAGGGTTTCCTGTGATGGGGATGTGCCTACCGGGGTATACCCGGCAGGACATTTCCGACTGGCCCAAGAACTGGCGAGTGGGCCTGCAAGACGACGACTGGATTGAAGCCCAGCGAGGATCCAAGCGACTGGAAGCTGAAGGCCCAGGCGAGTAGATAGGCCCAGTCGGATTAGGTTAAACGAGTACCAAAGCTTTAACTGATTCGGTTGAGATATGTAAACCCTAGGGGAGGTGAGCCTATATAAACCTCCCTGCAGGGCGTGTAGACGCACGTTCCATCATACACCCAAGCGACTCGCCGCCTAGCCGCCGAGCTCGCCCATTGTACCACCTTCATAATACAATCTAGAAGGAGTAGGTCTTTACCCTCCGGGGGGCCGAACCTGGGTAAAACCCTGTGTCTTTGCCCTCATCTCGCACCGCAGATGGCTGGCCGCCCTTGCCCCTCGTTCTACTACTCGCTGCCGATTGCAGCATCTGCCGTGACCATTCCCACGACAGTGGCGCCCACCGTGGGGCCTGGCCGGTCTGGCCGGTGTTCTGCGGCGAGATCCAATCTGCCCATCAACGAGACGGTCGCCACCGACCGCATGATAGCGATCGGCGAGATGCTCCAAATCTTGCCGAGCAGCTACGTCCCGGCGGCGCGACCCGTCACGCACAGCGTGATCCTGCCGGTCGGCACGATCAGCCTCTTCGTCGGCCTCACCGACGTCATCGTCTCGGAGGATTCGGCTCTCCGAGAGCCAGATCCGCACGATCCATCGCTTCGCCTCCGAGTACAATTCGGCCCACAGCGACGTGGCCGAAAACTCAGCGGCCGCAGAAGACGCGGCCCTCAACGACGACGCCGACTCGGCGACCCCGGCGTCACTCGCTGGGTCCATCACCGCGGCTTCACCCGCGGGCTCCATCACCCAGGTCTCCAACGTGGGAGACTTCGAGGACCCCTCCATCCTCGGGATCTTCGAATTCGACTCCGGGTCGGAGAACTCCGCCGACCTCCGCGACGGAACCGGTCGCCACGCCGCGACCTACATGGCGACCGACACCGATCCACCGGAGGATCCATTCTCCACCCCAATCCCTCCTAACGCCACGACAACGGAGGTCGAGGAACTCCGCCTGAAACTAGCGGAGGCGGTGCGCAAGGAACAAGCCGAGCGCGAAAAATTTCGCCTCGAGCAGGTGACGGCGCAGGAACTATCGTGCTACCACCAGCAGCGGATCAGGTCGCGCCTGAACCCCACCGTTTAGGGGCGCGCCCTGAACTTCGACGACGAAAACGACCCGGCCCGCGTGGCCGAGCGCGCGATCTGCGAGAACGCGCCACCAGGAGTAAGCGCCCGGCCCCCGCCAGGATCAACGGCGATGGGCGCCCCACCTCCCCCCAACCGCACACCTCCCAGGGACCAGCCGCGGATAGTAGTCTCCTCACGGGAGAGAGACGCAAACGGCCTCCCACTGTTCTCCACCCCGATGGACAACCTCGTGGCGGGCCGAGCAGCAGCCGACAACATCACGGCCACGGGAGACGGCGCCCTACAGATCCAGTACGTCAGGGCCCTGCTCGCAAAAGCCGTCGAGCAGCAAAACGCAGGCGCTGACTCGCTAGGTCGAGTATACTCGCGTTCGTCGGGAAGCAGAGCGGCCTCAAGCGGCCGCCCAGCGGTGGCAAACACCCTCAACTGCCCGCCACCAGAGCCACTGCAGCTCCAACACCGACCCGCGAACGCGGCACTCTCCACCAACGACCCCAGGCCAGCGACCAACTTCGCCGCCGCCAACGGGCAACCCATCGACGCCCGAACCCACATCATCAACAACCAAAGCTGGCGCGCACGCCAGCCCGACGACCTGCGACACACCCTAACCAATCGCCGCGACGGCGAGCCCATGGGGTCGCTCAGTCGACTCGTCCCCAAGTGCTTCGGACCAATGATCCGAGGCGAGAAGTACCCGCCAAAATTCAAGGCGCCGAAGGAGATAGAAAAGTACGACCCCTCGTACGACCCCGCCGTTTGGCTCGATACATACCTCATGGCGATGGGGATCGCGGGCCACACCGACCTGCTAGCCGCCCGTTACCTCCCCCTGATGATGGAAGGGACGTGCAGGCAGTGGATCAACACCCTCCCCCAGGACAATATCGATTCCTGGGAGGAGATGCGCGACGCCTTCGTCAGGAACTTCGAGTGCTCCTACACCCGCGCCACCACCATCGAGGACTTGGAGCGATGCGTCCAAGGACCCCGCGAGTCGACCTGCAACTGGGTCCAACGGTGGCAAGAACTCTGGTACAACGCGGTCGGTATCCATCCGGACACCGTGATCCACTGCTTCAAGACCTCGTGCCGCTACGAGCCCCTGGTCGCCAAGCTCAAGCGACACTCTCGCACACTCGACAACATCCCCGACCTCCTCGAGATCGCCAAACGGTACGCGGAGGAAGATCCAAACCAGGAAACACACGACGAGTCAGGAGGTCAACGCCGCACGAGCGGCAACGACAGCGGACGACAATCCGACCTACGCTACAGCAACACTCGCCTCACCGGCAAGCGCCGCAGTGACGGGCGAGTCGACTTCGTCGCCAACGCCGGGCACGCACAACGCGAGCCCAAGAGCTTCCGCCGCGACGGAGGACAACGCCGCGACGGCGGCAACTACAAGGCCAAGCCAAGGTTCGACCCCGCGGCCCTCCTTAACCAACCATGTGCGTTTCATAGCAGGAAAGGGAAGCCCGCAACACACACCACTGCCGACTGCCACACCCTCAGGGAGATCGAGAAGGCACGGCGAGCACGGGAGGACCCCGACAACGACCCGCCAAACGGCGGAAAATTCGGCAAAGTGGCCGGCTCGCTCCATACCTTCACGGGCTTCAACACGAAGCGCGAGAAGAAGGTCATCGCCCGCGCCGTCGCCGTCAACGCGGTGGCCCAGGTGGACGTTCCCCAGTTCCTCAACTGGTCGGAGCAGCCCATCACCTGGAGTCGACAAGACCACTCGCCACGCATCGAGTACCCAGGTCGAGTCGCCCTGGTGGTCAAGCCTAAGGTCGGCGACTACTGGCTCCCCAAGACATTGATGGACGGCGGCAGCTCCATCAACATCCTGTACCTGGACACCTTCAGGCGGCTGCGGCTCCCGCAGTCGATGATCGAGACGACCCACACCATGTTCCACGGCATCGTCCCCGGTCGGAAGGCGTACCCGATCGGTAAGGTCACGCTGCCAGTCACCTTTGGCACACCAGCAAACTTCCGCACCGAGCGGATCGTCTTCGAGCTCGTGCCCTTCGACAGCCCCTACCATTGCGTCCTGGGGCGCCAGGCGTTCGCCAAGTTCATGGCAGCGCCCCACTACGCGTACAACGCGATGAAGCTCCCCGGGCCGTGCGGCGTCATCACCATCAACGGCGACCCCGACATGGCCGCCGAGTGCGAGGCCAAAGGAGCCGAGATCGCTGACGCCGTCATCGCGGCGGAGACCAACCACGCCGATGAGCTCGCCAAGTACACGAGCGGGGTCAACAACGACGACCCCACCATACTCAAGAAGCCCAACTCGGAGGGCGCAAACACCTCAACCTTCGAGGCCACGACGCACACCCGCACCGTCGAGCTGGTCCCAGGCGACTCCAGCCAGACGGTGACGATCGGGATGGGCATGAGCCCAGCATAGGAAGGCGCGCTCATCGAGTTCCTCCGTGAGAACAGGGACATCTTCGCATGGAAGCCCTCTGACATGCCCGGTGTCCCTCGGGAGATCGCTGAGCACAAGCTAAACGCCGACACCAAAGTGCGACCCGTAAAACTCTGCGGCCATTCAATGAAGAGCGCCGCCGAGCAATCGCCGAGGAGGTGCAGCGTCTACTCGCTGCAGGCTTCATCCGGCCAATCAAATACTCCAAGTGGCTGGCAAACCCAGTCCTGGTCGAGAAAAAGAACGGGACCTGGAGGATGTGTATCGACTACACAAACTTGAACAGCGCCTGCCCAAAGGAGCAGTTCGTCCTCCCGCGGATCGACCAGATAATCGATTCAACCGCGGGCTCGGAGTCGCTATGTTTCCTCGACGCCTACTCCGGGTACAACCAGATCAAAATGGCCATCGAGGACGAGGAGAAGATGGCGTTCATCACGCCATTCGGAGCCTTCTGCTACACCGCCATGACCTTCGTCCTCAAGAACGGCGGGGCGACCTACCAGCGGTGCATGCAAGAATGCCTCGCGAGCCAAATTGGCCGCAACATCCACGTCTTCATCGACGACGTGGTCGTAAAGTCCGCTCGCCAGGGCGACCTACTTGCCGACCTGGCGGAAACATTCGCCAACTTGCGAAAATACAAGATAAAGCTCAACCCAGGCAAATGCACCTTCGGTGTACCAGTAGGACAACTACTGGGGTACGTCGTCTCCAAACGAGGGATCGAGGCGAACCCCACGAAGATCGACACGATCGCCCGGCTCGGCAAACCCGAGTGCCCGTGCGATGTCCAGAAACTGGCCGGGCGAGTAGCGGCTCTCAGTCGCTTCATCCCCCGCCTGGGCAAAAAGGCGATGCCCCTATACCGCCTAATGCGCAAGAACCCCACCTTCCAGTGGGATAAGGAGGCGGACGACGCGCTCCGCGATCTCAAAAAGGTGCTACTTGCCGCACCGCTGCTCGCCGCCCCCGCCGACAAAGAACCCATGCTGGTTTACGTCGCGGCTTCCGAGCGCGTCGTCAGCGCCGTGATGGTCGTCGAGCGACCGGAGGAAGGAAAGGAGCGCCCAGTACAGCGACCGGTGTACTACATCAGCGAGGTCCTCACCGAGTCGCGCCAACGGTACTCCCAGTACCAAAAGCTGGTATACGCGGTCTTCAGAGCTCAGCGGCGCCTGCCGCACTACTTCCAGGAGCACCCAATCATGGTCGTCTCCTCGGCACCGTTGCAAGACATCATCCGCAACCGTGAGGCGACCGGGCGGGTCGCCAAGTGGGCCGTTGAAATCGGCGTCCACAACATCAAATACGAGCCGCGAAAAGCGATCAAGTCACAGGCCCTAGTGGACTTCATCGCCGACTGGGAAGAGGCCCAGCAGCCAGAGAAGCTGCCATACCTCCACTACTGGAGCCTGCACTTCGACGGCTCCAAGAACGCGGACGGAGCAGGCACAGGGATCGTGCTAACTTCACCAAAGGGCGACAAGCTCCGCTACATCCTCTGCCTCGACTTCACACCCTGCACCAACAACATGGCCGAGTACGAAGCCCTACTCCACGGCATGCGAGCTGCCAAGGAGATGAATGTCAACCGCCTACGCTGTTACGGAGATTCCGACCTCGTCGCGGGGCAAGTCGCTGGCACCTGCGACGCCGTCTCCCCCACCATGGCGGCATACCGCCAAGAAGTGGACAAGTTGGGCGGACACTTCACAGGCTACTCCGTCGAGTGGATCGACAGGCGGAAGAACAAGGAGGCCGATGCACTCTCTCGCATCGGGTCGGCTCGACTCGCACCACCCGCCGGCGTCTTCCTCGACACGATCACCAAGCCATCAGTCTCTCCCCCGAGGGAGATCGACATCGGAGTCCCGCTCCAACCAGAGGCAGCACTGGTCGCACTCGTCAACGAGCCAGATGACTGGACCAAGCCCTACATCGCCTACCTGGAAGCCGGTACCTTACCGGCAGACGATACGGACGCTCAGATGATCGCTCATCGATGCAAGTCCTACACCATCATCGACGGCGAGCTCCACAAGCGCAGTGTCACCGGCGTGTTCCAACGCTGCGTCCAACCCGCCGAAGGACGCAAGATCCTCCACGATATCCACTCCGGTGACTGCGGCCACCACGCCGGTGCCCGCTCTCTGGTCGCCAAGGCTATGTGACATGGCTTTTACTGGCCCACCGCACACGCCGATGGTGTAGACATTGTCCAGCGGTGTGCCGGGTGCCAGAAGTATGCCAACCAGACGCACGTGCCGAGCTCAGTGCTCAAAACAATCCCCATCACCTGGCCATTCGCTGTGTGGGGGCATGGACATGGTAGGCCCCTTCAAGAAGGCTCCCTCCGGCTACACCCACCTGCTGGTCGCGGTCGACAAATTCACAAAGTGGGTGGAGGCCAAGCCAGTTCGGAAATGCGATGGGAAGACCGCCACCAAATTCCTACGCGAGCTCATATATCGCTACGTGATGGGGATATGCCTACCGGGGTATACCCAGCAGGACGTTTCCGACTGGCCCGCAAGCTGGCGAGTGGGCCTGCAGAACGGCGAGTGGATTGAAGCCCAGCAAGGCACCAAGCGACAGGAAGCTGAAGGCCCAGGCGGGTAGATAGGCCTAGTCGGATTAGGTTAAATGACTACCGAAGCTTTAACTGAATCGGTTGAGATATGTAAACCCTAGGGGGAGGTGAGCCTATATAAACCTCCCTATAGTGCGAGTAGAGATACGTTCCCTCATACACCCAAGCGACTCGCTGCCTAGCCGCCGAGCTCGCCCATTGTAACACCTCCATAATACAATCTAGCAGGAGTAGGTCTTTACCCTCCGGGGGGCCGAACCTGGGTAAAACCCTGTGTCTTTGCCCTCATCTCGCACCGCAGATGGCTGGCCGCCCTTTCCCCTCGTTCTACTACTCGCTGCCGATTGCAGCATCAACCGTGACTATTCCCACGACAGTGGCGCCCACCGTGGGGCCTGGCCGGTCCGGCCGGTGTTCTGCGGCGAGATCCAATCTGCCCATCAACGAGACGGTCGCCACCGGCCGCATGATAGCGATCGGCGAGATGCTCCAAATCTTGCCGAGCAGCTACGTCTCGGCGGCGCGACCCGTCACGCACAGCGTGATCCTGCCAATCGGCACGATCAGCCTCTTCGTCGGTCTCACCGACGTCATCGTCTCGGAGGATTCGGCTCGCATCCGCGAGTCGCCACCACGCGATCGGCTCTCCGAGAGCCAGATCCGCACGATCCGTCGCATCGCCTCCGAGTACAACTCGGCCCACAGCAACGTGGCTGGGAATTCAGCGGCCGTAGAGGATGCGGCCCTCACCAACGACGCCAACTCGGCGACCCCGGCGTCACTCGCCGGATCCATCACCGCGGCTTCGTCCGCGGGCTCCATCGCCCCGGTCTCCAACGCGGGAGACTTCGAGGATCCCTCCATCCTCGGGATCTTCGAGTTCGACTCCGGATCGGAGAACTCCGGCGACCCCCGCGACGGAACCGGTCGCCACACCGCGACCTACATGGCGACCGGCACCGATCCGCCGGAGGACCCGTTCTCCACCCCAATCCCTCCTAACGCCACGGCAACGGAGGTCTAGGAACTCCGCCTGAAACTGGCGGAGGCGATACGCAAAGAGCAAGCCTAGCGCGAAAAATTTCGCCTCGAGCAGGTGACGGCGCAGGAGCTGTCACGCTACCACCAGCAGCGGATCAGGTCACGCCTGAACCCCACCGTTCAGGGGCGCGCCCTGAACTTCGACGACGAAAACGACCCGGCCCGGGTGGCCGAGCGCGCGATCTGCGAGAACGCGCCACCAGGAGGAAGCGCCCGGCCCCCGCCAGGATCAACTGCAATGGGCGCCCCACCACCACCCAACCGCACCCCTCCCAGGGACCAGCCGCGGATAGTAGTCTCCTCACGGGAGCGAGACGCAAACGGCCTCCCACTGTTCTCCACCCCGATGGACAACCTCGTGGCAGGCCGAGCAGCAGCCGACAGCATCACGGCCACCGGCAACGGCGCCCTGCAGATCGAATACGTCAAGGCCCTGCTCGCAAAGGCCGTGGAGCAACAAAGAGCGGGCGCCGACTCGCAAGGTCGAGTATACTCGCGTTCCTCGGGAAGCAGAGCGGCCTCCAGCGGCCGCCCAGCGACGGCAAACACCCTCAACTGCCCGCCACCAGAGCCACTGCAGCTCCAATACCGACCCGCGAACGCGGCACTCTCCACCAACGACCCCAGGCCGGCAACCAACCTTGTCGCCACCAACGGGCAACCCATCGACGCCCGCACCCACATCATCAACAACCAAAGTTGGCGCGCACGCTAGCCCGATGACCTGCGACATACCCTAACCAATCGCCGCGACGGCGAGCCCATGGGGTCACTCAGTCGATTCGGACCCAAGTGCTTCGGACCAATGATCCGAGGCGAGAAGTACCCGCCAAACTTCAAGGCGCCAAAGGAGATAGAAAAGTACGATTCCTCGTACAACCCCGCCGTCTGGCTCCACACATACCTCATGGCGATGGGGATCGCAGGCCACACTGACCTGCTAGCCGCCCGCTACCTCCCCCTGATGATGGAAGGGACGTGCAGGCAGTGGATCAACACCCTCCCCCAGGACAGTATCGACTCCTGGGAGGAGATGCGCGATGCCTTCGTCAGGCACTTCGAGTGCTCCTACACCCGCGCCACCACTATCGAGGACCTGGAGCGGTGCGTCCAGGGACCCCGCGAGTCGACCCGCAACTGGGTCCAACGGTCGCAAGAACTTTGGTACAACGCGGACGGCATCCACCCGGACACCGCGATCCACTGCTTCAAGACCTCGTGCCGCTACGAGCCCCTGGTCGCCAAGCTCAAGCGACACTCCCGCACACTCGACAACATCCCCGACCTCCTCGAGATCGCCAAACGGTACGCCGAGGAAGATCCAAACCAGGAAACTGACGACGAGTCAGGAGGTCAACGCCGCACGAGCGGAAACGACGGCGGACGCCGATCCGACCTACGCTAGAGCGGCACTCGCCTCACCGGCAAGCGCCGCAGTGACGGGCGAGTCGACTTCGTCGCCAACGCCGGGCACGCGAAGCGCGAGCCCAAGAGCTTCCGCCGCGACGGAGGACAACGCCGCGACGGCGGCAACTACAAGAACAAGCCAAGGTTCGACCCCGCGGCCCTCCTTAACCAACCATGTGCGTTTCATAGCAGGGAAGGGAAGCCCGCAACTCACACCACCGCCGACTGCCACACCATCAGGGAAATCGAGAAGGCACGGCGAGCGCGGGAGGACCCCAACAACGACCCGCCAAACGGCGGCAAATTCGGCAAAGTGGCCGGCTCGCTCCACACCTTCACAGGATTCAACACGAAGCGCGAGAAGAAGGTCATCGCCTGCGCTGTCGCCGTCAACGCGGTGGCCCAGATAGACGTCCCCCAGTTCCTAAACTGGTCGGAGCAGGCCATCACCTGGAGCCGCCAAGACCACTCGCCACGCATCGAGTACCCAGGACGAGTCGCCCTGGTGGTCAAGCCCAAGGTCGGCGACTACTGGCTCCCCAAGACACCGATGGACGGCGGCAGCTCCATCAACATCCTGTACCTCGACACCTTCAGGCGGCTGCAGCTCCCGCAGTCAATGATCGAGACGACTCACACCACATTCCACGGCATCGTCCCCGGTCGAAAGGCGTACCCGATCGGCAAGGTCACGCTGCCAGTAACCTTCGGCACACTGGCAAACTTCCGCACCGAGCGGATCGTCTTCGAGCTGGTGCCCTTCGACAGCCCCTACCACTGCGTCCTGGGTCGCCAGGCGTTCGCTAAATTCATGGCAGCGCCCCACTACGCATACAACGCGATGAAGCTTCCCGGGCCGTGTGGCGTCATCACTGTCCACGGCGACCCCGACATGGCCGCCGAGTGCGAGGCCAAAGGAGCCGAGCTCGCCGACGCCGTCATCGCGGCGGAGACCAACCACGCCGATGAGCTCGCCAAGTACGCGAGCGGGGTCAACAATGACGACCCCACCATACTCAAGAAGCCCAACTCAGAAGGCACAAACACCTCAACCTTCGAGGCCACGACGCACACCCGCAACGTCGAGCTGGTCCCAGGAGACTCCAGCCAGACGGTGACGATCGGGACGGGCATGAGCCCAGCGTAGGAAGGCGCGCTCATCGAGTTCCTCCGGGAGAACAGGGACATCTTCGCATGGAAACCCTCTGACATGCCCGGTGTCCCTAGGGATCTTGCTGAGCACAAGCTAAACGCCGACCCCAAAGTGCGACCTGTCAAGCAGTCGCTGCGGCCCTTCAATGAAGAGCGCCGCCGAGCCATCGCCGAGGAGGTGCAGCATCTACTCGCTGCCGGCTTCATCCGGCCAATCAAGTACTCCAAGTGGCTAGCAAACCCAGTCCTGGTCGAGAAGAAGAACGGGACCTGGAGAATGTGTATCGACTACACAAACCTGAACGGCGCCTGCCCAAAGGAGCAGTTCGTCCTCCCGCGGATCGACCAGATAATCGATTCAACCGCGGGCTCGGAGTCACTCTGTTTTCTCGACGCCTACTCTGGGTACAACCAGATCAAAATGGCTGTCGAAGACGAGGAGAAGACGGCGTTCATCACGCCATTCGGAGCTTTCTGCTACACCGCCATGACCTTCGGCCTCAAGAACGCCGGGGCAACCTACCAGCGGTGCATGCAGGAATGCCTCGCGAGCCAAATTGGCCGCAACATCCACGTTTACATCGACGACGTGGTCGTGAAATCCGCTCGCCAAGGCGACCTACTCGCCGACCTGGCGGAGACATTCGCCAACTTGCGACGGTATAAAATAAAGGTCAACCCAGGCAAATGCACCTTCGGTGTACCCGCCGGACAACTACTGGGGTACGTCGTCTCCAAACGAGGGATCGAGGCGAACCCCACGAAGATCGACACGATCGCCCGGCTCGGCAAACCCGAGTGCCTGCGCGACGTCCAGAAGCTGGCTGGGCGAGTAGCGGCTCTCAGTCGCTTCATCCCCCGCCTGGGGGAAAGGCGATGCCCCTATACCGCCTGATGCGCAAGAACCCCACCTTCCAGTGGGACAAGGAGGCGGACGACGCGCTCCGCGACCTCAAAAAGGTGCTACTCGCCGCACCACTGCTCGCCGCCCCCGCCGACAAAGAACCCATGCTGGTTTACGTCGCGGCGTCCGAGCGCGTCGTCAGCGCCGTGATGGTCGTCGAACGACCAGAAGAAGGAAAGGAGCGCCCAGTCCAGCGGCCGGTGTACTACATCAGCGAGGTCCTCACCGAGTTGCGCCAGCGGTACCCACAGTACCAAAAGCTAGTATATGCGGTCTTCAGAGCTCAGCGGCGCCTGCCGCACTACTTCCAGGAGCACCCGATCACGGTCGTCTCCTCAGCACCACTGCAAGACATCATCCGCAATCGCGAGGCGACCGGGCGGGTCGCCAAGTGGGCCGTCGAGATCGGCGTCCACAACATCAAATACGAGCCACGAAAGGCGATCAAGTCGCAGGCACTGGCAGACTTCATCGCCGACTGGGAAGAGGCCCAGCAACCAGAGAAACTGCCGTACCTCCATTACTGGAGCCTGCACTTCGACGGCTCCAAGAACGCGGACGGTGCAGGCGCAGGGATAGTGCTGACTTCACCAAAGGGCGACAAGCTCCGCTACATCCTCTGCCTCGACTTCACGCCCTGTACCAACAACATGGCTGATTACGAGGCCCTACTCCACGGCATGCGAGCCGCCAAGGAGATGAACGTCAATCGCCTCCGCTGCTACGGAGATTCTGACCTTGTCGCGGGGCAAGTCGCTGGCACCTGCGACGCCGTCTCCCCTACCATGGCGGCATACCGCCAAGCAGTGGACAAGCTGGGCGGACACTTCACCGGCTACTCCGTCGAGTGGATCGACAGACGGAAAAACGAGGAGGCCGACGCACTCTCTCGCATCGGGTCGGCTCGACTCGCACCACCAGCCAGCGTTTTCCTCGACACGATCACCAAGCCATCAGTCTCTCCCCCGAGGGAGATCGACATCGGAGTCCCACTCCAACCAGAGGCAGCCTTGGTCGCACTCGTCAACGAGCCAGACGACTGGACCAAGCCCTACATCGCCTACCTGGAAGCCGGCACCCTGCCGGCAGACGAGACAGACGCTCGAATGATCGCTCGTCGATGCAAGTCCTACACCATCATCGACGGCGAGCTCCACAAGCGCAGCGTCACCGGCGTGTTCCAACGCTGCGTCCAACCAGCTGAAGGACGCAAAATCCTCCATGACATTCACTCCGGTGACTGCGGCCACCACGCCGCCGCTCGCTCCCTGGTCGCCAAGGCTATGCGACATGGCTTCTACTGGCCCACCGCACACGCTGATGCTGTCGATATCGTCCAGCGGTGCGCCGGGTGCCAGAAGTACGCCAACCAGACGCACGTGTCGAGCTCGGCGCTCAAAACAATCCCCATCACCTGGCCATTCGCCGTGTGGGGCATGGACATGGTAGGCCCCTTCAAGAAAGCCCCCTCCGGCTACACCCACCTGCTAGTCGCCGTCAACAAATTCACGAAGTGGGTGGACGCCAAGCCAGTCCGGAAATGCGACGGGAAGACCGCCACTAAATTCCTACACGAGCTCATATATCGCTACGGGTTCCCAAATAGCATCATCACGGACAACGGCACCAACTTCGCCAAGGGAGCCATGGCCGAATTCTGCGAAGAGCACCACATCCGGCTCGACCTCGCGTCAGTCGCCCACCCGGAATCCAACGGCCAAGCGGAACGGGCCAACCAAAGCATCCTCCACGGCCTGAAGCCGCGACTCCAAGTACCACTCGAGCGCACCGCCGGGTGCTGGGTCGAGGAGTTGCCCTCTGTCATCTGGGGATCCGCACCTCAGTCAACAGATCGACGGGATTCACTCCCTTCTTCATGGTCTACGGCGCCGAAGCAGTCATGCCCACCGACCTCGAACACGACTCGCCATGGGTCGTCCACTATACGGAGGCCGCAAATGAGCTTGCCCGCCAAGACGGGATCGACCAACTAGATGAAGCACGCGACCTCGCTCGGTCATGCACTGCCATCTACCAGCAAGGACTCCGCCGCTACCACAGCCGGCGGGTGAAAGCTCGCACCTTCCAGGAAGGCGACCTGGTGTTACGCCTCATCCAGGACAAGAAAGGCATGCACAAGCTCTCCCCTCCGTGGGAAGGCCCATTCGCTATCGGGCGCGTACTCGGCAACGACGCTTACTACCTCATCGACGTCCGCGGGGACGGCGAACTCGACGTCAAGCGACCATGGAATGTAAACCTCCTACGGAAGTTCTACTCCTAGAACCCCACACATGTACTCTCCAGTCTCTATGAAATAAAAAGAAATGGTTACCGCAAATTGCGCCTACTCTCCATGACTTGTGCCACTCGCACTCGTAATAACAGCGTTACGCTAAATGCAGAAGTCAACCTTTGGTACAGCGATCGGCACGGCTAAGTAGTGCGGTGTAAGAGCACTGAATCACCTCAGGTCTTGCATCGTCCACGAAAAACGCCCACCCGAAGCCCCATTGGAGTCGCCTAGCTCGACTGGTTCTACGAGCCAAGACAACTGCCCTCGCTTCTCACAGCGACCTTGGTCCTCCGCATCCTCGGCATAGCGACTCGAACGGCTAAGTACCACGCTCGGGGACTGAAGACCAGTTCGTCGCGAGCGGTCAGGGAAAACGCCAAGTAAGAGAGCATGCCCAGGACTCGCCACGCGACTGACCCCACGGGCCAGGCAGGAGTGACGCGCTCACACCAACGCGCTAAGTCCTCAACCACCCTCGAGTCGCGCCTAGAACTACCAAGTACCACGCTCGGGGACTCAGCCACCCGACCTCGTTCGCGCATGGGAAAACGGTAAAGTACAGAGCACTCAAGGGAGTCGCCTAGCGACTGGCTCTTCGAGCTCGGGCGAGTCGACCAAAACATCAAAACACATGACAACAACACATACATCATATACGAGGTAAACCCCACAAAAAGGGCGGATGCGCTCGGGGACTCGTTCAAAAATCAATCACAAACACACAAACAAATACCAAAATAGACACGACGTCTCATTCAATTGGGTATTGCATTGGTTCATGTTACAAAATATGCCCGCGTGGCAGACCTGCTGCTAACGCCACAAGGCAAACTATCCTACTCTGCAGGCTTCGATGACGACTCGCCAACATCCCGGCGATTGCGGATGAACACCGTGTACGGGTTTGACGGATACGTCGTCAGTTCACCCGCCATCGCCGCGCGAAAAGGTTGCTCGACCTTGAAGTCACGATGCGGCGGCTCGGGGTCGTTCGGCGCGACGACCGTCTCCTGGTACGGAAGGAGGTCGCCCATTGCCTAGACACGTTCTGAGTACGTGGCGGCACGGTCCTGCAACTTGAGGACCTCGGACAGCTCCACCGCGCCAGTCGACGATGGATATCCACTCGTCACATCGTCGATGTCGAAATCTTCGGGGAAGTGGGCGAGTCCAAGGCTCAGTGCCGTCGACGCTCCGCGCCGAAACGCTGACCGCGTCATGTACTCAACGACCGCGGGCGCCTTCTCCAAATATTTCCACACCTCAACGAGGTCGCTGGGAATCACCTCCGTGGGCGATATCTCTTGGAGATAGGCGCGGATGCACATCGCCGACAATGTCGCAGAATCGACGAGCATGCTTACGCACTGCCTCGCGTCGAGCGAGCTCGCCTCTCCTTCACTATCAATGATGCGACCTGCGAGTAGAAGACAATAATGATTACAACGGACACCACAAAATACATAACCACCGGAAAGGGAAGATGTACTCACCAAGCAGCGGGCGGGCGAGTTCCGTGATGAAGCATTGAAGCGATGTATGGTCGTCCTAAAGCCCAGCAATAAGGACTTCCGACACCTTGCGATCCTCCTCAGCGGCTGCAATGGCGGCCTTAGCTCGCCCGTCAGCCGAGTTCGCTTCTTCCTTCGCCTCCCGCAGCTCGCGCTCGAGGTCGGCGATCCGCTGTTCAGCGGCACTCAAAGCCGATTGCGCCGCCGCCAATTCACCAGCGGGGACAAGCCCTTGGCGAGCTTCCTCTGCCTTCGCAGCAAAAGCCTGAAGCCCTTTGTTCACTTCCTGGACGATGGCCAGCTCCTTCTCCGCGCGCTGCTTCGCGGCCAATCGGTCCGCCGACTCAAGCTGCAGACCCTGCACATCACCGAAAAAGTTAGTCAAAGCAAAATTCCTAAGTGCCCACCCGCTAAAATTTAGTGAGTGTGCACTCGGGGACTGGCGATCACGAAATTCCTAAGTGCCCACCCGCTGAAATTCAGCGAGTGCGCACTCGGGGACTGGCGATCAAGAAATTCCTAAGTGCCCACCCGCTAAAATTTAGCGCGTGCGCACTCGGGGACTGGATGCGAAAAATAAAAAGATGAGAAATTATAAGAATCAGGCCGCTGCAAAGCACCGACCTGATCCTCGGGGACTGGATGTACCTGGATGGTTGCGCCAAGCATGCCATGGAGTTGTATTGCGTCCACGAACGCGAGTAACGCCGGCGTGTGCCCACGACGTTGGTCGACTTCAGCATCGGCGGTCCCAGGAGCGTGGCTCGAGGGCGCAGAAGCGTGGGAAGGTAGCGATAGAGGAACCCGCTCCAAGGGAGGTCGCCTCCGCCATTCCAGGCAAGGAAGCACCCTCCTTCGTAGACGCGACTGTCTCCATCGCGGGCCCGGCTGGTGCAACCGCCGTGTCATCAGAGATAGTGACGGTGTCGCCACCCTTGGCCTTCTTGCTGCCATCCGCCGAGGCGACGACCTCGTCCGCCTTCCTCTTGCGGGAAGGGTCCTCCTCGCTAACGACGGGTGGCACCTTAGCCACGGTCGAATGGCCCATCCTCTTCACTCCGGTCCTATGCATCAATCGAATAAGCAAAAACAATCGAAATAGTTATGAAAAGCAGGAAAGGGTGAGTGCACTCACTTGGCGACTTGGATGAAACGTAGCCCCGTACGGAGGCCGGCCGGTTTTTCCAGTTCAGGGCCCAGTCGGCGACTGAGCCCCATCTCCAGGACGTCGCGTGCCCAAGACATGGACGGCTTCTTCGTCGTTGAGGCCGCAGCTGGAGACTCTGGGACATCCTCGGCAAGAGCCTCCTTGCGAGGCGAAGTCGCTGTAGCCGGAGCGTCTTTGCGAGGCGAAGCCGCTACAGCTGGAGCCTCCCCCAGCCCAGAGACTGGGGCGAATGGCGGAGGCATTGAAGCCAGCGGCACTTCCACGGTCGCCGCGTCCAGCACGGCTGTCACTGGTGGCGCGTCATCACTGGCTGGGCTGGGAGCATCAGAGCTGCTCGCCGAGTGCGGCGGCGAGGCCGGCTTTGGTGGCTTCGTCTTATTCTTCGGGGGGCCCTTGCCTCCCTTTCCTTCTTCTTCTTCTTCGACAGAGTGGCTTGACGGCGCGAGGTGGTCTCTGGGAGCTCGTCGTCGTCATCATGACGCTCGAGGCTCCTGCTTGCCTTGATCTCGCGTTGTCGTTGTCCGCGGGTCTTTCGGACCAGTGGGGCGACTTCCTCCTCGGACTCGTCATCGTCGTCCTCGTCGCCCTTGGCGGGCGGCGACTCGCCCACGTCCTGGGCGGATGAGCCCGAGCTCTCGTCGTCCGAAGGAGGGAGCCACCCTTCCACCACTTGGAATAGCTGCAACGAATACAGAATGGAATCAGAATTACCGCGATTGCATAGACTGCGACTGCGAGCAAAGTAAGGTGATTACCATTGGGGCTGGACGCTTCGCGGTATAGGGGGCGACCCCAGCCTGCGCGTCCAGGTACACCGCCTGGGTAATCTTCTTCAGCGCTGGGAGGTAGTCCTCCAGTTTCCACTCGTCGAGGCAGGCCTTTGTTGAGTCTCCCCGGCCCGTGTACTGGTACATATAGTGGTCGCGTTGGGCGAGCGGAACGAGCCGCCGCCCGAGCCAGCAGTTGTACAGATTTATCGTCTGGAGGCCCTTCTTCTTCAGACCGCGGATGGTCTGGAGCATCTCGTCGACGACCATCCGCTGGTCGTTGGGGAGCTTGCCGACTTGGAGATGGCGCGGCTCGGACCGATTGGCGGAATACCGAGGGATCACCACCTCGTCTTCCGGGCTCGCCTCGGCCACGTAGAACCATGACTTCTTCCAGTCGCTCGCTGCCTTGGCGGGCAGCATCAGATCGAAGAATGACGCTTTGGACTTGAGCTGGAACGTCAGGCCGCCCGCAGCTAGCATTGGGCCGCCTGCTTCCTCGCGGCTGATCCGTCCGTGGAACAGATCTTCCCACAAGGGGAAGTAGGGCCGGCAGCCCAAGTAGCATTCGCAGAATGCCACGAAGATGGCGAGCTTCTCGATGCTGTGGGGACCCAGATCTGAAGGCTGGATCCCGTAGTAGGCACAGAAGCGCCGGAAGAACAGGGACGTAGGAAACCCTAGCCCCCGCTCGAGATGACTGGTGAAACAGATGAATTCCCTCTCTCGCGGGTTTGGGGTCATTTCTCCAGCTGCGGGGATACGCCAACAGCCGGCTCGCAGGATCCCGGCCTCCTCGAAAGAGGCCAGCTGTGCCCTTGTGCATTTGGATCTACCCCACGATTCGGTGGAAAGGGCCATGGCCGAAGGATTGATTGGGGGTCGGAGGATTTTGGGTCGGCTGGATCGCGATGCGAGGGAAGGAAAATGCGCGCAGTCGGAAGAAGTGATGAGAAGTTGGCTCTCTGATCGCCTGCCATTCCCCTTATATAATGGATGTTACCCGACAAATCAGAAAGCCGTTACCGCGCGATGATTACGCCAAAAGTTACCGTTGGATTACCCCCAACAGCTAGTTTGACCACGCCTGACGGTCCAACTCCGGCCACTCGGCTCGCCGACCCAATCACTATGACAGTGTTTCGCCGACTCGACTCGCCAAAGACGCGACTTGGATCACTGGTTTTCTCCTTTGTACAGGAGCCCGCCGACGATTCGACTGGATGCCTACTCTGAAGCCGCATACTCCGACTGCCAGCAGCCACCTACGCCTAATTGACGACGGCCTCGAGGACTACTGATGGGGATATGCCTACCGGGGTATACCCAGCAGGACGTTTCCGACTGGCCCGCAAGCTGGCGAGTGGGCCTGCAGAATGGCGAGTGGATTGAAGCCCAGCAAGGCACCAAGCGACTGGAAGCTGAAGGCCCAGGCGAGTAGATAGGCCTAGTCGGATTAGGTTAAACGACTACCGAAGCTTTAACTGAACCGGTTGAGATATGTAAACCCTAGGGGGAGGTGAGCCTATATAAACCTCCCTATAGGGCGAGTAGAGATACGTTCCCTCATACACCCAAGCGACTCGCTGCCTAGCCGCCGAGCTCGCCCATTGTAACACCTCCATAATACAATCTAGCAGGAGTAGGTCTTTACCCTCCGGGGGGCCGAACCTGGGTAAAACCCTCTGTCTTTGCCCTCATCTCGCACTGCAGATGGCTGGCCGCCCTTGCCCCTCGTTCTACTACTCGCTGCCGATTGCAGCATCTGCCGTGACTATTCCCATGACACTACGGGTTCCCAAATAGCATCATCACGGACAACGGCACCAACTTCGCCAAAGGAGCCATGGCTGAATTCTGCGAAGAGCACCACATCCGGCTCGACCTCGCGTCGGTCGCCCACCCGGAATCCAACGGCCAGGCAGAATGGGCCAACCAAAGCATCCTCCACGGCCTGAAGCCGCGACTCCAAGTACCACTAGAGCGCATCGCCGGGTGCTGGGTCAAGGAGTTACCCTCCGTCATCTGGGGCATCCGCACCTCGGTCAACAGGTCGACAGGATTCACCCCCTTCTTCATGGTGTACGGCGTCGAGGCAGTCATGCCCACCGATCTCGAGCACGACTCGCCACGGGTCGTCCACTACACGGAGGCTGCAAACGAACTCGCCCGCCAAGACGGAGTCGATCAGCTCGACGAGGCACGTGACCTCGCTCGGTCTCGCACCGCCATCTACCAGCAGGGACTCCGCCGCTACCACAGCCGGCGGGTGAGAACTCGCACCTTCCAGGAAGGCGACCTGGTGTTGCGCCTCATCCAGGACAAGAAGGGCATGCACAAGCTCTCCCCTCCGTGGGAGGGACTATTCGCCATCGGGCGAGTACTTGGCAACGACGCCTACTACCTCATCGACGTCCGCGGGGACGGCGAACTCGACGTCAAGCGACCATGGAATGTAAACCTCCTACGAAAGTTCTACCCCTAGAACCCCATATATGTACTCTCTAGTCGCTGTGAAATAAAAAGAATCGGTTACCGCAAATTGCGCTTACTCTCCATGTCTTGTGCCACTCGCACACGTAATAACAGCGTCAAGCTAACCGCAGAAGTCAACCTTTGGTGCAGCGATCGGCACGGCTAAGTAGTGCGATGCAACAGCACTGAGTAACCTCAGGTCTTGCATCGTCCACGAAAAACGCCTACCCGGAGCCCCATTGGAGTCGCCTCGCCCGACTGGCTTTACGATCCAAGACAACTGCCTTCGCTTCGTACAGCGACCATGGTCCTCCGCACCCTCGGCATAGCGACTCGAACGGATAAGTACCACGCTCGGGGACTGACTACCAGTTCATCGCGAGCGGCTCGGGAAAACGCCAAGTAAGAGAGCATGCCCAGGACTCGCCACGCGACTGACCCAATGGGCCAGGCAGGAGTGATGCGCCTAAGCCAACGCGCCAAGTCCTCAACCACCCTCGAGTCGCACCTAGAACAACCAAGTACCACGCTCGGGGACTCGCCACCTGACCCCGTTCGCGCAAGGGAAAACGGTGAAGTATAGAGCGTTCAAGGGAGTCGCCCTGCGACTGGCTCTGCGAGTCCGGGCGAGTAGACAACAATAACAAAACATTCAAAAATAACAAACATATCATACACGAGGTAAACCCCACAAAAGGGCGGACGTGCTCGGGGACTCGTTCAAACCACAATCACAAAACACATGAAAAATTCCAACACAGACACGATGTCTCATTCAAAAGCATGTCGCATTATCTCATATTACAACATATGCCCATACGGCAGACCTGCTACTAACGCCTCAGGGCAAACTACCCTATTCTGCAGGCTTTGACGACGACTCGCCAGCACCCCGACGACTGTGAATGAATGGCGTGTATGGGTTTGACGGGTACGTCGTCAGTTCACCCGCCATCGCCGCGCGGAAAGGCTGCTCGACCTTGAAATCCCGGTGCAGAGGCTCGGGGTCGTTAGGCGCGACGACCGTCTCCTGGTATGGAAGGAGGTCGCCCATTGCCCAGACACGCTCCGAGTAGACCGTGGCGTGGTCCTTCAACTTTAGCACCTCAGAAAGCTCCGCCGCGCCAGTCGACGAAGGGTAGCCGCTCGTCACGTCGTCGAGGTCGAAGTCCTCTGGGAAGTGAGCAAGCCCAAGGCTCAGCGCCATTGATGCTCCGCGTAGAAACGCCGACCGTGTCATGAATTCAACTACCGAGGGCGCCTTCTCCAAGTACTTCCACACCTCGACGAGGTCGCTGGGAATCACCTCTGTGGGTGATATCTCCTGGAGGTATGCTCGGATGCACGTCGCCGACAATGTCGCCGAGTCAACGAGCATGCCCACACACTGCCGCGCGTCGAGTGAGCTCGCCTCTTCCGCGCTATCAATGATGCGACCTGCGAGTAGAGGACAACAGTGAGCACGTTGGACATCACAAACAGCACAAGCTACTGGCAGAGGCAAGCGCATTTACCAATCAGCGGGCGGTCGAGATCCGTGATGAAGCGTTGAAGCGCAGTATGATCGTCCTGAAGCCCAGCAACAAGGGCGTCCGACACTTTACGATCCTCTTCTGCGGCCGCAATGGCGGCCTTGGCTCGCCCATCAGCCGAGCTCGCTTCCTCCTTCGCCTCTCGCAGCTCGCGCTCGAGATCGGCGATCCGCTTTTCAGCTGAGCTCAGGGCCGAGTGCGCCGCTGCCAATTCACCCGCGGGGACAAGTCCCTGGCGAGCTTCCTCCGCCTTCGCGGCAACCGCCTGAAGCCCTTTTTTCGCTTCCTGGACGGTGGCCAGTTCCTTCTTCGCGCGGTGCTTCGCTGCCAATCGGTCAGCTGATTCACGTTGCAGACCCTGCACATCATTCAAACAGTTAGACGATGCGAAAAATCCTAAGTGCCCACCCGCTGAAATGCAGCGAGTGTGCACTCGGGGACTGGCACTCAAGAAATTCCAAGTGCCCACCCGCTGAAATTCAGCGAGTGCGCACTCGGGGACTGGACGCGAAAAATAATAACAAGGCGCTTAAAGGATCAGACCGCTGCAAAACACCGACCTGATCCTCGGGGACTAGACATACCTGGATGGCTGCGCCAAGCATGCCATGGAGTTGTATCGCATCCACGGACGCGAGGAGAGCTGGCGTATACCCACGACGCTGGTCGATTTCCGCATCGGCGACCCCATGTGCACGGCTCGATGGCGAAGTTCCACTCGCCGTGGCCGCTTTGGCCATGAAGCGTGGGAATGTCGCGATGGAGGCACCCGCCCCGAAGGAGGTCGGCTCGGCCATTCCAGGCGAGGGAGCGCCCTCCTTCGTGGACGCGGCTGCCTCTGTTGCAGGCTCAGTCGGCGCGACCGCCGTATCGTCAGAGATCGTGACGACGTCATCGCCCTTGTCCTTCTTGCTGCCATCTGTAGGGTCGACGACCTCGTCCGCCTTCCTCTTACGGGAAGGATCTTCCTCGATGGTGACGGGTGGCACCTTAACCACGGCCGAGTGGCCCATTCTCTTCACTCCGGTCCTGTACATCAATCGTATAAGCAAAGATAATTCAAGTGGTTATGGAAGACAAAGGAGGGTGAAGGTACTCACTTGGCGACTGGAATAAAGCGTAGCCCCGTACGGAGGCCGGCCGGTTTCTCCAGTTCAGGGCCCAGTTGGCGACTGAGCCCCATCTCCAGGACATCGCGCGCCCAAGACACGGACGGCTTCTTCGTTGTTGAGGCTGCAGCCGGAGTCTCTGGGATATCTTCGGCAGGAGCCTCCCTGCGAGGCGAAGCCGCTGCAGCCGGAGCATCCCCCAGCCCAGAGACCGGGGCGAATGGCGGAGGCATTGAAGCTAGCGGCACCTCCATGGTCGCTGTATCCAGCACGACTGTCGTTGGCGACGCCTCGTCCTTGGCCGGGCTGGGCGCGTCGGAACTGCTCGCCGAGTGCGGCGGCGAGGCCGGCCTCATCGGCTTCGTCTTCCTCTTCAGAGGGGCCTTTGCCTCGTTCTCTTTCTTCTTCTTCTTCGACGGAGTGGCCTGGCGGCACGAGGTGGTCTCCGGGAGTTCGTCATCGTCATCGTGACGCTCGAGGCTTTTACTCCCCTCAAGTTCACGCTGTTGTTGCCCGCGGGTCTTGCGAACCAGTGGGGCGACCTCCTCCTCGGACTCGTCGTCGTCGTTGATCTCGTCGCTCCCGGAATCGCCTTTGGCGGGTGGCGACTCGCCCATGTCCTGGATGGACGAGCTCGAATTCTCATCGTCCGAAGGCGGGAGCCATCCTTCCACCACTTGGAACAGTTGCAAAGAATGCAAGATGAGATCAGAATTACCGCGACTGCAAAAAACTGCGACTGCGAATGAAGCGAGGTGATTACCGTTGGGGCTGGACGCTTTGCGGTGTAAGGGGCGACTCCAGCTTGTGCGTCCAGGTACACCGCCTGGGTGATCTTCTTCAATGTTGTGATGTAGTCCTCCAGCTTCCACTCGGCGAGGCAGGCCTTCGTCGAGTCTTCCCGGCCCGTGTACTGGTACATATAATGGTCGCGTCGAGCCAGAGGGGCGAGCCGCCGCCCGAGCCAGCAGTTGTATAGGTTGATCGTCTGGAGGCCCTTCTTCTTCAGGCTGCGGATGGTCTGGAGCATCTTGTCAACGACCATCCGCTGGTCGTTGGGGAGCTTGCCGACTTGGAGACGGCGCGGCTCGGACCGGTTGGCGGAGTACCGCGGAATCGCCGTCTCGCCCTCCGGGGTCGCCTCGGCAACATAGAACCACGACTTCTTCCAGTCGCTTGCCGCCTTGGCGGGCAGCATCAAGTCGAAAAATGAAGCCTTCGACTTCAGCTGGAAGGTTAGGCCGCCCGCGGCAAGCATTGGGCCGCCCGCCTCCTCGCGGCTGATCCGTCCGTGGAACAGATCTTGCCATAGAGGGAAGTAGGGCCGGCAGCCCAAGTAGCACTCGCAGAACGCCACGAAGATGGCGAGCTACTCGATGCTGTGGGGACCCAGATCCGATGGCTGGATCCCATAGTAGGCGCAGAAGCGCCGGAAGAACAGGGACGTGGGGAACCCTAGCCCCCGTTCGAGATGGCTGGTGAAGCAGATGAATTCTCTTTCTCGCGGGTTCGGGGTCGTTTCTCCGGCCGTGAGGATGCGCCAGCAGCCGGCTCGCAAGATCCCGGCCTCCTCAAAGGAAGCCAGTTGCGCCCTCGTGCACTTAGATCTGCCCCAGGGCTCGGTGGAGAGGGCCATGGCGGAGAGATTTGTTGGGGGTCAGGGGATTTCTGGTCGGCTGGGTCGCGATGCGAAGGGAGGCGAAAGTGCGCGCAGTCGGAGGAAATGGTGAGAAGGTGGTTCTCCGATTGCCTGCCATTCCCCTTATATAGCGGATGTTACCCGCCAAATCAGGAAACCGTTACCGCGCGATGATTACGCCAAAAGTTACCGTTGGATTACCCCAACGGCTAGTTTGACCACGGTTAACGGTCCAACTTCAGCCACTCGGCTCGCCGACCCAATCACTATGACAGTGTTACGCCGACTCGACTCGCCAAAGCTGCGACCTGGATGACTGGTTTTCTCCTTTATACAGGAGCCCGCCGACGATTCGACTGGATGTCTACTCTGAAGCCGCATACTCCGACTGCCAGCAGCCACCTGCGCCTAATCGACGATGGCCTCGGGGACTACTGATGGGGATGTGCCTACCGGGGTATAACCGGCAGGACGTTTCCGACTGGCCCAAGAACTGGCGAGTGGGCCTGCAAGACGGCGACTGGATTGAAGCCCAGCGAGGATCCAAGCGACTGGAAGCTGAAGGCCTAGGCGAGTAGATAGGCCCAGTCGGATTAGGTGAAACGAGTACAAAAGCTTTAACTGATTCGGTTGAGATATGTAAACCCTAGGGGAGTTGAGCCTATATAAACCTCCCTGCGGGGCGTGTAGACGCACGTTCCATCATACACCCAAGCGACTCGCCGCCTAGCCACCGAGCTCGCCCATTGTACCACCTTCATAATACAATCTAGCAGGAGTAGGTCTTTACCCTCCGGGGGGCCGAACCTGGGTAAAACCCTGTGTCTTTGCCCTCATCTCGCACCGCAGATGGCTGGCCGCCCTTGCCCCTCGTTCTACTACTCGCTGCCGATTGCAGCATCTGCCGTGACCATTCCCATGACATCCTGAGATGCTCGAAAGCATGGATTGCATGCATTGGGAGTGGAAAAACTGTCTTTTTGCTTGGTGGGGCAGTATGGTGGTCATGTGAGTGGGTTCACAGTGACACTTGATGCAGTTGCAAATGAAGATCTGGTGATATGGCACTCATTTCTGTTGGAGATATGCCCAAGAGGCAATAATAAAGTTGTTATTATTATATCTTTGTTCTTATGATAAATGTTTGCATCCCATGCTATAATTGTATTAATCGGAAACATTAATACTCGTGTGTTTTGTAAACATAAAAGAGTCCCTAGTAAGCCTCTTGTTGAACTAGCTTGTTGATTAATAGATGATCATGGTTTCCTGATCATGGACATTGGATGTTATTAATAACAAGATCATATCATTAGGATAATGATGTGATGACCACACACCCATAGTAAGCATAGCATAAGATCACGTCATTATAGTTCGTTTGCTACAAGCTTTCCATCACATAGTAACCCAATCCTTCGACCATGAGATCATGTTAATCACCAACACCGGATGGATGCTTTGATGACATCAAACACCACTTCATAACTGGGTGGTTATAAAGGTGGCATTGGGTATTCTGAAAGTATGTGTTGAAGCACATGGATCAAGAGTGGGATTTGTCCATCCAAATGACGGATAGATACACTCTTGGCCCTCTTGGTGGAATGTCATCCAATTGGCTTGCAAGCATGTGACTAGGTCACAAAGGATGTCATATCATAGAACGAGTAAAGAGTACTTATCCGTAACAAGGTTGAACTAGGTATGGAGACACCGACAATGGAACGTTGGATAAGTAAAGTATCGCGTGACAAAGGGAATCAGTATCGATCATGAAGTCATCGTTGAATATGCGGGAGCCATTATGGATCTCCAGGTCCCGATATTGGTTATTGATTGGAGAGGTGTCTCGATCATCTCTACATAGTTCACAAACCGTAGGGTGACACACTTAAGGTTCGATGTTGTTTTAAGTAGATATGGAATATGAGTTGGAGATCGAATGTTGTTCGGAGTTTCAGATTGGATCCAGGACATCACGAGGAGATCCGGAATGGTCCGCGGTGATTCATATAATGAAAGTCATTTTCCATGGTTCGGAAATTTATCGTTATTTTGACCAGAGCTTTTAGAATGTTCTAGAAGGGGCCACTAGTGGGCCCACCACCCCGGGAGGGGCCACATGGGTCATAGGGATGCTGTGGGGGCCATGGGCCAGCCGCATCAAGACCCAAGGGGCCCAACCGGCCAACCCCAAAGGAAAGGGGCAAAACCCTAAAGAAGGAAAGGGGAAACTTGGGGGGCAAGTCCCCCCCCCACCAATCCCTATGTGTGTCGGCCCTAGAGGGAGGAGACCAAGGGGGCTACCCAAGCCCCACCCCACTCTATATAAAGAGGGGAGGGGAGGGCGCACCCTTGCCCCTTGAACTTAACCCTAGCCGCCACCCCTCTCCCTCCTCCGTCTTCCTGCTCTAGCTTAGGCGAAGCCCTGTAGGATTCTCTCCACCACCACCACCACGTTGTCATGCTGCTGGGATTCCGATGGGATATACTACCTCCATTGCCCACTGGAATGGGGAGAGGAAGGTCTTCATCGACTCCGTATGTGTGACCGAGTGCGGAAGCTCTGCCGGAACGGGGCGTCGGAAGGATCGTCTACGCGATCTTAACATCGGCAAGTGATCGACTACATCTACCATGAGAACCGATCTCGTTAAACACTTTGGATCTACAAGGGTTAGTTCTCTGTAATCTCGTTGCACCAATCTCGCAGATTGGATCTTGGCTTTTCAATAGATTAGATCTTGGTTTTATGCGTTCTTACGGTATATTTTTTTGTTTTACATGCATCGAACCCTACAATTCTATGGCATGGCAGGTCTAATAATGATTTCAACATGCTCCACCGCTCGCACGTATTCTCTAGGATTTTGAAAGGCAATGCTCCGGTGCTTCACTATGAGATCATGGGTCATCCGTATGACAAATGATATTATATAGCTAATGGCATCTATCCTGATTGGGCCATACTTGTGAAGACAATCCGTGGCCATACTGATGAGAAATGGGCAAGGTTTGTGAAGGAGCAAGAGGCTTGTAGTTTGGATATGGAGCGGACATTTGGTGTGCTTCAATCTCGGTGGGCTATTGTTCGGCACCCTGCTAAAACATGTAGCAAGGGGACAAGGCGGAAGGTGATGACCGCTTGTGTGATCATGCAAACCATGATCATTGAGGATGATCATGATGATGTGCTATATAACCAAGGGTGGGAATTTGATGGTCAACTAGGTCAGTCGATGCTAGGGCGAGCTTTCATCGACGAGTTCACCATGTGCACCATGAGATCCGTGACCGCAACGCCCACAATCAAATTCAAGCAGATTTTATCGAGCACATGTGGGATCACATAGGAAGCCACTAGGAATCACCACATAAATTTATTTATTTGTTAGCTATATTTGCTCATGAACTATATTTGCTTGTGAACTATGTTCTTTATTTGCTTTCAAACTATTTAAGTTATTTTATTTATGATTTTATTATTATTCAAATGGTTGAATTCGTACAAATTGTGGCCAAGGATGGCCAGGTTGGGTGTGTCTGGACAAAATGGGTCAAGCCGCTGGGGGCACACCCCATCAAAACTTGGCCCGGGCCAGACAAAGTCCATTTTGTTGTCTGTGAGCCGACCCAAACATATTGTTTCACACACGTGCTATCCAAAATGGGTCGGACCGGTGGAGATTCCCTAACCACCACCGATGACAACACCTGGACTATAAAAGAGTCCAAAAGCAATGTCTCCAAGAAGGAAATAATGCACAAGCATTGTCATTAGGAAGATTTTGGTATTTCATCCTAGAGAAAGTCCGATTACATCCAAAAAATAATGCCTTTAACAAGTGAAAGGGCATGTATGCCCCCATGTGTGGCTTTGGTAATTAATGACAATCTCTATGGACTAATGTGTAAATTGAGTTTCACTTGTAGGTTTGTCCATTGGCATCGCTTGGGCCATGTGTTGGTATCAAGGTTGGAAGATAAAGAAATGTCCAAGGGCTTTGTGCCCATTGGAATCATGAAGAAATAAGGAGCTTGAAGGTTGACCAAGACAAGTGCAAAGAGTTGCATCAAGATGGATCAACCATAAGAAGGGATGAAGAAGGGCAAGGTCAAGATGCGGCATCTCTAGAAGATCTCATGCTTGAAGCTTGCCATCCTCGTGATCATGGAGTGATGAAGACAAGTTCAAAGAAGAGGTTTCCCCATGGAGTATGGGGAAGCAATTTGGAAGTCTTCATCTTCATCAAGCAAGAGCAATCAAGAAAGGTGTTCCCACTCTAGAAGAACAAGACGGTCTACATCAAGTTCAAGTGGGATGCTCAAGGCAAAGGTATGATCTTGATAGGGCTTCTCTTTTCCTGGTCTCGTGTTGTTAGTTGGGAGACCGGGTTTAGGATAGATAGCCGTACTACCAAGAGGGGCTCTCAAGCGGGTGTCTAGTTTGGATCGTTCGGAGGGAGATCAAACCTTTGCATGCATAACATCATCTTTGTTGGTTGTTATTTGGTTCTTGTCCATGAGAGGATCTAGAGCTTGTGGTCATCATCATAACAAGCTCTAGTTCATCATCTAAGGATTTCCCTTGCATATCTTATTACGGTTTTTGATCTTGCGAGTTTTCCGGCTCCACACCTTGGGAGATACATCACATATATATTCATGGTATTTTCTCCCTAGGTGATACCCAATATTTCAAAAAAAATGGATTCTATTCATCGTCATCTTTCCAACAAAATTGGTTCCATCTCGTTTGGAGTTCGGATGCGAAACTTATTGCAGTTCTGGTTTCTAGAATTTCCCTGACCGGAAGTTTTGGCTATCCATCGGAAGTTCCGCTAGGGCTTTTTGCCGCCGGAAGTTTCGGTTCTTATTTCTCTCACGTTCAGTAACCTCTCTGTTTTTGAGTCTCTATTTGACGGAATTTGGACTGGAAGTTCCACCAGAAATTCCGCTCGGGCCTAGTTGCCGCCGGAAGTTCCAGTTGAATATCCGGCTCTTTTTCCGCTCACGTTCAGTAACCTTCTGTTTTGGATGTGTATATTTGATGGAACTTCAGTTGGAATTTCCACAGGAAGTTTGGCTCCCACCGGAAGTTCCGGTGGACCGGCGGAAGTTCCGACCAGGACTCGCGTTTTCAGCCTCTCGCATCGCAATTTTTGACCATTGGCTGTGTGCCACCGGAAGTTCCGGCCTCCCACCGGAAGTTCCGGCCAGGGTCCCGATTGCCCATAACAGGAAGATCTGGGAGCCCTTTAAAAGGGTCTCCTCTTCCCCTTCGTGGGAACTAGCTTTTTCTTGGTTCTTGGCTTTCTCTCTCTCCTCCATTGTTGACCTTGAAGAAGCTTTCCCTGTCCCCTTTCCCTTCCTATGATTCTTGCATCTTTTTGAGGGATTTGAGAGAGGAGATCTAGATCTACAATCCCCCCAAGATAAATCCCTTCTTTGTGAAGGAATCATTGGGATCTAGATCTTGGAGAGTTTTGTGTCCTTCCTCCCTTATTCCTCCAATAGCTTTTGTAGCTTTGTTGTTGGGATCTATATCTACTTACCCTTGCATTTGTTGCATAGGTTTGAGTTCTCCTCGGAGATTTGGCGAGTACAAGCTTGTGGGCTTGTTACTCTTGGGTTCTTGTAACCCTAGACGGTTGTGTGGCTGGGTTGTTGACCTTTTGTGGTCTTGTAGCCTTTTGTGGCTTTGTTGTCCTTTTGTGGCATTGTAGCCTTTTGTGGCTTTGTTGTTGGGAGCCTCCAATTGAGTTGTGGAGTTATCCCCAATCTTGTACGGGTTTGGTGACCGCCCTCAAGCGTCCCATAGTGGAGCGAGTGCCCGCCTTTTATGGTGCGCACTCGGGAGAATAGGGTGAGCCTTTTGTGGCGTCGGTGAGTTGCATGCTTCCGCATCAGGGGTGAGGCCTTGTGTGGCATTGGGTGAGCATCGAGCCACCACACCTCGAGGTAAGCTATTTGTGGCGTTCAGAGAGCATTGCGCCATCACACCTCTCCAACGGAGACGTAGCTTCTTTGGAAGTGAACTTCGGGAAACAAATCTTCGTCTCCACGTCCATCAGTTATATCTCAACCGAGCCCTTTACTTATGCACTTTACTTTGTGATAGCCATCGTGCTTGAAGTATTTATATCTTGCTATCACCTTGTTGCTTGTATTGCTTAGCATAGGTTGTTGGTGCACTTAGGTGAACCTAGTGGTTAGGTTTTGTGCTTAATAAATTAAACGTTAGTTTTATTCCGCATTTATTTGAGCCTAAACTATAATAATTTTAAAAGCCTATTCACCCACCCCCTCTAGGCGACGTTCATTGCACTTTCAACAAGGACATTGTCATATACAACCAATAAAGGCCAGACCTTAGGTTTTCACCCTCGGAATCGTAATTCTGTACTCGAGGGGCACCACCAAAAATACAGTCCTTCAATATAGCTGCCCCTCTTGCCTAGGCCTCTTTTGCAAGCCACCAAACACCTGAGAAACATTCTTCATCACATAAAGTACACCCTTTCGCCGAAGTTTCAAAACCTCCAATCGTAGTCATCATGACTTTCTTCACCTCTATCAGTACCACAAGAATATAGACTTTGACATGTTCCATGATACCAATAAGAAAGTGAAGCTCCACTCCGCACCCTTTTGAACCTGTGTTGGCTGATAACATGGGCGTGCGCGACTTGATCCTTCTAATCTAGGTATCCAGGGGCGACATACGCAAATCTATATAGATCTCCGTATAGGAAGATCAGAACACATTGTTGGCCAGAACAAAGATGTCGGCATCCGGCATAAAAGATGGCTTGGTGGAATACGAACGTTAGGGCCAAACCGCCATTATTAAAAGGCCAAAGCCAACATCCCCCCACCACCCGCCTTTTGATTTAGACCTACAAAAAATGGCCAGTTGTGATGCACCGTGCCACTCACATAGCAGAGGCCCTTGGCTAGGCGCCAATCATGGAAGAAGACAAGGGCCAACCACTAGGGACGTGTAGAGGAAGGCGGAGAGGGTTGAGAACAAGAGGAATAGGCCGAGATGGAGAGGGAGTGAGATGGTCCCTCAATAATCGACCCACACTTCGAGAGGTGGTTGGATCTCTTCTACACTAATAACAACGATGAGTAGTCGTACAATGTTTAGTCGATGATATTTTAGCTATGTGTTTTAATTATTGAATTATCTATGTTTCCATGCATTGGACTATTTATGTTTGAGTGTATCGAACTATCTTGTTTCATATGGTGCTTTGTGTTCTTTGTCCTATTTGAGGTCATCTAGAATTTTAGTAGTGTCCTATTATAAATCATTTGGAATAGCTGCCCTATTTCAGAAAAACTGCAAAGGTGATGCCCTATCCTATTTTTCATGTGCCCATTTTCCATTATGTGTTGGAGATGCTCTAAGGCGTGGAGTGCCTCGGCCCTATGGTGTGGCTCTTGACTTCCGTGTCCAAGTTTTGAGGTTAATTTTTTATTAAATTTTGGATTGAATTCATGTCCGTGAAATATTTTGTCAAGGCAAATATTTGAAGGTCTAAACTTATTCAAAAATCAAATAATATGGAGTTTGATCAAATTTATAGAAAAAACTAACATTAACTTCTACAATATTTTCATTCTCCGAAAATAAGTGATCTAGATTTACATGTATCTACACGATAAAATGGGGGTCTAGATACATGAAATTTTAGGGCAAATCTGAGTCACTTATTTCCAGATATAGGAGTATCAAATTAATAACATTAAATGCATCATGATATATTTTCATATGGCATTAATTTAGTATTTCTTTGTCCCAAATTACTTGTTCAACTTTGGCTAAATACACATCTATCTACACATTTACTTGTATAAATATATATGAATCTAGATAAAGGGCAGCTGATTTGAAACGGAGGAGTACCCTTCTAAAAGTAAATGACTGAACCTCTGGTGAATCTCGTTGAAGGTGAGCCGTGCCGTGCGACTCGATGTCGATCTAGACGAGGGAAAGGATGCGCGGTTTTGACACTGATCGTTGGATTTGGACTCGGGGTCCACGATTTGAATAAAAAAGTTGGCCTACAAAAAGGAGATTTCCCAAGCCTAGATTTACACAAGTTCCGAGGCTCTCAGCGTTTGCGCTCCAAAATTTGGCCTACAAAAAGGAGATTTCCCACCATCTCACTCCACTCCCTCCGAAGCTGCCCGGGATCCCGATGGAGGCCAGCCATGTCCACTCGCCCACGCTCTCGTCCTCCGAAACCATAATGGCCGCCCTCCTCTCATCCATTCCGGCCGCGCAGTTCCCTTCGCTGGTTCGAGCGATCGCCGCCGACGCGCGCCGGCAGCGCGGCCGCCTCGCCTTCCTCCTCCTCTCCCCGCCGCATTTCGCCCGCGCCCTCGCGCGGCTCCGCTCCATGCCTCTCCCAGCCAAGGCCGCGCTGCTCGGCCGCGTGCTACTCCGCTCCCTCCTCCTGCTCCTCCCCGCGCTCTCCCCCGACGGTTCACACCACCTCCTCAGCCTCCCCACGCCCGACCTCGACGCCACCCTGCTGCTCGTCGCCATGTGCGACTCCTACTCCCCGGCCGCCTCCTCCACCTCGCCCGTGGACTGGCACGCGCTGCTCGTCGACGACGCGGTGCGCAACGCGCTCTCCATCTCCGGCCTCGGCGCCACGCCCTGGGCCTCCGTCGCGCCCTACCTCGACGCGGCCGCCAAGTGCCGCCGGTTCGCGGACGTCGTGTCGGAGGACCGCGAGGTGGCTGGCGTCGGCATCGGCAGCAAGGAAGGCGGCGGGCGCGGAGGCGCGTCGCACGCGGCCGTGCTGGCGCTGCCCACCGCGGCGGGGGACGGGACGCCGTGCGCGATCTGCAGGGAGGAGATGGCGCCAGGGCGCGGCGTGTGCGTGGTGCGGCCGTGCGGGCACCGGTTCCACTGGCCGTGCGCGCTGCGGTGGCTGGCGCGCCGCAACACCTGCCCGTGCTGCCGCGCCGAGCTGCCCGCGGAGGACCCGCTCGCCGAGACCCGGCGGCTGTGGCGCGCGGTCGAGCGGATGGCGGGAGACAGCGGGGGCTGTGCGTGACAGCGTCGGTTGGATCGGAGCCCGTGGCGTTTGGACGTGCTCGTGTGTCTCGGCCCTCGAGTCGCAAGTACACTGGTGTCAGATTCGTGGATTGCGATGGTCTCGGTGGGCCTGCATGTATGCCGAATAATGGAGAGTAGTACATATACAAACACCGGAATGGAAATGTATATTTGTTAAATTATTAATAGCTTATGATGCGGTATGATTAGTACGCAAATGATGGGCCAAATTTTGTATTACTAGCTTTTGGTGGATCCAAAGTGAGTGAAGCAGGTTCCGCGGGAGAAGGTAGGTATCGTCCTTTTGCATCCTAATAGGCTTCTTGGTTCTTGGTGATGATGTTCCCGCCTCGAAGGGCATGTATCATGGATGGATGTGTCAATGTGTGGTAGAGCCGACTGACTACTTTGCTGGAGAAAGTGTTACAGATATGGAAGCCAATGCCCGGCGGTGGATGTGTCAAGCACACGGTAAAAGATTGTACCCTACCTGATATTTATCCCACAATGGTAACATGTCTATATTTGATATCCCACAGTGGTAACATGTGTACATTTGATTGTACCGAATAGAAAGTGAACAATTAGCTCATGATCATTTAGCTGTTTACCTCATCGAATTACTCTGTGATTACATGGCCACAGCTCCACAGTCATGGAACCGAACACCAGTAGAGCACAGTCGACTTCATCATGTATAGCACGGTGAGCGGATGGGCATTTCGAAACAGCAAGCAGAGCGGACGGACGTGGATGGAGGCATCCGGTTCCTGGAATCGGCACTCGCATAGCTAGATCATGCATAATTCGTATGTGCATGCACCGGCATCGACAGAGGCGATCGATCTGCGCGAGTGAGGTGGACGTACGGGCGGCCCCGCCTAGACATCCCCGTCGATCGTCGCGTATGGTGAGGAGGAGCTCGATATTCCAGCCGAGAGGAGGGGATTTGCCGGAGAGTGGGATCGGGTCGTCGTTTTCCGCTTCGTTCCTCCTACCCATGCAATCCGTGTGCCCCCGGCCACGTACCTCATTCGTGCAGTATACGCGCCGTCCTTCTCCGCTCCATCGCAGCATGTGCGGGCGTCTCCGTGTATGCCCACCAGACACCACAGTAGCACGACGGTGATCGATCGTTGCGTGTTGATCTGCCATCCTTGTACTGTACAATCTTCGGGGCGAGTGTTGGACGTACTCATGGAAGCTTAGGGTGTGTTCGGTTACACAACCGGAAGAGATGGAACAGAATGGTTTCATTCCGAAGTCATGAAGCGGTTTGACCATGTATTCGGTTCGAAAAAATTGAGAAATGAAATGGTTTCATTTTCTGTTGGGTTGGAACAAAATTCGTGAATGGAATGGAGAGATTCTACCCTTAACTGATTTTTTCTTCAAATCACAGCAGCTAAACAGAGAAGGGCACCACAAGTTCTTCCTCACTTTCGAAAATTGGAGAGGAAAGAGGCCAAATTTTGGCACCGCCGTGCCTAATTCCCGGCGCCGCCTCTGCGAGCTGCCGCCGGATTCACACCCGCAACCACTGTCGCCTCGCCTGCAACCAGTCGCCACCTCGCCTGCAACCGCCACCGCCTCTCGCCTGCAACCGGCCGCCACCGCAGCCGCACCGAGGGAGAGAGGGAGAGAAGGGAGCACCGCTGGAGAGGGAGACAGAAGGGAGCACCGCCGGTCGGGAGATAGGAGAGAACGCCACCGGCGATGGAAAGAGGAGGGAGCGTCGTCGGTCGGGAGAGAGGAAAGACGCAATGTGCGCGATAGGTTGGAACCGTGTTAGAATTTTTTTTCGGGGAGGCAGAGTATTTTGCTGATGATTAGAGCTCGTTCCGCCAGCTTCCACCGAATCGGTCGGACGAGTTGGTTCCACATATCGGTGGAATATTCCGTTTCGAGGAACTACTTCGTTCCATTCCGTTCGTCCAACCAAACACAGGAACCGAACACACCCTTACAGAGGAACTACTTGGTTCCATTCCAAGGAACTACTCGGTCGGACGAGTTGGTTCCGCATATCGGTGGAATATTCCGTTCCAAGGAACTACTTGGTTCCATTCCGTCCGTCCAACCTAACACAGAAACTGAACACACCCTTACGGAGGAACTACTTGGTTCCATTCCGAGGAACTACTTGGTTCCGCATATCAGTGGAATATTCCGTTCCGAGGAACTACTTGGACCAATTCCGTTCCTCCAAATTACGGAACCGAACACACTCTTACAGAGTATCTTCTTCAGGAGAAGCCTTGGAGTCGGAGATATCTTTTATCATAGTGGTGGGTTGCTACACTACACTGCGGTAACGCTAGATCATATCCTTTATGGCCACTTGGAGGTTCCTTTTTTAAGAAATAAATACATCCTAAAAGATGATTTAACCTTATGAAAAAAAACTAGACGACTGACCGCTAAAAATGGCTACAACACCAACTCAACACATCATAGCTTATACCGACAACCCGCGACACCCAATAATCATAGCTCGCATTGCGTCGTTGCCTACCAAGAATGGCGAGGAGGCAAGAAACAGGTCCCTAAGGACGCCTCATGGCCGAAGAGGGAAATCTTGGCAAAATAAACCCGGCTCTCGGATAGTAGAGATCAACGTGCAACACGCTAATAAGCGCCTAGAAGAGTCTACGAGTGGATGGAATGACCTAACCATATAGGAGGAGGGTGGCGGCAAATAAGCCCCTACCACGGTGTACCTTGCGCCTCATAGGCCCACACTCTGAGAAACAATCGACTCCTACTGCATCCATCGTTTTTGGGACTCCACAAGTGACCCAAGCATCGCCATCAAGAAAGCCAACAACACTATGGTGCCACCGCTTCCTTATCCGAAAATCAAGATCTAGGGTTCCCGGTGCTCAAAGTGGGAAAGCAAAATCAAGACCATGACGATGCCGCCAAGGAGGGAGATGGAATCCACGGGCGTCGCCATCATTAGCAAAATCAGGGATTTTTTCACTACTAGGAAAATGGCTATAGGTAATCAGCACATCCGTGGCTCACATGGTTGAAGTGCCCCACGGCTAAAACAGGCGTGGCTCACCTGTGGGCAATGTCCTACTAGTAACTATAATAACCATGGAGCACATGGTCATAGTGCGCCACAGATATGTGTGGACCAGGGCCCTGCTGGCATGCCGCATACCCATAGCGCACATGGGATAGGTGCACTACGGTTGTTATGATTAACCGTGGCGCACATGCAGGACGTGCGCTACGCCTAAGTGAAGGCCTCTCTGTTCTGTAAATGGGCAGAAACATCTGTGGCGCACTCTGGCATGTGTGTCACGGTTGTGATTATTCCCTGTGGCGCACTAGGGCCATGTGCGCCACGGATGTGTCGATCAGTATTTTTTTGGCAGCTCCACTTTGTGCACATGTGTGATCATCCACCACCCCACACTTCACTTTCCCCTTCTTCTTCCTCCTTAGATCTAGTCGGGATCCTTCTCCTTCCCACCTCAATTTCTCCACTCATTCACCATTTTTAGCATGTAGAACTTGCCTTGGATGTTACATACGTAATAGAGGAAGCTCTCCGGTCTCTCATCTCCTTCTCCGGTCGCGCCCACCTCTCTTTTCCATCTTCTCGCGATCGGTCTCTCATCTCGGTAAGTTGTCCATGTAAGGATGTGTTCATGTGTATATGAATGATATGCTCATATGTATGTAGATGATCAATGCTCATGATGTGTGTATGGAGAGGATCGATGGTCATGTGTGTGTATATGGAGAGTATCGATGATGCTCATGCATGTGTGTATGGAGAGGATAGTGATATGTTCATGTGTGTATGGATCGGTCTCTCTCTCTCTTGTGTTTGTGTGTAAACAAGTTGCCATTTGTTTTGCCAAAATGTTGATTCATTTCCATTTTGGCAAGACTTTGGCATTTTGCAAAGGTCCTTATTTTATGATAGGTCATGCCGAAATTTTCTATCTACCATTGCATGCATGAATTGATTATGTGGTTCTAATAGACTTCTAATTGTACCATGTACACCATGCAGGCAAAAATGGTGCTCATAATGAGCAAAGGCATTGTGGCTAGATTTTTGAAATGTACGACGACCGACATGATACGAAATAACAAGATGGAGATAAGATGTCCATGCAGAAGATGCAAACTCAACTGGGTGATCGACCCAGATTCCGGGAATCTGCAGGCGCACCTGCTCCGCCATGGTTTCATGGATGGATACACTCGTTGGATAAGCGATGACGAAGACGATGGAGACGGTGAAGGTAGGCAACATGACGATGATCATCATGGCGAGAACGGGCGAGATGATGAAGAGTCTCCTGGAGATGGTGAAGGTGCGGAAGCAGACCGGGATGATGATGATCTAGATGCAGGAGGAGCAGACGATGATGGAACAACGTCAGGCTGGGTGCAGGACCCTTATGTGCAAGAGCTGCTTCTCAAGCAGACGAGTAACGCCAGGGATGCCGCTAGAGAGAAAGCCAAGCTTGTGCAACTTGAGAAAGACGCGGTTACTCCATTGTATGAAGGATGCAGGCCCGATGATACCCGGTTAAATGTAACGCTCAAGGCTATGGAGATGAAGGCAAACCACAAATTGAGTGACGCAAGCTTCGACGATATGATGGCATTCTGGCACGATCGTCTCCCAGAGGGGAACACGTGTCCAACTAGTATCGAAGACTCCAAGAAAATCGTCTGTCCTCTCGATCTACCGCACGTTAGATATCACGTATGCATCAACGATTGCATCATTTATCGGGGCGAGGATGCGGAGAAAACCACATGTCCAGTGTGCGGCGTGAGTCGATACAAGAAAGGGAAGAAAGCACCTCGAAAAGTGGTATGGTACTTTCCTATCACTCCTCGTCTGCAACGCTATTTTGGGACCCTAAGGAAGCAAAGCTCATGCGATGGCATGCGGAAAGGAAGAAGCCAGGAGATGACGATGACCCCGAAAAGATGAGCTGCTGACGCACCCTTCAGATGCTAGCCAGTGGAAAGTATTGGACCTCGAATTTCCAGAATTCGGTGGAGATTCGAGGAACATCAGGCTTGGTGCGAGCACCGAAGGACTCAATCCGTTCGGTAGCCAGAGCAGCACGCACAACACTTGGCCCGTGTTTGTATGGATGTACAACCTCCCTCCATGGTTGTGCATGAAGAAAAAGTACATACAAATGAGTATGCTAATTCAAGAGCCGAAACAACCTGGTACCGACATCAATCTGTATCTTGGGCTGTTGAAAGAGGAGCTAGCCATGTTATGGGAATCTGGAGCCAATCTTTACGACGCCGTCGCACAAGATTATTTTACTATGAGAGTCACGTTGGTCACTACGGTGCAAGACTATCCAGGTTGCGGGTATATCTCGGGGCAGGTTATCCAAGGATTTTGCGCATGCATTAGGTGCACGGATAACTCAAGCTATCTCCAACTAGAGAAAGATCCAGGGTCTTCGAAAACCGTGTTCATGGCGCACCGGAGGTGGCTCGGCAAGAATGATCCATGGAGAAAACGTGGAGACCTGTTCGATGGCAAATCCGAGACCCGAGGAATCCCAGAGAGTAGGAGCAATGAAGAAGTGGAAGAGTTGCTGAAAAAATGGAAAGATTTTCCTAAGCCTGGAAAGAAGCGAAAGAGGCTGCAAGACAAGCCACTAACGAAGGTATGGAAAACAAGGTCTGTTTTCTGGGAGTTGCTATACTGGAAGTTTCTCCGCACGTCTCATAGCCTTGACATCATGCATATCACAAAAAACGTGTGCGAGAGTCTGGTCGCCACAATAATCAACATGCCAAATAGGACGAAAGATGGTCCGAAAGTAAGGCACGACCTGATATTCATGGGTATCCGGAAGGAGCTTCACAGAGTACACACTACTCCTGATGATCAGGAAGATGACGATGATCATGAGTCGAAGACGACACAAGGTCGTCGGAAGGGTAAAAAGTTCAAGAAGAACGAATATTACTGCCCTCCTTGTTTCACTCTAAGCCAGGATGAGATCAAACAGTTTTTCAAGTGCCTTCTAGGAGTCAAATTTCCTTATGGCTACGCAGGCAAGATAAGCAGATACCTAGACGAGGCGAAGCAGAGGTTCAGTGGCATAAAGTCTCACGACTGTGTCGTGCTAATGACGCGGGTACTTCCGGTTGCACTAAGAGGGATAATGGACGAGCATATCCGTGAAACGTTATTTGGCCTCTGCAAGTTTTTCGACGTCATCTCTAGGAAGTCGATTGGCGTGAATCAGCTCGGGAGGCTACAGGAGGAGATCGTGGTGATACTATGCGAGCTTGAGATCTACTTCCCGCCCGCATTCTTCGACATTATGGTGCATCTGCTGGTCTATGTCGTGGAGGACATCGTCCAACTCGGGCCGATGTTCCTCCGCAGCATGATGGCGTTCGAAAGGATGAACGGACACATCAAAGGATACGTTCGCAACAGGTCCCGTCCAGATGGAAGCATAGCCAAGGGCTTTCTGCCCAAAGAGTGCATCTCTTTCTGCATGAATTATCTAGACATCGAGAACCCTGTCGGTCTTCCCGTCAACAGGCACCTTGGCAAGCTCGACGGATCTGGTCACCGAGAGGGTCGTCGCATACTACATGCAGACTTCGATTTTCGACGCGCAGACTTTGATCGAGCAAACCTCGTCGCGCTACATAATTTAGAACTGGTCAATCCTTGGGTACAGAAGCACAAAAGGTTAATCGAGAAGAAGTACAGTGACCGGGGCATACAGAGGACGCAGGGAGAAATAATCAAAGAGCACAACTCAGATTTCACGCGTTGGTTTAGGCAGACGCTCCTTGATAATCCCCCGCAATCGCATTCTTCTGACACGGAAAAGATCATATTCACCTTGTCACAGGGACCGAAGCAAAACCTGGTGACCTATCAGGCGTATGATATCAACTGGTACACATTCTACACGGAGGAAAAGGACAACAAGTGTGATTATCAGAACTCAGGCGTAGCGTCTGAATTCTACACTGATGACAACATGAAGGAAAGATTTTACAGAAGGATCGAGAAGATATCGAAGCTCGACTACTGTGGAGAAAAGGTGTCGATGTTCCGTGTCAGATGGGCAAAGAGCGTCGAAAGAGAAGACCGGTATTTCACAATGGTTATACCCGAAGCAGCCAAATCCAAGGCCGCCGGTGCGGACGTGGCCGCGAAAAATGAACCGTGGGTATTTGCTAACAAAGTGGACCAATGTTTTTCTATTACCGACCCGACAAAGCCTAGACGTGTTGTCTTGAGGAGAGGAAAAATAAACATCATCGGAATGGATGGAGTCGCCAACGAGCAAGACTTCGACCAGTACGGCGATCCAAAGATTGAAGATGACGACGACTACGATGCAGCAACATACATCACAATAAGAAAAAGGACAACCCTACCCAAAAAAGGTAGCCCGTTCGAAAGAAGAAACATTAAAGTGCCAGGGCTAAATTATTCAACCGCGACAAAGAAGGGAAAAACGATTGTAAAACGCTAGCTCAAAAAATATTGTAAAACGCGTGGTCGAAAAAGATTGTAATAGTCATGGACAAAATTATTATGAAATTTAGTTATACTTTGAATCATATTTGTACCACTTTTATGACATATATTATCACTTTTGGGCATTTTTGGAATATTTAAAAGTATTTTTAAAAATAAAACAAAACTTGTATGGCATATATCACCACTTTTGGGCATTTTTTGGAACATTTAAAAGTATTTTTAAAATAAAAATATAAAAGGGGGCACCAGGATTCGAACCTGGGTGCTCACAAGTTTAGAATAGAGCAATGGGCAGAACCAGTGGGATAAGGAAATGCTAGTGTTAACTAGAGGGGTGGCAGCCCTCTTATCTGACTAGTCGTACCCACTTAGGCGTAGAGCACCCTGGCCAAGTGCGCTACGGTGGGTGTGCTACGCCTAAGTGGGTACGACTAGTCAACTGTCGCCCTCGATCTCCATCCTCAGACACAGATCGATCGTCTAACCCCATCGTCTCCATCCCCATCGTCCCCATCCCCATCGACGCGCCGCCGCCGGAGGTCAGGAGGAGGAGCAGCGAGCCACGCCAGGAGTAGGAGCAGCGAGCCACGCCAGGAGGAGGAGGAGGAGTTCGCCACGCCAGGAGGAGGAGGAGGACGCGGCTGCGTGAATCGTTTGGGACAGGGCGCGGCGCGGCGCGGGCTGGACCACACACGGCGGCGGATCGACCACCCACGGCTGCGGCTGCTGGCAAGGTACCTCCCTCCTCTCCCCTCTCTCCTCTAGGCTGCTCCTCCTCGCTCGTCTCTCTGTCTTGGGCAGGGGATGGGGGGAACGGCGACCTGTGGAGGCACTGATTGATGTTTGCATTTAGGATTTGATCAATTATTTGAGTAGTTGGAACACAAGAAATCGCTAGAATTCGGATTTGATCAAAAAGGTTGGCAAGAAGGAGACACAATAAAAAGTTGGACATAGCAGGAGCCTCACCTGAGTAGTGTACATTCTATTTTTGCTGTTAAAAATTGGTTCAAGAGGCATGTTGTGTGGTACAGTTTGTGACAGGCTAACATTCAAAGAATGTCTCGTGTTCATGGAAGCCATGAAATGTTAAAGCTCAGATCATCAAACATCATATATAAAATAAACAAATTCATAAGTACTAATAAAATAGGTGTCATTTTAGAGCAGGTTGTGGGCAGGTTTTTTTTTGCATGAGTAGCGGCACATCTGTTGTCTATTAGTTGCACCTAGGTTAGCTTTAATTTTTCATATTATGTGTATGAGTGACGGTTTGGTTAATACACTGTTGTGTCAAGATGTAGGTCTTTTCAGAATCTATGCAGTTGTGCTAGTCAAACATTATGAGGTCTGACAATTGATGTAGAAAAAAAGAATACTATCATCTACACCACTCTGTTGATACTACTAGACCTATTAGAAAACATACTTTCCTAACGTATAATTAGTTTGATTTCAAACAACAAATTTCATAGAAATGAATTGTCAAAGTGCCATAAAGACTGAGACATGAAAAAGGGGCATACGGTTGTCACCTGGTACTTGTGAACATAGTACACTACTCACCTGGTTATGATTCTTTTGTTTTGGAAGTTGCATCTAGCTGAATTGCATGGTGTGTAATGTGTAAAAATGTTCCTTGCGGAGTCAGAATTTTTGTTTCATTTATAGGAGGTAGAAATGTTTTCAGTTGGTTACTAGAGTTCTGAAACTTTCATTGCCACTTTGAATGAAAGAGATGAACAATTATTTGTCCTTTTATCATTTTCATTCAAAGGTGAGGCTCTTCTGTTGACGGCACTGATTCCATCACCAGAAGTGTTCTTATGTCAGTCACTGCAGAGGTGAATATACACACCAGCCATTGTGCAGAGGTGATTTAGATATGATTTTTTCCACTGCGTAGTTATTGTGTAGGGTGTAGGTTTAGATTGCTACTGTGTAGGTTTAGATATGAAGATGCATTGAGATATGAAGATGCTGTATATACTACTGCAAGCAATATGTGTAGGGTGTATACTACTGTGTATAATTGAGATATGAAGATACTACTGTGTATAATTGAGATATGAAGATACTACTGTGTAGGGTGTATACTACTAGTTAGAACATAGTAGTAGCTAGCTTCTGACTACTAGATGCTGGAGAACTATCTGGAGCTACTATTTTTGCAAAGAAAAATCTAGATGTATGTGTTGTATGTGCTGCTGGCTGTACTGCTTTTACAAAGCTACTGTTTTTGCAAAGCTACTGTTTTTGCAAAGCTATCTGGAGCTACTGCTTTTGCAAAGCTACTGTATGTGCTGCTGGTTGCTACTACTATATGTGCTGCTGGCTGCAAAAAACTACTGTGCTTCTACTACTATATGTGTTGCTGGATCTGGCCATTTATTTTTATATACCTAGTAATGATCTTGTGCTTGTTGTGCTTGTTGTGCTGGTAATGTGTTGGTAATGTACTGGCTGTGCTAGCTGTGCTTGTGCTTGTATGAAGCACTTTATTATGTCGTGTATGCAGGTTTTTGTATGAAATGAGTCTTGATTTTTGCCGGAATGTTGTTAACTCCCGTTTCAGCAGAAATCGGGCACTCCTAGTTTAAGAAAATTAGCAAAGGTCATGCCGGATTTTTTTCGTGCATTTAACCAATTATTTGTTTTTTATTAGTGCAAAGATGTGTGACAACGACGAGACTGGATGTTCTAAGCACATCAGCGCTGAAGGAGAACTCAGACCTTTGAATAAACAATTGACATTCTGGGAGGTGGCCCAGCGGCTAGAAGACAATGGAGAATACCATCCTTCGGAGGGCGAGGATGATGAGATGGAAGACACGGAGGAAGAAGCCAAAGGAACGGCGGGTGATGAAACCACTAATGGCGGCGAGGGCACAGGGAGTGGTAGCAATCCTCCTAAGAAGAAGAAGAAGAAGAAGAAGAAGAAGAAGAAGAAGAAGAAGAAGAAGAAGAAGAAGAAGAAGAAGAAGAAGCCAAAGGAACGGCGCCCGAACACGGTCGGCACCGTCAGGGAGGAAATTACCGAAGTGAGCCCAACAGGGGTTCCGTTGGAGCCCGACCTTGTCGTCAAAGGGTACGGTGGTCAAGTGGCGGCGATCACCCGGACAACCATCTCGATCAACACCGAGAATCTCTGGCATAAATATAATGGCCACTTGCGCACACTCCTCTTTGAGAAGCTGCACGCAAGATACAAGTTCCTCGCTGAGTATCGGAACACAAATTATCATGGGAACGAAGTAAACAAATCCGCCCTCACAAAGATGAGGACCGCCCTGGCCAGCTGGAGAACCTGGATAAAGAAGAAGATCTATAAAGAAGGCAAAAGTCTCGAGGAGATCCAAAATATTGACCCGCAGATCATCGAAGATCAGTTCCGGGAGTTCAAGGAGAGGTGTGAATCCAAAAGAGCCCTGGCCAATAGTAATCGGAGAAAGGTGTTGCAGGCGATGAATATAGGTCATCACCATCTCGGATCTGGTGGATACAGAACCGCGAAGGCCAAATGGAATAAGGAGGACAAAGAGTACAGATCTAAGGGGATAGAAAACCCCTTTGCGAAATTTGAACCCGGGCAGGTTCGAAACTTCATCAGGGCCCGTTACCATGTGGACCCAAAAACCAAACAACTCACCGCGAATCCTACGGTGAAGGAATTCGAGGAAATTGTGGTAAGTAATTTAATTACTGCGGATCAACTTGATTGCATTCCAATCGATGAAGTCTAGTTTCTAAACGGTTCACTGTTACTTCTTATGCAGCAGGAGGAAATTGTTGCTAGTCATGGATCCCAGGGTTCCTCATCCCAGGGATCGACGGCGGCCACCTGGTGGGATAACCCTTTTAACAGGGCGATGAACCGGGCCAAGAAATTAGAGACGGTTATGAAGAAGCCGTCGTCGGCTGGCCGTCTGGCCGGCATCGGGGGTAAGAATTGGGTGGATCATTTTGGTCCACCGCCAAGGACACGTGTGGCGCTGTCGGGAAGGAGCGAGGAGGAAAACCGCGAGGTTCAAGAACTTAAGGAACAAGTGGCGCGGATCCCGCAGATCGTCCAAGATAACCTGGCAATCACCCTCACGTCCATCATGCCTACCTTGGTGGAGTCAATAGTGAACTGGAGTGCGGGTGGTCGAGTAGGGCCGTGCCTGATTCCAAGCATGGTCAGCAGTCACTCGAACAACGCGGCGCCGACGAATCAGGCGAACTATGTGTTAGTGACTCCGCCCGCTAGCATCGCGGTGCCGCAAGTGTTGGTGACTCCCCCTGCCATCACCGCGGCGCCGGACATGTTGGTGGCCCCCCTGCCATCGTCACGGCGGCACCGGAGCTCCAAGAACCCGGTAGGGATAATACACCGGCGGCCATCACCTTACCATCAAGCAGCCCCTTCGTCTCTTGCACGCCCGTTGCCGTATGCGGTGCTTCGACATTAGCCGATCTCGACGCCATCACGGTAAACAAATTGCTTTACCGCCTTTCACGCCATCTATTACTCTTATGGCATCTCTGACGACACCGTACATGTTTTCCGTACACGGATGTTCCTTGCACTCTCTTGTGCTACGTGAACAATGAGTTGAGGGATGTTGCCAAGGGTACCATCGTTCAACCCTTGCAGCGCACGTTCCACTCAAGGCCGATGCCAGATAGAGTGCACAGGGTTAAAATTAGTCGGGTGCTAAGGGGCTGCGACGACCTGGAACCTCCCATTCAACCCCTAGGAGCGGATGAAGAAGAGTCGGTTGTCCTCAGAAGTTTCTTTGGCTTATTCTTGCAATGGCCAAAGAGCATGATCCGTTTGGGGACGGCAGGGGCCATCACGCCACAGACAACAACACCGCATGTCATGCCAGCGACAAGCGGTGGCAAGGCCCCCTTACCTGTTGGAATTATGCCCTAGAGGCAATAATAAAGATGTTATTATTATAATTCTTGTTCATGATAATGTTTATATTCCATGCTAGAATTGTATTAAGCGGAAACTTTAATACTTTTGTGGTTTGTGAACAACACCGTGTCCCTAGTATGCCTCTATGGACTAGCTCATTGATTAATGATGGTTAAGGTTTCCTAACCATGGACATGAGTTGTCAATTAATAATGAGATCATATCATTGGGAGAATGATATGGTGGACAGACCCAAACTAAGCGAAGCAATTAGATCGTGTCATCGTGTTCGTCTTTGCGAAGCTTTTCTTATGTCAAATATTGTATTCCTTAGACCATGAGATAATACAACTCCCTGGTATCGGAAGAAAGCTTTGAGGTCATCAAACGTCATCCTATGAGAGGGTGATCATAAAGGTGTCTCTCAGGTGATCGGAAAGTATCTGTTGGGTTGTATATATCGAGATGGGATTTGTCCCTCCCAAGTCGGAGAGATATACTTCGGGCCCACTCGGTAATCGATATCAACACCGCTTGCAAGCATGTGGTTAAGGAGTTAATCACAAAGTGATATCGGATTACGGAACGAGTAAAGTACTTGCTGTGAACGAGATTGAACTAGGTATGACGGTACCGACGATCGAATCTCGGGCAAGTAAAATATCGCGAGACGAAGGGAATATATATGGGATTGATTGAATCCTGGCATCGTGGTTCATACGATATGATCATCGATGAATGTGTGGGAGTCAATATGGGTTTCCAGATCCCGATGTTGATTATTGATAGAAGATCATGTCTGCATATTCTCGAACCCGCAAGGTCACACACTTAACGTGTCTCGACACTAGGATAGATTGGATAATTGGTTTATGAGTTTTTGTTCGGAGTCTCGGATGGGATCCGGGACATCATGAGAGGTTCCGGAGTGGTCCGGAGAATAAGATTCATATAAGGCAGTGCAGTTTTTGGAGTTCGGAATTGTTCCGGGTTAATCGGTATTGTACCAGAAGCTTCTAGAACCTTCCGGAAGGGGACCAACGTGGCCCCACCTTCCGGGAGGGGGCATGGGCCTATGAGGGAGTTCCCTGGCCGCATTGGGCCAAGGGCACAAGGCCCCATAGGGCCCAAACCGACCAAGAGAGGTTTAAACTCTAGATAGAGCTTCTAGAAGGGGGGGTTTCCTTGCCCCCCACTCTTCCTCCTTGGGGCCGCCGGCCTTGGCTTGGGGGAGGGGCTAGGGCTGCGCCCACCCCTCTATATATAGAGGGCTGGGGGCGCACCAACCCCCTACACCTTCCCCTCCAACCCTAGCTGCCCTGCTGCCCTCCTCTCTCCCTCCCGACTGTTTGTAGGCGAAGCCCTGCTGCAGAAATTCTCCACCATATACACCACGCCGTCGTGTTGTAGATCCAATCCGTCTCTCCACCATACTTGCTGCTTAGAGGAAGGAGGAGACGTCGAGGTGCTGCACGTGTGCATCTCACGGAGGCACCGCCACTTGTGGTGCTAGATCGGATCGGATCGCGAGGAGGAGAAGCGAGTACGACTACATCACCCACGTTCCGACGAACGTTCCGCTGTTCGAACCTTCAAGGGTATGAAGATCTAATCCAATCTCTCTCGTTGTTTGCATCTCCTAGATTAGATCTTGGCTTTCCCTCTGTTCGCATCCGTAGAAAATTTTGATTTACTATGCCGCGAAACCCTTCAGTGGTATCAGAGCTAGATCTATGTGTAGATGTGTTTCACGAGTAGAACGCAACATGGTTGTTGCGGGCGTTGATGTTTTCTGTTGCAAGCCTCTTGTTTGTGTTCTTCTTATGACGCGAGATAGTGAGATTGAAGCGGTCCAGGCCAACCTTACGCGACGTCGTTCGCGAGACCGGCTCCGCACTTGACGTGTGGCTTGTTCCACACATGCGGCTGGTCAGTTTCTCTCACTATAGTTGTCATGGGATTAACACCGGAGTTTGGCAACCATAATATCACCGTTGTGGCTTTCCGTAGGTAAGAATCGTTCTTAGCATCTACTCCCATAAGCCACGTAAAAACATGCAACAACAAAGTAGAGGCGTCTAACTTTATTTTGCAGGGAGTGTTTTCTGTGATATGGTATGGCCCAAGATGTGATGTGTATAATGTATGCGATGATCATGTTTTGTAATGTTTCACGACTTGCATGTCGATGAGTACACAACCGGCAGGAGCCATATGGTTGTCTTTATAATTGTGTATGACCTGTGTGTCAACTTCTTATGCGCCATGTAATAGTTTCACTTTATCGCTAAGTAGTTAGCAATAGTTGTAGTTGCTATTCGTGGTGGAGGCAATCATGGTGGAGTGATGGAGATCATGCTGGAACGCACAAGATGGAGATCATTGCGCGAAGATTGGCTATACCATGTCACATTAAAGTTATATGCATGTGATGTTTATCCTTTTATGTATCTTATCATGCTTAGATCGCGACGGTAGCATTATAAGATGATTCCTCACTTAAAGATCAAGATAAAAACTGTGTTCTCCCCAAGTATGCACCGTTGCGAAAGTTCGTCGTGTCCAAGCATCACGTGATGATCGGGTGATATAGACTCTACGCTCACATACAACGGGTGCAAGCCAGTTTTGCACACGCGGAAATACTTGGGTCTAACTTGACGAGCCTAGCATGTACAGACATGGCCTCGGAACACATGAACTGAAAGGTTAAGCATAAGTCATATGAATGATATGATCAACACTTCGTTGTCCACCATTGAAGCCACATCTCTTCTCGTGATGATCGGATTAGGTGTGGTGAATTTGGATCATGTTCACTAAACAACTTGAGGGATGTTGAATTTAGTGGGAGTTCATCTAGTAATTTGATTAAGTTGAACTATTTATCATGAACATAGTCTAAGTTGTACTTGCAAATACTGTAGATCACATGGCCAAGTCCAACTTCAACTTCAACGTTTTTGCTGAGATAGAAAAGCTTAGAAACAATGGGTCTAACTTCACCAAATGGTACCGCATTCTGAGAATCATTCTCGCTAGCGGACAAAAGGACTATGTCCTTGAGAAAGCGCTAGGTGACACCCCTGCTGTAGATGCGCCGGCTGATGAGAAAGTTGTTTATCAGTCACGCAAGGATGATTATGATTTGATTAAGATCGCCATGTTGTATGCTATGGAATCGGATCTTCAAAATCGTTTTGAGGAGTTCGCCGGGCCCTTTGAGATTCTCGAGGAGCTGAAAAACATGTTTCAGACTCAAGCCCGTTCTGAGAGATATGAGATCTCTAAGAAATTCTTCAACTACAAGATGGAGGAAGGGAGTTCCGTTAGTGAGCACGCCACTAAGATGTCGGGCTACACTCAATGCCTTGAGCAACTAGACTGCAAGATTCCAGAGGAGCTCAAGATTGACACTCCTAGCTACAAAAGTTTTGTAGTTGATCACAATCAGATTGGTTCCACTGATATGATCACTGAGCTCTTTGCTAAGATGAAAGTAGCGGAGGTGAACATCAAAAATAATAATCATGTGTTGATGGTCAACAAGCCCCCCACCTTCAAGAAAGGTAAGGGTGCAAGGAAGCCCTTCAAGAAAGGCGGCGGCAAGCGCGTTGCCCCTGCTGAGAAGAAGCTCAAGTCTGGTCCTAAACCGGACACTGAGTGCTTCTATTGCAAGGACAAGGGTCACTGGAAGCGCAACTGTCCGAAGTACTTAGCGGACAAGAAGGCTGGCACCATCAAAGGTATATTTGATATACATGTTATTGATGTTATCCTTACTAGCCCTCGTTGTAGTGCCTGGGTATTTGATACCGGTTCAGTTGCTAATATTTGTAACTCGAAACAGGAGCTACGGAATAGACGGCGGCTTGCGAGGGATGAGGTGACGATGCGCGTTGGCAACGGATCAAGAGTTGATGTGATGGTCGTCGGCACGCTCTCCTTAGTTTTACCTTCGGGATTAGTTTTAAACCTTAATAGTGTTATTATGTGCCTGCGTTGAGCATGAACATTATTTCTGGATCTTGTTTATTGCAAGACGGTTATTCATTTAAATCGGAGAATAATGGTTGTTCTATTTATATGAGTAACATCTTTTATGGTCATGCACCTATTGTGAATGGTTTATTTCTTCTAAATCTCGAAAGGGATGAAACACACATCCATAACATTGAGGCTAAGAGATGCAAAGTAGATAGTGATAATACTACTTATTTGTGGCACTGTCGTCTAGGTCATATTGGTGTAAAGCGCATGAAGAAACTCCATTCTGATGGACTTTTGGAGTCTCTTGATTTTGAATCATTTGACACATGCGAACCATGCCTCATGGGAAAGATGATCAAAACCCCGTTCTCCGGTATGATGGAGCGAGCAACGGACTTGTTGGAAATCATACATACCGATGTATGCGGACCGATGAGTGTTTCGACGCGCGGTGAATATTGCTATTTTCTCACTTTTACTGATGACTTAAGTAGATATGGGTATATCTATTTAATGAAACATAAATCTGAAACGTTTGAAAAGTTCAAAGAATTTCAGAATGAAGTGGAGAACCATCGTAACAGAAAGATTAAGTTTCTACGATCCGATCATGGAGGTGAATATTTGAGTTATGATTTTCTCACGCATCTTAAAGCAAGTGGAATCGTTTCGCAACTCACGCCACCCGGAACACCATAGCGCAATGGTGTGTCTGAACGCCGGAATCGAACCCTATTAGATATGGTCCGATCAATGATGTCTCTTACTGATTTGCTGTTATCATTTTGGGGTTATGCATTAGAAACCGCTGCATTCACTTTAAATAGGGCTCCATCTAAATCCGTTGAGACGACACCGTATGAACTGTGGTTTGGTGCTAAACCTAAGTTGTCGTTTCTTAAAGTTTGGGGATGCGAAGCTTACGTCAAGAAGTTGATGCTGGACAAGCTCGAACCCAAAGCGGAGAAATGCGTCTTCATAGGATACCCTAAGGAAACTATTGGGTATACCTTCTATCACAGAACCGAAGGCAAAGTGTTTGTCGCAAAGAACGGTTCCTTTCTTGAGAAGGAGTTTCTCTCGAAAGAAGTGAGTGGGAGGAAAGTAGAGCTAGACGAGGTTGTTGAACCTTCTCTTGAATTGGAGAGTAGAACAGCACCTGAAATTGTTCCAGTGCCGCCTGCACCAACGATAGAGGAAGCTGATGACAAGGATCATGAAGCTTCGGACGATGCTGCTACTGAACGTCGCAGGTCGACAAGGTCGCGTGCCCCTCCTGAGTGGTACGGCAACCCTGTCTTGACTGTCTTGTTGGTAGAAGACAGTGAACCTACGAACTATGAGGAAGCGATGATGAGCCCAGACTCTGAGAAATGGCTAGAAGCCATGAAATCCGAATTGGGATCCATGAGCGAAAACCAAGTATGGACTTTGGTGGACCCTCCTAGCGACCGAAAGGCCGTTGAGTGCAAATGGATTTTCAAGAAGAAAACGGATGTGGATTGTAATGTTACCGTCTATAAAGCACGGCTTGTCGCGAAAGGTTTTCGAAAAGTTCAAGGTGTTGACTACGATGAGACTTTCTCTCCTGTAGCGATGTTTAAGTCCATTCGGATTTTATTAGCAATTGCTGCGTTACATGATTATGAAATATGGCAGATGGATGTCAAGACTACGTTCCTCAATGGCAACATTGATGAAGAGTTGTATATGATGCAACCCGAAGGTTTTGTCGATCCTAAGGATGTTGATAAAGTATGCAAACTTCAGCGTTCCATTTATGGACTGAAGCAAGCATCTCGGAGTTGGAACCTTCGTTTTGATCAAGTGATCAAGAGCTTTGGATTTGTTCCAAATTGCTACGAAGCTTGCATCTACAAGAAAGTGAGTGGGAGCTCGGTGACGTTTCTAGTACTATATGTGGATGACATATTGATTATCGGAAATGACATCAACATGCTTAACGATGTGAAGAGTTATTTGAACAAGTGTTTTTCAATGAAAGACCTAGGTGAAGCTGCTTATATATTGGGCATCAAGATCTATAGAGATAGACAAAGACGCCTGATAGCTTTAAGCCAGAGTACATACCTAGACAAAGTTCTGAAAAGGTTCAGAATGGATAAGGCAAAGAAAGGTTCAGTGCCCATGTTGTCAGGTAAGATATTGAGCAAGGCTCAGTGTCCAGCTACGGTAAATGATAGGTAAGCTATGAACAAAGTGCCTTATGCCTCGGCCATAGGTTCCATCATGTATGCCATGTTGTGTACTAGACCGGATGTGTCCAATGCTCTTAGTTTGACGAGCAGATATCAAAGTGATCCAGGAGTGGAACACTGGACAGCCGTGAAGAACATCCTAAAGTACCTAAATAGGACTAAAGAAATGTTCTTAGTCTATGGGGGTGATGAACAGCTCGTCGTAAAAGGTTACGTCGACGCTAGTTTTGACACCGACAAGGATGATTCTAAATCTCAGATAGGATACGTGTATATGTTGAATGGAGGAGCTGTGAGCTGGAGAAGCTGCAAGCAAAGCGTGATCGCGGGATCTACAGTAGAAGTGAAATACATGGCTGCTGCAGAAGCGTCAAGTGAAGGAGTTTGGATCAGAAACTTCATCACTGAGCTTGGCGTGGTTCCAAGTGCATTGGACCCACTTGAGATATTGTGTGACAACACTGGCGCCATAGCACTCGCTAAGGAACCAAGATATCATCCAAAGACCAAGCATATCAACCGCAAGTTTCATATAATCCGAGATTATATAGCAGATGGATATCTGAAGATTAGCAAAGTACATACAGATCTGAATGTCGCAGATCCGTTGACTAAACCTCTTCCGCGTGCAAAACATGATCAGCACCTCAGTGCCATGGGTGTGAGATTGTTGCCAAATGTAAACTAGATTATTGACTCTAGTGCAAGTGGGAGACTGTTGGAATTATGCCCTAGAGGCAATAATAAAGATGTTATTATTATAATTCTTGTTCATGATATTGTTTATATTCCATGCTAGAATTGTATTAAGCGGAAACTTTAATACTTGTGTGGTTTGTGAACAACACCGTGTCCCTAGTATGCCTCTATGGACTAGCTCATTGATTAATGATGGTTAAGGTTTCCTAACCATGGACATGAGTTGTCAATTAATAATGAGATCATATCATTGGGAGAATGATATGGTGGACAGACCCAAACTAAGCGAAGCAATTAGATCGTGTCATCGTGTTCGTCTTTGCGAAGCTTTTCTTATGTCAAATATTGTATTCCTTAGACCATGAGATAATACAACTCCCTGGTATCGGAAGAAAGCTTTGAGGTCATCAAACGTCATCCTATGAGAGGGTGATCATAAAGGTGTCTCTCAGGTGATCGGAAAGTATCTGTTGGGTTGTATATATCGAGATGGGATTTGTCCCTCCCAAGTCGGAGAGATATACTTTTGGCCCACTCGGTAATCGATATCAACACCGCTTGCAAGCATGTGGTTAAGGAGTTAATCACAAAGTGATATCGGATTACGGAACGAGTAAGGTACTTGCTGTGAACGAGATTGAACTAGGTATGACGGTACCGACGATCGAATCTCGGGCAAGTAAAATATCGCGAGACGAAGGGAATATATATGGGATTGATTGAATCCTGGCATCGTGGTTCATCCGATATGATCATCGATGAATGTGTGGGAGTCAATATGGGTTTCCAGACCCCGCTGTTGATTATTGATAGAAGATCATGTCTGCATATTCTCGAACCCGCAGGGTCACACACTTAACGTGTCTCGATGCTAGGATAGATTGGATAATTGGTTTATGAGTTTTTGTTCGGAGTCTCGGATGGGATCCGGGACATCACGAGAGGTTCCGGAGTGGTCCGGAGAATAATATTCATATAAGGCAATGCAGTTTTTGGAGTTCGGAATTGTTCCGGGTTAATCGGTATTGTACCGGAAGCTTCTAGAACCTTCCGGAAGGGGACCAACGTGGCCCCACCTTCCGGGAGGGGTCATGGGCCTATGAGGGAGTGCCCTGTCCGCATTGGGCCAAGGGCACAAGGCCCCATAGGGCCCAGCCGACCAAGAGAGGTTTAAACTCTAGATAGAGCTTCTAGAAGGGGGGGTTTCCTTGCCCCCCACTCTTCCTCCTTGTGGCCGCCGGCCTTGGCTTGGGGGAGGAGCTAGGGCTGCGCCCACCCCTCTATATATAGAGGGCTGGGGGCGCACCAACCCCCTAGACCTTCCCCTCCAACCCTAGCTGCCCTGCTGCCCTCCTCTCTCCCTCCCGACTGTTTGTAGGCGAAGCCCTGCTGCAGAAATTCTCCACCATATACACCACGCCGTAGTGTTGTAGATCCAATCCGTGTCTCCACCATACTTGATGGTCCGAGGAAGGAGGAGACGTCGAGGTGCTGCACGTGTGCATCTCACGGAGGCACCGCCACTTGTGGTGCTAGATCGGATCGGATCGCGAGGAGGAGAAGCGAGTACGACTACATCACCCACGTTCCGACGAACGTTCCGCTGTGCGAATCTTCAAGGGTATGAAGATCTAATCCAATCTCTCTCGTTGTTTGCATCTCCTAGATTAGATCTTGGCTTTCCCTCTGTTCGCATCCGTAGAAAATTTTGATTTACTATGTCGCAAAACCCTTCATTACCGCCCTCGCCGTCACCTCCACGCGGTGGGTCGGATGATCATGTTGATGATATGCACATGACGCAGGATCCGGACGAGGACGACGAAGATTGGAATGATCACTTCTTCAACACTCAGTTTAGCAACGAAGACCTAGCTGGTGGCCCGACAGAGAAACCCACTATCACCAAGCGTCTGTTTGGTTCTCAGGAGACGCCTCCAGCTTGCGCCTTTACAAAGCCAGCTGATACAACCAACCGGCCCTTTATTCTAAGCCCTGACACACTACATAGGGTGGCCGGTGCTCAGATTGTGGTGCCTGCCCGCTCTCCAAAAGGAAAAAAAGGGCAGGAAAAGAAAATCTAGCAGCTCGAGCCAGCCGGTGGCGTCAACTGCGAATCCGATCACGTTTCGGGACGGGCCACCAAGACCCGAGGGTATTATGTGGAGGATTCATGTGGCGGGTGAGCCCATGCTACCTAAGAATTTGCGGAGGATCGCCAATTCAGAACTGCAGAGTGTGCATGACGGCGTGCTGACGATAAAGATACGCCTTCTGGCGGAGAAAGATCACTCGCACCCGGTATTCATGGTTGAGGTGCCACCAGGCTTGGGCTTCGTCGACAATGCCCCCGCGGATCTGCTCTTCATACGGTTCGATGACATCTTCCATATGTTCCACCTATACCCGCTGCACTATACCATGGTCCGCCTGTTTTCTCTCAGCCTGGCCATGCAGATCATTAGAGAGAACACACCGGGCATCGCTATAGTGGACCCCTACTACATGCGTGACGGCTGCTTGGGTTCCCCCGCTGACCGACGTATCATGGCCTCGTTGACATGGTTATACCCTACGAGAACGTAACTTCAGCATACCTGGTCCAGCCCAAGGAAGGCCCACAGCAGACATACGCTGGCCCATGAAGATTTTCGGGTGGCCAAGGCCCATGACGCCTTCGGATCCTTGGAGAGAAAGACTAGCATAGATAGGAAATTTAAAGGGGTAAAACCCTAGAACCTGTAACCGACTAGGACTATGCCCGGGACCTGCCTAAGTTTATATAAAGGCCAGGAGGGCACGTCCTAGATCTCTCGACTCATACTTTCGCACACGCACCTCCACGCCAGATCGAATCTGCGCACCCTGTAACCTTCGTTTCCACCGTAATCAAGAGCAGACAAGCAAGAGTAGGGTTTTCCCTCCGGGGGCCTGAACCTGGGTAAATCTCGTGTCCCCTGGTTGCTTGTCTGTTAACCGTTCCGCGATCTCCAGCATCCCCATCTTCTCCAAAACCCAAGCCCATAACAATGGGCATTGATGAGATTAAATCTCGTCAATTGGCGTCGTCTGTGGGAATCGGGGCTGCTGATTGTGCGATCATGACGGTCCCGACCCGATCGATCTACAACTCCGCGGCGACGGAGAATCACCTCCTCTTCGGCGCTTTCGAATTCACCGCCCACTCGCCGGCCACCATGAAGGATTTCGAGCCCGTAGGCGACGGACTCGAAATTTTGTTCAGGAGCTTCTGCTTCCAGGTGGGACAAACTGGCACCCTCCGCCTTCCTGAGCGGCTGCCCGTGCCATCAATCAGGCCCGCCTCATGGGCTCCACACCCCGTTCTGCGCACATCACCATCGACAGATGAGTTCTACGACAGCAACAGCTGCAACTCCGATCCGTGCGATCCACCTTCGAATGAAGGGACCTACGGTTCCGGATCCGAAAGCTGTGGCAGCAGCGGACCGATCTACGAGCGCTACCAATGCGCCGCAGTCATCCAGGAGCAGCAAACGCCTAACCCGCCGCCCAACACGAACCCCAACCCGCAGGACAGAAACGGCGAAAACGGCGGGAACAGAAGAAGCTAGTCCCCCCACCCAACGGGGAAAACAACGGCCACCTCATCCAACTTAGCAAAGAAGGATGGGTCCAGGCACGCCGCGCCGTAGAAGGCAACATAGTCCTGCCTGTGGACTCCCCACGTGACCTACTGATGGCATACCACTACCTCCTCATCGAGGAGCACAAGAAGCAAGTCAAGATGCAGGAGACGCTCGACAAACGCAAGCAAGCAGCCTCTGAGTCCAGCGTGCGACGAGCTGCGCTCTCCGCCATGGCACCCGGCTCTAGCACAAACGGAAACCAGGGAAACAAGCACCGCTCTCGGGTGGAGAATATGGATCCTAGAGAACGCCGTGATGTGACCCGAACTCTCCACACATCGTTCATGGAGATGGATGCCAACGGCAACATCATCCCGAAGACACCGCAAGCTGCAATCATGGCAGCCACTGCGTATCTCGCGGCCCACCCACCTCCGGAGGGGGACCCGAAAAGAGCCATGCATAAGTCTGCACTCACCGGACTCGGACTCGTCGGAGCTGCGCTCCACGAAGACGCTCCTGCGGAGCCGAAGAAGAAAGCTCCGGCCAGGCGCGACCGGAGCCCCACCCCTTCATCCGAAGAGGAAGAGGAACACGACCTTCTTCGAAGGAAGAAGAGCTCGCATCGCCATAAACGCGACTACGACGCCAGAGACGCGCTTACACAACGCAAAATCGACAAAGCACGCGCCAAACGCGCATGCTCGTCCGAGTCCGAGATGGATGAAGATGAAGGAGAACTCTACGGAGCTCGATGCTTCAGCAGATCTGTTCGGCGAACACAGATGCCACGCAATTTCAAGCTTCCTTCGGATACTCCGAAGTTCAACGGCACGCAAGATCCAAAATCCTGGCTCAGCGACCACCTGTCATCCATCAAGCTGCACGGCGGTAACAGAGAAACCGCCATGCAATGCCTTCAGCTACAGCTGACAGGCGCAGCACGGGTTTGGCTCAGCAGCTTATCATCAGGGTCCATCCGAAGTTGGGAGGAGCTAGCTTACAGCTTCATCCGAAATTTCAAGGGCACCAGCAAGAGGCCCGCCTCAATCGAAGAGTTGCGAGCCTGCACTCAGAGAACGGGTGAATCTATTCGCTCGTACATACTACGCTGGTCTACCACCAAAAACTCTGCAGCACACATCTCCGAAGAGAGAGCCATCGATGCCTTCAGGGACGGCGTTAAACGCCAAGATTTCAAGGAGGAACTTGGGCGCGTCAAGCCCAAAACACTCGACCACCTCATGGACATCGCCAACAGGTGGGCTGACGGTGAAGATTGCATTCACCGAGCACAATCGGATGAAGAGGATGACTACGGCCGAAGACGGGAACGCCGCAGCAAGAAAAGATCGCGCGTCTACGAGGACCGCGACGGACCCGACATGGTCGCGGCCGGCTACGCCGACCGCCGCAATGACAACAGCTGGAACAGCGGAGGATACCGCGGAGGAAACTTCCGCCACAGCGGACGACCAGCACAGTCATGGCAACGCCGCGACCGCGACAACGGACCCTTAGCATTCGACAAACTTTCGGGTACATGCACCATCCACTTCTACATCGACAAACAGGATGGAAAAAAGAAAGCCAGCCACATGCTCAAGGACTGCCGCGAGTTCCAGAAACTCAGCGAAAGCATTGTGCAGATGAGGCAACAAGCCCCAATCCCTGCGTTCGGAAACGCACCTGCGCCAGGTGAAATAGCACACGGAGCTCCTCCACCGCCGCCTATTGGAGGCCCAAACCAACCAGTCGCACCAGCGCAAAACAACGCCGGGATCGGGTACCCCCCACCAAAAGGAGCACTAAATATGATCCAGAAGGGACGCCCCACAAATAGGGTGCAGAAGAAAATCACCCGACAAATCAACTTGGTCGTGGCAACTCCGCCTGCAATCCCTGAGTACCTCAGCGGATCGGAGTCCTGCATCACATTCACTCGCGCGGATCACCCTTGCTAGATCCCTCGCCCAGGTCATGCTACCCTGGTGCTGGAGGCGCAGATCGGAGGCTTCGAGATGAGTCGCGTCTTCATGGACGGCGGCAGCGGCATCAACCTAATGTTCGCAAGCACTCTAGCAGCAATGCGGATCCCGCAATGCAGCCTGGAATAATCAGACACAACGTTCCACGACATTGTCCCAGGGAAGGGCATATTCCCCCTGGGCAAAATAAGGCTCGACGTCATCTTCGGGAAGCCGGACAACTTCCGGCAGGAGCGACTCGAATTTGAAGTAGCGGACTGGCCGTCGCAATACCACGCCATCCTAGGGCGTGTAGCATTCGCAAGATTCCTGGCTGTCCCAAACTACGCATACCTACTACTCAAGATGCCAGGACCAAGGGGCGTCATCACAGTCCACGGGAGCTTCACCCGATCGGACCAATGCGACACGGATTTCAACAAAATCTCCCAGTCTTTCGGCATGCAAGACGAGCTCGTAAGGCTCCGCGAGGTGACGGACAATGGGGCACCCCCAGTCACAAGGCAGAACGCACCTGACATGTCCTTCGACTCCACTGTCAACACCAAGAAAGTACAGGTCCATCCGACGGATGCCTCCAAGACGGCCTTGATCGCCAACTACCTCAGCTCCGCATAGGAAGGTGCGCTCATCGAATTCCTCCGTGAGCGCTAGGAAATCTTCGCCTGGTGTCCTGCGGACATGCCAGGAGTTCCCAGGGAATTCGCCGAGCACGCACTCAATGTCTTTCCAGACACCAAGCCAGTCAAACAGTCCATCCGGAGACTGTCGGAGCCACGAGCCGAAGCTATCGGCAAGGAAATCAATAGACTACTCGCTGCAGACTTTATAAGGGAAATCAAGGAAAGCGAGTGGCTTGCAAACACAGTGATGGTCCCAAAGAAGGACATGGACATCCTGCGGATGTGCGTGGACTTCACGTCACTAAACAAGCATTGCCCAAAGGACCACTTCCCTCTTCCTCGGATCGATCAGATCATCGATTCGACTGCAGGATGTGAGAAACTCTCCTTCCTCGACGCCTACTCAGGCTATAACCAGATTCGACTCAAGGTCGAAGATCAGGAAAAAACAGCGTTCATCACACCGTTCGGAGTATTCTGCTACAACATAATGCCCTTCGGGCTAAAGAACGCAGGTGCCACGTACCAGCGATGCATGCAGGCCTGCCTCAAGGACCAGATCGGTCGCAACGTCCAAGTCTACGTCGACGACATAGTCATAAAAACCAGGGAGGCAACGACACTTATCGACGATCTCCGCGAGACGTTCGACAACCTTGATCGCTACAGGATCAAGCTCAACCCGGAAAAGTGCGCCTTCGGCGTCCCATCGGGTCAGCTGCTTGGGTACTTCATCTCTCAGCGAGGGATCGAGGCGAACCCGAAGAAAATCAGAGCCATCATGGCAATGGAGAAGCCAAAAAACCTCAAAGGCGTCCAGCAGCTCGCAGGGCGAATAGCGGCGCTAAGCAGGTTCATCAGCCGCATGGGCGACAAGGCCCTGCCATTCTACCAACTGCTGCGCAAGGCAGACAAGTTTGAGTGGACACCAGAAGCCAATGACGCATTCGAAAGCCTCAAGCGGCTCCTCTCCACCTCTCCCGTCTTGGTCACGCCAAAGGAGCGCGAGCCTCTTCTGCTGTACATAGCAGCCACACACCAAGTGGTCAGCACCGTGCTCGTGGTCGAATGACCCGAAGAAGGCAAGACCCACGGGGTCCAGCGCCCAATCTACTACCTCAGCGAGGTACTGACACCAACAAAGCAGAGGTACCCTCACTACCAGAAGCTCGCCTACGGCGTGTTCATGATGGCTCGACGGCTGAGCCACTATTTCCAGGAGCACCAGGTGATGGTCGTCAACGAGGCACCCCTGAACAGCATCCTGAATAATCCAGAGGCCACACGACGCGTGGCCCTGTGGGGCATCGAGCTGTCACCCTTGGACATCGTCTACGAGAAACGAGTCGCAATCAAATCTCAAGTCCTTTTGGACTTCCTGGTACATTGGATGGAACTGCAGCTGCCAGACACCCCAGATATGTCACAGTCATGGACGATGCACTTCGACGGCTCCAAGCGCGAAGCCGGAGCAGGAGCGGGAGTCATACTGACCTCCCCGCAAGGCGACACGATGAAGTACGTCCTTCGGATGAAATTCCGAGCTTCTAACAATGAGGCCGAATACGAATCCCTCATCCACGGCATGAGGATGGCAAAGATATGCGGCGCAACGCGCCTGGTCATCTACGGTGACTCCAACCTCGTCGTCCAGCAGACGATGAATGAGTGCGACGCACGCGCCGAAAACATGATCGCGTATCGCGCGCTCTACAACGCACTCGAAGGAGAATTCGACGGCTGCGAGCTTTGGCACGTTGGACGAGAAAGCAACGAGGAAGCCGATAGACTCGCCAACATCGGCTCCACTTGCGCAAAGGTGCCACCAGGTGTGTTCCTCGAACAGATCTGCGTGCCATCCATCAAGCGGAAATTCCCCAAGGGATCACCCGAAGAAGCAGAACACTCGGGAGCTACGCTACCCGAAGGACCCGAAAAACTGGACATAGAGGTAGCCATGGTCAACCTAATGCAGGTCATGGCAGTCGAAGAAACATGGACGCGCCCATACCTCCAGTTCTTGTTAAATGGAGAACTGCCTGACAGCCCGACAGACGCCCGGCGCATATCTCGTCGGTCAAAAGCCTTCACCATCATCAATGGCGAGCTGTACAAGCGCAGTATTACCGGTGTACTACAAAGGTGCATCACCATCGGTGACGGGAAAGCCATCCTCCAAGACATCCACGAGGGCATCTGCGGACATCACGTAGGCAGCCGCTCCCTTGTCGCCAAAGCTCTACGAGCAGGATTCTACTGGCCAACGGCCATGACCGACGCAAAGGACATCGTCCGAAGATGCAACGGATGCCAACGGTTCGCCGACAAACCGCACGCACCTGGGTCCGAGCTCAGACCCATACCCATAGCTTGGCCTTTTGCTCAATGGGGCCTCGACATGATCGGCAAACTGCCAAAGTCCTCGAAAGGGGGACACGTTTACCTCCTGGTCGCAGTCGACAAGTTCACCAAGTGGATTGAGGCCATGCCGGTTACCAACCAGAAAGGCAAAACGGCCGTCAAGTTTTTCGAGTCCATTGTCTACAGGTTCGGCATACCGCATAGCATCATCACCGACAATGGATCGAACTTTATCTCCAAGGAATTCCAGGACTTCTGCGAAGGCCTCGGGATCAACATCACGTACGCCTCAGTGGCACACCCGCAAACGAACGGGCAAGTGGAAAAGGCCAACGGCCTAATCGGCGCGGGCATCAAGAAGCGCCTCATGAGTCCACTCGAACGGAAAGCAGGAGCCTGGACTAAAGAGCTACCATCCGTCCCATGGAGCTTACGGACCATGCCGAACAGCTCCACAGGCTACACACCGTTCTTCATGGTACACGGAGCCGAAGCCGTGCTGCCAGCCGAAGTACGCCACCAGGCCCCTCGGGTCGTCGCATACAGTGAAGCCGAATCCACGGCTGCACTCGACGAAGCAAGAGACATAGCAGCAGCTCGATCAGCGGTGTACCAGCAGAGTCTCCGCAACTACCACAGCCGCCGGCTTCGCCCCAGGTCCTTCGTCGAAGGAGACCTCATCTTGCGACTCAAGCAAGAGCGACCGACAAAATTCGAGTCACCATGGGAAGGACCATACGTCATCACCGAAGTCATCCCAGGTGGTGCCTATCGCCTCAAGCACGTGGAGTCTGGAGTCGCATACTCCAACCCATGGAATATCTCGCACCTGCGGCGATTCTATCTGTAGCAACCTACCCCTTTACTTCAATAAGGCTTTCAGCCAAGGCTATTCAGCCGAACAATGTACCTCCTCCATTACGATATAAATAAAGCTAAGTGTCCCGCCCCACAACTTCAGTTCGCTATTTTGCAACTTTACTACATGCTACATACGCACTCGGGGGCTCCCCCCACCTCACGATTTCATCAACTGAGGATCAAACGTGTACACCTGAGTAGCTGACAATGTCAGGCAAACGAAAAGGACACGTACTCAATCAAAGCCCTGCGTGCTCACAACAAACAAACCTTTACAACAAAGGGCACAACACGCCCAGCCGAAATATACAAATTTTACATCTATCTCTTTTTACAGGTACTACCTATGTTGAAGAATAACCTGGGCACGCTGCTCAAACAAATATATGACCTGTTCGGCGTACTGCCTTACAGCCGCGTAATGTGGCCGCATGTCCCACTCACCACCATCCGGCCGAAGAGGCAGCCCGGCTGCCACAACAGCCAAATCTACATCAGGCCGGTGCAGCCTCACAAGAGACAACGCAGCCTTGACTCCAGCGACGAGTTGTTGCCGCACAAACTCCTTGACATTGCTCACGCTTCGAAACTTCGACAGAAGACCCGCAAGGCTCTTCGGTACGACATCCAAAGGAAACATGACGTGCAGCACCGAGGAAAGCGATGTCTGCACTTGGCGGAGCACCCGCGAAACTTGATGAACACGATCCTGCACCGTCGCCAGAGCCATGGCACGATCACGATCCATCCAGAAGAAGCCGCCAGCCTCCATGTCCTGTTGAGTCAAGCAATTGACCCGAACAGCGACACGCTCCTTTTCTTCCCTCGGAGCAAGGTTCGCACCTGCGACAATCGCACAAAATAAGAGTAAGGCCAGCAGGCCCATCCGAAGAACTGAGCTACAGCTCGACCAAAGAACAACTTACATTGCAGCTGCTCGGACAGCCGAACCAGTTCCGCCATCAAGTACTCCTCTCTGGCTGCACCACGATCTGCCTTGGACTTCCAAACGTCAGCATGACCGCGTAACCCGAGCAACTCCCTCTCCAGACTACGCACACGATCCCGAAGAAAAGTGAGTTGCGAGGAATCATCCAAAGATGGTCGCAGCGGCATTGCGGACGAAATGTCAAGAGGGTCAGCACCCGAAGGAACCTAGAGCAGCAGAAAAAGAAAGGGACAAACACATTCAGACAACGATAGAGCACAACTCAGAAGAATTCATTAAACATATAAGGCCACTACGTGGCACAAGGATGGTGTTCTTCAAGATATTTACAACAAAACTAGACTACAAACTACCCTACGTCTACAACGCCTAAGACGTGGCACCATGAGTCGCCTCGGAGCCAGACTGCCTAGCTTTGGCCCCGCCCTGCTGCCGCAGTGCATACTCAGACAGCAAATCAATGAGCTTGGGCCCATATCTCTTGCAGCGAGCAGAGTAGGCAGCAAAGGCTACCTCGGATCCATCTGCAGTCGTCGGCATTCGGGAGGTGATCTGGGGCAGATCCAGCTCCGCTCCAGCCGCCAAGGCCATCGCCAGCCCGACGGACGCGCTGATGCCCTTCTGCTTGCACTTGTACACTGCAGGCGCTTCGGCTGACAGAGCCTCCGCCAGAGCATCCACATCATCGAGGGCTACGCCCTTAGGGACAAGCTCCTTGTAGAAGCGGCCAAGGACCTCCTTCGCCTTGGCAAGGGAGCTGACGACAGTGCTGCAGTGGTCTTCGATCGCCACAGTAGCATCATCTAGAGCACTCCCATGCTCTAGAGCACCGTGGTCAAACTCGATGCCTGCGGCATCTGAGACAAAAAATAAGAAGGAAGACATGAAGAAAAGCAGCACAGAAGAAGACACGAGGCATGAAGAAACAAGCACAAATCTAGCACTCACCCGAAATAGCCTTGGCAGCAGCCATGAGTTTCACCGCCACCTCTCTTTCACGAGCAGCCGCAACGGTGGCCAGCTGCTCCTCACGATCTGCGGCCTCCTGCTGCAGACGCTCTTTCGCTTCGGCTGCCTTAGTCAGCTCTAGCTCGAGGCGTTCTGTCATGCCAACGGCGGCCTCGGTTTTCTGCTCCGATTGACCAAGGCTCTTATTGAGAGCGTTGACCTCACGGAGAGAAGTATTGTGCTCCTCTGCATTCAAAACAGGCAAACGTCAGCAAGCAGGACCAGAATAAACGAAAAAATCACCAAACAACAAGTAGGTACCTTGAAGCTGCCGAAGGCTAGCCTCCAGCGCTAGGTGCTCCTGCACCAGTCGCTTGGCTTCCTGAACAAAAGGCTACAGAAAAAAGAAACACAAGTAAGGAAAAAGGACTTGGGGGCTGCGCCCAATACAGAAGAATAAAGGTAAAACTTGCACACGAAGAAACTCGGGGGCTCCCCTGAAGATCCGAAAGAAGAAGAAGACAATAAATTTTCATACACCTGGGGGCTCCCCCCGTGACATGAAGCAGAGAAACTTACATGCTCTGACGGCGACTTCGAAGGCCCGCCTGCGAAATTCTGAGGCGCAACCACCTGCACCTCCTGCAACGGAGGATCCGGAGCCACGCCACCCGAAGTCGCCACCGTCTAAGGAGGAGGAGACGCAATTTTCGACTCCCCCATCATCTCCTGCGCACCATCACTGGAGGAATCGTGGGAGGAATGCCTGCATACGAACCAATCAGCACACGTGCAAAAATCATGAAGGAAAAAGGACAATAGTACAACAAGAAACTTACGAGCCCAGTGAGCTCAGGTCGAAGACAGGAGGAGTCCTTCAGGCTCTCTTCTCCTCCTTCTTCTCTTCCTTCTTCTCCTCCTTCTTCTCTTCCTTCTTCCGCTTCGCTGGCGGGTGCGGCGCTACAGCCCGCACAGGAATGGCAGGAAGGGGAGAGGAAGAACCTCCATGACCGTCACTATGACGCTCAAGGCCCAGAGGGTTTCTGGGAGTCGGAGGAGTCGAGGCATCCAAAGACTCGCTGGAGCTCCGTGATCGTTTGCGCGTATGGTCCTCACTCGACTCGTCAGCATCCTCCGCCGGAGATCGCGCCGACGGCATCTCGGACACGGACTCAACCACTTCATTATCCGGGGCATTCGGATACTTTTCGGGCAATGGCAGTACCATGCCCGACACTTTGAAGCTCTGCAAAATCAGAAGGAACTTTGTTAGCAAACAAAGGAAATATATACGCAACCGACAAAAAGCACTACGTGCACAAATCTACACATGTGGCACAGACAACGCCGAAGAAAACGGCGGAGTCAGCGACTTCCCAGGGATTTCCTCTCCGGCCTTGAACTTCAGCAGCGAGCGAAGGGCCCTGTCAAGATCCCCCTCGGAGATTTTCTCAGCCGAAACCCTCGTTGGATCACGGCGCCCAGAATAAAGAAACATCGGGTGCGCCCTCGCTTGGAGAGGCTGCACCCGACGCTCAAGAAACGTCCGGATGATGTCCACGCTGTTCACCTCCTTCTCCGGAATCAGCTGGAGATCCTCCACCTGACGGTAAAGGGCCTCTATCTCCGCCACCTCACCGTCCAAGATTTGGTTTTTCCAAGACCTTTTCGGCTCAATCATTTGGGAGGGGTCAAAGGGAACAAGACCAAAATCTTGCCCGGGTACTACGGAGTCACGGATATAAAACCATCGCCTCCGCCAGTACTGGACAGATTCGGACATGGAAAAAGAAAAGGAGGGAAGATTGGGACTAAGGGAGATGATGCAACCCCCAATAGGATACACACCATCCGAACCAGATTGCCTCTTCACGGAATAGAGCTTCCGGAAGAGTCCAAAGTGCGGCTCAATGCCAAGCCAGCACTCGCAAAAAGTGATAAAACATGCAATATGGAGAAGAGAATTGGGAGACAGATGATAAAGCTGAATCCCATAGAAGAAGAGCAGTCCACGGAGGAAGTTGTGGACTGGAAAAGAAAACCCATGCATAACAAAGGCGAGAAACATAACCCGATACCCAGATGGGGGACGGGGGATTACCTTATTGCCGGGGAGTTTGACGGCCTCCCTATCCTGCGGGATCAGGCCCCGCTCGCGAAGCTTGCGGAGATCGCTCTCCCGCGTCTCTGATCGCCGCCAGCCACCATCGGTGACACGGGTAGCGGTGGTGATTTTCTTTCCTCCGGTGGCGCTGGTCCCAACTGCAGATGATGATTTCTTTGGTTTCCCCATTGCGCTACGGCGGCACCGGCGATGAAAACGCAGAAATAACGACGGAAATGTGGAAGGAAATCCCAGCGCGCAGCAAGAATCGCTAGAGCACAAGGAGGCAGTGAAAACAAGAACTGATGCGGTGAAAACAAACCGCGGCTTTCCCCAATGATTATAACAGTGAAGACGACGCACGGCAGTCGTCCATCCAGAAGACCTAACGCCAACGGCAGATCTGACCGTACACGTGTCAACATCACAACGAACCGTCGTTACCACGCCATCCACTACGCGCGGAAATCGAGGAGACGCCGTAATTATCTCCATGCCGCGTGTGACCGGTCAATTCAAAGTCAGCAAGTGGGACCCACGTTCGTCCAGTCAAGTCATCTCTGGCGTAGCAGACGCTTGAGGTCATTGATCGTCAGCACTGATGTCATCAAAAGCTATACTAGCACCAACTACAATTCCCCGGCTCCACAGCTAAGAGTACTCACTCGAATTTTCGATTCGACTAAATACTCGGGGGCTAGTCCTATCAGGAGCGCTGGCCGCGCACCCGGAAGATGAATAAAGACAAAGTATTTCTTCGAGTCCTACATCGAGTCTACGACTCAACTACGGACTCGGGGGCTACTCCCATAGGGAGGATGAATTTAAGCATCCAAAAAATTCCGTGTCCTACGGACTTAACAACTGAACAATGCTTGAACTAAAGTCTCTGCTCGAGTCTACGACTCGAACAGACACTCGGGGGGCTACTCCCATAGGGAGCGCTGGTCGCGCACCCTATGAAACCTTCGACTGCGATCTTTCGGATCAGCACGCAAAAACTTTTTGGCAACTCTACCCCAACAAAACGATGAGTGAGCGACAATCTCCTTGGCCACCCGATGCACCTCCGTGGTGACAAACGTTCGGATGCTGCGTCTGCGACGCAAAGATAAGACCTGCAGATATCATCTGATGGTCTGGCAACGTACACGACTGCGCTCTGCTAGTATAAATCCATGCCAACAGGCGTGATGAAAAATCCCGACGGACGCGTTGGGTACACCAATTAAAAACACTGGAATTCCACTCCTGTAAGTCCTCCGCGGCCTGAGTCGAATTACGCCAGCATATGTTCCGGGTTCAAGTTAAGGGACTCGAACCTAATGAAGATCATGTTGTTTCGTCCTAAGACAGTTAACTGACCCTGATCCGTCGGGTGAGTCAGGCACATGTATCAACAATCCCTACACACATATATTGTTAACACCTAGTTGCACCCGAAGGATTGAAGAGTCCTCAGCCGAATCTACGATTCGACTGATCACTCGGGGGCTACTGACATGGTTATACCCTACAGGAATGTAACTTCAGCATACCTGGTCCAGCCCAAGGAAGGACCACAGCAGACATACACTGGCCCATGAAGATTTTCGGGTGGCCAAGGCCCATGACGCCTTCGGATCCTTGGAGAGCAAGACTAGCATAGATAGGAAATTTAAAGGGGTAAAACCCTAGAACCTGTAACCGACTAGGACTATGCCCGGGACCTGCCTAAGTTTATATAAAGGCCAGGAGGGCACGTCCTAGATCTCTCGACTCATACTTTCGCACACGCACCTCCACGCCAGATCAAATATGCGCACCCTGTAACCTTCGGTTCCGCCGTAATCAAGAGCAGACAAGCAGGAGTAGGGTTTTCCCTCCGGGGGCCTGAACCTGGGTAAATCTCGTGTCCCCTGGTTGCTTGTCTGTTAACCGTTCCGCGATCTCCAGCATCCCCATCTTCTCCAAAACCCAAGTCCATAACAATGGGCATTGATGAGATTAAACCTCGTCACTCGTACCTAAAAAGAATCTTCGTGGCGAACAAGACAAAGGAATACATTCTCGTGCCTTACTTTCCCGAGGTCGTTATTCACTCGCCACCGTCGATTGGCTTTATTAGATTATCATCATTCTTTTTCCAACACATTCCATTTGAATTTATTGCGCAAAGATGAACACTGCACGCTCATCTCCTTATCGCCGAAGCATTCCCACGCCACGTATTTTGACTCGGGGAGTCTAGAAAAGAAGAAAAACTACGACAAGATCAAGTAAGTTCTGGATGATGCTCTCACTGGATATGCCTCGACGGAAGGCACCACCTTCGTGCGTACGAAGGTCAAGTTCAACCACGTAACGGAGTTCCCCTGCGTGAAGCAGCCGGAAAGCAGTAAGAAGGAAGCCTACTACGCACTCCATCACATGAGGGCGTTCCTACTAGACCAGCAGAATTCTACGCTGCCAGATCATCTCAAACAGTGGGCCAAAGCAAAGGCTAAGATCACTGATTCAGATATTAGACACGAGATGTATCGCATCCAGCAGCAGTTTGGGGCAATCATCTTTCGTGATGTCATGACTTCGGGGGGGGATCTTCTACGGAGGAAATATCCCGAATAACCATGACATAGAAGATCGCCTAGAGATGCAGGGTGACTATAAGAAGTTCATGACGAGACAAGGCGTCCTCCCGTTTCCTAAGCCAAGCCAGAAGGCTTGATGTTGGCCTAGTTGTAGTTCCAAACTATAGATGACCTTTGTGTGTGTCTGTGGACAAGTGTACATGCTACTACTTATATTATTAGGTTTATGAATCATCGCTTACTTCTTTTGCTTATTATTATTATATATCAATCAATGCTTGGTTTTTTTGCTTACTCTTTGGTCCTTTGCTCACTTTGGTCCTTCTTTTTTCCATACTTTATTAGTCTTTTTTCGAGAATAATGCCGATGATTTAAATATTGTGGCACACTATATATGTGAATGTGCTACGACGGGATTGTGAGCCTTGTGATATGCACAAGTCCAGGTCTTGTGCATCCTACTTGGCTCACGGTTCCGTCGTAGCATATTCCTGTGTTCAACGACCTATGTATATATATATATGAGGCATTCTTTTTTATTTACTTTGGTATTTTTCGAGAATAATGTCAATGATTGAAATGTCGTGGCACAATATATATGTGAATATGCTACGACGGGATTGTGAGCCTTGTGATATGCACAAGTCCAGGTGTTGTGCATCCTACTTGGCTCACAGTTCCATCGTAGCATATTCATGTGTCCAACGACCTATCTATATATAAGGCATTATTTTCGAGTTACTTTGGTCTTTTTCAAGAATAATGCCAATGATTGAAATGTCGTGGTACACTATATACGCAAATGTTCTATCAAGAATAATGCCAATGATTGAAATGTCGTGGTACCTAGTTATATATGAGGCATGAGTTTTGAGTTACTTTGGTCTTTTTTGAGAATGTCGATAATTAAAATGTCGTGACACACTATATATGTGAATGTGCTGCGATGGGATTGTACGCCTTGTGCTATGCACAAGTCCAAGTGTTGTGCATCCTACTTAGCGTACAGTTCCATCGTGGCATATTCCTGCGTCCAACAACCTAGTTATATATGAGGCATGATTTTTAAGTTACTTTGGTCTTTTTCGAGAATGCCGATGATTGAAATGTCGTGGCACACTATATATGTGAATGTGCTGCGATGGGATTGTCCGCCTTGTGCTATGCACAGGTCCAGGTGTTGTGCATCCTACTTGTCGGACAGTTCCATCGTAGCATATTCCTGTGTCGAACAACCTAGTTATATATGAGGCATGCTTTTTGAGTTTGGTCTTTTTGATTTAGGAGTATTTTCTATAAGTGTATCTTCATATGCGACTTTAATTATACATGTTTTTTTCAATCACCGGTTAATTATTATTGTCAACTTGTAGATGACGTGGTACGTCGTGTACAAGGGACGGGTTCCCGGAGTCTACGATGATTGGGAAGACTGCCGGAGATAGGTGTACCGTTTCAGCGGCAATAGCTACAAAGGGTACAACGCTATGGCGGAGGCGGAAGCTAGATACACGCTCTATCCAGCGAGAGTTAGGACGAGAAACCGGATGAAGACCTACACCTTCGTCGCGGTGATCATGCTTATCGTCTTTAGTTGTTTATCACGTGTTTGTGTCTACCTAGTTTAGATGTCTAGGCGAGCTTCCGAGCTCTAACTTGTTCGAGACACATGTATTCGCATGTCACCAACTACTTTGTAACTTGATCGAAACAATGTAACTTATACTATGTATTTATGTATGAGACTTATCTATATGTATTTGTTTCAATCTTGTTTTGCAAATTGTGTATTTATATATATAATTGTATATCTTGTATCTATGTGTGTATATATGCCTGTAATATTGTATATAATCTGTATTGTATATCATCTGGCTCTGAAATTAAAAAAACACCTGTGGCGCACATGACCTAGCTTTTGTGGCGCACTACATCTAAAGCGCACCTGCGCAGCTTAGTTGCGCACTGCAATATACGCCATAAAAGATCCAACGCGTAGTGCACCTGCCCACATATCTGTGGCGCACTAGCAGGTGTGCTACGCCTATCTCGACACAACCGTGACGCACCAGGCAGTGCGCCACGGCTAGGAGATAGCCGCAGCGCAAGGCTAGTGGCGCACTGCTAGTGCGCTACGGATGGCCATTTCATGTGCGCCGCAAACAGGCATTTTTCTAGTAGTGCTTCCTGGGCTAATATCAACCCCAATGGTTATCCAAGCCAAGCGGATGGAACCAACACATGCCCTCATAGTCGTTGAGAGATGAGTCGCATCACGTCACCAGAGAAGGGGAAAACGTAGACCATCGGCCTACTACGACCACCAACGAATGGTGTCGGACGGTGGGTATTCATCCCTTCGCATTGAAGACCACCGTCACTATCACAACGCATCACAACTGGTGCTTTCAGGAACCACCGCGCTTGCTTGCTGCCACGTGCCAATATCGATAGGCCTACCCAGTCTAACTGATCCTTGAGCGGGATAGGAGCTCATGACTGCCACAACAGGGGTATCAATTCCACAAGGAGGCCGTGTCTTCTCAGTGGTCGTGTTGTGCTCACTATCGGGACCCCGGAGGACCTTGACACCAAACTTCCACTAAACCATGTGACACCGTCGCTAGAGGAGCTCGCCACAACTGAGGGAAAAGGACCCCCCACCTCCATGTCACCGCTATCGTCGCCCAGTCTTCACCGGTAGGTCCTCCGATAACAGTGAGGGGGAGGAGACGAGGAGACGAGGAGGAGGTGGTCAAGAGGGTTGGTGGGGTAGTCACCCCCTATGCCACCTAAGGTTAGGCGGTGTGGGGGTGATTTGTCCCTCTGACATGTTGGATGTCTGCATTGGAGGGTAGAATAGGGGTTGACATTTGACTCCACTCAAATATATGAAATGGAGACGTTTTGGTTGCGACGTCACTCCTTGTATTCTGCCTCAATATTTATCGCCTTGTTTAGAAGGTAAATTTGACCCAAGTCCAATTCAGAAGGGTCACAGAGAGTGTACCCCTTCGTCTAGCCAGCCAGTACGTCCAAAACATATCTATTACTTTTGGAGTTTATTATGTTATTTTCCCTAATATTTAACATGATTATAATGTTTCCTTTATTGGTTTCATGTATCAAAAATTTCAATCAAAGTCCCATTTATTTGTTATCTAATATGAGAAGGCGAAAAACTCTTTTTTGTATTTGAGTGGGGAGAGGAGGAGAGAATCGAACATTCATAATTTTTTAAGGAAAAAAGACTAACACAAGATGTACACTAGGAGGCCCTATGGCGGGCCCCTCAAGCCTAGACATGCCCTAGGGGGTCTTTGGAGCTGCAAGTATCATATGTAGTCGATTCTCATTCCACCACAATGTTTATGGCCCTAAAATCCTCTATAGATACCCTTGGGAATTTTTTTCTCGTCACAAAGTCTGTCATTTCGTTAGAGAGAGAGAGGAGAGAAACAAGGTTGCGCAATCCAGCGCCGAAGGAAAATTAGAAAAGGAATCGCTGCTAGAATTTACTCCCGTCGTGTCCCCTCCACCATAGCCTCCTCATTGATCTCCACAATTAGGAGGAGGTGCTAATCCACCCCTGGACCATGTGTTTCTAGCGGTAGTATTATCATATATCTATATGCACTATCACTGTTTTAGACCAGCTGCTATACATGATTACAACATTGTTTATGTAACTTTGATAGTGGGTCCTTGTCTTATGAGATGATTTATCCAGATGCAATGTTTCTTTATGATTCTATTAGATATATATTATAAATCCATATTGTTCTATGTTCTTGATGCTAGACTAGGCCACATAGCAGATGAAACAGTACAAGTGATGGTGTCCATTAGTTGGAGTGAACTTGTAATATTATTATTTTTGTGACAACAAGAGTAATCACACTAAGGAAAATTTATTGAGAAATTCCACTAGCGATAAAAAGGATATGTTCCTTATTAGCATAGTAAAAGATAGAGTTAAATATCTAGCGCCAATTCTCAAGCTCATGTCATGAAACTTAAGGCAATACGCCGGACTTGCTTGTACTTAAATCCAAGAATTTGAACAACCTAGTTGGGAGGGGTATTAGCAAGGTGTGTGAACACCACCTTGTCTTGAAATTAGGATGTGATGCACATATACATATTAGTAGATTTTACAAACATAGAACATGCATATTGTATTTATCATATTATATATATAATTTATTGTGTGCCACAATGTTTATGAGAGAGATTAAGTTAAGTCATGAACCACGGTCCTTCTTCCTACTTGCATCAACTCTCTTTTACATTGTGAAAGATCACGGATGCCGCCTAGAGGGTGGGGTGAATATGCGGTTTAAAACTTTTACGAGATAGGCTTGACAAAGGCGGAATAAAACTAGCGTTTTCTTTTGTCAAGCACAAAGCCTATATATACTAAGGTTCACCTATGTGCACCAACAACTTATGCTAAGCAAGACAAGCAACAAAATGATAGCAAGATAGATTACTTCAAGCACGAAGGCTATCACAATGTAAAGTACATAAGTAAAGAGCTCGGGTATAGAGATAACCGAGGCACGTGGGGGACGACGATATTTTACCGAGTTCCTTCCACAATGGAAGTACGTCTCGTTGGAGGGGTTGGCGGTACTAAGACCACCAACGCCACAAGAGGCCTCACCCTATTCTCCCGAGCATCAGCCACACGGCAAGCATCCGATCCACTAGGGGACACTTGAGGATGGTCACCAAACCCGTACAAAGATTGAGGCAATCTCCACAACTCAATTGGAGTCTCCCAACAAACGCCACCAACTTGAGGATAGCTTCACAACTTAATTGGAGGTCCCAAGAACACACCACAAACGCCACACAACCGTCTAGGATTCCAAGAACCCAAGAGGGACAAGCTTCAAGGAATAACACCAACCAAATCCTCCGAGGAGAACTCAAACCGATGCACCGAATGCAAAAAGCAAGAACACCATTGAAAGGGCATGTATGCCCCCATGTGTGGTTTTGGTAATTAATGACAATCTCTATGGACTAATGTGTAAATTGAGTTTCACTTGTAGGCTTGTCCATTGGCATCACTTGGGCCATGTGTTGGTCTCAAGGTTGGAAGATGAAGAAATGTCCAAGGGCTTTGTGTCCATTGGAATCATGAAGAAAGAAGGAGCTTGAAGGTTGATCAAGACATGTGCAAAGAGTTGCATCAAGATGGATCAACCTCAAGTAGGGATGAAGAAGGGCGAGCTCAAGATGCGCCATCTCTAGAAGATCTCATGCTTGAAGCTTGCCATCCTCATGCTCATGCAATGATGAAGACAAGTTCAAAGAAGAGGTGTCCCCATGGAGTATGGGGGAGCAATTTGCAAGTCTTCATCTTCATCAAGCAAGAGCATCCAAGAAAGGTGTTCCCACTATAGAAGAACAAGACGGTCTACATAAAGTTCAAGTGGGATGCTCAAGGCAAAGGTATGTTCTTGATAGGGCTTCTCTTTTGCCGGTCTCGTATTGTTAGTTGGGAGACCGGGTTTAGGATAGATAGCCGTTCTATCAAGAGGGGCTCTCAAGCGGGTGTCTTGTTTGCATTGTTCGGGGAGAGCTCAAACATTTGCATTCATAGCATCATCTTTCTTGGTTGTTATTTGGTTCTTGTCCATGATAGTATCTAGAGATTGTGGTCATCATCATAACAAGCTCTAGTTCATCATCTAAGGATTTCACTTGCATATCTTATTGCGGTTTTTGATCTTGCGAGTTTTCCGGCTCCACACCTTGGGGGATACTTCACATATATATTCATGGTATTTTCTCCCAAGGTGATACCCAATATTTCTATTTTTTGTTGGATTCTATTCATCATTATATTTCCAACAAAATTGGTTTCATCCCAATCGGAGTTTCCAAGCTCAACTTCTTGTGTTTTGGGTTTTGGAGGTTTTACCGGTTCATCGCTTCTAGAGAGGTCATATCTTTCTCAATTTGGTTTTATACTTCCATGCTGTACTATTATGTTTCTTTGCATAATCTTGTAAAACTTTTCGTTCTCTTCAAAACGAGCCCAAGATCATCAAAAACGGAGTCCGGGATTAAAAGTTATTGAAGTTTTCGTGCAATATTGTCCTGTGTTTTTGCTTGAGCGGAAGTTCCAGCCCAAGTTCCGACCCAACCCAAGTTCCGGCCCAAGTTCCGACCCAAGTTCCGGTCAGGTTCGGTAACTTGTGTTTCTATTTTCCGGAAGTTCCGGTGGGAGGCCGGAAGTTCCGGTGAGGGCGCGAATCTGGCCAAACGGTCAGTTTTTCCTTGTCCTATTTAAGGGGGGCTTCTTCCCCAATGGTTCTCGATCTTTTGAGCTTGTTTTTGCCCACCATTGTTGACCTATTTGAGCTCTCTTACTCCCTCCCCCTCCCATGATTCTTACATATTTTTGAGGGAAAAGTGAGAGGAGATCTAGATCTACAATCCCACCAAGTCAAATCCCTTCTTTGTGAAGGAATCATTGGGATCTAGATCTTGGAGAGTTTTGTGTTCTCCTCTTGTGTTCTTCCTTCCTTATTCCCCCAATAGCTTTTGTAGCTTTGTTGGAATTTGGGAGAGAAGGACTCGCCCTTGCATTTGGTGCATAGGTTTGAGTTCTCCTCTTGTGTTCATCCTCCCTTATTCCTCCGATAGCTTTTGTAGCTTTGTTGGAATTTGGGAGAGAAGGACTTGCCCTTGCATTTGGTGCATAGGTTTGAGTTCTCCTCGGAGATTCGGCGAGTACAATCTTGTGGTCTTGTTACTCTTGGGTTCTTGGAACCCTAGACGGTTGTGTGGTTGGGTTGTTGACCTTTTGTGTTCTTGTTGACCTTTTGTGGTCTTGTAGCCTCATGTGGCTTTGTTGGCCTTTTGTGGCTTTGTAGCCTTTTGTGACTTTGTTGTTGGGAGCCTCCAATTGAGTTGTGGAGTTAGCCCCAATCTTGTACGGGTTCGGTACCGCCCTCAAGCGTCCCATAGTGGAGCAAGTGCCCGCCTTTTGTGGTGCGCACTTGGGAGAATAGGGTGAGCCTTTTGTGGCGTCGGTGAGTTGCGTGCTTCCGCATCCGGGGTGAGGCCTTGTGTGGCGTTGGGTGAGCATCGAGCCACCACACCTCGAGGTGAGCCATTTGTGGCGTTCGGAGAGCATTGCGCCATCACACCTCTCCAACGGAGACGTAGCTTCTTTGGAAGTGAACTTCGGGAAACAAATCTTCGTCTCCGCGTCCATCGGTTATCTCTCAACCGAGCCCTTTACTTATGCACTTTACATTGTGATAGCCATCGTGCTTGAAGTATTTATTTCTTGATATCACCTTGTTGCTTGTATTGCTTAACATACGTTGTTGGTGCACTTAGGTAAACTTAGTGGCAAGGTTTTGTGCTCAATAAATTAAACGTTAGTTTTATTCCGCATTTACTTGAGCCTAAACCATAATATTTTTAAAAGCCTATTCACCCCCCTCTAGGCGATTTCCTTTGTACTTTCAACCACAAAGATGCTCCAATCCTTCACTCTCAAATTCCAACAAAGATACTAAAAAATTGGGGGAATATGAGAGGAAGAACACAAAGAGAACACCAAATTCTCCAAGATCTAGATCTCAAAGATACACTCACAAAGAGGTGAAATGGATTGGTCAAATTGTGGATCTAGATCTCCTCATCTTCCTCTCAAATATTCGCAAGAATCATAGGAGGGGAAGAAAGTAACCAATCTCAAGAGATGTAAGAACAAAGGGGCAAAGTCTTGAAGAAAGAGGGAGAAGAAGCTGTAAATAAAAAGGAGAGAAGGGCTATTTAAAGGGGCCTAGAAATCAGCCCGTTGGGGGCCAGATCTAGACTGGGTCGGTAGTACCGCTGAGGCCTGGTACTACCGCCTAGCAACCAGGCAACCCAGCGAAGCGAGCAAGCCGGGGTCAACCCGGGCAGCGAGCACGCCTTGGAGAACCAACAGCGAGCGAAGGAGGGGATCAGGGCTAGCTGGGCGAGCGCGCGCTGGAGGAAGCAGCGGGAGCGAGGCCAGGCGAGCAGGCGCGCGAGGGAGTGCAAGGCAGCGCGCGCGATCAGAGAGCAGGGTGAGTGATGGCTTAGATGATGTAGAGCTCGTTGGTAACCCCAAGAGGAAGGTATGATGAGCACGGCAGCAAGTTTCCCTCAATTATAGAACCAAGGTTATCGAACTAGTAGGAGAAAGGAAAGAGCTCCCAAGGTGTTGCTAGCAACGTGGAACCTGCAGAGCACAACCACAATACTTTGCCCCAACTTATAGTGAGGTTGTCAATCTCACCGGTTTTGCTGAAAACAAAGGATTAAACATATGGTGTGGAAGATAGTAATTGCTTGTGGTAATTTCAGAAACTAAACAGTAACGGTAAACAGTAGATGAAATATCAATGGGAAGGATTGGACCAGAATCCACAGTTCACTAGAGGTGTTCTCCATAAGATAAATAACATGCTGGGTGAACAAATTACAGCGGGGCAATTGACAGATTGAGAATGCATAATCAATGCATGTACTAGACATTTTGATCTCTACGAGGTTTCTTTGGGCATTACAACATGATACATAGACTGTAATCCAACTGCATATATGACTAATAATCCACCTTCAGGTTATCATCCGAACCCCTTCCATTATTAAGTTGCAAGCAACAGATAGTTGCATTCAGAAAAGTGTGTAAACTAAACAATACAATTGCCCTTGGACAAAGGATTGTTGTTTTCTCCCTAGTAGAAACAACACATCTACAACCTTAGAGATTTCTGTTACTTCCCCAGATTACTAGAGGCCTAAACCTACTATCGAGCATAAATACTCCCTCTTGGAGTTACAAGCATCTACTTGGCCAAAGCATCTACTAGCAACGGAGAGCATGCAAGATCACAAATAACATAGACATGATAGAATCAATAATCAATCTGACATAGTACTCAATATCCATCGGATCCCGCAAACACAACATGTAGCATTACAAATAGATGATCTTGATCTTGAACGGAGCTCACAAGATCTATACATGGTAGCACAAAAGAGGAGAAACAACCATCTAGCTGATGTATGGACTCGTAGTCCCAAGATGAACTACTCACACATCACTCCGGAGGCTGGCATGGTGATGAAGAAGGCCTCCGGGATGATCTCCCCTCTCCGGCAGGGTGCCGGGAAGAGATTCGGACCCCCCCCCCCGATCTAGGGATGGAGATGACGGCGGCTACGGACTTTTTCATAGATTTCTAATCGGGTCCTTAGGGTTTCTACCTCGGAGTGTTTATATAGGCGAAGGGGCAAGGTTGGTGGACACCCGAGGGGCCCACACCATAGGGCGGCGCAGCCTAGGGTGGACCCACGCTAGCCCTAGGTGTGGCCACCTCGTGGCTCCACTTCGTCTCTCCTTCGGGCTCCGTGTTGCGTCTGGAAAAATAGGCACTTCGGCTTTTGTTTTGTTCAATTCCGAGAATATTTCCATACTAGATTTTCTGAAACAAAAACAGCAGAAAACAAGCAAATGACACTGTGGCATCTTGTCAATGAGTTACTTCGAGAAAATGTATAAAAATGCCTCAAAGTGTACACAAAATATAAGATAGTTGATACAAAACAAGCATGGAGCATCAAAAATTATAGATACGTTTATGACGTATCAAGCATCCCTAAGCTTAACTCCTGCTCGTCCTCTAGTAGGTAAGTGATAAAAAGAATAATTTTTGAGGTGACATGCACCATCACAATCTTGATCAAGGTATTGTAAAGCATTGATAGCTGGGATCATAGTACTCTAAACATGAGCATGAAAGATGTATTTCTAACAATAAGACATAGCAACTATGTTGCAACATGAAAGGCAACACAAACAAAAGATCATGAATAGTGCTTTGAAAGATGTTTGTTTGTTTCACATATAGAAAACATAGCAAGAGTGATATTCAGCTTGTCCTTCATGGAATAGCAAAACATAAATGCATAGGACACCTTCAAAGTTCATAAGGGTGACTAGATACAAATAAATTTAAGAACAATCAATACCATAATTATGAATCAATCAATAAGTTTTGGGACAATGCACATTGAACTAAGAATGACAACTATGCTCTCTTAATTGGTGCATAAAGATAGAAGATGGAGACTCAACATAAAATAAAAAAGGCCCTTCACAGAGGGAAGTAGGGATTTCAAGTTTCATCAAGAGCTTCCAAAAATTATGGTACTTACTACCTTTGAGCTCTCATTGCCCCTATCATAAGAATCTTGAAGTGATTAAGGTTAAACTGAGGCAAATATGAGTTGTATGCTTGACATATCACAAGTGGAAAGTCTCATGCCCCTTGAGTACAAGTACTGAAACCTCATGCTACTCAACTTTGGTCAGAAGCAAGTTCTTGTCATTGTAAGTGTATGTGTATCATAGAGAATCGCCAACGGGGTACCCCTTGCTCCATGACACAAGAGCTATCCCATATCAAAATGACAAGGCAACAGACAGTGAGCATCTCAGCGATCTTTTTATTTACTATTTGCATAGTTTTTTATAGAGGATGCTTCATAGAATGCCACTATGGTTATGCTGCAAGTTTCCACCATGATTAGCCATGGCTTAGGCTAGCCTCCCAGGCGTTTCCCTAACACATATACATACTCCATGGACTTACAAGTTCCCATCTTATTTCACACTGTCGGCATTCATAAACAAAAGAACATGATATCAACTGAATAAATAAGTACAATGTCGAAAGCGGACCCCATGAGAGCATGGTTTTGCTAACTCCCAACTTATAATTTGCAAGCATACAAGCATCATAAGATTGTCACAATGGTTCAAGTTTATTAAGTGCAAAAAATAAAATGTACCATCAAGTTTGTGAGAGCTTTAATCACTAATTTTCACATAACAAAAGTTTAATTTGGAAGATAGATAAACACATGAATATACTTGGAATGGTGTAACACGCCATGAATAGGGATTTATAGTGGACTCCTTGGAATAACTTGGTTTCTTGGGAGTTGGATGCACGAGTAGAGCTCATACTCAGTACATGTGGAGGCTAGCAAAAAACTAGGAGCGACCAACTAAGAGATAAATAATGGCCATAATCATGCAGAGCGACAAAACATTATTAATTAAAGCATAAAGTGATATCACAAGTCAAAAACCAAATGATCATAGATGCTAAGGTGACTGGTTCATAGTCTTAACATGGTGTAAGCATGTGCCAAGTCAACCCAAATAAAGCATCAAAGGAGAATACAACAATATTATGCTTTTGTATGCTAAAACAACGCATGATCCTTTCATGGCACATTAACCAATCTCAATTGTTTGAAACAAGTCATGCTACAAAAATAATTACTAAGCATATAGTCAAAGCAACATCTAACATGACATGATAAAGTCTAATCCATAGTCAAACAAGCTTTCTTTTGTACCACTATAAGCATGAAACTTTCTACTCTTTTCCAACACCAGTCGACTTATTTGAAACAACTCACACAGATAATAATCAATAAAGACCAATGAGCTTGTCTCACAAATTTACAAAGAAGAACTAAAAAGTTCTAAGCAGAAAGCATGAGAAAATTAAAGCTAAACGCAGTGTTACCAAAAGAGAACACTCACAAAATAATATGACTGAAAACTAAAGTGTTCTAGGCAATGAAGAACTAGGTGTGACTTCTCCAAAATAATTATGCGGGGTCCAACTAATTTATTGCAGAAAACCAAGAAAAAGAAAACTAAAAACAAAAACAAAGACGCTCTAAGAACAACATATAGTGCATGAAGCAAATAAAAATGAAGTGTCTTGAAAGAAGACCTGAGATTTTATTAATGAAGAAGGGGATGCCTTGGGCATCCCCAAGCTTTGACGCTTGTACCTCTTGAATATTTCTTGGGGTGACATGGGTGGCATCCCCAAGTTTGAGCTTTGTCCATACTTCATCTCATCACATCATTCTTCCCCTACACTTAAAAATTTGCTTCATACAAAACTTCACACAATCTCATTAGCAACATTAGTATATTCAAGATAATAAGCCTTTGGGTTTAGTTTCAACTAAAGTAAATCATCCATTAAAACATAAGCTACTGTAGAAACTCCTTTTAAAAGCTCAAGTGATCAAAGAGAACTCAAAAAGAAATCGATTAAGAGGCAAATGCAAATAATGGCAGAAATCTGTCAAAACAGATCAGCAGATAAAGACAGATTTTTTTGAAAATCTTAGGTTGCTCAAATCAAAAAGTTGAAAACTATTGAAAGTTAGATAATAACCTGGGGCATACGCACAGAAAATTTTAGCTCAATCAGACGTACTGGGATTTTTCACGATTTTTACAGTGAAGCACAGAAATCTGTTTCGGGACAACAACTTCCCCAAATCTTACTTCTCTCTCATTAGAGGTTATTCTTGGCACAAAAAACCACACAAAAATGATAAGGAGAGGTTCTTATAGATGCAATAGCTTCCAATACTCAATAAAGAAAACACTTACTGAAATAAAATTGGGTTATCTCACAAGAGTGCTTTTCTTTAACGCTTTCAGCTAGGCATAGAAAGCAAGAATGAAGTATTTTCGAATGAAGAAGCATCAACATCAAATTTCTTGCCTCTACCTTTCTTACCTTTACTCCTACCTTTAGGAAACGTATGATTGCTTGGTGGAGAAGTGAAATGCATGGTGCCTTTTCCCACATCTATTTTTGCTCCAAGGAGTTTTAGCAGGGATCTTCCAAGTGTAAATTTTCCTTCTTCTACACATTCAATAACAAGATAATCAGTCGATACCATTTTTCCTAGGATTTTTGTAAATACTCCTTCATCTATTCCAATGGGTGATATAGTGGCATTATTGGTAAGAGATATTTCTTCTCCTCCCTCAGAAAGTTCCCAAAGATTTAGATATTCATAAATATTTTTAGGCATAAGACAGAACTCAGACATAATATCAGAACAAGCATGAAAAGTTTTACTATTTATAGCAACTTTCACTGTAGGGAACCATTTTAATGGTTCAGAATTTATTGAAACATAATCATGATGCTCTCTAAGCATATTGTAGCATTCTTTTAAGCTAGATGTACTTGTCTCAAGAGTGTTTAATCTAGCATAAATTTTTATTAGGGATGGATCAAGTTTACTAGGCAAGTTATATGTTGCAATCAACTTTTTTATAGCATTAAAAGCTTCATACCCATCACAATGAAGGAAATCTCCTCCTACTACAGCATCCAAAGCATTTCTATAACAAAGAGCAAGACCAAAGTAGAAACTGCTAAGAAGCAAACCCAGAGTCATTTTAGGCTCGGTTTTTTCATAAGAATCAGAAATTCTAGACCAAGCTTCTTTGAAACTCTCCTCACTTGATTGTTTGAAAGTGAAGATCATTTCCTCAGGTGACATAGTGGTTGGAGCAACGCTAGACATAAATGCAACTAGAAGTAGGAACTAATTTTTTTTTGTGTTTTGATAAAAAAGAGTAAACCAACAACAAGAGTAACTAAGGTAGGAGCTAATTTTTTTTGTGTTTTTGATAAAAAGAAGCAAATCAAACAAAACTAAAGAAACAAAGCAAAACAAAAACAAAATAAAGATATTGGTTGTGAACTTGTGATAGACTCCCCTTGCACAAATCTTCTTTCTCCCAGAAAATTGATTTGACAGGGAGGAAGAGGTTGAAGCTGTCCTTATCTCCCCGGCAACGACGCCAGAAAAGTGTTTAATGGCTCAGATGATGTAGAGCTCGTTCGGAACCCCAAGAGGGAGGTATGATGAGCACAATAGCAAGTTTCCCTTAGTTATAGAACCAAGGTTATCGAACCCGTAGGAGAAAGGAAAGAGCTCCCAAGGTGTTTCTAGCAACGTGAAACCTTCACAACACAACCACAATAATTTGCCCCAACTTACAGTGAGGTTGTCAATCACACCGGTTTTGCTGAAAACAAAAGATTAAACATATAGTGTGGAAGATAGTAATTGCTTGCTAGCTTCCCATCGGACTAGTCCAGGGACGCATGATCTTTTTGTCTAAACCGTGCGGATTATGGACCACTAAATCATGTGCATGTGTCGCTAATTTAATTCCTATAACTACTCTCTTAAATCATGGCCAATCTAATTACTAGCGCTAATTAAGTGGAATTTGTTACTAGTAGTTATGGAAACTAATAGTGATAGAAATTCGGATCCCACGCTTCCTTTAGGAATCACATTGTGTTTCCAATTTGTTTGAATATTGCTTCCATATGAAGAAAAGATATTTCCAGTTGCGACTAAATTTTGATTTCTATCGGAAGTATTTCTGCTTCAAGATTTCTTCCAAGACAACAAGTGATTTCTTCCATCTAGTATTATTTCTAGTTGGAGTGAAAATTGTTTCATGTATGACTAAATTTTAATTTCCACCAAAATTTTTTTGCAAATAACTAGAGATTGTTTCCATCTACTCCCTCCGTCCAAAAATAAGTGAATTGGATTTGTCTAAATTCACATGTATCTAGACTAAATGTATAGATACATCTGAATCTAAAAAATCCAAGTCACTTATTTCCGGATGGGGAGAGTATTATTATTTCCAGCTGTGAAAAGATATATTATTCGAATGAACAAATAATTGTTTTGGTATGGCATTATTTTGCTTCTAATCGAAACACATGTGTGTTTGCTTCCAATATATTGACAACTATTTCTTTCCATCAATTGCTTGTAAAAAAAGCATATGCTTCCATCGAGTCAATAGACATTTTTATCATCATTCCTTCAGAAATAATAATTGAATTTGCATCTAAAGGAAATAGTATTTGCTTCCACTAATATCAAATTTGCTTCGATATACAAAAAATGGAACATTGGAAAGTCGAGCTACATGCCCCTGAGACTATAGAAGCATGCCCCCTAGGACGACACATGCTTGAACATGGCACCGATGTGTAGACAAATATTTTTGGGCAGGAGCGTCAACAATATCAGAGCAACGTCCACGAATAGTATTGACGAAGAACAGTTGGGGATCACTGACCTGCAACCATCTCCTGGTAAAAAATAAAGGATACATAAAAATACATATGAAACATGAATGCTTTAAAATCAAACCTATGTTCCTATCACAACATATATGAGATTTAGGAAGCATGGATTTTCGGAAGCAAAATTGTGTAGTATCACAACATATATGTTACTAATTGGAAGCATAGATTTTTGGAAGAAAGATTTCGTCATTGTCATAATAACATCACAAAAAAAATTGAAACCAAAAGGCATGCTTCCACATAGATTGGGTGTGGAATTTTTTTTATATAGAAAACTAATATATACAGCCGTAATTTAGCCTGATCAACAATCTATGATGAGAAGCATGCTCAAAACAAAATCAACCACGGGCTCTATGAACCAGCATGTGCACACAAAATTGTTGTGATGTAACATGCATCCACTAGTTTTATGAACTTACGACATTATAAAGGAACATATGGATCTAATCTTCAAAAATGTAGAAAATATGGACAAATTGAAACCTCGGTCAGTTGCAAATACCTACAACCAGATCATGTAGTCCTTGAATGGATCGAGGGGCTGGCAGGGACAACTTGAAGCAGACTCAGATCGGCTGCTTCAGCCAACTAGGCGAAGCCGCCACCGATCCGAGGATGCTGACCCATGGCGCTCAGGGATGCGTGAAGATGGTTGCCACCGGCAAGGAGGCGGCTCAGTTTTCGCCGGCGAATGGAAGTATGTGGCGCAGCAGAGAAAACTAATGCGTATTGGGGAGAGAAGAATTGTGCGGCGGCGGTCAGCAGATGGTATGGCAGAGGCATGATTAGTGGAGGCGCACAAATTACCGGCCATAATTGTGGGGAAAGTGCGTGCAGAAAAAATTGAAATCTGGGCCCGTTCACTGCAAATACGATCTACGGTGTTGGACGGGTCCGGCAATTTGTTTCCTGTCGGACCACGATACATAGTATTTACCTAATTGCTTGTGGTAATTGCAGAAAGTAAACAGTAACGGTAAACATGATGGACTATTAATGGGAAGGATTGGACCAGGATCCATAGTTCACTAGAGGTGTCCTCCATAAGATAAATAACATGTTGGGTGAACAAATTACAGCGGGGCAATTGACAGATTGAGAATACATAATCAATGCATGTACTAGACATTTTTATCTCTACGAGATTTGTTTGGGCATTATAACATGATACATACACCATAATCCAACTGCATCTATGACTAATAATCCACCTTCAGGTTATTATCTGAACCCCTTCCAATATTAAGTTGCAAGCAACAGATAATTGCATTAAGTAAAGTGTGTAAAGTAAACAATACAATTGCCCTTCTATAAAGTATTATTGTTTTCTCCCTAGTAGCAACAACACATCTACAACCTTAGAGATTTCTGTCACGTCCCCAGATTATTAGAGGCATGAACCTACTATCGAGCATAAATACTCCCTCTTAGAGTTACAAGCATCTACTTGGCCAAAGCATCTACTAGCAACGGAGAGCATGCAAGATCACATATAACATAGACATGATAGAATCAATAATCAATCTGACATAGTACTCAATATCCATCAGATCCCTGCAAACACGACATGTAGCATTACAAATAGATGATCTTGATTATGAACGGAGTTCACAAGATCTAGACATGATAGCACAAAAGAGGAGAAACAACCATCTAGCTACTGTATGGACTCGTAGTCTAAGTATGAACTACCTACGCATCACTCCGGAGGCTGGCATGGTGATGAAGACGTCCTCCGGGATGATCTCCCCTTTCCGGCAAGGTGCCGGGAAGAGCTTCGGATCCCCCCGATCTAGGGATGGAGATGGTGGCGGCTATGGACTTTTTTGTGGATTTCTGATCAGATCCTTAGGGTTTTTGCCTCGGGGTGTTTATATAGGCGAAGGGGCAAGGTCGGTGGACGTCCGAGGGGCCCACACCATAGGGTGGCGTGACCTAGTGTGGACCCGCGCCAGCCCTAGGTGTGGCAACCTCGTGGCTCCACTTCGTCTCTCCTTCGGGCTCCATGTTACGTCTGAAAAAATAGGCACTTCGGCTTTTGTTTCGTCCAATTCTGAGAATATTTCCTTACTAACTTTTCTGAAACCAAAAACAACAGAAAACATGCAACTGGCACTCTGGCATCTTGTCAATAGGTTAGTTCCAGAAAATGTATAAAAATGCCTCAAAGTATAGACAAAACATAAGCTAGTTGGTACAAAACAAGCATGGAGTATCAAAAATTATAGATACGTTTACGACGTATCAGTGAGTGTGGCCCAGAGAGAGAGAGGCCAGCTGGGCCAGCCCGCGCGGTACTACCGCGTTGCGCCGGTGCTACCAATTGGGCCTATCGGGCAAGGCAGAAGAGAGAGCAGCGCGCGGGCGAGCGGTAGTGCCTAGCGGTACTACTACTCGGCCCAGTAATTTTTTTCCTTTTCTTTTAAAAATCAAATAAATAGGCAGAATCAAATGTTCATAACTTGGACTAGGAAACTCCGATTAACCAGAAACCAATTTTGTTGGAAAGAGGACAACAAGAGATACCCAAAAAATATTGGTTATCACCAAGTGATAATACTTCATGTATTTTAAAGTGAGATACCTCCCTTGGTGAGAAACCGGGAAACCTTAAAGATCAAATCCGCAATAAGATATAAAGGGGAAATCCGTATTTGATAAACTAGAGCTTGTTATGAAGATTACCACAAGCTCTAGAAACTCACAAGGATAAGATCCAAATCACAACCAAATACGATGATGCAAGTATGAGGTTTGAGCTCTCTCCGAACGATATGATCGAGATACTCATTTGAGAGCCTCTCTTGATAGTACGGCTATCTATCCTAAACCCGGTCTCCCAACTAACAACATGAGACCGACAAAAGGGAAAACCTATTAAGATTATATATTTGCCTTAAGCATTCCACTTGAGCGCAATGTATATGATCTTGTCCTTCACAAGATGGAACATCTTTCTTGATTGCTCTTCATCGATCCATGACCACCGAGGATGGCAAGCATCAAACATGATATCTTCTAGAGATGGTGTATTTGAGCTTGCAAAACACTTCTTCTTCTTCATATCATCTACCTTGAAACCAACACATGATCCAAGCGATGCCAATACACAAATCCTACAAGTGCAACTTAATACACACATTAGTCCATAAAGATTGTCATTAATTACCAAAACCATACATGAGGGCCCACATGCTCTTTCACATTGCTTGGTCGTATATTTATTCACTTGTTGTTTTAGATCTCTTAAAAACCATCTTAGTTTTTTTTAGTGCATGGAAGCTATAACTTAATGCTCCTCTGGAATGATATTATTTATATCCACATTGGTAGGTGTTACAACTGTCTCTGAAACTATGGTTATCACCCGCTCCCTCGCTAGCTCGTTCTAGAGAGAAACTGAACTCCTTTCCCCTCCGGTAGACATTGTGAAGCATTGATGTCCTCCTGTGACGGCGACGAGGCACGACCCTGTCGCCCTTTACCTGATCCTCTAGTGTCCCACTCATTTCTTTCCCCTCTCTTCTCTCTGCAGGTATTGGCGAGGTTCACCCCGAGAGGAGGAAAGTTTGAGCCCAGCGACGTCCACCCCGAACCTCACGATGTGGCCTCCCTCCCCTCCCAAGTATCATATATCTCCCTACTCTTTGTTCGTACCCAAGAACACATTTAGTCATCTATGTCTATTCACCTTTTAGGTTTCACAAATGCATTAGTTATCAGGTTTGGCTAAACAAAAAAGTCGATATCTTGTTTTTCAAAGATAAACGATGATTAACTAGAGTCCATCGTTCCTCTAGACTTTCTCGTCGTCAGTCTTCTGGCTGATCGGGCAGGATCTATTATAGATGAATAAAGCTCTCTAGTTAACTCGGAAAAAAAAACTAGAGTCCATCATGGACTATTTGGGGAAGATGGTGTATATAGTATGATGCCAAAGCCTCGTTATTGTTAGAAATAATGGGGCTAATCCATTTAGGCCCATGAGTATTTCAGATTTTCCCTAAATCACAAAGCCCAAATTTGTGGCAGCCCATATGTGTTTGGGCCCATGTTTGTGGCAGCTCACATGGGAGTGGAGTGGGAGCTAAAGTTTAGTCCCACATGGAAAGTTGGAGGAGAGTTGCACCACCTTATAAGGTGGAGTGTTGCACCACTTTGTAAGTGAGTGGGAATAAGAGAGATACACACGCGCGCTCCTCCTCCGACGACGCCGCTCGCACGCACGCTCGCCTCGTCACGTCACGTCACAACGCGCGCGCGCGCGCGCGCCGCGGATCGCGGGAATCTCGCCGAGCCGAGCTTTATTTTGCTGCTCAGGAAAATTGACAGACGTGTCAAACAGTTAGCTTATTCGGGTCGCTCCCGGATCGTGGGTAACCGACCCGAACGTGCGTAACGTGGACTCGGCCCACGTTCGCCTCCGTTAGGGTTTCCTGAGCCGCTCTATATAAAGTCCTGCGCGGCTACCGCCACAACACCACCGAAAACCAATCTAGGGGTTTGCCATCCTCTCTACTTGCGCTGTCACCGTAGTCTACTTCATCCCGCTTGCCGGCGTGCACCGGCGGACGGGAGAGCAGGTCTCCGGAACCACTCGCCCTTGTGATCCTGTACGGGAGAGGGCGAATAAGGTTTTTGGGAAGCGCTCTGCGCGACTGCTCGAGTTCTCCATCACGGGTCGTCTTCCATCCAAGTCAGACGGTGCTGCCTACCGCCGTCTTCGTCGCCATCTGCTGCGATCACTCTTCCCCAAAGTTTCTACTACGACAACCGAACGGTACGTGCTACGTGATCCTGTTTGGTTATTTATCATGTTCTGCGATTACATGTTAGGCTGCTGTTTGTTTCCAATCATCCTGTTGTTTAGTACATCTAGTATGTTCGAGTTACATGAGCTAGTAGCTGGTTTTGTCATGATTTATATTCTGGAATTAATCGTGGAAATTATGTCTAATAATCCAACAGTTATAACTAATTGCATGGTATATAATTTCTTCCAAGCCTATTATGACCCAGTTAAGGTCGTTGATTTCGGTTTTTGATCGAACAAACCTAGTTGTTACAATCGGGGTAGGCACGTTTGACCTAGTTATATCAGGTTTTGTCTCTTCTATTTCATGCAATTGGGACGATGAGAATCCCAGTTTTAATTTGAGCCTTATCGACGTCTACTGCTCCATTTTATATTTTAAAATCTAGTCATGATGGTCTTTTCTATATAACAAAGAAAATATGATGTCAAGTTGTAGGGAATATCTGCATTGGTTGGGAAGTTACAGCCCATTCGTTGCTTCTGCGCTTAATTCCTCGCTCCTGTTGCAAGTGGGCTGAGCCCATCGTTAGCCCGCTTACCAGAAACCGGAGGAAAGCCCTTGAAAGCAAAATAAAGCGACGGATAGCACGGTTCTGAACCAAATTCGCACAGCTATGAACCAAATCCTGCCTCTTCCTATAGAAAAACAGCAGAGAGTGCATTAAGCTGCTAGTGTTTGACTTGCGAGTTTCCTCTGCAGACAGCAAAGCCCATAGAGGCGGTCAGGCGGATCATGGCGTCACGGAGCCCGACCTTTTCCACGCCTCCTCCGCGGAACCTGCGCTCGCTCGCCAGCCGCCAGGAGGCGTATCCAGATTGGCTCATCGCCTCAGGCAGCAGCAGCAGCCGTGCACGGTTTTGTCGACAGCCAGCCCAGCCGCACTGCCTGACTGCTACGGGTGCGCTCGCGTGTAGTCAGGCGGACAGACACGTACTCCCTCCGTTTCAAAATATAAGATGTTTTAGGTTCGTGAAACAAATGTATCTTGATTTGAATGTATAGTCAAGATACATTTGTTTCACGAACCTGAAACATCTTATATTTTGAAACGGAGGGAGTACGTGTCTGTCCGCTTAACTAAATAAAGGTCGGGATTCGGAAATGCTTCCCGAAGTGGTACTGCAGATTTTTGAACGAAGCAAAAGAGCAGGTTGACAACAACGCGCGCGACCACGCACGTTGCGGTTTGGCGGCAAACCGCGTTGCCCGCCCGCTGCATGCTCTCTCTCTTTGCGTGCCGCGCTGCGACGCCACGTCCACGCCCGGAGTTCAGTTAAAGAAAGGCGGGTCTGGCAGCGTGCAGCACGAGCCCGATCCAGCACCGTGTGGCGCTCCCAGCTTTTAGGTATAGTATAGCATTTTCGCTCTAGGAGTCCAAGAGGATCAAGACCATGAGTGGAACCTTTCTTTAGCGAATATCGAGCGGTTCTAGACGTATAACTAGTGTAGTAGCGGTAGTATATATAGGTCCCCTTATTTTCAGCTTTTTTTTAAGAACATGTGTGCTTTATTAATCATCGAAACATAAGGTCAATACAAATAGTTTCCCGGAGGGAGCACACCACGCCACACGGACTTACAAATAAGCTCTGAAGACCGAGCTAAATAATGCGCAGCAAAATTCTACACACGCCTATCAAAAGAAATAGAACAATTATTAAAGCTAGCAACCAGCGTCTTGATATCTTGGATCACAGGACCACAAGCTGATCGATCCCTTTCCATTGAATTGAAGCGCTGAACAATGGATAGATTTTCTTATGATTCTAGAGAAGCTGGATTTTGGGAGATTGTTGGAAAAATCTATGGTGGGGAGAAGCTCACACAATCTACAAGCTTCCCTTCTATTTGGCTTATGGAATTTGGGATTCCAAACATGTTGAACTGTGAGATATCTACAATGCCCCTAAACTGCAGCTAGGAGGACGGCATGGGCAGGCCAGGAGATCGAGGTCGGTCGGCGGCGGCCCTTGGCGTTCGGTCAGGGGCAGGCGGCGTTGGGCGGCGGAATCACGGGGAGGAAGACGTGGAGAGGTCAAGGTCGAGCTCGAGCTCGCCGGTGGGGGATAGGGAGGCGAGCTCGCCTGGGTTGCCGGTGGGCGGCTGTTGGCGACGGAGGTTCTTCGCGTCAACCGCGGGCGGCTCGCGTGACTATTGTCGGGCGCTGGGCCGGGTGATGGCAGCGGCGGCGGAGGGTGATGGCGATGGCGGACAAGAGGAACCCTAGCAAGGTTCTCTCCTATCGCTGGGAGGGGTACGTGGGGGTAGGAGCAAACCGGTCGTTTTTTCTGTATATTCCTCGTGGTGGCAATCTTTGTAAATAGAGGCAACCATGGGGCTAGGTCTAGATACCGTTCGGTTTAGATTGTGGAATCTCGGGAATCTGTCCAGAATCAACCCAAAACCCGATTTTTGGTTTGTGAAGGAAACGAGATTCATGGTGGAAAAAAGTTGGCTAGAATCAAACCTCTTCTTTTGGGCTTTTGCGATTCTAGGCCTAGAATTTGTTCCAGAAGCTGAAAAGGAGTCAGCCATACTCCCTCTCTCACCATGTAGTAGCGTTTAGGTCCAAGTTTAACCATTAATTTGACTAACCAAACATCGATTATATGTCACAAGCGAATTAATATTATTCAAATAAAGATTATTCTAATGATATCATTTTTTGTAAAAAATGACACATATGTATATTACTTGGTAAAAACAAGAAAAAGAAGGACGACATGTGCATTAAGACGGAGGGAGTATATATGTGATCCTGCTTCTCCTTCTGCTTGGTGGATGGAACTCGATTATTTCAAGAAACTAGGTTGCCGAATGTCGAGTGTAGACCATGGTTGCTTCCCTAGGTCGGGGCAGGGCTACTTTGTGCGAGATCAGATCGATCGAGCCATGTGATCTTAATCTGAAGGAAAGAGCTCCATAGTGAATTAGTGATCTTTTCTCCCAAGCATCGACTGCAATGCGATAGTACTACTGTAGGACCTAGCTAGTAGAGCCATCATGCTTTGGGAAACTGATCTTGTTTCTCTGGTAGGAGTACGTGGGATCGAGATGCATGCCTAGTCATGCAGCATGGGCCGGACGTACGTGTTGCCTGCCCGTCGAACGTAGATTGCTTTGTGGAGACGAATGGACAAAAATAACCCAAATTTGAAAGGATTTCACAAAATGACTTATCTGGAAAATAATTTTACTGGACTAACCCTTTTTGTAGCGCCTAACAGATAGACGCTACACTCTACAGTGTAGCGCCTTTCAGCTAGGCGCTATGCCCCCTGCCAGCGTGGCACCACCTGGCCCCTCCCTGGCCCCACCCCGCCGTGTGACGCCCAGGCGCTATGCCTGGGGCGACTAACGCCCAGGCGCTATGCCTGGGGCGACTAACGCCCAGGCGCTATGCCCAGAGTGTAGCGCCTATCTGCTAGACGCTACGCCCTGGGACTTAAGCTGTCGGGCGCAGCCCCCCTTCCCATTCAGTCCCAGGCAGAGAGAAGAACAGATAGAGGAGGACGGCGGTTCCTCCTTCCCTCCCTCTCAAATCCCACCTCAAATCCAACAGATCTGAGGGATTTCACCGTGGATTAGCTCCCCCATCCCTCCCTCAAGGTAATCCCCACCTTTCCCCTCTCTTTCATCCAATAAATCTTGCACATTAGCCTCAAACCCTAGATGTAGTTGGATTCATAATATCGACTATTTGTGCATGTTTTTAGTTACTTGGTAGTTATAAATTAGTTGTATTTGATGGGGAATGAAAGTGTGTTGTTGATTTGCATTGTATATGATGGTTGTATATGGATTTATATGGATGTTTGAATAATATGCTATCATATTCTTTATAGTTTATTGTATAAATTCAAACAATGGCCACATACCACACACATTTTATTGATGTTTGGAATATATATGTAGGATGGTGTGGCTACTTGAGGATTACTATGATCATCAACACCGGGCATACTTGATGGCGGAGAAGCATATGGTAATAAAACCATGGTTGAACTTCTTTGCTTTTGTTTTTCTATTGATTCAATTGTGTTGGAAAAAGCATAATGTTCGATCTTGTATGTATGCAGAGGCTTCGTCCCCTCAAGATTCAGTCTCATGGCGCGTCTTCGAATGACATGCCGTACGACGAGCGGTACACCGAGTACATCAAGCGGCTAGGCCTCCTCCCTTTCATCACGCTTGTGAGCCGGTCGACGCCGAACCTCAACGCGGCTGCTATCACCGCACTTGTCGACCGGTGGAGGCCGGAGACGCACACTTTCCACCTCCGGACCGGCGAGATCACTCCTACTCTTCAGGATGTTTCCATGATCTTTGGACTTCCTATCGCGGGGGAGCCTCTCTGTATGAGCACAGATTCCGATGGGTGGCGCAATGCGATGGAGCTACTTATTGGCATGGCTCCTGAAGAACTTGAAGATAAGAGCAAAGATAGAGTCCCAGCAGGCGCGACATATGCGTGGATCGTGGAGAACTTTAGGCAATGCCCAAACCCCGCCGAGGTTGAGGTGATCGAGACACATGCTCGTGTGTACGTGTGGTATGTCCTTTCTAGGACTCTGTTTGCTGACAGCGGAGGTAGGACCGCTCAGTGGATGTGGCTCAAGGCACTAGCAAACTGGGATAGCAATATCAGCTGGGGTTCGGCGGCTCTTGCCTACTTGTACCGGCAGGTAATCACATGTGCACTCTACATTCATTTGTATATGTCATTGTCCACACATATGCTATACTGACCTCGTTTTTGTTCACTTGCAGTTGGACGATGCCTGTCGTAGGGCAGGCAAAAATGCCGGAATAGGTGGTGCTATGGTTCTTCTCGATATGGAGCTGGGAACGCTTACCAGTTGGTCGTCCCAAAGAGGTGGGCCACCATCCTTGGCCAGCGTATAATAAAAACCCTCTACGCCAGCCGACTTGGGCTTACAAGTGGGACGTGGTATCGGAGATGACAAGCGATGTTGATGCCATGTACCTCAAGTACACGAACGAGTTTGATGCGATTACGCCCGAGCAGGTAGATGTTTATCTATATGTCACTATCCATAATATTTACTTCACGAGTCAAAATCGATACCAAACATGTTCTTGTGATATGTTGCAGGTGGGGTGGGAGCCTTATGGTTGTGGGGACGAGTTTGGTATTGCTCCCGGGTTTGATATTAACCCGAAGTGCTTGGAGGAACAATCTCTCTGGCTCATGTGCTGCCCATTAATTTGCAATTGGGCGATTGAGTTTCATATGCCACAACGAGTGATGAGGCAGTTCGGGTTGTTTCAGTGCAACCCTCCCGTGTGGAAGGACACCGACAAGGAGCTTCATCGGTTAGTTAGCATGAGAACTTGTGCTCAATTGCTTTGGATGGTACTAACATGGTTCTTTGTTGTTGTTCAGGTTGGACAGAAAGAGGAAGAGGAAGATCAAGAATTGGGATCACCATCATAGGAGGCACGTCATGGATTTCCTCATTTGTGTGGAGAATGCTCGACAAACGGAATGGAATAGTGGAAGAGCACATTGCCCAGTAGCATTTAACAACTACATCCATTGGTTTCTTGGTAGTACCCGTGTCTCCATTTGCCCGCCGTCCTATGAGGAAGAAATATTGGAGGAGCCAGTCCAGTTCGATGAACTTTCCTACACTCAGTACAACCGGCAGGTCAGGAGGGGGACCGACATCCCGCTTTCTTCCTCACTCAACTTTGCGGTAAAGTTATCGTTGCCTTCGCATTACTTTCTTTGCACTGTCATCTCTTTCTTGCCTAACATGTTCTTGTTCTTGACTCTGTAGAGAACGGAGGTAAAGAAATATGCCGACGATGCCGAGGCGATTCTTTTTTCTGCCCCTAAGGGGAAAAAGGGAGAAGGCATGATACGAAACTTCCTTAAGGTATGGATGCGAGACTTCCTCAAGATAGGCATGTTCTTGGTTTGACTTATGTTGTTATTTGTTACAGCGCTCGGCCCAAAAGATGCGTCGCTTATCTAACGTGCTAGGTTGCCGCGATCCCAAGTACACAACCCCGTCCGGTTCTAGGTCCAAGTCGACTACTGATCCGTCGGCCCATCTTCAGGATGATGTTGAGGATGACACCACTTCGGCGAATCGTTCGGAAGATGAGGTATGGGACAACCTTACATGCATTTAGTGCTTTCTGTTTCCCATGCATTTCTCATAGCCATACAATCTTACATGTAGTTGCCTCATATGGAGAATGAGACTGAGGAGGAGTACCGGATTCGTTCCGCATACCAGCTGAAGCCAAGGAAACAGTTCAATCGCTGGACGCCGGACGACTTCCGTAACAAGGGAAAGGCCAATGTTGTCGAGGATGAGCCGCCACGGAGGTCAAGAGCGACTAGGAGGACGAGAGGCCTACAGTATGATGATGAAGATGAGTCGCAAGAAGAGGAGGTGACAAAGAAGATACCTCCAAGGAGGGGCCGAGGCCCAAGGACGCGTGGACGGAAGTAGGTCATGTATGGCACAATGTTGATGATGATGCACTAGGTTGGAGACTATGTATGGGTTGATGTTGTTTAAGACTATGTTCATGTATGGCACTATGTTCATGTTGTTTGAGACTATGTTGATGTATGACAATTTGTTCATGTTGTTTCAGACTATGTTGATGTTATTTGAGTATATGTGCAGTTTGAGTATATGTTGTTTGAAACTAGTATAATAAGTGTTGTTTGAGTACATGTTGTTTGAAACTAGTGCAGTTCAGGAGTGTAGCGCATGTCTGATAGGCGCTACACATCAGAGCATAGCGCCTTGGCGCTATGCTAGCAGATTTCATTTGCCCCCCAAACTAACAGAGAGCAAATCCAATCTTTGCTGGCAGGAGAAATCTCTAAGTCAGGGTGTAGCGCCTGTCTGTTAGGCGCTATGCTCTGATGTGTAGCGCCTATCAGATAGGCACTACACTCTGACTTAGAGTTTTCCACCGCCAGCGAAGATTGGATTTGCTCTCTGTTAGTTTCGGGCAAATGAAATTTGCTAGCATAGCGCCTAGTAGACAGGCGCTATGCTTGTGTAGCGCCGTTCTGCTAGGCGCTATGCCTTGAAACTGTGTTCAGACCAAACATTTCCCTGTTCTAAGATTTTAACATGACAAACATTACACAAGGCAAATAAAAGACGAGGGATAGCAGTTCATGACATACTCAAATAGAAGCATATCAAACATGGTGTTCATGCCCTTAAGGGGCTTTACATACTAATAGTTCGACATCACACTAAGTTCACACACATCATCCATCGTTCATACGCGAGCTCCCGGTTACATAATCTAAAGCATAGGTCCTTTGCCCTTCCTCTTCTTCTCTTCCTCTTCCTCCATGGAACGCCACGCCGCTTGACGAAGCCTTTCCCTCTCCGCAGCACGAGCCTCCTTAGCTTGGCGCTCCTCTTCCTCCTCTTTCCTACAGATCTCGTCATTACGTTCCTTGCGCTTCCTCGCCATGTCCTCGTCACGCAGCCGTTCTTGGTAGTGACTTCTTCTTATGGCAAAATCGATCTCTTGGATAGCCTTGTTGGATTGAGGTTGCTCAAGGTCTATCCAAGTGTAGTACCTGCATACCGGAGGGGGAGACTACAAGAAAATAGTGCATGTTAGAGGATATGCTATGGAATAGTTTGGGACACATGAAGAACTAAAAAGCTTTGAGCATACCCGTGGCTTGTCGTATGGGTTGCGGCTACGCTCGGGAGAGCGGTTGTAGTTGGCACACATGAAGAACTTCTTTCCCCAACTATCGGATAAGTAGTCTTGGGATTCCTTAACAGTGCAATTGGTTCCACACCAACAAATAGGAACCTCCTTCTGTTGGAGATATGCCCTAGAGGCAATAATAAATATAGTTATTATTATATATCTTTGTGTTTATGATAAATGTTTGCATTCATGCTATAATAGTATTAACAAGGAAACCATTAATACTTGTGTGATTTGTAAACTTAATTTGAAGTCCCTAGTATAGCCTCTATACTTCACTAGCTTGTTGGTTGATTGATGATGTGGTTTCTTTGTCATGAACATTGAGATGTTATCAACAACAAGATCATATCGTTAGGAGAATGATATGGTGGACATACTCCTATAGACAAGCGTAGCATAAAGATCAAGTCATTTCAATAGTTCAATTGCTATATGCTTTCTGATACATAGTAACCTAATTCCTTCGACCATGAGATCATGCATATCACCTTTGCTGGATGGATGCTTTGATGTCTTCAAACACCACACCGTAACAGGGTGGCTATAAAGGTGGCATTGAGTGTTCGGAAAGTATTGGTTGAAACACATGGATCAAGAGTGGGATTTGTCCATCCACATGACAGATAGATATTCTCTGGGCCCTCTCGGTGAAATGTCATCCAATTAGCTTGCAAGCATGTGACTTGGTCACAAGGGATCACATATCACGGGAACGAGAAAAGAGTACTTATCAGTAACGAGGATGAACTAGGTATGCAGAGATACCGACGATCATAACCTCGGATAAGTAACATATCGTGAGACAAAGGGAAATTGGTATCGTATGTAAGTGGTTCATTCGATCGCAAAGTAATCGTAGAAATATGTGGGAGCCATATGAATTTCCAGATTCCTCTATTGGTTATTGTTCGGAGAAGTGTCTCGATCATGTCCGCATAATTCACGAACCGTAGGGAGACACACTTAAGGATTCGACGTTGTTTGAGTAGTTATGGTATTATGAGAAAGAGACCGAATGTTGTTCGGAGTCTCGGATGGGATCCGGGATATCACGAGGTGATCCGGAATGGTCCGGAGAATAAGATTCATATAAGGAAAGTCCCGTTTTGGAGTTGGGGAATGGTTCCGGTGTTTTCATCGAGAACATTCTAGAAGGTCCCGGAATGTCCGGCACTCCGGAGGGGGAAGGGTACATGAGTGTGTCATTGCATATTGGAATGATTGCATCATGTACTAAGTATTCTTGCTGTCCCAAATAAAGGATTTATTTAAATCCTAAATTGAAAAGTCAAACGGCTAGTTTGAAAGTCAAACGGCAGTTTTGGGAAGTGGGAAAAGAGGAGGAGAGGTGGAGGCCGAGTTGGAGGAGGGTTCCTCCCCTTGGCCGGCGCACCTCCCAAGGCCGAGTTGGGGAGGAACTCCTCCCCTTGGCCGGCCAGCCCTCCCACCTATATAAGGAGGGGCAGGGCTCCCCTCCTAGACACACAAGTTTCCTATCCTCTAAACTAAACCCTAGATCTAGACCCCGGTTTAGAGCTATTCGGTTTAGAGCCTTCTAATTGGTTTAGAGCCTTCTAATTGGTGTGTCTAATTACTAGACCACTAATAGCCTCTCTCATAAGCTCCACCATACTCGCACCGGCTTAAGGCGAAGCCCTGCGGGATTTCCCCTCTACCTCCGGTACCACGCCGTTGTGCTGCCGGAATCGCGAGGAGAGTGCTACAACCTCCGCTGCCTGCTGGAACAAGGGAGAGGAAGGTCTTCGTCGAGTACCGAACGTGTGACCGACTGCGGGAGCGCTGCGGGAACGCGGCGCCGGAAGGATCGTCTACGCGATCTTGAGATCGGAAAGAGTACGACTACATCACCCACGAGAATCTGCTCTCGTTAAACACTTTGGAATCTTCGAGGGTGAGTTATTCCATCGACTCGTTGCTACAATCTAGTAGATAGATCTTGGCTTGTTTGTTTGTATGCGATAGAAATTTTTTTGTTTTCCATGCTACGAACCCCTACAGTGGTATCAGAGCCGTGTCTATATGTAGATCTGTTGCACGAGTAGAACACAATGGTCATTGTGGGCGTTGATGCTTTTATTGTAGATTGCTTTTTGTGTACTTTGCATCTTGCGGTATGTTGGGATGAAGCGGCCCGGGCTAACCTTACATGACATCGTTCATGAGACTTGCTCCACGCTTGACATGCAACTCGTTTTGCATAAGTGGCTTTGCGGGTGCCTGTTTCTCCTAGCATAGTAAAGATCCAATTTACAACGGGTGATCAACAATGCTAGTATCAATGTTGTGGTTATTGTTCGTAAGTTAGAACGACACTTATGGAAAGCCCCAAACCACGTAAAATATGCAAAGAAAGTAGAAGCGTCTAACTTTGTTTTGCAGGGGTGTGCAGTGATGTGATATGGCCATGATTGTGATTATATTTGATGTATGCAATGTTCCTTATTGTAAGTTGGCAACCGGCAGGAGCCATATGGTTGTCTTTAATTTCTGTTAAGACCTGCGTGTCTATTCAAAATAGTTGTAATAGTTGAAGCTGGTGGACGACAACCATGAAGAAGCGTCATTGACCTTGATGCTATGCCGGTGATGATGGAGATCATATTCGTGCTTGAAGATGGAGATCGGAAGCACAAAGAAGAAAGGCCATATCATATCACATATTATGAATTGCATGTGATGTTAATCCTTTATGCATCTTGTATTGCTTAGTAGACGACGGTAGCATTATAAGATGATCCCTCATGCACATAAATTTCAAGTTCTAAAGTGTTCACCCTTAGTATGCACCGTTGCCAAAGCTTGCTGCTTCGAAGCACCACGTGATGATCGGGTGTCTTTAATTCCGCGGGTGAATACAACGTAAGCAAGCCAGATTTGCTTATGCGGTAGCTAAGGTTTGATCTTGACGAGCCTAGCATGTACAGACATGGCCTCAGGAACACGGATCGCCGAAAGGTAAAGCATGAATCATATAGTAGATATGATGAACATGATGATTGTTCGCCATTGAAACTATATCAACTCTCGTGATGATCGGTGTTGATGTAGTGGATTTGGTTCGTGTGATCACTAAAACAATGTGAGGGATGTTGTTTTGAGTGGGAGTTCACCTAGTTTAATTTCATTAATTAATTTGAACTCAATTTGTCATAAACTTAGTCTAAACTATTGCAAATATGTTGTAGATCAATGGCAGCCCCTACCATCAATTTTAATGCGTTCCTAGAGAAAGAAAAGTTGAAAAACAATGGAAGCAACTTCGCGGATTGGTTCCGCAATTTGAGGATTGTCCTCACAGCTGGTAATTTGACCTATGTGCTGGATGCACCGCTAGGTGACCCACCTGCAGCTGATGCTACCGATGAAGTAAAGAATGTTTACCTTGCTCGGAAGAATCAGTACTCCATAGTTCAGTGTGCTATCTTGTATGGTTTAGAATCGGAGCTTCAGAAAAGGTTTGAAGAGTCAGATCCATATGATATTGTCGAGGATCTCAAATTAATCTTTGAGACTCATGCGGCAATTGAAAGTTATGAAGCTTCTGAAAAGTTCTTTAACTGCAAGATGGAAGAGGGTAGCTCCGTCAGTGAGCATGTGCTTAAGATGTCTGGGCACGCAAATAAACTTCAAAGTTTGGGTATAGTGATTCCTAATACTTTGGGAGTTTACCGCATCCTCCAATCACTACCACCAAGTTACAAGAACTTTGTGATGAACTACAACATGCAGAACATGAACAAAGAGTTGCCAGAACTATTTGCTATGTTGAAATCTGCAGAAGTGGAGATCAAGAAAGAGCACCAAGTGTTGATGGTCAATAAGACCACCAAATTCAAGAAAGGCAAGTCTAAGCAAAAGGGACACTTCAAGAAGGGTGGTAAGAAAGTTACCACGCCGACGAAGAAGACCAAGGCTGGACCTAAGCCTGAAACTGAGTGCTTTTACTGCAAGGGAGAAGGTCACTGGAAGCGGAATTGCCCAAGGTACTTGGCAGATTTGAAGAACGGCAACATCAAGAAGAAAGGTATATCTGATATACATGTTATTGATGTGTATCTCACTAGTACTCGTAGTAGTGCCTGGGTATTTGATACTGGTTCGGTTGCTCATATTTGTAACTCGAAACAGGAGCTGCAGAATAAACGGAAGCTAGTGAAGAACGAGGTGACGATGCGCGTAGGAAACGGATCAAAGGTTGATGTGATCGCGGTCGGCACGCTACCTCTTCATCTACCATCGGGATTAGTTTTATACTTAAATAATTGTTATTTGGTGCCTGCATTAAGCATGAACATTATATCAGGATCTTGTTTATTGCGAGACAGTTACTTGTTTAAATCCGAAAATAATGGTTGTTCGATTTATATGAGTAATGTGTTTTATGCACATGCACCTTTGATAGATGGTCTATTCATATTGAATCTCGATAGTAGAAATACACATATTAATAACATTGAGGCTAAACGTTTGAAATCAAGCGATAATTTGACCTATATGTGGCACTGTCGTCTTGGTCACATTGGAGTGAAGCGTATGAAGAAACTCCATTCCGATGGACTTCTTGAATCACTTGATTTTGAATCACTTGAAAGATGCGAGGCATGTCTGATGGGTAAAATGACTAAGACTCCATTTTCTGGTATGATGGAGCGAGCTACAGACTTATTGGAAATCATACATACCGATGTGTGTGGTCCAATGAGTGTAGCATCGCGCAGTGGTTATCGTTATGTTCTTACCTTCACGGATGATTTGAGTAGATATGGGTATATCTATTTCATGAAACATAAGTCCGAAACTTTCGAGAAGTTTAAGGAGTTTCAAAGTGAGGTAGAGAATCAACGTAACAAGAAGATTAAGTTTCTACGTTCTGATCGTGGAGGTGAATATCTAAGTTACGAGTTTGGCGAGCATTTGAAGAAATGCGGAATACTTTCACAATTGACACCGCCGGGAACACCACAGCGTAATGGTGTGTCTGAACGTCGTAATCGAACTCTCTTAGATATGGTTCATTCTATGATGTCACTTACAGATTTACCACTATCATTTTGGGGTTATGCATTAGAAACAGCCGCATTAACTTTAAATAGGGCACCGTCTAAATCCGTTGAAACGACACCGTATGAATTATGGTTTGGGAAGAAACCTAAATTGTCGTTCCTTAAAGTTTGGGGATGCGAAGCCTATGTAAAGAAGTTACAGCCGGACAAGCTTGAACCCAAAGCGGAAAAATGCGTCTTCATAGGATACCCGAAGGAAACTATTGGGTATACCTTCTATCATAGATCCGAAGGCAAAATCTTCGTTGCCAAGAATGGATCCTTTCTAGAGAAGGAATTTCTCTCGAAAGAAGTGACTGGAAGGAAAGTAGAACTCGACGAGGTTGTCGAACCTTCTCTCGAAATTGCGAGTAGCGCAACACCGGAAGAAGTTCCTGTGGTGCCTGCACCAATAAGAGAGGAAGCTAATGATAGTGATCATGAAACTTCGGTTGAAGTTGCTACAGAGCCTCGGAGGTCAACGAGAACTCGTACCACTCCAGATTGGTATGATTCCGTTATGAATGTCATGTTGGTGGACAACACCGATGACCCCGAGACATATGAGGAAGCGATGATGAGCCCAGATTCCAATAAATGGCAAGAAGCCATGAAATCCGAGATTGGATCCATGTACGAAAACCAAGTATGGACTTTGGTGGACTTACCGGATGGCCGGAAGGCTGTCGAGAACAAATGGATTTTCAAGAAGAAAACAGATGCTGATGGTAATGTTACTGTCTATAAAGCTCGACTTGTCGCAAAAGGGTTTCGACAAATTCAAGGAGTTGACTACGATGAGACTTTCTCACCGGTAGCGAAGCTAAAGTCTGTGAGGATTATGTTAGCAATCGCTGCATATTATGATTATGAGATATGGCAGATGGATGTCAAAACAGCATTCCTCAATGGAGACATTGATGAAGAGTTGTATATGATACAACCCAAAGGTTTTGTCGATCCTAAAGATGCTAACAAGGTATGCAAGCTTCAACGGTCCATCTATGGATTAAAGCAAGCATCCCGAAGTTGGAATCAACGTTTTGATAAGGTAATCAAAAGTTTTGGTTTTATACAAACTTATGGAGAAGCTTGTATTTACAAGAAAGTGAGTGGGAGCTCTGTAGCATTCTTAATACTATATGTGGATGACATATTGTTGATTGGGAATGATGTAGACCTTCTTAATAGTGTCAAAGAGTATTTGAATAAATAGTTTTTCAATGAAGGATCTTGGCGAAGTAGCTTACATATTAGGCATAAAGATTTATAGAGATAGATCGAAACGCCAAATATCATTGTCACAAAGTACATATTTGGACAAAGTTCTAAAGAGGTTTGGAATGGAAGATAGCAAGAAAGGGTTCTTGCCCATGTTGCCCAATACGACCTTGAGTAAAACTCAAAGTCCGACATCGGCAGAAGATAGAGAAAGGATGAGTAAGACTCCCTATGCCTCAGCCATAGGATCTCTAATGTATGCCATGCTATGTACTAGACCCGACATCGCATATGCTGTTAGTTTAACTAGCAGATATCAAAGTGATCCAGGAGTGGATCATTGGATAGCGGTCAAAAACATCCTTAAGTACTTGAGAAGAACTAAGGATATGGTTCTTTCTTATGGAGGTGATGAACAGCTCGTTGTTAATGGTTACACCGATGCTAGTTGGAACACCGATCCGGATGATTCTAAATCACAATCTGGATACGTATTTATTTTGAATGGTGCAGCAGTTAGCTGGAGGAGTGCAAAGCAAAGCGTTGTGGCGAGATCTTCAACTGAATCGGAATACATGGCTGCTTCGGAGGCTTCACAAGAAGCGATATGGATGAAAGAGTTCATTACAGAGCTGGGTGTGGTTCCAAGTGCGCTGGACCCAATGTCTATCTACTGTGATAACATGGGCGCCATAGCCAATGCGCAAGAACCAAGGTCACACAAGAAGCTGAAGCATATCAAGCTGCGTTTTCACGCTATTCGAGAACATATCCAGGATGGGGATATAAAGATTTGCAAAGTACACACAGATCTGAATGTGGCGGATCCGTTGACTAAACCTCTCCCGAGGGCAAAACATGACCAACACCAAACTGCCATGGGTGTTCGGTATATTACCATGTAATCTAGATTAGATGACTCTAGTGCAAGTGGGAGACTGTTGGAGATATGCCCTAGAGGCAATAATAAATATAGTTATTATTATATATCTTTGTGTTTATGATAAATGTTTGCATTCATGCTATAATAGTATTAACAAGGAAACCATTAATACTTGTGTGATTTGTAAACTTAATTTGAAGTCCCTAGTATAGCCTCTATACTTCACTAGCTTGTTGGTTGATTGATGATGTGGTTTCTTTGTCATGAACATTGAGATGTTATCAACAACAAGATCATATCGTTAGGAGAATGATATGGTGGACATACTCCTATAGACAAGCGTAGCATAAAGATCAAGTCATTTCAATAGTTCAATTGCTATATGCTTTCTGATACATAGTAACCTAATTCCTTCGACCATGAGATCATGCATATCACCTTTGCTGGATGGATGCTTTGATGTCTTCAAACACCACACCGTAACAGGGTGGCTATAAAGGTGGCATTGAGTGTTCGGAAAGTATTGGTTGAAACACATGGATCAAGAGTGGGATTTGTCCATCCACATGACAGATAGATATTCTCTGGGCCCTCTCGGTGAAATGTCATCCAATTAGCTTGCAAGCATGTGACTTGGTCACAAGGGATCACATATCACGGGAACGAGAAAAGAGTACTTATCAGTAACGAGGATGAACTAGGTATGCAGAGATACCGACGATCATAACCTCGGATAAGTAACATATCGTGAGACAAAGGGAAATTGGTATCGTATGTAAGTGGTTCATTCGATCGCAAAGTAATCGTAGAAATATGTGGGAGCCATATGAATTTCCAGATTCCTCTATTGGTTATTGTTCGGAGAAGTGTCTCGATCATGTCCGCATAATTCACGAACCGTAGGGAGACACACTTAAGGATTCGACGTTGTTTGAGTAGTTATGGTATTATGAGAAAGAGACCGAATGTTGTTCGGAGTCTCGGATGGGATCCGGGATATCACGAGGTGATCCGGAATGGTCCGGAGAATAAGATTCATATAAGGAAAGTCCCGTTTTGGAGTTGGGGAATGGTTCCGGTGTTTTCATCGAGAACATTCTAGAAGGTCCCGGAATGTCCGGCACTCCGGAGGGGGAAGGGTACATGAGTGTGTCATTGCATATTGGAATGATTGCATCATGTACTAAGTATTCTTGCTGTCCCAAATAAAGGATTTATTTAAATCCTAAATTGAAAAGTCAAACGGCTAGTTTGAAAGTCAAACGGCAGTTTTGGGAAGTGGGAAAAGAGGAGGAGAGGTGGAGGCCGAGTTGGAGGAGGGTTCCTCCCCTTGGCCGGCGCACCTCCCAAGGCCGAGTTGGGGAGGAACTCCTCCCCTTGGCCGGCCAGCCCTCCCACCTATATAAGGAGGGGCAGGGCTCCCCTCCTAGACACACAAGTTTCCTATCCTCTAAACTAAACCCTAGATCTAGACCCCGGTTTAGAGCTATTCGGTTTAGAGCCTTCTAATTGGTTTAGAGCCTTCTAATTGGTGTGTCTAATTACTAGACCACTAATAGCCTCTCTCATAAGCTCCACCATACTCGCACCGGCTTAAGGCGAAGCCCTGCGGGATTTCCCCTCTACCTCCGGTACCACGCCGTTGTGCTGCCGGAATCGCGAGGAGAGTGCTACAACCTCCGCTGCCTGCTGGAACAAGGGAGAGGAAGGTCTTCGTCGAGTACCGAACGTGTGACCGACTGCGGGAGCGCTGCGGGAACGCGGCGCCGGAAGGATCGTCTACGCGATCTTGAGATCGGAAAGAGTACGACTACATCACCCACGAGAATCTGCTCTCGTTAAACACTTTGGAATCTTCGAGGGTGAGTTATTCCATCGACTCGTTGCTACAATCTAGTAGATAGATCTTGGCTTGTTTGTTTGTATGCGATAGAAATTTTTTTGTTTTCCATGCTACGAACCCCTACACCTTCCCATGGGCCTCGTCAGTACGAAACGCCTTTCGTGGCCTTTCCTCTTGGTCGGCGCAAGGTGGCCTAGCATTGGCCCTCATCTTCCTCTCTTCCTCTTCCTTCTCCTTTTGCCTCTTCCTCTCTTCCTCTTCCTTCTCCTTTTGCCTCTTCCTCTCTTCCTCTTCCTTCTCCCTTTTCTTCTTCCTCTCTTCCTCTTCCTTTTTCTTCTTTCTCTCGTCCTCTTCGTCCTTCTTCTTCGCCAAGTCTCGTGCAAGTTGAACTACCTCTTCAAATGCCTTCCTCTTCTTCTCTTCTTCTTCCTCCTTCCTCTTCTTCTCTTCTTCTTTCTCCTTCCTCTTCCTCTCTTCCACCACCATCATAGCATTCGCCCAGATAGCCGAGTAGTTCACACCGTCCCCATCATTGCCCTTGTTGGGTTGAGTCGCCATACCTATTATAAGAACAAAAGCTAGAAGTTAGTAAAGGATGCAATGAATGTGAACAATAATTGATTCAATGAAATAAGCATAGTAGGTAGTAACATAAGGGTGCAAGTATGAATATTCCATCCGTACCTATTAACATAAGGATTAGGTCCCGCCAAGTAACCTAACATACTAGACGGGTTAAAACCGCCACGCCCTCTTCCTCTTCTAAGCCCAAGTGATCGACCTCTTTGTTGTCTAGGAGCTTGTTGTCTAGTTCTTGGTTGGCTTGGAGCTTGTTGGATAGTTCTTGGTTGGCTTGGAGCTTGTTGGCTTGGGACTTGTTGGCTAGTTCTTGGTTGGCTTGGGACTTGTTGGCTAGTTCTTGGTTGGCTTGGGACTTGTTGGCTACCACTTGGTTGGCTAGTGCTTGCTTCATTTCCTTTTGCTCTTTTCCTTTGAGAACACTTTATTGCATTGTGCCCTTCACCATTGCATGTTCCACACCGGGCTCTCTCACGAGGCTCTTGGAATTGGTCATTGCCCATTTCTCGAGCACCACCACGGCCCCATCCATCCATGTCGCTCCTAAAGCGTTTTGTCTTGCGTCTTCCACGTTTAATCACTTTCCATTCCGGATCGGGCCATAGTTGAATCCCATGGTACTCCGGCCATTTTGATTGGTCCAAATATGGATGAAATCTAGGAGCCCATGTATTCTTAGTAGTCTCAATGGAGAACTCAGCCTCTCTCACCGTGAGCGGATTATTGTAATCCAAATGTCGCCGGCGAGACGCGGCGAGCAAGTGCGAGCAGGCAATATGAAGCAATGATGGCCTTCCGCATGTGCACTCACAAGTCTTGAGTGAGACCTTGAAAGCTCGGCCTCCGTGTTGGACACCATCAGCCGTTGTACCTCCAGGCTCCGTAACTTGGTAAAGCTTGTCATTGTCATACTCCGTGACAACTTGGGCATCCGCTTTCTTTGTCTGAAATTGCATCCAATCATCAACCTTAGGTGGGTACTTGTATTTGTGCTTGTTCTTGTAGTCCCCCGCAATCTGTCGGTCCGTTTCCTCTAAGTATTTCAGAAAATACCCATTCATCATGTCGAATGTATAACAGACTATTGCCGTGACGGGCAATGCACGGACACCTTTGAGCAACTTGTTGAAGGCCTCTGCCATGTTGCTTGTCATTTGGCCGTACCTCCGGCCACCGTCATCGAATGCTCGTGCCCACTTTGTTCTTTCTCCAATGCTCCTATCGAGAAACTCTCGACCACCCGCATCGAGCTCTTTGTTGAAGAGCAATTTGTTGTACAAGTTTGAGAAACGACGTTCCGTGAAAGCGAGGCAACAATCTTGTAGATCATCGGCCAAATCCTTGCTCTTGCATGCCCTATATAATTTTGAACAAAAGTGTCTCATGCACCAACGATGGTGCAACAGAACATGCCCGGGAATATGTTGGTCCACCGCTTTAAGAATTCCTTGATGACGGTCCGAGATGACACATATTTCCCTATGAGGGGTTAATATCTTGGTTCTTAAAAGATGGAAGAACCACTCCCAATTATCATTGTTTTCCACCTCTACCAAAGCAAAGGCCAAAGGAATCAACCGGTTGTTGGCATCATTGGCTATTGCAATCAAGATAGTGCCCTTGAATTGACCGGTCAAAAAGGTGCCATCAACGGAGATGACCGGCCTACAATGTTCAAATGCCTGAACACATTGCTCGAAAGCCCAAAATGCACGGCCAAAAACTAGAACGGTTCTTCCGTTTACAATCCTTGTCTTGTTCCCCAAAGGTTCAACCACATGAACCATGCCCGGGTTAGCATCGGCCATCGCTCCCAACAACCTTGGGATTCGGTTATAAGATTCCTCCCAATCACCGTACAACATCTTGAATGCGGCTTGCTTAGCCTTCCATGCCTTCCCGTACTTCACCTCATAGTTAAAGAGGGCTTTCACAAACTCCATGACCTGCTTGATGCTCATTATTGGAAACGACGCGATGTCATTGGAAAGCCTATAAGCGAGGAACTCGGAGGTGAGTTGTCGGTGCTCATGCTTTGCATCCTTGCCATCCACCATCGGGCCTCGGCACATGTGAGTTGATACGCAACTAGATATGTGCCAATCGGGACCTCCCTTGAATGGTCTAGCACGCACAATCCAAGGACATCCTTCCGCCTCGCACTTCACCGTGTAACGCTTCTTGATATCCGAGTGCACGACCGTGTAAGGACGATGATGCTTCACCGAGAAGTCCTTTATCCATTGCTTAAATTCCAACAAGGTCTTAAACCTTGATCCTTTGCAAAAGCCATTATTCACGTCATTGCCATCCCGGTAAGAACTTGTCCTTGGTCCAAGCACTATGCCTTTGCCACCATCAACCGTGGCTTCATCCGTGAGACTAAGATCACGAAACAAAGGCACCCGATGGTCCCGCCCCAATACGGTATGGTGGATTTCGGCCTCTCTAGCCGTGAACCCCTCCTCGTCAACTTCTTCTTCGGGACCATCATCATCTGAGTCTGAAGCATAGCCTCGAGAATACGGGAGTTCACGGTCCATGTCATGTTGAGTGATATATTTCTCCAAATCACCAACATTGTTGTCATGGAGTTCAACATCATCATCATCTTCACCCTCACAACCATCATTGTCCTCTTCCAACACTTCGGCTTGGTGTCTTGAAATCGGGCTCAATGTTTGGCTCAAAGGAGGTTCAATCCATAGCTCTTGCTCCACGGGTGGAGGACTTCTACTATCCAATGGGGAAGCACGGCGGTTCAAGTCCAAAGGCAATGAACTATCAACCTTCTTGGTGGCAAATAGCTCAAGAGCCTTGTCTAGTGATTCGGCCACCACCTCCTTGTATGCAAGCCAACGAGTCTCGGAGAAGATACGCATGGTCTTCCAACGGATATGCACTCCAAAACCCACATTATGTCTTCCTTCCAACTCAACAACATCACATGGGTCCATCCATTTCAATTCAATCCTCACTTGCTCCAAGACCTCGGCATAGGTGGGAATACGCTCAAACACAATATCTAGCTCATCCGGGTCCGGTTCTATGTTGCCTTTCAAAAAGGCATCCTTGTCCACATGATGAACATGAACAATTCTTGCCATCCCTAACACATAGGAGAATATGTTCATTAACTAACCATGACAAGATAAACAAAACTATACTAGACACATTACCAAACCATAAAGCTAACAAGAACACCCTCTCTCACATAAGCAAACCCTAACCCTAACCCTAGCCATAACATTCCAATATACCAAACAATGTCATTTCAACAACCCTAAACCTAACTAAATGCTTCATACACATCTTTATAACCAACATTGGCCAATAAATCGAACAAATTTCCAAACATTTCTCTCCAAATCAAATTTCTAGGGTTTCAGCCAAGTCCAACCAAAATGAAAGATTTCAAGAGGTCAAAACGGAGGGGAATGAGGGAGGGTACCTCTAGCAGCTGGGGAGAGGCACAAATCCACCAAATAAAGCTTCCAATGTGAGAGATTTGAGGGGGGAGAAGGGGGCGCCTCCTTGCTGTTCTTCCTGATTGGGTCGAGCTGAGACTGAATGGGGAGGGGTGGGGAGGGGGGTTGCGCCCGACAGCTTAAGTCACAGGGTGTAGCGCCTATCTGCTAGGCGCTACACATTAAAGTGTAGCGCCTATCAGATAGGCGCTACACTCTGGGCATAGCGCCTGGGCGTTAGTCGCCCCAGGCATAGCGCCTGTGTGTCACACGGCGGGGTGGGGCTAGGGAGGGGCCAAGCGGTGCCACGCTGGCAGGGCTGTTAGGCGCTACAAAAAGGGTTAGTCCAGTGAAATTGTTTTCCAGATGAGTCATTTTGTGAAATCCTTTTAAATTTGGGTTATTTTTGTCCATTCTGCCGCGCCCACAGCAGATGGACTGCACGACAATGAACCAGCAGGGAGACGAAATTGATCGGGTGGAGTGGTTCGCTTCATCACTTCCCGGTGCTACCTCGGCTCTAGGGAAACCGTGGTATTACCTGTACGTGCATGCTTGTAGAGCAAGTACGTGGATACGAAGCTAGTGTTTTCCATATATTGAAGTGCCGATCGATATGATTGACTACATTGTTGAGTGCGCGCGTCCAGAGGCGTCTATGAGTAGTGAACGCAAACGTGTTGCTTGCGCGTACCACACCACGAATTTCTTGCACACGGATGGATCGCACAACAATTATGAACCGGCAGGCAGATCATCATCTATCGAGTGGAGTGATTTCGCAACATCACTACTCAATGGCAAAATCGAGAAGCTTTCTAGTCAAGTGCCGGTGTATGATTGAGTTTGAGTGCGTCCGTCCATGCATGATTCGGCACATATGTTGCTTGCACGTACTACTACTACCAAATTAAAATAAAAACATTTTTTCTTGCACACAAAAGTAGTGTACATATTCCAGACAGTTCGGAGAGGAAAAAAAATGAACTTGTAGCTGGACCTCATACTAATAAATTCGTGACGCGGACTGCACACTTGCATGTTTCTCCGTCTGTGTCCGGATAAGACGGAACAAACAATCGACCATCACACACGTGCGTAGGGCCGGCCCTTCATTTGGAACTCTCTCTGGTCCAAGTCGAACAGTTCTTTAGGCCTTGATCTGGGGCACATGATCGGGGCAATGCACACATCTTCCGTGCAACAACAACAACAACAAAACTACTGGGAAACGATCCATCCACGCTTGGGAAACGATGAGCGGGTACGATACTCCTTTTTCTTAACTTGAATGGTTGGATATATTTTTTTTTTGAACGGGTTGGATATTTTGATACACATCTGCCTCTGCAGAATGCAGAGACAAAAGAACAATTCCGGGAAAGAGACCAGCTATGTATATGCTCCAAGAGTTAGCTAGATCGTGCATACCTGACAATGGCAAAATATTTCTAAAATGCATCAGAATAATTATTTGTTAAACTGGTTGGACTACCAAGTACCAACCGATGAGGCGAGCACTTATCTGTGTTGTTGGTTGCTGCTATATTAGATATCCGTCGCATTGGTTTGGCTACTAGGTGAACCTTCCTCTTGTTGCAATTTCATTCGGCTGAGGTTCCTAACTCCTTCCGGCAGTCAATGGTCTATAATAAGTACATTCTCAATCTCCGTCTGCCGCCTCGTCTATGCGTGTATGGTGACCTGCCAACACCAACATGCATGGTCGCGTAGCACAAACTCGATCCAGAACCAGCAACTAGCAACAATTATTATTCACCACCAGCAAGGCAACAAGGCTCTCTATGAGTTGAATTCCAGGGAACCGCTTCACTCGGATGGCCATTTTGTCAAGTATGGAGGCGATTGTGACGCTGCTAGAGAGTAAATGCTCTTTAGAATAAGTTTAGGGTGGGGCCGGAGGCTGCCTCTGCTACGTCTGCCGGAAACTCCCGGCAAATTTACTGCCTATTTGATTTGCAGGAGGAAAACACATTTTACAATGTCATATCCACTCCAACTCTTACAGGATTTTGTGCAAAACAGTTTGTACGATTCCATCAAAATAAAATTATAAATGGACGTTAGATTTCCTGTAAAATGTCCAGTACAGAAGATTCCGTCGGGAAACAACCACCATAGAATTAAACATTTCTGAGCATTTAAATCCATCAAAACCAAATGTAAATCATTTGAACTCAATACGCCCTTACCAGACCAAGATTTGAACAGGTTAACACTACGTCGGAGGAATCACTCTAGTGCGAGATCACGATGTCCTTTCAAGCCGCGTTTGGTACCCTGCATCAATTTTTCGCACCGGTCGGGCAGTGCTGCGGTGGGCACTATTACACTCATCCGACCTCTGAGCCAACTTATGCAAGTTGTTTGATAGCCTGCAGTTGTGGTCGGTGTACCGGTTGGGAAAATAGGACGATGTTGTTTGGTTTCATATACATTGGGCATTTGACCCATGTCATGCACTTTCCTCTTGTTTGGTTGACATAGAAACCAAGTTCTGGTCACCTTGCACTGGCTTATGGTGGTGAGCTTACCACGACCGGACTGCCAAGGAGGAAGAACACAAGCTAAAGAGGATGAACAACAAAGAGGCAAGAGCAACACAATCCTGATCCCCACAAACATGAACACCACAAGCATGATCCCCACAAGCATGAACACCACAAGCATGAATAACACAAGCATGATCAACACAAGCATGAACAACACAAGCAAAAGGGGATCACAGTTGAACATGAACAAATGAACACCCTTAAGCAGAAACATCACAGGTACGAATTAGTCTTAACAAGCATGATCGTCGCTAAAAGGGGATCACAGTTTACCATAACACCATGGTGTTAACCTAGCACCACATCAAAAGTGGGTGTCATCCTACCACCACCACAAGCAGTTCACCTTCTGCAGTACAAGAAGGCGCACCTAAATTATAACATCTCAACATTAGAGCTTAGAAATAAGCTGAGCTCAGGTGTGTGCATTGCATTCATGTATAGAAAATCTGAATAAATTTCGTGCTTTTAATTAAAACTTGTCAAAGTGATGGAAGCTTCTATTAACTTGATGGAACTAAAGTAGATCATCAAGTTGAATGTGATAAGTTTCAATGTGACCTTTATTAAAACCTTATTTTGGGGTAAGGATAATTTGATCTAAGGGTAGATCAAATGTAATAAAACAAAGCCACAACACATTGTTTAAGGTTGAATACTTAATATTCTAAACTATTATACCAAGGTACTAATTACAACAAACCCTGAATAACAACTCAAGTATATAAACCAAGTGAGGAAATTCAATAACTACACCTTGATAAATATGCTTACCATAGTTATTCCCACCGTGAGCATCATGGTAGTTCCTAAACACTAACTTCTTATCACAAATGGAGTAGAAAGGATTACAAACCAGGACCATTCATCACATATCCTTATTATCATATTAATAGATGATATTCCTATTTAACTAAGTTCTAGTGTCAATCAATCATCAAAGTTGAGTGATCAATTATTGACCTAGCACTTATTGACTTTTAACCCTTAACCTATTATGTTGACCTTCCTAAATCCTTAAGTAAATTAATAAGGAGAAGGAAGTAGTTATGGTAGAGTGTGCCATCATCATTGGGATGAGACTCTTAGTGGAGATCAAACCATTTGATGTTGGAGGAGTTAACCCATTCCCGAGTTAACTAGAAGAAGCAGCTAAACCTAAGAGTTAAGCTAGTAATTAAGAAGTTATAAGAAAGTTAGTAATGATAGTGTATCAAAGAATAGTCTTGTTAAGCCAAATATGTATAACCTAAAGTAAACTTCATTAACCAGATAAAATCTATAAATTAAAGATACTAGGTGTAGTACAAGCATACTACTTAGTTGAGGATAGATATGGACCAGACAATTAGAAGTCTAAGTCTAGTGTACTTAATGGATAGTGGTCATCATTTTCAATTCACTTGAGGATAATTGACTAGATGATGAAAAGTTGATACTAGTATTCCAAGACAGGTTAAACCTTAGTTAGTTAAGTCCTCTATCTTGATCATGAGAAGTCAAGCTAGTGTTTGATGAAGCATAGAACCTGAGTTGAATGGAGTAATTGAAGAAATGGTAATGTTAACTAAGTTAATACAAGAACAATCTTGTATTATAGGAAGTAGTACTATACCTCTTCTAGAGGATTGATATCACTTGCTACATCGTGAGGATTGTAATCTTGCAAGCCTTGGAAGTAGATGCTAGGAGAAATAAAAGAGTTAATGGATGGAATTAGAAATAACTACATTGATAGATTCATCAAGGGTAGCTAGGAAATGGAAGTTATGTAGTAAAAGTAAGGATGGAGGTTGAATAAGAAATAAGTCTGATACGTCGGAAACGTATCTATAATTTTTGATGCTCCATGCTTGTTTAGTATCTACTTTGCTTTGATTTGTCTACACTTTGAGGTGTTTTTATATCTTTTCTGGAAATAATCTATTAACAAGATGCCACAGTGTCAGTTGCCTATTTTCTTCTGTTTTTGGTTTCAGAAAGGCAGAAAATCAATATTCTCGGAATTAGACGGGACAAAATCCAAAGTCAATATTTTACCGTGGGCGTCACGTAACCATAAGGGGAGACGGAGAGGTGCCAGAGGGCCACCACACCCCCCAAGGCGCGGGCTAGGGTGGACCCGCGCCTGGGCAGGGTGTGGCCCCTCCGGCCGCCTCCCAGCCTCGCCTCTTCGCCTATAAGAAGCCCCCGATGCAGAAACCCTAGATAATCCATCATACTTCCAGAAAAACCTCCGTAGTGCCGCCACCACCGAAAGGGAGATTCGGGGGACAGAAAGTCTCTGTTCCGGCACCTTTCCGGGACGGGGAAGTGCCCCCGGAGCCATCTCTATCGATCTCCATCGCCATCTTCATCACTGTTGTTGATTCCCATGATGAGGAGGGAGTAGTTCTTCCTTGAGGTTAAGGGCTCTACCGGTAGCTATGTGTTCATCTGTCTCTCTCTATGCATGGTCATATTGTGATCATGAGCTTTGTAATCAAGTAGATCTACCTTGCTACTCAAGTGCTTTAATAAATCTCTGCTCTCCTCATGTGTGTGAAAGTGACAGCGTGCACGCCATGGTGGCACTTAGGCTTGAGTCTACATAAATACTCTTTATGCTTTAATAGATCTATGCTTTTCCCCACGTGTGTGAAAGTGACAGTGTGCATACCGTGTGTGGCACTTTGGATAGATTGAATATTTGTTATGAGTTATATTTGGAGTTGGATGTCTCTATGAAATTGTGGTGTTTGTTGGAACCATCTAGCGCTCAAGGTGACAGTGTGGGGTTATCTAGATTGGGGAAGGAGGACTTTGAGGAGTGCTGTTATAGCCCTACCGATGATTGAAGTGTCCAACCGAAGAGTAGTTAAGAGTAGTATCATGAAGAGAGGATATTTATATGAGAGAGTGTTCACTAGTGAAAGTATGATCCCTAGGCCTTGTTTCTACTTATTGAAACACCGTTTGCATCTAGATCTATTGCATGTTTGCTTGTTTAGTCTTTACCTCACCGTCAAGCTATTTTTCTGGCACCATCACCACTTGTATTTCACTATCTCTTCGCCAAACTAGTGCACCTATACACCTGACAAGTGTATTGGGTGTGTTGGGGATACAAGAGACTTCTTGTATCTTGATTGCAGGATTGCTTGAGAGGGAATACCTTTGACCACTTACTCCCTGAGTTCGATAAACCTTGGGTGATCCACTTAAGGGAAACTTGCTGCTGTTCTACAAACCGCTGCACTTGGAGGCCCAACAACTATCTACAAGAATAGAAGTGCGTAGACATCAAGCTATTTTCTGGCGCCGTTGCCGGGGAGGTAAGGTAAAAGGTACTCACATCCTCTTGGTGTGTGAGTGCTCGAAGTTATTGCCTTTAGATTCTGCAATGTTATGTTTTTGTTTCTTGTTTACACTAGTTAGGCTTAATGGAAAACAACAACAAAATTAGAGAGCTTTATAGTGTTTATCTTGAGCTAGGACATGAAGTGTTTGAAGAGAAAATTAAAAAACCTATGGAGCTTTATTTGCATGCTAATAGCAATGTTATTAGTATGAATTCTTTGGACACCATTATTGCTAATGCTATGGAAAAGTCTAAGCTTGGGGAAGCTAGTTTTGATGAAAATGATCTTTTTAGTCCCCCAGCTTTGGAAGATAGCTATTCTATTGCTTATGATGATACCAAACCTCCCATATATGATGATTACAATGATGATTATGATATTTTTAGTCCACCTACTATTGAGGAGAAAATAAATTATGATTACAATATTCCTCCTATATTTGATGATTATGGTGATGCGAATAATAGTGATAGCTATTTTGTTGAATTTGCTCCCACTCCGATTAATAAGAATGACTATGCTTATGTGGAGAGTAATAATTATTTTATGCATGTGGCTCATGATAAGAATGTTTTATGTGATAGTTATATTGTTAATTTTATTCATGATGCTACTGAAAGTTATTATGAGAGAGGTAAACATGGTTTTATGCATCTCAAAAATATTAAGTTTCCCCTCTTTGTGTTGAAAGTCTTGAAGTTGCACTTGTTTTGCTTTCCTATGTTTTTTGCTTTGTGCTTTCATGACTTGTTTCTTTACAAGATTCCTATGCATAGGAAGTGGGTTAGACTTAAATGTGTTTTCAATTTGCTTCTTGATGCTCTCTTTTAATTCAATTCATATTTCTTATGTGAGCATCTTCTCAAACTATCAAGACTAACTTAAAGGCATTAAAGAAAAGTACTTTTTGGGAGATAACCCAAGAGTTTTCTTGAGTCTTGGAAGTTATTACTTCTCTAATGATGTCTCCTTATCCTTTTTGTTTGCTTTTTGTGCCAAGAATGACCTCTAATGAGAGGGAAGTAAGATTTGGGGAGTTGCTGTCCCGAAACAGATTTTTGTCCTCCACCATAAAAATTCGTGAGCAGTCTCTGTAAGTCGGATTAAGCTGAAAATTTATGAATAAATCCCAGTATGTTAGCTAACTTTTGTTAGTTCAACACTTTTTTATTTGAGCAATAGAAGGTGTTTTAAAAATCGGTTTGTACCTGTTGGTCTGTTTTGATAGATTTGTGCCATTATTTGCATTTGCTTCTTATTGATTCCTTTTTGAGTTCTCTTTTGGGGAATTGAGCTTTTTGAAGGAGTTACTACAATAGCTTGTGTTTTTAGTGAAAAGTCTTGCTGTTCCAAAGCTTTGCCTAAAGGTCTATTATCTTTTGAATACACTAATGTTGCTAATGAAGATTGTGTGAAGTTTTGTATGAAGGAAAATTTTTAGGTGTAGGGAAAGAATGATGTAATGAGATGAAGAATGGACAAAATCTCAAGCTTGGGGATGCCACCCCGTGTCACCCCAAGAAATATTCAAGAGGTACAAGCGTCAAAGCTTGGGGATGCCCAAGGCATCCCCTTCTTCATCAATAAAAATCTCAGGTCTTTATAGACACTTCGTTTTTATTGTTTCATGCACAAGTTGTGTTGTTCTTGGATCGTCTTAGTTTTCGTTTTTGGTTTTAGTTTGTTTAGTTTGCTTGAGTAAGTTGGTTGGATCACAACACACTTCTTTTGGAGAGAGATACACTCTGTTTTCATTGCCTAGAACACTCTAGTTTTCATTCTTATTGTCTTGTGAGTGTTCTCTTTTGCTAGCACTGCATTCAACCTTAGTTTTCTTGTGCTTTTGGCTTAGAACTTTTAGTTCTTCTTTGTGGATTTGTGAGACAAACTCACTGATCTTTATTGATTATTATCTTTGTGAGTTGTTTCAAATAAGTTGTTTGGTGTTGGAAAAGAGTAGAAAGTTTCATGCTTATAGGGGTACAATAGGGAGTTCGTTTTGACTGTGGCTTAGACTTTATCATGTCATGCTAGATCTTGTTTTGACCTTATGCTTAGTGATTATTGTTGTAGCATGACTTGTTCCAAACAATTAGGATTGCTTAATGTGCCATGAAGGAATCATGTGTTGTTTTAGCATACAAAAGCATAGTATTGTGGTATTCTCCTTTGATGCTTTGTTTGGGTTGACTTGGCACATGCTCACACCATGTTATGACTGTGAACAAGTCACCATATCCTCTATGATCATTTAGTCCTTGACTTGTAGTACGACTCTATGCTTTGATTAGTAATGTTTTGTTGCTCTGCATGATTATGGTTATTATTGCTCTCTTAGTTGGTTGCTCCTAGTCTTTTAGGTAGCCTCCACTTGTATGAGTAAGCTCTACTCATGCTTCCAACTCCCAAGAAACCAAGTTATTCCAAAGTGTTCACTATAAATTCCTATGCATGGTGTGTTACACCATTCCAAGTATATTCTTGTTTTCAGCTATCTTCCAATTAAAAGTATTTTGTTATGTGAAAACTTAGTGATTAAATCCCTCACAAACTTGATGGCACACTTTATATTATTTTCCCCTAATAAACTTGAACCATTGTGTCGTCTATGTTGTATATGCTTGCACTTATACATTAGAATTAGCAGAACCATGCTGTCACGGGGAACGTTTTCAACATTGCACGTGTACTTTGTACTCAGTTGATATCATGCTCTTTTGTCTATGGATGTCACCGGTGTGAAATAAAGAGGGAACTTGTAAGTCCATGATGTTTGTATTTTGTGTTAGAGAAACGCCTGGGCCGCTAGCCTAAGCCATGCCTAATCATGGTGGAAACTTCCAGCATCACCATAGTGAGCTATCTATGAAGCATCCTCAATAAAAAGTTATGCATATAGTAAATAAAAAGATCGTTGAGATGCTCATTGTCTGCTTGCCTTGTCATTTTGGTTATGGGATAGCTCCTGTACCATGTGCAAGGGGTACCACGTTGGCGGTTCTCTATGATACACATGTACTTACAATGACAAGAACTTACTTGTGATTGAAGTTGAGTAGCATGAGGTGTGGCCCTCGTATTCAAGGGACTTGAGATTGCCAACTTATACTTTGTCAAGCATATACTCCATAGTTTGTTCACTTTAACCTTAACCACTTCAAGATGCTTATGATAGGGGCAATGAGGGCTGAAAGCTAACAAGTACCATAATTTTTGGAAGCTCTTTTTGAAACTTGAAATCCCTGCTTCCCTTTATGAAAGGCCTTTCTTCCACCATTATTGGAGTCTCCACTTTCTACCTTTAGGCACCATTAAGAGAGCATAGTTGTCATTTTGTGTGCAGTGTCCCAAAACTTATTGATTGATGCATATTGTGATATTACTTGTTCTTGTGCTAATTGTTTCTAGTCACCCTTGTGAACTTTGAAGGTGTCCTATGCATCTATTTGCTACTCTATGAGGGACAAGCTGAATGCCACTATGCCATGTTTTCTGTATGTGAAAAAAAAGTTTTTCAAAGCATGTTATTCATGATCTTTGTTTGTAGCCTTTCATGTTGCATGCATAGTTACTATGTCCTATTGTTAGAACTCCATCTTTCATGCACATGTTTAGAGTTATTTGATCCCAGCTGTCAATGCTTGCAAATGGTTTGATCTTGGTTTTGATGGTGCATGTCACCTCAAAAATTATTATTTTATCACTTACCTACTCGAGGACGAGCAGGGGTTAAGCTTAGGGATGCTTGATACGTCGAAAACGTATCTATAATTTTTGATGCTCCATGTTTGTTTAGTATCTACTTTGCTTTGCTTTGTCTACACTTTGAGGTGTTTTTATATCTTTTCTGGAACTAACCTATTAACAAGATACCACAGTGTGAGTTGCGTGTTTTCTTCTGTTTTTGGTTCCAGAAAGGCAGAAAATCAATATTCTCGGAATTGGACTAGACAAAAGCCAAAGTCGATATTTTACTGTGGGCGTCACGAAGCCAGAAGGAGAGACGAAGAGGTGCCAGAGGGCCACCACAACCCCCTAGGCGCGGGCTAGGGTGGACCCACGCCTTGGCAGGGTGTGGCCCCTCCGGTCGCCTCCCAGCCTTGCCTATTCGCCTATAAGAAGCCCCCGATGCAGAAACCCTAGATAATCCATCATACTTCCAGAAAAACCTCTGTAGCGCCGCCGCCACTGAAAGGGAGATTCGGGGGACAGAAAGTCTCTGTTCCGACACCCTGCCAGGACGGGGAAGTGCCCTTGGAGCCATCTCTATCGATCTCCATCGCCATCTTCATCACCGTTGCTGATTCCCATGATGAGGAGGGAGTAGTTCTTCCTCGAGGCTAAGGGCTCTACCGGTAGCTATGTGTTCATCTCTCTATGCATGGTCATATTGTGATCATGAGCTTTGTAATCAAGTAGATCTACCTTTCTACTCAAGTGCTTTAATAAATCTCTGCTCTCCCCATGTGTGTGAAACTGATAGCGTGCACGCCATGGTGGCACTTAGGCTTGAGTGTACATAAATACTCTTTGTGCTTTATAGATCTATGCTTTTCCCCACGTGCGTGAAAGTGACAGCGTGCATACCGTGTGTGTGGCACTTTGGCTAGATTGAATATTTTTTATGAGTTATATTTGGAGTTGGATGTCTCTATGAAATTGTGGTGTTTGTTGGAACCATCCAGCGCTCAAGGTGACAGTGTGGGGTTATCTAGATTGGGGAAGGCAGACTTTGAGGAGTGTTGTTATAGCCCTACCGATGATTAGAGTGTCCAACAGGAGAGTAGTTAAGAGTAGTACCATGAAGAGAGGATATTTATATGAGAGAGTGATCACTAGTGAAAGTATGATCCCTAGGCCTTGTTTCTAAACATTGAAACACTGTTTGCATCTAGATCTGTTGCATGTTTGCTTGATTTAGTCTTTACCTCACCGTCAACCTATTTTCTGGCACTGTTACCACTTGTATTGTACTATCTCTTTGCTGAACTAGTGCACCTACACACCTGACAAGTGTATTGGGTGTATTGGGGACATAAGAGACTTATTGTATCTTGATTACAGGATTGATTGAGAGGGAATACCTTTGACCACTTCCTCCCTGAGTTCGATAAACCTTGGGTGATCCACTTAAGGGAAACTTGCTGCTGTTCTACAAACCTCTGCACTTGGAGGCCCAACAACTGTCTACAAGAATAGAAGTGCGTAGACATCAAAATGACATGTCCATGTCATCATATGGTGATGGATATGGTGGAGTCAGATCAGATGATTGACTTATTTAGGAATTGATCTTTGTGAATGAGATGATATAAATATACAGAGTATATTTAGGAAGGAATTTATTAACTAAAGACAAGCTTAGTAAAGTATTGAGTATAGAAATTCTTGAGAAACCTTTCACCAAGATTATACAAGCCATGACAAGTCCCATGTCATCCTCTTTATTCAAAACCCTAGAATAAAGTTGGTAGTGGAACCAATTCCTATGTCTAGATAGATGTTGAATAATATTTATTAGTCAAATGACGCTCATAAAAGATAATTAGAATACCAGTTGAGTGTGTATTAATGAAATACTTGTCTACCTTATTATCTTAAACCCTAATAACAACCTAGTCTCATGAACCATCAAGATCGCATCAGGAAGTAATCTCCACATCTCACTCCAAGTTGAGGTATCAACCATAATCATAAATTTGGCAGTAGTGTCCTTAAACCTTGATCTTTAGCACTATTAACAAATAAGCATAAGGAGAATGAATCCTATAGAGCTCATGGTAAATGATTATATCTTAAAGCCTTAAACCAATACTAAATGACAATCAAAATACCTTTATTACTTAGGGAAAATTTGATACAAATCTCACATATATTTTATTTATATATATTAATGAGACAATTTCTCTAATCCATTGTTCTAACCACTCATGCCATATGAGCATGGAATAAATGTGGATAGTATATTATAAACCACAACATTTAATGCATTATAAAGTATATAAATCAATTGTTATATGATGACTTATACATAAAAAGATTCTATGACTATAATGAATCATCTTAAGACTTTGAAATTACAGTTATCAAAGTTAAAATAATATCATTTTTATAAGACCTTTATATAAGAAGTAAGTCCCTAAAACCCTAATTCCTATTGATATTTTCTAATGAAAAGAACCCTTCATATAATTATGCATTTTGCAAACACAACTAGTAATGTAGAAAGAATTGATTATAATTGATCTTCATAATATTCTCCATAACTTATAAAAATTCTAGATATTTTAAACCTTAAGAAATTCATATTTTAAAAGGTTTTGTAAAAATAGAAAATGGTAAAAGAATTAGAGAAGGAAAAGAAAAGGAACATCCAGCAGCCTCGGCCCATGGCCCCGAACCCTTCATCACTATATATCGTCGCGTGAGTACTCGCAACGTTCCGCTCACTCCTCTACAGCCTAGTATCAGCCCAGCCCAACGTACCCTTTCGTCTAGTCTATCATTGTCGTCCACCTCACGCTCGGCGACCGAAGCAGCTCAATGTCGATAGCGCCATCGTCTCTGTGCCAAGATCCTCGCCACAGTCGCCAGCAGGGGGATAAGACCATCCCGAGGCCTTCCTCTCTCATCCTCATCCATTCACTCCCTTCCTCGCGATCTCTCTCTCTCTGATTCTTCTCCCCGCTGAAACCCTAGCCACAGCCTTCGGTGAGAGCCGACGTTTTCGTCCACCCCTTTCCTAGCTAATGTCACCATCATGCTCCTAGTGCTCGTCTCGGTCATTTGCCCCATCTTGCGCAAGAAGGAGTGGCTTTAGTCACCTGAATCGTTACCTCCATCTCCGACGCCGGCGACCATCGTTGTCATCGATTCCGGTCAAGCCTAGCCTCAGCAACTCCTCCGCTTCAATCCTGGTAATCCAGCGGTGCTCAGGCACCACTTCAACATCTTACTCTTGCCCTAAAACGATCTGCCATGGTACTACGCCGTCCGTCGCCGCAGTAGCTAGCTTTCGTTTTTTGCTCCGGCGACCATTTGCTAGCGGCACTGCCACTATTAGGTTCACCGCGTGACGCTCATTCGAACTAGGCTAACTGCGCTTGCTATCGCGCCGTAGATCGTCGTCGGCGACCACTAACTAGCGGTGGTGGCCGTGCTGATGTCATTATTACGTCGTGCATACGTCGTTCTTGAACTAGTCCATGTGTTGACCTAGGAGGCATATGACGTGGTCCTGACCCCACTGGTCAGTGACCTGGGCTATAACCTAACGCGGTGTAAAAAGAATTTTCTATTTAGATTTATTTTTAGAAAATGAATAAATAGTATAAAATCTATAACTTTTGTTTTATAATCCAGAAATTTATGTATATATATCAAAATTTGAAGAAATATAAGATTTATCATATAAATGTATTATCGCACATTATTATTTCACTGAAACAAATGTGTATTATTAAGTAAATGTTTTATAATTAATAAAACTTAGAAAATTCATATTTTAATAATGGTAAATGAGAAAAATACAAATAATATACTAAAATTCTTAGAAAAATAAGAACTAAAATTTAAAACTATAACCTTATATTAATATATCATTTAACCAAATCTTTATTATTATTAAGTATTTTGTAAAGTAATAAATCTTAGAAAAAATCATATTTTATTATTTATAGATCATAATTTTTTAAAAATATACCAAAATAATTACAAAAGTAATACCTACATGTTAAAAATATAATACTCCACTTTTGAAGTAAATAAAAAATTAATACTCTAATAACTTGAATTTAAATCTATTTCCTTAATTGATAATTCATAAAAGGATATATAAAGCTGCCAATATTTCTAATATTATCCACTCAAGGTTTAATAATAGTATTAATCTTGAGTAATGCTAGTTTGAAATTAAGATAATCCCAAAACATTTTTAAATGCATTTACCAAAATTATGATTCTAAAATAAATGTATATTATTTACCAAAAGGATTATATTCATTTGTAAAACCATCAACAATAATATTATTAACTTATTAAAATTGTCACTATAGTTTCCTCTACAAGTAATGAATTCACTTAAGATCTAAAGGAAGTCTTTGTGTAGTTTAGGCAATACCATTTCTATTACCATAAAAAGTAATTCCTGATTTCTAAGTGAATATAATTACCACATTCACCTCTACAATCCTCAAACCACCACTCAAATAAAAGCATTGTTATTTTATTTAAACTTCGATAGTATTATAAAGTAAACAACATATAGTGTTGTTCATATTCAATACATATAAGTCTCAACTACAAGTTTAATGCTCAATTTAAATATAGTAATGCTTTCTTCCTTAATAATTAGAGTTTGGAAGAAACATTAAAAGTAGCTAAATTAAAATGTAAGTGATTCACTTAATTAAGTAAGCTTTTCTTCAAAAGTTATTCTTTTAAGAAACCTTAAGAACAATTCTTAAACATTTATATATAAGATCAATAGAATTAGCCGTCTTTATATAATAAGTCGTTGGGTACCACTCTACACTTAAGTGATTTATTATATACTACTTATTATACTTACATGTTGCTCTCCACACACTAACAAAAATTAATAAGAAGCACAAGTGTGAAACTTATCTAAAAGGGCAACACATTCTAAAGAAACCATTTCCATTTTCCAAACCTTAGACCATCAACATTTATTCTGGGGATTTGAGTTTATCAAATTGAATTATATTATTTATGTATAATAGTATATTGCTTCTTTAAATATTAGTCCTTATCGGACCAATGATGTTGTTTTCAGATACTGGATCTTCTATTGTCTCAAAGACCAATCACAAAAGGGAAGTTCACACTTGCTCATGTCCTTTTGTTATTTTCTATCAAATATTTTCAAATCCAGTGTTATCATCACCTGCATTTCAAAAAGGTCAGAAAACACTATTTTCATAGTAATATGATTATGGGTTATTTACCATATGGTAATAACCTACTATTATAGTTCCGGTGATAAAGGAACATAATACCTAGGACTTAACAACCAATGTCGCTGATACCTTCGATCTGGATTATGGATGTAGTATAGTTATTTTTACCTAGTAGACCTAGGTTTATCGAATCCTCGGAAAGCAGAAAGCGTAGTAAGGTTACTTAAATGAACCTTCGGGAGTTTTATAATTCCTTTTTTGTTTTCATCGGACCAAGAGTTTGCGATCTTTTGTTGTTGTTGACGATGGAGAGAGAGAGGGGGCCTGGGGCTTTCGATTTCACTAGTAGCTGTGCAAAATATATGATAGGAATAAAAGATAATAATAAAGTATGCATGTAATTGTTAGAGCAAAATAATTATATGTGAGCAGTGCATCCATAATTGTTATTGCCTCCATAACCGCTTATAGCAATAACCTACTAGTTTCATCCATAGAAGAAAGAGAACTAATGATATGCATAGTGATGTCACCATTAATCCTAAGTAAATCTCTCAAATACAGTCGTACTACCCCTTGTGTCACTGGGGTTCCCAACCTGCAGATCAGTCATTACTCACACTCCCTATACCTAGATCAATCCTTGGGGTCTTGGGTACCTGACAAGTCCTTAGATTTAGGCAAGAGAGGGTACAACAATCACCATGTCATACAAACTAATACATGATCCCATCTATGATAAATAAATAACATGCACAAAAGGCTACATGGCTAGGCCGAAGCCCTTAGCCCAAGGAGAATTACTCACACATGAAATCAATAATTATAAACATTGTAGTGGAAATCATGAGATTGATAATAATAATAATAGTCTTACAATGTCGCCAATCAGAGATGAGATCTACTATTACAAGTGGTGGAATATGGCTATGGTGGCGGAGAAGGGTTTGGAGATTAGATCTAGATCTATTCCTCCGGTGTGGTGGCTTCTAGTGGAAAAGAGTCGAGGGCAGAGGTCCAGAGATATTTTTTCCATCGCTCGAGGCGTCTTTATATAGGGGTCCCTTCAGGAAAGTTGTTCTGTTTGACATGGCGATGTCAGTGCCAACTATATGGGCGGAACTATACAGCCGGAATAAAATTACCGCTGTATAGTTGGTCGTTAAAGGCACTGCCTCCTCTTCACGGATCCAGGTTTCTTTGATATGTTCAAAATCCCGTATCTTTGATTTTGATGTTGTGATTCCCATCATCAAACGTCATTATCCACGCAGGGGAAATAGAAAGAAAGGATTGCATTCCCCTTTAATCATTAGGCATTAGTGGCAGGATTTAGAGAGATATTTCCTCAAAAATATGAACAATATCTAGTTTAAATGCGGACGTGAATGGCTATATTTCACAGCCATTAGTCGCCAGTGATTCTTGCGCCGTATATCACACGTTAACCATGAGATTTGAAATGGAACAAAGAAGTCAGTTGGATCTTCTTCCTTTCGTATATAGGCAAGACGACCTTAATGTGACGTTGTAATTCCTTGCGTGGATTCGGCATATGGGTGGGAACCCTTAGGCCCAACGATTTTGGTGTCTAGATTATCTATGAGCGGTTGTCGGATGTATAGTCAGATCTTTATGGAGCTTGCTAGGGGAACCACCGGCTCATAGAGTCTTCAGGAACTCATCTGGATTATAGCTTGCCCGAAAGGGGGCTTAACAGAGATATAGTCTGGCCCGAAGGATCGTGCAGACATATGGGGTCACAAAGAAGGGCAATGATTGGCTTGGATCATTTACTAGGCCACACACCATAGGAAGTGTTGATGGGTAAGTTGTCCGGTTGTGTAACAAGGATTTGATCTCTCATGGGTAAAGCAACGCACCTCTGCAGAGTGTAAAAACTATGACATATTACTCCCTGTTCCAGGAAGAAACTACGAACGCAGTAGGGAAGTAACTCTACTAAAGTTTTGGTAAACCCGTGAAGGCTAACAGACATAGCTTTTTAGAATAAAAGAAACCTTTAAAGAAATATTTATGAAAACCTTCATAGACTACGACCTATGGTATGTAGTTATAGTTAGTGTATCAAACACTCCTTTTTAGTGAACTTGTTGAGACTCGTACTCAATCGTACCTTCTTAACCCTTGCTAGATTCTGAAGCCAAATAAGACGACGTCTACATCAACTTATGCTAAAAGTAATCGTCACCAAAAGCTCAAGTTCTTTAATAAAGTCAAGGAAGTCAACATATACATCAACTAAAGTAAATACGAGGTTGTTGATTAGATAGGGGTATAATATATAGCCATAGAACCTACTTCTGTAGAGAAATGCAATAGCAGCATTGGCAAGCCTAATAGTTTAGATGCTAGTCTATTAGTATGATAGTTGCGAGTTGCTATTTTTGGTTCTTCTTTGTAAGAAGTTGCTTTCTCTCTCTATAACCTAGAGTGTTCACTGGATCTTTTATAAAGAGTCGAGTTGAACCTATATTTATGTCTTGGACCTGCTATGTTTCTGTTGTACCACTCTGAGGGATATAATACTAGTGAAACGGTGTTTTATTAGTGTTATGTCAACGACTATAGTGTACTACATCATGCAGTGTTATGCTGGGTCACCGCATAAACAATCAACCATCACAAATTTCCTTGATATTCTTCAGTTTATCCTTGTTAGTGTCATTGGATTTGAATAATTCAAAGATCGCGTACTCTAGTTTCCTCTTTTCCTCCTTAAAGACCGTCTGGTCCTCATCCCATTGCTTCTGCTTCTCTTTCATTACACTAGCCTGGGATTTCTACATGTTCTTCAGCATCTCAACCTCATTCCTCAACGCTTCATTGTTGTCATTCATCTGAGACAAGTTCTCCTCTAATGTCTTCTTCTCTGTTTCTTTGATGAATTTCTTCACATCAACCATCAGACTTGAGTACTTTTTGTCAAGCTTGTTCTTCTCATCAGACAATTGCTTCACCAGCTGCGCATTCTCAACCTTATCGTCGATTCTTGCACTGCTTGTATCATCGTACATCCCCCATAGCTTAGCAAGTGCATTATTCGTAGCATCTGGCCATTCATTGTCTACCCAAGCCACAAACCCATAGTTTTTGACCTTCCGCGGGTTAGAAATTCGTTGGCACATACCTACTGCTTACCAGAAAATTGAATGGCGATACAAGGAGGTAAGAACTTATGTTCTGCACTTGGCAGAGGTAGAATCTACAGCCTGTGTTGGTTCCTTCAAATGCAACATGCCTGGCAGGCTCGCGTCTGTGGACGCGACAGAGCTCGGGGCAATCTATCGCTATGCCGCAAAAACTAGGATCTTTGAAGCAGTCATGAGTATAGTCCATGTCCGTGAAGTTCTAGCACACCAAATCGAGTTCATATGACTGTAAATCGAGGATTCCTAACTCGCTACCGAATCCTAACACTATGAAAGAATTGGGGAAAAGTGGACTTACCCCTGGATATGATTGGGAAGAGTTGTCGCCGTCATCCCATCTCGGTATGGTCGCCGCCATGCGGGTGTTGTCTTGTCGGGGGCGTCGTCAGTGTCGCTGCCGGTGGCCGGATTTGACCGGAGAAAGGAGAAGGTGGGACAAGGTGATCTAGTTTTAGCGGTGAGAGGGTAGGGTGTTTCTCGGCGAGAGGTGAGGGAAAGGATCTCGCTCCTTTTCCAGGCCAGCGGGAATCTCCCGCCTGCGCCATCGTCGGCCAAGCTCATGCAGGGGAGCGTTGGTTCTGCATCCAGCGGGTGCATGACAAAGATGGCTTGCTGAAAACGGCCGATTCAAGCGTAGTGGCCTAGCTCTGTGCTGCTTTACGATTCTGCCGCTGCCAAACGTCTCGTGCAAATAACCAAACGGCCCAATTAAGCTTTCCGTTGGCCTGCCCTGAGGGTCTAGAGCTATCAAACGCGCCCTTAGCGTACTCTTGTTGAGACAACGTAAGCCTAGTGTACCCTGTCGTGTCAGTGGTAGCGTGGTAGGGCACTGGCCAACTGTGGCTCATTTGTCCCGTAGCACACCCATGACACATCGACACATCGGATTATCACAAGTTCACTCGACAAAAGAAAAATCAGATTATCCAGAGCAAGCCGCTCCTAGAGTCCTAGTTAAAGCTAGTACAGGCAAGTTGCACGCAGTATCTACTTGCCCGAGAATGGCCGGCCCGAGCAACTCGGAATTAAAGAACGCGGTTAGCTGTTGCAGTCGGGAGGATCATGTCGGAGGACCCCATGCCGCGAATCCACAAGAAAATAGCAGTGCCGTGCTGACTCTCTGAATGCAGCCATACCCATAACTCTGAGAAAGACAAAAGTACTGGTGGCAGAAACCAAGATCGACGGCCCGTCGGGATTAATGAGCGATCGCTACAGGTGACGAAGGTGGGAGAGATTATCGAGAGGATCCTGCTCGTGTCAAGGGTTACAGGGACACCAATTCTTTCTTAGTGGTAGTCAACTTAATTGCTGCGGCAGTTAGCGAAAATTTCTTGTCATGCATAGTGGGACAGTAACAGGGTCAAAGTATCTGCGCTGTACTACGTGGCAATTGTAAATTACGAAGGGAGAGATTCAACGAGACAAGGACCAGCATTGATCCAATTACTAGTACGGACAATAATCTAGCTGGGTATACCTAGAAGTACTAGAAGCGACATGTCAATTCATCCTAGCAGCCGTCGTGTATTTAACTATCTGGAGTCGATCGTCTACCGGCGCTACCTGCATTTCGCCTCCCACTCTTTTTTTTTAAAACAAGCCAAAAGATTGGCAAAAAACTCAAGGCCAAAACCAAAAAACCTACTCTAGCAGCATTGATATTCCAAAGCGTTTTTGGCTTTCACTATGTCACCGTAGATTATTCAAGGCACTTTGTTAGAGACATTTTTTTAAAATGCCTAGAAAAACTATTTTTGGAGGCATTTTTTGGAAAGTACCGAGGAAAGGCTGATTTTTAAAGGCACTATTTAAAAATGCCAGCAAAAATAAGATTTCTAAGGCAATATTCTAAAATGCCTAGAACAATCTGATCTTTTGAGGCATTTTCTAAAATGCCGGCAAAAATATGTGCCTATTTTACGAAAAAAAACCTTGTTCTTATTAATCTAAGCAACTGGTTCTTCCACTCTCCTTTCCCAAGCAAATCTTATCCGAAACGTGCCTCCGTCGCTACCTCCCATCACGCCTCCGCCTCCGTCGCCACCGCTCCCGTCCCGCTTCCTGCCCATCTCTGCTCGCCCCCTGGCTTCCCATCTACCGCGCCCTCTCGCCGACGGGCTCGTCCTGCGTCTCCTCCAAGGGATTTTCGTCGCCGATTTCTCTGACGCCGCAGGAGAAGATGATCGACTCTCCTCCCTCGTCGTGTGGAGGCCACCGACTCCGTTCGCCCACCCGGGGTCAGTGATGGAGAAGGAACTCGAGTCGCCCTCATCGTGCGTCTCCGATGGCCGCTATGGCCTCTCCGCGTATCAGTGGAACAGGAGAGCGAGGTGCGGGAGGCTCCTGCTCGCGATTGATAGGTGTCGGTGCAAAAGGGTGAGCGGAGAAGGAAAGGCAGAGGTAGCACCGCCTGAATCTCTTCGTCGATGGCGAACAAGGATCGCGATGCCACCAGCGGGGGTTGGGGTCCGTGCTCCCGCGGCCGAATTCTAGTCATTGTCTCTGGGGTAGCTGCATCGAGGTCTGCAGTTCTAGGCGTCGTGTCGCTGGTGGAGGCTTCATCTATGGCTAGACGGCACATCCCCTTCTGCTAGCATCTGTCCCGGTACGTCCTATACACCACCCTTCAGTTTCCCCCAACAACATACAAGTACCCACGTGTATCTTTTGGTTGTGATTCACTGCAATATGGGGCAAAACTTTTTGAATCGGTAGCCAAACGAATGTGCATAATGATCTGCCTGCACTTTACACTTTGTATTGGATTGTTGATCAGGAACTTTGCTTGTTCGGTCACTTGGGATGTGATGATCTGTTGTTTAGTAAAGCTTTAGTGATGGTGTGCTCTCATGTTGGATTAGTAAGATTTTCATCAGTCCTTGGCCCTCAGTAATTCTTACATTGGTTTGTTAAATTTCTAGATGGATATATAGGCTACAACCTTTTGTCACATGTCCTGGCTCCAATACTCCACGACTGGAGCTTTGACTCCTACATCCACATCAGATCGGAGCGAATTGGACAACAAGCGCCCTCTCCGACCCCTGCAACTCCTCTCCTTACGGTGTGTAAGAACCCTATCTTGTAGTCATCTTTAGGTTATCTTGTATGCTATGTGCCCGTCAACTGTTCATGCAAATGTCTGCATGACGCTTATCACTGGAGATAGGGTTGTGTAGCACAGGGTCGCATGGTTCATTCTATAAGCCTAGGGCACGAATGCATGTTGTAGCACATCCCTAATTAGATTGTGATATAAAACCTAACAGAGATCATTGACAAATTAGTCAGCTCATCATCACATGTATCAAACCTCCCAAATTTTTATGCTTATTTGGCCTTCATGCTTAAATGGTCATAGCATTTTTGTTAGGCAAAATTGTGTAGCATCTGTTCCTATTAGCTTTAGCACATAAACATACAGGAAAAGGTCTCGTCCTATGCGTGTTATTGTCATCACTGCTTGTTAAGATCAAGTATATTTCTGTTTTCTGTTTTTGCTATTACCTCAGCTTTGGACTAAGTTTCAGGTGCATGTGAACATCTTATGCAGTTTCAGCCAAAACTTTATACAACTGTTTATATGGTATCAGTCTTTAATATCATCACTTTTTGCCAAGGAAGGTGAACATCTTTAAATTATTCATAACTGAAAATTGTACGATTTCATGACAAATAACTGTATTACATGTTACTATCCGGTAACAGTAATGTCCCTGGGTAGATATCGGCCCTGCCATTTGTTGTATGTACATTACTTTTTCTAATTTTAGGTTGTTACCTATAATTAGGTTGTCACAGCATCTGCAGAGGAAGAACATGGTTGTGGGGAGGAGCTTCCCCTGTGTCTGTGATTGTGGCAGAAAATCTGATTGCCAGGTGATTCCTAGAGATTGTTACTGCAGAGTAATATTATGCATTTGCTATTTATAAGTAATTAGATGTAGATGTCTACTAAGGTTCCATGCCTCAAGTTCTGTCCAAAAGTGAAAGCTGAGTTAGTGCCATATATATCCTAAGGTTGAATACACCACGTAAGTAATAAATAGGTGCCGTATTTGCTGCTTGTAGGTGCCACTTATCTGTTCATAAGTAGAGAACATACTTTGGTTTGTGGGATTACCTCCACGTCCAGAGGATCGGCAGGTGCTCGAGTTGACCACAACCGCCTCGTGAAGGCAGGGAATGGTACGTGTTCAACCAAATGGTTCAACACCGTTTCCTCCTCTCTCCTATTCTCCTATTTCCCTCTCTCCTATTCTCTGATTTTGTAAGTCTGCACTCATTTGACTTGATTGCGGAATGCAATACAAACATGTGTGTACTCAGCCAACACACTACTCAGGTGATTCGGGAATGGCTTGGGGCGTAACACACGTATCAGCGCCCAAGCTGGCGACCTAGCATCCATGGCGTGGATGAACCGCCGATTGGTCGTCATAGATGTCAGGTATGAGCAATTTTGCTACATGTGACCTCTGCTGCCGTGCCAATAAGGGAGCTGGCTTTTTTACTCCTTTGTCTGTTGGGGTTTTGGAAATTAGAAGGATTGATTTTTTACTGAATAAGTGCAAACCTGCTAGCATGTGGTTCATCTGAGACTATGCAATCATCTCTGTCTTGTGGGCTTTGGGGGTGTAGAAACTGGATGGGATTGATTTTTTACTGAATTTAAGTGTATACCTTCTGGCATGTGGTTCCTGTAGTCTGTCTTGTAGAATGGGTTAAAAGAATATACATGCAGTACTGCAGGTTTTCTTTCTACATCTTTTGTGTCTTCACTGAACAATGTGCTGGTGTATGTCTATAAATTTGTTTTTTTTAACCTTCTAGTAGAACTAAATCCTGTAACTTTAAATACTTGATTTTACAGATATACTGACCTTCTAGTAGAACTAACTCATGTAACTTTACCAACTAGCTTTTACTGTCTGTATTTGGTGTTAGATGCAAGAATTTTTCAGCTAGTATCTTGCTACTGGATGGACATACTATTTCAATATTGATTTCATGCTGTCCTGGAGAGGACTTGGATTTTGAGTGACAGGAACAGGCTCATATTGACAGGAACAGGCTCATATTGATTTCTTGCAAATAATAAGTACTTTTAGTATTCAATTGGAAGCGTGGACGAGAACAGGAAAGGAAGAAGCAGGGCTACCGTGGTGCAATGAAGCATGTATGTTGCTGGATGCTAAACTGAAGCATGTGCAAGTTTCTAAAGTTAATGGAAATGAAATTATGTAGTTCCAGTTACAATAGTCCACAGAATTATGTAGTTTTAGATCCACAATTCAATTCTGTAATCAATGTGAATAGTGCAATCGATGGAACTTGAGTTATGTTTTGAATCCTTTAAATTGAATGCTATGTTTCGTGTAGATCGTAAGCTATTCATCATTATATATGAAATGTGTCTGCAATTCAAGTTTAGAAGTGCATGCAAATTTACCTTTAATTGTCTTTTAAGGCATCTGTAAAAATTGTTGCTAATTGTTTTTAGAGGCATTATTATATAATGCCTACAATTGATCTTTCAGGCATTCCTGAACAGTGCCTCAAATTATATTCTAAGGCAGTTTTCAATATGCCTTAGAAAATCTGTTTTTGAAGGCGTTTTCAAAAATGCCTCAGATAATCTATTTTTAAGGGCAATTTTTAAAAGTGCCTTAAGTGATTTTTCCCTACCCTATTTGATTCGGCACTTTTTTTAATGCCTTGTAAGATCTTTTGAGGCATCTTTTGTATTTTCTAAGGCACTTTTTTGTGCCTCTGAAAATCAACGGTGGTGTAGTGTTTGGCGAGACACCATAATGTTGGTGGTTGATGATTGATCCTTAAAACACGAGGGTTTTCCTCTTTCTAAATTTCTAAATATCCCATGAGACTAGCAACGCAACAGAGCCAAAGACTTCCCCGATTGCCCCCTTTTAGGATTACTTCCCTCCACCATTGCTTTAGGGAGTGCATCCGGTCCATTGTTGCGGTTGAATCTTGCGATTCCATTGTAAATACACATCTTGTAAACATCCATAAATTTATTTCGGCTTTGTTTGAAACTTGCAAATTTAAATTCTAAAGAATGGAATTATGGTATTACGCAAAGTAATGTATCACTAGATATGCTCTCAAGCGCAACGCAGCTTAACTTCTTATATTGGATTTCTGTGTTTCCAATTTATGAGGGATTCAATGTGTTATTATTATGATGATATCTACCATAATTCATAAATCCATCACATTCTTGTGCATCTGAAATCATGTGACCCAAATTAGTCCTAACTAGTGTGATCCTTTTTAAAAACAGTAAGAGGGGTTTGGAAAGAACCCGATGCTACATTAAGATAACATCGGTGGAGTACACTTTATATGAAGGATCTCAAAAGAAATAGCTAATGCAACAAGGCCCTTGACATTTAGGCTAAAGCCCCTAAAAAGAAAGTGATAAAAGCAATAGAATCTTGGGCATCTTGTAGCTCCATCTCAACAGCAACTACGAGGCGACCAAGTACGGCCAACTGCTCCACCACTAGGGACTATGGCACTGGCGGTCTAGCAGCAGGAGCTCGTCGTCTTAGAGCCAAAGAACCTCTGAATCGGCATCCAAGCATGGATGAATATCACCTTTCATCAGACAAGCAGCGACCACGGAGGCAGTGGCTTCCCTACAACCATGGAATTCGGAAGCTGGACGGCTGATGGCAATAATCCTGGCCACTTTTCGCTGGGACTTCAAGTGCAGAGTGTTGTAGCAAGATTTTTTCCCCACAAGGGTGACTCGAGGGTTTATATCAAACTCTCGGAGAATTGGTTATGGAAGTTTATCCGTCTTCTTCTTGTCAAGCAATATATAAAATAAAATAATTTGTCTTCTATCCCCCACTCCATCTAGTGGTTGTCAAGCACAAGGTTTCATATTAGTAATATGAAATATAAATAAAGTAAACTGAAATAAATAAAGTAAAGTAATGCAAACTAAATGATATGGAAGATAGTAAAGTTTGGGAGGGGGGGGTTTATGGATGATTGCAAGTAGGAAAAGTATTTTTTATTTTCAAAATAATAAATTACAGAAAATATAAAAGGTAGTAGTTGCAATGGAAAAGGTGTTTCTTATGATTAAAATTGAATCATGGTTTATGGGTTCACTTGTCTACTCTCTTTTAAGTTGTAGTGATTATAAAACAATTCATCAATGATAAATATTCATAAAACTGCTATGTGTATGATAAGCATTCATATAGGCATCACGTCCTAACATAGAGATGAAACACATCTCTCTTATACTCCTCAAGAAAGGTAAACTCCATGCAATCTTGAATTAAGAACAAATTAGAGTATAGATTTAAGTAATATAAAATGATGTTTGAAATACAAATATGCTACAATACTACATTTTTGTCGATCCTAAAATACAAAGTATTTTTTATTTTTAAATTGAATTCAACTTTTTAAACTTTAAAAAGCTTCGGAGCCTGGCTACAATAACATGTTATTTTTGAAAATTCGAAAATTCAAAAGTTGATCGTGAAGTTTCAAAAAATTAAAATAATAATTGCACGTAGTCAACGATGCTCTACAAGGGCACAATTTTCAATAAAATACCTTTATATTACAGAGCTCAAAAAATGATAAATCTAACAAATTTTAGAAGTTTTGAATTCCGCAGTGTTTAACAACCCACTTTTACACTTTTTTCTTTTTTATTAAGCCTAAAATATAAGGTATTTTTTCATTTTTAAAATTGAATCAAAATTAGCTTTAAGAAAGAGCTACATTAGCCCGTGCTCCAAAAGGATGCTCTCATGAGAAGTTGAATACCACGCCCACTCACCAGTGGGAGGTTTTAGTTCTCTTTTAAGTCGCTTTTCAATGTCTTGTTTAGAATGGTGAGGCGGCAGCTACATCTTAAAGTTATAATAAGGTTCTTCCTGTCATATTCTTACTTCGGTGGTACATATAGCGCATAGAGAGGGTGCATCGAGTCATGTATCTAGTTGTTCTCTTGGGATCCAGCCGTTTTGCGTATTTGTTGGTGTGGTTTTAAGCCAGACTCTTATGATCTATGGTTATCATTTTTGGCAATGGTTGTTGCTCTGGTGCATTGGTTCTTTGGATTTTAGCATGACGTCTATCCATTACAACAATATTTGCTACGACAAGTTTTGTCTGGCTCCGGTGATGGAGGGGCAAGACGAAGGCACAATTTTGACTCAAACTCGTCGTTAGGTGGTCCAAATACCTATTTGTATTTTTTATTACTTTAAAGCTCTTTGTACTGCTATCGATGATTATTTATAGATCGGTGGAAATCCAAAAAAACTCAAGCATACACTTTAAGGTAGAAAGCGAGATCAAAATTTACGTTATCTCTGTTGGATTATTCGGTAATATTTTCATAATTAATTTCTGAAAGGATAGAGATGTCGCCTATACGAGATGAATAGGCATTTTCAAAACAATTACGGTTTTGGATTGAAAGAATACATAATGAAACTAATATTTATTTTATAAGCATAAAATCTAAATACACTAGGCTCAACTAAGTGCACCAACAACAAGTTAAGCCAAGCAAGATAGCACAAAATATATATAACACAAGTGACAAGCAAGATATAAGTACTTAAAGCTCAATGACTATCACAAGAAACTCAGATATAGAGATAACCGAGACACGCGGAGACGACAATGTATTCTCGTGTTCTCTTATAATTAAGGTATATCACGTTTGGAGAGGTCTGAGATCCCACGAAGGATTTCCCCAACCCACGAAGGGCACCTTATCTCTAAGGCTATCCCGATAAGGGAATAGCTACTTTCCTTATGACTAGCTTTTCATTCAGTCCGGAGATGGCAAGCTCCATAAACACTTCACAAGCTCCTTGAAAGAGAAGCCTAGGCCTCTTCACAATCTTCCACGAAGAGGACACCGTGGCACCAACCGCCAAGCCAACTAGGAGGTCACCCTCCAAGAGTAAAAAGCTCACGGTCTCTCACTCGAACCAATATAAATGAAGAACTCAACACTTATGCAAGAATGCAAAGTAAGAACACCAATAGTGTTCAAATTCTACCAAAACAACACGTGCTAGGGAGGAATTAGAGAGGAAAAACAAAGGTGAAGGATAACCAAAGACTCCAAGATCTAGATCCAATGGGTTACCATCACTTAGAGGAGTGATACGTTGGAAACGTATCTATAATTTTTTATGCTCCATGCTTGTCTTGTATCTACTTTGCTTTACTTGTCTACACTTTGAGGTGATTTTTACATGTTTTCTGATACTAACCTATTAACAATTTGCAACAGTGACAGATGCCTGTTTTCTTCTGTTTTGGGTTTCAGAAAAGTTAGTAAAGAAATATTCTCGGAATTGGACGGGATGAAGGACAAAGTCAATAACTTTCCGTGGGAAACAAGAAGTCCAGAGGAGAGACGAGCAGGCCGGCCAGGGGGGCCATACCCACCCTAGGCGTGGGTGGGACCTACCACGCGCCTAGGTAGGGTTTGCCTGCCCTGGCGGCACATCGGTCTCCCCCTTCGCCTATAAGAAGCCTCCGATGCAGAAACTCTCAGTACTCGATCAGAAATCCACGAAACCATCTTTAGCCGCCGCCACCATCGTCCCTAGATCAGGGGGATCTGAAGCTCTTCCCGGCACCCTGCCGGAGGGGAGATCATCCCGGAGGCCTTCTCTCCGGTATGATTCGTGAGTAGTTCCACCTTGGACTATGGGTCCATGTAGTAGCTAGATGGTTGTATCTCCTCCTTTGTGCTTTCATGTATAGATCTTGTGATCTCCGTTTATGATCAAGATCTAATCTATTTGTAATCATGCATATTGTGTTTGCGGGGATCCGATGGATATTGAGATTATTATGTTAGTTTTATTAATGGTTCTATCTTTATGATTATATCATGTTTGTGTTGTTTGTGATCTTGCATGCTCTCTGTTGCTAGTGGTTATCTTGGCCAAGTAGTTTCTAGTGACTCCAAGAGAGAATATTTATGCTCGATAGTGGGTTCATGCCTCTAGTTTACAAGGGAAGTGACAATAATCTCTTCGGTTGTAGATGTGATATTGCTACTAGGGAGAAAATAACAGTCTCTTGTTCATGGAACATGTGGACTGTTTACCTTACACACTTTGCTTAAAGCAGTTGTCTGTTGCTTGCAACTTAATACTGGAGGGGGTTCGGATGATAACCTGAAGGTGGACTTCTAGTCATAGATGCAGTTGGATTACAATCTATGTATATTATTGTATTGCCCAATAAACCTCATAGGATCTTTCTGGCTAGTAATTGCATTATTATGCCTTGCTCAGTTCCAATTGCCTCGCTGTAATTTGTTTACCATTCATGCCATGTTGATTATCTAAGGAGAGTGCCTCTTGTGAACTATGGACCCCGGTCCAATCTTTATCATTGATACATCTTCCACTGTTACTTGTTTACTTGCTGCAAACCATTACCTTCCACACCATACATTTAATCCTTTGTTATAGCAAACCGGTGAGCTTGACAACCTCATTGATTCGTTGGGACAGAGTCTTGAGTTTGTGTTGTGCAAGTCTCCATGTTTCTTCCAACACCTGTGTGACGTTTCCTTCCTCCTTCTGGTTCAATAACCTTGGTTTCTACTGAGGGAAATCTTGCTGTTGTACTCTTCATACCTTGCTCTTGGGGTTTCCAACGAAGCACTCTTCCTCCCTATTGAGTGTAGCATCAAGTAATTTCTGGCGCCGTTGCCGAGGAGGCTAAGGACGTCTTCACTAGGGGAGTCCTTCACTTCCTTTCTCTTTACTTTGTTTTTAGTTTGCTTTGTTTCTTTTGCTTGGTTTTGTTTGCCTCTTTTCAAAAAACCCAAAAAATTAGTCTAGTTTGGTTTGCTTGCTTTATCCAAAAACACAAAAAAAATAGTTCCTACTCTAGTTGGTGGTATGTTATTGCCTTGCTTGGTCATGCTTTCTATCAATGGATGGTTTCTTTGAAACTATTTCTTATTGGCAAGGTGGGTTCACGAAAGAACAAAAGTATTATTATAAGGAACACCGTTTTTCACAAAAAGGGAAACACTTATGGGAACAAATTGATAAGTTGAATACTATTGCTAGAGACGTGTGCTCCACTTATAATGTTACTTATTGCTTTGATAAAGCTTGTTGCTACAGGAGGTATAAACACCTGCCTTTTCAATGTGAGTATAATGATAATGTTACCATATCCTCTTCTGTTAAAGGAAATTATGACTTTGATGATGTGGAACAAATTGAAGAATTTATTGGCTTCAAGGGTGCATTTGAACTTGCCAGTTTGCTTGAAAATACTGATCATGCACCTTATGAATATGAGGTTTATGAGATACTTAAATTTTGCTTTGATAATTACAAGGAAGCAAATAGCTATATCCTTGAATATTTCCACAGATGGAAGAGACTAATGCCTTGCAGGAGCCTATGGAAGAAGAAATTACTGAAACTGAAAGCTCATTAGATGAAAAAGAGGAGGAGAGTGATGAACAAAAGGAGGAACAATGGATCTACCCATGCCTAATTTCTAATGTGAGTAACTATTTATCCCTTACATTATTTGATTGTCCCACATGCTTACCAAAGGAGGATGAATGTTATGTTCCTGTGGATTCCTTTGAAATATCTACTTTGGGTAAAACCTGTGAAGGTTTTAATCCCACTATTTTTGAGCTTGATAGAAATTATGTGTTTGTAGATCATGAAAAGCATGCTTTATCTGATAGCTATATTGTTGAGTTTATTCATGAGGCTACTGAAAATTATTATGAGAGAGGGAAACATGGTTTTATGCATCTCAATAATATTAAGTTTATTCTCTTTATGTTGAAAGTTTTGTAGTTGCACTTGTTTTGCTTTCCTATGCTTGTTGATTTGTGCTTACATGACTTGTTTTCTTACAAGATTCCTATGCATAGGAAGAGGGTTAGACTTAAATGTGTTTTGAATTTGCTTTTGGATGCTCTCTTTTACCTCAATTCATATTTCTTATGAGAGCATCTTCTCAAACTATCAAGCCTAACTTAAAGGCGTTAAAAAAAGTACTTGTTGGGAGATAAGCCAAGAGTTTCCTTGAGTCTTGGAAGTTATTACTTCTGTAATGACACCTCCTTATCCTTTTTGTTTTCTTTTTGTGACAAAGAATGACCTCTAATAAGAGGGAAGTAAGATTTGGGGAGTTGCTGTCCCGAAACAGATTTCTATCCTCCACCAAAAAAAATCGTGAGGAGGCTCTGTAACTCGGATGGAGATGAAAATTTACGAATAAATCCCTCAGTATGTTAGCTAACTTTATTTAGTTCAACACGTTTTGATTTGAGCAACAGAAGATTTTCGAAAAAATCGGTTTCTACCTACTGGTCTGTTTTGATAGATTTCTGTCATTATTTGCATTTGCTTCTTATTGATTCCTTTTTGAGTTCTCTTCAGGTAAATTGAGATTTTTGAAGAAGTTACTACAGTAGCTTGTGTTTTTAGTGAAAAGCCTTGCTGTTCCAAAGCTTTGCCAGTGGTCTAATATCTTTTGAATAAACTAATGTTGCTAATGAAGATTGTGTGAAGTTTTATATGAAGGAAAAATTTCAGGTGTAGAGAGAGAATGATGCAATGAGATGAAGAATAGACAAAAGCTCAAGCTTGGGGATGCCGCCATGGTGTCACCCCAAGAAATATCCAAGAGGTACAAGCGTCAAAGCTTGGGGATGCCCAAGGCATCCCCTTCTTCATCAATAAAGAGCTCAGGTTTGTCTAGACACTTCACTTTTATTGTTTCATGCACAATTGTGTTGTTCTTAGAGCGTCTTAGTTTTCGTTTGCTTTGCTTAGTTTGTTCAGTTTGATTTAGTAGTTGGACCCCCCCTCTCTCGCTGTGTTGTTTTGCAAATAAGTTTGCTTGGTGTTTGGAAAGGAGTAGTAAGTTCTTGCTTGAAGTGCAAGAGGAGCTTGCATTGACTGTGACTTAGACTTTAGCATGACATGCTAGGTGTTGTTTTATCATTATGCTTAGTGATTATTGCTGTAGCATGTCTTGTTCCAAACAACTGGGATTGCTTAGTGTGCCTTGAAGAAATTATGCGTTGTTTTAGCATGCAAAAGCATAGTATTGTGGTATTCTCCTTTGATGTTTTGCTTGAGTTGACTTGGCACATGCTCACACCATGTCATGACTATGACAAGTCACCATTAGCCTCTATGATCATTTAGTCCTTGACTTGTAGTACCACTCTTTGCTTTGATTAGTTTGCTTTGTTGCATTGCATAATTATGGCCATTATTGCTCTCTTAGTTGATTGCTCCCAGTCTTTTGCTAGCCTCCACTTGTATGAGTAAGTTCTACTCATGCTTCCAACTCCCAAGAAACCAAGTTATTCCAAAGTGTCCACTATAAAATCCTATGCATGGTGTGTTACACCATTCCAAGTATATTCTTGTTTTCAACTATCTTCCAACTAAAAACTATTTTGTTATGTGAAAACTTAGTGATTAAAGCCCTCACGAACTTGATGGCACATTTTATTCTTTGCCCCTAATAAACTTGAACCATTGAGGCAACTTTGTTATATATGCTTGCACTTATAAGTTGGGATTAGCAGAACTGTGCTGTCACGGGGAGCGTTTTCAACATTGCACTTGTACTTTTTGTACTCCGTTGATATCATGCTCTTTTGTATATGGATGCTACCGGTGTGAAATGAAGTGGGAACTTGTAAGTCCATGGAGTTTGTATTCTGTGTTAGAGAAACGCCTGGGCCGCTAGCCTAAGCCATGCCTAATCATGGTGGAAACTTGCAGCATCACCATAGTGACATCTATGAAACATTCTTCTTATAAAAAAAGAGTGAGACATTGAGAAAAGAGGAAAGAGAGAAAAAAGAACCATATTCCCATGGTACATAAGAAGATTGCTGAGATGCTCATTGTCTGCTTGCCTTGTCATTTTGGTTAAGGAAAATCTCTTGTACCATGTGCAAGGGGTACCCCGTTGGCGGTTCTCAATGATATGCAAATACCTACAGTGACAAGAACTTGCATGGTCCCTAAGTTGAGTATCCATGAGGTGTAGCCCTCATATTCAAGGGACTTGAGATTGCCAACTTATACTTTGTCAAGCATATACTCCAGCTTTGCCACTTTAACCTTAACCACTTCAAGATGCTTATGATAGGGGCAATGAGGGCTGAAAGCTAACTAGTAAAATAATTTTTGGAAGCTCTTTTTGAAACTTATAATCCCTGCTTCCTTTACAAAAAGGCCTTTCTTCCACCATTATTTGAGTCTCCACCTTCTACCTTTAGGCACCATTAAGAGAGCATAGTTGTCATTCTGTGTGCAATGTTCCAAAGCTTATTAATTGATGCATATTGTGTTATTACTTGTTCATGTGCTATCTGTTTCTAGTCACCCTTGTGAACTTTGCAGGTGTCCTATGCATTATATTGCTACTCTATGAGGGACAAGCTGATTGCCACTATGCTATGTTTTCTGCATGTGAAACAAACAAACGTTTTTCAATACATATTATTCATGATCTTTGTTTGTAGCTTTTGCATGCATAATTACTATGTCCTATTGTTAGAACTCCATCTTTCATGCACATGTTTAGAGTTTTTTGATTTCAGCTTTCAATGTTTGCAAATGGTTGGATCTTTATTGTGAAGGTGCATGTCATCTCAAAAATTATTCTTTTATCACTTACCTACTCGAGGACGAGCAAGATTTAAGCTTGGGGATGCTAATACGTTGGAAACGTATCTATAATTTTTGATGCTCCATGCTTGTTTTGTATCTACTTTGCTTTACTTGTCTACAATTTGAGGAGCTTTTTACATGTTTTCTGGTAGTAACCTATTAACAAGTTGCAACAGTGCCAGATGCCTGTTTTCTGCTATTTTTGGTTTCAGAAAAGTTAGTAAAGAAATATTCTCGAAATTGGACGGGACGAAGGACAAAGTCAATAACTTTCCATGGGGAACAAGAAGTCCAGAGGAGAGACGAGGAGGCCGGCCAGGGGGTCCAGACCCACCCTAGGCATGGGTGGGTCCTACCCCGTGCCTGGGTAGGGTTTGCCTGCCTTGGCGGCCGCATCGGTCTCCCCCTTCGCCTATAAGAAGCCCCTGATGCAGAAACTCTCAGTACTCGATCAGAAATCCAAGAAACCGTCTATAGCCACCGCCACCATCGTCCCTAGATCGGGAGGGATCTGAAGCTCTTCCCGGCACCCTGCCGGAGGGTAGATCATCCCGGAGGCCTTCTCTCCGGTATGACTCGTGAGTAGTTCCACCTTGGACTATGGGTCCATGTAGTAGCTAGATGGTTGTATCTCCTCCTTTGTGCTTTCATGTATAGATCTTGTGAGCTCCGTTCATTATCAAGATCTAATCTATTTGTAATCATGCATGTTGTGTTTGCGGGGATCTGATGGATATTGAGATTATTATGTTAGTTTGATTAATGGTTCTATCTTTATGATTCTATCATGTCTGTGTTGTTTGTGATCTTGCATGCTCTCAATTGCTAGTGGTTATCTTGGCCAAGTAGTTGCTAGTGACTCCAAGAGGGAGTATTTATGCTCGATAGTGGGTTCATGCCTCTAGTTTCCAAGGGAAGTGACAATAATCTCTTCGGTTGTAGATGTGATGTTGCTACTAGGGAGAAAACAACGGTCTCTTGTTCATGGAACATGTGGACTGTTTACCTTACACATTTTGCTTAAAGCAGTTGTCTATTGCTTGCAACTTAATACTGGAGGGGGTTCGGATGATAACCTGAAGGTGGACTTCTAGTCATAGATGCAGTTGGATTACAGTCTATGTATATTGTTGTATTGCCCAATCAACCTCATAGGATCTTTCTGGCTAGTAATTGCATTGTTATGCCTTGCTTAGTTCCTGTCAATTGCCTCGCTGTAATTTGTTTACCCTTCATGCCATGTTGTTTATCTAAGGAGAGAACCTCTAGTGAACTATGGACCCCAGTCCAATCTTTACCATTGATACATCTTACACTGTTACTTGTTTACTTGCTGCAAATCATTACCTTCCACACCATACGTTTAATCCTTTGTTACAGCAAACCGGTAAGCTTGACAACCTCATTGATTCGTTGGGACAGAGTCTTGAGTTTGTGTTGTGCAGGTCTCCACGTTGCTTCCAACACCTGTGTGACATTTCCTTCCTCCTTATGTTTCGATGACCTTGGTTTCTACTGAGGGAAATCTTGTTGTTGTACTCTTCATACCTTGCTCTTGGGGTTTCCAACGAAGCACTCTTCCTCCCTGTTGAGTGTAGCATCAAGGAGGAATTGATAGGTGGGGATTATAGATCTATATATCCTCTTCCAAAACCCTCAAAAAGATGAAAGAATCATAGGAGGGAAGGGAGAGGAATCAAGCTCAATAGGGTTAACAATGGAGGTCAAAACGTGCTCAAGAACCCTAGAACTTTGGGGAATAAGCCCCCCTTTTATATCGTACTCCTTCAAGGGGGGTAACTATTGGGGTGAAAACGAGGATTCCACACAAGTTTTGGTTGGCAAACTGGTCCCGCCGGACCTACGGACAAAATGGTCCGGTCGGTCGAAATAGTTTCGGTTTTGCCGAAATAGTATACTAATCAAATTTTCGGTGGGCAAACCGGTCCGCCGGATCTAGTGCCAAAATTTTCGGCCTAGGCCGAAACTGTCCCTGGAACCAAAACAGGGTAGACGGAAATGATGATAACTTTACTTGGATTTTAGCAAACTTGGGCTTTTTGAAAATCTAAGAACAAGATCTATCTAGGAGAGGCTATAAAACCCAAGAAAATGCAAGAGATAAAATACCAAAAGAGGAGAGGTATGAAATCTCCCTAAAGAAGAATCGGTAAAACCTTCAAACTTGAAAACACAATAGAAGACGCATGCGAATTCCATTTTCGGTGAACTTGGGCTTGTTGAAGAGCCCAAAACAAGCTGAAGAACCTCACACGGAGATACACAAAGAAGCAACAAAATATGAAGATGAAAAGGATTGAGATCCCTGCGATGGTGTGATCAAGTTACCTAACTGAAAGCCCATCTTGATAGTACGACTATTTATCCTATAACCCGGCCTCCCAATAACCACCTTGAGACCGGTAAAAGGAAAACCTAGCAGGACATACCTTTTCCTTGCACATACCGCTTGATATTTATGACAACACTTCAAGCTCCATTCAAGCCGGGATGCTTCACTTCATCGATGTTGCTTCGTGAAGACTCATAATTTTCTCACCCATAAAACACTATGGGATAGCTTCATTAAGGCACATCATACCACAAGATACATGTGGTATATTATTTATGCTTCATGTGTTGACTAACTTGAATTCACTCATCACTCTTTATATTTTCCAAACATGTATCTTCTCATGCTCTATCTCAATATCTCGATGTACATAAATAATTCTTCATTTGATTGCATGCACTAAATCTTAGTCAACCATAGTTCAACTCATGAGGCTATCATGAAGACGTAGATCCATATCTTGAATTCTTCTCTTGATCAAACTCTTAAGATATTGATCATATCATATTCTTCTCTTCAACTCAATGATCTTGATGCCAATATTCAAGGTATAACTTTATCTTCATGACATCCATACTCGAATCCAACACATGGACTATAAGCATTACCTATGGAATATCCCTACATATAAAAGTCAAATGAAAACATTAGACCATAGAGATTGTCATTGATTACCAAAACCACAAATAGGGACAATTACCCTTATAGTTTGATAATACAATTCATAACTACAGCAGCTACGACCATGTGAAAATCTAACATACTATATATACTAACCAACATAAACAATAGCATTGCAAACTCTACAGCAACCATAGTAAAAGAACCGATCGGAACACAATGCACGTACTGGTCGTTTGTAGATGGAGAAGCCATCGGTGTTGAGATTGTAGAGATTGACCAAGGAAGACAATGTAGAAGAAGACGTGCGCATGGTACTGCTTGATGATTGGGAAGACAAGTCGTGATGAAAAACTTGAGCAGTCGTGAAGAGCGCTTCCCAAAAACTTATTCGCACTCTCTCGTATAGGATCACAAAGACAAGTGGTCTCGGAGACCTACTCTCCCGTTCGCCGATGGAAGCTGGTGCTCGGGATTGAGTAGACTATGGTGATGGCGCAAGGAGAGAGGTGGCAAAACCCTAGATTGGTTTCAGTGTGCGTCGTAAAAGCTGCGCATGCCCTTATATAGAGCAGCTCGGAAAAACTTCTAATGGACGCAACATGGGCCGAAAGCTTCTAACAGCCGTAGTGTGGGACGAGTCCACATCACGCATGTTCTGGTCGGTTACATTATCCCATGATCCGAGAGCGACCTGAACCTTCACACGCATGTCAAAACCAAAACAGCAAAAGATAAGTTCGGCTCATTTCGCAAACCCTGGGGCATCATGGCGAGCGAGAAGGAGGAGGAGCACATGTTTTCCATTTCTATTCTCACTCATTTACAAAGTGGTGAGACGCTCCAACTTATCAGGTGGTGTAACTCTCCACCAAATTCCATGTGGGACTAAACTTAGCTCCCATTCCTCTTGCCATTCATATGTGAGCTTCCACCAAATTGGGTTGCCACGTATGTGGGCTTCCGCATACATAGGCTTTAAGATTTAGGAAAAATCTGAAACTTCATATGGGCCAGATATATTCCATGAGTTCAAAAGAAGTATAAAGCACCCCAAACATAATACAAATTACATCGAGGTCCTTGGACCATATAACGACCACTACTGCCACCAGAGCGAGCCGCCGAGGCTCCATGGTCGCCGCTCCTAACCAAATCCAGCCTACCATTGTTGATGACAGTCAGTATATCTTCGTGCACGCGCCCCTAAGGACCATCTGAAAGGGTTATTTCCCCTATGTGTGGTTTTGGTGATTAATGACAATCCCTATGGACTAATGTTTTCACTGAGTTTTATATGAAGGTATATTCAATAGGTCATGCTTGTAGTCCATGTGTTGGATTCAAGTATGGATGCCATGAAGATAAAGATATACCTTGAGTATTGGCATAAAATCATCTGAGTTGAAGAGAAGAATATGATATGATCAAGATTTTGAGAGTGTGATCTCAATAGAAGAATTCAAGATATGGCTCTAAGTCGGTGTCATGATAGCCTCATTAGTTGAGCTATGGTTGACTAAGATTTAGAGCATGTAATCAAATGAAGAGTTCCTTATGTACCTCAAGATATTAAGATGGAGCACGAGAAGATACTTGGTTGACCAATACAAAGAGTGAAAAGTGATTTCAAGTTGGTCAACACATGAAGCATAAAGAATGTACCACATGGTCTTGTGGTATGGTAAGCCTTGTCAGTTATGCATCATGAACTAACCCATTATATATTTGCCTTTGTGTTTTCTATATGGGACAGGTATCTTTCCATGGGCATGCTTCAAAATGAAGATATTATATAGACCATGAGAGGATGACATCAAGTGGTGATCGTCAACAAGGTTGAGAAGGGAAAGTTCAAGATAAGCATCTCGATAAGATCATTTGCTTGAAGCTTGACGTCCATATTGGTGATAATGGACATGTGAAGACATGTATTAATGAAGCTATCCCATAGTGGTGTATGGGGTAGCAAATTAGGAGTCTTCACGAAGCAACAATGATCAAGTGTTGCATTCTGGCTTGGGTGGAGCTTGAAGCCTTGTCATCAAGATCAAGCGGTATGCGCAAGGCAAAGGTATGGCCTTGATAGGTTTTCCTTTTACCGGTCTCAAGGTGGTTGTTGGGAGACCGGGTTATAGGATAGATAGCCGCACTATCATGAGGGGCTCTCGGTTGTGTAACTTACTTGATCACATCGTCATAGGGAGCTCAATAGTTTGCATACTTTGCATCTTCCTATTTTGTTGCTTCTTGGTGTTTCTCCATGTGAGCTTCTTGAGCTTGTTGCTAGCTCTTCAACAAGCCCAAGTTCATCGAAAACGGAATTCGTATGCATCTTCTATGGCGTTTTCGAGTTTGAAGGTTTTATCGGTTATTATTTAGGGAGGCTTCTTACCTTTATTCAGTTGGTTCTATCCTCCTTTGTTGGGCTATGATGTTTCTCTGTACAGTATTATATATCTTGTTGTCCTCGTCAAAACAAGCCCAAGATAATTGAAATCGGAGTCCGGATGCAAAAGTTATTGCGTTTTCCGTGAAGTCAGTTTCATCCCGGTTGTGGATCCGGTTCAACCGGCTCCCAGACCGGGCGGTCCGGCGCCAGCACCGAAAAACCGAGATTCAACCGGGTTTCAACCGAGATTCAACCGGGATTTCTAGTTTTGCTATACCGAGTCTATCCGAGACTGTGTACTGACCCTTATCCCGGTTGAGATCCGGTTTTCCGGTCCAGGAACCGAACCATCCGGTTCTGGAGCCGGTCCAATTGAACTTTCAACCGAATTCGCATAGTTTTCTCCTAACGGCCATATTTGCTTTCCACTATAAAAGGGGGTTCTTCCCCCAACACTTTAGTGTGTTCTTCACCACGAAATTGACCTCCATTGTTGAACCTCTTGAGCTTGCGTCCTCCCCCTTCCCTCCTATGATTCTTGCATCTTTTTTAGGGCTTTGGAAGAGGAGATCTAGATCTACAATCCCCACCAATCAATTCCTCCTCTAAGTGAGGGGAACCAATTGGATCTAGATCTTGGAGTCATTTGTTGGTTTCCACCATTGTTCTTCCTCTCTAATTCCCCCCTAGCACTTGTTGCTTTGGTAGGATTTGAGTGTGGAGGATTTGAGCACCCTTGGTGTTCTTTCTTTATATTCTTGCATAAGTGTTGAGCTCTCCATTGCGATTTGTTCGAGTGAGAGACCGTGAGCTTGTTACTCTTTGAGGGTGACCTCCTAGTTGGCTTGGCGGTTGGTGCCGCGGTGTTCTCTTCATGGAAGATTGTGAAGAGACCCAGGCTTCTCCTTCGTGGAGCTTGTGTAGTGGTTGTGGAGCTTGCCATCTCCAGAGTGGAGGAAAAGCTAGCCATAAGGAAAGGGGCATGTTCCTTTGTGGGATAGACTCGAAGAAGAAGGTGAGCCTTTGTGGCGCGTGAGGAATCCTTCGTGGAACCTCACACCTCTCCAACGTGATGTATCCCCCTTTCCAAAGGTGGTGAACACGGGAATACATCTTCGTCTCCGCGTGCCTCAGTTATCTCTATATCCGAGCTTACTTTCCTTGTGATAGCCATCGAGCTTGAAGCACTTATATCTTGCTTATCACTTGTGGTATATTTATCTTGTGCTATCTTGCTTAGCTTAATTTGTTGTTGGTGCACTTAGTTGAGCCTAGTGTATTTAGGTTTTGTGCTTGTAAAATAAACATTAGTTTAATTTCGCATTCTATCAAGCCAAAACCGTAATAGTTTTGAAATTGCCTATTCACCTCCCTCTAGGCGACATCTCTATCCTTTCAATTGGTATCAGAGCAAGGTCTCTCCTTGTTTAGGCTTCACCGCCTAGAGTGTAAAGATGTCGGCTAGTAGTATAGTGCACAATGACATAATTATCTTTGATGGCACAAATTATGCTATGCGGAGAAATTGCTTACTTTGTAATCTTCGGACCTTGTGTCCAAATATTGAGCGATTTCTGGATGTAGGTTTTTATCCTCCGATGGATCCTCAAAATCTGTCTCTAGAGGATGAGAAAAATTTACATCTCGAAGCTCAAGTATCTAATGAGCTTATTTTCTCTTTGAGCCCCACAGTTAATTTGTTCTTGACGATTGTAAACCGCAAGTCGTCTCATGAGAAGTGGACCAAGCTTAAAGAAATATTTGGTGGTTTCTCCGAGGAGATCTCTTCTCCTTCACATCATGAAGATCTCCAAGTTGCTTCCACCTTTGGCCGCGATGAGTTCTCATCTTCATCCACTTCACCAGCGTGTGGCAAGACACAAGGTAAAGATATGGTGAGTGGTGTTGGGAATTGCAATGTTGATATTGTGCTCGCTAATGATGACCCTTCATCTCTACCCAGTTGCAATGCTTCTTGTTTGGACTTAAGCACTTATTGCAACAATGATGCTATATCCCCTTGTGTTGCTAGTCCTTGCATGTCATCTAGAAATTATTTGAGTACTAGTGTAGATGATATGCTTGATTTGGCTTGTTCCCATGAACAAAATGCTACTATTTCCTCTAGTTGTTTATCTAACAATGTAGAGGAAATCAAAAATTCTATGGAGCAAGACATGATCATGAATAAAGATTCAAGAATATCCTCATCTTCATCCTCCCGTGCTCACATGTGCCTTATGGCAAGAGGATCAAAGGTATCTCCTACTTTGGATCCCAATATATCTTCTAAAGATAATAGCAATGATAATGGTGATAGTGATGATGACATTGATGAGGATACTAGTGCTCTCTTGCTTGAGTTGACTTTTTTGTGTACCTCTCTTCGTGGTAATAATAAGGCCGTTACTTGTCTCAAACACGTTATGGACACCATAACTAAACAAATGGGAACCATAGAGGAGTTGGATTTCCAACTTGATGATGAGAGTCGGAGATTCAATCTCCTTAAGCAAGAGCTTTCCAAGGATAAGCACACTAATTGTCTCCTCACACAAAAAAATGAATCCTATGAGCTTGAGAAGGAAAATTCCATTAATGATGCTTGTGCTACTAACTCTACTTCTTGTGAAGCATCTACCCTAAAGGAGAACGTTGAGCTAAGGGCTCAACTTGAGTTGCTAACTAGCAAGTATAGGAAATTGGAAGAAAGTCATGAAAATCTCTCGGGCTCTCACAATGATCTTCTAATCTCCCATGATGGGCTAAAGTTAGCTCGTGAGGCAAGTATTACCAATGTAACATCTTGTGAGCCTCTTTTTGACATTAGCACAACTTCTACTCAAAATGCTATTTTGCCATGTGCTAGTCCTAGTAATCCATCTATACATACTATTGATAAACCTTGTGTTGGATTAATTGCTTTGCCTTGTTGCTCTAACAATGAAGCTTATACTTCCTCTAGTACTTGTATTTACTAACCATGTAGAGGAAATCAAAGAGCTCAAGGCCCAAATCACTTCCTTGAGGAATGACTTGGAAAAGAGTCATGAAGGGAAATCCACACTCGGTAATATCTTGAGTGTGAAAAAATCCCCTAATGATAAAAGTGGACTTGGGTTCAACTCCAATAACAAGAACAAGTCCAATATAAACAAGAAGAAGGGCCAAAACCAAGTAAAGAATTCAGCCAAGATTATTTGCTTCAAGTGCAAGGTTGAAGGACATCATGTAAGATCTTGTCCATTGAAGAAAAAGCACTTGAGTGAGAAGCAACAAGGGAAGTGGCCACAAGTTCATGTTCAAGCCCAAGTTGAAGTTAGGCCACTTCCGAAGAAGAATCAAGATATTTCTACCCAAGCCAAGAAATCAATAAAGAAGAGAAAGGGGAGCACTTGTTGCTACATATGGCGTGTGAAGGGGCACTTTGCCTCTTCATGTTCAAACGGTACCTTAGCTAACCCTATCATTGTTGATGATGATTATTCTCTTAGTAAGGATAAGGATGGCAATGTGTTTGCCAAGTTTGTTGAAACTCAAAGTGGTGTCAAGAAAAGAACCATTTGGGTTGCCAAGCCTATTGTGACTAACCTCTTAGGACCCAACTTGGTTGGGGACCACCAAGCTCAAACTTGATCAATAGGTGTTTGTGGAGGGCATTGGAGACTTGGCTAACTCTTGAAGAATTAAGGGGTCTTCATATATTATATTTGATCAAGCCAAGTTATAAGGATTATCATTTCCCTATCTTATATCCAATGTGCCTCTTTGCGGTAACTTGTACTTAAATCATTTATATTGTAAGTTACTTGCCGCTTTACATGTTTGGTTTTGTACCAAGTATGTGTTTGTATTTGGTGTGACTCATGCTTGATTATTTTATGTATTCAAGTATGTCTAGGTCTTTGGCACATCATTTACTCGTGTGTTTTATTTTGAGCCTCTAATGCATCTTGATGATATCTTATTTGGCTCTTTTAGAGTGGTTAATGGAACATCCCATTTAGGGGGAGTGACATGCCTCGCGCATCTCTCAAACCTTAAAATATGTGTACATGAGTACTACCACTTAGTATTGATATTGCAAGCTTATCTAGTCACTATGTGGTGTATCATACTCATGAGAAAGTCAAATTCTAAATGTCCATTAATTATATCTAGTTGAGGTTGTTTTGCCTCTTATAAAAAATGAATATCACATTATGGGGGAGTAATATGCTTCTTTTGCATATCACAATCCTAGGAAATGTGAACATATGAGTTAGTGCCACTTATAGTTGATATTGTTGATTATCTTGTTTCTAGGTGGCATGTTAGCTCAAACAAGGTCCTATTTCTGTTAGAAGCTTTTATTGCTCGTATTTTTGGTCTTTGTTTGAGTAAGAAATTCTTGGTGCGGTCTTTGTCAAATACATATCTCCATATCTTTTTTGGGATACCATTTGCTTTAAGTTATTCTAATCATTGCTTTGCATGATTGTGTGACTAGTTGAAGCTATCAAGAATCTCTATCTTTGCATAGTGCTTAATCTTTTTATTTCTATCCTATGCTTTTATTTGTGAAGATTTATCTTTAATATCTGTGCAATATACCACCAGAAATCTATTCCAATACACTCATTATCTTCGACAATTGATGTACTTGTGTGTGGTAGCATTTGTGGATCATCTTCACTTTGGAGCTAACCTATTATTGCCTTACTTTCTTTCCAAAATTTTGGTGGGGCTCCCATATATTCCTTGGCTTTTGAACATCTCTTTGATGATGTTTTTGTTTATTATCAAATGTGTTTTAGTGGAAGACAAACCTTTTCTTCTCGGAACCTTGTGCCATTGTGAAAAGCGTTAAGGGTTTGGTTTATTTTTTGAAACCTTGCTCTTTTGGGAGTTTGTTATCTCATTCTTTATTCTCTATTTTATTTTCTTGAATGAGATAAAATCTTTCAGCATTTTATTTTTTATTTCATCTTTCATGCTTAATAGTTTTTGCTCGGTTCATTTGTTGAACTTTGTTGAACAAATCTTGTGTTGATTTGATTCTTTGATATAGTTTGGACAACAAATATGTTTTGTCACACCTTGTATGCCTTCTTAAATATTTTTCGTGATTTGTCCAAAGTATATCTTCGTTGGATCTTGAAAGTCTCGCGCATGCATGTTTACTAAATGTATATCTTATATCATGTTTTGCTTTCTTTGATCCAATATATAGGGTATACTCCATCAAATCCTTAAACGGATAAGATGTGCATGAAATTCAAATTCCATATCTAAATATGCACATATTTTTATGGAGTGTATCCTATGTGTTGTGGTTATTCTAACCACTTTGGAACCAATAAGTTTGGGGACCAAGATGTACTTGAATGTTGTTTTAGGTACATTGAAGATGCAATGGATGCTTGTCCCGTCTATAAGGAAAGTGTTGTCACCACATGATAATTGGAGCCAAGCTAGGATGATCTAAAAATTCTTATCTACTACATCATACCATTGCTATCTCGATAACAAGTATCTTATTCATGCATACTATTCTTCCATCCAATCTCTTGTAGGTTGCATCTTGGCATGAATTTATTTGTTTGTAAATGTTCGATTCTTTCAATTATCTTTGAAATACTTCTGTATCCTTATTGCTTATGTGAGTAATTTGATATGATGCATATAATGGGGAGTATATAAAAGCATGTTCATGATTCACCAATTCCAAATATGCCTTCTAGCAATTTAATGCATATCAACTCCTCAAGGTACTCTCATGTGCAATATTGTTGAAATTGCATTGAATCATTCCTTTTGATACTTGTTGCCTTTCTCAAAGTATCCCAACTATCATTAGTTCCCTTAGTGTTAGTTGTGATGGTTTTGAGATTTTTTGTTTTTCTTTGGTGAAGTTCATTGATATACCATAAGATAAAATAGAGCCATGGGCTATATATTCACTTAAGCAAAATATCCTTTTTGGTATATCTTAAGACTTCCGCTTGGATATCATGTATTCTTTTTATTAACCTATTATGTGTGGATGTTTCTTTCTGGATTATTCTCATTTTTTTACTTAGAAACTTATATACACGAGAGTTTTATTCTCTCTCCTTGATATGCTCGCTCTTTTCCGACCATCACTCTTATCCTCTTGATTTTTAATGGTTTTGGTAAGTTCTTGTTGTATGAGTGCTTGGTTTACTTTTATTGCATCTTCACACACTCATATCTCATATTTGGTTTCTTTTGGACTTAAGCTTGTCTTAACAAGTGTATTGGTTTATATCTAATCCTTGTATCTTGGTTGTGTTCTAAATAATATAGAGGGAGTGAGGATTCCATGTTTGTGCATATTGTATTCAAATGAAACAACCAATTTATGCACGAACCTTGGGGAGCTTCTTTATTTCACTTGGAGCACTATTTGTCCATTTAATTATTTGGATCTTTTGATTGCTTGCTTCATCCGTTGAAGTTCCTTCACCTTGTTATCCTTTTAGCAATCCTTGATCCTCAATATAGTTTGATTTCCTCCAAGTGTTCGTCATTGGATATGTGCATGTGATTTCACTCATATTACGAGTAATGCACACCTTGTGTAGGAACTCATACTATATTGTCCTTCTAACCTTTTTATCCATTTTGGCACTTGTTGTCAATGGGGGAGAAGTTTAGAGGGTTTTAAGGGAAATGGTTTCTACTTAAGATTGGTTTGTTCTTAAGTGTTTGCCTTTCATGCATTTCATATTTATTATGTTTTGCATGGTTGTATATATAGTGGAAACTCTCCCAAAGGTTATGCTTAACAATGTATGCAATGAAATTCAAGATCATCACACGTGCATATATTGTGGGGGAGTTTGCTCTATATATGTTGGTTCTACTCACATCTCATGCATTAGTTGTAGTTTATGTGAGTAGAATCGATTTTGATATGGGCTAGTATCTTTGTGTTACTTAACCATATCAAATACAACCTCTTGTATACAACTTATTCTTGGATAAGCTGTGTACTTGTTTCTAATATTTATTATATAAACCCTCTTGTTGTGATTGTCATCAATTACCAAAATGGGGGAGATTGAAAGGGTAATTGCCCCTATGTGTGGTTTTGGTGATTAATGACAATCCCTATGGACTAATGTTTTCACTGAGTTTTATATGAAGGTATATTCCATAGGTCATGCTTGTAGTCCATGTGTTGGATTCAAGTATGGATGCCATGAAGATAAAGATATACCTTGAGTATTGGTATAAAAATCATCAAGTTGAAGAGAAGAATATGATATGATCAAGATCTTGAGAGTGTGATCTCAATAGAAGAATTCAAGATATGGCTCTAAGTCGGTGTCATGATAGCCTCATTAGTTGAGCTATGGTTGACTAAGATTTAGAGCATGTAATCAAATGAAGAGTTCCTTATGTACCTCAAGATATTAAGATGGCGCACGAGAAGATACTTGGTTGACCAATACAAAGAGTGAAGAGTGATTTCAAGTTGGTCAACACATGAAGCATAAAGAATGTACCACATGGTCTTGTGGTATGGTAAGCCTTGTCAGTTATGCATCATGAACTAACCCATTATATATTTGCCTTTGTGTTTTCTATATGGGACAGGTATCTTTCCATGGGTATGCTTCAAAATGAAGATATTATATAGACCATGAGAGGATGACATCAAGTGGTGATCGTCATCAAGGTTGAGAAGGGCAAGTTCAAGATAAGCATATCGAGAAGATCATTTGCTTGAAGTTTGCCGTCCATATTGGTGATAATGGACATGTGAAGACATATATTAATGAATCTATCCCATAGTGGTGTATGGGGGGCAAATTAGGAGTCTTCACGGAGCAACAATGATCAAGTGTTGCATTCTGGCTTGGGTGGAGCTTGAAGCGTTGTCATCAAGATCAAGCGGTATGTGCAAGGCAAAGGTATGGCCTTGCTAGGTTTTCCTTTTACCGGTCTCAAGGTGGTTGTTGGAAGACCGGGTTATAGGATAGATAGCCGCACTATCATGAGGGGCTCTCGGTTGTGTAACTTGATCACATCGTCATAGGGAGCTCAATCGTTTGCATACTTTGCATCTTCCTATTTTGTTGCTTCTTGGTGTTTCTCCATGTGAGGTTCTTGAGCTTGTTTCTAGCTCTTCAACAAGCCCAAGTTCAAAGAAAATGGAATTCGTATGCATCTTCTATGGTGTTTTCGAGTTTGAAGGTTTTATCGGTTATTATTTAGGGAACCTTCTTACCTTTCTTCATTTGGTTCTATCCTCCTTTGTTGGTGTCACATCCCAAAATTTTCCAAATTTTGAAATGCGAAAAATAAATAAACAAAATAAATAATTGTTGAAAATTTAGGGTGAAAAGAAACTTTTGTTTCTAAATGGAAACTTAAAAACCCATCTTGAACAATCTTTGAGTGAAATTGAATCCAACTAAATTAAAATCAAGTGAGATGCATTCTTCATAAATGCATCTTAAAATTTAAACACTTGGAAAATAAACCAAAACTCTAAAACCCTAATGGGAGAAAAACATTTCCAAGTTATCTCAAAGACTAAGGATTTGACCCATATAAAAATTTATCAACAAACATTTATAAATGATCAAGACTGATAAATAAAAGTATTATGAAACCATAGAAATTGATTTCATTCAATTTGGATCCATAGATAAAAACTTATAAATTGATTAAGATAAAAGGAATTAATTTCCAAAGCTAAATAATGCTCCTATCTAAAATCCATACCAAATGGTGATCAAATTAATCCTAAAGAGATATAAAAGGATAAACAAATATTAAATAAGATTTTACATATTGGAATCACCAAGTTTGGGATCTTTAAATAAAAAGATATGGATTTTATAAGATAAAGAAAGAAATAATAAATAAGGAATATTTTAAAAGCCAAAATTAAATCTTGGCCTAATCCATAAGAAAATGGAATAAATATAATCCGAATCCAAATAAAATAAAGGGATAAAGAATATTCAAATAAATAAAATGGCATTAACCAAATTATATTCCCTTTGAATAAAGACAAAATCCCTAATAGAAATGATTAATTAAATCATGGAAAAATAATAATTGGAATTTACCCAGGTGGAATAAAAGTTATTTAATTAACTTAAATGGAATCAAATAAATCATTTAAAAATTTATGGAATTAAAACCATATTTGATATATGGAATCAAAAAATGGAAAGGACCCAGCCCAGTCCAGGCCCAGCAAGCCCATTTCTTTCCCCCTCTCACAAAGCGTTTTCCACTAGAAACCACACCCGCACCGTCCCTGTCCGCTGGACCCCATCGTCTCTCTCTCTCTCTCTCTCTCTCTCTCTCTCTCTCTCTCTCTCTCTCTCTCTCTCTCTCTCTCTCTCTCTCTCTCTCTCTCTCTCTCTCTCTCTCTCTCTCTCTCTATCTCTCTCTCTCTCTCACACTGTCAAACAGAACCCACACTTCAGTCATCGTCTTCACCCCTCCCACTGACCTCGCCGGCCGTTTCTGCCGTTTAAAACTCGATTTAATTCGCATCAATGCCGCGACGATTACTCCCTGCGACCATGCTCGTTAAAGTGCCTGCCTCTCCTCTCTCTTTCCCCTCGCTCACCCCACCCTCTCCACCACCAGGCCGCTCCGATTTCGCCCAAGACCTCTCTCTGCTCCGACGAGCTTCGCAAGCGATTCCGGCCGCTCCTCGCCGCCCCTTGCCTCCCAGTCCCCACGAGCTTGCTCGCCATCACCGTGCGCACCTGCCAGCACCCTCAGCTCACCCGCGCGCGTTCCCTAGGCTCGGCAACGACCAAGATCGAGAGCGCCGCCGTCTGCCTCGACTCTGGCGAGTTCCCCAGGTAGCATCTGACCGTCCCTCTCCTCCTCTTTCACACACGCATACTCGCCATGACATTGCGCATCTGACCGTACTCTCCTCTTGTCTTCGCATGCCCCCCAGCGTCGCCTCCGACAACGTCTGATCGCACCCGAGCCCGAAGGCAACTCCGGCGAGTGATTCAGGACGAACCCGAGCGCCCCTTCGACGATGGAGACCACCTTGAGCGTCAGTACTTCGCGGAGACCTCAGTGAGCCTTTCCTCTGTCTCTCTTACTTCCTGTATCGCCGGCTCCGCCACCGTCTGACCGCGTCGCCGCCAACCACCACCGCCAGCGTCGCCCGTTTTAGGTTAGTCGATTTAGACCGTAGGATTTTAATCAGATGCATAAGATAGAACCTAATCCGAAGAGGTATGCGCTGATTTGAGACGTGCGATCCACATTAGATTTGACGCACCACAGCAGCCGATTCGCATGAATCGTTTTCGAACAATAATAACCAGATGCGTGGCACAATTCTGATTTAAAAGATAGATTTGTTTCTATTAGATGTTAGAACTTGCAAAATTCATAACTTTTGATCCACATGTCCAAATTTTGCAAATTTTATATAAATGGAATCAGCAAAACAAGTACTTTCCAAATATGCACTTTTTTTTAGTAAATTGCTTCTGTTAAATTGGTTGTTTTTACAGAAACTTGTATAGGAATATTTTGTGTATAAAATTTATTCTAGAAATGTTTTTAGGATAAAATCTTTGGCAAATGGTTTGTTTTGAACCTACTGACCATATAAACCAACTTGTGGAATTAAAAGTGTATTTTGTGAAGCCAAATAATAAATCTTTGAATTAGAAAATTTCTAGTCAAATACAAATATTGTTTATGTGTTAAAAATGCTCTTTGAGTAAAACCTTTGAAAAATGATTAGATTTAAACTCCCTGAACCTAAACACCAAGTTTTGAGATTTAAAAATATATTTGATGAACCCTATAAAATTATTACTTTGCTAAAAGGCATTTCCAACAACTTAAAATATTGTTTTGGTATAAAAATGGTTTATAGGTGAAACCTTTTGCAAATGGTTTTAATATTAAACACTTGACCATAAAACACTAACATTTGTGTCTAAAATGTATTTGTCAAACACTAGAAAGTAATGCTTTGATTTAAATCATTTATAACAAAACAAAAATGATTTAAAGTGGCCATTTTTCACTAACTTAATATCAAATGGTTTGCCACTTTTATAAATGACCAATAGGTGTTTTATAATGTTTATAGCCTATTAGAAACCACTTTTCCAAATAAAACAATCTTTGGCATGCTTGTATGCATTGCTTTGTTTTTATTATTCTATGTGATGAATTGCTTGAATGGTAGAATGAATATTTGCTTGCTTGATTGAATTGTAGTGGAATTTGAAGAGTGTGACTATTGCAAGATCAAGGAGTGAACTTATATTATCTACCAAAAAGGGAAGTGGTGCTTCATACTTTTGTCCCATTATTTTCACTATGCTTAGTGATATTTCTAAGTAGGACTTGCATGGAATTTTTGCTAAGTATAACTATGCCATGGGAAATCCTAGTAGATGAAACCTTAGTAGAATTTTTCTAAGCTAAGATTCCTACTACTATCATGCTTAGTCTAGCTAGTAGAAAACAAGGGTGAATTATATTCATGATATGGAATATTTCTAAGTCAAGGACTTGTGTTTTGTTTAATAAAACAACTAAGTGAATGAATCACCTAGGTGGAATGGAAAGAAAGGTGTGTTGAGTGGTTACACAAGTCTAGTATACTAGGGAAAACTTGGGCATCACCAAGTCCAGTATACTGGGGAAAACTTGGTATCTCACTTGTGGAATGCCACCCAGGAACAAAGAGATTTGAGATGTCAAATGTTGAGAAGCTTTAAGTGCAGCCACTTGGCATTATGGGCTCTGCCTGGATCATATAGGTTGCAATAACTTAGCCAAATGGACAGTTGGTGGTAGGGTATGATAGGTTGGAGCGCGTCCATTCTGGTCTAAGGGAAGGCTTCTAAAAGATCTTGTCTCGATGCATGTCGAGTCTTGTGGGGAAAGTACACCACCTCTGTAGAGTGTAAAATCAAAGTACTTAGCCGTGTCCCCGGCAATGGACAATTTGAGCATCAAGACATGGAAGCTATCAAGAATATCCTCATCCCAATTTCTAAATTAAAAACTTGTGGTTGAACAAGGGTTGAAGGTTCACCAATTTCTATTGGTGGTTCCTTGGGAGTTTTTGCCAAACAAAAACTTAGTGTTTTCAACTGATAGGTAAAATCTATTTTGAGCAATGCAATCCTAAGCTCCACTTAGCCAAATGCATATAGATGATAGACTCCACTATACTACCATAGTATCACTTGCCAATAAAATTCAAATGTATTGACCCTTGTGGCTGTAACTTATTATGTTGCAGGTTTGTTTGATGTTAGTGAAGTGTGTTGATTAGGATTACAAGTCTACAACCAACATGATTGTCTGTGGCACTTTGAAGATGAAGGACTCCATGCTATAGTTATTTCTGCTGCATTGTAATAAGATAGCCAAAAGAGCTATGTAAGATGTAATGAATTATTTTATTCCTGGTTATAAAGTTGTATTATGACCTTTGTTTCTTGATATTACATCTTAACTGTGGATGCTAGCTATTGATCTAGGGACTAGCATTGTAAACACAGGGATCTGTACCTTATTAAAGGTTGGTACCTCTACAGATGGTATCAGAGCACTGTGTTGCCTATGGGATTATAACCCTAGGATTGGAAAAAACCCCTTAGAAAAATAGGAGTTGTATTTGTTCCAAAACTTATTTACAAACAATCTTGTAAACTCTTTCCTCAACCTTTTTAGTTTTGATTCTACATCTCTTCCTTTTCAACTTGATGGAGAAAACCTCCACCATGAGCAAAGACATCAACTTGACCAATGACTTCAACATCACCAATGACTTCAACTTTAGTTTCACCAAGGACTTCAACTTGGACATCACTAAGGACTACAAGTGAGACAAGAATGTAACTCAAGACTTGAAGACTAAGGAAACACAACTTAGAAGGAACCATCATCACCTTTGAAGTTTTGTGACCAAGATACAAGAATTTCTCCAAGGATACAATGATCTTGTTCATGAAGAAGCAACCAAGAAGAATGGAATGATCTCAAGTGAACCATATAGTTGGACCACCATATTTGGTTTAGATCAAACCCACCAACTTACGTGGTGTAGCAAAAATATTTTGTTGCCTAAAAATGTGCTTGAAACTTGTTGTTTGAGTGGAATGTTTGTTTGTGATTGCTTGCTCATTGCTTGTGTGAATTGTGATGTGTGTGATTAGAATTTTTCCTTATAAATCCTTGCCTATTCTAATCCCAATCCAACCCAAACAGATGACTTCCCCAAGAAACTCCAACATCAAGAATGGTGACAACAACAACCAAGAGATGCACCTGAGAGAACTCATAGTAACCCAAACCCAGTTAAACCAACTGACAAGTCAATTTTGGGCCAACAACAATGAGTCAGACCCAACCATGCAAAGGTTTATGGAAACCCAAACCCAATTGTTGCAAAGGATGACAAATCAAATGATCAACATGGGAGACAGTCTTTCCCAAGGAGTTTGTGACAACAATGATGTCAAGGATAATATTATAGAAGGAACTCAAGCTTGCAATATTTGTGGAGACATGGATCACACTTCCAAAGAGCATGAAGATCAATGCCCTAATTGTGAAGAGAAGCATCCAACTAATCAATGCCCCACATCTCAAGTGACTTGTTTCCTATGTGAAGGAAATAATCATGTCCCTATCCAATGCCCCATCTATTCTATAGTTCAACAAAGGAAACAAGGTGGAGTGCATCAAAAGTTTGTAAATGCCCATGAGGAGACAACTTCTATCAAGAAGGATGAAGACAAAGGAAAATCTCAGCTTGCACCTCCATGCACTATGACTCACATTGATGGACAGAAGAAGAAACATATGTATTATCCAAGGAAACGATTAAGGAAACAAGGAGACTTTCCCACCTTTGAGGTGAGATATGAAGAGCATAAACTAGAAGAACTCCTAGCTTTGGAGAAACCCAAGAAGAGGAAGGACAAAAGCGAAGTGCAATGTTGCAATTGCAAAGAGATGGGACACTATGCCAATGAATGTCCCGAGAAGAAGAAGAAGTATAAGGAAATTATCCAAGTGTGGTGCAACAACTGCAAAGAGCTAGGCCATTATATATCAACTTGTCCACAGAAGATACGTGAAGAACTCAACCTTGTCACATGTTACAATTGTGGTAACCAAGGACACTATGCAAGCAATTGTCCAGAAAAGATGAAGTACAAGACAAACAAGCCTATGAAGGATCTCAGCCTTGTCACATGTTTCAAGTGTGGAAACAAAGGACACTATGCAGATGTTTGCCCAGAGAAGTTTCTTCAAGATCCCAAGCAAGCCAAGATGTAATCTAGTTGGAAACTTTTTAAGGGTGGTAGTACCCTAGTTGCTTTGAAGCCAACTTGTAACCTCTAGCCTCCCCAAATCTCGGGACGAGATTTCTTTTAAGGGTGGTAGCCTATCACATCCCAAAATTTCCAAATTTTGAAATGCGAAAAATAAATACACAAAATAAATAATTGTTGAAAATCTAGGGTGAAGAGAAACTTTTGTTTCTAAATGGAAACTTAAAAACCCATCTTGAACAAGCTTTGAGTGAAATTGAATCCAACTAAATTCAAATCAAGTGAGATGCATTCTTCATAAATGCATCTTAAAATTTAAACACTTGGAAAATAAACCAAAACTCCAAAACCCTAATGGAAGAAAAACATTTCCAAGTTATCTCAAAGACTGAGGATTTGATCCATATAAAAATTTATCAACAAACATTTATAAATTATCAAGATTGATAAATAAAAGTATTATGAAACCATAGAAATTGATTTCATTCATTTTGGATCCATAGATAAAAACTTATGAATTGATTAAGATAAAAGGAATTAATTTCCAAAGCTAAATAATGCTCCTATCTAAAATCCATACCAAATGGTGATCAAATTAATCCTAAAGAGATATAAAAGGATAAACAAATATTAAATAAGATTTTACAAATTGGAATCACCAAGTTTGGGATCTTTAAATAAAAAGATATGGATTTTATAAGATAAAGAAAGAAATAATAAATAAGGAATATTTTAAAAGCCAAAATTAAATCTTGGCCTAATCAATAAGCAAATGGAATAAATATAATCCGAATCCAAATAAAATAAAGGGATAAAGAATATTCAAATAAATAAAATGGCATTAACCAAATTATATTCCCTTTGAATAAAGACAAAATCCCTAATAGAAATGATTAATTAAATCATGGAAAAATAATAATTGGAATTTACCCAGGTGGAATAAAAGTTATTTAATTAACTTAAATGGAATCAAAGAAATCATTTAAATAAAATTTATGGAATTAAAACCATATTTGATTTCATGGGAATAAAGACATTTACCCAATGTAAATGATTAATAGATCATATGAAAATATTTCAAATAAATCAAAGTGAATTATTTAAACACCCTAATAAATAAATAAAACCTACTGAAAAGGTTTGGTGAAATTTTGATTTCAAATAAGGATTTAAAAAATTAATTAAATCTTAATTAATGAAGGAAAGTGCCCATTTTAAATAAAATATAAACCATAGATAAATAAAGGAATTATTCCTAAAAAGGGCTTTAAATACATGTTTAAAACATATTAAAAACTTACTGAAAAGTTTGGCAAGGATTTGAATTCAAATGTTTGATTGAATTTTTTGAACAAAATCAAAACAGAAAAAGAAAAATGAATCGGAAAAAAATTTGGAAAGGACCCAGCCCAGCTAACCTAGCCCGGTCTAGGCCTAGCAAGCCCATTTCTTTCCCCCTCTCGTGAAGCGTTTTCCACCAGAAACCACACCCGCATCGTACCTGACCGCTGGACCCCATCATCTCTCTCTCTCTCTCTCTCTCTCTCTCTCTCTCTCTCTCTCTCTCTCTCTCTCTCTCTCTCGCTGTCAAACAGACCCCACCTGTCAGTCATCGTCTTCACCCCTCCCACTGACCTCGCCGGCCGTTTCTGCCGTTTAAATCTCGATTCAATTCGCATCAATGCCGCGACGATTACTCCCTGTGACCATGCTCGTTAAAGCGCCTGCCTCTCCTCTCTCTTTCCCCTCGCTCACCCCACCCTCTCTGCCACCAGGCCGCTCCGATTTCGCCCAAGACCTCTCTCTGCTCCGACGAGCTTCGCAAGCGATTCCGGCCGCTCCTCGCCACCCCTTGCCTCCCAGTCCCCACGAGCTTGCTCGCCATCACCGTGCGCACCTGCCAGCACCCTCATCTCACCCACGCGCGTTCCCTAGGCTCGGCAACGACCAAGACCGAGAGCGCCGCCATCTGCCTCGACTCCAGCGAGTTTCCTAGGTAGCATCTGACCGCCCCTCTCCTCCTCTTTCACACACGCATACTCGCCACGACATTGCGCATCTGACCGTACTCTCCTCTTGTCTTCCCATGCCCCCAGCGTCGCCTCCGACAACGTCTGACCGCACCCGAGCCCGAAGGCAACTCCGGTGAGCGATTCAGGACGAACCCGAGTGCCGCTTCGGCGATGGAGACCACCTTGAGCATCAATACTTCGCGGCAACCTCGGTGAGCCTTTCCTCTGTCTCTCTTAGTTCCTGTATCGCCGGCTCCGCCACCGTCTGACCGCGCCGCCGCCAACCACCGCCGCCAGCGCCTCCCGTTTTAGGTTAGTCGATTTAGACCGTAGGATTTTAATCGGATGCATACAATAGAACCTAACCCGAATAGGTATGCGCTGATTTTAGTCATGCGATCCACATTAGATTTGACGCACCACAGCAGCCGATCCGCATGAATCGTTTTCGACCAATAATAACCAGACGTGTGGCACAATTCTGCTTTAAAAGACAGATTTGTTTCTATTAGATGTTAGAACTTGCAAAATTCATAACTTTTGATCCACACGTCCAAATTTGCAAATTTTATATCAATGGAATCATCAAAACAAGTACTTTCCAACTATGCACTTTGTTTAGTAAATTGCTTCTGTTAAATTGGTTGTTTTTACAGAAACTTGTATAGGCATATTTTGTGTATAAAATTTATTCTAGAAATTTTTTTAGGATAAAATCTTTGACAAATGGTTTGTTTTGAACCTACTGACCATATAAACCAACTTGTGGAATTAAAAGTGTATTTTGTGAAGCCAAAGAATAAATATTTGAATTAGAACATTTCTAGTCAAATAAAAGTATTGTTTATGTGTTAAAAATGCTCTTTGAGTAAAACCTTTGGAAAATGATTAGATTTAAACTCCCTAACCCTAAACACCAAGTTTTGAGATTTAAAAATATATTTGATGAACTCTATAAAATTATTACTTTGCTAAAAGGCATTTCCAACAACATAAAATATTGTTTTGGTATAAAAATGGTTTATAGGTGAAACCTTTTGCAAATGGTTTTAATATTAAACACTTGACCATAAAACACTAACATTTGTGTTTAAAATGTATTATTCAAACACTAGAAAGTATTGCTTTGATTTAAATCATTTATAACAAAACAAAAATGATTTAAAGTGGACATTTTTCACTAACTTAATATCAAATGGTTTGCCACTTTTATAAATGACCAATAGGTGTTTTATAATGTTTATAGCCTATTAGAAACCACTTTTCCAAATAAAACAATCTTTGGCATGCTTGCATGCATTGCTTTGTTTTTATTATTCTATGTGATAAATTGCTTGAATGGTAGATTGAATATTTGGTTGCTTGATTGAATTGTAGTGGAATTTAAAGAGTGTGACTATTGCAAGATCAAGGAGTGAACTTATATTATCTACCAAAAAGGAAAGTGGTGCTTCATACTTTTGTCCCATTATTTTCACTATGCATTAGTGATATTTCTAAGTAGGACTTGCATGGAATTTTTGCTAAGTATAAACTATGCCATGGGAAATCCTAGTAGATGAAACCTTAGTAGAATTTTTCTAAGCTAAGATTCCTACTACTATCATGCTTAGTCTAGCTAGTAGAAAACAAGGGTGAATTATATTCATGCTATGGAATATTTCTAAGTCAAGGACTTGTGTTTTGTTTAATAAAACAACTAAGTGAATGAATCACCTTGGTGGAATGGAAAGAAAGGTTTGTGTTGAGTGGTTACACAAGTACAGTATACTGGGGAAAACTTGGTATCTCACTTGTGGAATGCCACCCAGGAACAAAGAGATTTGAGATGTCAAATGTTGAGAAGCTTTAAGTGCAGCCACTTGGTATTATGGGCTCTGCCTGGATCATATAGGTTGCAATAACTTAGCCAAATGGAAAATTGGTGGTAGGGGATGATAGGTTGGAGCGCGTCCATTCTGGTCTAAGGGAAGGCTTCTGAAAGATCTTGTCTCGATGCATGTCGAGTCTTGTGGGGAAAGTGCACCACCTCTGCAGAGTGTAAAATCAAAGTACTTAGCCGTGTCCCCGGCAATGGACAATTTGAGCATCAAGACATGGAAGCTATCAAGAATCTCCTCATCCCAAATTCTAAATTAAAAACTTGTGGTTGAACGAGGGTTGAAGTTTCACCAATTTCTATTGGTGGTTCCTTGGGAGTTTTTGCCAAACAAAAACTTAGTGTTTTCAACTGATAGGTAAAATCTATTTTGAGCAATGCAAGCCTAAGCTCCACTTACCCAAATGCATATAGATGATAGATTCCACTATACTACCATAGTATCACTTGCCAATACAATTCAAATGTATTGACCCTTGTGGCTGTAACTTATTATATTGCAGGTTTGTTTGATGTTAGTGAAGTGTGTTGATTAGGATTACAAGTCTACAACCAACATGATTACCTCTGGCACTTTGAAGATGAAGGACTCCATGCTATAGTTATTTCTGCTGCATTGTAATAAGATAGCCAAAAGAGCTATGTAAGATGTAATGAATTATTTTATTCCTGGTTATAAAGTTGTATTATGACCTTTGTTTCTTGATATTACATCTTAACTGTGGATGCTAGCTATTGATCCAGGGACTAGCATTGTAAACACAGGGATCTCTACCTTATTAAAGGTTGGGACCTCTACAGTTGGGCTATGATGTTTCTCTGTACAATATTGTAGAGCTTGTTGTCCTCGTCAAAACAAGCCCAAGATCATCGAAATCGGAGTCCAGATGCAAAAGTTATTGCGTTTTCCGTGAAGTTAGTTTCATCCTGGTTGTGGATCCGGTTCAACCGGCTCCCAGACCGGGTGGTCCGGCGCCAGCACCGGAAAACCGAGATTCAACCGGGTTTCAACCGAGATTTCCAGCTTTGCTATACCGAGTCTATCCGAGATTGTGTACTGACCCTTATCCCGGTTGAGATCCGGTTTTCCGGTCCAGGAACCGAACCATCCGGTTCTGGAGCCGGTCCAACCGAACTTTCAACCGAATTCGCACAGTTTTCTCCTAATGTCCATATTTGCTTTCCACTATAAAAGGGGGTTCTTCCCCCAACGTTTTAGTGTGTTCTTGACCAGAAATTTACCTCCATTGTTGAACCTCTTGAGCTTGCGTCCTCACCCTTCCCTCCTATGATTCTTGCATCTTTTTTAGGGCTTTGGAAGAGGAGATCTAGATCTACAATCCCCACCAATCAATTCCTCCTCTAAGTGAGGGGAACCCATTGGATCTAGATCTTGGAGTCATTTCTTGGTTTCCACAACTATTCTTCCTCTCTAATTCCTCCCTAGCACTTGTTGCTTTGGTGGGATTTGAGAGTGGAGGATTTGAGCACCCTTGGTGTTCTTGCTTTGTATTCTTGCATAAGTGTTGAGATCTCCATTGCGATTTGTTCGAGTGAGAGACCGTGAGCTTGTTACTCTTGGAGGGTGACCTCCTAGTTGGCTTGGCGGTTGGTGCCGCGGTGTTCTCTTCGTGGTGAACACGGGAATACATCTTCGTCTCCGCGTGCCTCGGTTATCTCTATATCCGAGCTTACTTTCCTTGTGATAGCCATCGAGCTTGAAGCACTTATATCTTGCTTATCACTTGTGGTATATTTATCTTGTGCTATCTTGCTTATCTTAATTTGTTGTTGGTGCACTTAGTTGAGCCTAGTGTATTTAGGTTTTGTGCTTGTAAAATAAATGTTAGTTTAATTCCGCATTCTATCAAGCCAAAACCGTAATAGTTTTGAAATTGCCTATTCACCCCCCTCTAGGCGACATCTCTATCCTTTCACCATCACACTAGAGCTGAAGTCGTCGTCATTGAACCGTTGAATTGATCCGAAGCTTTTAACACCAAACCTAGAAGATGCATAGATTGGATGAGATCCACCACTCCATGGAAGCGGCGACCAGACGAATCCCCGCCCTCCTCAATGCCACCGGCGAGATCACCGCCAACGAGGTGGATGAGGAGACAGATATATCTTATTCTTAGCCCGCACATCACCGCCATAGCCACCATAACATCGATGATGGTAGGCTAAACTCTAACTTTGGGGACCCTTCTACAACAGCAAGCGTAGGTCCGAGGTCCCCACCCCCTCCAGCCACGGGAGCAACAAGCAAAGGAGGCGATGACCCGTCAAATCCCTTTCGTAAATGACAAGGGGTTGATGGCAGCGACGGCTAGGGTGGAACCCTTTTTTTTACAGAGCTAGGGTGGAACCCTAATCCACCACCTTTCTGTTTTGTGGGAGGAGAGATATGTTTAGTACTCCATGTGTTTGACTATGTAACCCATTTTAGCGAGCTATAAAACAACTTGTTGAGAAGTATAGTATGGAATAGAGGAGTAAAAAAAACTAACCACCAAATTATCTGTGATGCTCTTTGCCAGATGCTCCCTCCGTCCAAAAATAAGTGATTTTGACTTATGTAGATTCACATATATGTATATACCAAATTATGTATATATATACTTGAACATAGACAAATTTAAAGCCACTTATTTTCGGAGGAAAAGGAGTATGATAATTTCGTTGTCTAGATAGCAAAAAACGAACCGCTAGGGATACTACCATAGTTTTTCTTTCTTTTGCGAAATCACTACCACAGCTATTATATTCAATAGAATTGAATTTGGGCCACACCTCACGTGCAGCACGCTATGATTGTAAAGAAATTAAAGTTGCCTGGCGTGGAAAACTCCCGTAAGGCTGCCATACTCCCGGATCGTCGAGAACCTTCTTCTCCACGCCACAGGTTTCCGGCCACAGGAAAAACCGGAAACGGCCCCGGCCACAAAAACGAACCCCAACAGTACACGCTCGGGGTTGACCCCGGACCCGCCTCTGCCAACTGGCTTCACAAACCCCACACGGCCGCAGGCAGGCAGGCTCCACCCACTGGCTGCTGGCCGCCTGCCCAATCACCTCGCCTCCGCCCCGCGCCGTGCCGCGGCACCCTGCCGCATCCATCCACTGCCAAAACCCGCCACCAACCGGCGGCCACACCGCGACCCCATACTTCCCCAGCCAGCTTCCAGCCCCGGGCTCGCTCCTTCCGACCCGCGTCCGAATCACGACCGGCCACCCCGAAAGAACCCACGCCCAAATCGCCCGGCCCCCCTCCGTCACACATCAGCGTTCAGCGGGCGGACGCGTTTATAAATAGGAAAACACCGTATGATTAGTCCCCCAAAGTTAGCCAGAGAAGAGAGGAGGAGGGAGAAAGAAAGATCGCACGACGCGCCACCGGGAGGAGACCGCAACGAGACGCTGGGAGAGCGCGACGCGACGTGCCGCGACGTCCCCCTCGGCCTCGGCCTCGGCCACGGCGAGCGACAGCGAGCGGTTTGCCAGCGGCGAAAGCAAGGGAGGGGGAGGAGAGAGATAAAACGCAGCGCGCCGGAGGCGCAGTGACGGGCTCTCCTGTTCCTCTTCTTGTGGGGAGGCAAGAGGAGGAATAGGGGAGGGGGGCACGGACCGCGCGGATTGGTCGCTGCTCCTGTGGCTCGCGACAGCGCGCTGGTGAGCGGGTCTCCGGAGAGGGGGGGATGGCGAGGTTCATCCTCAGCCTGGTGGAGCTCGGGGTCAGCGTCACGGTGCACCTGCTCTTCGGCTTCTACGTCTTCAGCACCGCCGTCGCGGCGGACATCTCGCAGGCCGCCGCGGCGTCCGGGTTCCCCTTCCTGCGCCGCCCTGCCACGCCCGGCGCCGCGGGGCTCCTCGACGTCGCCGCCGCGGGGGAGGAGGACGAGCGGAGGGGCGACGCGCCACTCGTGCTCGACGGCTCGCCGCCGCCCATCGTCCTCGTCCACGGCATATTCGGCTTCGGCAAGGGGGTACGTCGTACGCACGTTCATGTTGGGGGGTGGGCGGGTGTTCGGTCAAATGCCGTGTCCACGCGTTCCAATTGGCGCCTGACGTTTTGTTTTGTCTGTGCGCGCAGAGGCTCGGGGGGCTGTCCTACTTCGCCGGCGCCGAGAAGAAGGACGACCGCGTGCTCGTGCCGGATTTGGGTTCGCTCACCAGCATCCATGATAGGTGGGTGGGTTGGAAGAGTGCCAAAGTTGTTTCATCATTTGGTGGTTGCGCATTTATTATTCCTGACTGGCTACCCTGATCTCTCTCGCTGATTACGATTTGGCGTCCCTCCTTACTTGTGAACAAGATTTCCTAGATATAAAATAGTAGTATATTGGTTGGAATTTTGATTGTTGGATTATCTGGTGGCTGCAGGGCGCGCGAGCTGTTCTACTACCTCAAAGGAGGACAGGTGGACTATGGCCCGGAGCACAGCCAGGTCTATGGCCACACAAGGTTCGGGAGGATCTATGATACAGGTGAAGATTCTCGAAGAACACAATAACGTCACTACGGCCTTGCATGACTTTTGTAGAGTTCTAAATTTGAGATCTCTAATCGTGCGCAGGGCATTATCCGGTGTGGGACGAGCAGAACCCGGTGCACTTTGTGGGGCACTCGGCCGGCGCGCAGGTTGTGAGGGTGCTGCATCAGATGCTCGCTGATAAGGTAAATCAAGAGAGTTTCAGATTTTACTCAGAAACGATAGCTCTTTGTCCATGGCGGGCGGATGCTCATGCTTATCCTGTGCGTTCTGAGGGGCGTTTGTTGTGATTAGGAATACAGTTTTGAAGCACCCAGATTAGCATCACTGCAATTGCATGAAGTTTGGGTTAATTCAGGCCTATGTGAAAGCGCTTTTCAAGGATTGGTCCAAATAATCTGTCTTTTAGTGTGGGCAGCATCCATTATCCATTGTTCCTTTACCTTTTCTTTTACTTATGCTGTTTGCGCTGCACTTTTGCAGCTAAAATGAGCATTTTGTTTGGTTGCATGTCCTGTCTTGGCTTTATGCATGTGGAATTCTGGGCTTGCTTGTTGCATTTTATGCTGGCAGCTTGATAGCATGCCGTTCTATTACGAACACTAGCCAAACAGCTTTAATATTGAGCAGTCAAACAGAATTAAGGCCAAACAGAATTAATGAGAAAAAATCATGCCGTCAAAAAATTACGAAATAATATAGTAAAATTTTGTACTCAGTAATCTGTAATAGAGCAGCTTTAATATTGAACAGTCAAACAGAATTAAGGCCATGTAGGACGAAGTAGCAACCATGAGGCTTGATTTGACTCATTAGTTGAATTAAATACATCATTGTTTGAGGGGAAAGGTCCAAAACTAACCTTTGCCCATCTAATTAGAAAGATTTCGTGATTATATTATTTAGATATCGATGTTATATATTGTGATTGTATTGTATCGATATGGGTGCTATAATTCTAAGTTTCTAACACATTGTTTAATAATATCAGGCTTTTCCTGGGCATGATACTTCGGAAGACTGGGTTTTGAGCCTGACTTCCTTGTCAGGTGCGCTTAATGGAACCACAAGGACTTACTTCGATGGCATGCTGTAAGTGTTACCTTGAAGTCAGAAAGTCAATATGATTCTATAATGTTACTTTTGTTGAAAGATGTTGCAACTCTCAATTGTTTGTCTCCATACCATTCTCATCATGTTTTGCTTCATGTTAATTTCAGGGCTGAGGATGGGAGATCCATGAGATCGATTTGTCTTCTTCAGCTATGCCGGATTGGTGTCATTGTCTATGACTGGCTAGACATTCCTTGGCTGAAGAATTACTACAATTTCGGTTTTGATCACTTTGAAATGTCATGGAGGAAAGTTGGGTTTTCTGGTTTAGTTGATCTGCTGCTGGGGAATACCGGGCCATTTTCCTCAGGAGATTGGATTCTCCCTGACCTGACAATCCAAGGATCGCTAAGACTTAACTCTACATTGAGGACCTTTCCCAATACATTCTACTTCAGTTATGCTACAAAGAAAACTCGGAAGCTATTTGGAATTACTGTGCCGTCAAGCGTCCTTGGAGTTCACCCAATGCTCTTTCTCAGAGTTCTCCAGATGTGTATGTGGCGGTACCCTCAAAGCGCGCCTCTACCTTACAAAGGATACAGGTGAAAATCCTCTGCTCCAAGCTAAATTCATTCATTATTATGCTGCCTATGCTTCCTTATTTGTCTTGCAAAAACACTATGATTCCCCTTTAGCATGTTCTTAATCTACTTGCTGATGATACTCAGGGATGAAGATTGGGAAGATAACGATGGGGCTTTGAACACAATATCCATGACACACCCTCGCATTCCAGTAGAGCATCCTAACCGTTTTGTACTAGATGATTCTGACTGCCATCCTTTGCAGCCTGGGATATGGTTAGTACCACACTTTTGAATCTTGTTTTACATTCCTTGAAGGAACTAGATAGATTTCCTTTCTCTTAATTCATAAAAAAAAATACACTTACGCATGAATTTGTTGTTCAACAATACTGAGAAAATTCCATATTGAATTCAAATGGACGGTGGGTGGCACTTATGAGATACCACAGAACATCTTGTGCTTCGGGCACAACTACATGTGTGCTTTCCTAATTGTTCCATCGATCTGTAGGTATTACAAGATCATTGAAGGCGATCACATCCTTTTCATCGTAAACCGGGAAAGAGCTGGAGTGCAGTTTGATTTGCTGTACGATGGCATTTTCCAGCGCTGCAGAAAGCATGCATTTAGGAAGAGCCCCCCAACCGTGCCAAACGAAACAAGCCAATAGAAGATTACACCCTCAGCATTCTAGGTAGTACTAGTGAGCAAGAGACAAGGTGGCCACAAGGGGCTTTTTTCGCTTCTCTTCATCTCCGGCCTCCATGCATGTAGATGTAGATGTAACTTCCACATTGTGAACTGTAAATTTCATTGTCCGTCCGATCAAATGGCATGCTTGATTTTGCCGGTTTCTTGGAAGCAGGAGCGTTGCAGCTTGCTCTTCGCTGCCCTTACAGCACAATGCACTTGAAGGAAGCTTGTACTTGAGCAGGATGTTGCAGATCAGCACCAGCATCTGTCCATGACCTTAATGGGGGCTTATTGAGATTGACTCGCATGTATCCCAATGTGGCTGTACATATTACGGACTGTCTCAATGGAATAACTCTGTGTTGGCACTTTGCAGTGATTTTGGTGAAAGAACTGTTCTATTGTTCTAGTGTTTTAGGTAGTTCATGACTGAATTTGGTACAGCTATTACCAGGGCTGGACAGCTGCTGCTTTTTGTTAGGGTTCTCTTGTAATCGTGTGTTACAGAAGTTATTAGACGCCTGGACTGTCGTTTTCGGCTGCTGTTGTTTGGTCTCCACTTCACAGTTCCAGATTTTGCCTAGTGCTGACACAGTGACAGCGTAAGAACTGGTCTGAGTATTTGATTTCACAGCAGTTTCAGTCATGCATTGATGTGGTTAATCCACAGGATATTAACCATGTGGGTGGGAGACTGGAGTTAGGAATACGTAGAACACCACTTTCCGAAACCCATCATTTATGCCTTTCCCGAAGCGGGTTTATGTCCATAGCCAAGGCACTGAAATTAGAAAAACAATCCATGTTCCGGGCGAAAGCTGCGATCATGAGTTGGTGCAGGTCTTCATCATTTCCAGTTTCCCACCGTCTTCCGTTCCATCTCTTTCTGGAAAACGGGATGTGCCTGCAAGCATCGTTTGTGTGCAGGACAAAGCATTGCGTCTCTGCAATCATCAACGCGAGGTGATGCTACAAACAGAATCAGTTGCGCAATGATGTAACTCGTTGAGGCTGCTTGATATTGTAAGATACTACTCCCTCCGATCCATAATAAGTATCGTTCATCTAGTACAAAGTTTGTACTTGCTTAGTACAACATAAGTGACACTTATTATGGATATGAGGGAGTAACTATTTTTCAGATGCATGCTCACGACCATTCTTCTGACTCAGGATTCGGGGAAATGTTCAGATTCAATTCAGATCAGTTTGTCCTCCAAGCTTTCCCACTTATCAAAAGCAAAAGGCTAAATGATACAATTATACACCAAAAAAGTTAAAAAAAAATGTGAAACTGGATCTTTTTATTCATTGAAACACCCCTTAACACCTTCTCATACACCTGGTGGTTGAGAACTTCAGGCATCTATGGTCAGAGCTTCTAACAAATAAAAACAGGTTTGTTTGATCACAGATACACAAGAAGCAATGCCTCAGTGCAGCGGTGTTCATATGGTACAGAGAAAAACAACAGCAAGAAAATTGATCTAACCTAACATCAGCTATGGTGGGCAGTCACTGAACAAGTACCTCTTTACTGGAGCTGCAAGAACCCCTACTCTATCTGGGTGGAAGACTGCAACACAAGCCGCAAAGCACAATACAGCAGCGACGACCACGGTCGTGAAAAGCCGTGTTCTCATGGCACCTCCTGGAAAAGAAGCAACTGGAACGGAATTAAGCCATCTAGCATTCATCTCAGGGCGGCAGCATTGCCTGTGTGACGCAGCTTTATTAGTCACAAGTGGCACACTTTCTTCCTCTTCACACTCAGCATTGGTTGAGTGCAAACCAAATTCACCGCTGGGACCAACATTCTGCAAGAGATTACAAAACATTCTAGTAGTTTAGTTCGCCAGATACAAAATGACTGAACACATGATCACAAATGCAATACCAATGCGCCTAAGCTGCATTGTGCTTCACGGCTTGTGTTGCAGTCCTTTACACCCCCTAGGATCCACTCAACTAAACAGTTCCTATTGGTGCTAGCTCATGTTGATACTTGATACAGAATTTGTAAAATTAGTTCGACATGAGCTCTTTAACAATGGTCAAGTTGCCGCTAATGTACTTTTGAAGTCCAGATTTAAGCTCTTCTAGACGATCATCTTGTTCAACAACCAAACCAACATAGACCGACATGAACAAATCTTAAAAAATAAAATAGCACACTTTGTACATAGATATTTGTTTAAGAACTGTGGTCTGTAGTACTGACCAAGTGACCATGACTTGCATGCTTGTAGCACGCAACGGCAATGAGCTGAGGCTTACATTTACAAGACTTACTACAAGACTTACGTATGCCCGCATGTAAAAGTTCAGATTGAGGTGGCATTCTCCCGTATAGGAGTTCTAATGAGGTGGTATTTCTCTTAACAACCTATACCAAGCAAGCTGTGAACCAGGCTTACTACAAGACTTGCGTATGCCAGTATAAGGCTGTAGAGTGTAGACTAGCCTGGTAAACAATTTTAGGCCCAGAGGCTGAAACCAGTACTACCAAGAAATGGTTGCGAGTTCTCTGAAACTTCCAGTCTTTACTACAACTCAGAGATGGCAATATGAAAAGATGTACCACATTGAAGCATGTCATGACTATTTTAATACTCACTAATATTAGCTTGCAGCACAAAAGAACTTACTTCTTTACAAAGTGACTCAGAGGTGCCCAATTTTGGCAGGCTCGAAGTACTGTCACCACACAACCTTGTTTCGAGCTGTGTTTCCTCGTTCTGCTTAGCTCTGTGATCAATAATGTTGCGAGCATGCCTTACGTACCCAAGGAATGTTGTGACGTGCTGTTCCAACCCTCCCATTTCCAGGTTAGAAAGAATTTCTGAGCTTATGATATTCTCCGATGACTTGATAACTATTTCCAGAACATTGATAAAATTGTTCTGTATCAAGAACTTCAAGACGCATATCCATCTCTTGATATTTGTTTTACTCAGTAAATTTTTAAATTCGTCTGGAGAAGGCTTCCTTATGAGCCACCCAATCTCTATCAGAAAACCCGACATTGCAGTTTGTTGAAGTTCCCAATGTTCGCAAGGGTCAGAAGTAGCACCAGCTAACTCTCCCGTTGCACTCTTGTACTTGTTGGAAGAACCACAAAGAGCATCTTGTATCTTCTCTAGTTCAAAGCATAACTGTTTACTACCGAAAAGGATAGGGACAAAATTTGACAGCCCAAACACGTTTTCCACCTGCAGAACAAAAAAAAAAGTGTAACTGAAAACATAGAACTGGGTCAACGAACATCATATACAACTACAGAAAGTGCGGGAGAATGCCACCTCAATCTGAACTTTTATCCAGTTAGATGAATGTTAGTAGTTGTAATAAAACAGTGCCCCATTAGAACTCCTTAAAAATTGCGAAGTATAAGAATGAAATTTGTCTTATTTTGATTTATATTAATTCAAGGTGTTATTTTTACTATGTGGTTTCTATACACCTATGTTGTTAACGGCCATAACAACAGTAACTCCCTATTCAGTTTCAGTATGCCAAACGCACATAATATTGCAAGTGCACCTCTTCTAATATGTCCAACATTATGATGTTATTTTTCACTTCTTAAAGTGCATGAACCAATGTTGTTGATTATGAAGTGAAGTTCCCATCCCTGTATGATGTAGAGCGGCTAATGTCTCTTGAATATTGATGCATTACTTAGAAACCAGTAAAACAACCACACCTTAAGCCTCCTAAGCAGGTTTTCTGTCAATTTGATACAATCCTTCAGACAGATCATGGCAAGAATACAGAAGTATGGCAAAAGTTTATTCACACTGATCACCGTGTATGTAGGACTGCCAGGGATCAAAGCCCAACATGTTTATCCTAGATGGATGTCACTAGAAAAATATGATGTAGATTAACATGTACTCCCTCCGTTCAGAAATATAAGACATTTTAGCTTTGTGAAACGAATGTACCTAGATGTCTTTTAGTATATAGGTTCACTCCGAATCTATACACAAAAGTTGTCTAGATACATTCGTTTCACAAAGCTAAAACGTCTTATATTTCTAGACGGAGGGAGTACCAGACTCTAAAGTATGGAGGAAGATAGGTTTTGTTAAAGATGTTCACTTACTTCCACAAACCCCGGTCCATGAGTATCTGGCTTTGTTCGAGTGATGTTTATCCGAAAACATTCGTGTTGAGGATCAAGTGTGGGATCACCACGTTTCACGCAAGCGAAGGTCTCACAAGACGTTAAACGGCAACAGTCATGCTTCAAGTACTCTCCATCAAATGACAGAAGTGATCTGCATGAGAACATAAATTAAATGGGGATCAACCACCCATGTAGCATTACAAACCCATAGCAAAAGTATAAAAGCTGCCATCTAGAGATAGCTTATGTACAAGAACCGCTTCATGTGCACTTTCTGAGCACTTGCCACATATCAACTACTATGGTGCACAAATTTAAGGTAAGAATCATGTAAACAAAATCCATCAGTGAGCCATTAAGGTACATAACATCTAATCCTAGAAGGAATTGCCCGTCCACCAGTGTTTTCCACGTGATCAACAATGTACAGAAGAGCAGCTCAATAATTACTGAAGAAAGCCAGGCTAGCACTGCACATTTGGAGTTGTTCTAAAGAATGATAAATTGACCTTCTAAAGCCAGGCTAGCACTGCATATTTGGAATAACATCAGCTGCATCACGTAATCCAATTGGTTTCTGTAAAAGTTGGGTTGTTTTCTTCTTGAGAAAAAAGGCACTTCGAGTACCACATATTTTCCACCAAGTGGTGCTATTCATGAAAGGACGGATCAATGACATTTTGTTACTTGACTGCTAATGCTATTTCATGCAGAAATCACATATGCCTGAAATATGACCAAATGAAAAGAAATGCATACTGGAGTGACTTGGATATTTCTGAAATGCTCGGAATAGGCTAAAATCCAGGAGTGGTTCATTCAACAACTTGACCAACTAAACAATAAAACTGAAAAGTATAAAACACAAGGTTATATGGTTCGCAAAGAAAAACACAAGATTCCAGGGAAACCGAGCATAGCTCCGGAATGGTTTCAATAATTGTCATAATAAAGTTCCACAACTGTATACTTCCAGACTCTTAGAAATATATTTCGGTAGAAACTAAGGTCAAATTTCATCCAGTAGACACTGGAGAGTCCACGTCAGAAATTTGTGATAAGATATGCTATCTGTTAGAAAATAACAGACATAACAACAAGAAATATTGTACCACATGATAGTAAACAGCCACCAGAAATCCCCACAATGTGCAAGGACATGTCATACCTGAATTTAGGCTGATCAAGAGAACTTCCACAAACAAGGAGTTCAATTGGTTTTCCTGCTTCAAACCATGCTGGATGAACATAATGGATCCTGGGGGCTTGTACCTCTAATCTGGTACTCATCAATGTGGCTCCATCTAAAGTACAGACTTGTATCGTCAGTTAACAATCAGGTACTTCCGTAATGAAAAGTTAAAAACAAAACATGACATGATCTGTAGTTCTATCTGGTTAAATGGCAAAAGTTCCCACGCTAATTGAGAAATACTCAAATGCGTGAACAGTTCATGATTATTTGTACAGATTAAAACTATGCATGTCAGTGGAATGGAACCAGGATACTTGCATCGGACAACTGAAAAAACACAAGGGGTTATCTAGTCATGAGAGAATTCATCTGGGCAGGTATATAATTCAAAGACGCTGCAACTTGTAGCACATACAGATAGTGTTAACTTCTGTGCGTATATTTGGAACGTTAACCAGTACTTATAGCTGTGATTGTGAGTATGTGATTAATTCAAATCTACCGTGATACTGCTCACTACTGTCCTGAACATATGCCATTCTGACATCCAAATTTTGTTTCTGAATAGATGTCATTGTAACATTTTGAGATAACTTTGCACCAATTTTGCTTTCATACACATAGCTTTGGCTATTTCCAATCATTTTTTTAGCATGGACTAGAGTAGCATAATTTCCAAACATGATAAGTAGTCCAGCAAAGAAGGCTAATGCTATCTTTTCTGCATGAGTCATGGTTAAAGAGTAAATTCCTAAAACTGTATGCAATCAGCAAATGAGAGAGTATTAAGAATTATACAGAATTATAAATTCCTAAAACTGATGCGTTGCGTATGGACGATACAGTTCAAGAAGTATACAGAATGAATATGGTTAGTGTCCTTATGTTATGGAATTGCAAATTACTTGGTACACACCTTTCAATACTTGAAATATTGTGTTATTGACATGAACAAAGAAGGCCCCTTTACCCAAAAGAATACTGCTTGGAGCATTTACCAAGTTTCTGACAAGATTTGCTGCATCTTCTGATAACTGTAAATAAAAATGCAGATACGAACAGGGGACAAATCAATGATACGTTGGTAAAAGTTAAATTTGTTCTGATGTAATAATGTTTTTTCACAGCAAATTAAGCCATTTCATTTTGAAGTAGTCACGCTCAGAAGTGGCAAATGTTGACTTTGCACAAGCCATAGAGACATCAATTTTTTACCAGAGGTAGTACTACAATTAGCAGTTTGCATAACTGTAAGTCTGATACGAACTACAAAATGACCTTGTAAACCAAATCTTGATAGGTATCTTTATTTGGACGCGTCTAAAAGATATGTTCATTTGGATCAAGTAATTGATGATTTTGATTTAACAGATTCATACCTTGTCCCACATATGCTGTGGCATTGCAATAAATACTGTTAATATTGTACAACCTGGACGAATGTAGCCCTCCAGCTCAACAGGCATGCTAGACAACCACTCAAATATCTGCATATTGCAAGTGTAGCATTGACTTAGAACAATTTGTTCGACCTGAAAATACCATCCATACAGGCTATACCCAGTTACATACTTGGTTACGTAGACGCCGAGGAAATTCTGCAGGATTCCAGTCATACAACTTGAACGAAATGCGTCCTGTGGGGCACTAGAATGGTGATACAGCATTACTATGACCATTAGGGAGGGAGGGAGGTGTGAGGGGAGGGGAAGGTTCCACAAACTAAAAGAAAATGATATTGCTGAACAATCACGGAGAAATAAATAAACAAAATTGTATGGGAAAAAACTTACTGAGGATGAATAAGTACTCTTGGTGTCATGCATCGGAGAACTGGTAAGTTTGGCATTTTCCTGTTTTGTACCAATGCAGGCTTCAACAGAAGCTGCAAAAGTCACTATGCTTTTACTTTGGTCATTTTGCAAGCTGGTTTGTGTACAGGTTGGAGAACTAAGCATATCTTCAGATCCCACTGGTGTTTCTCTGTCTAGAACTTTGTTGCTGTGAACAGTCTCGAGCATGTTGCAGGTAGCACCATCTATATCCTCTGTATAAAAAAAGATATTAACAAAAAATCCAGATTAGACAGCAGAAACTCTTGGAGTGCATGAGAAGGACCATTTAGAAACAAGCTGAACAGGAACAGAATCATTTAATAAATATCCCGGCAACAAGCATAGATAAAGATATTGCTGCTACTGGGGCACAATTGTATCAAATCTGAATTCCCCGACGATGTTAGATGCTCTAAACAGATGGCTAGAGGTAGCTTGTTAGATCTCACTTTGGAGTTTTCTTTTTTCTTTGGGTCATGTGGATCCATTGCTATAAATAAAACCCTTTACGGTTAATATATTTTCGGTGGGGCTCTTCCCTACTATTTCCACAAAATAGGAGGTTTGCACAATCGAGTAGGCATAAAATGAAAGAAAATAAATCAAGGCCAGTGTTTTGATCAAGTGAGGCTCTATAGATTTATTAGGGGTTATGCTTAATGGTAAGGCTCAATGGTAGTAATCTGTGTTCAGAACATAAGCTTTGCAGACCAAGAAATGCATGACCAAGAATTTGAACAATATTGACATGTCTATAGGTGAGGGAGAAGAGTTAGGATAGGTAGAAAAAAAGTAAGCATTGCTTAATGGTAATAGCATGTGCCATTCCCATTATAGATGGGTCTTCCCTTAAACAATCTACTCTAATCTCAAAGATTTACCTAACTAATAAAAATAATCCCAAGTTTTCTAACAATAGGATGCATATCTACATTTAGTTCAAGCTGATTAGGGCCAGCTGCCTAACACTTCCTTTATGCTGAGGGCTGCCCCCTCGGCTGCGCATAACACTTTGTCCCTCCTGGATAACAGCACATTCTCGAGCTGCAAAGTGATGGTCAGGTCTGAAGTTGTACATATACAATTCCACCGGTTTGCCGAGTTTGCTAAGATTGCTGCGAGGGTCTTGGTTTGTTACAGACTTGATGCCATGTAAGACTAACAACATTTCAATGCGAGCTGCTTAAACCAGTATTTGTTCAGCCCTAGCTGAAATCCCTCGTAATCCACATCCATGGGATATCGCAATTCCAACTCCATGAGTAAAGCGATGTTCCAAAGATTGTTGCTTCCAGGTGTCAGTGCGGTAACATTGGCAAGCTCTTGCATTATTTCAGGCCTGCTGCTGAGGGCCTGGCCGAGACCCACTGCAGTGAGCTCAGCTGGAACGACAAATCAAGGACAGTTGGATTGAGGCCCAAGTACATCTGCAGGTTAGAGTTGGGAGGAACTTGTGTTGTGTGGAAAATGACAAGACGCACAGCACTCCGTGGTGTGTTGCCCTGGTATCTGGAACCAGAGGAGCTACCGCCTTTGGATGAACAGACATGCTGCGGCTGGTTGGGACATTCTAATCCTACAGGATTTGTTTGCACCAAGTGTGTCTGATTGTACCACAGAAAAAAACAAAGGATTCTCTCCGAGAGGTTTGAGTGGCTGGAAAAATTACTATGAAATGTAGTACAGCGGAATCCTTAGGAAGAGATCCTATGGGATTCAATCCTAAAGATCAAATAACCCACATAGGGGAAATTTCTAAGGATTCAAATCCTCCAAAGTTCCTATGGAAATATTTTGAGTAAGATGTTCTTGTTGCAAAAGTTGGCAATAATTGGAATATTTCCTCAGCTCTACCTTTTGTAGCATGTTCTCGTCTTCTGCTGGAAGATTTTAAGTGACATTAAGAATATGATAGTTACATCCATAGAGGTAACTGCTTTACTCAAATCATCAGATGTCAACTGAAACATTCAAGGAATGCAAACTATCAATAACATGTGTATCCAAAATAAATACTGAGCAACATTGGAATTAGGAATAAGCCCATGTCCACCAGATATTACATGATTCTGGACAATAGTCACATCTATGGCAAGAGCACTAAACCCTGAGCCTTCTACATCACACACGAAGTCTTCTACCAGAGCAACTACAACAAGATTTTAAGCGAAGCTGCCTAAATAGAAAAGAGGAATTTTGCCCGCCAAAGCTGAAAAAGTTATGTGTATCTTACCTTCTCTTAGTTCACGGCCACCACTACCATCCGTTGACAAATCCAATTGTTCATCTGTCTCTTTCTCCAATGTATCTTTTGAATCAGGTTTTCTTCTTCTTCTTTTGTTGTGCCGCTCTAGCTTTCTTCTACAACTCCTTTTGTCTTCATCAAAATCTAATAATACATGGAACCTACAAAATAAATATGTTGAGAGAGAGATTACAGCAAACCAGAGTAAACTATTACCACAAGCCAATAAGAACAGCATATATGACCAGCACAATTGACAAACTGTTAGACTGGACATAAGAATAGTCACCAATAGAGTGTCCAGGAAAGTAGTCATTGTAAATTTCAAAGGCAAGGAATTCTGAGCGGCTGCTTAAAAACAATGCTCTGAAAAGGTGCTCAAAGGGGATACTCGAACATGAATAGGGGCATAGGTATTTGCAGTATTTATGATAAATGGCTAACATTGTCACGGATGTACTCCGCCTCTGGCCTCGCTAATCATGTGTTTGTATACTATCTAATTGGAAAAGAATATACCATACAAACTATACTTGAAAATGGAATGTATCGATAACTTTAAGTGAGTTCCCGCCAATCTAGATAGATTTCTCCAGTATGCCTAGATCCCATATCCAAATGAAAAATCCAAAACATTTAGGCAATGTTGCTTTAAACTGAACCTCGTCATTTCAATGTAGGGCTCGTACATCAAATATAGCATGTCCTGACCTAGTATGCCCTACTAGAAGAAACAAAATCATCTAGCACAGTCGGCTGGTTGTTTTCACATAATTAATTCTAAACCTACAAAGGTTTTGATGCGAATTGCCTTATCGAGATGAAATTAAGTCAAACAAATACAATAACTGTATAAACCTTGAAGAATAAATGCAGAGTTTGTACCCATTCTTAACAAATATCAACTGTCTGAATGATGGAAACTGGAAATTCCAACATCCACGGTCGTACCGAAGAACTACAATACAACGCAGCAGTGAAGATTGTAGAAACGCTTCGAGAATCTACTCGTCCACCCTACTGATCACAGTGGGTCTTCTACAAGCTTATACAACAACAGAAAGGGGGAATTGTGGCTTACTTGCCGCACTGCTGGCAGTACCGCTTCTGGACGCTATCGAGCATGACCGCAGAAGCATGCGCGCAACGGAGACAGACTCGGTGTCGCTTGTGATAGCCTTTGAGCTCCCGTATGTCTGCCTCGCAGCCTGGTACTTGGCACTTCATTTCTGCTGCTCCCCCACGGCCAGCCACTCCACTACTGCCACCAATTCTAGCTGCCGCCCGGCTGCCCCGGATGGCAGCCTTCGACTTCTTCCTCGGGCCGGCCAGCATCTCAGCGGCAACCTCCTCGACCTCCGCGGCGGCGGCCATCTCGTCCAACTCAGGGCACGCGCACGGCACGATCCCCGCGAGGTAATTCGGGCACACCAGCCGCGGGTCCCGCTTCCTCACGCCGCGTCTGCTTCCCCCGGCCTCGACAGGCGGCGGCGGCGGCGGCTGTGGGACCGGCTCCGCATCCACTGGCTGCGGCGGGGACGGGGCAGGGAGCAGCGCCCCCTCGGTGGGATCGGCCTCGATCCCGAGGGGGTTATCCCATGGGAGGACTAGGGGGTCGTCGTTCTGGATGGCGAAGTTGAGGAGGTTGTCCCAGTCCCACAGAAGCTCGCCCACACCCGCCGCCACGCCGCCTCCGCCGGAATCGGAGGCGTCCATTTCCGGAAAGAAGAACCCCGCCCAAAAGCCCTAGCCCCAAAATCCGGCCAGAGCGCGCGTGCTTGACTCGATCGGCTCCCGTGATGCGGGATTTCGCCCACGATTATGCGGAGGCGAATGGGAGGAGGGGGAGACGTCGACCGGCGAGGCGACGAAGGCGAATGAATTGGTCGTCCCGTCGCGGCCGGGTGGAGGTAGAGCTCGGTAGGTGTGTGAGCGGCGCAGGGAGGCCGGGCCTAGTTGCCAGATGGTGGTGGCCAAAACTCGCGCGCTCTTACTGACATGTGGGCCCTCATGTCCGCTGCTTGCGGTTGGTGACGGAGAGCAGGTGCCGGCTAGGCGCAGTGCGGAGTTTGGCGAGTGGCGAATCTTCACGCCACAGCGACGCCGGCCTTGGTCCCGCTAGCCAGTGGGAGACTGGTCCGGCAAAATCTGACCCCGTCCTGTTGCTGCCGTCGCGCGATGGGGTTTGACAGCGACCGCCGGGACAGGAGGCCAGCACGCGCGGGCGCGTACCAACCGTCGGATAGGTATCCAGCGGGTGGGATCGGATTTGGACGCGGACGGACGGGAGGTGATATTGCCGATATGGTCTCATCGTGTCGACACCGGGGAAAAATATTAGTGACACCCCTCATATGATACCACTTCTCAAAATTCGAATTTACAGGTGTTAGAAAATTTCGAAACGAATTTCTGGATGTTCACAAGATGTGTGTGTACGTTCTCTAAAATTTTCATAATGAAATTCGAAATACACAAAGAAACAAAAAAGGCTAATTGTTACGTGAATAGTATCATTTTGTGTTTTTATCTTGTTTACACTATCCATGTTGGATTTGTTATTTTTGGTTCTCTGTGTCTATTTTAAATTTAGTTCTGCAAATTCTACAAAGCGTAAACACACATCTTGTAAACATAAAAAACTATTTGGATTTGTTTAACACTTGTAAATTTGAATTGTAAAGAGTGGCATCTGTGGTATCACTAGATATCCCCCCACCCCCCACCCCCACTCGACATCGTCTGATCTATGTGTGAGTTGACATTGGGTGTCCTAGTGTATTACTATTGTGTGCATTCATGGATAATGTTATAAATTATGATGATTTGCGGTACTCGAATAGAGATGGATGCCACTTGGCACTTATTGTGTCACACAGCCAAAGCACATGTCTTCTGTTTTATATATTTTGATTACATGGCGTGAGTTTGTTTAAAATTTTAAATAAGGGCTATGCTTCAATACACCCCATGTGAAAACTCATAAGCATTGACTAAAGAAAATTAGATGGGTAATTAGGCCTGTACCAGCACACCTTATAGGCCCTCCAATTGTGGTGCCTATCCGCAACCTTTGGCGCATAAGACCCAGTGAACCTCGCTTACATCTCTCCCTCATTAACATGCGGCGACAAAGAAAAGTCCTCCAGATTTTAGTTGGTCGATCGCTGGTTCCCTCTCCCTCCGCTTGCCGCTCCGGTGGCAAGAGGGAGGGGAACCTCATTTCTCCATCTAATAGTTAGGGTTAGGGCTTGTCTATTGTGGTGCACCGTTGAGGTGGTGGGAGCGGCGCACGGGCAAATAAATCTGTCTCGACTCTACTTCCACACCGGCGGTGTCCTTCATGGCGAAGCCTCGGAGTTGATGGCAACGTGTGCTAGTCGGTCCTTCGGTTCGATGACTTGGTCTTTTCCCCGTGATTTAGATTTGGCGATATCAGTTTCTCGTTGTGTTGTTGGTGCTCGTCATTATCCGGGACGATGCCGGTGGCCGGGGTGAGGTGGTTTCTCTAACGCAAGATGTTGGTCTAGAGGTGGTGGATCTATCGTTTCTCTCCGACTTCATCGACGGAAAGCAACAAATATTGGTCCAAGACGGCACGGGGACGTCCCCCGTTCGTGCCACAGCGACATGTGCCGCTACGCGGGCAGCTTGTCCATCGACTCATAAAGCCTCGTTGGCGATAGTGCTTTTTTGGATCTGGCAATAGTGGAGGCTCGGTATCTCTTCCGACGTTTATCTCGGTGGCACTGAATTTTAGCAGCGGGCGCTAGATTCGGTGGTTGCAGGAAAACTTAGGGGTCGCTTTGTATTTCTTGATCTTTTATATTTTTATCTACAACGTTTTTAGGATAATCATTTTATCCTGGTCTGTCTTTTAGTGTCCACATGTGTTGCTTCATGTAACTTTATTTTCAATTAATGAAGTATATGGTTGCTCTAAAAAAAATAGTGAACCTCCACTCATCCTCATCACCGTCCTTCCTCCTCATAGTATCAATATGGCAGGAACTAAAGTTCTTCACATCAACCGACATATTATCCAAACAAAAATAAATCTATGCCACCACTCAATTCCCCAATATCTTAGATTTTTATATGCAATGTTTTCAGGATAATTATTTTATCGGTCTATCTTTTAGTGTCCACATGTGTTGCTTCATGTAACTTGATTTTTGAATTAATGAAATATATGATAGCTCTAAAAAAAGTGAACCTCCATTCATCCTCATCACCTTCTTTCCTCCTCGTCATAATATCAACTAGACTATGAAATTGCGCGTTGCCGCGCCCGCCTATATTTACAAAATTGATACAATGACAAACAACTTATAGGCATTTTCATATTTTTTGAAAAAGAAACTAAAAGGTAATTATTTTTATGTGTAATGCGTGACAACCGTCTTGCTATTCAGGGAATTACTCTCTTTTTTAGAGGAAATTCAGGGAATTACTCTAATCCTAAATACATAGTCATAAGAGCGACTATTTATATTTCTGGTTGTTCGATGAGGAGTCACAAACAATACTGATAAACATAGGTCAAGCAACCATGCACAGGTCAAGCCAACAACATCTATAACTTGATGAAGTCATCAGATTCAAATTTATTCAGATAAACAACTACATCTTTCCAGGCAGTTCGGCCTGCAATTCATGTTTTGCATTCTAGGTAGTAGCCAGAAGGTCAACAAAAACAGTAACATCCGCATAGACACACCCACCACAGTACACACAAAAATGCCTTAATCACACTAAAAGGCGGGCATATGAAATGGGAACATACTTCTCTACAGGACCATGCCATTCATGTCTAGGATGAAAGCAGCACAATTACACTATAATAGTGCATAAAATCATTCAGAATTAACTTAGTTAAGCAGAAGGTACATCATGTTAATAAATATACTCCTGAATAAGTTTCAAACTATTTTCTCACTAGTATAATGTAATTTCCTATATTCTTAAAAAAACAAGTATAGAAATAGGAGCAACTTTTGTGTAATTGAAGGGAATGCAGCCGCAGACATGGGAATGGCATGGACCTCACACAAATATTTGTACAAATACATTAATACCGCAAAATCCAAAATATCCTAAATAAAGTAGACCTGAAAGGACTCAAAAAGATCAAACAATTAGTTATTTGTAAGATGTACATATGTGTTGAGCATATGACAACATTTTGACAGTAGTAGAGGGCGGGAAATAATGACTGCTAGAGCTTTGAAAATAACTGATGGACATATGTCATGCTATAAGATATGTCCATTAAATACATTACAAAATCTAACCATTAAAATCCAAGTACATAACGGCGGTTTATCAAACTACTCAAATGCCTTTTTCTTTTACTGTTCATTTTATTCAACTATGCTTTCAACATAGAACAAAATTAGCAATAGGAAATAATAGCTAGACATAGGAGCCATGTCTATAATGAATCGTGAAAGGGCATTTATTGTCATAATCACTTTTGGTGTTCGTTAACAACAAGTAGATCATTTTACAGGTTGTTATTGTCCACAGGTTGGTATTATCATAAGATAAACATCACACACCTCCTGGGAAAAGACCACATACATTTGCCACAGTTCTGGAAACTCCAGACCGGAGTCTCCGGTCTGCCAAGACCGGAGTCTCCGGTGTGGTCCGGAGTTTCCGGTTCTGGCTCCGGTGGTGCCTCCCAGGACATGGCTGGGACATTCTGACTAGGGGTCCGGAGGCTGCACCGGAGCTTACTCCGGAGTCTCCGGACTTTGGTCAGTCCGGAGTCTCCGGTGTTGCTGCTTAAGGACTGGTCTGGGACAGTCTAAAGGGCAGTCCGGAGGCTAGTCCGGAGATTGGCCAGAGTCTCCGGTGTAGACCGGAGTCTCCGGTGTTGAAGGCCGGAGTCTCCGGTGTTGCTGGTGAAGAACTGGTTGGGGACAGTCTGAAGGGCAGTCCGGAGGCTGGTCCGGAGATTGGCCGGAGTCTCCGGTGTAGACCGGAGTCTCCGGTCTCCAGATCGGAGTCTCCGATCTGACTTTTCTACAACGGTCAGAAAACGGTTCGTGGAGGGGGCTGTCTATAAATAGGGACCCTTATCTTCTTCCTCCAGTTGCTCGAGCTGCTCAAGAACACCAACACCATTAGAGCCACCAAATCCACAAGATCTCTTCATCCAACCATCCAAAGTCATTGATCTTTGGAGAATCGAAGGAGGAGGCCTTGATTCACATCTTCACCAAGAGAGATCTTCATTTCCCCCTCATTCACTTGAGGGCACCCAAGCTCTAGTGTTTCTTTGGAAACCCTAACTTTGATTTGGTTCTTACAAGCTTGTCTTTGATTTGTCTTGACAGCTTGCTTGTATTTGGGAGCCTCCAATTCAGTTGTGGATGTGTGCCCCGAACTTGTTGTAAAGGTGTCGGCTTCCACCTCGAAGGTTGCCAATATAGTGGAAGGTGAATCGAGCCCGTTGGGGTGAGGTTCATCGGAGAACAAGGGAGGCCTCTCGTGGCGTTGGTGGTTTGAAACCACCCCCTCTCCAAACGTAGACGTACTTCCCCTCAAAAGGAAGGAACTACGGGAAACAAATCCTTGTGTCTCCGCGTCCACTTCCTTGGTTACTTCTATCCTTTATCGCACTTTACTTACTTGTTCTTGCTTAGTGTTGTATTAGTTTGTGCTTGTTTGTCATATAGGTAAATTCACCTTAGTTGCATATTCTAGAGAATTTACCTTTCTTGTCAAACCCTAAATTGAAAAAGAGTAAAATTTGAAGTAGCACCTATTCACCCCCCCCCTCTAGGTGCCCATACGATCCTTTCAATTGGTATCAGAGCCTCGGCTCTTTATTTGGGATTTACCGCCTAAGAGAATATGGGTAGCCAAGAAGGGGATGGTGGTAGTGAGTCGACCCCGGTGACCATGGAAGATCTCAGAAACTTGGAAACAAGATTGAGCTCTTCCTTGGTCAACGAAGTCAAGAAGATGCTTGAGCAACTTCTTAAAGACAAAGGTGGCTCATCACCCCCATCTCCTCAAGAGGATCTACCATCCGTTGTACCTAAAGGGAATACTTCGGTATCCCCCGAGGGTATGGTGGTAGGGGGCAAACTAGACAACGCTAATTCCTCCACACACAATAATGGTGGGAAGGGTGAGCACCGTGACTCACGGTACTCTCCCAACCCACCAATCCCTCACCCTCATGTATACAATAGAGGTGACCCACCTAAGCTTGAAGAATCTGCTACCTTTGCTCAATGGCAATCACTAATGAGAACTCATATGCGCAGCTCTTGCATTGAACTATGGAACATCATCGAGCATGGACTCTTTATTGGGGATCCAAACAACTTGACAAGAAGAGAGATTGTTAATAGTCAACTCAATGCCACAGCTCTGTATATGATTCAACAAGGCTTGGGGACAAAGGATTATCCACACATTGAGCACTTTAGCATTGCCAAGGAAGCTTGGGATGCTCTCACTGTGTTGTTTATTGGAAATGAGAGTATGAGGAGGAACCGATACGATGCTCTAAGCAATGAAGCCGAAGGCTTCTACATGAAAGAAGGTGAAGATCACGAAGATATGTACCGAAAGCTCAAGACCACCGCCACTACGTTTAGGAATGTGGGTGCCTCACATGTGGATGATGCATGGATAAAAAGGAAATATGTGAGTGCACTCATGCCTTTTGAACCCACCGACTTGAAGAGCCTACAAGGAAGACACAACTACCATCTCATGACCTCAAATGAAGTTATGCAAGAGATGTCCGCTTTCAAGGTTGCCGCCAAGAATGCCAAAGATGCCCGTGCTCGTGCCCTTGGTATGAGCAATGTTGTCAATGTTGCTTTGAAGGCCAAAGTTGTGGACCATGAGGATGAAGATGATAGTGATGAAGGGCTTTTCATGGACCATCCCGATGAAGTCAAGATTGCTCATGGTCAATATATGGCTTTCTATGCAAAGAACTTTTGGAAGAACCCCGCCAAGGCCAAGATGGAAATGGAACGGAGAAGCAATCCAAATGGGAAAAGGGAGAATACCACAAGATTGAGAACTTGCTTCAATTGTGGTGACCGCTACCACTTTGTAGCTAGTTGCCCCTATGAGAAGAGAGAAGATCATAGTGGAAAGCTTGTGTTGAAGAAGACTCTCAAGGGACCGTACAAGAAACCTTTCATCAAAAAGAATCCCATCAACAAGAAGTCGGGAGAAATTGTCTTGATCACTCATGAAGAGTACTCCGACAATGAAGATGATGAAGACGACGAAGAGGAAACTCCTCATGGTGTGGCTGCTCTTGCCACCATCTCTACTCCGACATTATCACTCTTCGATTCTCCGAATGAGAACTCTTCCACCAAGAACGCCACTTGCCTTATGGCAAGAGGAACGGAGGTATCTTCATCATCCCGCTCTACTCACTTAGATAATGATGAAATTGATGATGAGATGTCTCTTGATGTTAAAAAGGAATTAATTGCCTTTGATGAGTTTATGACTAACCTAGATGGTGATGTTAAGCTACATTTTGGAAATATCTTAGATCAACTATCACACACTCAAGAGCTTCTAGATGTAAGATGTAAACTTGGGCATGAACATATGATTGAACTAGAGGCCCTAAACAATGCTCTAGAAGAAGAACAAGAAACTAGGTTGTCACTTGAATTAAAACTTGAAGGGCTTGATGAGGCCAATGACATTATTGTTAACAAACTCATCAAAGAGTGTGATCATGCTATTGCTAAATATAAAAGAGCTAAAAAGGACAAGATTGAGTTTGGTGTGGTTCATGAAAAACTTGCCGAGGACTTTAGCTTGCTTAACAAGGCCCACAAGGCCTTGGAGAGTGAACTCTTGTCACTCACAAAGTCTCATGAAACGCTTCAAACTCAATTGGCCAATATCCCTTCACCTAGTAACTTCATTCCATCTAGTAGCACAACTATTCTTGAAGAGAATGCTAGGTTGAAGGGGGAGCTTGCTAAGGCCACATTTCCACAAGGCAACAAGTCTATTGATGATCTTTTGAGCAAGCAAAGGCGTAGTGGTGATAAAGGGGGCATTGGTTTTGTCTCCAAAACAAAGAAGAAGAACAATAAGAAGAAGAAGGACAAGCCCGCACAAGAGACCAACAAGACCATTGTGGAGAGTAAGACCACAAAGGGTAAAACTATGTCTCATGATGATTTTGCAGGAAGTGCTAACCCTCACTATGTCCTAATGCGTGATTATTATGGTGATGTGTATGCACAATATGTTGGCCCTTATGATGGTTATATTGCTTGGTATATTTGGGTTCCCAAGACCCTTGTTGCTAACAAAAGAGGACCCATTGAAAAATGGGTACCTAAAAACTAGCTTGATCTTTTGTAGACTTATGCTTCCGGAGGGTCAAAATGGGTGATCGATAGTGGTTGCACAAGTCATATGACCGGAAGCTCGTCTATTGTCAAGGAGTTGGTGTCAAATGAAGATCAAATCACCGTCACATATGCCGACAAGTCAAAGTCTAAGGTAATGGGTTTCGGCAAGGTTGTGGTGGCTCACGACATTACACTCGTGAACGTCATGCTTGTTGAAACCCTTGGATACAATTTACTTTCTGTCCGTGCTCTTGGAAAGATGGGCTTTGCCATCTTTATTGATGATGATATTGTGGTCCTCATGTGAAGCAAGTCTCTCAAGGTCGCTTTCGTTGGGTACGTCGAAAATGACTTGTATGTGGTGGACTTTTCGGGGCAAGCCACTGCAGGTCCGATGTGCTTATACGGAAAGGCCGATGTGGGTTGGCTATGGCACCGCCGACTAGCCCATGTCAACATGAGAACTTTGCAAAGTCTCCGTAAAGAGGGCCATATTGTTGGACTAAAAGAAAATATTTCCTTTGCCAAAGATCGTGTTTGCAGGGCATGTGTTCTAGGGAAGATGCATGACGCTCCTCACAAGCCCACGAACCAAATCAAGTCTAACAAGATCTTGGAACTCCTCCATGTGGACCTATTTGGTCCTCCATCTCATGCAAGTCTTGGAGGGAAGAAATATTGCTTGGTGATTGTTGACGACTTCTCAAGATACTCTTGGGTTTATTTCTTCAAGTTGAAGAGTGAAACTCAAAGGACTTTTATCGACTTCATCAACTTGGTTAAACGGCAACACAATGTTCCCGTGTTGATTATAAGAAGTGACAACGGCACCGAGTTCAAGAACTACACCTTGAATGATTTCCTTAGTGATGAGGGGATTAAACATCAATATTCCGCTGCATACACCCCTCAACAAAATGGTGTGGCCGAAAGGAAGAACCGGACTCTCATTGAGATGGCTAGGACCATGTGGGCGGAGTTCAAATCTCCATACAACTTCTGGGCCGAAGCCATCTCCACCGCTTGCCATGCTTCAAACCGACTCTACCTTCGCAGGAAAATCAACAAGACTCCATATGAGATACTTACCGGTAACAAGCCCAACATATCTTATTTCCGGGTGTTCGGTTATAAGTGTTTCTATCTCATCAAAGGTGTCCGTTTGTCTAAGTTCGAGTCTAAAGCATTAGAGGGTATTTTTGTTGGCTATGGTCTCGAATCTCACACTTATAGAATCTATGACAAGCTCTCCGGAGCCATCATAGAATCTTGTAGTGTGACCTTCGAAGAATATGATGGTCCCCAAGGGGGGCGTGTTGATACTTGTGATGCAGATGATGAAATGCCTCAGGATGCCATAGGAAGAATGGGTGTGGGTTATATCCGCCCCGTTGAGGAACCCCTTATGGTGGATCGAGAAGAACTATGCTCCACTCGAGTGGATCCCTCATCTTCACAACCTCAACATGCTCCATCTACCGAAGAGGACATTGACTCAAGCCAAAGACAAGATGTAGACCCTCAACATAGTGATCAATGTGTGAACTCTAGTCAAAGGGTGCTTGGTCCATTCGATGGGTTGTCAAGTGGTGCCAAGTCAATTTGTCAAGGAAGATCCATCCAAACTGTTTTGAGACAAGCTCAAATTGATGCTAGAAGAGCACTTGATCAAGACCAAGGTCAATCCTTGCCTCCCAATGTAGAGGATGACTCCAATGATGATCAAGGTCAAGTTGATGGTCAAGACGAGGATCAAAATGATGAAGAGGGTCCTCCAAGAAACAATGAGGAGATCCACGCTCGTCGCGAAGCTAGAAAAGAAAGAATGTTGGAATTAAGAGACCACACCCTCCAAAATGTGGTTGGAGATATAAGGAAAGGGATTTCCACAAGAGCATAATTGAAGAGGTTCAGTGAACACCAAGCACACATCTCTATGATTGAACCAAAGAAAGTGTGGGAAGCTCTTGAAGATTCGGATTGGCTAGAAGCTATGCACAAAGAGCTCAACAACTTTGAGAGAAATAAAGTGTGAAAGTTAGTTGTGAAGCCAAAGGATTGCCGCAATGTTATTGGAACAAAGTGGATATTCAAGAACAAGCAAGATGAGCATGGAATTATAGTAAGGGACAACGCTAGATTGGTTGCACAAGGGTATTCTCAAATTGAAGGCATTGATTATGGAGAAACTTATGCACCCGTGGCTCGTCTTGAGTCCATCCGTATCCTTCTTGCTTATGCGGCACATCATAACTTCAAGTTATAACAAATGGATGTAGAAAGTGCATTTATTTATGGTCCTTTAAATGAATTGGTATATGTTAAGCAACACCCGGGATTTGAGGACCCCAACTTCCCAAACCATGTCTACAAACTTGACAAGGCGCTCTATGGGCTCAAGCAAGCCCCACGTACGTGGTATGAGCACCTTAGAGAGTTATTGTTTGACCATGGCTTTGAGGTTGGGAAAATCGATCCCACTCTTTTTACTAAGAGGGTCAATGGGGAGCTTTTTGTATGCCAAATATATGTTGATGATATTATCTTTGGCTCATCTAACAAAGCTTTTAATGATGAATTCTCAAAGCTTATGACTAGTAGGTTCCGGATGTCCTTGATGGGGGAGTTGAAAGTATTTCTTGGCTTTGAGATCAAGCAAGTTAGAGGAGGGACATTCTTCAATCAAGCCAAGTATACTCAAGATATGCTCAAGAGATTCAAAATGCAAGATTTGAATGGAGCTCCTACTCCCATGGCTACAAAGACTCATCTAGAACAAAATCCAAATGGTAAAGATGTGGATCAAAAGGTATACCGGTCTATGATTGGTTCTCTGCTTTACCTTTGTGCATCTAGACCCGATATTGTGTTGAGTGTAGGTGTGTGTGCAAGATATCAAGCGGCTCCTAAAGAAAGCCATTTAATGGCGGTCAAGAGAATCTTTCGATATTTGGTTCATACCCCATTTTATGGTCTTTGGTATCCTCGAGGCTCAACATTTGCTCTTTGTGGATACACAGATTCGGATTGGGCAGGTGACAAGGATGATAGAAAATCAACATTTGGGGCTTGCCAATTCCTTGGTAGGTCCTTGGTATGTTGGTCTTCCAAGAAGCAAAATTGTATATCTCTCTCCAACGCCAAAGCCGAGTATGTGGCAGCTGCTAGTGCGTGCACTCAATTGCTATGGATGAGGCAAACTTTAAAGGAATACGGTGTCCATTGTGACAAAGTGCCTCTTCTATGTGACAATGAAAGTGCCATCAAGGTTGCCTACAACCCGGTGGACCACACAAGGACAAAGCATATTGAGATTCGCCATCACTTCATTAGAGATCATGTTGCTCGAGGTGATATTGATCTATCATATGTACCAACCAAAGATCAACTTGCCGATATCTTCACGAAGCCACTTGATGAAGCAAGGTTTTGCTACTTGAGGAATGAACTAAATATCGTAGATTCAAGGAGCTTGACTTGATGTTATTGCACTCTCACCTATGTTTCATCTCATATTTGGTCTAGGTGTAGGCATGGATATAGGGGGAGTGCGGTCCTAATTGATTGGACCATCCCTCCCCCCATTATGCCCAAAGCAATCAAAATCATTCCTCTTAATATCATTTAGTGATATGTGAGCTTAATGATGAGTTTTGGTAATAGACCCAAGATATATCTTCGTGGTACCAAGTGTAACACCCTCAGAATCGGCCCTATGCAAGTTTTAGCGAAACCCGCCAAACCCGCATAGAAACGATTCAAAGGTGCCCACCAGGCACTTTCGTGCGGGTGGAAAACGAAGTAATAACATTACACAACAGTCCTCGATGGGACCCCCAGAACAGATATATATACAACAGCGACTCCATGAGTCAAGAATACAGATATAATATACAAAGATCCAAATCACCTTGAAAATGAGAGAGCGTCCGACTACGGACAAGATGCAAATGGGGCTAAGGGCCCTGAAGAATAACCAATGGCGTCCATAACCCTGCCCAGGCCAAGCCGGAAGGCTAACCCTACTAACGACGTCGATCTCAAACCTGCTTAAACAAAAGGGGTGCCGACAAAGGGCAAAGGAAAAAGAGGAGCGTCAGTACTGAGGCCAGTACACGGCGAGACTAGAATTCGGCGGTCCTCGCCTACATAGGTATGGTGGACTGAAGCGGCAGCGGCAGCATGCACTAAACAACCTATAGAGACTCGATACAACTGGCGGTTTCAGAGAGGGATAAGAATGTCCTATCCGGATCCAACATGAAGCTAACACCAAACAAACCCATCCTTGTGTTTCCCCCTCGAGACCAAACGAGGAAGTCAACCGAGGAACTCACACAGTTGGTAGTTTTATTTATTCAGTTATTGTTGCAGCAATTACTAGTCAGGTGTAGATAATCGTCCTGATAAATTAAACAGTGGGCCGTTTTAGTTAACCGTTCTGTTGTAGTTGCAACACTTACTAGTCAGATACAATAAGCGTGAGATATTCCCAAAACCCAGCAGTTGTTGGCACTTTTATTTAGCCATTCCGTTGTCGTTGCAATACTTACTAGTCAGGTACAATGGTCGCCAGTGACAACCCAAACAAGCAATTGTTGGTAGTTTTATTTAGCCATTCCGTTATAGTGAAGCTGATTACTAGTCATTATAAAGTCAAATTTATAGCACTACTTTAGTTATAGTTGTCTATGATCGAGATACTGTGCTCCAAGTCGTCCATAACCGCGGACACGGCTTTCAGAAAGTTTTACCCGGCCGGGGTGCACCAATAGCAACACACACACGATCAACCTCGGAAAAACCAAATCAAAACCCAACGAGGCTTCCACGACAAAGCAATCACAGGATTCAGAAATATTTCAGGGGGCCACCCCTTGGAGTACACCCGCAACGAAAATGGCCGGCTCCGAGACGGACTCAAGGTTTGTGGGGCCGGCTGTAAACGACTGGGAACCCGAAAACTCGGGGTGTCGATACCGCGAAAACGGGTCACGATCCTAAACAGTACAGTGTGCTCCTCGCACAATCGTAAATAAAGCAGTAAAGCATGGCATAAATACAGGATCGTAAATAAAACCTCAAACTAGTTTGTGGCCCCAAGAAATAAGACTGAATCAAGCTCTGGCTAAGGGGGGCCCATAATTCCCCGTATGTGGATAGCGCGATAAATCAAGGAACAGGTATCAAGCACTCGGGGTCCTACGAGACACAAGTGGACGGTTAACAACCAAATAACATCTATTGCCCACCTGTGCCTCTGCTTACCTACTTCAATTTTAGTTGTTAAACAGTAATTAAAGTGAACAATAAGTAAAGCCATGCTCATCTCCAACATCCAACATGTGGCCATTCTCCAACAACTGTGGTACTTGACGACACGCAACAGCACTTGAGCAAGCGACTACGACGCGCAAGTCCAGCTATCTACCAAAACAACAGGTAATAGGATGTGTCCAAGGCAATATACGGCTGCAAGGGATATCACGGGTACGAAAACTAGAGCATCGCAACACAGATAGCAATAGATCAACAGGAGGGAATAAATACTATAAAAGTAAGATAGGTAGAAAGGGGGAGATGCTCGCCTGAAAACATTGTCGAAGGTTCATCCGAAGATCGGGGCGGAGCTCACATCAACTCAACGGCCTTATCCGCGGAGAAGCAAAACACTAGAATAAACACCGGATGCCATATTTAATACTACGGCAAAGATCGGCATGCTTATGATATGATGCATGGCATGGCAAAGATGCGATGCAATTAGGCAATATTAAGTGGAACCGGGGTCCCGACAATTAGTTAGATGGTTCAAGTTGTTTATCTACCCCGCAAATTAAATATTGAATTAGCAAGATCAAACATGGCTTCGGTTCGCTACACCAATTTAAATGAGGCCAATACAAGACTAGATTTGCCCGCATATGGGCCCCATATTTAATTATGAGGTGAATCGGCATAAGGCCCCCAAACCACACAAATATGCATGCGAGATGAATGATTTAATATGCAACAAGTTTCATATTTAGCATTTATAAAATAGGGCTCGGGATAAGGTTCACACATTAGGGTTCGACGATCTTGGTGTTCCGGGGTTCGGGGTCCGACAGGGTTCAGGGTTCGACGGGAACGGTCTCGGATACAAGACGGAGAACTTGTCGTGACGTGCCGGAGATCTTGGTCCCAAGCGGTCGATCTTGTCGGGTCCACGGATCGGCCGGTCTTGTCGTGCGGAAGTAGAACTTGTCGTCCTTGTGGCGATCTTGGCGTCCTTCCGGTTCGGGTTTTGGCGTCCGAGGGAAGTGCTTGGCGTTCTGCGTCGGTGTTTTCGGGTCCGAGAGGAAGAACTTGGGTCGGCATCGGACCGGTCTTCGGGGTTTCAGAGTTGGGGTCTGCGGATCCTTGAGGACGATTTTGTCGACGATGGAGAACTTGAATCCAATCTGGTGGTCATCGAAGATCTTGTCGACGACATTGATGCCCTTGTCCAACATCTCGTTCACTTCTTTGGGAAGGTCTTGATTCGTAGTAGCACAACAGGTCCATCTTCCCTTCACTCCACCATATCCATCACCAAAACGTCACCGCACGGACACACCACGTGAACACCAACTGCAGCGGAACATGGCTTCGGAAGCACGCGCAGGACGGGGACTAGGGCGCTCGACCTGAGCTGCTGCGGAGGAGGGGCGAGGCGCTCGAGGCGGGGAAGGGAGTCCGGCGAACGGGGCGGCGGCGGCCTTGGCGAGGAAGGAGGGCGCGGCAGGAGGAAGGCCGGCGAGGCGAGGGGGTCCGCGGCGGCGGCTGCAGAGGGGGAGCCGGGCGCGGCGGCGGTGACCGCGGGCTCGGGTGGAGGGGGAAAGCTCGAGGGGGCGGGGGAGGACGAAGCAGGAGGGGGATGACGCGGGGGAGACGCGGTCGCGTGCGGGGTGGGCCAGGTGCGGGGCCGGGGCGGGGAGTGCGTGCGTCTGTGTGTGTTGGGTGTGTGCGTCTGCCGTGTGGGGCCGCTGCGGTGGGGCCCGGTTGGCAGCGGGTTGGGGGCTGTGGGGTGTTGTGTGTGTGGCCAGGCGGTGGGGTGAATGGAGAGAGAGGGGTTGGGCAGGTGGCGGCATGGGAATGGTTAGAGGGGAGGGAGAGGGTGAGGTGGCAGCCAGGGGTTGGTCCGGGTGAGGTGGAGGAGGGTTGGGTAGGTAGGACTGGGGTAAGAAAAGATTTGGGGTGGGGTCTAAGCTGGACCGATTTTATTCTGGGGGTGGTCGTTCGGGTAGAACCGGCCCGTTCGACTGCCCCCCTAAATAATTAAATAATTTATTTATTTCAAGCAGGGCTTTTGCAAACCGATAGCAGACAAAACAAAATAATCCGGAGACCCGGGTTTTGGGTTTTGAATTAAAGACGGGGCGTTTAGAAAACAAGAACAGGTTTTTCCGCAATTAATTTTATGCAAGCAAATGCAAGATGATGACGATGCTCAAATGCAATGTGGCATGATGACATGAGCATGCGGTCATGATGATGCAATGCACAAAAACAACGCGATTTTCTAGTAGTGGTTTTGCGGGATGCCACACCAAGCCAAGCGTACTCAAATATGGTGGCCTAGGCCACCGCCCTCTCTCATTTGAGAGGTTGGCACTTACTCATGTTCGTCATTTGCTTGATTTTAGTCTCTTGGAGCTTTTCTGATTATTTTCGCACTTCTATGGCTCTTATTGGTTCTTCACAGCTTGATGTCTCAACCCAAGCCCTTTTTCCTATCTTAAAAACCATCTATCTCTCATATATGTCCCCAAACACCTTTCCTGGAATTTTTGGTCGAGGAGGACCGGAGTCTCCGGTGTGAAAACACCGGAGTCTCCGGTGTAGGCCGGAGTCTCCGGTCTGGACGGTTTCTGTCACTTAAAGAAAGGGCACGGGGTGAACTGGAACAACAGTTCCTCATTCTTCACCCCGTCCTCTACCTCCAAACCCGTCGCCTCCTCCTCCAAAAATCCTCCCCGGAGGTCAAGAAGCCCCCGGGATCCGCCGTGCAGCCGGTCAACCTTCCCCTCTCCTCCATTGGGGCATTCCCATCGAAGGAATCGATCCCATGGACAGATCTGGTACCACTCCTCTCCTTTTTCCTCCTAGGGTTCATCCCTAGATGTGTTTTTGAGGATTGTTGCTGATTTGTCCATTGGAATCACTTGTTTGCTTGCACTCTAGTACTTTAGCCTTGTTGCATTGCCCGATCTACTAGATTCACCCTCACCAGCATCTCCCCATCGCATACCCGAGCCTCCTGACCGGAGACTCTAGACTTAGGTCCGGAGACTCCGGTCCCTAGGACCGGAGACTCCGGTGTCTGGTGCGGAGACTCCGGTGTTGGGTGAATCAAAGTAGTCCAGAAATGCATCAAAGCTCTTGTACTACATCTTTGGGACATATATACTCATCTCCATGCTATCTCCCTAACTGCTGTTCACAGGTGATGGTTCTAGTCGCCCTCGTCGTACCAAGGCTAAGTCCCAAAGGGGCAATCCTCGCTATGATGAAGCTCAGGGTCAGTATATCGTGCCTCCATCCAACCGGAAACAACGGGCACGTGATGCAGCTTACATGCAGAGGGATCAAGAGAGGGCTGAACAGGAGGAACGTGCAAAGAGAGCCAAGTATGACAACCTCCAGTCCCTAGCCAAGATGTCTAAAGAGAAGTTCCGTGAGCTGAGGAAGACAGATTTCTATGCACTGCCTCGTACCAGTGATGACCCTCGTTTCTGGAGGAAAGAACAGGGTGTGTTCATGAAGGATGTGTATGGTGTACTCACCAAATCACCTGTCTATCCTCAGAAGTTCATGAATATTGAGCAAATGCGCCAGAGCCCCTATTTCAGTGATGCCGTGTGGATCTGTGAGAAGCTGGGTCTCTACAACTTGATGGAGCTGCGCGAAGACTACAGTGTGCACCTTGTTTAGCAGTTTTATGCCACGGTGGTGTTTGGGTCTGATCTTAACAGGACCATGGTGTGGATGACTGGCACTACTCGCTGCACAGCTACCTTTCATGACTTTGCCAATGTCATCTTTGAGACCTTTCACGGGGTATCTACTCCCGTGGGACAGCGCATGCACTCAGCAGCTTTGGGTGAGAACAAGCTAAAGTTGGCACCTCTGTATGATGGTGGTGTTGTGGGGGCCTCCAAGGGACTCAAGCCCCTCTACAACCTTATGCTGAGGATTTTCCGTCACACTATTGCTCCAAGTGCTGGGAATGATGATGCTATCAGGGGTGGGCTTGTCAACCTCCTGTACCATACTCATCGGATCTTCAATGCTGGACCATAGGCTGATGCTGCACCCATTGATGTGATGGACTTCATTTTTGAGGAGATGTTCCATGCCATTCTTTACAAGAAGTCTCCTCCATATGCACCCTTGGTTATGAGGCTCATCAACTCCCAGGCGCATGATTCTCCACATGGCATACCACCACACCTCACTGTGCACGCTCTGGTCTCTCTGCAGCAGAAGGGGCACATGGGGCCTGCTCCAAGGCGTCGATATGGGAATGATGCTGATGAGGAGATTGAGACGGAGAGGTCTCCCTCTCCACCTAGAGTTCGGAGGAAGAATGCCTCCAATGCCCCTATGCCTACCATGACTAGAGACTATGTGCATGAGAGGGCCAAGAAGGCCAGCTTTTGGGAAAGGACCCTTTGTTGCATGAATGTTGACATTCGCAAGCAGCAGCATGCATCCTACCAAAGCAACCGCCGCATTGAGAAGCTTCTTAAAGAGATCAAGGACCAGGGTGCTGCTGATACTGAGGAAGGTGAAGATGAATACAATGATGAGCATGGGGCTCAGGAGTCCACAGAGTCTGATCACACTCTCTCATTTGGGGCATGGAATGCCCAACAGGATAGTCTGGTGGACTGGAATACGTTTGCTGATGTCACCTCTGGGTTTGGATACCAGGGTACTTCCTCTTATCGCCCTCACGGCAAAGGGCCTGCTATCCCTGAGGATGATGATGATGATGATGACTATGACCAGGATGAGGGTGAACAGGATGAGGATGAGGATGCCGAGGATGACGAGGATGACGATGACTACTGAGTTATTGGGGCGCTAGTATAGGTCTTTTCCCTTTTTCGGCGTTTCGATGCCAAAGGGGGAGAAGACATTCTCATCGCTTTGCATGGGACTTGGGATTTGCGACCATCTGCCTTTATTTGCCTTTTTATTTGGATATTCGAACTTGAACTTTATGTGTGTTATATGTTGTTCTTATGTGTGTCTATGACTATGTGCTTGTGTGCAATACCTATTGTAACTCATGTGAAATCTATGTGTGCTATCGTTGATGTTATCTTCCTTACATGGTGTACTTCATTATCTTGTTGCACATAGTCAGGGGGAGCCACATTTATATGTTATTCCATGCAAAATCACTTGTTATCATCGAACACCAAAAAGGGGGAGATTGAAAGGGCATTTATTGTCATAATCACTTTTGGTGTTCGTTAACAACAAGTAGATCATTTTACAGGTTGTTATTGTCCACAAGTTGGTATTATCATAAGATAAACATCACACACCTCCTGGGAAAAGACCACATACATTTGCCACAGTTCTGGAAACTCCAGACCGGAGTCTCCGGTCTGCCAAGACCGGAGTCTCCGGTGTGGTCTGGAGTTTCCGGTTCTGGCTCCGGTGGTGCCTCCCAGGACATGGCTGGGACATTCTGACTAGGGGTCCGGAGGCTGCACCGGATCTTACTCCGGAGTCTCCGGACTTTGGTTAGTCCGGAGTCTCCGGTGTTGGAAGGCCGGAGTCTCCGGTGTTGCTGCTTAAGGACTGGTCTGGGACAGTCTGAAGGGCAGTCTGGAGGCTAGTCCAGAGATTGGCCAGAGTCTCCGGTGTAGACCGGAGTCTCCGGTGTTGAAGGCCGGAGTCTCCGGTGTTGCTGGTGAAGAACTGGTTGGGGACAGTCTGAAGGGCAGTCCGGAGGCTGGTCCGGAGATTGGCCGGAGTATCCGGTGTAGACCGGAGTCTCCGGTCTCCAGACCGGAGTCTCCAGTCTGACTTTTCTATAACGGTCAGAAAGCGGTTCGTGGAGGGGTCTGTCTATAAATAGGAACCCTTATCTTCTTCCTCCAGTTGCTCGAGCTGCTCAAGAACACCAACACCATTAGAGCCACCAAATCCACAAGATCTCTTCATCCAACCATCCAAAGTCATTGATCTTTGGAGAATCGAAGGAGGAGGCCTTGATTCACATCTTCACCAAGAGAGATCTTCATTTCCCCCTCATTCACTTGAGGGCCCCCAAGCTCTAGTGTTTCTTTGGAAACCCTAACTTTGATTTGGTTCTTACAAGCTTGTCTTTTATTTGTCTTGACAGCTTGCTTGTATTTGGGAGCCTCCAATTCAGTTGTGGATGTGTGCCCCGAACTTGTTGTAAAGGTGTCGGCTTCCACCTCGAAGGTTGCCAATATAGTGGAAGGTGAATCGAGCCCGTTGGGGTGAGGTTCATCGGAGAACAAGGGAGGCCTCTCGTGGCGTTGGTGGTTTGAAACCACCCCCTCTCCAAAAGTAGACGTACTTCCCCTCAAAAGGAAGGAACTACGGGAAACAAATCCTTGTGTCTCCGCGTCCACTCCCTTGGTTACTTCTATCCTTTATCGCACTTTACTTACTTGTTCTTGCTTAGTGTTGTATTAGTTTGTGCTTGTTTGTCATATAGGTAAATTCACCTTAGTTGCATATTCTAGAGAATTTACCTTTCTTGTCAAACCCTAAATTGAAAAAGAGTAAAATTTGAAGTAGCACCTATTCACCCCCCCTCTAGGTGCCCATACGATCCTTTCAAATCGGCAGTCGTGAAAGGAAGTGAGAAACATTGAGCCATGTCTGCCTATAGCAAGAGGCAGCCAAAACAGACATGCACACTGATACATCGGAAACGTATCTGTAATTTTTTATGTTCCATGCTTCTTTAGTATCTACTTTGCTTTGCTTTGTCCACACTTTGAGATGCTTTTTATATGTTTTCTGGTACTAACCTTTAACAAGTTGCCACAGTGTTATTTGACTGTTTTCTGTTGTTTTTGGTTCCGGAAAAGCTAGTAAGGAAATATTCTCGGAATTGGACGGGACAAAAGCCAAAGTCAATATTTTAACGAGGAGAACACGGAGTCCAGAGGAGAGATGGAGGGGCGCCACAGGGCAGCCGCACCCCCCAGGTGCGGGCCGAGCCTGGGCAGGGTGTGGGCCCCCTGGCCGCCTCCCAGCCTCGCCTCTTCGCCTATAAGAAGCCCCCGATGCCTAAACCCTAAGTGCCCGATCAATATTCCATGAAACCATCTGTAGCCACCGACACCATCATCCCTAGATCGGGGGATCTGAAGCTCTTCCCGACACCTTGTCGGAGGGGAGATCATCCCGGAGGCCTTCTTCTTCATCATGCCAGCCTTCGGTATGAAGTGTGAGTAGTTCCACCTTAGACTACGGGTCCATGTAGTAGCTAGATGGTTGTATATCCTCCTTCGTGCTTTAATGTCTAGATCTTGTGAGCTCCGTTCATGATCAAGATCTCATCTATTTGTAATCATGCATGTTGTGTTTACGGGGATCCGATGTACATTGAGATTACTATGTCAGATTGATTAATGGTTTTGTCTTATCGATTCTATCATGTTTGTGTTGTTTGTGATATTGCATGCTCTCCGTTGTTAGTATCTATCTTGGCCAAATAGTTGCTAGTGACTCTAAGAGGGGGTATTTATGCTCTATAGTGGGTTCATGCCTCTATTTAATCTAAGGGAAGTGACAAAAATCTCTAAGGTTGTAGATGTGCTGTTGCCACTAGGGAGAAAACAACGGTCTCTTGTTCATGGAACAAGTGGATTGTATACCTTACACACTTTGCTTAAAGCAGTTGTCTCTTGCTTGTTGATGCGGCGCTGAGTTGATGTAGGAGCGCTTCGTTGGGAACCCCAAGAGCAAGGTGTGAAGCAGCACAGCAGCAAGTTTTCCCTCAGTAAGAAACCGAGGTTATCGAACCAGTAGGAGGAAGGAAACGTCACACTAGTGTTACTAGCAACGCGGATACCTGCACAACACAAACTCAAAACTTTGCCCCAAAGAAATCAGTGAGGTTGTCAAGCTCACTGTTTTGTTGTAACAAAGGATTAAACGTATGGTGTGGAAGGTAATGGTTTGCAGCAAGTAAACAAGTAACAGTGGAAGGTGTAACAATGGTAAAGTTTGTACTAGGGTCCATAGTTCACTAGAGGTGCTCTCCTTAGATAAACAGTATGGCATGAAGGTTAAACAAATTACAGTGGGGCAATTGACATGAACTGAGCAAGGCATAACAATGCAATACTAGTCAGAAAGATCCTATGAGATTCGATTGGGCAATACAACAAGATACATAGACCGCCATCCAACCGCATCTATGACTAGAAGTACACCTTCAGGTTATCATCCGAGCAAGTGTGTTAGGTAAACAGTCCACATGTTCCATGAACAAGAGACCGTTGTTTTCTCCCTAGTAGCAACAACACATCTACAACCGAAGAGATTTCTGTCACTTCCCTTGGAAACTAGAGGCATGAACCCACTATCGAGCATAAATACCCCCTCTTGGAGTCACTAGCAACTACTCGGCCAAGATAGCTACTAACGATGGAGAGCATGCAAGATCACAAACAACACAGACATGATAGAATCATAAAGACAAAACCATTAATCAATCCAACATAATAATCTCAATATCCATCGGATACCCGCAAACACAACATATATGATTACAAATAGGTTAGATCTTGATCATGAATGGAGCTCACAAGATCTATACATGAAAGCACAAAGGAGGAGATACAACCATCTAGCTACTACATGGACCCATAGTCCAAGGTGGAACTACTCACGCATCATACCGGAGAGAAGGCCTCCGGGATGATTTCCCCTCCGGCAGGGTGCCGGGAAGAACTTTAGATCCCCCTGATCTAGGGATGATGGTGGCGGCGGCTGATACTTCGAAAACGTATCTACAATTTTGCATGCTCCATGCTTGTTTAGCATCTACTTTGTTTTGCTTTGTCTACACTTTGAGGTAATTTCTACATGTTTTTTGGTACTAACCTATTAACAAGTTTCCATAGTGTCAGTTGCTTGTTTTCTGCTATTTTTATTTCCAGAAAAGCTAGTAAGGAAATATTCTCGGAATTGGAGAGGACAAACATCAAAGTTAATAACTTTTCATGGGGAACAAGAAGTCCAGAGGGGAGACGGAGAGGCGTGCCAGGGCAGCCAGTCCCCCTAGGCACGGGTGGGCCCTACTCTGCGCCTAGGCAGGGTGTGGGGCCCCTGGCCACCGCCTCGGCCTCCTCCTTCGCCTATAAGAAGCCCCGGATGCAGAAACCCTAAGGACCCGATCAAATCTCCACGAAACCTCCTGTAGCCGTCGCCACCGTCGTCCCTAGATCGGGGGGATATGAAGTTCTTCCCGGCACCCTGCCGGAGGGGAGATCATCCCGGAGGCCTTCTCTCTGGTATGATGCGTGAGTAGTTCCACCTTGGACTATGGGTCCATGTAGTAGCTAGATGGTTGTATCTCCTCCTTGTGCTTTCATGTATAGATCTTGTGAGCTCCGTTCATGATCAAGATCTAATCTATTTGTAATCATGCATGTTGTGTTTGCGGGGATCCGGTGGATATTGAGATTATTATGTTGGTTTTATTAATGGCTTTGTCTTTATGATTCTATCATGTCTGTGTTGTTTGTGATCTTGCATGCTCTCCGTTGTTAGTAGCTATCTTGGCCAAGTAGTTGCTAGTGACTCCAAGAGGGGGTATTTATGCTCGATAGTGGGTTCATGCCTCTAGTTTCCAAGGGAAGTGACAAAAATCTCTTCGGTTATAGATGTGTTGTTGCTACTAGGGAGAAAACAACGGTATCTTGTTCATGGAACATGTGGACTATTTACCTTACACACTTTGCTTAAAGCAGTTGTCTGTTGCTTGCAACTTAATACTGGAGGGGGTTCGGATGATAACCTGAAAGTGTACTTCTAGTCATAGATGCAGTTGGATGGAGGTCTATGTATCTTGTTGTATTGCCCAATCGAATCTCATAGGATCTTTCTAACTAGTAATTGCATTGTTATGCATTGCTCAGTTCCTATCAATTGCCCTACTATAAGTGCAAGCATATACAACATAGACGACACAATGGTTCAAGTTTATTAGGGGAAAAGAATATAAAGTGTGCCATCAAGTTTGTGAGGGCTTTAATCACTAACTTTTCACATAACAAAATAGTTTTGATTGGAAGATAGCCGAAAACAAGAATATACTTGGAATGGTGTAACACACCATGCAAAGTAGTTTATAGTGGACACTTTGGAATTACTTGGTTTATTGGGAGTTGGAAGAATGAGTAGAGCTTACTCATACAAGTGGAGTCTAGCAAAATACTGAGAGCAACCAACTAAGAGAGCATAATGGCCATAATCATGCAGAGGAACAAAGCATTACTAATCAAAGCATAGAGTGGTACTACAAGTCAAGGACTAAATGATCATAGAGGCTATGGTGACTTGTTATAGTCATAACATGGTGTGAGCATGTGCCAAGTCAACCCAAACAAAGCATCAAAGGAGAATACCACAATACTATGCTTTTGCATGCTAAAACAACGCATAATTTCTCGAAGGCACATTAAGCAATCCCAATTGTTTGGAGCAAGACATGCTACAGAAATAATCACTAAGCATAAGGATAAAACAAGACCTAGCTTGTCATGCTAAAGTCTAAGTCACAGTCAATGCAAGCTCATCTTGCACTTACATGCAAGAACTTACTACTCCTCTCCAGCACCAAGCAACCTATTTGCAAAACAACATAGCGAGAACGGGGGTCCAAACTACTTTATTCAAGAAAACTAAACAACCTAATCAAAGAAAACAAAAACTAAGATGCTCCAAGAACAACACAACTGTGCAGGAAACAATAAAAACGAAGTGTCTAGACAGACCTGAGCTTTTTATTAATGAAGAAGGGGATGCCTTGGGCATCCCCAAGCTTTGACGCTTGTACCTCTTGGATATTTCTTGGGGTGACACCATGGTGGCATCCCTAATATTGAGCTTTTGTCCAATTTTCATCTCATTACACCATTCTATCTCTACACCTGAATTTTTTCCTTCATACAAAACTTCACACAATCTTCATTAGCAACATTAGTTTATTCAAAAGATATTAGACCTTAGGCAAAGCTTTGGAACAAGAAGACTTTTCAATAAAAACACAAGCGACTGCAGCAACTCCCAAAAAGCTCAATTCCCCAAAATAGAACTCAAAAAGGAATCAATAAGAAGCAAATGCAAATAATGGCAGAAATCTGTCAAAAGAGACCAACAGGTAGAAACCGATTTTTTTCGAAAATCTTCTGTTGCTCAAATCAAAAAGTGTTGAACTAATGAAACTTAGCTAACATACTAAGGGATTTATTCGTAAATTTTGAGCTCAATCCGAGTTACGAGACTCCTCACGAATTTTTTTGGTGGAGGACAGAAATCTATTTCGGGACAGCAACTCCCCAATCTTACTTCTCTCTCATTAGAGGTCATTCTTGGCACAAAAAGCAAACAAAAAGGATAAGGAGAGGTCATTACTGAAGTAAGAACTTCCAAGACTCAAGGAAACTCTCGGGTTATCTCCCAACAAGTACTTTTCTTCAACGCCTTTAAGTTAGGCACAAGAAGCAAGAAGAATCAAGTATTTTCAAATGAAGAAGCAACCTTCTTGTTCTTTCCTTTCTTACCTTTCTTCTTCTCTTTACGGAAAATATGGTTGCTCACTGGAGGAGCAAAATGCATAATGCCTTTTCCCACATCTATTACTGATCCAAGGTGTTTCAGTAGGGATCTTCCAAGTGTAATCTGTCATTTACCTACACATTCAATAACAAGATAATCAGTAGTCACCATTTGCCCTGAGATTTTTGTAAACACACCTTCAGCTATTCCAATGGGTAAAAGAGTGGCATTGTTAGTAAGAGAGATTTCCTCTCCTCCTTCAGTAAGCCCCCAAAGACTCAAGCAATCATAAATATCTTTAGGCATGAGGCAAAATTCAGACATGATATCACAGCGAGCATCAAAAAGTGTAGTATTTATAGAGACTTTGATTGTGGGAAACCACTCTGAGGGCTCGGAATTTATTGGAACATAATCATGGTAAGCCCTAAGCATGTGATAGCAACTATTCATAGCAGCAATAACGGTCTCAAGAGTGAAGCAAAAATATTTGTGAAAGAGGAATCGAACTTGCCAGGTGTACTGTAAATCATAATCAATTTTTTTATAGCATCAAAAGCTTCATCCTCAGTACATAGCAAAATATCTTTCTCAACCACAGCATCCAAAGCATATCTATAGAAGAGCAATACCGCGGTAGAAACTATCAATAACCAAGCTAAGACTCATCTTAGGCTCAGTTTCCCTTTGTAAAGCGGAGATTCTAGACCAAGCTTCTTTAAAACTCTTCACTTTTTTTGCTTAAAAGTGGAGATTTCTTCCATAGGTGAAATAAAGGTTGGTCCAAAACCATACATGGTAGCAACTAGAGTAGGAACTATTTTTTTTGTGTTTTTTAATAAAGAAAGCAAACCAAACTAGACTGAATTTTTTGGGTTTTTTGAAAAGAGGCAAACAAAACCAAGCAAAAGAAACAAATCAAACAAAAAACAAAGTAAAGAGAAAGGAAGTGGAGAAATCCCCTAGTGAATACGTCCTTAGCCTCCCCGGCAACGGCGCCAGAAAAGGCTTGATGCGACACTGAGTTGATGTAGGAGCGCTTCGTTGGGAACCCCAAGAGCAAGGTGTGAAGCAGCACAGCAGCAAGTTTCCCCTCAGTAAGAAACCGAGGTTATCGAACCAGTAGGAGGAAGGAAACGTCACACATGTGTTGCTAGGAACACGGAGACCTGCACAACACAAACTCAAGACTTTGGCCCAATGAATCAGTGAGGTTGTCAAGCTCACCGGTTTGCTGTTACAAAGGATTAAACGTATGGTGTGGAAGGTAATGATACGTTGAAAACGTATCTATAATTTTTTATGCTCCATGTTTGTTTAGTATCTACTTTGCTTTGCTTTGTCTACACTTTGAGGTGTTTTTATATCTTTTCTGGAACTAACCTATTAACAAGTTGCCACAGTGTCAGTTGCATGGTTTCTTCTGTTTTTGGTTCCAGAAAGGCAGAAAATCAATATTCTCGGAATTGGCCGGACAAAAGCCAAAGTCATTATTTTCCCGGAGCAACACAGAACCACGAAGCAGAGCCAGAGGGGGGCCACAGGGTGGACGCACCCCTCCTAGGCGCGGGCAAGCCCTGGAGGCGCCCATAGGGGGTGTGGGCCCTCTAGCCCTCCATCGACCTTGCCTCCTTCGCCTATAAGAAGCCTCGGACCCAAAAACCCTAAATCATCTGGCGGAAATCCAAGAAAACCTCCGCAGCACCGCCGCCACCGAAGGGGAGATTGAGGGACAGAAAGTCTCTGTTCCGCCACCCTGTCGGGACGGGGAAGTGCCCCCGGAGCCATCTCCATCAATATCCACCACCATCTTCATCACCGTTGCTGATCCCCATGATGAGGAGCTCTACCGGTAGCTATGTGTTCATCTCTCTCTATGCATGATCTTGTGGTCATGAGCTTTGTAATCAAGTAGATTTACCTTGCTACTCAAGTGCTTCAATAGATCTCTGCTATCCCCGTGTGTGTGTGAAAGTGACAGCGTGCACGCCGTGGTGGCACTTAGGCTCGAGTCTACATAAATACTCTTTGTGCTTTAATAGATCTATGTTTTTCCCCATGTGTGTGAAAGTGACAGCGGGCATACCGTGTGTGGCACTTTGGCTAGATTGAATATTTCTTATGAGTTATATTTGGAGTTGGATGTCTCTATGAAATTGTGGTGTTTGTTGGAACCTTCTAGCGCTCAAGGTGACAGTGTGGGGTTATCTAGATTGGGGAAGGCAGACTTTGAGGTGTGCTATTATAGCCCTACCATGGATTAGAGTGTCCAACCGGAGAGTAGTTAAGACTAGTATCATGAAGAGAGTATATTTATATGAGAGAGTGTTCACTAGTGAAAGTATGATCCCTAGGCCTTGTTTCTAAGCATTGAAACATCGTTTGCTACTAGATCTGTTGCATGTTTGTGTAAGATCCCTCCCCTTATAAAGGTAAGGATCCCTGTGATTGCAATGCTAGTCCCTGGATCAATGCTAGCATCCACAGTTTAAGATGAAGTACACAGAAACAAATGTCATTATTACATATCATCCCAGAGACAAACAATGTCTTTTACAACTCCATGGCCACAGGACTAATACAAGAGTTCAAATATATAATAAGATAAATAAGTCTTCATCTTAATGTGCCACAGGCAAGCATGTTGAGTGTAGACTCATAACCCCTAATCATCATCAGAATAACCTGCAACATCACAGGCGTTGCTGCCGACGATGCTCCGGTGGTTCTAGGAAGCAAGGGAGGAAACAGAGGGGCTTACCGAGCCCTAAGCATGTGATAGCAACTATTCATAGCAGCAATACCGGTCTCAAGAGTGAAGCAAAAATATTTGTGAAAGAGGAATCGAACTTGCCAGGTGTACTGTAAATCATAATCAATTTTTTTATAGCATCAAAAGCTTCATCCTCAGTACATAGCAAAATATCTTTCTCAGCCACAGCATCCAAAGCATATCTATAGAAGAGCAATACCGCGGTAGAAACTATCAATAACCAAGCTAAGACTCATCTTAGGCTCAGTTTCCCTTTGTAAAGCGGAGATTCTAGACCAAGCTTCTTTAAAACTCTTCACTTTTTTTGCTTAAAAGTGGAGATTTCTTCCATAGGTGAAATAAAGGTTGGTCCAAAACCATACATGGTAGCAACTAGAGTAGGAACTATTTTTTTTGTGTTTTTTAATAAAGAAAGCAAACCAAACTAGACTGAATTTTTTGGGTTTTTTGAAAAGAGGCAAACAAAACCAAGCAAAAGAAACAAATCAAACAAAAAACAAAGTAAAGAGAAAGGAAGTGGAGGAATACCCTAGTGAAGACGTCCTTAGCCTCCCCGGCAACGGCGCCAGAAAAGGCTTGATGCGACACTGAGTTGATGTAGGAGCGCTTCGTTGGGAACCCCAAGAGCAAGGTGTGAAGCAGCACAGCAACAAGTTTCCCCTCAGTAAGAAACCGAGGTTATCGAACCAGTAGGAGGAAGGAAACGTCACACATGTGTTGCTAGGAACACGGAGACCTGCACAACACAAACTCAAGACTTTGGCCCAATGAATCAGTGAGGTTGTCAAGCTCACCGGTTTGCTGTTACAAAGGATTAAACGTATGGTGTGGAAGGTAATGATACGTTGAAAACGTATCTATAATTTTTTATGCTCCATGTTTGTTTAGTATCTACTTTGCTTTGCTTTGTCTACACTTTGAGGTGTTTTTATATCTTTTCTGGAACTAACCTATTAACAAGTTGCCACAGTGTCAGTTGCATGGTTTCTTCTGTTTTTGGTTCCAGAAAGGCAGAAAATCAATATTCTCGGAATTGGCCGGACAAAAGCCAAAGTCATTATTTTCCCGGAGCAACACAGAACCACGAAGCAGAGCCAGAGGGGGGCCACAGGGTGGACGCACCCCTCCTAGGCGCGGGCAAGCCCTGGAGGCGCCCATAGGGGGTGTGGGCCCTCTGGCCCTCCATCGACCTTGCCTCCTTCGCCTATAAGAAGCCTCGGACCCAAAAACCCTAAATCATCTGGCGGAAATCCAAGAAAACCTCCGCAGCACCGCCGCCACCGAAGGGGAGATTGAGGGACAGAAAGTCTCTGTTCCGCCACCCTGTCGGGACGGGGAAGTGCCCCCGGAGCCATCTCCATCAATATCCACCACCATCTTCATCACCGTTGCTGATCCCCATGATGAGGAGCTCTACCGGTAGCTATGTGTTCATCTCTCTCTATGCATGATCTTGTGGTCATGAGCTTTGTAATCAAGTAGATTTACCTTGCTACTCAAGTGCTTCAATAGATCTCTGCTATCCCCGTGTGTGTGTGAAAGTGACAGCGTGCACGCCGTGGTGGCACTTAGGCTCGAGTCTACATAAATACTCTTTGTGCTTTAATAGATCTATGTTTTTCCCCATGTGTGTGAAAGTGACAGCGGGCATACCGTGTGTGGCACTTTGGCTAGATTGAATATTTCTTATGAGTTATATTTGGAGTTGGATGTCTCTATGAAATTGTGGTGTTTGTTGGAACCTTCTAGCGCTCAAGGTGACAGTGTGGGGTTATCTAGATTGGGGAAGGCGGACTTTGAGGTGTGCTATTATAGCCCTACCATAGATTAGAGTGTCCAACCGGAGAGTAGTTAAGAGTAGTATCATGAAGAGAGTATATTTATATGAGAGAGTGTTCACTAGTGAAAGTATGATCCCTAGGCCTTGTTTCTAAGCATTGAAACATCGTTTGCTACTAGATCTGTTGCATGTTTGTGTAAGATCCCTCCCCTTATAAAGGTAAGGATCCCTGTGATTGCAATGCTAGTCCCTGGATCAATGCTAGCATCCACAGTTTAAGATGAAGTACACAGAAACAAATGTCATTATTACATATCATCCCAGAGACAAACAATGTCTTTTACAACTCCATGGCCACAGGCCTAATACAAGAGTTCAAATATATAATAAGATAAATAAGTCTTCATCTTAATGTGCCATAGGCAAGCATGTTGAGTGTAGACTCATAACCCCTAATCATCATCAGAATAACCTGCAACATCACAGGCGTTGCTGCCGACGATGCTCCGGTGGTTCTAGGTAGCAAGGGAGGAAACAGAGGGGCTTACCGAGCTCGTGAGGTCGACGCGGTGCTCGAGGTGGTCAAGGGAGGGGCAGGGGCGCACGAACTCGACCGCTATTGCTCGCCGGAGAACCTACAGCCGTCAGTTACGGTCGCTCGTCATCGTTGGCGATGATATAGGTCGCGCCTAGCAAAACGGATGGTGTCATTAGACGCGCACAAGCCTGGCGAACACGTGAGCATCAAAGAGAGGGAAGGGGGCGGTTGGAGCTTACGGGGAGAACTCGCCGGAGTGAACGTGGTCGTCGGTGGCGTTCTGGTGTTGACGCTGGCGAGGCTCTGGATGGCTTTAGCATGCACCAATGGGGTTAAACGATGCGCACGGTTGCGAAGATCTTTCTGGCAAGTTAAAAGGCAAGGGGTGAAGTATGCTCACCCAAATTTACCGCCGGAGTCCGTCTGTGCAGCGGCGGAGTGAGTTCGAATACGCGCAGCCTAGGGGCGACTGGGTGTGGGTGTTTGGGGGAAAGGACCGCGGCGAGGTGGTGATTTTATAGCCAGAGCAGGGGCGACGATTGCACGTTGTATCAATGCAATTGATCGAGGCAGTGAAGAGGAAGAAACGGCCGACGCCGACGTGTTCCTGCGCGGGATTTGGGGAAGATGACGATGACATGGAGAGGGGCCACCAGTCAGCGACGGTGTGGGTTGGTTCGGTGCGGGTGAGAGAAGAAGCAGAGGGGAAGTGGCCCGGGTGGGCTTTTGGGCTGGATCTGGTTCTAGGCTAGATTAGTAGCGCCGCCCTTTTCTAATTCTTTTCTCTTTTTCTATTTTCTGTTTGATTTTCCACGAATCAAATTCAAATGTTTTCAAATGTTTTTGATTTCAAACTTTTTCTAGATTTTTGTAAAGTGTAAAAAGTACTCATTTGGTTGCAGAACAGAGTTGCACACTTTAAAATGATTTGGCACTTTGGAAATTCAAAATAAACAATGTTTTTACCCATTGCTTAAAAAGACAAAGAAGTGGTTTAATTTTGTTTCTTTGTTTTGAAATACTTGTCCAAGCTTTGGATTTTATCAAATAAACCCATGAGCAAACATCAATGGTTTAAAACAAATAATCTCTCATTGGAGAGTAGCATTGGATCAATGCTTTGTTTACATAAAATAATAAGTATTCAAATGCTTCTGTTTTGTAATGACTTTGAAAATGAACCCTAAATGATCATGAATGCATGGATGATATGCCAAGTTTTGAAAACATGATTTTAGGGATGTTACAAATCTAACCCCCTTAAGGTGAATCTCGCCCTCGAGATTCGGATTGACTAGCAAATAGGTGAGGGTGGTCTTTCCGAAGATCATCTTCTCTTTCCCATGTTGCTTCTTCTTCGGAATGATGGTTCCATTGAACTTTGCAGAATTTGATAGTCTTAGTCCGAGTAACTCTTTCTGCAGTCTCAAGAGTCTTGATAGGTTTTTCCTCATAAGTGAGATCACTTTCCAATTGAACTTCCTCTAATGGTATAGTATCTTTCAAAGAAGTATCTTCCATTTCTGGATGGCATTTCTTTAGCTGACTCACATGAAACACATGTGAACAGCAGACAATGACTCTGGCAATTCAATCTCATAAGCTACTTCTCCTTTACGACTTAGAATCTTGAATGGTCTGACATATCTTGGTGCAAATTTTCCTTTGACTCCAAATCTCTTCACTCCACGAAGTGGTGACACTCTAAGATAAGCTCTATCACCCACTTCATAGGTGACTTCTCTACGCTTAGGATCTGCGTAGCTCTTCTGTCGGGACTATGCTATCTTCAATCTGTCCTTAACTAGCTTGACTTTTTCTTCAGCCTCTTTGATTAGTTCTAGTCCGAACAAACTTCTTTCTCCCACACCATTCCATAGCAATGGGGTGGTACACTTTCTCCCATAGAGAAACTCAAATGGTGCCATCTCAATACTGGCTTGATAGCTGTTATTGTAAGAGAATTCTGCGTAAAGCAGACTTTCATCCCAGCTGGCTCCATAGTCTAGGGCACATGCCCTCAACATATCTTCAAGAATCTGGTTGGTCCTTTCTGTTTGTCCATCAGTCTGAGGATGAAAAGCAGTGCTGAATTCCAACCTCGTTCCCAATGACTCATGTAGTTGTCTCCAAAAATGAGAAGTGAATGAGTTCCCCTATCAGACACAATACTCTTGGGTACTCCATGCAAACATACAATCCTACTCATATAGATTTTGGATAACTTAGCACTTGTGTAGGTTGTCTTCACGGGTATGAAATGAGCCACTTTAGTTAAGCGATCTACTACTACCCAAATAGAGTCATACCCTGACCTGGTCCTTGGCAATCTGGTGATGAAATCCATGCCAATCTTGTCCCACTTCCAATCAGGAATAGGTAGTGGTTATAGCAATCCTGCTGGTTTCTGATGTTCCGCTTTCACTCTACTACATACATCACACAGAGCAATACGTTCGGCAATGTCCTTCTTGAGATTATTCCGCCAAAATCTTTCCTTCATATCCATGTACATTTTGGTGTTACGCGGATGAATGGAATATGGTGAGTTGTGTGCTTATTGTAAAATCAGTTTCCGAAGCTCCGGATCTTGTGGAACACAGATACGTTTTCCATACCATAAAGTACCCTGTTCGTCTTCATGGAATCCTTTGGCTTTTCCTTTGCCAATCTTTTCCTTAATCTCTTCAATTTCCTTGTCTGTCTTTGGGGCTTCTTTAATTTTGTCCAACAAAGTGGGTTGAACATCCAATGACATGAGATGTCCTTCAGGCACAATCTCCAATCTGATATCTCTAAATTGGGCACACAGATCATCTGGCAATTCTCCCTTAGTAAGGCCATTCACAAAAACCTTACGGCTTAGAGCATCCGCTACAACATTTGCTTTACCGGGGTGGTATTGCAAACTCAAGTCATAGTCCTTGATGAGTTCTAGCCATCTTCTTTGTCTCATGTTAATTTCTTTCTGGGTGAAGATATACTTCAAACTTTTGTGATCTGTGAACACTTCACATCGCTTTCCCAAAAGATAGTGTCTCCATGTTTTGAGTGCATGGACAACAGAGGCTAACTCTAAATCATGAGTAGGGTAATTTACCTCATGAGTTTTGAGTTGTCTCGAGGCATAAGCCACAACTTTCCCTTCCTACATTAGTATTGCACCCAATCCATGATGAGATGCATCACAATACACTTGGAAATCCTTCTCCAAATCTGGCAGACATAAGACTGGTGCTGTCACTAGCCTCTTTTTCAACTCTTGGAAACTGAGTTCACATCCTTCAGACCAAGCAAATTTCTTGTCTTTCTTTAGTAACTCTGTCATTGGCTTAGCTATCTTGGAGAAATTCTCAATGAACCTTCTGTAGTATCATGCCAAGCCAAGGAAACTACGAACCTCTTTCACTGACTTAGGAGATTCCCATTCAGTTACAGCTGAAACTTTAGCAGGATCAACTGCTACACCATCTCCTGACACAACGTGTCCAAGAAATCCAACTTCATTCAACCAAAACTCACACTTGATGAATTTGGCATACAACTTATGGTCTCTAAGCTTCTCAAGTATCAAACGCAAATGACCTTCATGCTCTTCTTTGCTCTTGGAGTAGATCAAAATGTCATTGATGAAAATGACAACAAACTTATCAAGGAACTCCATGAACACTTTGTTCATCATATTCATGAAGTATGCTGGTGCGTTGGTCCAACCAAATGGCATCACGGTATACTCATACAATCCATACCTAGTGGTGAAAGCTGTCTTAGGTATGTCTTGTTCCCTTATCCTGAGCTGGAAATAACCTGATCGGAGATCAATCTTTGAGAACACACAAGCTCCTTCTAGCTGATCAAACAAACCATTGATTCTTGGCAAAGGGTATTTGTTCTTGATAGTCACCTCATTGAGTGAATGGTAATATATGCATAACCTTTGACTTCTATCTTTCTTTTCCACAAACAACACTGGTGCTACCCAAGACGAAGAACTTGGTTGAATAAATCCTTTCTGCAACTATTCTCCAAGTTGTTTCTTGAGTTCTTTCAATTCATCAACTGACATCTTGTACGGTCTCTTTGCTATTGGTCCAAATCCTGGTAGCAAATCAATAAGGAACTCCACATCTCTATCTAGTGGCATTCCCAACAATTCTTCCAGAAACACATCCGGATATTCACTCACAATTGGCACACTGTCTATGCTAACCCCCTTAAGAGAATTAAGCTTACTCCCTTTTGATTCAAAATTAGACTTGAATCTTATCCATTTCTTTTCCGGGGTTGTGAGTGCAACAGTTTGATTGGCACAATCTAGTACTCCTTCATCTTGGTCATCCAATCCATTCCCAAAATTACATCCAGTCCTTGGGAATCTAGGATTATCAGACTTACTGGAAACTTATGCTTTCCAAACTCTATTACTAGATCCCGACATCCAAGACTCACTATCATATCTCCACCTAGAGAACTTACTCTTATTGGACACCCAATGTTTTCAGTTGGAAACCCATTTCTATCAACAAATGCTTTTGATATGAATGAATGTGTTGCACCAGTATAAAAAAGAACAAGTGCTGGAATAGAATTGAGTTTGAACTTACCAGCCATAACATCTCACTCTTCATAGATTTCCTCCACATTGATTTGGTTCACTTGCCCCTTCTGAAAAGGGTTGGGCTTGTTGGGTCCTTCAACTTTCTTTTCTGGGCACTCATTTGCATAATGCCCCATCTTCTTGCACTTGAAACATTCAACCTGACTAAGATCCTTCTTGATAGGCTGGCTTCCACTACCACTTCCATTTCCATTGTGGTGGCTTTTATATCCACTCTTGTGATTCTTGTACTTGTCATTGTCATGACTACGGTGGTGCTTGTTGTCATGATGACGGTTGTGGTTGTGGTGCTTGTTGTACTTCCCATGCTTGTGGGATCCATAATTCCCACTATCATCATAATGGGAACACTTGTGAGACGATCCGGAGCTATGCTTGTCAGAGTGATTCCTCTTCCTGCTTTCAACCTGTTTCATTTTGCTCTCCAAAATAGCAGCCTTGTCACAAAGAGACTGATAAGTGGGGACATAGGCCACAGATAGCTGCAGGTTCAGTTCATCGTTCAATCCTTCGAGGAACTTCTCCTTCCTCTTAACATCAGTGTCAACTTCATCCGGTGCATAACGCGCCAGATTGTTGAACTCCTCAATATACTCTACCACGCTGCGGTGGCGCTGCTTCAAGTTATGAAATTCCTTCTTCTTCAAACTCATCACTCCGGATGAGATGTGAGCAGTACGAAAACCATCTTCAAAGATAGCCCATGTCACATCCGCAATGGGAGTGGTGATCTGGAAGTTATCCCACCAAGTGGCTGCTGGTCCTTCCAACAAGTGTGCTGCAAATCTGACTTTCTCTTCATCAGTACAGCCAACAGTTACCAAATCCTTGTTCACTGAGCGTAGCCAATCATTGGCCACCATAGGATCAGTAGTTCCTGAGAACTTTGCTGGCCTCAGTCTTAAGAATATGGTAAGCATGTCAAAACCCGGTGGGTTGTTCTGATTGTTGTTGTTGTTATTATTGTTGTTGTTTTTGTTCTGATTCTGTATGAACGTGGTCATCATTTGCATCAGCTGTGTCTGAGCTGTCATCATCTGCTGCATATCGGGGGTGATATTGTTGTTGTTAGGGTTGGGATTGGCATGTCGGGGAGGCATCTGTGGTTTTCAATAAGGATAAGAATGAGATACTCATATATGCTTAACATGCACAATACATCACATAGACAATCACCAAGCATGCATCAAAATAACAAAAGTTAAACAACATAAAACAACAAGTTTTGAAAAGTAAACACACCAATAGCAAGCCATCCACATGTTGGATGGTCATTGCGACTCAATAATCAAAAGCATGGTAAATAAAAGGTAAATGAGTAGTCATCACTACTCCTCTGCATCAACCTCCTCATCAACAAGTGTAAGACCTGCATTCTCCATAGCGGTCTTGTATTCCTCGACATTGGTAGTCAAGGTCTCTATTTTGGCTTTGAGAGCCCTCTTCTGTGAACGAAGTCTCTTAATCACCACCTGTTGGTGCTCGAGCTCAAAGTCCTTGGCTTCTAGTTCTGCAGTCATGTCTCGAATCCTCTTGTTCCTATCTTGGACTCTCTTCTCTTGACTCTTGAACTTTCTATCCTGACTCTCAAACTTGGCCTCCATTTCCTTGACTATCTCATCTTGCTCCACGAAGAGCTTGTCCTTCTCACGAAGCTGCACCTGGAGTTCGTCATTGCTAAGCATGACATTGGTCCTATCAGTATCTAGGTGCCTAAGAAGAACCTCTAAGTCCTGGAGGTATAGACGAATCGGCTCTGCCGTCTCTCTAGCAGTATCCTCGAAGTCAATGGCCTCACCATCCTCATCACATCTACCGAAGGCGTGGAAATGAGTACCTCTAATCTCCCGAGAGTGTCTCCCTAGCAAACGTCCAAGAAAATCCCGCATAACTACCTCTAGGCCTCTCTCCTTGTCATCATGCATGAGCTTGAAGGTGATGGCCTCCGTGGCTGGTTCAGTCTGGCGTCTTAGCTGAGTAACCTTGAAGCCCCAAAGGTCCTTCCTCTCGAACTTGGTGAGGGGAAGCATCATGATGGTAGGAAGTGGGAGATTGAGCAAACTAGTGAGCTCAATAAGACGAGTGCCAAAACGAGTTCCCTTGAACTCTTCAGCCGTGCTGATAGTAACATTAGGCATCTATTTTATAAGATAGAAAAAGTTAGAATCAACATACATAGAGATGAATCATAAGACAAGGCATCACATGTATATCTTTGACAATCAAAACATTCAAGTCATGGCATACATAAAACCATTACAAGCATCCAAGGTTCAACTTATTTTAAACAACATTTGGAAAATAAAATGATAAGTGTGGTGGTCCAACTAACGAAGTACGTTACAATCCCATCTCACTTGCCAAGTTGGCTAACAGGGCATCCCTAGAGGCAATTTGTCGATCCTGATCACATGACTCAATGGCTAAGTCTATGATGTCCTCTCTTAAACGTTGGTTGGTAGCCTCTAACTCTTGGGTATGCTTCTTTTCTTCCCTAAGGTCATTCTGGGTGTTGAGCATTCTGCACTTGATTCTATCACCAAGTTCTTTGATGGCCTTCCAAGCTGCATCCCTTGCTGAATCAAAGAATGTGGTGTGCATCACTGAGTTGGTGACATGCAGAATCCTGATTCCTTGTGGTTGTCTTCCTTGTTTTTATACAAGTGAAGTTGCACCCACCAGTATTCAACTCCTTCATCCATCATAGGAAAACCTCTGTACATAGTTGCACCATGTATTCACTAGTGAAAGTATGATCCCTAGGCCTTGTTTCTAAGCATTGAAACATCGTTTGCTACTAGATCTGTTGCATGTTTGTGTAAGATCCCTCCCCTTATAAAGGTAAGGATCCCTGTGATTGCAACGCTAGTCCTGGATCAATGATAGCATCCACAGTTTAAGATGAAGTACACAGAAACAAAGGTCATTATTACATATCATCCCAGAGACAAACATAGTCTTTTACAACTCCATGGCCACAGGCCTAATACAAGAGTTCAAATATATAATAAGATAAATAAGTCTTCATCTTCATGTGCCACAGGCAATCATGTTGAGTGTAGACTCATAACCCATAATCATCATCAGAATAACCTGCAACATCACAAGTTACAACCACAGTGGGTCAATACATTGGAATAGTATTGGCAAGTGATACCTTAGTAGAATATTAGTAGTCTAGATAATATATGCATTTTGGCTAAGTGTAGCTTAGGCTTGCTTTGCTCAAAATAGGTTTTACCTATCAGTTGAAAACACCAAGTTTTTCTTTGACAAAACTTTCCCAAGGAACCACCAATAGAAATTGGTGAACCTTCACCCTTGTTCAACCACAAGTTTTTACTTAGAAATTGGGATGAGGAGATTCTTGATAGCTCCCATGTCTTGATGCTCAAGTTGTCCAATACCAGGGACATGGCTAAGTACTTAGATTTCTTCCATCTGCAGAGGTTGTGCACTTTCCCCACAAGACTTGATTTTCACCAAGACAGGACCTTTCAGAAGCCTTCCCTTAGACCAAATGGACGCGCTCCAACCTATCATCCCACTACCACCAACTGTCCAAATGGCTAAGTTATTGCAACCTATATGATCCAGGCAGAGCCCATAATGCCATGTGGCTGCACTAGAAGCTTCTTAGCATTTGGCATCTCAAATCCCTTTGTTCCTGGGTGGCTTTCCACAAGTGAGATACACAAGGTAAACCATAGACATGGGCCTTGTGTAACCACTCAAAACAAACCATTCTTTCCATTCCACCCAGGTGTTTCATTCACTTAGTTGTTTTATTAAGCAAAAACACAAGTCCAAAGACTTAGAAATATTTTTCATAGCATGAATATATATCCACCCTTGGTTGCTACTATCTAGGCTAAACATGGCATTGATAAGAACCTTAACTTAGAAATTTCTAGCAATTCTACAACTACTAGGATTTCCCAAGCATAGCATATAGATCAAAATATTCATGCAAGTCTATACAAAATATTTCTAGTGCAAGGTTGAAAAACATAGGAATGAAATCATGAAGCACCACTTGCCTTGGTAGTTTGGGGAGTTGCAACAATCTTCACAACCACAATCACTATTAGCACCAAAATCTACACATAAAATAATGGCACCAAAATCACATAACAATTTATACAAACAAAAATATATGAATGCATGCAAAATGCCATGTGATGATTTTCTACACCAAACAAGACAAGTAAATAGTACTAAATCATGAACAAGTCCAAAACAAACCAAATAAACTTTATTTGATCTTTAAATCATTTTCCATATAATTTTTATACTCAAATTATGCCTATAAATGTTTTTGCACAACCATTTTTATAGAGGCAAAACATTAAACACATTGCATAAACAGATAGGATTTTCTCTCCTGATTCCAATGATATAAAATTTACAAAATTTGAACGTGTGGATCAAAAGTTATGAATTTTGCAAGTTTGAAACACTAATAGATCAAATTTCTGTTTTAAACCTAAACTTAGGCCACGCGGCAGCTTCTGATTCGTCGGTACCGCTTCGCACGGATCGGCCGATGCGGTGCGTTGGATCTAACTTAAAACCAGCGGTTTTGATCTGCCCGTACCTCTTCGGCCTGCATCTAATCTACACCACTGGATCTAGATCCAGTGGACAAAAATGCTCTAACTCAAAACTGGCGGCGCAGCTGGCTGCTGGCGGCGGCGGCATTGCTGCCGACGATGCTCCGGTGGTTCTAGGAAGCAAGGGAGGAAACAGAGGGGCTTACCGAGCTCGTGAGGTCGACGCGGTGCTCGAGGTGGTCAAGGGAGGGACAGGGGCGCACAGACTCGACCGCTATTGCTCGCCGGAGAACCTACAGCCGTCGGTTACGGTCGCTCGTCATCGTTGGCGAAGATATAGGTCGCGCCTAGCAAAACGGATGGTGTCATTAGACGCGCACAAGCCTGGCGAACACGTGAGCATCAAAGAGAGGGAAGGGGGCGGGCGGAGCTTACGGGGAGAACTCGCCAGATTGAACATGGTCGTCGGTGGTGTTCTGGTGTTGACGCTGGCGAGGCTCTGGATGGCCCTAGCATGCACCAATGGGGTTAAACGATGAGCACGGTTGCGAAGATCTTTCTGGCAAGTTAAAAAGGAAAGGGGTGAAGTATGCTCACCGGAATTTACCGCCGGAGTCCGTCTGTGCAGCGGCGGAGTGAGTTCGAATACGCGCAACCTGGGGGCGACTGGGTGTGGGTGTTTGGGGGGAAAGGACCGCGGCGAGGTGGTGATTTTATAGCCAGAGCAGGGGCGACGATTACGCGATGTATCAATGCAATTGATCAAGGCAGTGAAGAGGAAGAAAAGGCCAACGACGACGTGTTCCTGCGCGGGATTTCGGGAAGATGACGATGACGTGGAGAGGGGCCACCAGTCAGCGACGGTGTGGGTTGGTTCGGTGCGGGTGAGAGAAGAAGCAGAGGGGAAGTGGCCCGGGTGGGATTTTGGGCTGGATCTGGTTCTGGGCTAGATTAGTAGCGCCGGCCCTTTTCTTATTCTTTTCTCTTTTTCTATTTTCTGTTTGATTTTCCACGAATCAAATTCAAATGTTTTCAAATGTTTTTGATTTCAAACTTGTTCTGGATTTTTGTAAAGTGTAAAAAGTACTCATTTGGTTGCAGAATAGAGTTGCACACTTTAAAATGATTTGGCACTTTGGAAATTCAAAATAAACAATGTTTTTACCCATTGCTTTAAAAGACAAAGAAGTGGTTTAATTTTGTTTCTTTGTTTTGAAATCCTTGTCCAAGCTTTGGATTTTATCAAATAAACCCATGAGCAAACATCAATGGTTTAAAACAAATAATCTCTTATTGGAGAGTAGCATTGGATCAATGTTTTGTTTACATAAAATAATAAGTATTCAAATGCTTCTGTTTTGTAATGACTTTGAAAATGAACCCTAAATGATCATGAATGCATGGATGATATGCCATGTTTTGAAAACATGATTTTAGGGATGTTACAGTTTGCTTGCTTTAGTCTTTACCTCACCGTCAAGCTCTTTTTTGGCACTCACACACGTTTTCCCATGTCAACAACAAGTCAGAAGCTATTTTCTAGCACCGTTACCACTTGTATTTCACTATCTTTTTGCCGAACTAGTGCACCTATACACCTGACAAGTGTATTGGGTGTGTTGGGGACACAAGAGACTTCTTGTATCTTGATCGCAGGGTTGCTTGAGAGGGATACCTTTGACCACTTCCTCCCTGAGTTCGATAAACCTTGGGTAATCCACTTAAGGGAAACTTGCTGTTGTTCTATAAACCTCTGCACTTGGAGGCCCAACAACTGTCTACAAGAATAGAAGTGCGTAGACATCAAGCTCTTTTCTGGCGCCGTTGCCGGGGAGGTAAGGTAAAAGGTACTCACATCCTCCGGTGTGAGTGCTCGAAGTTATTTCCTTTAGATTATGCAATTTTGTCTTTTTGTTTCTTGTTTTCACTAGTTAGGCTTAATGGAAAACAACAACAAAATTAGAGAGCTTTATAGTATCTATCTTGAGTTATGACATGAAGTGTTTGAAGAGAAAATTAAAAAACCTATGGAGCTTTATTTGCATGCTAATAGCAATGTTATTAGTATGAATTCTTTGGACACCATTATTGCTAATGCTATGGAAAATTCTAAGCTTGGGGAACCTAATTTTGATGAAAATGATCTTTTTAGTCCCCCAAGCACGGAGGAGAAAAATTACTTTGATGATACTTTACCTCCTATATATGATGATTACAATGATGAGTATGATATTTTCAGTCCACCTACTATTGAGGAGGAAATTAATTGTGATTACAATATGCCTCCTATATTTGATGATTATGGTGTTGAGAATAATAATGATAGCTATTTTGTTGAATTTGCTCCCACTAAAATTAATAAGAATGACTATTCTTATGTGGAGAGTAATAATCATTTTATGCATGTGGCTCATGATAAGAATGTTTTATGTGATAGTTATATTGTTAATTTTATTCATGATGCTACGTAAAGTTATTATGAGAGAGGGAAACGTGGTTTTATGTATCTCAAGAATATTAAGTTTTCCCTCTTTATGTTGAAAATTTTGAAGTTGCACTTGTTTTACTTTCATATGCTTGTTGCTTTGTGCTTTCATGACTTGTTTATTTACAAGATTCCTATGCATAGGAAGTGGGTTAGACTTAAATGTGTTTTGAATTTGCTTCTTGATGCTCTCTTTTACCTCAATTCATATTTCTTATGTGAGCATCTTCTCAAACTATCAAGCCTAACTTAAAGGCGTTAAAGAAAAGTACTTGTTGGGAGATAACCCAAGAGTTTTCTTGAGTCTTGGAAGTTATTACTTCGGTAATGACCTCTCTTTATCCTTTTTGTTTGCTTTTTGTGCCAAGAATGATCTCTAATGAGAGGGAAGTAAGATTCGGGGAGTTGCTGTCCCAAAACAGATTTCTGTCCTCCACCATAAAAATTAGTGAGGAGTCTCTGTAACTTGGATTGAGCTGAAAATTTACGAATAAATCCGCCAGTATGTTATATAACTTTTGTTAGTTCAACACTTTTTGATTTGAGCAACATAAGATTTTCGAACAAATCGTTTTTTACCCGCAGGTCTGTTTTGACAGATTTCTGCCATTATTTGCATTTGCTTCTTGTTGATTCCTTTTTGAGTTCTCTTTTGGGGAATTGAGATTTTTGAAGGAGTTGCTACATTAGCTTGTGTTTTTAATGAAAAGTTTTGCTGTTCTAAATCTTTGCCTAAGGTTTAATATCTTATGAATACACTAATATTTCTAATAAAGATTGTGTGATGTTTTGTATGAAGGTAAAATTTCAGGTGTAGAGAGAGAATGATGTAATGATATGAAGAATGGACAAAATCTCAAGCTTGGGGATGCCACCCCGGTGTCACCCCCCAGAAATATCCAAGAGTTACAAGCATCAAAGCTTGGGGATGTCCAAGGCATCCCCTTCTTCATCAATAAAAATCTCAGGTCTTTCTAGACACTTCATTTTTATTGTTTAGTGCATTGTTGTTTTGTTCTTGAAGCGTCTTAGTTTTCGTTTTTGGTTTTAGTTTGCTTGAGTAAGTTGGTTGGTTACACCACACTTCTTTTAGAGAGAGACACACTCTGTTTCCATTGCCTAGAACACTCTAGTTTTCACTCTTATTGTTTTGTGAGTGTTCACTTTTGCTAGCACCGCGTTCAACCTTAGTTTTCTTGTGCATTCAGCCTAGAACTTTTTAGTTCTTCTTTGTGGATTTGTGAGACAAGCTCATTGATCTTTATTGATTATTATCTTTGTGTGTTGTTTCAAATAAGTTGCTTGGTGTTGGAAAGGAGTAGGAAGTTCCTGCTTGAAAGTGCAAGAGGAGCTTGCATTGACTGTGACTTAGACTTTAGCATGACAGGCTAGGTGTTGTTTTGACCTTATGCTTAGTGATTATTGTTGTAGCATGTCGTGTTCCAAACAATTGGGATTACTTAGTATGCCTGAAGAAATCATACGTTGTTTTAGCATATAAAAGCATAGTATTGTGGTATTCTCCTTTGATGCTTTGTTTGGGTTGACTTGTGATGACCCACAAGTGTAGGGGATCGCAACAGTCTTCGTGGGTAGTATTACCTAATTTATTGATTCGGCACAAGGGGAGCCAAAGAATACTTGCAAGCCTTAACAACTGAGTTGTCAGTTCAGCTGCACCTGGAAATAGTTCTTGCTCACTGAAGTTTATCAGTAGCAATAGTTTGGTAGTAGCAACAGTAAAGCTACGACAACAGTGAAACAGGAGCAATAGTAACAGTAACGGTAAACAGTAGGATTCGAGTGCGGTAGGCATTGGGATGTATGGACGGGCGTTGCATGGATGAGTCTAAACATGTAACTTCAAGATCTAGGGCATTGCAGATAAATAATAATAAGCATCCAAGTACTAAACAATCCTAGGCATGTGCTCCAAATATAGTCATACGTGCTCGCAATGAGAACTTGCACAACATCTTCTGTACAGCCCGTGGCAGCGGGGCCTCTAGGGAACTACTGGCAATTAAGGTGCTCTTTTTAATAGAGCACCGGAGCAAATCATTAACACTCCATGAACACATGTGATCCTCACACCACAACCATCCAATCCGGTTGTCCCAATTATTGTCACTTTGGGGCCTTTGGATCCAGACAATGATATGTGTACACAACTTGCAGATAAGATCACAAACAATACTATCATAATGATTCAATAATAAGTTCAGATCTGAGATCATGGCACTCGGGCCCTAGTGACAAGCATTAAGCACAAGTTGCAACAAAGACAAATAGCACTAAAAGAGATACTAGACACTATGCCCTAACAATCTTATTCATGATAGAACTCATGCAATCCCTACCATCCCCAAGCCTATAGCAGGGGATTACTCACTCATGGATGGGGGAAACATCGGTGGTTGATGGAGATGCGTTGGTGATGACGATGGCGATGATCCTCTCCAAATTCCCCGTCCCGGCAGGGTGCCAGAACGAAGTTTCTAGATCCGAGTCTTGGTTTCTGGTGGCGGCGGTGGAGCGGAACTCTTTCTGGAAAACTATCAAACCCCCTCGGTTTTTAGGTCGAAAGGCAACTTATAGGCGCAAAGGGAGACCGAGGGGGTGCCTGGAGTGGCTCCACCCCCCAGGCGTGGGCAGGGCCCACCCGCGCCTGGTAGGGGTGTGGGCCCCTCTAGGCTCCTTCTCCGTCTCTTTTTCTGGCTCCGTGGATCTTCTGGTGAAATATAATTTTTGGCATATTTTCCGGGATTTTTCCTCATAGTTCATTTTCTGCACAAAAACAAGACACCAAGGTAATTCTGCTAAAAACAGCGTCAGTCCATGTTAGTTGTATCCAAATCACACAAGTTTATAGAAGAAACAATAGAAATGTGTTCAAGAAAGTAGATACGTTTTGGACGTATCAACTCCCCCAAGCTTAGCTTATTGCTTGTCCTCAAGCAATTCAGTTGAAAACTAAGTGCGATAAAAGAACTTTCACGAACACATTTGCTTCATATGATGTAAATATTCTCAACACATGAGTAGATGCTTAGACAATTCAGAATAAAGAGTATGCAACTAAGTCTACTCAATAGTCATTGCAAGCTATGAAGAGAAATCAACTCAATAGTAATAAGTAGCATGAAACATAAACATAAGCAACATTGAAATGCTCATAATAAGGTATGATAGAGTGGTATCTCGCTTGCCATTGTTTGAAGAGCACAATATAAATGCCAAGGTACCTCTGAAGTTCAAGTGAGGACTAGAGATAAATATATCAGAGATACAAGCATCAAAGTCATGACATAATTAACCAAGTTTTGGAACAAACACAAGAATGACAACTATGCTCTCAAGAAGGTTCTCATAGAATAAGTGGTGACTCAACAAAGTTGTGAAAACGGTTTTGGAAAGTTTGAAAGGGCTTCAAAATGCTGAAAGGAAGGTACTCATTAGCTTTGAGCTCTCAGTGCCCCTATCATAGGCATCTTCATGTGGTTAAGGTGAAAGTGAGGTCCACTATGAATCATATGCTTGACAGACCATAAATTGGAAATCCCAAGTCCCTTGAGTACGAGGGTCGCTCTGCATGCTACTCAACTTTGGTTACCTGAAAGTTCTTATCATTGTAAATACATGCATATCATAGAGAACCGCCAACGGGGTACCCCTTGCACATGATACAGGAGCGATCCCGTGATCATCAAAATGACAAGGCAAGCAGACAATAAGCATCTCAGCAATCTTTTTATTTACTATGTGTATAGCTTTTTATTGAGGATGCTTCATAAATGCTCATTATGATGATGTTGCAAGTTTCCACCATGATTAGGCATGGCTTAGGCTAGTGGCCCAGGCGATTATCTAGCACAATGTATAGACTCCATGAACTCACAAACTCCCCTTTCATTTCACATCGTCGACATCCACAAACAAAAGAACAAGGTATCAACTGGATGAGATATCCAAAAAGTGTTGAAAGCGTTCCCCGTGATAGCACGGTTCTGCTGACTCCCAGTATATAATTTGCAAGCATATAACTTTCATGGACAGGTCACAATGGTTCAAGATTATTAAGCGCAAGGAATAAAGTGTGCCATCAAGTTCGTGAGAGTTTTAGTAACTAACTTTCTCAAAACAGACAAACATTTTATTTTGGAAGAAAACATGGCATATAGAATATGCACTGAAGTAGCAAATGATGCTAATAGGTAGGTATGGTGGACACAGTTGGCATTATTGGTTTTGGGGAGTTGGAAGCACATGTAGAGCTTGTGGCATCCCGCAAAACCACTACTAGAAAATCGCGTTGTTTTTGTGCATTGCATCATCATAATCGCATGTCTTGTCCCTGTGCATCATCATAACATCAGCATGCATCTATATGTTTAAAACTATTTTGCTAAAAACCCATTTTTGTTTTCTATATTAATCACCTCGTCTTATTTCAGATCAAACTCCCGACGCTTCGTGGTATTTTGTTTGCTAAAACTAATTACAAAATCTTTTACTAAAACTAAAACAAACAATATTTTAAAATAAAATTGTTTTGATCGGGGGAGGCAGCCCGGCCCAAAAGCCAGGCCACCTACCACCCCGATCGGCCCAAACCAGTCCCACCGAAAACCCAAACCCTTTTCTACCTAGTTCTAACCTACCCAGCCACTCCCAGCCCTCCACCTCACCTCCCTGAGCCACCTCACCCCCTGGACCCCAATCCCCACCCGCCTTGCCACCTCATCAATCCCTCTCCACTCCACCCAGCCAACCCCCGCCGGACCCACACACCCCACACACCTCACACACACCAGCCGCACCCACTCAGCCACCCCTCTCCCTGTCCCTGGGCCCCACCCGCACCGGCCCTGCCCTCTCCCTGGCCCCACCCCACCGACGCACCCCCCTGGCCCACCCCGACCCCGCCTGTCCCCAACCTCTCTCCCCGACCCGCTCGCTCGCTTCCTCCCTTCCCCAACCTTCCACCACCACCGCAGGCCTCCGCCCGCCTCTGCTCGCCTCGCGCCGCCGGGAGTGCCTCGCCACGACTGCGACTCCCTCCTCCGCGCCTCTTCCCCCGTCCCCGACGACGACCCCCCTCCTTTCGCCCTCCGGCTCGCCCGTCCCCGCGAGCGCGCCTCCGCCGCCGGCGTCCCCTCCATCCTCTCCTCCTCCGCCCTGACCGCGCGTCCCCGTCGGCCCCGCTCAACCATCTCCGGCCGCCAACCGCCGTGCGTCGCCGGCCTCGCCTCGCCTCCGGCCTCCTTCCCCCGCCTCGCCGCCCAAGCGCCATCGCCTTCCCTCTGGCTGCCGCCTGTGCCTCCTCTCCGCAGCGACCGCAGCGCCGCCGCTCGGGCATGGCCCTGCCCGCCCCGTGTTTTTCTCTCCGTCAGTCGCCTGCGCCCCCTCCTCTCCCTCTGTGGCCATGTCGACCACGCTCTCCGGCCCCCCCGCAGGCCGCCTCTATCCCCCGTGCCGCCGGTCGCCTCCTCGAGGACCCACCTTCCCGTGCTCGCCTCGGCATCCCTGTTCCGCTGCAGTACGGTCCGAGCACCACCTCGCCCGCGTCCGGACTTGCTGTGCCTTGCAGCGCCGCCCATCGGCCCTTCTCCGACCCAGCCAGCTAAACGGTGAACTTTGTCGTGCTGCTGTTGAACCCGTTCCGCGAGTGTGTGCCCACTGGTTCTCAAGCGGAAGCCAAGACCACAATGCCTGATCCAAGTGCGTCGCCATCAATCAAAGAGGGATCCCGCATGTGTCCATCACGGTCGACAAGATCTTCGGCACGACACCCAAGACGGCGATCCCTACTACCAATATCTTCTTCAGGAACCGATGGACGAGAACCTGAGCCCGGTGTCCGAAGATCAAGATCTTTCCGAAGATCGAACCCCGGTGTGACAAGTACCCCTTCCCGGACGCCAAGTTCGCCGACCCGGACACCGTGCGACAAGATCTTCTCGGACCCGAGGATCATCAAGGCTTCCGCTCGGCAACGCCAAGTACTCCTTCCTGGCTACAAAGCCCGACCCCGTGGACCGACATGATCTCCTTCACGGATACGACAAGTACTCCCTCGAGGACGCCGAGTACTTCACCCCGGACGCCGAGACCCTGGACGACAAGTTCTCCTTCCCGGAAACATTGACGCTCATGCGACAAGATCTACTTCCCAGATCCGAAGACCCTAAATTCCGGAGTCCGAACCTCGTTCCCGTCGAACCCTGAACCCTGTCGAACCCCGAACCCCGTCGAACCCCGAACCCCCGGAACCAAGATCTTCCGAACCCAGATGTGTGAACCTTTTCCCGAGCCCTATTTTATAAATGATATATATAAAACTTGTTGCATATAAAATCGCCATGCTTGCATACATATTGTCATGTGGTTTGGGGGCCTTATGCCGATTCACCTAAATTAAATATGGGGTCCATATGCGGGCAAACCTAGTCGTATATTGGTCCCATTTAAATTTGTGTAGCGAACCGGTAACTTATTTGGCCATGATAAGACAACATTTAAATTGCGGGGGTTCTAAATAACTTGAACCGTTTAATTAATTGTCGGGACCCCGGTTCCGCTTAATCTGGCCTAATTGCATCGCACTTCTGCCATGTCATACATCATACATGCATCATGCCCGATCTTCTGTCATAGTATTAAATAGTCCATCCGGTGTTTCTTCTAGTGCTTTGCTTCTTCGCGGATTAGGCCGATGAGTTGATGCGAGTGTCGACCCGATATTCGGTTGAACCTTCGACAATGTTTTCAGGCGAGCATCTCCCCCTTTCTACCTATCTTACTTTTATAGTATTTATTCCCTCCTGTTGATCTATTGCTGTCTGTGTTGCGTTGCTCTAGTTTTCGTACCCGTGTTATCCCTTGCAGCCTTATATTGCCTTGGACACCTCCTATTACCTGTTGTTTGGTAGATAGATGGACCTGCGCGTCGTAGTCGCTTGCTCAAGTGCTGTTGCGTGTCGCCAAGTACCACAGTTGTTGGAGTATTTCCGCATGTTTATTGTTGGAGATGATCAAGACTTTAATTACTGTTTAACAACTAAAATTGAAGTAAGTAAGTAGAGGCACCGGTGGGCAATAGATGTTATTTGGTTGTTAACCGTCCACTTGTGTCCCGTAGGACCCCGAGTACTTGATACCTATTCCTTGAATATTCGCGCTATCCACATACGGGGGAATTATGGGACCCCCCTGAGCCAGAGCTTGATTCATTCTTATTTCTTGGGGCCACAAACTAGTTTGAGGTTTTATTTACTATCCTGTACTTATACCATGCTTTACTGCTTTATTTACGATTGTGCGAGGAGCACCTGTACTGTTTAGGTAAGCGGAGTGTTTTTGCGGTATCGACAAGCCCAGTTTTGGGTTCCCAGTCGTTTACAGCCACTGGCGCAAACCTTGAGTCCGTCTCGGAGTCAGCTAGCTTCGTTGCAGGTGTACTCAATGGGGTGGCCCCCTGAAATATTTCTGAATCTTGTGATTGCTTTGTCGTGAAGGCCTCGTTGGGTTTTGATTTGGTTTTTCCGAGGTTGATCGAGTGTGTGTTGCTATTTGTGCACCCCTGCAGGGTAAAACTTTCTGAAAGCCGTGTCCGCGGTTATGGACGACTTGGAGCACAGTATCTCGATCATAGACAACTATAACTAAAGTAGTGCTATAAATTTGACTTTATAATGACTAGTAATCAGCTTCACTATAATGGAATGGCTAAATAAAACTGCCAACAATTGCTTGTTTGGGTTGTCGCTTGCGACCATTGTATCTGACTAGTAAGTATTGCAACTACAACGGAATGGCTCAATAAAAGTACCAACAACTGCTGGGTTTTGGGATATCTCATGCTAATTGTATCTGACTAGTAAGTGTTGCAACCACAACGGAATGGTTAACTAAAACTGCCCACTGCTTATTTTATCAGGATGACTCATGCTATCTATATTTGACTAGTAATTGCCGCCACTATAACGGAATGAATAAAACTGCCAACTGTGTGAGTTCCTCGGTTGACTTCCTCGTTTGGTCTCGAGGGGGAAACACCAGGATGGGTTTGTTTGATGGTAGTATCAGGTTGGTTCCGAATAGGTCTTTCTTATCCCTCTCTGATAGCCGCCAGTTGTATCGAGTCTCTACATGTTGTTTAGTGTATGCTGCCGCTTCAGTCCACCATACCTATGTAGGCGAGGACCGCCGAATTCTAGCCTCGCCGTGTACTGGCCTCAGTACTGACCGCTCTCTCTTTTTCCTTTGCCCTTTGCCGGCACCCCTTTTGTTTAAGCAGGTTTTGAGATCGACGTCGTTAGCAGGGTTACCCTTCCGGCTTGGCCTGGGCAGGGTTATGGACGCCATTGGTTATTCTTCAGGGCTCTTAGCCCCATTTGCATCTTATCCGTAGTCGGACTCTCTATCGTTTTCAAGGTGATTTGGATCTTTGTATATTATATCTATATTCTTGACTCATTGAGTCGCTGTTGTATATCTATCCGTTCTGTGGGTCCCATCGAGGACTGTTGTGTAATGTTATTACTTCGTTTTCCACCCGCACGAAAGTGCCTGGTGGGCACCTTTGAATCGTTTCTATGCGGGTTTGGCGGGAATCGCTGAAACTTGCATAGGGTCGATTCTGAGGGTGTTACAGAGCTCATACTCAGTGCAAGTGAAGGCTAGCAATAGAGAGGGGGCGACAAACGAGAGAGCAATAACTGTCATGATCATGCTTGCAACAAAACATGACTAACTATGGCATGAAAGTGATACAAGAACTCTGAGGCAAAATAAATCATCGAGGCTTACTGACTATTGATTAGTCATATGCATGCGTGAGCATGTGCCTAGTCGATTCACATGAACAGTCAGAGGAGGATACCACAATATCATACCAAAGTATGAATAAAACAATGCAAGAAAACATTCATATGACATGCTACAAACTATTAGCAAGCTGGAGCTAATCATAGACAAGCAAGAACTACTAAGCATCCATAATGACATACACCTTACACAAACAGGCTAAGCATGCTCACAATGATGAGTATGTGTACAAAATTGAAACAAATAGAGTTTGTTACCAGCCTCTTACCACACCTCAAGTTGTCTTCATCTTCATTATTTCCCTTCACTTGTGTGACTTGAATAATAACATGAAACCAAAATCCACTGAGGGCGGCTGACCCCTGCAAAGAACTCACAAAACTAAAGAAGAACAACAAATATTTTTGGTGTTTTTGATTTTTTTTAAAGAAAGCAAACAAGAAGCTTACAAAGCAAAATCATTTTGGATTTTTCTTTTAAGGCAAACCAAAACCAAAAAGCAAAGAAACAAACCAAGAGAAACAACGAAAATATTTTTGGTATTTTTGTGTTTTTGAGAAAGAAGCAACAAGAACCAAAAAGAAAGCGAAACAATGGATATACAAAGAACCGACCGAACATGATATATATATGAGTGTGACGTCGGTATACCTCCTCCCAAGCTTAGGCTTTTGGCTTAAGTGGGGCTCAATAGCACGGGTAGTAACCCCATGCAAGTGGGTCATCATAGGAATGATCATAGTCAAGCGCCTGTGACGAAGAAGAAGATGCGCCCCAATCAAATGAGGGTTGCTGGTATGAAGACTCTCCCAAGTTGGAGGGCTGAACCGAATTGTCTTCGACATCCTATTCAACATTCTCCTCTCGCTGGGAGAGCTCCGCCACATATGTGTCAACCTCCTCCTCCGTAAGCGACCATCCTTGCCTGTTATCAAAATTAAATAAAGTAGGTGCAGGCAAATAAACTATTTTCTCAGTCCTACCCTTTCTACGACCTTGCAAGGCAAAAGATAATTCATACGGTAAACTTCTCACATTAGCCCCCAAAGAAACAAAACCATGCCGAATCATGGATTCAATATCAAACCTCTATGGGGAACTGATAATCTGAATAGCGAGGCTCTAAACCATGGAAAGCTAGCAACCTAGAAGCAATGAGACCTCCACAAATTCCACCCTTCTCGCGGTTGGTGGTGAGACGGTGAGCTATCAGCGCACCCAGGCTATAAGACCTATTCCTATTCAGAGCAGCTGCGATAAAAGATAGATCAAAAGAAGATAACTTTCTAGCAATCTTTCTAGCAAGAACACACTTGGTAATGAAATAGGCAAAGTATCTAATAGCTGGGAGCTGAATATTCCGAATTTTACCACTTTCCTCTGAGAAGTCGAAACATGGCCAATCTCAGCATATAAATCCATAAGTGACTCGGGCCTTTCCTTGATCTTCTCACAAGATCCCCACTGAGGTACTCTAATTGTTGCACAGAAATCAGCAAAAGGCATATCGACATGTATATTATATATTTTGTAATGGACCATGGGATTAGAAGTATACCAAGTGAACCGAAAGTCCTGCACAAAAGCCATGGTTAGCTTAACATATTGGAAAGGTTCACCTTCAACAAAGTGTTCCAACCTTACATTTGTAACCATAGTTTGGAAATCTTGGAGGATCCCCGCAGTTCTCATAAATTCATGGCATGGATATATGGAAGGAAAACCGCCTCCGCACGATGAACCTTCATTGGCTCATGCACCATCAAGGCATATTAGTTTAGTGGATAAACACTCATCTTCCTTGCTGAATTTTTAGACAACCATCAAACCAAGTGATTTCTAAGTTGATAAATGATGAGCAACTACTATAGGAACTTGCTAGAGGGCTACACATGCATCAAATAAAGTTTCTAATCTTAGAACAAGCATGCAAGCTCAAACAACCTGACATCTATAGCAGAAAAATACTCAAGATACAATCTACCAATCACAAATCTAATTGGACAAGTGGAGGAGGCACATACCAAGGAGCAAACCCTCCAAAAATCAGCACTTGAGATGGGATGAACAAGGAGATCGAAAATTGCGAGCAAGAACAGCAAGAACTCGAGTTTGAGCAAGTTTTCCGGTGTTTTTCGGGAGAGAGAAAGAAGGTGGCTTTGAGGAGGCAGCCTGGAGGGGCCCAGGTGGGCCAGACCCCCCTAGGCACCACCCCTGGTAGGCCGCGCCTACCCTGGGTGTGGTGGCCTAGGGTGGCCCCCTGGGTCACTTCAGGTGTCTCTCTGCCCCTTTTTTCGAGGAAAAATTTATTTTGAATTTTCTGGGATTTTTTGGGAAACTTTATTTTTGGCCAATTTTCAGGGTATGAAAATTGATTTTCACGCAGAAACAGTTTTTTCAGAAGAAGCAAAAGCAAACCAAAAGCCAAACTACAAGAGCTCTAAGAAACTCAAACAAACAAGCAACTAGCAAAACTAAAGCTAAAGCAAAGACTAGGAAGGATAAAAGTAAAGGAAAGCAATAATAACCATAGTGGAAACATTATTTTGTTCATTAAAATCCTTTTGTTAACAAGGTTTATCAAGTCTTGTTAAAAAAACAATCTTATATGAAAAAAAACTTTGCATTCCACAAGGTGATTATGTTACCTCATACTTGATAGAAATGGTCCCAATCATAATAGTTTCAAAATTTTCTTGTGGAATGGGACAATATATTTCTCCAACCTTGATGCTTTCAATATTTTCAATGGAAATCAGGCAATAGCTCTTAGCAACCTTCTTGGGGAAATAGACAGTGTGCTCTTTGTCATTAATATTGAATGTTACTTTCCCTTGATTACAATTGATGACAGTACCTGCAGTATTAAGAAAAGGTCTCCCAAGAATAATAGACATATTATCATCTTCAGGCATTTCAAGCACAGCAAAATCAGTTAAAACCATGCAATTATGAGCTACTTGAACAGGAACATCCTCACATATACCAATAGGAATAGTAGTTGACTTATCAGCCATTTGTAAAGATATATCAGTTGGTATCAACTTTTCTAGCTGGAGTCTCTTGTAGAGAGAAAAAGGCATAAGACTAACTCCAGCTCCCAAATCACATAAAGCAGTTCTAACATAATTATTCTTAATAGAGCAAGGAATAGTTGGTATACCTGGATCACCAAGTTTCTTTGGAACCTTACCATTGAAGGAATAATTAGCAAGCAAAGTAGAAATATCCTCATTAGGAATCTTCCTTTTATTAGAGACAATATCCTTCATATACTTTGAATAAGGAGGCAACTTAATAGCATCAGTCAAAGGAATTTGCAATAATAAAGGTTTCATCCACTCACAAAACTTATTGTAGTGTTCTTCCTCCTTTGACTTGTGTTTCTTACCTGGAAAAGGCATAGGTTTCTTCACCCAAGGTTCTCTCTCTTTACCATGTTTATTAGCAATAAAATCTTCCTTTGTGTACCTAGTGTTATTAGTGTGCTTCTCAGGTTCTTCCTCACCTTCCTCCTTATTAGGAGACTCATCTTTATCATTACCACTCTTAGTTTCAGCATCAGAGACAGATATACTATTAGGATCTACAGCAGGTTCAAGTGGTTCCTCAACTATCTTATGTTTCTTTTTCTTTATCTTACGAGGACTACCACTACTCTCACCTTGTTGAGAATCCTGCTCAATTCTTTTGGGGCGTCCTTCAGGATATATAGGATCTTGAGTAGCTATACCACTCCTAGTTCTAATTCCATAAGCATGTTTATCTCATGAAGCATTAACTAGCATATCCTTTTATACCTTAGCAAGTTGATGAAGTTGGGTTTGAACCATTTGAAAGTGTTCACAAAGCATTTTAATATCATTAGAAGTTCTTTCCACAATATATTTCAACTCATTGATAGCTCTAGAGTTTTCCAATAAATGATTCTGAACTTGTTTATTTAAATGACTTTGTTTAACAATAAAAATGTCAAGTTCCTCTAAGCATCTATCAGGAGGCTTACCATAAGGAATATCACCTTCATCAAAATGTTGGAGAGAGTGTACCTCAATGGTAGATGAGTGGGGAATTGGCTTACATAATTCTTCTATAGGAGATAGATTCTTCACATCTTCAGCTCTAATACCTTTCTCCTTTAGACACTTCTTAGCTTCCTTCATCACTTCATCATTTAATGCAATAACTCCCCTCTTCTTTGTTGTTGGTGTTGGAACTGGTTCAGGCCATAACTGGTTCAGGAGTAATAGGCTCAGGTGTATTCATCTCATTTGAAGTCCAATCATCATAATTCTTGCTTATTTTAGCCATTAATTCTTCAGCATCTGTAGGAGTCCTTTTCCTGAAAACACAATCAGCAAAGCTATCTAGGTAGGTCCTAGAATTAGCAGTTAGTCTATTATAATAAATATAAAGAAGCTCATTTTTAGGTAATGGAGATCCAGGATGTGCATGAATTAAGGCACAGAACCTTGTCCATGACTCAGGCAATTTCTCTTCTTCTCCCTGTTTAAAATCAAAAAGTCTCTGCAAAGCAGCATGTCTAGCACTGGGAGGAAAATATTTCTGGAAGAAAGAAGCAATCAGAGCTATCAATGGAACCAGGAGGTAATCTATTAAACCAAGCCCTAGCTTCTCCTTTTAGTGAAAAAGGGAAGATCTTAGTAACAAAGTACTTGCACATCTTAAAATCATCAGATAATAAAGCACTCATAGTAGAAAGCTCATTCATATGAGCCACGACACTCTCATTTTTAGTCCCACAGAAAGGTTCTTTCTCAACAATATCAAAATAAGATAAATCAAGGGAGAAATCATAGTCTTCATCTTTAATATCTATGGGAGAAGTGGCAAACTTAGGATCAGAGGACAACTTAGGCATAATAGTACGTCTAGCAAGGATACTCTTAATAGCACTAGTACCATGTGTGTTTCGACGCTCTTCAACAAAATCATCAGTGAACTCAATGTAACCATCATTAATATCATAACTCTCACTAGACTCAGGTGAGCTAACGGGTGTAACAATGTCTTCACTAGGAGTTTTGGTATTTCCTATACTAGCCATAGTAGTATCTAGAAAATTACCTAATGAACCACTCGCATCAAACACAGGAGAAGTAACATCATGGGTATCAAAATCAGTTTCAGACTTAGCAGTAGTAGCAGTGTGTGTAGCATGTGTATGTGGTGGTGGTGTGACAAGCTTACTTATAACAGACGGTGAATCAAGAGCAGCAGAGGTGTTTAGGATTGTACCTCTTCTTGTAGTGGATGGTAAAATAGGGAACTTTCCATCATGAGACTTCCCCATGATGAAAGGAGTAGCAGTGAACAATAATAGATCCAAGTGAACTTACAAATAAAGCTATGCTCCCCGGCAACGGCGCCATATAATAGTCTTGATGACCCACAAGTGTAGGGGATCGCAACAGTCTTCGTGGGTAGTATTACCCAATTTATTGATTCGACACAAGGGGAGACAAAGAATACTTGCAAGCCTTAACAACTCAGTTGTCAGTTCAGCTGCACCTGGAAATAGTTCTTTCTCACAGAAAGTTTATTAGTAGCAACGGTTTGGTAGTAGCAACAGTAAAGCAACAACAACAGTGAAACAGGAGCAATAGTAACAGTAACGGTAAACAGTGGGATTCGAGTGTGGTAGGCATAGGGATGGATGGACGGGCATTGCATGGACGAGTCTAAACATGTAAATTCAAGATCTAGGACAATTGTAGAGGTCCCAACCTTTAATAAGGTAGAAATCCCTGTGTTTACAATGCTAGTCCCTGGATCAATAGCTAGCATCCACATTTAAAATGTAATATCAAGAAACAAAGGTCATAATACAACTTTATATCCAGGAATAAAATAATTTATTACATCTTACATAGCTCATTTGGCTATCTCATTACAATGCAGCAGAAATAACTATAGTATGGGGCCCTTCATCTTCAAAGTGCCACAGGCAATCATGTTGGTTGTATACTTGTAATCATATTCAACACACTTCACTAACATCAAACAAACCTGCAACATAATAAGTTGTAGCCACAAGGGTTAATACATTTGAATTGTATTGGCAAGTTTCACTACTATGTAGAAATAAGTGGATCCTATCATTACATGCATAATTGGCTAAGTAGGGTTTAGGCTCAATTGCAGAAAGCAATATAGTTTTTTATCCTATCTTTTCAAAATAGTTTTGATCTTTTGACAAATCTTTCTGAACTCCTTGGAAAACTCCAAGTGTTACTAATCCCTTGTTGTCACCATCAAGTTTTACTTTGAGCAATTGGAATGTCGAGATCTTCCATAGCTTCAGGCCTTAGTTGCTCAGAATTGTCCATAACCGGGGACACGGCTAAGTACTTAGAATCTGATCTTCTGCAGAAGTTGTACACTTTACCCACATGACACAATCTCGTCTTGACGCCACCAGTGGCTGCTGGATAAGTACTCACCAAATGGAGTACCGACAGATCGAGAATGTGACAAAGTCTTTCCATAGAAGTCCTCCCAATACACAATGCTAGCTTGTCTACCAGGCACCAATGTAAGGATATATTTCCAATACACAATTCTAGTTAACCTGAAGATGCCAATGCAAGGGTCTTCCACTATGTAGTTGACTAAGCCAGAGCCCATTTAGCATGTGGCTGTACACGGAAGCCACTGTACGAGAAACATGTTCAATCTCTAAGTTCCTGGGTGGTTTTCTTCTGGTGCACATACAAAAAGATAGCCATATAAACATGGTTCCCTTTGTTGCCACCTTGTCCAAAACTTGAGTATCCTTTTTCCACCCAGGTGGTTCATTGAGAACTTACTTTATTATATAAAACATATAATTTTTCCAACACTTCATATAATCATATCATGTATCCCATCCCAATATATATAGCAGGGCTAAGAATACTACAACTACATTGTTTTCACTAAGGGAGATATAAGGATATCCTAATAGGATATAGCATAGCATAAAATATAGTAGTCCTATCTTGCATGTTACAAAAAATCCACTAAGTGTAATGAAAATAGTAGGACGTGGATGATAGTGTCACTTGACTTTTTAGTAGAGAATATTGGTTCACTTCTTGACCTTGCAAATATCACACTCTTCTAACTTCACTACAATTCAATCAAGCAAACATATATTCAACTAGCATTCCAACCATTCATCACATAAAATGAAAAAAACATGGCAATGCATGCAAGCATGCAAAAGATGGTTTTAGTTGGAAAATGGTTTCTATTAGGCTCTAAACATTTTAAAGCTCATATTGGTCATTTAAAAAAGTGGTAAAACCATCTGCAAAAGGTTTCACCCCATAAACCAATTTTATACCAAAGTGATATTTTATGTTGTTAAAAATGCCTTTTTGCAAAGTAATAATTTTATAGGGTTCATCAAATATATTTTTAAATCTCAAAACTTGGTGTTTAGGGTCAGAGAGTTTAATTCAAATCATTTTCCAAAGATTTTACCCAAAAGTATTTTTAACACATAAACAATATTTGTATTTGACTAGAAATGTTCTAATTCAAATATTTATTCATTAACTTCACAAAATACATTTTTAAATCCATAAGTTGGTTTCTATGGTCAGTAGGTTCAAAACAAACCACTTAGCAAAGATTTCACATTAAAAATATTTCTAGAACAATTTTTATATTCAAATTATGCCTATACAAGTTTCTGCAAAAACAACTAAGTTTCCAGAAGCAAATCATTAAACAAAGTGCATGGTTGCAAAGTAATTGTTCTGCTGATTCCAATGATATAAAATTTGCAAAATTTAGACGTGTAGATTAAAAGTTATGAATTTTGCAAGTTTGAATATCTCATAGACACAATTCTGTTTTAAAAACAAAGAACTGACCACGTGGCTCTATCCTATTGGATGGTACCATTTCGGGTGGATCGCGCTATGTGAGCTGTTAGATCTAAAGCGAATCGCACGGCTCAGATTGCACCATACCTGTTCGCTAAGTGAATCTATCGTAGCCACCAGATCAAGATCCAATGGCTCACAGCAGCCTGACCATGGACTAGCGGCGCTGGCGGCGGCTGACGGCGGCGCACGCTCGGACGAAGAGGTTGTCGAGGGACTAGGTCGCGTGACGGAGGGAGAGGATGCTCACCGTGCTCGCGTGGTTGTGGTGAAGCTCAAGGTGGGGTCGGCTACTCGAGGGGCGCACTGGAACAGCGACTATTGCTCGCCGGAGCTTACGGCGGCGTCGGATGCTTCTGTTCGTCGACGGGGGCGGGGCTACAGACCACCAGAAGGCAACAGAGAGGTGTAGTTAGACGCGTGCGAGAGCGCAGATCACAGAAGCATCAACGGGAGGAACAGGGGCGGACGGAAGCTACCTGGGGAGTTCGCCGGAGGAGTGGCAGACGACGGCGGTGTTCAGAAGTGGTTCTTGCCGACGATTTGGAGCAAGAGCGAGCGAGTGAGTGGTACAGGGAGAAGCACCAGGAGATGGGGAGCAGGCTCGCGTGCACTGGGAGGCGAGGGGAGGAGCTATGTCGCCGGGATCGGCTGGAGAGGCTCGTCGGGGCAGAGGGGCTCGAGCTTGCAATTGGGGCAGCCTGGGGGCAGAGGGGAGGTGATGTCTGGGGGAAACGGAAGAGGAGAGGGAGGCGCTTAAGTGTGCGCGGTCTCTAGCGAGAATAATTCAGCCATCAACGCGTATTAACGCGAATTGAATCGCGGCAGAACGGCAACGAGCAAGGGGGAAACGGTCGACGTGGGTGGGAGAGAAGACTGACAGCGTGGGCCATGTTGTGTGCGAGAGAGAGGGAGAGAGTGGAGTCCAGTCGTCAGCTGCTGCGCGGGTAAGCCTCTGGGTGAAAAACGGTTCGCGGGAGGGGAAAAAGGTGGGCTGCGCTGCTGGGTTGGGCTGGGCCTAGTTCTGGGCTGGGTTAGTTTCATTTTTTTTATTGAATGCTTTTCTTTTTCCATTTTGAATTTCTGTTTTGATTTCTATTCAAATAATTCAAACTCCAATTGAATTCAAACTTCCACCAAACTTTGTGTAGATTTTAATATTGTTTATTTAACATATTCTAAAGTCAAATTTAGAATAATTAATTTTAGGGTTTATTGATTATTAAAAATAAATAGACATTAGTCTTTATTTCAAATAGGATTTAATATGTTTTAAAACTCTATTTGAAATCTAAATTTTACCAAAACCTTTTTCAGTAGGTTTTATTTGAAAAATAAAACACTTTGAATTTTTATTTAAAATACTTTATTAAGTTTTAATGTTCATCCAAAATAGGAAATTGTCTTTACTTAAATAAAATTGGATATTAATAAATCCTCATGATTTTATTTAAATAATCCTTTACATGATAGAACTCAAATAGCATTAATAGAGATACTAATAGAGATACTAGGCACTATGCCCTAACAATCTTATTCGATTACATGATAGAACTCATTCAATCCCTACCATCCCCAAGCCTACAGCGGGGGATTACTCACTCATGGATGAGGGAAACATCGGTGGTTGATGGAGATGTGTTGGTGATGACAATGGCGATGATCCTCTCCAAATTCCCTGTCCCGACAGGGTGCCAGAACGGAGTTTTTCGATCTGAAACTTGGTTTCTGGTGGCGGTGGCGGAGCGGAACTCTTTTTGGAAAACTATCAAACCCCCCTCGGTTTTTAGGTCTAAAGGCAACTTATAGGCGCAGAGGGAGGCCGAGGGGGTGCTTGGAGTGGCTCCACCCCCTAGGCACGGGCAGGGCCCACTCGCGCCTGGTAGGGGTGTGGGCCCCCAGGCTCCTCCGTCTCTTCTTCTGGCTCCGTGGATCTTCTGGTGAAATATAATTTTTGGCATATTTTCCGGGATTTTTCCTGATAGTTCATTTTTTGCACAAAAACAAGACACCAAGGTAATTCTGCTGAAAATAGCGTTAGTCTGTGTTAGTTGTATCCAAATCACACAAGTTTAGAGAAGAAACAATAGCAAAGTGTTCGAGAAAGTAGATTCGTTTTGGACGTATCAACTTGGCACATGCTCACACCATGTTATGACTATGAACAAGTCACCATAGCCTCTATAATCATTTAGTCCTTGACTTGTAGTACCACTCTATGCTTTGATTAGTAATGTTTTGTCGCTCTGTATGATTATGGCCATTATTGCCCTCTTAGTTGGTTGCTCCCAGTCTTTTGCTAGCCTCCACTTGTATGAGTAAGCTCTACTCATGCTTCTAACTCCCAAGAAACCAAGTTATTCCAAAGTGTACACTATAAATTCCTATGCATGGTGTGTTACACCATTCCAAGTATATTCTTGTTTTCATCTATCTTCCAATTAAAAAGTATTTTGTTATGTGAAAACTTAGCGATTTAAAGCCCTCACAAACTTGATGGCGCACTTTATATTATTTGCCCCTAATAAAATTGAACCATTGTGTCGTCTCTGTTGTATATGCTTGCACTTATACGTTGGAATTAGCAGAACCATGCTGTCATGGGGAACGTTTTCAACATTGCACTTGTACTTTGTACTCAGTTGATATCATGCTCTTCTGTATATGGATGTCATCGGTATGAAATAAAGAGGGAACTTGTAAGTCCATGGAGTATGTATTTTGTGTTAGAGAAACGCCTGGGTCGCTGGCCTAAGCCATGCCTAATCATGGTGGAAACTTGCAGCATCACCATAGTGAGCTATCTATTAAGCATCCTCACTAAAAATCTATGCACGTAGTAAATAAAAAGATCACTGAGATGCTCATTGTCTGCTTGCCTTGTCATTTTGGTTATGGGATAGCTCCTGTACCATGTGCAAGGGGTACCCCGTTGGCGGTTCTCTATGATACACATGTACTTACAATGACAAGAACTTACAGGTGACTAAAGTTGAGTAACATGAGGTGTGGCCCTCGTATTCAAGGACTTGAGATTGCCAACTTATACTTTGTCAAGCATATACTCCATAGTTTGTTCACTTTAACATTAATCACTTCAAGATGCTTATGATAGGGGCAATGATGGCTGAAAGTTAACAAGTACCATAATTTTTGGAAACTCTTTTTGAAACTTGAAATCCCTGCTTCCTTTATGAAGGGGCTTTCTTCCACTATATTGAGTCTCCACCTTCTACCTTTAGGCACCTTTAAGAGAGCATAGTTGTCATTCTGTGTGTAGTGTCCCAAAACTTATTGATTAATTAATATTGTGATATTACTTGTTCTTGTGCTTCTTGTTTCTAGTCACCCTTGTGAACTTTGAAGGTGCCCTATGCATCTATTTGCTACTCTATGAGGGACAAGCTGATTGCCACTATGCCATGTTTTCTGTATGTGAAACAAACAAACATTTTTCAATGCACGTTATTCATGATCTTTGTTTGTAGCCTTTCATGTTGCATGCATAGTTACTTTGTCCTATTGTTAGAACTCCATCTTTCATGCACATGTTTAGAGTTCTTTGATCCCGGCTTTCAATGCTTGCAAATGGTTTGATCTTGGTTTTGATGGTGCATGTCACCTAAAAAATTATTCTTTTTATCACTTACCTACTAGAGGACGAGCAGGAGTTAAGCTTGGGGATGCTTGATGCGTTGATTTTTGATGCTCCATGCTTGTTTAGTATCTGCTTTGCTTTGTCTACACTTTGAGGTGTTTTTATATATTTTCTGGAACTAACCTATTAACAAGTTGCCACAGTGCGAGTTGCCTGTTTTCTTCTGTTTTTGGTTCCAGAAAGGCAGAAAATCAATATTCTCGGAATTGGACGGGACAAAAGACAAAGTCATTATTTTTCTCGAAGCAACACGGAACCACGAAGCAAAGCCAGAGGGGGCCACAAGGTGGCCGTACCACCCCTAGGCGCGGGCAAGCCCTGGAGGCGCCCACAGGGGGTGTGGGCCCCTGGCCCTCCACTGACCTTGCCTCCTTCGCCTATAAGAAGCCTCCAACCCAAAAACCCTAAATCATCTGGCGGAAATCCAAGAAAACCTCCATAGCGCCGCCACCGAAGGGGAGATTCAGGGGACAGAAAGTCTACCGGTAGCTATGTGTTCATCTCTCTCTCTATGCATGATCTCTTTGCTACTCAAGTGCTTCAATAGATCTCTGCTCCCCCCATGTGTGTGAAAGTGACAGCGTGCACATCGTGTTGGCACTTAGGCTTGAGTCTACACAAATTCTCTTTGTGCTTTAATAGATCTATGTTTGTTCCCACGTGTGTGAAAGTGACAGCGGGCATACCATGTGTGGCACTTTGGCTAGATTGAATATTTGTTATGAGTTATATTTGGAGTTGGATGTCTCTATGAAATTGTGGTGTTTGTTGGAACCTTCTAGCGCTCAAGGTGATAGTGTGGGGTTATCTAGATTGGGGAAGGCGGACTTTGAGGTGTGCTGTTATAGCCCTACCATGGATTAGAGTGTCCAACCGGAGAGTAGTTAAGAGTAGTACCATGAAGAGAGTATATTTATATGAGAGAGTGTTCACTAGTGAAAGTATGATCCCTAGGCCTTGTTTCTAAACATTGAAACATCGTTTGCTACTAGATCTGTTGCATTTTGCTTGCTTTAGTCTTTACCTCACCGTCAAGCTATTTTCTGGCACTCACACACGTTCTCCCACGTCAACAACAAGTCAGAAGCTATTTTCTGGCACCATTACCACTTGTATTTCACTATCTCTTCGCCGAACTAGTGCACCTATACACCTGACAAGTGTATTGGGTGTGTTGGGGACACAAGAGACTTTTTGTATCTTGATTGCAGGGTTGCTTGAGAGGGATACCTTTGACCACTTCCTCCCTGAGTTCGATAAACCTTGGGTAATCCACTTAAGGGAAACTTGCTGCTGTTCTACAAACCTCTGCACTTGGAGGCCCAACAACTGTCTACAAGAATAGAAGTGCGTAGACATCAGGTAATGGTTTGCAGCAAGTAAACAAGTAACAGTGGAAGATGTATCAATGGTAAAGATTGGACCGGGGTCCATAGTTCACTAGAGGTGCTATCCTTAGATAAACAACATGGCATGAAGGGTAAACAAATTACAGCGAGGCAATTGATAGGAACTGAGCAAGGCATAACAATGCAATACTAGTCAGAAAGATCCTATGAGATTCGATTGGGCAATACAAAAAGATACATAGACCGCCATCCAACTACATCTATGACTAGAAGTCCACCTTCAGGTTATCATCCAAACCCCCTCCAGTATTAAGTTGCAAGCAACAGACAACTGCTTTAAGCAAAGTGTGTAAGGTAAACAGTCCACATGTTCCATGAACAAGAGACCGTTGTTTTCTCCCTAGTAGCAACAGCACATCTACAACCGAAGAGATTTCTGTCACTTCCTTTGGAAACTAGAGTCATGAACCCACTACCGAGCATAAATACCCCCCTCTTGGAGTCACTATCAACTACTCGGCCAATATAGCTATTAACAACGGAGAGCATGCAAGATCACAAACAACACATACATGATAGAATCATAAAGACAAAACCATTAATCAATCCAACATAATAATCTCAATATCCATCGGATCCCCACAAACACAACATGCGTGATTACAAACAGAATAGTCTTGATCATGAACGGAGCTCACAAGATCTATACATGAAAGCACAAAGGAGGATATACAACCATCTATCTACTACATGGACCCATAGTCCAAGGTGTAACTACTCACGCATCATACCGGAGAGAAGGCCTCCGGGATGATTTCCCCTCCGGCAGGGTGCCGGGAAGAACTTCAGATCCCCTCGATCTAGGGACGACGGTGGCGACGGCTATAGAAGGTTTCGTGGAATATTGATCGGGTACTTAGGGTTTCTGCATCGGGGGCTTCTTATAGGCGAAGAGGCGAGGTTGGGAGGCACCCGGGGGGCCCACACCCTGCCCAAGCGTGGGCCAGGCTTGTCCGCGCCTCGGGGGTGCGGCCACCCCGTGGCTCCCCTCCGTCTCTCCTTCTGGATTCGTGCCCCTCACGGAAAGTTATTGACTTTGGCTTTTGTCCTGTCCAATTCCGAGAATATTGATTTTCTGCCTTCCTGGAACCAAAAACAGAAGAAAACAGGCAACTGGCACTGTGGCAACTTGTTAATAGGTTAGTTCTAGAAAAGATATAAAAACACCTCAAAGAAATACAAAGCAAAGCAAAGTAGATACTAAACAAGCATGGAACATCAAAAATTATAGATACGTTTCCCACGTATCACTTGCAACTTAATACTGGAGGGGGTTTAGATGATAACCCAAAGGTGGACTTATAGTCATAGATGGAGTTGGATGGCGGTCTATGTATCTTGTTGTATTGCCCAATTGAATCTCATAGGATCATTATGTCTAGTATTGCATTGTTATTCCTTGCTCAGTCCTGTCAATTGCCCTGCTGTAATTTGTTTACCCTGCTTGTCATGTTTGTTTATCTAAGGATAACATCTCTAGTGAACTATGGACTTGGTCCAGTCTTTACCATTGATACATCTTCCACTATTACCATTTACTTGCTGCAAACCATCATCACCTTCCACACCATACAGTTAATACTTTGTTACAGCAACCGGTGAGATTGACAAACTCACCGTTAGTTGGGGCAAAGTCTTGAGTTTGTGTTGTGCAGGTTTCCACATTGCTTGCAACACCTTTGAGACGTTTCCTTCCTCCTACTAGTTCGATAACCTCGGTTTCTTACCGAGGGAAGACTTGCTGTTGTGATGCATCATACCTTTCTCTTGGGGTTTCTCGACGAAGCGCTCCACGTTGACGCAGCGCCACCAAGATTTTCTGGCGCTGTTGCCGAGGAGGCTATGGAAGTATTCACAAGGGGAGTCCTCCATAACCTTTATCTTTACTTTGTTTTTGGTTTGCTTGGTTTTGTTTGCCTCTTTTTATCAAAAACTCCAAAAAAATAGTTTAGTTTGGTTTGCTTTCTCTTATAAAAAACACAAAAAAAAAATAGTTCCTACTCTAGTTGCCACCTTGCTCTATCTCACCATGTTGTTCCCCAAGTTCACCCTAAAGGATCTTTTGATAGGTAGTCGCTCTATAATTGGGAAAGAAAATATTGAAGAATTCTTTAATCATGTTAACAAGCATGAGGATATTGAGGATAGATCTATAGCAGAACTTGCTCCTAATTATGAAATTGTTGCAACTTCTTTATTTCATATGTTGGATTCTAGGTTTGTTAGCCTTAACCCCATGATGCAAATTTTGTTTCTAGAACTAAAAGAAGAAAAGAATGTTGAAAAGAGAGAATTTATCCTTGAAACTTTACTAAAGGAGTTCCATGATATTGCTAAGGAAGCCAAAAAGGTCTTTGAGTGTTTTAATATGCTAGGCTCATGTGTAGATATTGTGGGTACTTCAGATAAAACCAAACCTAGAGAGGAAATTAAGATACCCATACCCTTTAAGCTTGTTGGGATGCATGAAGCCTTTGAAAAGAATTTTGATTGGATTGTTCCTGAAAATACTTTTGATGAAACTAGTAAACCAAAGAGAGATGAGAAGGGATCCTCTAAAACTCATTTTGATGAGATACCCTTCATAGTTGAAGACTTTGCAAGTCTTGATGTTAATGCTTCTTCATTTGAAAATACTTGATTTCTTGCTTCTTGTGCCTAACTTAAAGGCGTTAAAGAAAAGTACTTGTTGGGAGATAACCCAAGAGTTTTCTTGAGTCTTGGAAGTTATTACTTCATTAATGACCTCTCCTTATCCTTTTTGTTTGTTTTTTGTGCCAAGAATGACCTCTAATGAGAGCGAAGTAAGATTTTGGGGGTTGTTGTCCCAAAATAGATTTCTGTGCTCCACCATAAAAAATTCGTGAGGATTCTCTATAAGTCGGATTGATCTGAAAATTTACGAATAAATCCCCCAGTATTATCTAAATTTCGTTAGTTCAACACCTTTTTATTTGAGCAACAGAAGGTCTTCTAAAAAATCGGTTTCTACCCGCTGGTCTATTTTGACAGATTTCTGCCATTATTTGCATTTGCTTCTTATTGATTCCTTTTTGGGTTCCTTTTGGGAAATTGAGATTTTTGAAGGAGTTGCTACAGTATCTTGTGTTTTAGTGAAAGTTTTTCTGTTCCAAAGCTAAACCCAAGGGTCTATTATCTTTTGAATACACTAATGTTGCTAATGAAGATTGTGTGAAGTTTTGTATGAAGGAAAATTTTCAGGTGTAGAGAAAGAATGATATAATGGGATGAAGAATGGACAAAAGCTCAAGCTTAGGGATGCCACCCCGGTGTCACCCCAAGAAATATCCAAGAGGTACAAGCGTCAAAGCTTGGGGATGCCCAAGGCATCCCCTTCTTCATAAATAAAAAGCTCAGATATTTCTAGACACTTCGGTTTTATTGTTTCATGCACTGTTGTGTTGTTCTTGGAGCGTCTTAGTTTTTGTTTGTTTTGCTTAGATTGTTTAGTTTGCTTGAATAAATTAGTTTGGACCCCGTTCTCACTGTGTTGTTTCAAATAAGTTGATTGGTGTTGGAAAGGAGTAGAAAGTTCTTGCTTGAAAAGTGCAAGAGGAGCTTGCTTTGACTGTGACTTAGACTTTATTATGTTATGTTAGGTGTTGTTTTGACCTTATGCTTAGTGATTATTGTTGTATCATGACTTGTTCCAAACAATTGAGATTGCTTAGTATGCCTTGAAAGAATCATGCGTTGTTTTAGCATACAAAAGCATAGTATTGTGGTATTCTCCTTTGATGCTTTGTTTAGTTTGACTTGACACATGATCACACCATATTATGACTATGAACAAGTCACCATAGCCTCTATGATCATTTAGTCCTTGACTTGTAGTACCACTCTATGCTTTGATTAGTAATGTTTTGTCGCTATGCATGATTATGGCCATTATTGCTCTCTTAGTTGGTCGCTCCCAGTCTTTTGTTAGCTTCCACTTGTATGAGTAAGCTCTACTCATGCTTCCAACTCCTAAGAAACTAAGTTATTTCAAAGTGTCCACTATAAATTCATATGCATGGTGTGTTACACCATTCCAAGTATATTCTTGTTTTCAACTATCTTCCGATTAAAAAGTATTTTGTTATGTGAAAACTTAGTGATTTAAGCTCTCACGAACTAGATGGCACACCTTTTATTTCTTGCCTCTAATAAACTTGAACCATTGTTTCATCTATGTTGTATATGCTTGCACCTATACGTTGGAATTAGCAGAACCATGTTTTCATGGGGAACGCTTTCAATATTGCACTTGTACTTTGTACACAGTTGATATCATGCTCTTTTGTCTATGGATGTCGTCGGTGTGAAATGAAAGGGGAGCTTGTAAGTCCATGGATTTATGTATTTTGTGTTAGAGAAATGCCTGGGACCCTAGCCTAAGCTATGCCTAATCATGGTGGAAACTTGCAGCATCACCATAGTGACATCTATGAAATATTCTTCTTATAAAAAAGAGATTGAGAAAAAGGAGACATATTGAAAAAGAGAAAAGAGAGAAAAAATCACCATATCGTATGGTAAATAAGAAGAATGCTGAGATGCTCATTGTCTGCCTGCCTTGTCATTTTGGTTATGGGAAAGCTCATGTACCATGTGCAAGGGGTACCCCGTTGGCGGTTCTCTATGATACACATGTACTTACTATGACAAGAACTTGCAAGTAACTAAACTTGAGTAGCATGAGGAGCGTCCCTCGTATTCAAGGGACATGAGATTGCTGATGATGCTCGACGTGGCACTTCATTGGTAACCCCAAGGGCAGGGTGCAAAGAGCAAGCAGCAAGTTTTCCCTAAGTTGAGACCGAGGTTATCGAACCAGAAGGAGGAAGGAAACATCAGATACGTGTTGCAAGCAACGCGGAGATCTGCACAACACAAACTCAAGACTTTGCCCCAACGAATCAGTGAGGTTGTCAAGCTCACCGGTTTGCTGTAACAAAGGATTAAACGTATGGTGTGGAAGGTAATGGTTTGCAGCAAGTAAACAAGTAACAATGAAAGATGTATCAATGGTAAAGATTGGACCGGGGTGCATAGTTCACTAGAGGTGCTCTCCTCAGATAAACAACATGGCATGAAGGGTAAACAAATTACAGCATGGCAATTGACAGGAACTGAGCAAAGCATAACAATGCAATTAATAGTCAGAAAGATCCTATGAGATTCGATTGGGCAATACAACAAGATACATAGACCGCCATCCAACTGCATATATGACTAGAAGTCCACCTTCAGGTTATCATCCGAACCCCCTCCAGTATTAAGTTGCAAGCAACAGACAACTGCTTTAAGAAAAGTGTGTAAGGTAAACAGTCCACATGTTCCACGAACAAGAGACCATTGTTTTCTCCCTAGTAGCAACAACACATCTCCAACCGAAGAGATTATTGTCACTTCCCTTGGAAACTAGAGGCATGAACCCACTATCGAGCATAAATACCCCCTCTTGGAGTCAGTAGCAACTACTTGGCCAAGATGGCTACTAACAACGGAGAGCATGCAAGATCACAAACAACACAGACATGATAGAATCATAAAGACAAAACCATTATTCAAACCAACATAATAATCTCAATATCCATCGGATCCCCGCAAACACAACATGCATGATTACAAATAGATTAGATCTTGATCATGAACGGAGCTCACAAGATCTATACATGAAAGCACAAAGGAGGAGATACAACCATCTAGCTACTACATGGACCCATAGTACAAGGTGGAACTACTCACGCATCATACCGGAGAGAAGGCCTCCGGGATGATCTCCCCTCCAGGAGGGTGCCGGGAAGAACTTTAGATTCGCCCGATCTAGGGACGATGGTGGCGGCGGCTACAGACGATTTCGTGGATATTTGATCGGGTGCTTAGGGTTTTTGCATCGGGGGATTCTTATAGGCGAAGGGGGAGGCCGAGGAGGCGACTAGGGGCGCAAACCCTAGCCAGGCGCGGGCCCACCCCTCGCCGTGCCTGGGGGGTCTAGCTGCCCTGGCCCGCTTCCTCGTCTCCCCTCTGGACTTCTTGTTCCCCACGGAAAGTAATTGACTTTGACGTTTGTCCCATCCAATTCCGATAATATTTATTTACTAACTTTTCTAAAACCAAAAACAGCAAAAAGCAGGCATCTGGCACTGTTACAACTTGTTATTAGGTTAGTACCAGAAAACATGTCAAAATCACCTCAAAGTGTAGACAAGTAAAGCAAAGTAGATACTAAACATGCATGGAGCATCAAAAATTATAGATACGTTTCCGACGTATCAACATCCCCAAGCTTAACTCCTGCTCGTCCTCGAGTAGGTAAGTGATAAACAAAATAATTTTTGAGGTAACATGCACCCTCACAATAAAGATCCAACTATTTGCAAGCATTGAAAGCTAGGATCAAAAAACTCTAAATATGTGCATGAAAGATGGAGTTCTAACAATAGGACAAAATAACTATGCATGCAACATGAAAGGCTACAAACAAATATCATGAATAACATGCATTGAAAAACGTTTGTTTGTTTCACATACAGAAAATATAACATAGTGGCAATCAACTTGTCCTTCGTAGAGTATTAAATATATGCATAGGACACCTTCGAAGGTCACAAGGGTGACTAGAAACAAATAGCACAAGAACAAGTAATATCACAATATGCATCAATTAATAAGCTTTGGAACACTGCACACAGAATAACAACTATGTTCTCTTAATGGTGCCTAAAGGTAGAAGGTGGAGACCCAAGTAATGGTGGAAGAAAGGCCTTTTTGTAAAGGAAGCAGGGTTTACAAGTTTCAAAAAGAGCTTCCAAAAATTATGGTACTTGTTAGCTTTCAGCCCTCATTGCCCCTATCATAAGCATCTTGAAGTGGTTAAGGTTAAAGTGGCAAAGGTGTATGCTTGATGAAGTATAAGTTGGCAATCTCAAGTCCCTTGAATACGAGGGCCACACCTAATGCATACTCAACTTTGGGCCCAGGTAAGTTCTTTTCACTGTAATTATTTGCATATCATTGAGAACCGCCAACGGGGTACTCCTTGCACATGGTACATGAGCTTTCCCATAACCAAAATGACAAGGCAAGTAGACAATGAGCATCTCAGCAATATTTTTATTTAACATATGCATAGATTTTTATTGAGGATGCTTCATAGATAGCTCACTATGGTGATGTTGCAAGTTTCCACCATGATTAGGCATGGCTTAGGCTAGCGGCCCAGGCGTTTCTCTAACACATAATACTTACTGCATGGACTTACAAGTTCCCTCTTTATTTAACACCGGTGACATCCATATACAAAAGAGCATGATATCAACTGAGTACAAAGTACAAGTGCAATGTTGAAAACCTTCCCCGTGATAGCACGGTTCTGCTAATTCCAACTTATAAGTGCAAGCATATACAACAAAGTTGTCACAATGGTTAAAGTTTATTAGGGGCAAAGAATATAAAGTGTGCCATCAAGTTCGTGAGGGATTTAATCACTAAGTTTTCACATAAAAAAAGTTTTAATTGGAAGATAGATGAAAACAAGAATATACTTGGAATGGTGTAACACACAATGCATAGGAGTTTATAGTGGACGCTTTGGAATAACTTGGTTTCTTGGGAGTTGGAAGCATGAGTAGAACTTACTCATACAAGTGGAGGCTAGCAAAAGACTAGGATCAACCAACTAAGAGAGCATAATGGCCATAATCATGCAGTGCAACAAAGCATACTAATCAAAGCAAAGAGTAGTACTACAAGTCAAGGACTAAATAATCATACAGGCTAATGCTGACTTGTCATAGTCATAACATGGTGTAAGCATGTGCCAAGTCAACCCAAGCAAAGCATCAAATGAGAATACCACAATAATATGCTTTTGCATGCTAGAACAACGCATAATTTCTTCAAGGCAGACTAAGAAATCCCAATTGTTTGGAACAAGACATGCTACAACAATAATCACTAAGAATAAATTCAAAACAACACCTAGCATGTCATGCTAAAGTCTAAGTCACAATCAATGCAAGATCCTCTTGCACTTCAAGCAAGAACTTACTACTCCTTTCCAACACCAAGCAACCTTATTTGCAAAACAATACAGCGAGAACGGGGTCCAAACTACTTTATTCAAGCAAACTAAACAACCTAAGCAAAGCAAACTAAAACTAAGACGCTCCAAGAACAACACAACTGTGCATGAAACAATAAAAACGAAGTGTCTAGACATACCTGAGCTTTTTATTGATGAAGAAGGGGATGCCTTGGGCATCCCCAAGCTTTGACACTTGTACCTCTTGGATATTTCTTGGGGTGACACCATGGTGTCATCCCCAAGCTTGAGATTTTGTCCATTCTTCATCTCATTACATCATTCTTTCCCTACACCTAAAAATTTTCCTTCATACAAAACTTCACACAATCTTCATTAGCAACATTAGTGTATTCAAAAGATAATAGACCTTTAGGCAAAGCTTTGGAACAGCAAGACTTTTCACTAAAAACACAAGCTATTGTAGTAACTCCTTCAAAAAGCTCAATTCCCCAAAAGAGAACTCAAAAAGGAATCAATAAGAAGCAAATGCAAATAATGGCACAAATCTATCAAAACAGACCAACAGGTACAAACCGATTTTTCAAACACCTTCTGTTGCTCAAATAAAAAAGTGTTGAACTAACGAAATTTAGCTAACATACAGGGGGATTTATTCGTAAATTTTGAGCTCAATCCGACTTACATAGACTCCTCACAAATTTTTATGGTGGAGGACAGAAATCTGTTTCGGGACAGCAACTCCCCAAATCTTACTTCTCTCTCATTAGAGGTCATTCTTGGCACAAAAAGCAAACAAAAAGGATAAGTAGAGGTCATTACTGAAGTAATAACTTCCAAGACTCAAGGAAACTCTTGGGTTATCTCCCAACAAGTACTTTTCTGTAACGCCTTTAAGTTAGGCACAAGAAGCAAGACGAATCAAGTATTTTCAAATGAAGAAGCATTAACATCAATACTTGCAAAGTCTTCAACTATGAAAGGTATCTCATCCAAATGGGTTTTGGAGTATCCCTTCTCATCTCTCTTTGGTCTACTACTTTCATCAAAAAGATTTTCAGGAGCAATCCAATCAAAATTCTTTTCAAAGACTTCATGCATTCCAACAAGCTTAAAGGGTATGGGTATCTTAAATTCTTCTCTAGGCTTAGTTTTATCAGAAATACCCACAACATCTACACTTTAGCCTAGCATATTGAAACGCTCAAAGGCATTTTTGGCTTCCCTAGCAACATCATGGAATTCATTTAATAAAGTTTTAAGGATGAATTCCCTCTTTTCAGCATTCTTTTCTTCTTTTAGTTTTAGGAACAAGAATTGTATGAAGGGGTTAAGGCTAACAAACCTAGCCTCCAACATATGAACTAAAGAAGCTGCAGGAATCTCATAATTAGGAGCAAGCTCTGCTATAGATTTATCCTCAATATCTTCATGCTTGCTAACATGATTAAAGAATTCTTCAATATTATCTTTTTCAATTATGGAGCCACTACCTATTGCAAGATCTTTCAGGGCGAACCTGGGGAACAATATGGTGGGCTAGAGCAAGGTGGACACTAGAGCAGAGACTAACTTTTTTGGTTTTTTTTAAAGAGGCAAACAAAACCAAGCAAAAGAAACAAAGGAAACTAAAAACAAAGTAAAGAGAAAGGAAGTGAAGGACTCCCCTTGTGAAGACGTCCTTAGCCTTCCCGGCAACAGCGCCAGAAAGTCTTGATGATGCTCGACGTGGCACTTCATTGGTAACCCCAAGCGCAGGGTGCAAAGAGCAAGCAGCAAGTTTTCCTCAGTTGAGACCGAGGTTATCGAACCTGAAGGAGGAAGGAAACGTCACACAGGTGTTGCAAGCAACACGGATATCTGCACAACACAAACTCAAGACTTTGCCCACCAACGAATCAGTGAGGTTGTCAAGCTCACCGGTTTGCTGTAACAAAGGATTAAACGTATGGTGTGGAAGGTAATGGTTTGTAGCAAGTAAACAAGTAACTGTGGAAGATGTATCAATGGTAAAGATTGGACCGGGGTCCATAGTTCACTAGAGGTGCTCTCCTTAGATAAACAACATGGCATGAAGGGTAAACAAATTACAGCAGGGCAATTAACAGGAACTGAGCAAGGCATAACAATGAATTACTAGTCAGAAAGATCCTATGAGATTCGATTGGGCAATACACCAAGATACATAGACCGCCATCCAACTACATCTACAACTAGAAGTCCACCTTCAGGTTATCATCCGAACCCCCTCCAGTATTAAGTTGCAAGCAACAGACAACTGCTTTAAGCAAAGTGTGTAAGGTAAACAGTCCACATGTTCCATGAACAAGAGACCATTGTTTTCTCCCTACTAGCAACAACACATCTACAACCGAAGAGATTATTGTCACTTCCCTTGGAAACTAGAGGCATGAACCCACTATCGAGCATAAATACCCCCTCTTGGAGTCACTAGCAACTACTTGGCCAAGATAGTTACTAACAATGGAAAGCATGCAAGATCACAAACAACATAGACATGATAGAATCATAAAGACAAAACCATTAATCAAACCAACATAATAATCTCAATATCCATCGGATCCCCGCAAACACAACATGCATGATTACAGATAGATTAGATCTTGATCATGAACGGATCTCACAAGATCTATACATGAAAGCACAAAGGAGGAGATACAACCATCTAGCTACTACATGGACCCATAGTCCAAGGTGGAACTACTCATGCATCATACCGGAGAGAAGGCCTTCGGGATGATCTCCCCTCCGGCAGGGTGCCGGGAAGAACTTCAGATCCCCCCCTGATATAGGGACGATGGTGGCGGCGGCTACAGACGTTTTCGTGGATATTTGATCGGGTGCTTAGGGTTTTTGCATCGAGGGCTTCTTATAGGCGAAGGAGGAGGCCGAGGAGGCGACCAGGGGGGCCAAACCCTAGCTAGGCGTGGGACCACCCCTGGCCCGCCTAGGGGGGTCTAGCTGTAGGGGTTCGTAGCATGGAAAACAAAAATTTTCTATCGCATACAAACAAACAAGCCAAGATCTATCTACTAGATTGTAGCAACGAGTCGATGGAATAACTCACCCTCGAAGATTCCAAAGTGTTTAACGAGAGCAGATTCTCGTGGGTGATGTAGTCGTACTCTTTCCGATCTCAAGATCGCGTAGACGATCCTTCCAGCGCCACGTTCCAGCAGCGCTCCCGCAGTCGGTCACACGTTCGGTACTCGACGAAGACCTTCCTCTCCCTTGTTCCAGCAGGCAGCGGAGGTTGTAGCACTCTCCTCGCGATTCCGGCAGCACAACGGCGTGGTACCGGAGGTAGAGGGGAGATCCCGCAGGGCTTCGCCTTAAGCCGGTGCGAGTATGGTGGAGCTTATGAGAGAGGCTATTAGTGGTCTAGTAATTAGACACACCAATTAGAAGGCTCTAAACCAATTAGAAGGCTCTAAACCGAATAGCTCTAAACCGGGGTCTAGATCTAGGGTTTAGTTTAGAGGATAGGAAACTTGTGTTGTTTTTAGAGGAGGAGGCCCTGCCCCTCCTTTTATAGGTGGGAGGGCTGGCCGGCCAAGGGGAGGAGTTCCTCCCCAACTCGGCCTAGGGAGGTGCGCCGGCCAAGGGGAGGAACCCTCCTCCAACTCGGCCTCCACCTCTCCTCCTCTTTCTCCACTTTCCGAAACTGGCAGTTTGACCGAAAACTGGCAGTTTGACTTTTCCAATTAGGATTTGAATTAACCCTTTATTTCGGACAGCGAGAACACTTAGTACATGATGCAATCATTCCAACATGCAATGACACATTCATGTACCCCTTCCCCCCCGGAGTGCCGGACATTCCGGGACCTTCTAGAATGTTCCTGATGAAAACACCGGAACCATTCCCCAACTCCGAAACGGGACTTTCCTTATATGAATCTTATTCTCCGGACCATTCCGGATCACCTCGTGATATCCCGGATCCCATCCGAGACTCCGAACAACATTCGGTCTCTTTCTCATAATACCATAACTACTCAAACAACGTCGAATCCTTAAGTGTGTCTCCCTACGGTTCGTGAATTATGCGGACATGATCGAGACACTTCTCCGAACAATAACCAATAGAGGAATCTGGAAATTCATATGGCTCCCACATATTTCTACGATTACTTTGCGATCGAATGAACCACTTACATACGATACCAATTTCCCTTTGTCTCACGATATGTTACTTATCCAAGGTTATGATCGTCGGTATCTCTGCATACCTAGTTCATCCTCGTTACTGACAAGTACTCTTTTCTCGTTCCCGTGATATGTGATCCCTTGTGACCAAGTCACATGCTTGCAAGCTATTTGGATGACATTTCACCGAGAGGGCCCAGAGAATATCTATCCGTCATGTGGATGGACAAATCCCACTCTTGATCCATGTGTTTCAACCAATACTTTCCGAACACTCAATGCCACCTTTATAGCCACCCTGTTACGGTGTGGTGTTTGATGACATCAAAGCATCCATCCAGTAAAGGTGATATGCATGATCTCATGGTCGAAGGAATTAGGTTACTATGTATCAGAAAGCATATAGCAATTGAACTATTGAAATGACTTGATCTTTATGCTACGCTTATCTATAGGAGTATGTCCACCATATCATTCTCCTAACGATATGATCTTGTTGTTAATAACATCTCAATGTTCATGATAGGGAAACCACAATCATCTATTAACCAACAAGCTAGTGAAGTATAGAGGCTATACTAGGGACTTCAATTAAGTTTACAAATCACACAAGTATTAATGGTTTCCTTGTTAATACTATTATAGCATGAATGCAAACATTTATCATAAACACAAAGATATATAATAATAACTATATTTATTATTGCCTCTAGGGCATATCTCCAACAGTCTCCCACTTGCACTAGAGTCATCTAATCTAGATTACATGGTAATATACCGAACACCCATGGCAGTTTGGTGTTGGTCATGTTTTGCCCTCGGGAGAGGTTTAGTCAACGGATCCGCCACATTCAGATCTGTGTGTACTTTGCAAATCTTTATATCCCCATCCTGGATATGTTCTCGAATAGCGTGAAAACGTAGCTTGATATGCTTCAGCTTCTTGTGTGACCTTGGTTCTTGCGCATTGGCTATGGCGCCCATGTTATCACAGTAGATAGACATTGGGTCCAGCGCACTAGGAACCACACCCAGCTCTGTAATGAACTCTTTCATCCATATCGCTTCTTGTGAAGCCTCCGAAACAGCCATGTATTCCGATTCAGTTGAAGATCTCGCCACAACGCTTTGCTTTGCACTCCTCCAGCTAACTGCTGCACCATTCAAAATAAATACGTATCCAGATTGTGATTTAGAATCATCCGGATCAGTGTTCCAACTAGCATCGGTGTAACCATTAACAACGAGCTGTTCATCACCTCCATAAGAAAGAACCATATCCTTAGTTCTTCTCAAGTACTTAAGGATGTTTTTGACCGCTGTCCAATGATCCACTCCTGGATCACTTTGATATCTGCTAGTTAAACTAACAGCATATGCAATGTCGGGTCTAGTACATAGCATGGCATACATTAGAGATCCTATGGCTGAGGCATAGGGAGTCTTACTCATTCTTTCTCTATCTTCTGCCGATGTCGGACTTTGAGTTTTACTCAAGGTCGTATTGGGCAACATGGGCAAGAACCCTTTCTTGCTTTCTTCCATTCCAAACCTCTTTAGAACTTTGTCCAAATATGTACTTTGTGACAATGATATTTGGCGTTTCGATCTATCTCTATAAATCTTTATGCCTGATATGTAAGCTGCTTCGCCAAGATCCTTCATTGAAAAACTATTATTCAAATATTCCTTGACACTATTAAGAAGGTCTACATCATTCCCAATCAACAATATGTCATCCACATACAGTATTAAGAATGCTACAGAGCTCCCACTCACTTTCTTGTAAATACAAGCTTCTCCATAAGTTTGTATAAAACCAAAACTTTTGATTACCTTATCAAAACGTTGATTCCAACTTCGGGATGCTTGCTTCAATCCATAGATGGACCGTTGAAGCTTGCATACCTTGTTAGCATCTTTAGGATCGACAAAACCTTTGGGTTGTATCATATACAACTCTTCATCAATGTCTCCATTGAGGAATGCTGTTTTGACATCCATCTGCCATATCTCATAATCATAATATGCAGCGATTGCTAACATAATCCTCACAGACTTTAGCTTCGCTACCGGTGAGAAAGTCTCATCGTAGTCAACTCCTTGAATTTGTCGAAACCCTTTTGCGACAAGTCGAGCTTTATAGACAGTAACATTACCATCAGCATCTGTTTTCTTCTTGAAAATCCATTTGTTCTCGACAGCCTTCCGGCCATCCGGTAAGTCCACCAAAGTCCACACTTGGTTTTCGTACATGGATCCAATCTCGGATTTCATGGCTTCTTGCCATTTATTGGAATCTGGGCTCATCATCGCTTCCTCATATGTCTCGGGGTCATCGGTGTTGTCCACCAACATGACATTCATAACGGAATCATACCAATCTGGAGTGGTACGAGTTCTCGTTGACCTCCGAGGCTCTGTAGCAACTTCAACCGAAGTTTCATGATCACTATCATTAGCTTCCTCTCTTATTGGTGCAGGCACCACAGGAACTTCTTCCGGTGCTGCGCTACTCGCAATTTCGAGAGAAGGTTCGACAACCTCGTCGAGTTCTACTTTCCTTCCAGTCACTTCTTTCGAGAGAAATTCCTTCTCTAGAAAGGATCCATTCTTGGCAACAAAGATTTTGCCTTCGGATCTATGATAGAAGGTATACCCAATAGTTTCCTTCGGGTATCCTATGAAGACGCATTTTTCCGCTTTGGGTTCAAGCTTGTCCGGCTGTAACTTCTTTACATAGGCTTCGCATCCCCAAACTTTAAGGAACGACAATTTAGGTTTCTTCCCAAACCATAATTCATACGGTGTCGTTTCAACGGATTTAGATGGTGCCCTATTTAAAGTGAATGCGGCTGTTTCTAATGCATAACCCCAAAATGTTAGCGGTAAATCTGTAAGTGACATCATAGAACGAACCATATCTAAGAGAGTTCGATTACGACGTTCAGACACACCATTACGCTGTGGTGTTCCCGGCGGTGTCAATTGTGAAAGTATTCCGCACTTCTTTAAATGCTTGCCAAACTCGTAACTTAGATATTCACCTCCACGATCAGAACGTAGAAATTTAATCTTCTTGTTACGTTGATTCTCTACCTCACTTTGAAACTCCTTAAACTTCTCGAAAGTTTCGGACTTATGTTTCATGAAATAGATATACCCATATCTACTCAAGTTATCCGTGAAGGTAAGAACATAACGATAACCACTGCGCGATGCTACACTCATTGGACCACACACATCGGTATGTATGATTTCCAATAAGTCTGTAGCTCGCTCCATTATACCAGAAAATGGAGTCTTAGTCATTTTACCCATCAGACATGCTTCGCATCTTTCAAGTGATTCAAAATCAAATGATTCAAGAAGTCCATCGGAATGGAGTTTCTTCATACGTTTCACTCCAATGTGACCAAGACGACAGTGCCACATATAGGTCAAATTATCGCTTGATTTCAAACGTTTAGCCTCAATGTTATTAATATGTATATTTCTACTATCGAGATTCAATATGAATAGACCATCTATCAAAGGTGCATGTGCATAAAACACATTACTCATATAAATCGAACAACCATTATTCTCGGATTTAAACAAGTAACTGTCTCGCAATAAACAAGATCCTGATATAATGTTCATGCTTAATGCAGGCACCAAATAACAATTATTTAAGTATAAAACTAATCCCGATGGTAGATGAAGAGGTAGCGTGCCGACCGCGATCACATCAACCTTTGATCCGTTTCCTACGCGCATCGTCACCTCGTTCTTCACTAGCTTCCGTTTATTCTGCAGCTCCTGTTTCGAGTTACAAATATGAGCAACCGAACCAGTATCAAATACCCAGGCACTACTACGAGTACTAGTGAGATACACATCAATAACATGTATATCAGATATACCTTTCTTCTTGATGTTGCCGTTCTTCAAATCCGCCAAGTACCTTGGGCAATTCCGCTTCCAGTGACCTTCTCCCTTGCAGTAAAAGCACTCAGTTTCAGGTTTAGGTCCAGCCTTGGTCTTCTTCGTCGGCATGGTAACTTTCTTACCACCCTTCTTGAAGTGTCCCTTTTGCTTAGACTTGCCTTTCTTGAATTTGGTGGTCTTATTGACCATCAACACTTGGTGCTCTTTCTTGATCTCCACTTCTGCAGATTTTAACATAGCAAATAGTTCTGGCAACTCTTTGTTCATGTTCTGCATGTTGTAGTTCATCACAAAGTTCTTGTAACTTGGTGGTAGTGATTGGAGGATGCGGTAAACTCCCAAAGTATTAGGAATCACTATACCCAAACTTTGAAGTTTATTTGCGTGCCCAGACATTTTAAGCACATGCTCACTGACGAAGCTACCCTCTTCCATCTTGCAGTTAAAGAACTTTTCAGAAGCTTCATAACTTTCAATTGCCGCATGAGTCTCAAAGATTAATTTGAGATCCTCGACAATATCATATGGATCTGACTCCTCAAACCTTTTCTGAAGCTCCGATTCTAAACCATACAAGATAGCACACTGAACTATGGAGTACTGATTCTTCCGAGCGAGGTAAACATTCTTTACTTCATCGGTAGCATCAGCTGCAGGTGGGTCACCTAGCGGTGCATCCAGCACATAGGTCAAATTACCAGCTGTGAGGACAATCCTCAAATTGCGGAACCAATCCGCGAAGTTGCTTCCATTGTTTTTCAACTTTTCTTTCTCTAGGAACGCATTAAAATTGATGGTAGGGGCTGCCATTGATCTACAACATATTTGCAATAGTTTAGACTAAGTTTATGACAAATTGAGTTCAAATTAATTAATGAAATTAAACTAGGTGAACTCCCACTCAAAACAACATCCCTCACATTGTTTTAGTGATCACACGAACCAAATCCACTACATCAACACCGATCATCACGAGAGCTGATATAGTTTTAATGGCGAACAATCATCATGTTCATCATATCTACTATATGATTCATGCTTTGCCTTTCGGCGATCCGTGTTCCTGAGGCCATGTCTGTACATGCTAGGCTCGTCAAGATCAAACCTTAGCTTCCGCATAAGCAAATCTGGCTTGCTTACGTTGTATTCACCCGCGGAATCAAAGACACCCGATCATCACGTGGTGCTTCGAAGCAGCAAGCTTTGGCAACGGTGCATACTAAGGGTGAACACTCTAGAACTTGAAATTTATGTGCATGAGGGATCATCTTATAATGCTACCGTCGTCTACTAAGCAATACAAGATGCATAAAGGATTAACATCACATGCAATTCATAATATGTGATATGATATGGCCTTTCTTCTTTGTGCTTCCGATCTCCATCTTCAAGCACGAATATGATCTCCATCATCACCGGCATGGCATCAAGGTCAATGACGCTTCTCCATGGTTGTCGTCCACCAGCTTCAACTATTACAACTATTTTGAATAGACATGCAGGTCTTAACAGAAATTAAAGACAACCATATGGCTCCTGCCGGTTGCCAACTTACAATAAGGAACATTGCATACATCAAATATAATCACAATCATGGCCATATCACATCACTGCACACCCCTGCAAAACAAAGTTAGACGCTTCTACTTTCTTTGCATATTTTACGTGGTTTGGGGCTTTCCAAAAGTGTCGTTCTAACTTACGAACAAGAACCACAACATTGATACTAGCATTGTTGATTACCCGTTGTAAATTGGATCTTAACTATGCTAGGAGAAACAGGCACCCGCAAAGCCACTTATGCAATACAAGTTGCATGTCAAACGTGGAGCAAGTCTCATGAACGATGTCATGTAAGGTTAGCCCGGGCCGCTTCATCCCAACATACCGCAAGATGCAAAGTACACAAAAAGCAATCTACAATAAAAGCATCAACGCCCACAATGACCATTGTGTTCTACTCGTGCAACAGATCTACATATAGACACGGCTCTGATACCACTGTAGGGGTTCGTAGCATGGAAAACAAAAATTTTCTATCGCATACAAACAAACAAGCCAAGATCTATCTACTAGATTGTAGCAACGAGTCGATGGAATAACTCACCCTCGAAGATTCCAAAGTGTTTAACGAGAGCAGATTCTCGTGGGTGATGTAGTCGTACTCTTTCCGATCTCAAGATCGCGTAGACGATCCTTCCAGCGCCACGTTCCAGCAGCGCTCCCGCAGTCGGTCACACGTTCGGTACTCGACGAAGACCTTCCTCTCCCTTGTTCCAGCAGGCAGCGGAGGTTGTAGCACTCTCCTCGCGATTCCGGCAGCACAACGGCGTGGTACCGGAGGTAGAGGGGAGATCCCGCAGGGCTTCGCCTTAAGCCGGTGCGAGTATGGTGGAGCTTATGAGAGAGGCTATTAGTGGTCTAGTAATTAGACACACCAATTAGAAGGCTCTAAACCAATTAGAAGGCTCTAAACCGAATAGCTCTAAACCGGGGTCTAGATCTAGGGTTTAGTTTAGAGGATAGGAAACTTGTGTTGTTTTTAGAGGAGGAGGCCCTGCCCCTCCTTTTATAGGTGGGAGGGCTGGCCGGCCAAGGGGAGGAGTTCCTCCCCAACTCGGCCTAGGGAGGTGCGCCGGCCAAGGGGAGGAACCCTCCTCCAACTCGGCCTCCACCTCTCCTCCTCTTTCTCCACTTTCCGAAACTGGCAGTTTGACCGAAAACTGGCAGTTTGACTTTTCCAATTAGGATTTGAATTAACCCTTTATTTCGGACAGCGAGAACACTTAGTACATGATGCAATCATTCCAACATGCAATGACACATTCATGTACCCCTTCCCCCCCGGAGTGCCGGACATTCCGGGACCTTCTAGAATGTTCCTGATGAAAACACCGGAACCATTCCCCAACTCCGAAACGGGACTTTCCTTATATGAATCTTATTCTCCGGACCATTCCGGATCACCTCGTGATATCCCGGATCCCATCCGAGACTCCGAACAACATTCGGTCTCTTTCTCATAATACCATAACTACTCAAACAACGTCGAATCCTTAAGTGTGTCTCCCTACGGTTCGTGAATTATGCGGACATGATCGAGACACTTCTCCGAACAATAACCAATAGAGGAATCTGGAAATTCATATGGCTCCCACATATTTCTACGATTACTTTGCGATCGAATGAACCACTTACATACGATACCAATTTCCCTTTGTCTCACGATATGTTACTTATCCAAGGTTATGATCGTCGGTATCTCTGCATACCTAGTTCATCCTCGTTACTGACAAGTACTCTTTTCTCGTTCCCGTGATATGTGATCCCTTGTGACCAAGTCACATGCTTGCAAGCTATTTGGATGACATTTCACCGAGAGGGCCCAGAGAATATCTATCCGTCATGTGGATGGACAAATCCCACTCTTGATCCATGTGTTTCAACCAATACTTTCCGAACACTCAATGCCACCTTTATAGCCACCCTGTTACGGTGTGGTGTTTGATGACATCAAAGCATCCATCCAGTAAAGGTGATATGCATGATCTCATGGTCGAAGGAATTAGGTTACTATGTATCAGAAAGCATATAGCAATTGAACTATTGAAATGACTTGATCTTTATGCTACGCTTATCTATAGGAGTATGTCCACCATATCATTCTCCTAACGATATGATCTTGTTGTTAATAACATCTCAATGTTCATGATAGGGAAACCACAATCATCTATTAACCAACAAGCTAGTGAAGTATAGAGGCTATACTAGGGACTTCAATTAAGTTTACAAATCACACAAGTATTAATGGTTTCCTTGTTAATACTATTATAGCATGAATGCAAACATTTATCATAAACACAAAGATATATAATAATAACTATATTTATTATTGCCTCTAGGGCATATCTCCAACACTAGCTGCACAGGCCCGCTTCCTCGTCTCCCCTCTGGACTTCTTGTTCCCCACGGAAAGTAATTGACTTTGATGTTTGTCCTATCCAATTTCGAGAATATTTCTTTACTAACTGTTCTGAAACCAAAAACAGCAGAAAACAAGCATCTGGCACTGTTGCATCTTTTTAATAGGTTAGTACCAGAAAACATGTAAAAAGCACCTCAAAGTGTAGACAAGTAAAGCAAAGTAGATACTAAACAGGCATGGAGCATAAAAAATTATAGATACGTTTCCGACGTATCAATTGCCAAATTATAGTTTGTCAAGCATATACTCCATAGTTTGTTCACTTTAACCTCTTCAAGATGCTTATGATAGGGGCAATGAGGGCTGAAAGCTAACAAGTACCATAATTTTTGGAAGCTTTTTTTCAAACTTGAAATCCCTGCTTCCCTTTGAAGGGCCTTTCTGGCACTATTATATTGAGTCTCCACCTTATACCTTTAGGCACCAGTTAAGAGAGCATAGTTGTCATTCTTAGTTCTATGCGCAGTGTCCCAAAACTTACTGATTGATGCATATTGTTGATATTACTTGTTCTTGTGCTATTTGTATCTAGTCACTCTTATGAACTATGAAGGTGTCCTATGCATATATTTGCTACTCTATGAGGGACAAGCTGAATGCCACTATGCCATGTTTTCTATATGTGAAACAAACAAACGTTTTTCAATGCATGTTATTCATGATCTTTGTTGTATCCTTTCATGTTGCATGCATAGTTACTTTGTCTTATTGTTAGAAATCCATTTTTCATGCACATGTTAAGAGTTCTTTGATCCCAGCTTTTAATGCTTGCAAATGGTTTGATCTTGGTTTTGATGGTGCATGTCACCTCAAAAATTATTCCTTTTATCACTTAGCTACTCGAGGACGAGCGGGAGTTAAGCTTGGGGATGCTTGATACGTCGGAAACGTATCTATAATTTTTGATGTTCCATGCTTGTTTAGTATCTACTTTGCTTTGCTTTGTGTCGTGGTATTGCCGACGAGTACGCCATGGAGGGGTCCTCACAGTGCGTGTTTAGAGACGTGGGGTAATACGGACGGTTGACGGGTACGATGTAACACAACTTACCCAGGTTCAGATCCCACAACGGTGGCGGAATCCTACTCCTGCTATAAATCACTATAAGGGCAATACGCCGAGTTACAGAGATAGGTTCGCTGTGTGAGGTTGTCTGTAGTTGTCTATGAACGTGCCCTAAAGGCTCCCATAGGCCCGACTTATATAGTCGCCAGGTCCTAGGGTTACAGGGAAAAGTCCTAGCCGGACAGGTTACAGAGTCCTATACCGTCTATTACTAGTCTTGTGTATCTTGCACTCCAAGGCTCCGGGTACGCTGGTGACTCCACCGTAGCCTTCCTTTATTCGGCATGGGCCTCTCTTCTGTATCCACCTAACTGGGCTGCCCAGCAGGCCATAGGCCACGCTACCGACTATGGGCCACCCGGGTTAGTCAGATAAGAGACATGCTATTAGGATACCCATATAGCATATCCCCAACAGTAGCCCCCGGAGAACTCCGAGATCTTGCGTCGTCTTGCCTCTTCACGTGGAATGCTCTGTCTAGATGGATGTCGGAAAATCTTTAAGCAATATCTTGTAGTCCTCCCAAAGAACCCTGCAAGGTTTTCTCCGTCTTTGATTTGTAAGCCAGAGAAATGATGAATCTTCCATCGTACTCTTCCGTAGTTGGATTAAATCCGTCCATGCCGGAATCTTCGATGCAATGGCTCATCTACCCGTGTCAGCTAGAACGACGTAGGCTTAGGTCAGCGACGCCTCGTAACTCACACATGCAGAGAACACAATCATATCCGATTTTCCCGTACGAGCGATATGAACCGTTGGCGGCGGCGGTTGGAGACGTGGCGAAATTACCGCGCACGTTCACGAACACGTCGTCTACGCGGCAACCGTCCGATTAGCTGCACGAATCTTGACGCAGAGTATGATAAATAGTAACCGTGGGACACTTTCCACTTTTTACCTCATTCCTCTCGCGTCATCGTCTTCTTCCTCCAGCCGCACGCCTCCTCGAGCTCTCCGCGAGAAACCTCAAAAACCCTAGCTTCCACCAGTGTCAGTCGCATCCTTCCAACACTCCATGGCCAGCAGCAGCTCCTCCCCATCGATGGCGGCGTCGAGCGAAGCCGCGGAGAAGCCGGCGAGCTCCGTCGTCGTGCCCCCAGAAGGCCTGGTCATCCCCGCATCGGCGGTGATCGAAACCACTGGCGGCGACCATAATCTGGCGGCGCTAGAGCCACTGGAAGAAGAGCTAGACTCGCACAAGGGTGACTGGCGCGGCTCGGACATCATCGACCGTGACATCAAAGAGATGGTCACCGAAGGCTACCTCCCCGCGACGGAGGGGCTTGCCTAGCGGGCGGCGCCGGCCGGCGAGGTGACACCTTCTACCCAAGCCGGAGAAAAGGTGTACCTCAAGGCTCAGCTGGTACGCGGCATTTCCTTGCCCATCTCCCACTTCTTTCTCTCCGTCTTGAACCACTACAAGGTCCAACCCCATAACCTCTCCCTCAATAGCATCTTAGTGCTTAGCAACTTCGCGGCACTTTGCGAGGGTTGCCTAGGGATAAGGCCTAGGTTAGATTTGTTCGTGTACTTCTTCACTATCAAACGTGAAGCCGGACATAGTAAGGAGGAGCTTAGGAACTGCGGCACCATAAGCTTCAAGATTCGACCTGGCCGGCGGTTCCCCGACATCGTCGGCCACGAGTCCTGCAAAAACTGGCAGCGGACGTACTTCTACGGCCCCGACATTCCTTTGGCGGGCCGAGAAGTAACGTACCCGGACTTCGCGGATGGAGCCGCCGCTGCAGTTTCCACATGGAGATCCCATGCCTCCCTCCCCTCCGACCTCAACGCTTCTCGCGCAATAAGGCGGATCGAATGGTTCGTAGACACGGGTTTGACCGGCTTGGACCTAGCCATGTGCTGGTTCATCAGGCGAATCCAACCTCTGCAGCACCACATGAAATTCATGCACGAGTATACCAGTGATCAAAGGGATACCCTCCGGATCTCCGTGGATAACTTCTCGAGAGACTCCGTCAAGCTCCGCCTGAAGGACATCGTCAAGGTGAAGGATAAGAAGCGTGGCTTCACCATCACCTACGACATGTTCGTAGACGGCAAGTGCCCAAAGGTAGATATATATTTTCCGTGTACGACATATGCTCCAGTTTCTCTGTCTTGCCAACACCATTTTATCTAACACGGTGATTTCTTACTTAACAGCTTAGCGATCTAGATGAGTACAACCTGGCTGCCCAAATCTATGATCCAAAGCTGAAGGAAGTCACGGTCGTGTCCGACGACGATGTCCCATTGGCGCGAAAGCGGAAGAGCTCCACCTCTGACGCTGCCGACGGAGGCAAGAAGAAGACGGAGGGTGGAGCCTCCAAAAAGACTACCGCCGCCCTGGAGGCGGAAAAGAGAAAAGCCACCGGGATTTTCGCCAAAGCGCCCCCCTAGTGTAAGCTTCTCATTCTCCAACATTGTCTATCTGTCTGTTTTGTTCTGTTCTGTACTTATGCATTTTGCACGTTTTAGGAAGAAAGCCACGACCAGCCTCAAGAAGACCTCCAAAACTTTGGGGGCTTCTAGAAATATCAAGGATATGCTGCATCACGACGCCTCCCCCATCATCGCCCCTGCTACTCCTGCCGTCAAGCCTTCCTCTGCCCCGACAAGCTCTCAAGCCCAGGAGGCACCAGGCCCTTCCGCCATGGAAGTGGATTCTGGTGCCTATACCGAACTCGCTGTTGTCGGCGAGCAGGCGACGCAGGAGAGCACTGCTCTACAAATGGCTGAAGCTCCAGCTAAGGATGCCATCGGTAGCGGCAAGGCGGTAGTGGGAGCTGGTGTTGGAGATATGCCCTAGAGGCAATAATAAATATAGTTATTATTATATCTTTGTGTTTATGATAAATGTTTATATTCATGCTATAATAGTATTAACAAGGAAACATTAATACTTGTGTGAATTGTAAACTTAAATTGAAGTCCCTAGTATAGCCTCTATACTTCACTAGCTTGTTGGTTAATAGATGATTGTGGTTTCCCTATCATGAACATTGAGATGTTATTAACAACAAGATCATATCGTTAGGAGAATGATATGGTGGACATACTCCTATAGATAAGCGTAGCATAAAGATCAAGTCATTTCAATAGTTCAATTGCTATATGCTTTCTGATACATAGTAACCTAATTCCTTCGACCATGAGATCATGCATATCACCTTTACTGGATGGATGCTTTGATGTCATCAAACACCACACCGTAACAGGGTGGCTATAAAGGTGGTATTGAGTGTTCGGAAAGTATTGGTTGAAACACATGGATCAAGAGTGGGATTTGTCCATCCATATGACGGATAGATATTCTCTGGGCCCTCTCGGTGAAATGTCATCCAATTAGCTTGCAAGCATGTGACTGGGTCACAAGGGATCACATATCACGGGAACGAGAAAAGAGTACTTATCAGTAACGAGGTTGAACTAGGTATGCAGAGATACCGAAGATCATAACCTCGGATAAGTAACATATCGTGAGACAAAGGGAAATTGGTATCGTATGTAAGTGGTTCATTCGATCGCAAAGTAATCGTAGAAATATGTGGGAGCCATATGAATTTCCAGATTCCTCTATTGGTTATTGTTCGGAGAAGTGTCTCGATCATGTCTGCATAATTCACGAACCGTAGGGAGACACACTTAAGGATTCGACGTTGTTTGAGTAGTTATGGTATTATGAGAAAGAGACCGAATGTTGTTCGGAGTCTCGGATGGGATCCGGGATATCACGAGGTGATCCGGAATGGTCCGGAGAATAAGATTCATATAAGGAAAGTCCCGTTTCGGAGTTGGGGAATGGTTCCGGTGTTTTCATCGGGAACATTCTAGAAGGTCCCGGAATGTCCGGCACTCCGGAGGGGGAAGGGTACATGAGTGTGTCATTACATATTGGAATGATTGCATCATGTACTAAGTATTCTTGCTGTCCAAAATAAAGGATTTATTTAAATCCTAAATTGAAAAGTCAAACGGCTAGTTTGAAAGTCAAACGGCAGTTTTGGGAAGTGGGAAAAGAGGAGGAGAGGTGGAGGCCGAGTTGGAGGAGGGTTCCTCCCCTTGGCCGGCGCACCTCCCTAGGCCGAGTTGGGGAGGAACTCCTCCCCTTGGCCGGCCAGCCCTCCCACCTATATAAGGAGGGGCAGGGCTCCCCTCCTAGACACACAAGTTTCCTATCCTCTAAACTAAACCCTAGATCTAGACCCCGGTTTAGAGCTATTCGGTTTAGAGCCTTCTAATTGGTTTAGAGCCCTCTAATTGGTGTGTCTAATTACTAGACCACTAATAGCCTCTCTCATAAGCTCCACCATACTCGCACCGGCTTAAGGCGAAGCCCTGCGGGATCTCCCCTCTACCTCCGGTACCACGCCGTTGTGCTGCCGGAATCGCGAGGAGAGTGCTACAACCTCCGCTGCCTGCTGGAACAAGGGAGAGGAAGGTCTTCGTCGAGTACCGAACGTGTGACCGACTGCGGGAGCGCTGCTGGAACGTGGCGCTGGAAGGATCGTCTACGCGATCTTGAGATCGGAAAGAGTACGACTACATCACCCACGAGAATCTGCTCTCGTTAAACACTTTGGAATCTTCGAGGGTGAGTTATTCCATCGACTCGTTGCTACAATCTAGTAGATAGATCTTGGCTTGTTTGTTTGTATGCGATAGAAAATTTTTGTTTTCCATGCTGCGAACCCCTACAGTGGTATCAGAGCCGTGTCTATATGTAGATCTGTTGCACGAGTAGAACACAATGGTCATTGTGGGCGTTGATGCTTTTATTGTAGATTGCTTTTTGTGTACTTTGCATCTTGCGGTATGTTGGGATGAAGCGGCCCGGGCTAACCTTACATGACATCGTTCATGAGACTTGCTCCACGCTTAACATGCAACTTGTATTGCATAAGTGGCTTTGCGGGTGCCTGTTTCTCCTAGCATAGTAAAGATCCAATTTACAACGGGTAATCAACAATGCTAGTATCAATGTTGTGGTTCTTGTTCGTAGGTTAGAACGACACTTATGGAAAGCCCCAAACCACGTAAAATATGCAAAGAAAGTAGAAGCGTCTAACTTTGTTTTGCAGGGGTGTGCAGTGATGTGATATGGCCATGATTGTGATTATATTTGATGTATGCAATGTTCCTTATTGTAAGTTGGCAACCGGCAGGAGCCATATGGTTGTCTTTAATTTCTGTTAAGACCTACGTGTCTATTCAAAATAGTTGTAATAGTTGAAGCTGGTGGACGACAACCATGAAGAAGCGTCATTGACCTTGATGCTATGCCGGTGATGATGGAGATCATATTCGTGCTTGAAGATGGAGATCGGAAGCACAAAGAAGAAAGGCCATATCATATCACATATTATGAATTGCATGTGATGTTAATCCTTTATGCATCTTGTATTGCTTAGTAGACGACGGTAGCATTATAAGATGATCCCTCATGCACATAAATTTCAAGTTCTAAAGTGTTCACCCTTAGTATGCACCGTTGCCAAAGCTTGTTGCTTCGAAGCACCACGTGATGATCGGGTGTCTTTGATTCCGCGGGTGAATACAACGTAAGCAAGCCAGATTTGCTTATGCGGTAGCTAAGGTTTGATCTTGACGAGCCTAGCATGTACAGACATGGCCTCAGGAACACGGATCGCCGAAAGGCAAAGCATGAATCATATAGTAGATATGATGAACATGATGATTGTTCGCCATTAAAACTATATCGGCTCTCGTGATGATCGGTGTTGATATAGTAGATTTGGTTCGTGTGATCACTAAAACAATGTGAGGGATGTTGTTTTGAGTGGGAGTTCACCTAGTTTAATTTCATTAATTAATTTGAACTCAATTTGTCATAAACTTAGTCTAAACTATTGCAAATATGTTGTAGATCAATGGCAGCCCCTACCATCAATTTTAATGCGTTCCTAGAGAAAGAAAAGTTGAAAAACAATGGAAGCAACTTCGCGGATTGGTTCCGCAATTTGAGGATTGTCCTCACAGCTGGTAATTTGACCTATGTGCTGGATGCACCGCTAGGTGACCCACCTGCAGCTGATGCTACCGATGAAGTAAAGAATGTTTACCTCGCTCGGAAGAATCAGTACTCCATAGTTCAGTGTGCTATCTTGTATGGTTTAGAATCGGAGCTTCAGAAAAGGTTTGAAGAGTCAGATCCATATGATATTGTCGAGGATCTCAAATTAATTTTTGAGACTCATGCGGCAATTGAAAGTTATGAAGCTTCTGAAAAGTTCTTTAACTGCAAGATGGAAGAGGGTAGCTCCGTCAGTGAGCATGTGCTTAAAATGTCTGGGCACGCGAATAAACTTCAAAGCTTGGGTATAGTGATTCCTAATACTTTGGGAGTTTACCGCATCCTCCAATCACTACCACCAAGTTACAAGAACTTTGTGATGAACTACAACATGCAGAACATGAACAAAGAGTTGCCAGAACTATTTGCTATGTTAAAATCTGCAGAAGTGGAGATCAAGAAAGAGCACCAAGTGTTGATGGTCAATAAGACCACCAAATTCAAGAAAGGCAAGTCTAAGCAAAAGGGACACTTCAAGAAGGGTGGTAAGAAAGTTACCATGCCAACGAAGAAGACCAAGGCTGGACCTAAGCCTGAAACTGAGTGTTTTTACTGCAAGGGAGAAGGTCACTGGAAGCGGAATTGCCCAAAGTACTTGGCGGATTTGAAGAACGGCAACATCAAGAAGAAAGGTATATTTGATATACATGTTATTGATGTGTATCTCACTAGTATTCGTAGTAGTGCCTGGGTATTTGATACTGGTTCGGTTGCTCATATTTGTAACTCGAAACAGGAGCTGCAGAATAAACGGAAGCTAGCGAAGAACGAGGTGTCGATGCGTGTGGGAAACGGATCAAAGGTTGATGTGATCGCGGTCGGCACGCTACCTCTTCATCTACCATCGGGATTAGTTTTATACTTAAATAATTGTTATTTGGTGCCTGCGTTGAGCATGAACATTATATCAGGATCTTGTTTATTGCGAGACGGTTACTTGTTTAAATCAGAGAATAATGGTTGTTCGATTTATATGAGTAATATGTTTTACGCACATGCACCTTTGATAGATGGTCTATTCTTATTGAATCTCGATAGTAGAAATACACATCTTAATAACATTGAAGCTAAACGTTTGAAATCAAGCGATAATTCGACCTATATGTGGCACTGTCGTCTTGGTCACATTGGAGTGAAGCGTATGAAGAAACTCCATTCCGATGGACTTCTTGAATCACTTGATTTTGAATCACTTGAAAGATGCGAGGCATGTCTGATGGGTAAAATGACTAAGACTCCATTTTCTGGTATAATGGAGCGAGCTACAGACTTATTGGAAATCATACATACCGATGTGTGTGGTCCAATGAGTGTAGCATCGCGCAGTGGTTATCGTTATGTTCTTACCTTCACGGATGACTTGAGTAGATATGGGTATATCTATTTCATGAAACATAAGTCCGAAACTTTCGAGAAGTTTAAGGAGTTTCAAAGTGAGGTAGAGAATCAACGTAACAAGAAGATTAAATTTCTACGTTCTGATCGTGGAGGTGAATATCTAAGTTACGAGTTTGGCGAGCATTTAAAGAAGTGCGGAATACTTTCACAATTGACACCGCCGGGAACACCACAGCGTAATGGTGTGTCCGAACGTCGTAATCGAACTCTCTTAGATATGGTTCGTTCTATGATGTCACTTACAGATTTACCGCTAACATTTTGGGGTTATGCATTAGAAACAGCCGCATTCACTTTAAATAGGGCACCATCTAAATCCGTTGAAACGACACCGTATGAATTATGGTTTGGGAAGAAACCTAAATTGTCGTTCCTTAAAGTTTGGGGATGCGAAGCCTATGTAAAGAAGTTACAGCCGGACAAGCTTGAACCCAAAGCGGAAAAATGCGTCTTCATAGGATACCCGAAGGAAACTATTGGGTATACCTTCTATCATAGATCCGAAGGCAAAATCTTTGTTGCCAAGAATGGATCCTTTCTAGAGAAGGAATTTCTCTCGAAAGAAGTGACTGGAAGGAAAGTAGAACTCGACGAGGTTGTCGAACCTTCTCTCGAAATTGCGAGTAGCGCAGCACCGGAAGAAGTTCCTGTGGTGCCTGCACCAATAAGAGAGGAAGCTAATGATAGTGATCATGAAACCTCGGTTGAAGTTGCTACAGAGCCTCGGAGGTCAACGAGAACTCGTACCACTCCAGATTGGTATGATTCCGTTATGAATGTCATGTTGGTGGACAACACCGATGACCCCGAGACATATGAGGAAGCGATGATGAGCCCAGATTCCAATAAATGGCAAGAAGCCATGAAATCCGAGATTGGATCCATGTACGAAAACCAAGTATGGACTTTGGTGGACTTACCGGATGGCCGGAAGGCTGTCGAGAACAAATGGATTTTCAAGAAGAAAACAGATGCTGATGGTAATGTTACTGTCTATAAAGCTCGACTTGTCGCAAAAGGGTTTCGACAAATTCAAGGAGTTGACTACGATGAGACTTTCTCACCGGTAGCGAAGCTAAAGTCTGTGAGGATTATGTTAGCAATCGCTGCATATTATGATTATGAGATATGGCAGATGGATGTCAAAACAGCATTCCTCAATGGAGACATTGATGAAGAGTTGTATATGATACAACCCAAAGGTTTTGTCGATCCTAAAGACGCTAACAAGGTATGCAAGCTTCAACGGTCCATCTATGGATTGAAGCAGGCATCCCGAAGTTGGAATCAACGTTTTGATAAGGTAATCAAAAGTTTTGGTTTTATACAAACTTATGGAGAAGCTTGTATTTACAAGAAAGTGAGTGGGAGCTCTGTAGCATTCTTAATACTGTATGTGGATGACATATTGTTGATTGGGAATGATGTAGACCTTCTTAATAGTGTCAAAGAGTATTTGAATAATAGTTTTTCAATGAAGGATCTTGGCGAAGCAGCTTACATATTAGGCATAAAGATTTATAGAGATAGATCGAAACGCCAAATATCATTGTCACAAAGTACATATTTGGACAAAGTTCTAAAGAGGTTTGGAATGGAAGATAGCAAGAAAGGGTTCTTGCCCATGTTGCCCAATACGACCTTGAGTAAAACTCAAAGTCCGACATCGGCAGAAGATAGAGAAAGGATGAGTAAGACTCCCTATGCCTCAGCCATAGGATCTCTAATGTATGCCATGCTATGTACTAGACCCGACATTGCATATGCTGTTAGTTTAACTAGCAGATATCAAAGTGATCCAGGAGTGGATCATTGGACAGCGGTCAAAAACATCCTTAAGTACTTGAGAAGAACTAAGGATATGGTTCTTTCTTATGGAGGTGATGAACAGCTCGTTGTTAATGGTTACACCGATGCTAGTTGGAACACTGATCCGGATGATTCTAAATCACAATCTGGATACGTATTTATTTTTGAATGGTGCAGCAGTTAGCTGGAGGAGTGCAAAGCAAAGCGTTGTGGCGAGATCTTCAACTGAATCGGAATACATGGCTGCTTCGGAGGCTTCACAAGAAGCGATATGGATGAAAGAGTTCATTACAGAGCTGGGTGTGGTTCCTAGTGCGCTGGACCCAATGTCTATCTACTGTGATAACATGGGCGCCATAGCCAATGCGCAAGAACCAAGGTCACACAAGAAGCTGAAGCATATCAAGCTACGTTTTCACGCTATTCGAGAACATATCCAGGATGGGGATATAAAGATTTGCAAAGTACACACAGATCTGAATGTGGCGGATCCGTTGACTAAACCTCTCCCGAGGGCAAAACATGACCAACACCAAACTGCCATGGGTGTTCGGTATATTACCATGTAATCTAGATTAGATGACTCTAGTGCAAGTGGGAGACTGTTGGAGATATGCCCTAGAGGCAATAATAAATATAGTTATTATTATATCTTTGTGTTTATGATAAATGTTTATATTCATGCTATAATAGTATTAACAAGGAAACATTAATACTTGTGTGAATTGTAAACTTAAATTGAAGTCCCTAGTATAGCCTCTATACTTCACTAGCTTGTTGGTTAATAGATGATTGTGGTTTCCCTATCATGAACATTGAGATGTTATTAACAACAAGATCATATCGTTAGGAGAATGATATGGTGGACATACTCCTATAGATAAGCGTAGCATAAAGATCAAGTCATTTCAATAGTTCAATTGCTATATGCTTTCTGATACATAGTAACCTAATTCCTTCGACCATGAGATCATGCATATCACCTTTACTGGATGGATGCTTTGATGTCATCAAACACCACACCGTAACAGGGTGGCTATAAAGGTGGTATTGAGTGTTCGGAAAGTATTGGTTGAAACACATGGATCAAGAGTGGGATTTGTCCATCCATATGACGGATAGATATTCTCTGGGCCCTCTCGGTGAAATGTCATCCAATTAGCTTGCAAGCATGTGACTGGGTCACAAGGGATCACATATCACGGGAACGAGAAAAGAGTACTTATCAGTAACGAGGTTGAACTAGGTATGCAGAGATACCGAAGATCATAACCTCGGATAAGTAACATATCGTGAGACAAAGGGAAATTGGTATCGTATGTAAGTGGTTCATTCGATCGCAAAGTAATCGTAGAAATATGTGGGAGCCATATGAATTTCCAGATTCCTCTATTGGTTATTGTTCGGAGAAGTGTCTCGATCATGTCTGCATAATTCACGAACCGTAGGGAGACACACTTAAGGATTCGACGTTGTTTGAGTAGTTATGGTATTATGAGAAAGAGACCGAATGTTGTTCGGAGTCTCGGATGGGATCCGGGATATCACGAGGTGATCCGGAATGGTCCGGAGAATAAGATTCATATAAGGAAAGTCCCGTTTCGGAGTTGGGGAATGGTTCCGGTGTTTTCATCGGGAACATTCTAGAAGGTCCCGGAATGTCCGGCACTCCGGAGGGGGAAGGGTACATGAGTGTGTCATTACATATTGGAATGATTGCATCATGTACTAAGTATTCTTGCTGTCCAAAATAAAGGATTTATTTAAATCCTAAATTGAAAAGTCAAACGGCTAGTTTGAAAGTCAAACGGCAGTTTTGGGAAGTGGGAAAAGAGGAGGAGAGGTGGAGGCCGAGTTGGAGGAGGGTTCCTCCCCTTGGCCGGCGCACCTCCCTAGGCCGAGTTGGGGAGGAACTCCTCCCCTTGGCCGGCCAGCCCTCCCACCTATATAAGGAGGGGCAGGGCTCCCCTCCTAGACACACAAGTTTCCTATCCTCTAAACTAAACCCTAGATCTAGACCCCGGTTTAGAGCTATTCGGTTTAGAGCCTTCTAATTGGTTTAGAGCCCTCTAATTGGTGTGTCTAATTACTAGACCACTAATAGCCTCTCTCATAAGCTCCACCATACTCGCACCGGCTTAAGGCGAAGCCCTGCGGGATCTCCCCTCTACCTCCGGTACCACGCCGTTGTGCTGCCGGAATCGCGAGGAGAGTGCTACAACCTCCGCTGCCTGCTGGAACAAGGGAGAGGAAGGTCTTCGTCGAGTACCGAACGTGTGACCGACTGCGGGAGCGCTGCTGGAACGTGGCGCTGGAAGGATCGTCTACGCGATCTTGAGATCGGAAAGAGTACGACTACATCACCCACGAGAATCTGCTCTCGTTAAACACTTTGGAATCTTCGAGGGTGAGTTATTCCATCGACTCGTTGCTACAATCTAGTAGATAGATCTTGGCTTGTTTGTTTGTATGCGATAGAAAATTTTTGTTTTCCATGCTGCGAACCCCTACAGCTGGTACCTCTGCCGAAGGCGGCACCCCCGCTCCCCAGAAGCCCTTCGAGTTCCCAAAGATAGTTTACCCGGCACTCACGCCGAGTAACACAACTCTGGTTCCTGGAGGAGTGTCGTCGTCTCCGACATGCGGTATTGAGGAGCTTCTCCGACAAGCGGATATCTTGCGAGGAAATAGCATCTCCTTTGGCAAGCTGCTAGCCGAGAGTGCTACAAACCACAAGATTATTGCACTTGTAAGTTTTACTTTGCCTTTTGCATTTCATATGAGTATCCCACTGTAGCCCCCGAGGATGTCGATGGAAAACCATAGGTTTTGCATCTATATGCTCTAAGAGTGACTAAGTTAGAAATAACTCTCACTGTAGCCCCCAAGCATTTAGATGGAAGAAACTATTACGACTAGATGCTTTAAGAGTAGCATACGCAGTGTTTATAATTTTCAATATTGTAGCCCCCAAGCTTCTAGTTGTAACTGAATGAGTTCCGACTAGATGCTTAAAGAAAAACTAAGCATTTTCCGAGTTAAAACTTTATACTGTAGCCCCCAAGATTCTGATCGAGAACTGAAGTAGCTCCGACTAGATGCTTAAAGAAAAGCTAAACATATTGCTAAGTTAAAAAAACTCTCGCTGTAGCCCCCGAGCGTTTAGGTGGAAAAATTCCGACTAGATGCTCCAAGTAGACTTAAACAACGGTTTAACTTTTTTCCTTTGTTCCACAGAACGAGAATGCTCGGAGGGGCATGGACAATGACAAGTACTAGAAGATGCGCGCAGATCTTGAAGCCGAAAAGGGTAAAACTGCCATCTTGAAGGAACATATCATCAAAAACAAGAGTCTGTTTTTTCTTTTTTTTGCCCATTCCGTCTTGGTTTTATGCCTTCATTCTCCGAGTACTCACTGTGTACTTTGTTTTCTCTGACTTTGCAGAACATGTCGCTAAGTCCAAGGATATTGTCGAGCAGTCCAAGCACATCCAGCAGCTGGACAGCGAGAACAGAATCCTTAAGAAGGAGAGGGAAGAGATGCTGAAGATGCACGAGGATTCCATGAAAGCCCTGCAAGATTCCGCCTCCGCGGAAATCAATCGCTTGAAGGAGGAGCTTGCGATCTTAAAAGATCAGAAGCAAGCTGCTGATGAGCAAAACCAACGCCACAGCGAGGAGTTTAAGCTCCTCCAACAAGAGAAGGAATCCTAGGCGGACACCCTCTGGCAGGCCAAGGCCAGCATCTTCAGTAAGTTTCCTCCGCCTTGTATTTTTGTAGTCTAGATACTTAGAATTTATTGAACTGATGCGCTCATTGTCGGAATTTTCAGCTCCTATGGGTTTAACCCGCTCGCCTCCTTCGGACAAGGAATGCATGGTTCTCGCCGGCAACTTTATCAACACCGCCATCACCCAAGCCAAGGAGATCGCCAAGCCCCTTCAGATATACATCAAGGCCTCGGACTCCGTGATGAAATACTCGAAGATTCTACGCCGAGCCCCCGAGCGTGTTACGAGCTGGAAAGCTTCATGTGCACGGGCTGGCGCAAGGATGGCGCTCTCAATGGTGAAGGCACACTACGAAGGTGCCGACATTGACACGGTGACCTCTGGTATCCCCAACGTTGACGATGACGGCAAAGAGATTGATCATTAAGCCATCTTGTCATCACTCGCGGGTTATGACACCAGAGTTGCCGAGTTGGTGGACATCGATGTCTTCGTGCCCATGAACACCATAGACAACCAAGATTCCTCCGAGTCTCATCATAGAGCCGACGTTGAGGGTGATTCTCCGGCTGGGGATGATGCTGCTTCCAAGTCTCCTGCGCCCAAAGAGTGAAAAACACTATGTAATATTTGTTTCGCCTTTGGTGTATGCGCGGAAAAAACTTGATGATGTAACTTAAGGCGGAAAACAATGGTTGTAATTTCCTGCTACTTAAGAACTTAGTTCCCAGCATGTATATATTTTTTAAGCAAGTGCTGGCTTATCCATTACTTTGGTTTTTATGCTTGACTTTTCGTGAGTCGAAAGACTCATTGTCGGAACCATGTGCTTAGGTGATGATGCCCAATGGCACCGTCAATAACCTAAGCACAAAATCGCCGACAATAAGTGTCGAAAGTCACTACTCCAGAATCCACATAAAAACGACAAAGAACGTGTAGACCAGAAAAGTTAAGCTAACGCCTGTAGGCGGAATTTTCACAAGTGCAAACGCAAAGCTTGTGCATAAAGGTTTTACATGATCCAAAAATGAACACTAAAGGAGGTAAAACACTCAGAAATATGAGTGAACCAAAGAGCTTTATTTCATTGATCATATAAGAGATACACAATTAGATAAAAAATTCTAAGTGTAAAAAGGACGTAGCTGTGCTATATTCCATGGCCGATCAAGCTTCGGGTAGTCATCATCCGGGTCACGTCGCTTACGCTTATGATCCTCCTTGGGTCTATCCTTTAGTTCACGATTGTTAACAAGGTAGTAAGACCCATTGAGCAGCACCTTGCTTATGATGAACGGTTCTTCCCATGGCGGGGATAATTTGTGTGACTTCTTCTGCTTAAGCCGGAGCACTAAATCCCCCTCTTTAAATGAGCGATGCCGAACGCGGCGACTATGGTAGCTGCGTAGCTTCTGTTGGTAAATGGCGGATCTTTGGCATGCCAAAACGCGCTCCTCCTCGAGAAGGTCCACATCCAGGCGTCTGGATTCTTCAGCGTCATCTTCGTCGTAGGCGGCAGCTCTTGGTGCATCGTGAAGGATGTTGGAAGGCAGGATGGCTTCTGCTCTGTGGCATCCCGCAAAACCACTCCTAGAAAATCGCTGTGTTTTTGTGCATTGCATCATCATGACATCAGCATGCATCTATTTGATTGAAACTATTTTTGCTAAAAGACCTACTTTGTTTTCTATATTAATACCCTCTCCCTTTGTTCAAACCAAACCGTCGGTCCAGCCGGATCTTTTATTCATCTAAAACTAATTACAAAATTTATTTTAAATAAAAGAAAACCCTAGAATAAAATATCTAATCCTAAAACCACCTAAATCGTTTCCTACCCAGACCTAATCTAACCACCCTGCCTCCACCTCACCCCGGCCAATCGCAAACTGCCACCTCATCCTCTCCACATCACCCCACCAACCAGTGCCCGCCACCTCACCCTATTCCCACCTGCCTAATCCCCCTCTCTCTCTCACCCTGTTTCCCCGGTCCCACCGACCCACACACACACGCCTCACCACTCACACCACACAGCTGCCCCCAACTCCCTCCACCCACCGACGCCAGCCCCACCCCGCGGGTCCCACTCCCTCCTCGCCCTCACCTCCGTCGCGCGCCCGCGTCCATCGCCTCCCCGACCTCGCCTACCCGCTCGACCGCCCCCGTTCCCTCTCCCCCTCGCGATTCCTTCCTCGCGAACCTCCCCTCTCCTTGCTCCCCGCCGCCGCCAGGCGCCCACCCTCGCCCCACCTCTCCTCGTCGGATCGCCCCGCCGCCGCCTCTCAGGAACCCCAGGCGCCGCCGCCCTTCCTCACGTTTTCCCCTACCTCCTCTCCCTCCCAGACGACGTCGTCCGCCACCCACCTCTGCCGCCTTGCCGGCCGCTTCTCCTCCGTCCTGCCGGCCCGAGCACCTCCCGCCACCGCCTCCGCCTGCATCACCCCCTCGCTCTGCCTCCACCCCGACGGACGCCGCCGCCTCCCTCTCCCCGCCTCGACCGGCCGCCCTCCACCCCCTCTGCTGGCGCCTCTCCCGAGCCGTCAAGCACGCGCCGCCGCTGTCGGAGCCCGCCGCCCGCCAAACTCCACGACCCCGCGCCTCCCCGCGTCCGGCCGTGCTGCGCGTCCTCCCTGGACCTCGCCCCTACCCCTCGCCATGGCCGCGTCCTTCCGCTCTCCTCGCGCCTGGCTCGCATCGCCGCTGGGGCCGCCCTGAGCCGCCGTCGGCCTGCAGCCTCCTTCCGCCGCCCTTTGCCGCTTCGAGCTCATCGTGCCGACCTCCCCTGCAACCGCTGTCGCACGTGCTTCCTCCATGGTTGGCCCCTTCATTGTTGTGTAAGCCCCCTGCAGTCAGTTGTGCCCATGTGGAGCTCGCTGGGTGCATCTCCTTTTTGCTTCGGCTCGTTTTTGTATGGCCGTGTTTGTTGCTGCTAGATAGCGGAGCGTTGGTGTTCCGAGGGTTTAATCCCGTGTGGCCAAGGATGACACCGAAAAGATCTTCTCGAAGCCGAAACAAGATCTCCAAGCCCGATGAACCACGTCAAGAACCCGCGTGCTCCGAAGACCGTACCGTACCCGGTGGCTCTAGACGAACCCTCTACAAGATCTTCGTCATGGAAACCCCGATGCCTTCGACACGGCGATGATGCCGTCGTGAACCCGATGGCCGAGACGTTGAAGACCCGATCCCGGATTCGAAGTCTAAACCCTGACACTGGCTTCACGCTCTCCTTCACGGATGCAAGACCCCGTTCCCGGAGGCGAAGTCCGGACCCGAAGACCGCCAAGATCGCCACCGGTACGACAAGCACTTCGCCGCGGAACGCCAAGTTCTACATCCCGAATGCCAAGACCGACCAATACGAGGTCCCGACAAGATCTTCGCAACGACAAGATCGGCTCCGACCAGGGCGGATCCGATGTGCCCCCGACGCCACGCCAAGTCCTTCTTCACGGAATGCCAAGATCTACCTCTGTTATCCGAGAACGATCCCGCCGAGACCGATCCCGTCGAACCCTGAACCCTGAGACCGACCCCGAACCCCTCGGAGCCCAAGTTCGCCGAACAATAATGTGTGACCCTAAGCCCCTATTTTTATAATAATATATACTTGTTGCATATTAAATTGTCATACTCGCATGCATATTGTGTGGTTTGGGGGCCTTATGCCGATTCACTTCGTAATTAAATATGGGATCCATATGCGGGCAAATCTAGTCGTATATTGGTCCCATTTAAATTGGTGTAGCGAACCGGTGCTATATTTTGCCATGTTCAAACAACATTTAAATTGCGGGTTATCTGAACAACTAGAACCATATATTTAATTATCGGGACCCCAGTTCCGCTTAATATGGTATAATTGCATCGCATCTTGCCATGTCATACATCATACATGCATCATGCCGATCTTCTGCCATAGTATTAATTAGCGCATCCGGTGTTTCTTCTAGTGTTTTGGTTCTTCGCGGATAAAGCCGTTGAGTTGATGTGAGTGTCGACCCGATCTTCGGATGAACCTTTGGCAATGTTTTCAGGCGAGCATCTCCCCCATTCTACCTATCTTACTTTTATAGCATTTATTCCCTCCTTTTGATCTATTGCTATCTGTGTTGCGATGCTCTAGTTTTCGTACCCGTGTTATCCCTTGCAGCCTTATATTGCCTTGGACACCTCCTATTACCTGTGGTTTGGTAGATAGTTGGACTTGCGCGTCGTAGTCGCCTGCTCAAGTGCTGTTGCGTGTCGTCCAGTACCACAGTTGTTGGAGTATTGCCGTATGTTTAAGGTTGGAGATGATCATAACTTTAATTACTGTTTAATAACTAAAATTGAAGTAGGTAAATGCAGAGGCACAGGTGGGCAATAGATGTTATTTGGTTGTTAACCGTCCACTTGTGTCCCATAGGACCCCGAGTACTTGATACCTGTTCCTTGAATATTCGCGCTATCCACATTCGGGAGGATTATGGGATCCCCCTGAGCCAAAGCTTGATTCATTCTTATTTCTTGGGGCCACAAACTAGTTTGAGGTTTTATTTACTATCCTGTACTTATGCCATGCTTTACTGCTTTATTACGATTGTGCGAGGAGCACCTGTACTGTTTAGGTAAGCGGAGTGTTTTCGCGGTATCGACAAGCCCAGTTTTGGGTTCCCAGTCATTTACAGCCACTGGCGCAAACCTTGAGTCCATCTCGGAGTCAGCTAACTTCGTTGCGGGTGTACTCAACGGGGTGGCCCCCTGAAATATTTCTGAATCCTGTGATTGCTTTGTCGTGAAGGCCTCGTTGGGTTTTGATTTGGTTTTTCCGAGGTTGATCGAGTGTGTGTTTCTATTTGTGCACCCCTGCAGGGTAAAACTTTCTGAAAGCCGTGTCCGCGGTTATGGACGACTTGGAGCACAGTATCTCGATCATAGACAACTATAACTAAAGTAGTGCTATAAATTTGACTTTATAATGACTAGTAAACAGCTTCACTATAATGGAATGGCTAAATAAAATTGCCAACAATTGCTTGTTTGGGTTGTCGCTTGCGACCATGGTATCTGACTAGTAAGTATTGCAACTATAACGGAATGGCTAAATAAAAGTACCAACAACTGCTGGGTTTTGGGATATCTCATGCTATTTGTATCTGACTAGTAAGTGCTGCAACTACAACGGAATGGTTAACTAAAACTGCCCACTGCTTATCTTATCAGGATGACTATCTTTACTGACTAGTAATTGATGCAACTATAACTGAATGAATAAAACTGCCAACTGTGTGAGTTCCTCGGTTGACTTCCTCGTTTGGTCTCGAGGGGAAATACCAGGATGGGTTTGTTTGGTGTTAGAATCAGGTTGGTTCCGAATAGATCTTTCTTATCCCTCTCTGATAGCCGACAGTTATATCGAGTCTCTATAGAGTGTTTAGTGCATGCTGCCGCTGCCGCTCAGTCCACCATACCTATGTAGGCGAGGACCGCCGAATTCTAGCCTCGCCGTGTACTGGCCTCAGTACTGACCGCTCTCTCTTTTTCCTTTGCCCTTAGTCGGCACCCCTTTTGTTTAAGCAGGTTTGAGGTCGACGTCGTTAACAGGGTTACCCTTCCGGCTTGGCCTAGGCAGGGTTATGGACGCCATTGGTTATTCTTCAGGGCTCTTAGCCCCATTTGCATCTTGTCCGTAGTTGGGCGCTCTATCGTTTTCAAGGTGATTTGTATCTTTGTTCTGTATATTTGTATTCTTGACTCATGGAGTCGTGTTGTATATATATATGTTCTGTGGGTCCCATCGAGGACTGTTGTGTAATGTTATTACTTTGTTTTCCACCCGCACGCAAGTGCCTGGTGGGCACCTTTGAATCGTTTCTATGCGGGTTTGGCGGGAAGCGCTGAAACTTGCATAGGCTTCTGCTCCATATACCATGAAATAAGGGGTGTAGCCGGTGGATCTGTTGGGCGTAGTTCGTAAACTCCACAGCACAGATGGCAATTCTTACGCCCAGGCTCCAGCTGCTCTATGTAGCGGTGCCTCAAGACGTGGCTCGATTCCCTGTAGAATTAATCCATTGGCCCGCTCAACCTAACCATTGGATTGTGGGTGTGCCACAGATGCAAGGTCAAGTCGGATGCCTTTCTCCCAGCAATATGCCTCCACTTCTCCGAGTGATAAATTGCTGCCGTTGTCGGTGATAATGCTATGTGGGAGACCAAATCTCACCACTAGATCCCGGACAAACCTGAGGGCAGTTGCCCCATCAAGCTTTCTAATGGGTTTAGCTTCTATCCATCTAGTGAATTTGCAACTGCTACAAGCAGATGCGTAAACCCACAAGGTGCCGTCTGTAACGGTCCCACCATGTCTAGCCCCCAGACTGCAAACGGCCAAGTTATTGGTATTATTGCAGTTCTTCAGCAGGAACATGTGGTTGTCGGGCATAATACTGGCATCCCATGCATGTCTCAACCAGCTTGTCGGCGTCCACCTTCGCGGTCAGCCAGTAGAATCCTTGCCGGAAGGCTTTCGCGACCAACGACTGAGGAATGGCGTGGTGCCCGCAATCTCCGAGATGGATTTCGCGTAGGATTTCCATACCTTCTAGCTGGGAAACACACTTTAGGTATACACCAGTGGTGCTCCTTTTGTAGAGTTTCCCATTGATTATGGTATAACCCTTTGCTCGTCGTACTATTTGCCGTCTTTCAACTTCGTCGTCGGGCAAAATTCCGTGTTCGAGATATTCCATGAACGGTTTTGTCCAAGCCGGAGGGACTTTAGTCACCATATGGATGAAAGAGTCAGCTCTATCCGGATTGTCGATGTCGGCTCCCTTCACGGATGGTGTGCGCAGGTGCTTTAGGAAAACTCCTGGCGAAATTCGCTTGCGCCCTGATCCTAGCTTAGATAGCAGATCAACCGCCTCGTTTTGCTCCCTAGGCACATACTTGACTTCGTAGCCCAAGAAGCTCTTGGCTATCTCGTCCACTTCGTCTCGATATGCCGCCATCATAAGGTTCCGCGCATTCCAGGTGCCAGCCACCTGCTGGGCAACCAAGTCGGAATCTCCACAGCAAACTATGCGCTTGATGCCAATATCCTTGGCTACGCGTAGTCCGTGAATGAGTGCTTCATACTCTGCCATGTTGTTTGTAGCCTCGAAGTGGATCTGCAGAACGTAGTGTAGTTTGTCTCCTGTTGGTGACTGTAGCAATACACCAGCCCCCGAGCCGTTGAGCAGCTTTGATCCGTCAAAGTGCATCACCCAGTACTCTGGTTCTGGCAACGGAGTAGCATATGGCATCTCCGTCCAATCTGCAACAAAATCCGCCAAGGCTTGTGACTTGATAGCGTCGCGTCTCTTGTAGGTGATCTCGAAGGCGACAAGTTCGATGCCCCACTTCGCGACCCTTCCTGTGGCATCGCTGTTGTTGATGATGTCGGACAATGGGGTTTTGCTCACCACTGTGATTGGGTGCTCCTGAAAGTAATGCCTCAGCTTCCGAGAAGCAAGGAATACTCCATAAGCTATCTTTTGGTAGTGCGGGTAACGTTGCTTGGACTCCGTCAAGACCTCGCTTACATAGTAAACTGGTCGTTGAACTCCGTGCTCATAGCCTGGTTCCTTCCTCTCTACCACGACGACGATGCTGATAACCCGGTTGGTTGCCGCCATGTAGATTAACAGGGGCTCTCCAGGCTCGGGTGCTGCAAGGATGGGCGCTGAGGAAAGAATCTCCTTGAGCTGCTTCAATGCTGCATCTGCTTCGTCCGTCCACGTGAATTTGTCCGCCTTCTTCAGCAACTTGTACATCGGTAGAGCCTTCTCTCCAAGTTGGCCGACGAACCGACTAACTACTGCAACACAACCTATTAGTCATTGAATGTCTTTTAGGCATGTCAGACGGTTTATGTTCAAGATGGCCTTGATTTTCTCCGGGTTGACCTCGATTCCACGCTGGGAAACGATGAAGCCCAACAATTTGCCGGCTGGAACCCCGAAGACGCACTTCTTAGGGTTAAGCATCATGTTGTATTTCCGGAGATTATCAAAGGTTTGTTTTAAGTCGGAGTTTAAGTCGTTTGACTTTTTGGACATCACCGCAATGTCGTCGGATATTAAGGCGTGAACGTTCCGACCAATTTGGTTATGAAGGCAACGTTGCATTGTCCGTTGGTAGGTAGCACCTGGGTTTTTTTAGCCAAAAGGGCACCGTGACATAGCAAAACGTGCTGTATGGGGTAGTGAACGAAGTGGCCAATTGGTCCGACTTCCTCATCTTGATCTGGTGGTATCCTGAGTATGCATCGAGAAAACACAGAAGTTCCGAGCCAGCCGTCGAGTCAATGACTTGGTCAATGCGAGGCAAAGCAAACGGATCTTTGGGACATGCTTTGTTCAAGCCGGTGTAATCAACGCACATTCTTAATTCATTGGTTCCCTTTTTGGGGACAAGTACAAGATTGGCCACCCATTGGGTGTGAAGGACTTCTCGGATAAATCTAGCCTTAAGTAACCTAGCTATCTCTTTGCCAATGGCGCGTCTCTTCTCATATCCAAAGCGCCGTAGAGGTTGTTTCACTGGTTTGCATTTTGGGTTAATGTTTAAGCTATGCTTGGCAAGTTCCCTAGGTACACCTTTCATGTCGGCAGGTTGCCAGGAAAAGATGTCCCTGTTCTCATGGAGGAACTCGACGAGCGCGCTTTCCTATTTGGGATCCAGGTTCGTCCCAATGGCGGTGACCTTGGAGGCATCGCCTACCACAAGTTCCACCGGCTTGGTCTTGATGGCGGCCTTGAATGCAGGAGCGGAGTCGGAGATCTGTTTCTTCGACGCGGGCATCTCTGAGTCATCGACCTTGCTCTGGATCTCTTTGACTTCTTCGTTGTAGAGGATAGCTTCTGCAACGCCTGCTTCGTTGATCTCGCAGTCCCTTGCCTTGGTAAAGCTTCCGGATACGGTGATGATGCCGTTTGGTCCGGGTATCTTGAGTTTGTTGTAGACGAAGCATGGCTTGGCCATGAACGTGTGGAATATGTCGCGGTCGAATATGACGTGGTACACGCTTTTGAAGGGGACCACCTCGAAGGTCATGCGTTCTTGACGGTAATTATTAACAACGCCAAAGGCAACCTGAAGTGTAATGCACCTAAGGGACCGAGCCTCCCGACCAGGAACTACGCCGTGGAAGATGGTGTTGGTCCGCCTTAGGTTTGCCTCCGTCAAGTTCATCTTTTGCAGTGTATCCAGGTACACGATGTTGATGTTGCTTCCACTATCCACCATACACTTGGTGAACTCCACGCCGTCAATCAAGGGGTTGATGACCATGGCGTACTGGTTCTCCGTGGGTATAAGGTCTGGGTGGTCCGTCCTGTCCCAAGTTATTGGAACCTCCGACCAACGCAGGTACTAGGGGACTAGGGGAGAGTAGCCATCAGGATCCTCAGGGAGGTCTTCTGTTGTCGGACGGTGGGGGTGCCAAGGAAAGTGTGGTAGATTGGGGCCTTCTTTGCGAAGGGGTTCTTGCCCTTGTCGTCGCCCTTGGCGGCGTGTTTGGGGTCAACGTCCTCGTCCATGTCACTTGAATCCTTTGACTCCTCCTCCTTCTTCTTCCCCTTTCCCTTGCCTCGCGATCTGTTCTTCCGACTTTGCTTGTAGCCGGACTCCGGGTCTTCCTTGAGGTCGTTGACGAACTTGCAGTGTCGATTGGTATGGGTGGCTTTGCCGTTGACGTCGAGGTGTACGAGGCATGGCATATCGCGGTACTCCTCGTAGGTTTGGGGACCGCGGAGCGGCGCCGAGGTGGTTTCACTTCCTCGTTGCTACCCACTACCAGCTCCCTTTCCTCGGCCACGTTGTCCGCCCTCTCCTCGTCCTGCAAAAGTCATAGCGACCATGTCGGTAGATTGCTTTTCTTTTGGAGCGGTCTTCCGCTTTGTACTGCTATTCCTCTGAGCTTGAGTTGGAACGGCCGTTGCCGGCAAGGAGCCACGAGCATCATCGTCGGCAGCTGCGAACTCACTAGCCAACTGAATCATCTGGTTCAAGTCGAGCTGGTGATTGTCCTGCAAGCGCTTCAGCTTATGTCGGAGCAACGTGCCCCTTTCCAACCCATCGATGAAGGCGGCCATGGCGGTCTGAGCGTGCACTCCTGCGCAGGAATTCTTCATGTCCAGCCAACGGGAGAGGTAGGCGCGAGATGTCTCGTCTTTCTCTTGCACGCACCGCTGTAGATCGCCCACAGTGCAGGGACACTTGTATGTACCCTCAAAGTTCTTGGTGAATGCTTCTTGCATGTCCATCCAGTTGTAGATAGATTTTTCCGCCAAGTCGTCGATCCATTGACGGGCCGTGCCCGCCAACATTAACGGGAGGTACTTGACGGCGACGTTGGGGTTGCCTCCGGCAATCTCCACCGCGTTGTCATAGTCCTGCAACCATGTGGCTGGCTTGGCGGTGCCGTCATAGGGCTTGATGGTCTTGTCAATCCGAAAACCTTTGGGGTAAGTTGCGGACAGTATTGCAGGTCCAAAGCAACGTGGTCCAATGTATGGTCCTTCCCGGGCCTCGTGGATCTTATCGATCCGCGAACGCGCATCGTATGGCTCCGGGTTCTTCTTCTTGTCAACAGGGTATGGGCTGCGTGAACGACGCGAGCCTCCTCCGCCATGGTGACTGCTTGGTGGTGACGGAGGCGGAGGTGGCGGTGGGTCAGCCTTCTTGCTGTTACCCTCCTGCGACGCCTCACGCCTGTCACGGTTGCTTGTCGGACGCAGAGGGTCATGGCGCGACCTGCTCTTATGTCCTTGGTTGCGCTCTCTGTCATGGTGGGTCTGCTCCGCATTGTCGCGGATGACGATGCCACACTGCTTCAGTGGGGGCATATCCGTACGATGGTGAGCTTTGTAATCTTCGCGATGTCGGGGAGATCGGGGCGGTGGCGACGGGTGACGAGGTCAGGCCTTTTCTCCGTGGTCGGAGGATATGGGGATGTCATCCTTCCTGTTACGTGCATCCCTCCGTCTTCGTTCTGATGAACCCGTCTGGGACCCGACATCAAGAGGAGATCTGTCCCTTGGTGGTTTGTACTGGCTAGACTGGCAGAGCGCTGGGTTAGACTCAAGCCTCTGAGAGGTGGCCTTTTCATGCTGCTTCACCGCCTTGGCCACTAGGTCATAGACCTGTTCCACTGCCTTAGGCGATCTATCCTGCTCCAGAAGGGTCTTGGCGACGGCGAGGTTAAGGAGTGGGGTGGGCATCACCTGCTTGCCTTCACTGTCAATGTACGGCTTGGCCTGTGCCGGCTTGGAGGGAGACCATCCTAGGTTGCGTTGTACGCCAGGATCGTTGATGACGCGAGCCGGAGCCTTCTTAGCCTTATGCTGTTGTAGCAGAGTCTTGTACTCGGCCTCCATTGCTCTAGATTTTTCTATGGACTTCTGCGCGTTGACCAGATCTCGATCTAGCTTAGCGCCTTGCTCTGTGATGGCTTGCTCCTCTTCCAGCAGCTACTGGCGCTTCTCATCAAGCTGGGTCACGTTCCGGATATGAGAAACGGTCAGTGGATCGACGAGGAGATTGCCGTACATCACTCTATCAGCTGGAGTAACTTGGGCTGCTGCAGACATAGATGCTGGAGGCGGCAAGTTTGCGGTGTTGTTGTTGTTGCTCGAGCCAGTGCCGAGTTCCTGCAACTGCTACACTGGGTTAGGCGGAGGAGGCATGACTTTTGCGCGATCATCGTCAGCAGCAATAAGTGGCCCCTTCCCCTTTTCCAGCACCGTAGGCGGAGCTTGTCCGGGTTGATCTTCATCCATCGCCGTCCCAATGGTGACGAACACCCCTCGGGACGTGACGACGTTGTTGGCCTTCTCGTCGCGCGAGTACTCCTCCTCCATCTCCTGCATGGCGGAGTCTAGCTCTTCTGGGCTGAAGTCTATCTCCTCTGAATCTGCACTGAAGTCAGCATAAAGCGCGTCAATGACAGAGTCGGAGGGTGCCAGGACTTCCTCGATGACGGGCGGTGGAGGTGCAACGGGCTCGACGATGACTGGAGGTGGTGGTGCTGCTATGACGATGGCGGCGGGAGGCGGTGGCGGCGGCTGCTGAGCCGGAGGTTCTCCGTCTCTGAGCGCGAGCTCCATCTGGGCTGCCACGTCAGCTGCCGCGTAGCTGTTGACGGTGCTCACCATCTCTTCGAGGGTAAGGCATCCTGTTGCCTGCTGCCGTCTTAAAGAATGTCGGAGAAGCGTGCCGCGGTCCAGTCCTTCCACGAAGTGATACAAAGCGTTATCATCGGGGTAGTGGGCTAGATCGGCTCGTATACAGAGCCACCTGGCCAGGTAATCGCGGGGGTTTTCGCCCTCTCTCTGAACGCAGCGCGCCAGACCAAAGATGGTAACCACGCCGACGAACTTGGATCTCTGCTGTCCAGACGCACGGACGAAGCCGGCGGATTTGCAGTGATCTTCCACCTTTATATCCTGCACAAGGGTGGTTTGGGTGGGCCTTGAATTTTTCTGATCTTTGTCGGCAAACTCCGAAGAGAGATCCGACATTGATCCTTCCGCGAACGTATCCTGCCCATAGGCGGTTCGTGCGGGTCTTGATGCTTTCCGATTTTTGCCAGCAAACTCCGAAGAGAGATCCGACATCGATCCTTCCACGAACGTATCCTGCCCGTAGGCGGTCCGTGCGGGTCTTGATGCTCCTCCGACTCCCAGGGAACTAGTGCCCGAGTCAGTTTCGCTGATGAAGAGGTGGATGTCTCCGATAGGAACGATCGAACACCGCGTAGGGTTCGTCTTCGCCAGGATCCATAACTCGTCGGGAGGGACGATCGGAACGTTGCCGGAGAAGAGAACGCGACCGATGGCTACGGTTTCGCCGATTCCCGCAAAGATCTTGGTCCTAGCCCGTTGAAGAGCCTGAAGCGCCTCTTGCCCCACGGTGGGCGCCAAATATCGTGGTATTGTCGACGAGTACGCCATGGAGGGGTCCTCACAGTGCGTGTTTAGAGACGTGGGTTAAGGCGGATGGTTGACGGGTACGAGGTAACACAGCTTACCCAGGTTCAGATCCCACAACGGTGGCGGAATCCTACTCCTGCTATAAATCACTATAAGGGCAATACGCCGAGTTACAGAGATAGGTTCGCTATGCGAGGTTGTCTGTAGTTGTCTATGAACGTGCCCTAAAGGCTTCCATGGGCCCGACTTATATAGTCGCCAGGTCCTAGGGTTATAGGGAAAAGTCCTAGCCGGACAGGTTATAGAGTCCTATACCGTCTATTACTAGTCTTGTGTATCTTGCACTCCAAGGCTCCGGGTACGCTGGTGACTCCACCGTAGCATTCCTTTATCCGGCATGGGCCTCCCTTCTGTATCCACCTAACTGGGCCGCCCAGCAGGCCATAGGCCACGCTACCGACTATGGGCCACCCGGGTTAGTCGGATAAGAGACATGCTATTAGGATACCCATATAGCATATCCCCAACACTTTGTCCACACTTTGAGGTGCTTTTTATATGTTTTCTGGTACTAACCTATTAACAAGTTGCCATAGTGCCAGTTGCCTATTTTCTGCTGTTTTTGGTTCCAGAAAAGCTAGTAAGGAAATATTCTCGGAATTGGACGGGACAAAAGCCAAAGTCAATATTTCACTGAGGAGAACACGGAGTCCAGAGGAGAGATGGAGGGGCGTCACAGGGCGGCCGCACCCCCCAGGCGCGGGCCCTCCCTGGGCCACGCCTGGGCAGGGTGTGGCCCCCCTGACCGCCTCCCAGCCTCGCCTCTTCGCCTGTAAGAAGCCCCCTATGCCTAAACCCTAAGTACCCGATCAATATTCCACGAAACCATCTGTAGCCACCGCCACCATCGTCCCTAGATCGGGGGGATCTGAAGCTCTTCTCGGCACCCTGCTGGAGGGGAGATCGTCTCGGAGGCCTTCTTCTTTATCATGCCAGCCTCCGGTATGAAGCGTGAGTAGTTCCACCTTGGATTACGGGTCCATGTAGTAGCTAGATGGTTGTATCTCCTCCTTTGTGCTTTCATGTCTAGATCTTGTGAGCTCCATTCATGATCAAGATCTCATCTATTTGTAATCATGCATGTTGTGTTTGCAGGGATCCGATGGATATTGAGATTACTATGTCAGATTGATTAATGGTTTTGCCTTATTCATTCTATCATGTCTGTGTTGTTTGTGATCTTGCATGCTCTCCGTTGTTAGTAGCTATCTTGGCCAAGTAGTTGCTAGTGACTCCAAGAGGGGGTATTTATGCTCGATAGTGGGTTCATGCCTCTATTTAATCTAAGGGAAGTGACAAAAATCTCTAAGGTTATAGATGTGCTATTGCCGCTAGGAGAAAACAACGGTCTCTTGTTCATGGAACAAGTGGATTGTTTACCTTACACACTTTGCTTAAAGCAGTTGTCTGTTGCTTACAACTTAATACTGGAGGGGGTTCAGATAATAACCCAAAGGTGGACTTCTAGTCATAGATGCAGTTGAATGGCGGTCTATGTATCTTGTTGTATTGCCCAATCGAATCTCATAGGATCTTTATGTCTAGTATTGCATTGTTATGCCTTGCTCAGTCCTGTCAATTGCCCTGCTGTAATTTGTTTACCCTGCTTGCCATGTTTGTTTATCTAAAGAGAACACCTCTAGTGAACTATGGACCCCGGTCCAATCTTTACAATTAATACATATTTCACTATTACTATTTATTTGCTGCAAACCATCATCACCTTCCACACCATACAATTAATCTTTTGTTATAGCAACCGGTGAGATTGACAACCTCACTGTTAGTTGGGGCAAACTCTTGAGTTTGTGTTGTGTAGGTTTCCACGTTGCTTGCAACACCTTTGAGACGTTTCCTTCTTCCTACTGGTTCGATAACCTCAGTTTCTTACTAAGGGAAGACTTGCTGTTGTGCTGCATCATACCTTGCTCTTGGGGTTTCTAACGAAACGCTCCACGTTGACGCATCGCCACCACACACCAACCCTACATTCGAATAATGGTACCCCCGATTAGCTTCTCTAAGAAAAAATAGTTGATTTTGCTGAAATAGTCTGCAAAAAAGTCCCACTTGAGTCATTGATCAACATTTATAATTGCAACAAGTTGGAAAGTGAAGAATATAAAAACGTAGGTCTATGTTTTGGTTCTAAATCCTGGGAGTGTTGTCCAAAGTATTAAAATTTTGGAAAACCATGTAAAAATATGTTATTTGGCTCAATTGTGAACAAATATTCTACACTTTACCCACCTTAAGAGAAATGTGCCAACATTAGTAACCACGGTGAACTCTCTTGCTTCTGACCCTGCCTTCACCAAAGGCAGCATATTACCCATCCTCGGGAATATGCATCTGTTTAACATACCACAAGTTTTAAGAAGTTGAAAAATATCCATGGTAGCAGGCTGATGCGTGTCATGGTAGACAAAAGGCAGCAGGGAAATGGACGTATTTGTCCGGGATTTAGGAATTAAATAACTTGATGACAATAAAGAATAAATTTAAATTTGGTAAAAGAGGTAAGAAATAGTAAAAAGCGGTAAAATTGCATGAATTAGTGTACATGTCCAGCAACCATGGTCGCAAATGAAGGTCACGCAATTGCCCTGAGCAGTCCCTGAATAAAAATCCCAAACGAACAATCACAACAATCCCTGAAATAAAGAACGCCAAGTTAGTTAGACACCCAATTGGCTTCGATAAAATTACAGAGAAGGAGGATGGCATGCAAAACAAAAGTAACCCTAAGCAAGAAACATTGTTGATGAACAATGAGAGGTCAATGGTGAGACATAAGAGTTAAAGGGCGTCTTTGAACATATATATGAACGAAGAATAGAAAAAACTAACAATACCATTGAGATTAATTACCACAATTACAGGAGGAAGAGTGCCAAAATTTCTACTCGTGTGGTGCTTCATAATATTGATCTGACGCGTGAACGACTACATCATCCATGATCTCTAGATCGTTAAATGCTCATTTTTTAGGATAAGTAGATCGGCTCTCGCTCGCTATTAGCATCTCATAGATCGGATCTTTGGGTTTTATTCCGCAATCTTGTGGGAATTTTTTGTTTTCCATGTAACGAATCCATCAATTATCTGAATTTGTCAGTATGGGATTCTTCTTTTTTGTGTTAGGAACTCCATTTACCCTCCCTCCATCTATGAACTAGTTGCATTATTTGACTGGTTAACAAAAAACACAAATGCCACCACTCTCCCCTGTAGGAATTGTAGGACCGTTCTCCAAGAGTGGCACCACTACCCTTTTATACACCTGAGTTGTCGCTCCAGCCTTACACTTGGATAAACCATTTTTTCAGTGGGGACCTCGCCTCCTTTCCAACCTCATTTGCATTATTCGAATTCCACGCATCAATTTTAGTATTCGTGAAGGAGCTCTACCCTCCATATGGCTCCTCACTATACATTGGCTTTATCCACTCATCTGGTGCCCTCATCCACTTCCCAAAAGAAAGTACTCCATTCACATTCCACGTACCAGGCGTCACACAGATCAGATCAACATGTACAAATTGGCCACATGAGAAGCAAAAATATGGAGCATGTTCATACTGGATATCCTATAAATCCATACAACCCCTCCTAGCCGAATCAATAAACACTCATCTCCCCAATGGACTAGCCATATTCAATGTTACCCTCGCCCTTAGCAAACCCCCAACATGAGCAAAGTGAACTTCCATAGCATTTTTATCGATCCGCTGCGCAATCGCCAGCTACCACTTTTTTATCTCGTAGGTTGAAGGGCATATTCATCACCCTCACCCAAAGAGACAACTAGTTGAACTTGAGTTTAGATGGCTTCATACACTCAAACTCAGAAAGGATCACAACATTCTTGTTGACATGCCAAGGAGATCTGTTCCACACACATTCCCCATTATGTTGAGAAGAAAACTTCGCTACAAACATATTAGCGCATACAAATTGGAATATCACACCTTTAAGGTTCCCCAAACAGGTCGAAAGGCACTCGCTATGGTATGAATATCGACCATAGTGCGTTGCATAACCTTCCCAGCCTCAAAATCTCGATCATCAACCACAAGAGGCGAAGCCTCCTTGTCATGGATGTCTAATTTTTGGAGTTATTCCTCTAGCTTTTCCCTCGCCCTCGGCGATAAGGTATCCTTGCCCTTCCCCCACCACCTGGGCGTGGCCATGCCTAGCCGGTGATTTCCCCTCACCTTGCAGCGAGCGCCGCCAAGTCCCCGGAAACCCTAGTCGCCACACGAGAGGCGGCTCCAAGAGTTACAAGCCACCCCCACAAACCCTAGTCGCCACATGTCGGTGCACTCCGCACACTAGTACATGGGTACTTTGCGCAACAGTCTTGATATACTTAGCAGTAGTTCATGTGTATTTTGCACGTTAAATGTACTTCGTGCACTAGGTCTTCTTTTTCAAGGTTAAGTTTTTTTTTTAAGAACTGTCGAGGTTCAAGTACATGATGCTGATCCTGTAATCCTATTAGCCCAATTTAAAAATATTGATCCTATCAGCCGAGATCACTGATCTGCTCTGCTAGGCCTGCCAAGGAAAGTGTTTGGCGGGCCTCAGCAAGGTTTCGTCAACTAGGCCGGGCTGGGCCGTCTCCAAGTCATCAACTTCGCTCCGGCATGAGACAGGTCCAGGTAAAAACACGCCATGCAAAAACTCTACGCCGAGCTGGCCGCCTATGCTCCTTCTCCCACACGGATCCCCTAAACCCACCGCGCCGCCGCCGCCGCCGCCGCCCGAAACCCTCCTCCTCCCATGTCCCGCCGCCCTGCTCCCCACCTCATCCCGTTGCTCCGCCGCCGCCACCTCCACCGCTCCGTCCATCTCCCCTACACATCCGTACCGATTCCTCCCGACGCGATCCCCTCCACCTCCATCCCGTCGTCCCCGTCCCCGCCGCCCCTTCATCCCGCGCCCTGGCCGCCGTCAAATTCTCCCACGTCCTCGCCGCTCCCTCCGTTCACGGCCTCCCACCTCCGCGCCGCCGTCTCCTCCCTCGCCGCCTCTCTTCTGGCTCTGCCCCACCCGGATCCCGACCCCGTGCCCGCCCTTCATGCCCACTCATTCCCCACCCTCCTCGCAGTATCGCCGCTTGCCTCACTCGAGCTCCTGTCCCTCCTCCGCCCCAAACCCTTCCTCGGCCTCGCGGTCTTCTCATTTCGTCGCACGCTCTTGCCGCCGCCCACGCTCCCGGAGTTTGCCCTTGCCATCTCGCTCGCCGGCCGCGCCCGCGACCCCACCGCGGCGGCCAACATCTTCACCGATGCCTCCAGCGCCTACTGCCCCGACCTGGCACTCTACAATGCCCTCATGTCCGCCTACATGCACAGCGGCCTTGTGAATCGCTGCATCGAGGCCTTCCATGAGCTGCAGGGTGACCCACGGTGCGGTCCGCCCAATGCGGACTCCTACAATATACTCATCGCCCTCTTCGGTCGCTCCCTCCTCGTTGATCACATGGAGGCCACACTCCAGTCGCTGGATGCTTCAGGACAACCGCGCACAGTTGGCACATATAATGCGATTATTGCTGGATACCTCACTGCGTGGATGTGGGACAGAATGGAAGCAGTTTTCCATGAGATGATGTCAGGTCAAGTTAATCCAGATACCACTACGTATTTGCTGATGCTAAGAGGTTACGCACATGCTGGGAAGATTTATAAGATGGAACAGGCTTATGAGCGTGCTCGTGAGCATGTTCGCAAGGTTGATGTGGTGCATATACGTGCAATGCTATGGGCGTATTGCAACTTTGCACATGTAGATAGGATCCAAAAGATTGAGGAGTTGCTTCAGAAGTTGCGTCCTGAAGATTACAGGCCCTGGCTCAATGTGTTGTTAATTAGGGTGTATGCCAAGGAGGGGTTGGTTGAGGGGATGGAAAGAAGGATCAGCGAGGCATTGGAACGCCATACCACAGTCACCACAATGCAGGTGATGCAGTCCATCATAACCAGCTATTTCCAATGTGATGCGGTCGATAGACTCGCACATTTTGTCCGACAGGCTGAGGAGGCCGGTTGGAAGCTATGCCGCAGTTTGTACCACTGCAAGATGGTGATGTATGGAAAGCACCAGCGGCTGGCAGAGATGCATGGGGTGTTGGATGAGATGGAGTATTTTAGGTTCGACAGGACAAAGAAGACCTTTTGGATCATGCACAAAGCATATATGAGTTGTGGAAGGAAAACCGAGGCTGATACAATACTTGGCATGATGTGGAAGCACGGTTTTGGATCCCCTAGCGACGTATTTGTTAAATAACATGTAAGTAGACACTTTATTTATATTGTGCTGATTGCTATTCATAAATTTTTGTTCTTTTTTGCATAAATTGGCATGTTTCATTGCAGACTTAAACATTAAGCTTATATTTGGATAACTTGGACAGCATGAGACGAAGACACGTCTAGAAATTAAACTGTTGTATTAGTGTAATTGATGTGTAGAACAGTGAGCCTCTATTCACTATTCAGAAGGTACTGCATGCCTCATCCATTTAATATGTGATCAGGACGTAAAATATGTTACTTCCTCCGATAATAAGTCGCTGATTTAGTGCAAAGTTGAACTAAATCAGCGATACTTATTATGGATCGGAGGTAGTACAATAAACGATTTTTACGCTCAACTATCTGAGGTTATTTAAGCAATCTTTGATGGATCATAATTATGTTTCCAGCTGCTCACCCAGAGATAGCAGGGAAAACACATGCCTTCATCTTTGGACCATGGATTATGTGTTTGTGCCTAAGCTAATTGGCATCACAATCCAAGTAGACTTTTACTCGGAACAAAATGGTGCATGTATCATTGATTTATATTCTTGTTCTACAGCATCTCATCGCGCATTTTCACATATATACCGTGTGCTGTTACAGCATAACTGGCTGTGATTTAGGTTTCAGTGTTTACAAATGCTTTTCGTTGCACTGATATATCGTTATGCTCCAAAAAGTGCATGTATATTCACGTAGAAGCTTTTCTTAGCTTATGTTGTCTGCTTGTATGTTTTCTGTATTTTACTATTTATTGTAGGAAATATTTTGTTTTATGTAGTTGACTGTTGATCATTGATTTCGTGGTTTGAGGAACCGAATGGTTCCATCGTAGTTATTCCTCCAAAGTTCATAGATAATTCAATTGTGGACCAACCCATCATAGGGTGAGTACTCCCTCACAAACCAAACACTCTATAATAATCCATTTGAATCATTACCTGCAATTATTTACCAAGCCATATCAAATGTCACAACATGACCTAGTTGTCTAATTCCATGATGGACCAACCCATCCTGGGATGAGTATTGCCTCAAACCAAACACCCTATAATACTCCATTTGAATCATTACCTGTTTATTTACCAAGCCATACCAAATACTCCATTTGAATCATTACCTGTTTATTTACCAAGCCATACCAAATGTCATAACACGACCTAGTTATATTCATTCGAAAGTGGATAGCATTGCCATCATTAATGGATATATGAAGTCAAGTTAGTACATGTCCACAAAGATTCGGCCATTTCTGGTTATGAGAAGGAATGAATCATAGTAGTATGTTAGATTAACCAGTGGTGCTAGAAATATTATGCAACTTAGGGAGCGGTGTGATATGACCTCAGAGGTTTGGAACTTTGGATGTTAACAACAGTAGGAACTCAGTTTTTGGGGAATACAAGAGCATAGGCCGATGAGGTAATTTTAACAAAGTAAGGACTGTCTGGAGACTTAACAATATATTGCGAGCTGATTAACAAGAGTAAACAGGTAATATAGTGGGAATTGGGTGATTAACAACAGTCAACAGGCAATATAGTGGGAACTCCATATTTGGGGAATACAAGAGTATAGGCCGATGAGGTAATTTTCACAAAGTAAGGACTGTCTGGGGACTTAACAATATATTGCTAGCTGAAGTTTGGTAAAATAAGCTAAATTGTGCCCAGAGTAAACGTATAATTTTCTCTCCAAGTATTGTAGAATCCATCAAGACTAACTTCCTACTAGCCTCATATTAGCCCATGTTCAAGCTTTAAACCCAGCTTTGTTCATAAAGATATGCCTGGACAGGTTGCTGATTCACCCATTGTTAGTAATGTATAAGAGGATATGTTATGCCCCAGCCATTTCTCAAATAATTTCTGTGATATTTCTTAACCTTTAACTGCACATCGGGATGGTTTGCACGTCTGGAGGTTATCATCGCTGAGTGTGAAACTTGACTCGGAAAATTTGCTGCATGTGCTTATCCAAAGAACATTCCTTTTTGTTTAGTTCTGCAGTACCTAAAAAACATTCACCTCAATGTGGCCAATGTTTCTTATGCATGAATGCAAAGGCTTTCCTCAAAGAAAGCACTTTAGATGACAGCTTGGATTTTTTTAATCAAAAAAGGAAAGAAGGTTGAGGAATAATTGGTTTAGTGATGCGCTAAATTTTAAGCTCTATGTTGGGCTACACTAGGGGAAACAGAAATGATGTTTCTACTGCAGCAAGTAGAATAAAAAAATGAAAAGACTAATCACTAATGTCACTATCCACTGAAAACTTGCCATTTGTTTTTTTATCTCCAAAAGATTTTAGTACCTGGAGTTAACTTGGTGTTAAAATGGATGTTTTGCATCTGTGTGGATGATTATGGGCATGCTTTAAAAAAAACCTGTATGTGCATACACTCCTTACCTCAAATAGACCGACATACCTCCTTTGTGGATAGGAATATGTTTATTAAGAAAGCTATTAGCAGTGTTTGGTAACTTAATACAGGCCTGTAAGGATATTCATGAAATATGACAAGGTTGCTTGCTTGTAAGCATGTATGTCAGTGCTTATCATGGTACCAAACTGCGTTCTATAATCTAAACACTTAAAAATTGTTGATAATAAAATAAGTCTGAGCTAAAATTCAATCTCTGCATGGAGTGAACTAGCTGTGTTGTTCACTAAATGTGGTGTAGTTAGTATTTTCTGAGTGGAGGCATTAAACAACATGTAATGATACAGTAGTAGTTTTGCATCTAACATTGAAGTCTGTATATAACACTTAACCTAGTATAAGGGTCTGACCATGATACATTTGCAGGATTTATTGCTCCACCCATTGGGGATTTTTTTCAAAAGTTTGATTTCTGACAAGGTATCTGAATGCAACGTGAGTCTGTTAACATCATATGCTGCTCAAAAAAGTGAAATGTACTCCGTGTGGAAGCCTAGAGCTCTGAAATACCATAGAGCAACGACATGTAGCACTGTATCCAATGGAGTTTAGGACCTCAAAGACAGCTGAGGTTGATCTAAACAAGTTGACTTTGGGTACAAGGAAACTGCTTGCCCATTTTTGTTCTGCATATGGTAACTAAAACTGGGAATTGGAAATACAGCCTTAGGTTCTTATGAAGAAAATACATCCTGGTTACATGGCATGATGGAGCCAAAGGAAAATCAAACACAAGGTTTGCTGTGCATCCCTTCTTGGTGAAAAGCTCTTCTTGGTGGCAAATGCAATCTGAGGTGCCTGGTCGTTTTGTATCGCATTTTCAGCTTTATCAAAGTGGATGCTCTGCTGGGAAATCATGGTCAGAAGGTTCTCTGGTTCTACTTATCTTATGTGAGTTCTTCTGAACAACTCAGGAATCTAGGAAACTTTGTTTTGCAGTAAAGTTTCAAGGTTCACTGTGCAGTCGGAAGATGCTGCTTTGTAACCACTAAACAGTGGCAGGTAACCTCGCACTTTTGGAGCACTCAGTTTATAGCTCGCAGAGCAGTAATGAAGAAGAAAGCATTTTGATGATCTAGCTCTGGCAGCAGGCCAAGTGGTTATCGTGCATACAAACGACTGGGCCTTGTCTGTCATGCTTACTGAAGGGCAGGATGTGCACAGGATACAAACCGCAGATCTGCATATACTTTAGTTCAGAGCATCGTTGCTGTGGTGCCAAGGCACTTACATGTAACATCATTTTCTTGCCAGAAGCCATAGGCTATATACATTTCGTTTTCCTACTAATTAACAGATGCACCAATTTTTGGCACAGCGTGCAATGATTCTTCTTGCAACCAAACAAGTTGTTCTCAGCAGAAAATATAGTAGTTGTCAGCCTTGTCATATTGTTGTCATATAGTCCGTTGGTTGCATTGTATACCACCATGCATCGAGGCATCATCACATTTGGGAGCAACGAATAATTGTAAGCTGTTGTGTCACAAAGTATTGCTTTCAGGTTGGAATCCGAATGATCTGATTCTTTTGGCTTCTGCAATTCCTGCTCTCTAGCGTTGTGACCTGGAATGCATATCAGTGAGATACGATCTTGTCCTCTTTTGCTTGGAACATTCTCTCGTGTTTCCTATAAGCACCTCCATGTCTCTCCTGCCATCCCTTCTGTCAGGGAACTAATAATTGGCATCACAGAAAAGCTGAATAGGAATATATATTCTCAGATTGATCAGATCCAGTTTAATTAGGAGTGATTGTAGATCTTGCAGGTTGGGTTGATCAGGTCTGCGTATGGATTATTAGGATTCAGTGGATTATTATTAGGGTCAGCAATGCATACAGTTTACTCGTACGCTTAGATTATTGCCAGTTGGTACTTTTGCATCGTCACCAGGCCAATGGGTCAAGCATCAGAGTCGAGGAGCTGTGCTTGACACCTCTTTGTCATTATGCTAAACGCTAAGGATCGGCGTTTACGAGCTGTGCGCCCTCCGGACGAGGTCAACGCGCTAGAGCGGTAGTACAGTAGTTGAGTAGTACGTTCGTTCCTCTCGCCTTGGCCAGCAGCGGAGTAAATCTGGCCAGGGACGGCGATCCTTTGCTGTCCATGACCATTATCCGTCTAATCTCGTACAGGCGGGACATCACAGCTCACATCCTTGAGAATATCGCAGGATGTGAGAGCACCGCGCAATCATCATCGTCATCTTCCGAAGATATTTATTGGGACGGACAGGAACGCGAGCACGCCAGCCTTGCCCTTGATTCTTTTCCAGCTTAGACGAACCTGGACAGTGGCTGCTGTGCTGCCGTCCGAAACTGGAACGCTTGTTTCACCGGCATCTATGCCTTCTCCTCGCGAGACGACAACCGCGATTCCTGGGGGGTTTAGGACTAACTAGATTGTCCTCGTCGTCGTCGTTGTCGTCGTGGCGAACAGTTATGGGACGACAAATTCTATTGCCGCCTTTTTCGCACTCTCTGGTTGGGTCGAAGATTCTTTCGCTGGAACGCGAACAAGCCTAATTCCGATGAACCTTTTGGTGTCAACTGTTCGTTGCGCGGCAGGATGGATTGTGCGTTTTCCATGGAAAAGGAAAACCATATATGCCTTCTGTCGAACCAAACGGAGCTAAATGACAGACGCCTTTTCACGGGGTGTGGCGTATTTTGACGCAAAATAGACTAGTTTTTTCGTCTAGCTTGTCGTTGAGTAGAGCGTGAAGGAACTGTAATTCCGAGGAACCTTTTGGCGTCGACTGTTGGATGTGCAGGACTATGTATCCTTCCAGGCATGGACTTGTCTGCACTCCGTTTGATAGAAAGAAAATGGTTAACTCTGACGGCATTGCATTTTGTCGAACCGGAAAGAGCTTGCTTAGATGACATGAGAGGCACCTTCTCATGCGGGTGTGATGCTGTGGGACGCAAGCTTGTTTTCTACGTACAAAAGACCGAGCAAAAATAAAATAAAATGACCAGACCCCAGACGTCGACGGGTAGAGGGATGCTCTACCGACTCTCGTGTGCCGCCGCTGCATTATGTATGCGCAGGCACAGCACCGACCTAGCGACATACTAGTACGAGTAGTACCACGCGCGTCCCGCAGCGGGACGAGCCACGTATCGGGCCTCACCATCTCTCGCTCCTCGGCCAACGTGGTGTGGGGGTGGGGGCACCCGCACTTACTTTCCACCCCTCCCTCCCCTGCGTACCTATCCACACCACACCGCAGTGGGCCTCCCTTCCCCTCGTCGCGACCCGCTGTTTTGTCACCACGCGCCGTAGCCGGGCAGGCCCAGACAGGCCCAGCCGCCCGGGGTGGTCCTCCTCTCCTCCTCCCGTCGGTTGCCGAGCGAGCACGCGCCCGCCGACTAGAGAGTGGGACGGCCGTAGTACGGAACGGGACGGGACGGGGAACACTCTTCCCTTTTGCCTTTGCCCTTGCTTGCTACGCTACAGCCCACAGCTGCTACTGCTAGCCAGCGAACCAGTCCTTCCTTCCTTCCTCCTCTTCCTCGTCCGAACTGGGGTAGACCGCTGGCCAGGCCGTCCTCGTCCGGGAAATGTTTCGCCTCTCCCGTCTCTCGCGCTCTGCCAAGGACTCCTCTGCCCTGCCCGGAATCGGAGGCCATTTTGTTCGCTAGCGCCCGCGCGCGCGATCGCCGATCGCCGATCGCCACTTGCCTTGCCTTCCAACCGGATCGGCTTGAGGTTAAACCGTTAAAGGCCGCTCGAGCCGGATAAGACGGTCCATTTTCGAGCTGGACTGCAGAATCAGCACGGCTCGTCTCCGACTTTTCGCGATCGAGTTTAATGCTAGTGCCGTGTGTAGACGTGCTTACGTCGAGCGAGCTTTTCTAGAAGAACCCTTCCACTACCTAGGGCTACACTGGAGCTCACCGGTCTCTCACGCAAACTAAACTAAACTAAACTCGACACACGACACGCCGAGCACGCCGTGCTATACGACAAACGAGCCTTCCTTCCTTCCAACACGCCCTGTCCCACTCGGCGTTAACAGCTGTAAACCCAATGCCCAGCCATGATGACGGCGAGTTTCACAAGCTTCTTTCTTTACTCCTCCTAGTAGTAGAAAAATAAATAAATAAAAAAAGCTCCCGGCAACACTACACTGGTACCCGTACGATAGCACTGCTTTAGACATACATACACACTTGCACTTGCACTGCCGCCAGCCAGCAGCGACCCTTAATTTGGAGTCGATATAGCGCGACCCCACGCTCGCTCGCCCGCCCGCTGTCCCGTACCTCCATCGCGTAATTATAAAAGGGGAAAAGGGACTTATTTCTTCGAACCAGATCGCCGTACACTATATTATAAAAAAATCAAGGAGCTGGTTTGTCGCGACACGCGACACGACGCACGCGGCCTAAACGTCCCCGTCGCCACCAGCTAGTGATCGAGAGGCGGCGAGCCACGCTACGCTACGCACTCGGGCTCGGCACGCGGTGGTACCTAGCTACGCGCCAAATCAAGCGCCCGGGTCGTGGTCACGCCCGCACCTCGCATCGCAATTAGCGACGACTAATCAGCCGCCGCTAATTTAATCACGAGTAGTACTGCTCCCAGCGGCGGCAATGGGAACGCTCCTTTCCGCCGATCGGCGACGGAGGGTTTTGTCGCGGCGCTCGTGTCACCGCGTTCGGAGGCTCGGAATAAAATTGGCCGGCCGGCCGGCGCGCGCGTTGGATTGTCCTGATGATCGGCGAGCTAAAAGGAAGCAGCGTGCTTAGATCCGCCCGACGTGTTTAGCGGTAACGACGATACTGTGGGCGAGCGGCGCACGTCAAGACGGAGGTCCCGCCGTGTTGCTCTCGGAACCAGGCCTACCTAGTAGTGGTTGGTGCTTGGTGGCGTGGCTGGCGTCCACACAAGAATGCAAGCACGTGCTGGTGGTAAAATCGATCGTACTCCGCGTATAGTTTAAGAATAATGTTAACCATTAATTTTGGTTAATAAATTTTACATGATATCTCACAAAATTATATCATTAGATTCATCTTTAAAAGTAGTTTTTTAATAATATATTTATTAAAATATATGTTGTATTTTTTTAAAAGGGTGTTTTTATTACTTATAGAATGTTTACACCTGTCCGCTGCATAACCAAGATGCACACACCCGCACAAAGCACACAACCAGAGAAAAAAAAGCATAGCAAAATTACAGTCTTATCTAAAAACAAAAGGGCTCAACTATGACAGATCAATACGCAAATCACACGACCACCTGTGTAGAGAAAAGATATCCCTCGCCATGTCCTTCAAACACGTACACCCCTCTAAAAACAAGTCGTGAAATTTCATATGTTGGAGAATGATTCATGACCGGAGGATATCCGTGACGATAAATAACCTGCAGGGGAGAAGACATAATGTTATTAAAAATCTTGTTATTTCTACAAAACCATAGCGACCAAATAATAGCAAACGCTCTCGCTCTAAACAAAATCCTATATTTATCGTTAAATCTATGCAACCAATTACCAAAAACATTGGTCACTGAACATGGAGAAGATAAACCAGAAGCTATTTGGATGAATGACCATATAGAACGAGCAAATTTATAGTGGAAGAATAAATAACGAATTGTCTTATCGTGATGACAAAAACGCATTGTGCACTTCCACGACAAAAATGCATTGTATATTTTATTAGTCATAAAGATTTTTTTGAACTATATGTGTGCCTAATAAATTGGACCGGATAGAGTACTAGATTTTTAGTGGGCAGCCATATGCGTCCCTCGGGATCCCCACGGTCCTTTGGCTGGCTGCGTTCCCTAAAACAGACTTAAATCCAGTTTTTGTTACAAATAATTTGTTTTGCTATAACTTGTTCTGTTTTTGCTACATGTACCAAAAAACGGTTCACGCACAAGACAAAAATTAAAAAGACAGATCTCGCCGGAGACCTCGCTTGACACTTTGCAGCAAAAAGTTTGTTCCAATGTATTAAACAGACTTTGCCGGAAGCTTTCATCAGGAGACCTTATAGCAAAAAATTTACATTATTGTAGCAAACCAACAAAACAGTGGTAGCAAAAAATATGATAATGTAGCAAAAAGAAGACCTCGCGGGAGCCTTTCAATAGGAGACCTCGCCGGAGATCTCGTAAAAAAAACTTTGTGCTATTGTAGCAAAGTCACAAAAGGGTTGTAGCAAATAAAATGTTATATTGTAGCAAATCCGATGTCTGACCGAGTCATCGCCGGAGATCCTGTAGAAAAACCTACATACTATGGTAGCAAAACAATAAAACATTTGTAGCAAAAATTCGAGATGCACGTGCACCGCCGGAGGGCTCGTAGCGCCACTGTGGGCCGTTTGTAGCAAACCCTATGCCCACTTGTAGCGGCGCCACTGATCGCATATAGAAAAACCCAACACCGCTTGTAGCACTGCTTCTAGGTGCACATAGCATCGCCATCGACCCTATGTAGCAACCCTCGACACCGTACGTAGCATCAACGGTGAGGAAGTCCACGAGCAGTGTCGCCATGGCTGCAGCGAGCCGGAGGCGCCGGGCGTGGGTGAGCTTGATGATATCTATCGGCGGCCGGCTAGTAAGGGAGCTTGACGACACGAGTTGCAGACGCGGCGACTATAGTAGAGAGGATATGTGGGGCGATGGACTGAGGTCGAAGCTGTGTTGACGACCTTGTCGGTGGGATCCCACTTCGGGGCATCAACCTCCTAGTCCGATAGGATCCATATGGCAGCGGGCGGCGGCGTGCGTGGGATCCCTTCGTAGCACGGTGGCGGCGAACTCCAGCGCAATGGGAGCTGATTCCGGTGCTAGGGTCCAAGGAAGAAGAGTGCGTGGGCATGGCAAGGGGCACACCGAGATGGCACACGGTGAGATGGGTGGTGGCCGTGGCGGCGCGCTGGTAGGGGGCCGGGCACGGGGAAAAGGTCGCTGGGGAATAGCCGAGGCAACGTGTGCGCGGAGGTCGCCAGGCAACTCGTGCAAGGAACAATAGGGGCGGATTTATTGCGGCGCATGGTATTGTCGGATTGTTGACAAGTACGCCATAGGGGGTCCTAGTGGCGTTGGAATGATGGGGTGTGAGACGTCGTATGTTCCAGGAGCGGTGATCATAAGTTTACCCAGGTTCAGATCCGACTGTGGTGATCGAATCCTACTCCTGCTAGCAACCCAGTAATATATTGGCGTAAGCTGGATGTTACAGCGGATTACAAGAGAAGTTCTCCTGCGCGAGTTGATTGTGGTGTTACGATTGATTGTTTGCCCTAAAGGATCCCATAGGGCCGGTTTATATAGTCATTGGGGCCTAGGGTTACAGGGAGAGACCTATCCAGATGCGTTACAGAGTCGGTAACTATGTACAGCTTGGTCTACAAGTAATACTACATGCCTAAGTCGGTAATTCTTCTGGGCCTTGTCGTAGCCGGAACTGGCTCCTCCTCTTTCTCTGACTGGGCCGCCCGTGAAGCAAATCTCTAACCCGTTGGTGGACCACCCTGGTCAGCGAGTCCTGTGGGTATACCCGGAAAGTATATCCCTAATAGTAGCCCCCGGAAGTCTCCAAGATCTGAAGTCGGATAAATCGTCTAGCTTGATGGTTTCTTTGTCTTGAGAATCTTGAAGGGTTCCCGAAAACTTCTTTCACTAATGTAGGATTCCGAGTCAATCGAGTCAGATATATCTTGCTCTGACCTTAATATTTTTCTTGCCTGGTTTGAAAATAAGACGGATTTTTCAGCGGTGTGCGGACTGACAATTTTTCAGACCAGGTCCTGTCTCTGACAAGATTTCCATCAGCACGAGCGTTGGTGGGTCCGTTCCTTACAGAACAGAATGCCGTTTCAATGCCTGCACGAAAATCAAGGGGGCGGAAGAGTCGCGAGGAAGCTAACTCCCCCTCTCCTATACGCGTGGCAATAATCGCGCATGTCATCGCACGAATCTTGACGTAAAGGTAAATAAAGAGGGGATAAAACCCTTTCTCTTAGATTCACCTCTCCATCGATTCATTCATTGCTTCCTTGTACTCCTCGAGCGCTCTGCACCAGTTCCCATCTACGCACCGTTGAGAAAAAAATCTCTCCTTCCCCCACCATCCCTTTTTCCTCCAAGATCTCTGGCTTCTGCCTCATCCTCAGGAGCGACGGCGGCGGGTTCGTCGGCAACGGAAGAGAAGAAAATGCGGGGCCTTTGGATCCCCAGCGCCATGGACAACGTGGAGCTCCAAGTCATGGAGGATGAAGGGTTCATCATCGCCGATGTGTGGAAGAGCGCCTCAGGACATGCCATCCCTGGCCGCTCGACGGCGAGAGGGTGCTGTTCGGCACTCACGTCGACCGTGGCCTCAGCGTGCCACCGTCGGACTTCCTCGTCGAGGTCCTCAATCACTACTGAAAGGATACGGATGTCGCCTAGAGGGGGGGGGGTGAATAGGCGATTAAACCTTTTCCTAGAGTGGCTCAACAAAGGCGGAATAAAACTAGTGTTTACTTTGTTAAGCACAACCTAGAACAACTAAGGTTCACCTATGTGCACCAACAACTTATGCTAAGCAATACAAGCAACAAAGTGATAGCAAGATATATATTACTTCAAGCATGAAGGCTATCACAATGTAAAGTGCATAAGTAAAGAGCTCGGGTATAGAGATAACCGAGGCACGCGGGGACACCGATATTTTACCGAGTTCCTCCCAACATGGAGTACGTCTCGTTTGGAGAGGGGGTGGTATCAAACCACCAACGCCACAAAAGGCCTCCCTTATTCTCTGGTGAATCTCACCCCAACGGGATCGATCCACGCTTCCACTATCGGTGCACTTGTCGGTGGCAACCGGAACCTCTCACAAGGTTGGGGCACTTCTCCACAAATTAATTGGAGGCTCCCAACAAATGCCACAAAAGGCTTCAACAAATTCCACCAAGGCCACAATGCCACCAAGGCCACAAAACCGTCTAGGGTTCCAAGAACCCAAGAGGGACAAGCTCCAATGAGCAACTCAAACCAAATCCTCCGAGGAGAACTCAAACCGATGCACCAAATGCAAATGGCAAGAACACCACAAAGGTGTTCAAATCCTTCTCTCCCAAATTTCACCAAAGCTACAAAAGCTTATGGGGAAATAAGAGAGGAAGAACAATGGAGGAAATCCACAAAAGACTCCAAGATCTAGATCCCAATATGTTCCCCTCACTTAGAGGAGAGATTGATTGGTGGGATTGTAGATCTAGATCTCCTCTTTCAAATCCCTCAAGAATATGCAAGAATCATCGGAGGGATTGAGAGAAAGCAAGCTCAAGAAGGTCAACAATGGAGGGGAAAACTTGCAAGAATGGTTGATGAACCATTGGGGAAGAAGGCCCCTTATATAGGTCCCTCCAAAATCCAAACGTTGCAGCCCAAAAACGCAATTCCCGGTACTACCGGACTTTTTCCGGGTACTACCGGACTTTCCCGGCACTACCGGACATTTCCTGGGGTTCCTGGGGCTCCAAACGCATTTTTTCTCTGTGCTCCCCGGTACCAAAATGCGGTACTACCGGACCCCGGTACTACCGGATCCTGGTTCGGTACTACCGGTCATCACAGAACGAAAACATCCATAACTTTTGCATCCGGACTCCGATTTCGATGATCTTGGGCTCGTTTCGAAGAGGACAACAACCTCTACAAGATCATGCAAAGAAACATCATAGTCCAGCAAGGGAGGATAGATCCAAATGACGAAGTAAAAAACCTTCTGCCACGCTAGGTACTAAAATGCGGTACTACCGCCTTTTGGTACCTAGCCCGGCAGTGGATTTTGGCAACTTTCCAAAACCTTCTGCCTTGCTAGGTACTAAAATGCGGTACTACCGCATTTTGGTACCTAGGAGACCAGCAAATATTCAAACGACTATAACTTTTGATTGGTAACTCCGATCGACCCGATTCCAATTGCGTTGGAAAGAGGACGACATGAGCTTCCCTATAAAAGGTGAAAATATTGGTTATCACCAAGTGAGAATGTATCAAGTATAATAATGTGAGATACCTCACTTGGTGATAAACTGAAAAACCGCATAGATCAAAATCGCAATAAGATATAAAAGAGGGATCTGATTTTGATGAACAAGATCTTGTTATGGAGATTACCACAAGCTCTATATCCTCACATGGACAAGACCAAATAACAACCAAATACGGTGATGCAAGTATGCAAAGGTTTGAGCTCTCTCCGAACGATGTGATCGAGTTACTCATTCAAGAGCCCCTCTTGATAGTACGGTTATCTATCCTAAACCCGGTCTTCCACTAACAATATAAGACCGGCAAAAGGGAAAACCTATCAAGATTATACCTTTTCCTTGAGCATTCCACTTGAGCTCGATGTAGACGATCTTTACCTTCTCAAGATGGAACGCCTTTCTTGATTCCTCGTCATCGATCCATGATCACCGAGGATGGCAAGCATCAAACATGAGATCTTCTAAAGATTGCGCATTTTGAGCTTGCACAACATATCTTCTTCTCATTTCATCGACCTTGAAGCCGACACAAGCTCCAAGCGATGCCAATGGAAAATTCCTACAAGTATAACTTAATACACACATTAGTCCATAAAGATTGTCATTAATTACCAAAACCACACATGGGGGCCCACATGTTCTTTCAATCTCCCCCATTTTGGTAATTGATGACAATCCCTTTAAGAGGGTTTATATAAGGAATTTTAATGAATAAGATGGTAATACCAATATCAAATACTACAAAAGTATGTGATATTGGTACCACCACCATATATAGAGCAAACTCCCCCACAATCTATGCATGTGTGATGAACTTGAATTTCATTGCATATATTGCCAATCATTATCATTGGTGGAGTTTCCTCTATATATAACACATGCTAAGCAACAATAAAGATGCAAGAGCATTAAAGGCAAATGCTTAATAACAAACTCAATGCATCAACCAACTTCCCTTAAACCCTCTAAAACTTCTCCCCCATTGGCATCGATTGCCGAAATGGGTGACAAGTTCTAGAAGGCAAATATAGTAATAATTCCTCCAAAGGTGTGCCTTCGCACATATCCAATGATGAATACTTGGGAGGGAGTAGGACTATATAGAGGACCCGAAGATTGCCAAAATAAAGCCAAATGATGCAAGCAATTACAAGGTCCGACAACCAATTGAAAACAACAAATGAGTCCAAATGGAAACAACAAGATGTTATGATATGAGCAAAAGAGTGTTTGAAATAGAAAATAGAGAAGCTCCCCAAGATTTGTGCATACTTTAAAATCGACATATTTCAATACAAAAAATGCACAAATATGGAATCCTAACTCCTCCATAAACATTTAAAACACATCAAATGAAAGATCAAATAAATGCTTAAATAAAATAGAGAAGTTCCCCAAGATTTGTGCACACTTTAGAATCGTTGTATTTCAATACAGAAATGCACAAATATGGAATCCTCACTTCTCCATAAACATTTAAGGCACAATAAATGATAAATAAGACAAATGAACATTATTAAATGAATTAGATGAGCTCCCCAAAGATAATGCACCAATTATTATAATTGTATTTGGGAACAAGGTGCATAATCATGGAATCCTCAATCATCCAAGTTTATTTAACAATGCAAGGCATGACAGAACAAATATGAGTGCCCAAATATGCAAACAAGAGGAACTAACACTCATAGGAAATTAAATTTGGAAGCCACTGAAGAATCAAAAGGAATAGAAAGGTGGTCTCCAAGGATTAAAAATCAACTAAAATTATCTTCTCATATGTGTATATGTCTATAAGTGGAAAACATCACAGAGACATATGCCAACAAAGAAATATGCACACATAAAGAAGATATACAAGAAGGCATATGAAAAGCAAAAATGAAGTCAGAATATATACCAATAAGGTTTTTGCTTCAAAGCATGGCCAAAGGCTCAAATCTATCTTATTGTACATTAATGAACTTCAAACACCAACACACTACATATATTACAACTATCACCAAGGGAAAAAGGAGAAAGTTGGAATATATGGAGAAAGGCAACAAGTATCACTAAAACTAGAAAAATCTCAGTATTGCACATGAGAGAAGTTGAGGAAAAGATAGGCAATAAAATTGCTAGATTGACATATTTGGGATTGATGGCTCATATGCATGATTTTGTACAGTCCCAATTATATGCACTCATCTCAACTTATACACATTTACAATAGTGAGTCCTCTTAAAACCATGGCTAGAACTACAACAATTACAAATACATTAATTCATGCTTGAAGGCAACCGACAAACGGTTGGAATCAAGATATGTGAGCATGATAAAGAGATACTTGTTACCGAGATATAATTGGTAGGATGTAGAGGATATGAATTCGTTGATCATCCTATAGCTTGCCTCAAATTTTCTTCTAAGCATCACTTCTTCAAAATTGAGAGACAAGCGTCCAATATATCTCCAATGTACCTAAAACACATTTAAGTACAAAATGGTCCCCAAACTAATTGGGTTTAATGTAGTTAGTGCAACTACAATACATAGGAGAGACTCTACATAAATATGTGCATCTTCCAACCAGGAATTGCTCAAGAATATTAGTAATAAGAGCAAAGAAATCAAGGCTTTGCGCTATGAGAATTCAAAGTTGAAAGTTGAAAAAGATGAAGCAGAATGTAAAGTTTTCCGACTTCTTATTTGCCAATTTTATTTTTTCTGTCGTAGCCAAACTTTTGTGTTGTCCGACTGATATCTTGTCTTTGCAGAACTGTTATGTTAGTCTAGCAAGATGGTGGAGCAAGCCGAAAACTTCAAGGTCTTGGAGATAGAAAATGCCGAACTTCAGGACAAGCTTGAGAAGCTAACTTTGGAATCGGAGAATTCTGTAGCCGCAGTCCTGGAGTCAAGCAATCACGAGACCGTGAGGCTCGAGAAGCTCCTAGCCCTCCGAGATAAAGAATTATCTGATCTCAACAAGGATTTTTATATCCAAAGGGATCTTGCCCATGCCTCATCTAGTGAACTGAACAGTCTCTGCAAGGAGCATGCGCAATGGAATCACTCTATGCTAGGTAAGATTTTCGAATCTTTCTTTTTACTTTTGTTGTTTGATTTTTCGACTTTCTTTTTAGCCGAATTTTGACTTTTTGGTTCTTTCCTATCCCCCATGAATCTTTCCGACTCTCCCACCTCCGAACCTCGCCTTGAGCACATTAAGCTCGTTGGAGATGTCTTGTATGACTTCCGCCAAACTCTAGAAGAGGTCGGCGAAGCTATCAAGCTTTCCGACTTGCACACAGTGTCAGTGCATGAGGTGAGGGACAAGGTCAAGGAGATTCCAAAATTGATCAAAGACTGGAAGATCTCCTGCGCTCGGACTGCTACGCAAACAACTCTGACCATGGTGATGAGCCACCATAGCGAGATGGAAATCTGGCACGTCACCAAGGGCATTGCCGAGGAGGATGATGAGGGTAACCCGCAGGACATCAAGGGCATCCAAGAATATTGTGCAGGTTACGCTTGTCGGGTGGCGGATATGACCAACTACACGACGCCATTCTTCGAATCCGTCGTTGCGCCTCCTTCGCCTCAAGAACTAGAAATCAGCAACACTTCTGAGTCTGAGATCGAGGGTGACACTGCTGTTGACTCCAATGCTCCACCTGCTTCATCACCACCGCTTGCAGCATAAACAATTTCTATGCAATCTTGAACTTATGGCAATGTAATTATGGATACAATGTTTATTTTGTGCTGATCTGTAAAAACTGATTCTTTTACTATCTTAGTACTTTTGCTTATATATATTTTTATGCATGTGCTTGAAAATTTCTGAAGCACATTGCGTTTTTTTGTTTATGCCTATATTTATCGGTTTATCTGGCTCTCTGCCTCGTCCCTTTCATGGGTCGACCAACTTTTAGCACGAAAACTTTGCCGAGCAACGAAGCGCAATTGCTAAACCAGTTTAAACTCGGAAACAAAGCTGGCTTCCAGTACCAATAACTCATTAGTCAAAAAATGCCCGCGTCTAAGCAATCAGATAAAGAATCAAAGTATAGACAATAATTTAAATATTGTACCCTAAGGTAACATTTTTATACATTTCAAAAATCGTAACCAGAACGAACATGGGCATAAAGTACCATAGACCAAGAAGAAAGGAGTATAGCTGGTTGACCTGTTAGGAGTTGTACGTAAGCTCCATATCGCAGACGGTAATTCTTTCGTCCAAGCCCCCGCGGCCCAACGAAGCGGTGCCTCGAGGCATGGTCGGATTCCTTGTAGAATAAGGCCATTAGTTCTTTCGACTTGTCCATTGGCTTGTGGATGTGCGACTGATGCAATATCAAGTCGGATCCCTTGTTCTTCGCAGAATTCGGCAAGTTCACCCATGGAAAATTTGCTCCCATTATCTATAATTATACTGTGCGGATATCTGAATCTGATGATTACATCCTCGACGAATCTTCTAGCTGTGGCTCCATCATAACTTGTTACGGGTTTAGCCTCAATCCATTTTATAAATTTATCCACCATCACTAGTAGGTGAGTAAATCCACATTTTGCCATGTAAAACGGCTGAAAGAACATGTGGGCCCCCATGTGTGGTTTTGATAATTAATGACAATCTCTATGGACTAATGCTTGTATCAAGTTGTAATTGTAGGAATTGTCCATAGGCAATGTTTGAACCATATGTTGGCTTTAAGGTTTGGAGAAGAAGAAAGTGAAGAGGATCAAGTGTTGATCAAGGAATGATCCGGATATTGGTCATGGGAGAGTTGAGCCTATGGCAAGTGTGTCTTGAAGAATAAGATGGAGTGATATCTCCGGTGTACCTTCAAGGTACCAACATAATGAAGAAAAGAAGAAATGAAGTGCAAGTTCAAGATGAGCCATCTCGAAGAGATCATATTATTGGGGCTTGCCATCATTATGGTGATCATGGATATGTGAAGATATGCCTCAAATAGAGGCTCTACCATAGTGGGTATGGGGGAGCAAACTGGAAGACTTCACCAAGCTAGCGCAATCAAGAAAGGTGTTCCATCTTGAGGTGGACAAGATTGTTATCATCAAGCTCAAGTGGAATATTCTCAAGGCAAAGCTATGTTCTTGATAGGGTTTCTTTCTTACCGGTCTCATGATGTTAGTTGGAGAGACCGGTTTATAGGATAGGTAACCGTACTATCAAGAGGTGCTCTCTAGTGAGTAACTTGATCGTATCCCTCGGTGAGAGCTCAAACCTTTGTATACTTGGCATCATATTTCTTGGTTCTTATTTGGTTATTATCCATGAGAGGATTTAGATCTTGTGTTAATCTCCATGACAAGCTTAAGTTCATCGAAACGGATTTCATATGCCTTCTTTATTGCGTTTTCGATATTGGAGGTTTTACCGGTTTGTCTTTTCTAGATAGGTTAAACCTTTCACCATTTGGTTCTATCCTACCTTGCTGGACTATGATGGTTCTATGCATGATCTTGTAGAGCTCGTTACTATCTTCGAAATGAGCCCAAGATCATCAAAATCGGAGTTCGGATGCAAAAGTTATGGTTGTTTTAGTTTTGCTATTTCTGTAAGTTTTGCCTAGGGCAGAATGTTTGGGATGAAATCGCCGGACACTAAGGTGTAGCGCAGAAATCTCAGATTTCAGTCGTGGGGTTGCCATACTGTGTCCCATATCGGATTCTACCCAGACACTGGCCAGAATGTCCGGCCCGTACGGTCCAGATCTCCAACGGTTGGATTTTGGAGGACCTATATAAGGGGCCCTTCTTCCCTAATGGAACTCTAACCATTCTTGCAAGTTTTCCCCTCCATTGTTGACCTTATTGAGCTTGCTTTCCCTCAATCCCTCCTATGATTCTTGCATATTCTTGAGGGATTTGAAAGAGGAGATCTAGATCTACAACCCCACCAATCAATCTCTCCTCTAAGTGAGGGGAACATATTAGGATCTAGATCTTGGAGTCTTTTGTGGATTTTCTCCATTGTTGTTCCTCTCTTATTTCCCCACAAGCTTTTGTAGCTTTGGGGGAATTTGGGAGAGAAGAACTTGAGCACTTCTTGTGTTCTTGCCATTGCATTTGGTGCATCGTTTTGAGTTCTCGGTGAGGATTCGATTGAGTGAAAGGTGAGAAGCTTTTTACTCTTGGGTTCTTGGAACCCTAGACGGTTTGGTGGTTTTGTAGGTCTTTGGATTACTTGGAGAATTCAATTAAGTTGTGGAGATTTCCCAAGCTTTTTTGTTGGGAGCCTCCAATTTAGTTGTGGAGAAGTTCCCCAACCTTGTGAGAGGTTCCGGATTGCCACCGACAAGTGCACCGGTAGTGGAAGCGTGGATCGATCCCATTGGGGTGGGATTCATAGGAGAATAAGGGAGGCCTTTTATGGCGTTGGTGGTTTGATACCACCCCCTCTCCAAACGTGACGTACTCCATGTTGGGAGGAACTCGGTAAAATATCGTCGTCCCCGCGTGCCTCAGTTATCTCTATACCCGAGCTCTTACTTGTGCACTTTAATTTGTGATAGCCTTCGTGCTTCAAATATATATCTTGCTATCACATAGTTGTTTGTCTTGCTTAGCATAAGTTGTTGGTGAACATAGGTGAACCCTAGTTGTTCTAGGTTTTGTGCTTGACAAAGTAAACGCTAGTTTAATTCCGCATTTGTTGAGCAAATCGTGAAAAAGTTTTTAAACCGCCTATTCACCCCCCCTCTAGGCGGCATATGTATCCTTTCAATTGGTATCAGAGCCCGGTCTCTCATTTTAGGCTTCACCGCCTTGAGAGTAAAGATGTTGGCTAGGGGATTAGTGCACAATGACATGTTCACATTCAATGGCACAAATTATGACATATGGAAAACTCGTATGCTTATTCATTTTTGGGACATGGACCCTAATTTAGAGCGTATTGTAGATATAGGTTTTTGTCCTCCTATGGATTTCAAAAATATATCATGTGAGGATGAGAAAAACTTATATCTCGATGCTCAAGCTTCTAATATGCTTGTTAATGCTTTGAGCCATGTAGTTTCCTCTTCAATCATTCCTTTTTGGAGCGCTCATGAGTTATGGACAAAACTTCAAGATAAATATGTTGTGTCCAACATTATTGAGGATGATTGTGTTGCTTCCACTTCCGGTCGAGATGAGTTCTCATCCTCTACCACTTCACTAACATGTGACTTTTCACAAGCTAATGATATGGTGAGTGGTGATAGAAATTGCAATTTGGATAGTGTGCTTACTATTTATAATCCTTCATCTCTATCTAGTTGCAATGATCTATCTTTGGACTTTAACACTTCTAGCACTACAACCTGCTTACATGCTTGTGTTAATAGTCCTTGCATATCATGTAGAAATGAATTGAATAAATCTTATGATGATATGCTTGTGTTGTCTTGTTGCCATGATAAAAATGCTTCCATTTCCTCTAGTGCTTGTGTTGCTAACCATGTAGAGGAAACCAAAGATTCTATGGGCCAAGACATGGTTTTGAACGAAGCCACAAATGCAATCTCATCTTCACCTTCTTCCGGTACCCACCTATGCCTTATGGCTAGGGATTCTAAGGTAACTCCTACTTTGGAACCCATTACCTCTTGTGATGAGGAGGATGTGAAAATGTGGAAGAAGAGCTTGATATTGATGATTTATATGAAAAGGGTGAGATTGTCTATCGTGCCCTTGTTAAAAAGGATATTGCTTGCTCCAACTTTGTTGAAATCTTGGACTTTGCTATTAAGAGCAAAGAACATAATGATAAGTTAGAAACACATATTGAGGTGCATGATAACAACTTTGATAAAATGGGTAGTCTTGAGCGTGAGTATGCTAATATAATTGCAAACCTAAATAAAGCTCTTGAAGAGTAACAAACCACTAAGGAATCTCTTGAGGAGACCTTTGCTTTAGAGTTGTCTAGAGTAAAGGTATCTCATGATAGAGATCTTGAGGTCGCAAGTGAACTCAAAAGTAAAAATGATGAGATTCAAGTTTCTTATGCTAAACTCCTTGAGGATTTTGAGCACCTCAAAAATGGCTCTAGGGTCATAAAGGGTGAGCTCATCAAACTCACTGAGTCACATGAGCAACTTAAAGCTTCATATTCAAAAGAGCTTGCCAAGTTGCCCTCACCTCTTGCTAATAATGATGATGCTTGTGCTAGTAACTCTATTTCTTGCGAAGCATCTATTTTAAAGGAGAATGTTGAGCTAAAGGCTCTACTTGCTTTGCTAACTAGCAACTATGTGAAATTAGAAGAAAGTCATGTTAAGCTCTCAAGCTCGCATGAGAATCTTCTAGTCTCCCATGGTAGGCTAAAGTTAGCTCATGAGGCCATTGTGTTAAAGGTAACATCTAGTGGGCCTCATGTGGACATTAGCACTATATCTACTCCAAATGTTATATTTCCATGTGCTAGTCCTTGTAATTCATCCTCTCACAACCATGCTATATCTCATGATGAATTACATTCCGTGCCTTGTTGCTCTAACAATATAGCATCTACTTCCTCTAGTAATTTTGTTGAAACTAACCATGTAGAGGAAATAAAAGAGCTCAAGGCTGAAGTCACTTCTTTGAAGAATGACTTGAAAAGGGGTCATCAAGGGAAAGCCGCACTCAACAAAATCTTGAGTGTGCAAAAATCCCCCAATGACAAGTGTGGGCTTGGATTCAACTCCAATGTCAAGAACAAGTCCACTATCAATTTGAAGCAAAAGGACAACAAGAAGAATTCCCAAGATCAAGTCATGAATCCGGCCAACATTTTTTGCTTCAAGTGCAAGGAAGAAGGGCACCATGTTAGATCTTGCCCATTGAAGAAAAAGCCTCTTAGTGTGAAGCAACAAGGGAAGCGGACTCAAGCTCCACCTCAAGTCATCGATGGGCCTCTTCCTAAGAGGACTACTCGAGCTCTTCCTCAAGCCGTGGATTCACCTAATAAGAAAGATGACAAGAGAAGAACTTGCTACATATGTCGTGCAAAGGGGCATATTTCTTCCTCATGCACTATTGGTATCTCCTCATCCAACCCTATCATTATTGATGATGCTTATTCTCTTTGTAAGGATGAGGTTGGCAATGTGTTTGCCAAATTTGTTGGTGCTCAATGTGGGTTGAATAAAAGAACCATTTGGGTTTCCAAGCCTATTGTGACTAACCTCTTAGGACCCAACTTGGTTGAGGACCAACAAGAGAAAACTTGATCAATAGGTATTGTTGGAGGGCATTGGAGACTTGGTTACATTATGAAGAATTGAGGGATCTTCATCAATTATTTGTGTCAAGCCAAGCCATTTGTATTATCATGATTATATTATATATCCAATGTTCCTCCTTGCGGCAACATATGCTAAACTCTTCACATTGAAAGTTACTCGCCCCCTTGTGCATGTGTTGGTGTTGTATCTTCCATGCTTTTGTACATGTTTTGCTTTCCACTTAATTATCTTTAGGTATCAAGCATATTTGTGTATGATTAGGTGTCACACCATGTATGTGTGTTTCTTGTGTTTGAGCCTTACTTGGTTATATTTGGTATCTTATTTGTCTCTTGTTAGAGATTAATGGATTATCCCATTTTGGGGGAGTGTTATGCTTGGGCATTCCACAAACCTAAAATTGTGTGTACATGAGGAATACCACCTAGTATTTATATTGGATTATTGTCCAGTCTCTATGTGGTATAATTCTCATGAGAAACTTAAGTTCTATAATGTCCATTAATTATCTCTTTTTGTATCCTTTTGCCTCGTGTTATTTTTATGGTTGTATCACATTATGGGGGAGTCATATGCTTAGTGCATATTACAATCCTAGAAAATGTGAATATTCGAGGTTGTGTCACTTAGAATTGATATTGATAATTATCTAGCTCCTACGTGACACATTTGCTCATACAAGTTCCAATTTGCTTGAATGCCTTTATTGCTCATATTTTGGATCTTGTATGTGAGAGTGTTTCTTGGTATGTGTTTCCTCATATTTAGATATCTATATCCTCATGGAAACCATTTACTTCAAGTTACTCTAATCACTAGTGATTGTGTGACTATTGGAAGCTATCAAGAATCTCTTTCGAAGCATCAAGATTAATTCTTATATTTTGTTATATGCTTCTTGTTGTGACTATGATCTTGGATATCCACGCAAGCTACCTTGGGAAAATTATTCCCAATATTTCTTGTCCTTGGACAATGAGTACTCAATTTATGGTAGAATTTATTGATCATATTCACTTTGGCCTTTGTTTAATTTTATCCTATCTTTGGCCAAGAAAATGTTGTGTGTTGTCTCCTAAGACTTCCTTGCTTCTTGTGGATCTTCTTATTTTATTGATTTCCTCGTGTGTTTTATTTAATGTAGGAAGTAGTGATGATCTCATTAGTGTGCATTTTGCATTCAAAAGCAAAATTCTATATAATGTACTACTTTATGGGTGAGCTCTCCTATATTATCTAGAACAAACCTTTTATGCTTCCTTGTTGGATCCATATCGGGTTTTATGTGCTTGGAAGTTTGATCTTTTTGTTTTGGTATTTTGTGCCATCATGAAAAGTTTGGAGAGTTTAGTTTACTTGTTGGAACCTTACTCTTTTTGGGAGTTGGTTTTGTCTCATTCCTTGTTTCACATTTTGACCATTTTAGAATGAGATAAATCCTTGAGCATTTGTATTTTTATCTATCTTTTGCTCTTTGGCTTTTGCCTAGTTCTTTTTTGAACTTATGATCTTTCATGTGTTGAATTGGTTCTTTGATACAATTTGTACACCGCTTGTATTGTCACACTCTTGTGTGTGCCATCTCGGTTTACTTGGTGTTTTTGTTCAAATTGTATCTCATTTTTGGTTCTTGAAAGCCTTGTGCATGCATATTTACTACATATCAATATTATGGCATGCTTGCTTTCTTTGATCCAATATATAAGGGAAACTCCACCAATTCCCATTGGCTAAGTTGTGCATGAAATTCAATTTCATATCAATATGCACATAATTATGTGGAGTCTCTCCTATGTATTGTAGTTGCACTAACTACTTTGGACCCAATATGTTTGGGACCATTTTGTACTTAATTATGTTTTAGGTACATTGGAGATATATTGTATGCTTGTCTCTCAATTTTGAAGAAGTGTTGCATAAATGAAAATTTGAGGCAACCTATAGAATGATCAACGAATTCATATCCTCTACATCCTACCAATTATATCTCGGTAACAAGCATATATTTCTCATGCATATTTATCTTGCTTCCAACCTCTTGTAGGTTGCATCTTGGCATGTATTTTTGTTATTTGTACAAATTGTTGTATTTATAGCCATGGTATTAAGAGAACTCTCTATTGTAAATATGTATAAGTTGAGATGAGTGCATATAATTGGGATTATACAAAATCATGCATATGATCCACCAATCCCAAATATGTCAATCTAGCAATTTTATTGCCTCTCTTTCCCTCAACTTCTCTCATGTGGAATAGTGATATTATGCTAGTTGATTTTTCCTTGTTAGAGTTATACTTGTTGCCTTTCTTCATATATTCCAACTTTCTCCTTTTCCCTTGGTGATAGTTGTAATGTATGGGGTGTGTTGGTTGTTGAAGCTCATCGATGTACAATAAGATATATTTGAGCCTTTGGCTATGCTTTCAAGAAAAATCTTATTGGTATTGTCATGACTTCATTTTGGATATCTTGCTCTATTTATTTTAGTACCTATTTTGTGTGTACATGTTTCTTTGTGGATAAATATCTTTGTGAGATTATCTACGTAGAAACTTATACACACGAGACATCATTCTCCTCTATTCTTTTTGATATCTTCCTTGTTTCGTGTGTGTTGTATGGTCATACTAAGCAATATCATTCATTGAAGACTATGTGGATACGTAATGATCATCCTTGTACTAGTCTTATAATATGCTTTGTCATGCATCTCACACATCCTTGTGGTTGAGCCTGCTAGTTGTTGGGGATATGCTATATGGGTGTCCTCATAGCATGTCTCCTATCCGGATAACCCGGGTGGCCCACAGTTGGTAGCATGGCCCATGGCATGCTGGGCGGCCCAGTTAAATGGATCCAGAAGGGAGGCCCATGCCGGATAAAGGAAGGCTACAGTTGGAGTCACCGACGTACCCGGAGCCTTGGAGTGCAAGATAGACAAGACTAGTAATAGACGGTGTAGGACTCTGTAACCTGTCCGGCTAGGACTTTTCCCTGTAACCCTAGGACCTAGCGACTATATAAGTCGGGCCTATAGGAGCCTTTAGGGCACGATAACTTACAATCTCAGACAACCTCGCACATCGAACCTATCTCTGTAACTCGGCGTATTGCCCTTATAGTGATTTATAGCAGGAGTAGGATTCCGCCACCGTCGTGGGATCTGAACCTGGGTAAGCTGTGTTACCTCGTACCCGTCAACCATCCGCCTTCCCCCACGTCTCTAAACACGCACTGTGAGGACCCCTCCATGGCATACTCGTCGGCAATACCATGACAGTTGGCGCCCACCGTGGGGAAAGAGGCGCTTCAGGCTCTTCAGCGGGCGAGGACCAAGATCTTCACGGGAATCGGCGAAACTGTAGCCATCGGCCGCGTTCTCTTCTTCGACAACGTTCTGATCGTCCCTCCGGACGAGTTCTGGATCCTGGAGAAGACGAACCCTACGCGGTGTTCGATCGTTCCTATCTAAGACATCCACCTCTTCATTGGTGAAACCGACTCGGGCACTAGTTCCATGGGAGTCGGAGGAGCATCAAGGCCTACACGGACAGCCTACAGGCAGGATACGTTCGCGGAAGGATCGATGTCGGATCTCTCTTCGGAGTTTGCCGGCAAAGATCAGAAAAATTCAAGGCCCACCCAAACCGCCCCTATGCAGGATATAAAGGTGGAAGATCGCTGCAAATCCGCCGGCTTCGCCCGTGCGTCTGGACATCAGAGATCCAAGTTCGTCGGAGTGGTTACCATATTCAATCTGGCACGTTGCGTTCAGAGAGAGGGCGAAAACGCCCGCGATTACCTTGCCATGTGGCTCCGTATACGAGCCGATCTGGCCCACTACCCCGATGATAATGCTTTGTATCACTTTGTGGAAGGAATAGACCGTGGCACGCTTCTCCGACATTCTCTAAGACGGCAACAGGCGTCAGGACGCCTTACCCTTGAGGAGATGGTGAGCACCGTCAACAACTACGCGGAGGCTGACGCAGCAGGCCAGAAAGCGCTTGCGCTCATTGACGGAGATCCTCTGATTCAGCCACCGCCACCACCCCCTTCGGCCGCCATCGTCGTAGCTGCGCCGCCACCTCCAGTCATCGTTGCTGCTGCTGCACCTCCACCGCCCGTCATCATGGAAGTCCTGGCACCCTCCGACTCTGTTATTGACGCGCTTTATGCTGACTTCAGTGCAGATTCAGAGGAGATAGATTTCAGTCCAGAAGAGCTAGACTCCGCTATGCAGGAGATGGAGGAGGAGTACACGCGTGACGATTAAGCCAACAATGACGTCACATCTCGAGGGGTGTTCGTCACCATTGGGACGGCGATGGATGAAGATCAACCCAAACGAGTCCCGCCTACAGCGCTGGAGAAGGGGAAGGGGCCACTTATTGCTGCTGACGATGATCGCGCAAAGGTCATGCCTCCTCCGCCTAACCCAGTACAGTAGCCGCAGGAACTCGGCACCGGCCCGAGCAACAACAACACCGCAAACTTGCCGCCTCCATCATCCATGTCTGTAGCAGCCCAAGTTACTCCAGCTGATAGAGTGATGTACGACAATCTCCTCGTCGAGCCACTGACCGTTGCTCATATCCGGAACGTGACCCAGCTAGCAGCTGCTGGAGGAAGCGCAGGCCATTGCGGAGCAAGGCGCTAAGCTAGATCGAGATCTGGTCAACGCGCAGAAGTTCATAGAGAAAGCTAGAGCAATGGAGGCCGAGTACAAGACTTTGCTGCAGCAGTAGAAGGACAAGAAAGCTCCAGATCGCGTCATCAATGATCCTGGTGTACGGCGCAACCTAGGATGGGCTCCCTCGAAGCCGGCACAAGCCAAGCCATACATTGACCGTGAAGGCAAGAAGGTGATGCCCACCCCACTCCTTAACCTCGCCATCGCCAAGACCCTTCTAGAGCAGGATAGATCACCCGAGGCAGTGGAACAAGTCTATGACCTAGTGGCCAAGGCGGTGAAGCAGCAGGAAAAGGCCACCTCTTGATGTCAGACCCAACGCTTTGCTAGTCTAGCCAGTATAAGCCGCCAAGGGACAGATCTCCTCTTGATGTCGGGTCCCAGACGGGTTCATCAGATGAAGACGGAGGGATGCGCGCAACAGGAAGGATGCCATCCCCATATCCTCCGACCATGGAGAAAGGCCCGACCTCGTCGCCCATCGCCACCACCCCGGTCCCCCTGACATCGCGAAGATTACAAGGCTCACCATCATACGGATATGCCCCCACCAAAGCAGTGCGGCATCGTCATCCACGACAACGCGGAGCAGACCCGTCATGACGGAGAGCGCAACCAAGGACACAGGAGCAGGTCACACCATGACCCTCCGTGTCCGACAAGAAACCGTGACAGGCGTGAGGCGTCGCAGAAGGGTAACGACAAGAAGGCTAACCCACTGCCACCTCCGCCTCCGTCACCACCAAGCAGTCACCATGGCGGAGGAGGCCCGCTCGTTCACGCAGCCCATCCCCTGTTGACAAGAAGAAGAAGAACCCGGAGTCGTACGATGCACGTTCGCGAATCGATAAGATCCACGAGGCCCGGGAAGGACCATACCTGGGACCACGTTGCTTTGGAACTGCAATACGGTCCGCAACTTACCCCAAAGGTTTCCGGATTGATAAGACCATCAAGCCCTATGACGGCACCGCCAAGCCAGCCACATGGTTGCAGGACTACGACAACGCGGTGGAGATTGCCGGAGGCAACCCCAACGTCGCCGTCAAGTACCTCCCATTAATGTTGGCGGGCACGGCCCGTCAATGGATCAACGAATTTCCGGATAAATCTATCTACAACTGGTTGGACATGCAAGAAACGTTCACCAAGAACTTTGAGGGTACATACAAGCGTCCCTGCACTGTGGGCGATCTACATCGGTGCGTCCAAGAGAAAGACGAGACATCTCGCGCCTACCTCTCCCGCTGGCTGGACATGAAGAATTCCTGCGCAGGAGTGCACGCTCAGACCGCAATGGCCGCCTTCATCGATGGGTTGGAAAGGGGCACGTTGCTCCGACATAAGCTTAAGAGCTTGCAGGACAATCACCAGCTTGACTTGAACCAGATGATTCAGTTGGCTAGTGAGTTCGCAGCTGCCGCCGACGATGCTCGCGGGTCCTTGCCGGCAACGGCCGTTCCAACTCAAGCTCGGAGGAACAGCAGTACAAAGCGGAAAACTGCTCCAGAAGAAAAGCAATCTACCGACATGGTCGCTATGACTTTTGCAGGACGAGGTGATGGCGAACAACGTGGCCGAGGAAGGGGAGCTGGTCGTGGGCAGCAACGAGGAAGTGAAACTACCTCGGCGCTGCTCCGCGTTCCCCAAACCCACGAGGAGTACCGCGATATGCCGTGCCTCCTACACCTCGACGTCAACGGCAAGGCCACCCATACCAATCGACACTGCAAGTTCGTCAATGACCTCAAGGAAGACCCGGAGTCCGGCTACAAGCGAAGTCGGAAGAACAGACCACGAGGCAAGGGCAAGGGGAATAAGAAGGAGGAGGAGTCCAAGGATTCAAGTGACATGGACGAGGACGTTGACCCCAAGCACGCCGCCAAGAGCGACCACAAGGGCAAGAACCCCTTCGCGAAGAAGGGTCCGGTCTACCACACTTTCCTTGGCACCCCCACCGTCCGACAATAGAAGACCTCTCTGAGGATCCTGATGGCTACTCTCCCCCCAGTTCCCCAGTACCTGCGCTGGTCAGAGGTTCCAATTACTTGGGACAGGACGAACCACCGAGACCTTATACCTACGGAGAACCAGTACGCCATGGTCATCAACCCCTTGATTGACGGCGTGGAGTTCACCAAGTGTATGGTGGATAGTGGAAGCAGCATCAACATCATGTACCTGGATACACTGCAGAAGATGAACTTGACGGAGGCAAACCTAAGGCGGACCAACACCATCTTCCACGACGTAGTTCCTGGTCGGGAGGCTTGGTCCCTTGGGTGCATTACACTTCAGTTTGCCTTTGGCGATGTTAACAATTACCGTCAAGAGCGCATGACCTTTGAGGTGGTCCCCTTCAAGAGCGTGTACCACGTCATATTCGGCCGCGGCATATTCCACACGTTCATGGCCAAGCCATGCTTCGTCTACAACAAACTCAAGATACCCGGACCAAACGGTGTCATCACCGTATCCGAAAGCTTTACCAAGGGAAGGGACTGCAAGATCAATGAAGCAACCGTTGTAGAAGCTGTCCTCTACAGCGAAGAATTCAAAGAGATCCAGAGCAAGGTCAATGACTCAGAGATACCCGTGTCAAAGAAGCAGATCTCCGATTCCGCTCCTGCGTTCAAGGACGCCATCGAGACCAAGCCGGTGGAACTTGTGGTAGGAGATGCCTCCAAGGTCACCGCCATTGGGATGAACCTGGATCCCAAATAGGAAAGCACGCTCGTCAAGTTCCTCCGTGAGAATAGGGAAATCTTTGCCTGGCAACCTGCCGACATGAAAGGTGTACCTAGGGAACTTGCCGAGCATAGCTTAAACATTGATCCAAAATCCAAACCAGTGAAACAACCGCTACGACGCTTTGGAGATGAGAAGACACGCGCCATTGGCAAAGAGATAGCTAGGTTACTTAAGGCTAGATTTATCCGAGAAGTCCTTCACACCCAATGGGTGGCCAATCCTGTACTTGTCCCTAAAAAGGGAACCAATGAATTAAGAATGTGCTTTGATTACACCGACTTGAACAAAGCATGTCCCAAATATCCGTTTGCTTTGCCTCGCATTGACCAAGTCATTGACTCGACGGCTGGCTCGAAACTTTTGTGTTTTCTCGATACATACTCAGGATACCACCAGATCAAGATGAGGAAGTTGGACCAATTGGCCACTTCATTCACTACTCCATACGACACGTTTTGCTATGTTATGATGCCCTTTGGGCTAAAAAACGCAGGTGCTACGTACCAGCGGACAATGCAACGTTGCCTTCACGACCAAATTGGTCAGAACGTTCACGCCTATGTGGACGATATCGCGGTGATGTCTAAAAAGTCAAATGACTTAATCTCCGACTTAAAAGAAACCTTTGATAATCTCCGAAAATACAACATGATGCTTAACCCTAAGAAGTGCATCTTCGGGGTTCCATCCGGAAAATTGTTGGGTTTCATCGTTTCCCAGTGCGGAATCGAGGTCAATCTGGAGAAAATCAAGACCATCTTAAACATAAACCGTCTGACATGCCTAAAGGACATTCAACGACTAACAGGGTTGTGTTGCAGCAGTTAGTCGGTTTGCCAGCCGACTTGGAGAGAAGGCCCTGCGCTGTAGAAGTTGCTGAAAAAGGCGGACAAATTCACATGGACAGACGAGGCAGATGCATCATTGAAGCAGCTCAAGGAGATTCTTTCCTTAGCGCCTATCCTTGCAGCGCCCGAGCCTGGTGAGCCCCTATTAATCTACATGGCGGCAACCAACCGGGTAATCAGCATCGTCGTCGTGGTAGAGCGGAAGGAACCAGGCTATGAGCACGGAGTTCAACGACCAGTTTACTATGTGAGAGAGGTCTTGACGGAGTCCAAGCAGCGTTACCCGCAGTACCAGAAGATAGCTTATGGAGTATTCCTTGCTTCTCGGAAGCTGAGGCATTACTTTCAGGAGCACCCAATCACAGTGGTGAGCAAGACTCCATTGTCCGACATAATCAACAACAACGACGCTACAGGAAGGGTCGCGAAGTGGGGCATTGAACTTGCCGCCTTCGAGATCACTTACAAGAGACGCGACGCTATCAAGTCACAAGCCTTGGCGGATTTTGTTGCAGATTGGACGGAGATGCCAGACGCTACGCCGTTGCCGGAACCAGAGTACTGGGTAATGCACTTTGACGGATCAAAGCTGCTCAATGGCTCGGGAGCTGGTGTATTGCTACAATCACCAATAGGAGACAAGCTACACTACGTTCTGCAGATCCACTTCGAGGCTATGAACAACATGGCGGAGTATGAAGCACTCATTCACGGACTACGTGTAGCCATGGATATTGGCATCAAGCGCATAGTTTGCTATGGAGATTCTGACTTGGTTGCCCAGCAGGTGGCTGGCACTTGGAATGCGCAGAACCCTATGATGGCGGCATATCGAGACGAAGTGGACGAGATAGCCAAGAGCTTCTTGGGCTACGAAGTTAAGTATGTGCCTAGGGAGCAAAATGAGGCGGCTGATCTGCTGTCTAAACTTGGATCAGGGCGCAAGCAAATTCCGCCAGGAGTTTTCCTAGAGCACCTACGCACACCATCCGTGAAGGGAGCTGACATCGACAACCCGGATAGAGCTGACTCTTTCGTCAACATGGTGACCAAGGTCCCTCCGGCTTGGACAAAACCGTTCGTGGAATATCTCGAACACAGAACTTTGCCTGACGACGAGGTCGAAAGACGGCAAATAGTACGACGAGCAAAGGGTTTATACCATAATCAATGGGCAACTCTACAAAAGGAGCACTACTGGTGTATACCTAAAGTGTGTTTCCCAGCTAGAAGGTATGGAAATCCTACGCGAAATCCATCTCGGAGATTGCGGGCATCACGCCGCTCCTCGATCGTTGGTCGTGAAAGCCTTCCGGCAAGGATTCTACTGGTTGACCGCGAAGGCGGACGCCGACAAGCTGGTTGAGACATGCATGGAATGCCAGTATTATGCCCGACAACCACATGTTCCTGCTGAAGAATTGTGAACAATACCAATAACTTGGCCGTTTGCAGTCTGGGGGATAGACATGGTGGGACCGTTATAGACGACACCTTGTGGGATTATGCATCTGCTTGTAGCAGTTGATAAATTCACTAAATGGATAGAAGCTAAACCCATTAGAAAGCTTGATGGGGCAACTGCCCTCAGGTTTGTCTGGGATCTAGTGGTGAGATTTGGTCTCCCACATAGCATTATCACCGACAACGGCATCAATTTTGTCACTCGGAGAAGTGGAGGCTTATTGCTGGGAGAAAGGCATCCGACTTGACCTTGCATCTGTGGCACACCCACAATCCAATGGTCAGGTTGAGCGAGCCAATGGATTAATTCTACAGGGAATCAAGCCACGTCTTGAGGCACCGCTACATAGAGCAGCTAGAGCCTGGGCGGAAGAATTGCCATCTGTGCTGTGGAGTTTACGAACTACACCCAACAGATCCGCCGGCTACACCCCTTACTTAATGGTATATGGACCAGAAACCATCCTACGTTCCAACATCCTTCACGATGAACCAAGAGTTGCCGCCTACGACGAAGATGACGCTGAAGAATCCAGACGCCTAGATGATGCAGCCCGTCCTACGGATGCGTCTACATCCCCACCAACTAGTCCTCCAAGTGGACCGATGACCCGTGCTCGAGCCAAGCGCCTACAAGCTAAGGTTAACTCGCTCCTCTCCTCGTGTGATTTCAATACACCATTGGATGGTTTGCTACTTCATTCCCAAAACCTGTGCATTCTCATCTATGAACCCACTGAAGCATCGCCAAAGGAGGGACCAAAGGCAGCCCGAGGAGATTTGCCAGAGCAAACAGGTGCCAGGCCCGGAGGACCGGTTCCCTCGCTGGAAGTTCCAGCGACAGGCCCGGTCGACCGGCCTCCTCGCCGACAATCCCGGCGACAACCGAAATCTTCCGGCGACGACCGAAAACGTGTTCTGTAAGCCCTTTCGGTTCGCGACCGGAAATATCGGCGACCGCCGGAATTTTCGGCGACCACCCCGGCGCCGCCGGACCCCTCGCCGGAAATCTCCTGAGACAAGTCAACTTTCGGGCTGGGCCCGTGTAATCCTTTATTTCTCCTAGACTTTACCCTTTCGTACCTAAACTACCCCTGTTTATGTGGCTGGCCTATATATAGCCCCCACCTTCTATTGTAAACCCTAGACTTGGATAATTGTAGTTGAAGACACCCCTTTGAGGATCTATCAACTATTTGTCTCATGCTCCTTGACAAGGAGCACCAAATTATCCACAAACCTCTTGGATTTTGCCTCGTGCGTTCAAGTTGTACAAGTCCTTGGGATCTCGGTCTCTCGTGCCCAAGTAGTCAAGATCTCATCAAGCCTCTCACCCCCGTTGTTGGGCGTGGGAGAGTGTCTTGCCCAACGCCGATCCTAGGGATTGTGTTGGACCGGTTGCCACCAGCGTGAGCTATCGGCTTGTATCGTGTTTTCGTGTGTGTGTGTGTGTTCATCGAGTTCTTCGCGTGTGTGTTCATGGATTTCATCCCCTCCCTCCTTCCACCGCTTTCCCCTCGATTCCCACGGAATTCGTGAAAGATCGGGCCACCCCAAGGGGTCACCCCTAACATATTGGTAACAAGAGCAAGGTTGATCATGAATTTCCCCTTAATTTTTCTTCTATCCACCATAAAATCAAAGATTCCCCAAAAAGAGCCCAAAATTGCCTTCGGATCGATCTTTGGATTTGGTGAATTTTTCGTGGTTTTGGTCCATAGATCTGTTGCTTTGGGTCTTGATCTACATCCCTTGACCTTTCCTAGCCCAATTTTGTCGAAAGACGGAATTCTCAGTTTGACTTTTTGGTGTTCATCTCGGACAGATTTCGGCACCAGATCCGGCGAACCGGTTCTGCAACCGGAAATTCCGGCGACAGCTCCGGTCAGACTGGACCGACGACCGGAATTTCCGGCGGCAGACCCGGCGCCGCCGGTTCCTCCGCCAAAATTTTTGGCAGTTCACAAATTTTGACGGTTTCCTCCTTGTTTTGTTCGTGTTTCGCGTGCGTGTCACCCAAAAACTAACAACAAGCTTCCGCAAATCCCTACTTCACGTGCTCCTCGACACTGCGACCCCCGAACATCTTCCACATCACCGGTTGCAAGTCGTCAACAATACCAAAGGTATAACTTGCGCCACTTTGACAACCCCATATCTTCCTTTGTGTGTATCTATCCTATGAGAGCAACTCATTTTGTGTTTGTCTAAGCATTGTGCACTTGACTTTGGAAAGTGAGAGTGTGAGGGAAAATACAAAAGTTAACATAGTAGTATAGAAAGGGAGAAAAAAAATTGAAAAATAGAAAGAAAAGAAAGATATAAAGATACATAGTCTCCCAAAACAAAGAGAGTATCAAGCTTGTAAGCAAAAAGAGTGAGAAAAGAGCGCGCCAAGGCAAGTGCACAAATCCGTTGCTTATCCTCTTTTGACAAACGAGTTGTGGTCTCTCCTTGAGTTGGCATGACAACCGAGCGTAGTCTTCGTTAGGACCTTTTGTGCTCATTTTCATAGTCGTGCTAACCCCCTTTAATCTCCACGTGTGCGTTCTCCCGTGTTTTGTAGATCGTACCCTCTTTGCTTTTGATCTTTGGTTCTTTACCACTTAGAACAATAACCTTTTGCTTGGATCGTTTCGTTTGGTTTTCCACAATCCTAACCTTCCACCAAAAGCTTTTGAGAGTTGTAGCTTATTTGTGTGTGAGTTTCTTTGCGATTTCACTTTGCAAGCTATTAGCTCTCTTGTGTGGCAATTGGTTTGATACAATCTCCAAGGTGAGGTAAACGGCTAACTCCCCGCATTTCTTCTCCATATACAACCCTTGTCGGCTTTGCATCATGGACATGAATGGCGAGTCGTCCCAACCACCACCACCTCCGGAGGACGACACACAATACATGACAAGATGGGATCATTGGAAGGTCCGAGGAGAATTCAACTACCGCTGTGAATCCCTTGAGCGGCGCCAAGACGAACAATTTAGCGAAGCCCGAGTGGAATTCAAGAACATCGACAACCGCTTCGAAGAAGTCCGAGGACAAATGCATGCTATGCAACACAACCTCGGCCATCAAAATGAAGCTCTTGGTCGCGCCCTCGCCGCAATGGATGAGAAGCTTCAATGCCTCATTGACGGTCTAGCAAGGCCACGATCTCGCGACTCAAGCTCGTCACGGCACTCCTCAAGTGAAACAAGCGCTCCTCGCCATCATGCTTCAAGGCACCAAGATGGACCCGTCCTTCACTCCATGAGCTCTTCGCAAGCGGTACCATCTCCGCGACACGCTGCGACGTCAAGCTATGATGGTGACCTCTCTACAAGACCTCCAAGACGTAAAGCAAACCATCCACAACAAAGGGCACTTGTGATTCAACAAGAGCAACCTCATGTGGACCACCAAGCCCATCGCCAACGACATGTTCCTTCAACAACAAGTGAAGCATCCGAAGTGGACGAACAAGGTCGCCGTCAGCGTGAAGCACTCGAAGATCCACCAAGGCGTCATCATCGACATGAACATCAACGTCGACAACATGATCATCATGACGAGCCTCCTCCACATCAAGAAGAAAGGGAGCAACCCATTATGCATGCGGTTCATCGTCCTCCTCGCCACATGGCGCAATACAATGCTCATTAGCATCAACCTCGACAAGAACAAGAGAAAGCTCCTCAAGCTCGTCGTGAGGACCAACAACCTCCTCCTCGTCCTCAACCGCGCCAACAACACGAGCAAGCTCCCCAAGCTCGTCATCAAAATCAAGTTCCACCACCAAACGCGGCACCTCAACAACCGCAAGGGCAACGCAACCATCACCAAGCAAGACATGCAAGCTCGGATGATGATGACGGCCGCCAAAATCATGGCAACCGCCGCCACCGGAACCGCAATGAAGAAGAAACTTTCGTCAAGCTCAAATTCACCATGCCCAAGTTCACCGGTTCCAATGAACACGAAGAATATCTCTCGTGGGAACTCAAGGTTGACAAGATCTTTCGCATGCACAACTATAGCAATGAGAAGATGATGGCCATGGCATCCCTCAAGTTTGATGAGTATGCCAACCTTTGGTGGGAACAAGTACAACTCGCTCGTGAAGCAAAAGAAGAGCCTCCAATCTCAACTTGGCAAGATATGAAGGCTCATATGAGATCCCACTTTGTTCCTTCGCACTACACGCGTGACCTTTTCAACAAGCTTCAAACGCTTAGTCAAGGTACAAAGACCGTGTAAGAGTACTTCAAGCAAATGGAGCTCAACATGATCCGTGCCAACATTAAAGAGCGTGATGAATAAACCATGGCACGTTTCCTCAATGGCTTGAACCATCCAATCAAGCGCATCACCGAGTTCCAAAAGTACAACAACATGGTTGAGCTTGTACACATAGCATCAAAAGCCGAGCGTCAAGTGCAAGAGGACATCAAGTACAACAAGCCAAAGACGTACTTCACATACAAGAAAGCGCCAACCACTACTCCAACAACACCAAGTGGAAGTTCCTCAAGTACCACCAAGCTTACCTTCAAGCCAACACTTCCTCAAGGAAAACCGCCCCCAAGTGGCAAATACACAAAGGACGAACAACCATTCAATGGTGAGTGCTACAAGTGTGGAGGCAAAGGACACAAGTCGGCCGCATGTGGAAACAAGAAAGTTTTGTTCATCCACGACAATGGCGATGAATAATACTTGAGTGAAGATGAGTTTGATGAAAGGGTCAAGGAAGCAATGGCAAGGCAACATTTGGAAGATGACCAAGAACTACTTGTGTGTGAGCATGATGCAAGTCCATCGCTTGTCGTCACAAGGGTCTTAAATACTCAAGTCAATGAGATTGAAGACCAACGATCAAACATCTTCCAAACTCGTGCCCGTATCAATGGGAAATCCATCAAAGTTGTCATCGATGGAGGGAGTTGCCACAACCTTGCAAGCACGGAATTGTGTGAAAAACTCAACCTCACCCTCCATCTGCACAAGCATCCCTACCATATACAATGGCTAAGTGACCAAGGGTCCATCAAGATCGAGCACACCATCTCGGTAACGTTCTCAATTGGACCATACAAAGACACGGTGGAATGTGATGTGGTCCCCATGACGGTTTGCCATATGTTGCTAGGAAGGCTGTGGCAATATGAGAAGCGTGCTTTGCATGATGGTCACTCAAACACTTATACCTTCAAATGGCTTGAAAAAACTTGTGTGTTGCAACCAATGACTCCTAGCCAAATAATTGCGGACAATGCAAAGGCTTTAGCGAGGGCGCAAAGCACAAAAACACCTTGTGAGAAGAGCGGTGAGCGAGAGAACCACACTATAGTGAGTGAGTGCCACAAACCAAACTCGAGTGGAAAAACAAAGAGTGTTCTTCTTGCCACCAAAAGTGAGATGAGAGAAGTGCGGAACAACCCATCCATATTGCACTATGTCCTTGTATGCAAGGGACTAGCGCAAGGAACTAATGACTTGACAAATGTTCCTTCTTCTTTGATGGCTATTTTGCAGGAATTCCAAGGTGTATTTACCGAAGAGCTTCCTCATGGACTACCCCCTCTTCGCGGAATCGAGCACCGTATCAACCTCATACCCGGCGCTCCACTCCCAAACCGCGCCATGTATTGCACGAACCCGGAAGAGACGAAGGAGATAGAACGACAAATCAACCAACTCGTCTCCAAAGGTTTGATTCAAGTAAGCACTAGCCCAAGCGCGGTACCCATGATTCTCGTGCCAACAATGGATGATACGTTGCGGTTATGCATGGACTGCCGTCCAATCAATGCTATCACCGTGCGTTATCGACATACTATACCACGCCTTGATGACATGCTTGATGAGTTATGTGGAGCGACTATATTTTCGAAAATTGATCTTCGTAGTGGTTACCATAAAATTCGCATGGACAAAGGTGATGAGTAGAAAACCGCCTTCAAGACCAAGCTTGATCTCTATGAATGGTTGGTTATGCCTTTTGGCTTATCAAATTCCCCATCTACCTTCATGCGCCTCATGAATCATATTTTGTGATCTCTCATTGGGAAGAGTGTCGTTGTTTACTTTGATGACATCCTTGTCTATAGCAAGTCACTAGAGGAGCATGTTACTCATGTTAAGGAGGTCCTTCAAATCCTTCGCCATGAAAAGCACTATGCTAATCTCCCAAAGTGCACTTTTGCAAAAGACAAACTAATTTTCCTTGGTTTTGTTGTTTCTTCTAATGGCATTGAAGTTGATGTCTCAAAAGTTAAGGACATACGAGATTGGCCCATCCCTACCAATGGTAGTGAACTTCGTAGTTTTCATGGGTTGGCCGGCTTCTACCGTCGATTTGTGAAAGACTTTTCTACCATTGCTTGCCCTCTCAACGAATTGACCAAGAAAAATGTCACATTCGTTTGGGCCAAAGCACAACAAAAAGCGTTTGATGAGCTCAAAAAGAGGCTCACCGAAGCACCACTCCTCGCTTTACCAGATTTCACAAAAACTTTTGAGATTGAGTGTGACGCTAGTGGTATTGGCATTGGATGCGACCTTATGCAAAATGGACGTTCTATCGCATACCATAGTGATAAACTTGATGGCGCACGCCTTAACTATCCAATTTATGACAAAGAGATTTTTGCCTTGGTTCGTGTCCTTCAAGTATGGCAACACTACCTTTGGCCCAAAGAATTTATCATCCATTCCGACCATGAGTCGTTGAAATATCTTAAGGGCCAAGCCAATTTGAGTAAAAGGCACGCCAAATGGGTTGAGTTCATGGAATCTTTTCCTTACATTGTCAAGTACAAGAAGGGCAAAGAAAATGTGGTAGAGGACGCCTTATCGCGCAAAAACATAAACCTTCTTACGCGACTCGAAGTAAATGTCTTGGGTCTTGATGACATCAAATCGTTGTATGAGTCCGACCCATTCTTTGGACCAATTTTTGCAAAGTGTTCAATGGACAAAGATATTGACGATTTCTATTTGCATAAGGGTTTTCTTTTCAAACAAAACAAGCTTTGCATTCCGAAGTCGTCTCTCCAAATTTTGCTTCTTCAAGAGTCCCATGGTGGAGGCCTTACGGGTCACTTTGGCCGTGACAAGACATATGACATTCTATCCACTCACTACTTTTGGCCAAAGATGAAGCGCGACGTGGAACGCCACGTCCAACGATGCACTACATGTATCCAAGCTAAGTATAAGTCTAACCCCTTTGGTCTTTATATGCCACTACCTATTCCTCATGCACCTTGGTCGGACATTAGCATGGTCTTTGTGTTAGGATTGCCTAGATCTAAGCGTGGACATGATTCTATATTTGTGGTAGTGGATCGCTTTTCCAAAATGGCACACTTCATTCCGTGCCATAAGACTGATGATGCTTCACATGTAGCAAATTTGTTTTTTAGGGAAATAATTCGGCTACACAGTGTACCAAGAACAATCGTCTCCAACCGCGACGTCAAATTCATGAGCTACTTTTGGAAGACCCTCATGGCCAAGCTCGGCATCAAGCTCCTATTCTCGTCCGCCTCGCATCCTCAAACTAATGGACAAACCGAGGTCGTCAACCGAAGCCTTGGCACACTTCTCCGCGTGTTGATAAATAAGAATCTTAAAGATTGGGACGAATGCATCCCACACACCGAGTTCGCCTACAACCGCGCAAAACACTCCACCACCATGAGGAGCCCGTTCATGATCGTCTATGGGTTCGAGCCTCTCACCGCGCTCGACATATTAACTCTTCCGCTACACGACCGCACCAACATGGACGACAAGCGTGCCCAAGCAATGAAAAGGTTACATGAAGACACAAGAGCTACGATCGAGCAACAAATCCTTCGCCAAGCATCACGGCTAAACAAGAACAAGAAAGATATGATCTTCAAAGAAGGCGATATTGTGTGGATACACTTGAGAAAAGACCGCTTTCCCAATAATCGAGAATCCAAGCTCAAACCAAGGGGAGATGGTCCCTTCAAGGTCCTCAAAAGAATCAACAATAACGCCTACATCATCGATATTCCAACATCAAAGTACCTTGTGAGTCCGACGTTCAATGTCAAGGACCTTTCACCCTACCATGGAAAAGATGAAGTTGAAAAGGTTGAAGAGTCGAGGACGACTCTTTCCCAAGGGGGGGGGAGCTGATGCAGACCGTCCTACGGATGTGTCTACATCCCCACCAACTAGTCCCCCAAGTGGACCGATGACCCGTGCTCGGGCCAAGCTCCTACAAGCTAAGGTTAACTCGCTCCTCTCCTCGTGTGATTTCAATACACCATTGGATGGTTTGCTACTTCATTCCCAAAACCTGTGCATTCTCAGCTATGAACCCACTGAAGCATCGCCAAAGGAGGGACCAAAGGCAGCCCGAGGAGATTCGCCAGAGCAAACCGGCGCCAGGCCCGGCGGATCGGTTCCCTCGCCGGAAGTTCCGGCGATAGGCCCGGTCGACCGGCCTCCTCGCCGACAATCCCGGCAACTACCGTAATCTTCCGGCGACGATCAAAAACGTGTTCTGTAAGCCCTTTCGGTTCGCGACCGGAAATATCGGCGACCGCCGGAATTTCCGGCGACCACCCCGGCGCCGCCGGACCCCTCGCCGGAAATCTCCTGAGACAAGTCAACTTTTGGGCTAGGCCCGTGTAATCCTTTATTTCGCCTAGACTTTACCCTTTCGTACCTAAACTACCCCTGTTTATGTGGCTGTCCTATATATAGCCCCCACCTTCTATAGTAAACCCTAGACTTGGATAATTGTAGTTGAAGACACCCCTTTGAGGATCTATCAACTATTTGTCTCATGCTCCTTGACAAGGAGCACCAAATTATCCACAAACCTCTTGGATTTTGCCTCGTGCGTTCAAGTTGTACAAGTCCTTGGGATCTCGGTCTCTCGTACCCAAGTAGTCAAGATCTCATCAAGCCTCTCACCCACGTTGTTGGCCGTGGGAGAGTGTCTTGCCCAACGCCGATCCTAGGGATTGTGTTGGACCGGTTGCCACCAGCGTGAGCTATCGGCTTGTATCGTGTTTTCGTGTGTGTGTGTTCATTGAGTTCTTCGCGTGTGTGTTCGTGGATTTCATCCCCTCCCACCTTCCACCGCTTTCCCCTCGATTCCCACGGAATTCGTGAATTATCGGGCCACCTCAAGGGGTCACCCCTAACACTAGATGTGGGCCTTCTCGAGGAGGAGCGCGTTTTGGCATGCCAAAGATCTGCCATCTACCAGCAGAAGCTACGCAGCTACCATAGTCGCCGCGTTCGGCATCGCTCGTTTAAAGAGGGGGATTTGGTGCTCCGACTTAAGCAGAAGAAGTCACACAAATTATCCCCGCCATGGGAAGGACCGTTCATCATAAGCAAGGGGCTACTCAATGGGTCTTACTACCTCGTTGACAATCGTGAACTAAAGGATACACCCAACAAGGATTATAAGCGTAAGCGACGTGACCCGGATGATGACTACCCGGAGCTTGATCGGCCATGGAACATAGCACAACTACGTCCTTTTTACACTTAGCATTTTTTTCTCTAATTGTGTACCTCTTATATGATCAATGAAATAAATCTCTCAGGTTCACTCATATTTCTGAGTCTTTTACCTCCTTTAGTGTTCATTTTTGGATCATGTAAAACCTTTTATGCCCAAGCTTTGTGATTGCACTTGTGAAAATTCTGCCTACGGGCATTAGCTTAAGTTTTCTGGTCTACACGTTCTTTGTTGTTTTTATGTGGATTCTGGAGTAGTGACTTTTGGCACTTATTGTCGGCGATTTTGTGCTTAGATTATTGACGGTGCCATTGGGCATCATCGCCTAAGCGCATGGTTCCAACAACGAGTCTTCCGACTCACGAAAGGTCAAGCATAAGAACCAAAGTAATGGATAAGCCAGCACTTGCTTAAAAAATATATACATGCTGGAAAATAGTTCTTGAGCACCAGGAAATAACAACCATTATTTTCCGCCTTAAGTTACATAAACAAGTTTTTTCCACATATGCACCAAAGGTGAAACCAATATTACAAAGTTGTTCTTCATTCCTTTGGCGCAGGTGACTTGCAAGCAGCATCATCACCAGCCGGAGAACCACCCTCGAAGTCGGCGCTGTGGAGGGACTCAGAGGAACCTTGGTTGCCGCTGTTGATGGTGTTCATTGGCACAAAGATGTTGACGTCTACCAACTCGGCAACTCTGGTGTCATAGCCCGTGAGCGACGACAAGATGGATTCATGGTTAATCTCTTTGCCATCATCGTCTACGTCGGGAATGCCAGAGGTCACCGTGTCGATGTCAGCATCTTTGTAGTGTGCCTTCACCATTGACAGCGCCATCCTTGTGCTAGCCCGTGCACATGAAGCTTTCCAGCTTGTGATACGCTCGTGGGCTCGGCGCAGAATCTCTGAGTACTTCGCCAAGGAGTCTGATGCCTTGATATTTATCTAGAGGGGCTTGGCGATCTCCTTGGCTTGCGTGATGGCGGTGTTGATGAAGTTGCCGGCAAGAACCATGCATTCCTTGGCTGGAGGAGGCGATCGGGTTAAACCCATAGGAGCTGCAAATTCCGACAAGGAGCACATGAGTTCAAAAATTCAGAGTACCCAGACTACAGAAATCCAAGACGGATAAAACTTACAGAAAATGCTGGCCTCAGCTTGCGAGAGGGTGTCCGCCAAGGATTCTTTCTCTTGTTGGAGGAGCTTATACGCCTCGCTATGGCGTTGATTCTGCTCATCGGCAGCTTGCTTCTGATCTTTTAAGATCGCAATCTCCTCCTTCAAGCGATTGATTTCCTCGGTGGCGGAGTCCTGCAGGGCCTTCATTGACTCCTCATGCATTTTTAGCATGTCCTTCCTATCCTGCTTAAGAATTTTGTTCTCACTATCCAGCTCTTGAATGTGCTTGGATTGCTCGACAATATTCTTGGCCTTGGCGATGGTTTCTGCAAGTCATAGAAAGCAAAGTACACAGTGAGTAATTTAGAGAATATGGGCACAAAACCAAGTCGGAATGCGAAAAAGAAAACAGACGCTTGCTCTTGGTGATCTGTTCCTTCAAGAAGTCAGTTTTACCCTTTTCAGCTTACAGGTCTGCACGCATCTTCTAGTACTTGTCATTGGCCATGCCCCTCTGAGCACTCTCGTTCTGTGGAAAAAAGGTCAAAGTTAAAACGTTGTTTGGTCTGCTTGGAGCATCTAGCCGGAAATTTTCCACCTAGACGCTCGGGGGCTACAGCGAGAGTTTTTGACTTAGCATTATGCTTAGCTTTTCTTTAAGCATCTAGTCGGAACTAATTCAGTTTTCGATTATAGGCTTGGGGGCTACAGTATAAAGTTTTTAACTCGGATATATGCTTAGCTTTTCTTTAAGCATCTAGTCGGAACTAATTCAGTTACAACTAGAGGCTTGGGGGATACAGTATGGAAATTTATAAACACTGCGTATGCTACTCTTAAAGCATCTAGTCGGAATATTTCATTCCACCTATATGCTTGGGGGCTACAGTGAGAGGTTTTCTAACTTAGTCACTCTTAGAGCATATAGATGCAAAAACCTATGGTTTTTCCGTCTACATCCTCGGGGGCTACAGTGGGATACTCATATGAAATGCAAAAGGCAAATAAAACTTACAAGTGCAATGATCTTGAGGTTTGTAGCACTCTCGGCCAGCAGCTTGCCAAAGGATTTACTGTTTCCTTGCAAGATTACTGCTTGTCGGCGGAGCTCCTCTAGACCACACGTCGGAGATGTCGATGCCACACCAGGGACCAAAGCAGTTCTACCCGGTGTAAGTACTGGATAGACTATCTTTGGATAGGCTATGGTTTTCTTGGGTGCGGGGGCGCCGCCAACGACAGAGGTACCTGCTTCCACCACCGCCTTACCGCCACCGATGGCATCCTTAGCAAGAGCTTCAACCATTTGATGGGCGGCACTTTCCTGCGTCGCCTACTCGCCGACGATAGCAACCTCGGTAGAGGCACCTGAGTCCACTTCCATGGCGGAAGGGCCAGATGCCTCCTTAGCTTGTGAGCTTGTCGGGATAAACGAAGGCTTGATGGAGGGAGTGGTAGGGGCGATGGCGGGATATGCATCGCGATGCAGCATGTCTTTGATGGTTCTAGAAGCCCCCAATTTGGAGGTCTTCTTGAGGCTAGTCGTGGCTTTCTTCCTGAAACATGCAAAATGCATAAGTACAGGAGCAAGACAGATAAATAGACAATGTCGGAGGAAGAGAAGCTTACACAAGTGGGGGTGCTTTGGCAAAGGGGATCCCGGTAACTTTTCTCTTTTCCGCCTCCAGGGCGGCGGTAGTCTTCTTGGAGGCTCCACCCTCCATCTTCTTCTTCTTGCCTCCGTCGGCAGTGTCAGAGGTGGAGCTCTTCCACTTTCACGTCAACGGAGCATCATCGTCGGACATGATCGTGACTTCCTTCATCTTTGGATCGTAGATCTGGGCAGCCAGGTTGTCCTCCTCTAGATCGCTAAGCTGTTAAGTGAGAAGTCACCGTGTTAGATGAGATGACATTTGCAAGATGGAAGAACTGGAGTATATGTCATACACGAAAAATAAATACCTACCTTTGGGCACTTGCCGTCTACGAACATGTCGTAGGTGATGGTGAAGCCACGCTTCTTGTCCTTCACCTTGACGATGTTCTTAAGGCGGAGCTTGACGGAGTCGCTCGAGAAGTTGTCCACGGAGATGCGGAGGTTATCCCTTCTATCGCTGGTATACTCGTACATGAGCTTCGCGCGGTGCTGCAGAGGTTGGATTATCCCGATGAACCAGCACATGGCTAGGTCCAAGCCGGTCAAACCCGTCTCTACGAACCATTCTATCCGCCTTATGGCGTGGGAAGCATCGAGGTCGGAGGGAAGGGAGGTCTGGGATCTCCATGACGAGGCTTCAGCGGTGGCTCCGTCTACGAAGTCCGGGTATGTTACTTGTCGGCCAGCCAAAGGAATGTCTGGGCCGTAGAAGTACGTTCGTTGCCAATTTTTGCAGGACTCGTGGCCGACGATGTCGGGGAACCGCCGGCCAGGTCGGATCTTGAAGCTTATGGTGCCGCAGTTCCTAAGTTCTTCCTTACTAGCTCCGGCTTCACGTTTGACGGTGAAGAAGTACACAAAGAGGTCTATCCTAGGATTTATCCCTAAGTAACCCTCGCAGAGCGCCGCGTAGTTGCTAAGCGCTAAGATACTATTGGGAGAAAGATTCTGGGGCTGGACTCTGTAGTGGTTCAAGACGGAGAGGAAGAAGTTGGATATGGGCAAGGAGACGCCACGTACCAGTTGGGCTTTGAGGTACACCTTTTCTCCGGCTTGGGGAGAAGGTGTCACCTCACCGGCCGGCGTCGCCCGCCAGGCGAGCCCCTCCGTCGCAGGGAGGTAGCCCTTGGCGATCAGCTCTTGGATGTCACGGTCGATGATATATGAGCCGCGCCAGTCGCCCTTGTGCGAATATAGCTCCTCCTCCAACGGCTCCAGCGCCGCCAGATTGTGGTCGTCGCCGGTGGACTCAATCACCGTCGAGGCGGGGATGACCAAGCCCTCTAGGGGCACGACGATAGAGCTCGCCGTCTTCGCCGCGGCTTCGCTCGACGTCGCCATGGAAGGAGAGGTGCTGCTGCTGGCCATGGAGAGAGGTTGGATGTGACTGGTGCAGATTGAGGCTAGGGTTTTTCGCGAGTTCGGCGCAGAGAGCTCGAGGAGGCACGCGCTGGAGGAAGAAGACGACGCGAGGAGAGAATGAGGTAAAAGGTAGAAATTCCACCACGGTTACTATTTATCATCTCCAGCGTCAAGATTCGTGTAGCTTGATCGGACGGTTGCCGCGTAGACGACGTGTTCGCGAACGTGCGCAGAAATTTCGGCACGTCTCCAACCGTCGCCGCCAACGGTTCGTATCGCTCGCGCGGGAAAATCGGACATGATTGCGTTCTCTGCATGTGTGAGTTACGAGGCGTCGCTGACCTAAGCCTACGTCATCCTAGCTGACATAGGCAGATGAGCCGTCACATCAGAAGATTCCGGCATGGATGGATCCAGTCCGGCTACGGAAGAGTACGATGGAAGATTCAGCATTTCTCCGACTTACATATTGAAGACGGAGAAAACCTTGCAGGGTTCTTTGGGAGGACTTCAAGATATTGCTTGACGATTTGCCGACATACATCTAGACGGAGCATTTCATTCGAAGAGGCAAGACGGCGCAAGATCTCGGAGTTCTCCGGGGGCTACTGTTGGGGATATGCTATATGGGTGTCCTCATAGCATGTCTCCTATCCGGATAACCCGGGTGGCCCATAGTTGGTCGCATGGCCCATGGCCTGCTGGGCGGCCTAGTTAGATGGATCCAGAAGGGTGGCCCATGCCGGATAAAGGAAGGCTACGGTTGGAGTCACCGATGTACCCAGAGCCTTGGAGTGCAAGATACACAAGACTAGTAATAGACGGTGTAGGACTCTGTAACCTGTCCGGCTAGGAATTTTCCCTGTAACCCTAGGACCTGGCAACGATATAAGTCGGTCCTATGGGAGCCTTTAGGGCACGATAACTTACAATCTCAGACAACCTCGCACAGCGAACCTATCTCTATAACTCGGCGTATTGCCCTTATAGTGATTTATAGCAGGAGTAGGATTCCGGCACCGTCGTGGGATCTGAACCTGGGTAAGCTGTGTTACCTCGTACCCATCAACCGTCTGCCTTCCCCCACGTCTCTAAACACGCACTGTGAGGACCGCTCCATGTCGTACTCGTCGGCAATACCACGACACTAGTATGTTGTCTCTTACTTATTGCTCAACCATTTGTTTCTTGCAAATTTTATGCCTTGGTATATGCTCATTTGCACAAAGTTGTGTTATAAGTAAAATAGAGGAAGTGGGAATTCCATGTTGTGCACATTGTATTCACATACAAAAACCTAATTTGTGCACGTACCTTGGGGAGCTTCCTAATTTTATTTATAGTACCACTACGTGCTTATCATATTTGTTCTCTCATGCCTTGTATTGTTAAATGAATTTGGATGAGTGAGGATTCCACGACTATGCACTTTGTTCCAAAATGCAATTATCATAATTGGTGCATTATCTTTGGGGAGCTCATCTAATTCATTTAACAATGCTCATTTGTCTTCTTTCTCATTTATTGTGTCTTAAATGTTTATGGGGGAGCAAGGATTCCATATTTGTGCATTATGTATTCTAATGCATTTATTTTAAATTGTGAACAAACCTTGGGGATCTTATCTACTTGTCTTTTAAAACACTATTTTGCTCTCATCGTAATATCTTGTTGTTTCCATTTAGACTCATTGGTTGTTTTCAATTGGTTTGTCGGATCTTGTGATTGCTTACATCATTTGTTGATGCTTCTTTTATTTTATTTCTTTTGGCAATCTTTGGGTCCTCGATATAGTTCTACTTCCTCCCAAGTATTCATCATTGGATATGTGTGAATGCACACCTTTGGGGGATTTATCACTATATTGGCCTTCTAGAACTTGTCACCCATTTCGGCAATCGATGCCAATGGGGGAGAAGTTTTAGAGGGTTTAAGGGAATGGTTTATGCCTTGAGTTTGTTTCTAAGCATTTTCCTTTCATGCTCTTGCATCTTTATTGTTGCTTAGCATGTGGTATATATAGAGGAAACTCCACCAATGATAATGATTGACAATATATGCAATGAAATTCAAGTGCATCACACATGCATAGATTGTGGGGGAGTTTTCTCTATATATGGTGATGGTACCAATATCACATACTTATGCAGTATCTGATATTGGTGCTACTATTTTATTTGTTAAATTCCTTATATAAACCTTCTCAAAGGGATTGTCGTCAATTACCAAAATGGGGGAGATTGAAAGAACATGTGGGCCCCAATGTGTGGTTTTGGTAATTAATGACAATCTCTATGGATTAATGCTTGTATCAAGTTGTACTTGTAGGAATTGTCCATAGGCAATGCTTGAACCATATGTTGGATTCAAGGTTTTGAGAAGAATAAAGTGAGGAGGATCAAGTGTTGATCAAGGAATGATCCGAATATTGGTCATGGGAGAGTTGAGCCTATGGCAAGTGTGTCTTGAAGAATAAGATGGAGTGATATCTCTGGTGTACCTTCAAGGTACCAACATAATGAAGAAATGAAGTGCAAGTTCAAGATGAGCCATCTCAAAGAGATCATATTCTTGGGGCTTGCCATTATTATGGTGATCATGTATATGTGAAGATATTCCTAAAATAGAGGCTCTCCCATAGTGAGTTTGAGGGAGCAAATTGGAAGACTTCACCAAGCTAGCGCAATCAAGAAAGATGTTCCATCTTGAGGTGGACAAGATTGTTATCATCAAGCTCAAGTGGAATATTCTCAAGGCAAAGGTATGTTCTTGATATGGTTTCTTTCTTACCGGTCTCATGATGTTAGTTAGAGAGACCGGTTTATAGGATAGGTAACCGTACTATCAAGAGGGACTCTCCAGTGAGTAACTTGATCGTATCCCTCGGTGAGAGCTCAAACCTTTGTATATCTGGCATCATCTTTCTTGGTTCTTATTTGGTTCTTATCCATGAGAGGATTTAGATCTTGTTTTAATCTCCATGACAAGCTCAAGTTCATCGAAAACGGATTTCATATGCATTCTTTATTGCGTTTTCGATATTGGAGGTTTTACCAGTTTGTCTTTTCTAGATAGGTTAAACCTTTAACCATTTGGTTCTATCCTACCTTTCTAGACTATGATGGTTCTCTTCATGATCTTGTAGAGCTCATTACTATCTTTAAAATGAGCCCAAAATCATCAAAATCGGAGTTCGGATGCAAAAGTTATGGTCGTTTCAGTTTTGCTGTTTCTGTAAGTTTTGCCTAGGGCGGAATGTCCGGGATGAAATCGCCAGACACTCCGGTGTCGCGCAGAAATCTCAGATTTCAGTCGTGGGGTTGCCATACTGTGTCCCATATTGGATTCTACCCGGACACTGGCCGTAATGAGGGGAACATATTGGGATCTAGATCTTGGAGTCTTTTGTGGGTTTTCTCCATTGTTCTTCCTTTCTTATTCCCCAACAAGATTTTGTAGATTTGGTGGAATTTGGGGAGAGAAGAACTTGAGCACTTCTTGTGTTCTTGCCATTGCATTTGGTGCATCGGTTTGAGTTCTCGGTGAGGATTTGATTGAGTGAAAGGTGAGAAGATTTTTACTCTTGGGTTCTTGGAACCCTAGACGGTTTGGTGGTTTTGCAGGTCTTTGGATTACTTGGGGCCTTCAATTAAGTTGTGGAGCTTTCCCCAAGCTTGTTTGTTGGGAGCCTCCAATTGAGTTGTGGAGAAGTGCCCCAACCTTCTGAGAGGTTCCGGATTGCCACCAACAAGTGCACCGATAGTGGAAGCGTGGATCGATCCCGTTGGGGTGGGATTCACAGGAGAATAAGGGAGGCCTTTTGTGGCGTTGGTGGTTTGATACCACCCCCTCTCCAAACGAGACGTACTCCATATTGGGAGGAACTCGGTAAAATATCGTCGTCCCCGCGTGCCTCGGTTATCTCTATACCCGAGCTCTTACTTGTGCACTTTAATTTTTGATAGCCTTCGTGCTTGAAGTATATATCTTGCTATCACATAGTTGTTTGTCTTGCTTAGCATAAGTTGTTGGTGGACATAGGTGAACCCTAGTTGTTCTAGGTTTTGTGCTTGACAAAGTAAACGCTAGTTTAATTCCGCATTTGTTGAGCAGCTCGCGAAAAAGTTTTTAAACCGCCTATTGACCCCCCTCTAGGCGGCATCTGTATCCTTTCAACGGCCCTACCATATCAAGCCCCCAGACTGCGAACGGCCATGTAATAGGGATTGTTCGCAGTTGTTCAGCCGGAACATGTGCCCGATGAGCGTACTTTTGGCAGCCTTTGCATGTTTTTTCCAGTTTATCGGCATCCGCCTTAGCTGTAAGTCAAAAGAATCTGTGTCGAAATGCTTTTGCCACTAAGGATCTGGCTGCAGCGTGATGACCACACTCGCCTTTGTGGATTTATCTTAAGATTTCCACTCCTTCTTCCGAAGAAATACATCTTTGAAACACGCCAGAAACACTATGTTTATAGAGCTCACCATTTATTATAGTGTAGGCAGTTGCTCGTCGGATAATCTACCGGCTCAAGACTTCGTCTTTGGGTAGTTTTCCGTCCATCAGGAAATTCAGATAGGGTTTTGTCCAGCTAGGAATTACAGCTAGAACTGCTATTAAAGGTGATTCGGATTTCGTCGGATAGTCCTCATCAACTCCGACTATGGAGGGGACCCTTAAATGCTCTAGAAAAGCTCCATTCGGTACTTGTTTCCACGTAGAGCCTATTCTTGATAGTGCATCTGCTTCCTCATTTTCTACTCGAGGGATGTGTTAAACCTCAAAATCCTCGAACGATTTGGATAGTTCATCTACAGCAGCTTTGTATGCCGCCATGTGCTTGTTTGCGTTGCAGATATCAGATACTCGCTGAGCAACTAAATCTGAGTCTCCGTAATACATGAGTCTTGATATGCCAATGTTTTTGTCCATGCGTATCCCATATAGCAATGCTTCGTACTCGGCAATATTATTGGTTGCCGTGAAGTGTATTTGCAACACATAGAACATCTTATCTCCTTAGGGTGATTTGAGCACCACGCCAGCCCCCGAGCCTCCTCGTGCCTTTGATCCGTTGAAGTGAAGAGTCCAAAAGTCCGAGTCTGGAGGGCCTGTGGTTTCTGCCGTTTCTGTCTAAACAAAGTCGGCGAGAATTTGGGACTTGATTGCTGTACGTGGTTTGTACTCAATGTCGAAAGCTGCAAGCTCTATTCCCCACTTTGTGACACGTCCTGTGGCATCGCGGTTGTTGATTATATCTCGCAGGGGAGCGGTGCTCACCACTGTGATCTTGTGCTCTTGAAAGTAGTGGCGTAGCTTTCTGGATGCAAAGAACACTCCATAGGCTAGCTTTTGATGATGTGGATACCGTTGCTTTGATTCTATCATGACCTCACTTAGATAATAAGTTGGCCGCTGCACCTTATGCTCGTGGCCTTCTTCCTCGCGCTCAACTACTGCTACCACACTTATAACTTTGTTGGTCGCTGCAATGTAGAGTAACATAGGTTCCTGAGGTTCTGGCGCTGTGAGAACTGGTGGGTTTGAAAGAAGATCTTTCAAACTTTGCAGGGCAGTGTCGGCTTCTAGGGTCCAGACAAATTTGTCGGTTTTCTTCAAGAGTTTATACAAAGGTGTGGCTCTTTCACTGAGCTGGTTGACGAACCGACTCACCGCTGCAATGCAACCAGTGAGGCGATGTACGTCCTTCATGCGAGTCGGCCTGGTAATGTTTAAGATAGCCTTGATTTTGTCCCGGTTCACCTCTATGCCTCGCTCAGAGACGATGAAACCTAACAATTTTCCGGCTGGAATTCCAAAGAAACATTTCTTTGGATTTAGCATCATATTGAATTTTTATAGACTAGCAAACGTTTCATCCAAGTCAGAGATTAAATTTTCCTTGTTTTTGGACATAACTTCTATGTCGTCTACGTATACATGGACATTGCGTCTGATTTGGTCGTTGAGACAACGTTGCATGGTATGTTGATATGTTGCTCCTTCGTTCTTTAAGCCAAAAGGCATAGTTTTATAGCAGAAGGTTCTGAAAGGGGTGACAAAAGACGTCTTAATTTGATCCGATTTTTTCATTGGTATTTGGTGATATCTGGAATATGCGTCGAGGAAACAGAGTAATTCCGACCATGCCGTTGAGTCGATAACTTGATCGATTCTTGGCAAAGGAAACAGATCTTTTGGGCATGCCTTGTTCAAAGTGGTATAATCAACACACATCCTTAAATTAATGGTGTCCTTTTTAGGGACGAGTATAGAATTTTCCACCCAATCTGTATGGATGACCTCTGTTATGAAATCCGATAACTCTAGGAGGGCTAATTCCTTGGCTATTAATTTGCGCTTTTCATCACCAAACCGTCGTAAGGACTATTTGACGGGTTTAGCGTCTGGGTACACATTAAGAGAGTGCTCGGCAAGTTCCCTAGGTACTCCGGTCATGTCAGATGGCTGCCATGCGAAGATATCACTATTAACTTTGAGGAACTCGACGAGCACGCTTTCCTATGCGTGGCCTAAGCCTACCCCTATGTTCGTCGTCTTGGAGGGATCATCTTCCTTCTGCGACGTCTTCTTCGTCTCTTCCGATGCCTTGAACTGCAAACTTGGCTTCAGCACCTCGTCTTCGTAGCGGGCATCTCAGACGGATTGATGGTCTTCTTGATTTCCTGGTACTCCTGGGCGTGCAGCACGGCTTCAGCGAAGGCAGCAGATCCTTCTTCGCACTCTCGCGCCTTCCTTGGATTTCCTCGTACGGTGATTACGCCCTTTGGACCTAGAAGTTTAATCATGTTGTAGATGTAACAGGGACAGGCCATGAACGCCTAGTAAGCTGGACGTCTGAAGATGGCGTGGTAAGCACTTTTGAACGGTACCACCTCAAAAGAGAGTGGCTCGGTCCGGTAATTGTCTCGGGTTCCGAATGTCACGTCCAGAGTAATCTCACCCAGAGAATCCGCCTGTCTCCCTGGTACAATGCAATGGAAAGTTACACTGTTGTAACTCATCTGGCGCTCGTGTAGCTTCATGTGGTGGAGCATCTCAATGTAGAGGATGTTGATGCTGCTCCCAGCGTCCATGAGTGTCTTTGAGAACTCATAGCCATCAATAAGAGGATTGACAACTAGAGGGTACTTTCCTCGACGATTTGTTTTCCTCGGGTGATCTAAACGATCAAAGGTGATGGTCACCTCTGACCAGTCCAGGAATTGTGGAACAGCCGTAACCATGGCATTAAGCTCACAAGTACCGAATGGAGCTTTTCTAGAGCATTTAAGGGTCCCCTCCATAGTCGCTAGTTATCCTCAGCGGAGGATCATCGCCATCGTCATTACCAACGCCTCTCCATCAACCATCGATGTTTCCCTCATCCATGAGTGAGTAATCCCCCATTGTAGGCTATGGGGATGGTAGGATTGGATGAGTTCTATCATGTAATAGAATAAGATTGTTAGGGCATAGTGCCTAGTATCTCTATTAGTGCTATTTGACTTTGTTGCAACTTGTTGTGCTTAATTCTTGTCACTAGGGCCTGAGTGCCATGATCTCAGATCTAAACTTATTATTGAATCATTATGATAGTATTGTTTGTGATCTTATCTGCAAGTTGTGTACACATATCATTGTCTGGATCCAAAGGCCCCGAAGTGACAATAATTAGGACAACCGGAGGGGATGGCTGTGGTGTGAGGATCATATGTGTGTTCACGGAGTGTTAATGCTTTGCTCTGGTGCTCTATTAAAAGGAGCACCTTAATTGCCAGTAGTTCCCTAGAGGCCCTGCTGCCACGGGCTGGCTAGACATAAGATGTTGTGCAAGTTCTCATTGCAAGCACGTATGACTATATATGGAGCACATGCCTAGGATTGTTTAGTACTTGGATGCTTGTTATTATTTATCTGCAATTCCCTAGATCTTTAAATTACATGTTTAGACTCGTCCATGCAACGCCCGTCCATCCATACCTATGCCTACCGCACTCGAATCCCACTGTTTACTATTACTGTTACTATTGCTCCTGTTTTACTGTTGTTGTTGCTTTGCTGTTGCTACTATAAACTATTGCTATTGATAAACTTCTATGAGCAAGAACTATTCCCAGGTGCAGCTGAATTGACAACTCAGTTGTTAAGTCTTGCAAGTATTCTTTGGCTCCCCTTGTGTCGAATCAATAAATTGGGTAATACTACCCGCGAATACTGTTGTGATCCCCTACACGTGTGGGTCATCAAGACTATTTTCTGGCGCTGTTGCCGGGGAGCATAGCTTTATTTGTAAGTTCACTTGGATCTACTATTGTTCACTGCTTCTCGTTTCATCATGAGGAAGTCTCATGATGGAAAGTTTCCTATTTTACCATCCACTACAAGAAGAGGTACAGTCCTAAACACCTCTGCTACTCTTGATTCACCGTCTGTTATAAGTAAGCTTGTTACACCACCACCACATACTCATGCTACACACACTGCTACTACTGCTGAATCTAAAACTGCTTTTGATGCTCATGATGTTACTTCTACTGTGCTTGATGCGAGTGGTTCATTAGGTCCTTTTCTAGATGCTACTATGGCTAGTCTAGGAAATACCAGAACTTCTAGTGAAGACACTGTTACACCTGTTAGCTCACCTGAGTCTAGAGAGAGTGTCGAAACACACATGGTACTAGTGCTATTAAGAGTCTCCTTGCTAGACGTACTATTATGCCTAAACTGTCCTCTGATCCTAAGTTTGCCACCTCTCCCATAGATATTAAAGATAAATATTATGATTTCTCTCTTGATTTATCTTATTTAGACATTGTTGAGAAAGAACCTTTTTGTGGGACTGAAAATGAGAGTGGTGTGGCTCATATGAATGAGCTTTCTACTATGAGTGCTTTATTCTCTGATGATTTTAAGATGCGCAAGTACTTTGTTACTAAGATCTTCCCTTTTTCACTAAAAGGAGAAGCTAGGGCTAGGTTTAATATATTACCTCCTGGTTCCATTGATATCCCTGATTGCTTGATTGCTTCTTTCTTCCAGAAATATTTTCCTCCCAGTGCTAGACATGCTGCTTTGCAGAGACTTTTTGAGTTTAAACAGGGAGAAGAAGAGAAATTGCCTGAGTCATGGACAAGGTTCTGTGCCTTGATTCATGCACATCCTGGATGTCCATTGCCTAAGAATGAGCTTCTTGATATTTATTATAATGGACTAAATGATGATTCTAGGACCTACCTAGATATCTTTGCTGATTGTATTTTCAGGAAAAGAACACCTACAAATGCTGAAGAATTGATGGCTAAAATAAGCAAGAATTATGATGATTGGACTTTAATTGAGCTAAATACACCTGAGACTGTTATTCCTGAACCAGATGTTCCTGAACCAGTTCCAACACCAACACCAAAGAAGCAGGGAGTTATTTCATTAAATGATAAAGTGATGAAAGAAGCTAAGAAATGTCTAAAGGAGAAAGGTATTAGAGCTGAAGATGTGAAGAATCTACCTCCTATAGAAGAATTATGTAAGCCAATTCCCCACTCATCTACTATTGAGGTACACTCTCTCCAACACTTTGATGAAGGTGATATTCCTTATGGTAAACCTCCTGATCAATGTTTAGAGGAACTTGACATTTTTATTGTTAAACAAGGTAATTTTAATAAACAAGTTCAGAATCATTTATTGGAAAAATCTAGAGCTATCAATGAGTTGAAAGATATTGTGGAAAGAACTTCTAATGATATTAAAATTCTTTGTAAACACTTTAAAATGGTTCAAACCCAACTTGATCAACTTGCTAAGGTACAAAAGGATATGCTAGTTAATGCCTCAGGGATAAACATGCTTATGGAATTAGAACTAGGAATAGTATAGCTACTCAAGATCCTTTATATCCTGAAGTATGCCCTAAAAGAATTGAGCGGGATTCTCAACAAGGTGAAAGTAGTGGTAGTCCTTGTAAGAGAAATAAAAAGAAACATAGAATAGTTGAGGAACCACTTGAATCTGCTATAGATCATAATAGTATATCTGTCTTTGATGCTGAAACTGAGAGTGGTAATGATAAAAATGATGCTCCTGATAAGGAGGAAGGTGAGGAAGAACCTAAGAAGCACACTAAGAACACTAGGTACACAAAGGAAGATTTGATTGCTAAGAAACATGGTAGTGAGAGAGAACCTTGGGTGCAAAAACCTATGCCTTTTCCAGGTAAGAAACACAAGTCAAAGGAGGAAGAACACTACAACAAGTTTTGTGAGTGGATGTATTTTTGCAAATTTCTTCGACTGATGCTATTAAGTTGCCTCCTTATTCAAAGTATATGAAGGATATTGTCTCTAATAAAAGGAAGATTCCTAATGAGGAGATTTCTACTTTGCTTGCTAATTAATCCTTCAATGGTAAGGTTCCAAAGAAACTTGGTGATCCAGGTATACCAACTATTCATTGCTCTATTAAGAATAATTATGTTAGAACTGCTTTATGTGATTTGGGAGCCGGTGTTAGAACTTGCTTTCTTTTACTTTTCTCCTCCCTAGTCTTTGTTCTTTCTCTTGTTAGCTTTAGTTTGGCTAGTTGTTTGCTTGTTAGAGTGTCTTAGAGCTTCTGTAGTTTGGGTTTTGGTTTTCTTTTGCTTCTTCTGAAAAAACTGTTTCTGCGAGAAAATAAATTTTCATACCCTGAAAATTGGCCAAAATTAAAGTTTCCCGAAAAATCCCAAAAAATTTAAAATAAATTTTTCCTCAAAAAAAGGGACAGAGGGACACCTGGAGTGACCCAGGGGGCCACCCTAGGCGCCCACATGCCAGGTAGGCGCGGCCTACCCATGGGTGGCACCTGGGGGGGGGGGGGGGTCTAGCCCACCTGGGCCCCTTCAAGGTGCCCCTCACAGCCATCTTCTTTCTCCCTCCCAAAAACACCGGAAAAATTGCTCAAGCTCGAGTTCCTGCTGTTCTTGCTCGCAATTTTCGATCTCCTTGCTCAGCTCATCTTTGCTGCTAATTTTTTGAGGGATTGATCCTTGGTATGAGCCTCCTCCACTTGTCCAATTAGATTTGTGATTAGTAGATTGTATCTTGAGTATTTGGCTGCTATAGGTGACAGGTTGTGTGATCTTGCATGCTTGTTCTATGCTTAGATATTTCATTTTGATGCATGTGTATCCCTCTAGCAAGTTCCTATAGTAGTTGCTCATCATTTATCAACTTGGAAATCACTTGGTTTGATGTTTGTCTAAAAATTTCAGAAAAGAGTGGTCATGGACAACCACACATTTGGAGAGATATTTGAGAGTGATGCACCTAGAAGGACAAGGCCTTCAAGATCATCCTCCCGTGCTAGTCCCTCATACAATGAGGATCTCATCACTCCGCGATTCGGTGACGAGGGAGATGAGGGGGATGCACACCCCTCCGTCTTTCCTTGCCAAACCTTCTTACGGGCTGCTGGGATTCTTGATGATTTTATGACCTTGGTTCGGAGGGCTGGACTAACAAGCCTTATGCAGGATGAGAGCGTGCAATATGCTACGCTCACTAAAACATTTGTGGAGATCTTGTCCTTTACTAACAGCATGTTCAACCCAGATGTTTCTTTCAAAATTTATGGCAGGTCTTACCATATGACATTGAAGAAATTTTGTGAGGATCTGGGACTTGGTACAGCTGGGTCAGCAAAGAAGATTCCAGCTCAACCCGCTGATTTGTTGGAGCTCTACCGTGGATGATAACCGTAGAGATCAACGGGGAAATATAAGGAACATTCAGCTTCCAGCCATCAGGGGAGTCGTCGAGCTCGTACCAGGACGAGGGAGCCTCCTCGTCATACTACGGAGGTGCACCTACTTGGGCACCATGGGATTGAGCCCCACTTAGGACAAAAGCCTAAGCTTGGGGGGAGGTATACCGACATCACACTCATATATATATCATGTCATTCAGTTCTTTGTATATCCATTGTTTTGCTTTCTTTTTGGTTCTTGTTGCTTCTTTCTCAAAAAAAAATACCAAAAAAATTGTTGTTTCTCTTGGTTTGTTTCTTTGCTTTGGTTTGTCTTAAAAGAAAAATCCAAAAAGATTCTGCTTTGCTTGGTTTGTTTTTGCTTTGCTTATTTTTTCTTTGCTTGTTTTTGCTTTGTTGGATTGTTTGAAAAATCGAAAACACCAAAAATATTTGTTCTTCTTCTTTGGTTTTGTGAGTTCTTTGCAGGGTTCGGCCGTCCTTAGTGGATTTTGGTTTCATGTTATTATTCAAGTCACACAAGTGAAGGGCAATAATGAAGATTAAGATAACTTGAGGAGTGGTAAGAGGCTGGTAACAAACTCTATTTGTTTTTCATTTTTGTACATATACTCATCACTGTGAGCATGCTTAGTCTGTTCATTGTAAGGTGTATGTTACTGATGGATGCTTAGTAGTTCTTGATTGTCTATGATTAGCTCCGGCTTGCTAATAGTTTGTAGCATGTCATATGAATGTTTTCTTGCATTGTTTTATTCATATTTTTGTATAATATTGTGGTACCCTCCTATGGAAGTTTCATGTGAATCGACTTGGCACATGCTCACGCATGCATATGACTAAACAATAGTCAGTAAGCCTTGACGATTTATTTTGCCTTAGAGTTCTTGTATCACTTTAATGCCATCATTAGTCCTATTTTATTGCAAGCATGATTATGACAATTATTGCTCTCTCATTTGTTGCTCCCTCTCTATTGCTAGCCTTCACTTGCATTGAGTATGAGCCCTACATGTGCTTCCAACTCCCCAAAACGAATATTGCCAACTGTCTCCATCGTACCTATCTATTAGCATCATTTGTTATTTCCGTGCATATTCTATATGCCTTGTTTTCTTCCAAATAAAATGTTTGTCTGTTTTGCGAAAGTTAGTTAGTAAAGCTCTCACGAACTTGATGGCACACTTTATTCCTTGCACTTAATAATCCTGAACCATTGTGACTTGTCCATGAAAGTTATATGTTTGCAAATTATATGCTGGGAGTTAGCAGAACCGTGTTGTCACGGGGAACGCTTTCAACACTTTTTGGATATCCTATCTAGTTGATACTTTGCTCTTTTGCTTGCGGATGTCGACGGTGTGAAATAAAAGGGGAGCTTGTGAGTTCATGGAGTATATACATTGTGTTAGAGAAACGCTTGGGCCGCTAGCCTAAGCCATGCCTAATCATGGTGGAAACTTGCAGCATCACCATAATGAGTGATACGCCCAATTTGCATCACCATTCTATATCATATTCTACCTCTATTCATTGATATTTGTCTTATTATGAGGTATTACTTATGGCTTTTCATCTGTTTATGCATGTTGGATGATTCTTGGAGGATGGACTGCCGTAGTCTGGATTCTGATGGAAAAGAAGGCGTTTTGATGCAATTTCACGAAGATCAGAAAATACCAGAAAAATATTATTTTCCAGAAGACAGAGGAAGCCAGAAGGAGGGAAAAAGAAGGGCCGCAGGGGGCCCACACCCCCTAGGCACGGTCCCACCCTGGGCCGCGCCTAGGGTAGGTGTGGCCCACCTGCCCGGCTCCCGACTCCGCCTCTTCGCCTATATCTTCCCTACGGATCCATAAGGCTAGGGGAGAGACCACAGATAGATTTCCGCCGCCTCTACGGGGCGAAAAACACCAAGAGAGAAAGATCTCTCCGGCAGACAGATTTCTACCGGGAGAATTCCTTCCCGGAGAGGGGAGATCGTCGCCATCAACACCATCATCAATCTAGGCTTCATCGGGATCATCATCATCATCATCCACACCATCATCTCCACCAGCACCATCATCACCACTCCGTCCCTCTGTAACAATTGTGTTGGATATTGCTTTAGTTCTTAGGGGAAACTTTCCCGGTGTTAATTACTATTGTTTGATGTTTGTGAGTGGAACCATTGGATTATTGTTAATGTTCAGATTGTTATCCATTATCATATCATCTTTGATCTTGATCCATATGATGTCTTGTTAGTAGTTCGTTTAGTTCTTGAGTACATGGGAGAAGTCATGTTGTTATTAGTGGATTTGTATTGAGTTATTATTCAATGGTTTAGTATTTAAGTTGTGGTGCTATTCTTCTAGTGGTGTCATGTGAACATCAACTACATGATACTTCACCATTTATGGGCTGTAACACCCTCAGAATCGACCCTATGCAAGTTTTAGCGGAACCCGCCAAACCCGCATAGAAACGATTCAAAGGTGCCCACCAGGCACTTTCGTGCGGGTGGAAAACGAAGTAATAACATTACCCAATAGTCCTCGATGGGACCCACAGAACAGATATATAACAGCGACTCAAAGAGTCAAGAATACAGATATACAATACAAAGATCCAAATCACCTTGAAAACGATAGAGCGTCCGGCTACGGACAAGATGCGAATGGGGCTAAGAGCCCTGAAGAATAACCAATGGCGTCCATAACCCTGCCCAGGCCAAGCCGGAAGGGTAACCCTGCTAACGACGTCGAAACCTGCTAAAACAAAAGGGGTGCCGACAAGGGCAAAGGAAAAAGGAGGAGCGTCAGTACTGAGGCCAGTACACGGCGAGACTAGAATTCGGCGGTCCTCGCCTTCATAGGTATGGTGGACTGAAGCGGCAGCGGCAGCATGCACTGAACAAACTATAGAGACTCGATACAACTGGCGGCTATTAGAGAGGGGTAAGAAATACCTATCTGGAACCAACCTGATACTAACACCAAACAATCCCATCCTGGTATTTCCCCTCGAGACCAAACGAGGAAGTCAACCGAGGAACTCACACAGTTGGCAGTTTTACTTATTCAGTTATAGTTGCAGCAATTACTAGTCAAGTATAGATAATCATCCTGATAAAATAAGCAGTGGGCCGTTTTAGTTAACCATTCCGTTGTAGTTGCGACACTTACTAGTCAGATACATTTAGCATGAGATATCCCAAAACCCAGCAGTTGTTGGTACTTTTATTTAGCCATTACGTTGCAGTGAAGCTGATTACTAATCACATCAGATGCAAGTCAATTTATAACAGTAAACTTTAGTTATAGTTGTCTATGATCAAGCACTGTGCTCCAAGTCGTCCATAACCGCGGACACGGCTTCTCGAAAAGATTTAACCCTGCAGGGGTGCACCAAAGTATCCACACGCACTTCGACCCTTTTTGCCAGATCAGTTAACATACACCCATCGGTATGTCGGCGGGGCCTAAGTCATGACGTTTCCCAGACCCAAAGCAAGCACGGGGGGCCACCCCACTAAGTATACCCGCAACGAAGTCGGCCGGTCTCCGAGACGGACTCATGGTTTGCGACAGTGGCTGTAAACGACAGCAAATCCCAAAACTGGGACTGTCGATACCGCGAAAACACTCCGCTTCCAAAACAGTACAGCGTGCTCCTCACACAATCGTAAATAAAGCAGTAAAGCATGGCATAGGTACAGGATAGTAAATAAAACCCCAAACTACTTGTGGCCCCCAGTACAGTACTTTGAGATCAGGTACTAAATCGATGGGGGGCCCATATCTCCCCACATGTGGTTAGCGCGCTCGATCTCGGAACAGGTGTCAAGAACTCGGGGTCCTACGGGACACAAGTGTACGGTTAACAACCAAAAAAACATCTATTGCCCACCTGTGCCTCTGCTTACCTACTCCAATTTTAGTTGTTAAACAGTAATTAAAGTGAGCAATAAATAAAGCCATGGTCTTCTCCAACATTGAACATGCGGCAATTCTCCAACAACTGTGGTACTGGACGACACGCAACAACACTTGAGCAAGCGACTACGACGCGCGGGTCCAACTATCTACCAAACAACAGATAATAGGATGTGTCCAAGGCAATATAAGGCTGCAAGGGATATCACGGGTACGAAAGCTAGAGCATCGCAACACAGATAGCAATAGATCAACAGGAGGGAATAAATACTGTAAAAGTAAGATAGGTAGAAAGGCGAAGATGCTCGCCTGAAAACATTGCCGAAGGTTCAACCGAAGATCGGGTCGACACTCGCATCAACTCAATGGCCTTATCCGCGAAGAACCAAAACACTAGAATAAACACCGGATGCAATATTTAATACTACGGCAAAAAGATCGGGCATGATGCATGTATGATGTATGACATGGCAAAGGTGCAATGCAATTAGGTCATATTAAGCGGAACCGGGGTCCCGACAATTAATTAAACGGTTCAAGTTATTTAGAACCACGCAATTTAAATGTTGTCTTAACATGGCAAAAATAAGTTACCGGTTCGCTACACAAATTTAAATGGGGCCATTATGAGAATGGATTTGCCCGCATATGGGCCCCATATTTAATTATGAGGTGAATCGGCATAAGGCCCCCAAACCACATGATAATATGCATGCAAGATGAATGATTAATATGCAACAGTTTTTTTTTTATATTTATCATTTATAAAATAGGGCTCGGGAAAGGGTTCACACATTAGGGTCGAAGATCTTGGTTAGGGTTCGACGGGGTCCGGGGTCGGGGTTCAGGGTTCGACGGGATCGTTCTCGGACAACTGAGGTAGATCTTGGCGCATCCGCGGTCTTCGGGTCATGTCGACGGTCGTGGCGTTCAAGGGAAGAACTTGGCGTTCCGGGACGACGGACTTGGCGTTCCGCGGTGAAGTGCTTGTCGTTCAGGTGGCGATCTTGGCGTCAGGGTTCGGGTGCGGTTCTCGGCGAACTGGTCTGTTCCCTGTTGAAGGCCTTGGCGCTTCGGGTCGGTCTTCGGTTCGGGGCCTCAGGGTCTTGGGGTTCGCGTCCGTGTGGCGATCTTGTCGTTCCGTGTAGGCGTTCTCGAGGTCGATGGCGAACTTGTCCGGTACCGGGGTTCTTCGGAGATCTTGGCGCGGCACCAGTTACGGAGTCGGCCTTCGAATCCGTGTGGGTGAACTTGGCATTCCGACTCCAATGTCGAGGACGTACTTGACACGGCGTCGATCTCGTGGTTCCGTTGTCATCGACGGACTTGTATTAGCACAGGGTCTTCGGGCCGATCTTGGCTTGAACCTCTCGGATAACGCTATCTCTTGCACAAACACGCCCCACGAGCACACACCGTGCCAGAGGACATGCGGCTCGGGGCACTGTGGGGAGGCTGAGGACGCGCGATGCAGCAAAGCCTCGCAGCGACGATGCCGACGAGGCGATGAGGGGACCCACTAGGCAGAGGTAGGAGGCGCCATGGACGGCAGAGGGCGGAGGTCGGGGTGCAGAGGCGGGTCGCGGAGCTGGCGGGCCGGGGTCAGCGAGATGCGGGCGGGCTCCGGGGAGGAACGCGACGCGGGGCTGGCGTGGCCCGCGAGGCGAGGGTGTCGGCGAGGTGAGGGGCAGAGGATGCGGCGGCGGGGAGGTGCTCGGCCGTGGGCTCGAGGAGGCGAGCTCGGGCGTTGGCCGGCGGGGAGCAGCTCGGGCGAGGCAAGGACGGGCCGGAGGCGGCGCGCCGAGGCCGGAGGAGGCGCGCCGGGGCGGCTCCTGGGCGGCGGCAGCAGAGGGAGAAGGGGAGGCGGCGCCTGTAGACGGGGAGGAGAACGGCGACGAGGCCAGGAGAGGAAGGGAGGCGGTCGGCGGGGAAGGAGGGCGGCCGGAGGGGGGAGCCGGAGGCGGCGGGGCGCGTCGTGGGGGAGGCGGAGGAGGGGGGTGACCGGCGAGGAGGACGGAGGAGCGGCTCGGGCCGGCGAGCACGGGGTCGGGCGGCGAGGTGGTGGAGCGGGAGAGGGGTGGACGGCGCGCCGGAGGGTGGCGGTCGGAGGAGTCCGGCGCGGCGGCGGGACCGCGCGGCCGGGCGCCGGGGAGAGGGGAGGGCGGTGGAGAGGTGGGCTCGGTCATCGGAGGGAGAGGCAGAGAGGATGGAGGTGGGGGAAGAGGGCCACGCGGGGGAGGTGGGTCGCGCGGGGCCAGGGGTGGGGCCAGGTGGGGGGTGAGTGGTGAGTTGAGGCCAGGGAGTGGGGACGGGTGCGCCGGTGGGGCCGGGCTGTCGGTGAGGAAGAGAGGGAGGGGGTAGGAGGAACTGGGGTGAGAGAGGGAGAGAGGAGTGGGGGGCTGGCATTTGGGAGGTGAGGTGGCAGCAGATGAGTGGTGGGGAGGAGGGAGAGAGGTGAGGTGGCGAGAGAGGATTGGGTGGGGTGAGGTGGCTGGAGGGGTGGGTAGACTAGGTTGGGTAGAAAAAGGTTCTAGGCGGACCGTTTTTGTACTGGGGTGGTCGACTGGGTCGGTCGGCCTGTTCGACTGCCCCACTAAAAAAATAATTAAATATTTTATTTGTTATAAACAGGTTTTTTGCAAACCGTTGGCCGACAAAATAATTAATCCGGAGACCCGGTTTTGTGTTTTTGAACAAAGACGGGGCGTTTAGAAAACAAAACAGGTTTTCCGAAAATAGTTTTATGCAAGCAAATGCAAGATGATGACGATGCTCAAATGCAATGTGGCATGATAACATGAGCATGCGGTCATGATGATGCAATGCACAAAAACAACGCGATTTTCTAGTAGTGGTTTTGCGGGATGCCACATGGGCCTAGGGGAATGCATTGTGTATTTGGCTACTAATTGTGGGGTTTCCGGAGTGACAGAAACCTGAACCCCCGTTAGGACACCTTTGCACAAGGGAGGGTAGGATCTCAGAGTTTAAGGTTGTGGTTAGATTTATATCTTAATTACTTTCATGTAGTTACGGATGTTTGCAGGGGTTTAGTCACAAGTATGTATTAGTCCAAGTAAGGTCGGCACATTAGCACAGGTTCACCCACACAACACTTACCACACCAAAGAAGAGTACTCAGCTATATGAAGCAAAAGCACTTGACAGAATTCCCATGTGTCCTCGAAAACATTTGGTCTTTATAAGTATTTCCACCGGCTTGTCCTTTGTTTTGTTGCCTTATCAGAAAACCCCTAAAAATCCGTTTGCTAAGTCGTTGCAGAGAGTTCCTTCTCCATACCACTAGTCAACACCTTCTGCTCCTCGTTGGGATCGACACTCCTATTTATCATAAGTACTACGATACACCCCCTATACTTGTGGTTCATCAATGAGCATTTATGAAGCATCATCAATAAAAAGCTATGCACATAGTAAATAAAAAGATCATTGAGATGCTTATTGTCTGCTTGCCTTGTCCTTTTGATCACGGGATAGCTCCTGTATCACGTGCAAGGGGTACCCCGTTCAAGGTTCTCTATGATATGCATGCATTTACAATGACAAGAACTTACAGGTAACCAAAGTTGAGTAGCATGCGGTGCGGCCCTCGCACTCAAGGGACTTGGTATTTCCAGTTTATAGTCTATCAAGCATATAACTCATACTGGACCTCACTTTCACCTTAACCATATGAAGATGCCTATGATAGGGGCAATGAGAGCTCAAAGCTAGTGAGTACCTTCCTTTCAGCATTTGGAAGCCTTTCAAACTTTACAAAACCTTTTCACTTCCATGTTGAGACACCACTTATTCTATGAGCACCTTCTTGAGAGCATAGTTGTCATTCTTGTGTTTGTTCCAAAACTTGGTTAATTATGTCATGACTTTGATGCTTGTATCTCTGATATTTACTTCTAGTCTTCACTTGAACTTCAGAGGTGCCTTGGCATTTATATTGTGCTCTACAAACAAAGGCAAGTGAGATACCACTCTATCGTACCTTATTATGAGCATTGCAATGTTGCTTATGTTTATGTTCTTTTTGACTTATTATTATTGAGTTGGTTTCTCTTCATAGCTTGTAATGACTATTAAGTAGACTTGTTTGCATACTTCTTATTATGAATAGTTTAAGTATCTACTCCTGTGCTGAGAATATATACATCATATGAAGAAAATGTGTCTGTGAAAGTTCTTTTATCGCACTCAGTTTTCAACTGAATTGCTTGAGGACAAGCAATAAGCTAAGCTTGGGGGGAGTTGATACGTCCAAAACGTATCTACTTTCCCGAACACTTTTGTTATTGTTTCTCCTCTAAACTTGTGTGATGTGGATACAACTAACACGGACTGACGCTATTTTTAGCAGAATTACCTTGGTGTCTAGTTTTTGTGTAGAAAATCAACTATGAGGAAAAATCCCGAAAAATATGCCAAAAATTATATTTCACTAGAAGATCCAAGGAGCCAGAAGACGAAGCGGAGTGGAGGCCTGGGGGGCCACACCCCTGCCAGGCACGGGTGGGCCCTGCCCCGCGCCTAGGGGGGTGCGGCCACCCCAGGCACCTCCTCGGGCTCCCTCTACACCTATAAGTTGTCCCTTGACCTAAAAACCGAGGGGGTTCAACGTTTTTCCAGAAAGATTTCCGCTCCGCCGCCACCATCAGAAACCAAGATTCGGATCCAGAAACTCCGTTCTGGCACCCTGCCGGGATGGGGAATTTGGAGAGGATCATCGCCATCGTCGTCACCAACGCCTCTCCATCAACCATCGATGTTTCCCTCATCCATGAGTGAGTAATCCCCCGATGTAGGCTATAGGGATGGTAGGGATTGGATGAGTTCTATCATATAATCGAATAAGATTGTTAGGGCATAGTGCCTAGTATCTATATTAGTGCTATTTGACTTTGTTGCAACTTGTTGTGCTTAATGCTTGTCACTAGGTCCCGAGTGCCATGATCTCAGATATGAACTTATTATTGAATCATTATGATAGTATTGTTTGTGATCTTATCTGCAAGTTGTGTACACATATCATTGTCCAGATCCAAAGGCCCCGAAGTGACAATAATTGGGACAACCGTAGGGGATGGATGTGGTGTGAGGATCACATGTGTTCACGGAGTGTTAATGCTTTGCTCTGATGCTCTATTAAAAGGAGCACCTTAATTTCCAGTAGTTCCCTAGAGGCCCCGTTGCCACGGGTTGGCTGCACAAAAGATGTTGTGCAAGTTTTCATTGCGAGCACGTATGACTATATATGGAGCACATGCCTAGGATTGTTTAGTACTTGGATGCTTGTTATTATTTATCTGCAATGCCCTAGATCTTGAAGTTACATGTTTAGAATCGTCCATGCAACGCCCGTCCATCCATACCTATGCTTCCCGCACTCGAATCCCACTATTTACTATTACTGTTACTATTGCTCCTGTTTTACTGTTGCTGTTGCTACTACAAACTGTTGCTACTGATAAACTTCTGTGAGCAAGAACTATTTCTAGGTGCAGCTGATTTGACAACTCGGTTGTTAAGGCTTGCAAGTATTCTTTGGCTCCCCTTGTGTCGAATCAATAAATTGGTTAATACTACCCGTGAAGACTGTTATGATCCCCTATACTTGTGGGTCATCAATCCTTCGTTACTATCCAAGTGGTGGACACATGGATTATTGGCAATGTCACCCTAGGTATAGGTTCTTCCGGGTTGCTAGTCTCCTCTGCCCTGGATCCGGGAAGTTCCTTGGCCTCTACCATGGCCGCCTCCGCGCCCTCCTTGTCCTCCAGATCCGAATGTTGCGTTGACAGCTGCGTTGTCCGGAGCTGGCTTTTCGTCTGAGGTGTTCTTGCGCTTCTGAGTTTGCTTTGGCTGTTTGGCCGCATTGGGATTGGCCAGAATATTTAGCAGCCCTTCTGAATCATCATCGGCGTCAACATATTTTATTGTCGTCTCTATCATTTCTCCTAAATCTGTGACGTGGTCACGCTTCAGCCTGTGACGTAAAAGTCCGACTGGAAGTCCTGCAATAAAAGCATCTATCGCAATTTGCTCGTTTACTCCTTCGCAGGAGTTCTTCGTATCGATCCAGCGTCCAAGGTAATCCCGGCAGGTTTCTCTGGGTATTTGGGTGCAACGCTGCAAGTCTTCACTGTGCAGGGCCTCCTGTATGTTCCCTCGAAGTTTGAAAAGAACGCACTTTGCATAGCACAGTTATGAATTGAATTCTTTGGCAGTTCATTGATCCATCATCGAGCCGTCTTCCTTAGCATGAGCGGGAGATATCGGACTGCAACCAGGCTGTTTCCTCCTTTGGCGATGCAGCAAGCCTGGAAAAAATCCTGGAGCCAAGTATCTGGCCAAGCTACACCGTGTCGGGGGGTTAACCTCGGGTAGGTCAGAGACGGGGAATGACAGAGGTACTATCCCCGTCTAGTTTCCGAGTTACGGCCCAAGTCGGCCGAATCATGGATATGTCGGCCGATGAACGGAGGGAAGAAGCCCACGTATAAGTATCAAGTAGTTACCCGACCGAGTTACTGAGAGAATCGGCCGGGTTACCCAAGTGATCGTGATGCAGGTGAAGAACGAGCCGAGTAACACAAGGTAAGGCCGAGTGATACGAAGCTTGAAGGAGAAGGAGAAGCCCAAGGTCAAACTATACCTGCAGGCTAGAAGGAATCAGAGCAGAGCCAAGCACAAGAGACAAGGATGCACAATGTCAGAGGGACAGAAGGAGGTCACGGAAGTGACAGTGCAGGAGCCCGAGGCACGCAGGAGGAGGCCACTGGAGCCTTGCCGTCATTAGAAGGGCGACAGAGAAAGGAGGCCGCCGAACTACTAATTTGGGACAAGCATATTCCACGAATATGCTTGCCTCGTCAGCCCTAATGGCACCCAAGGCACTCCTTTAAAAGGGGAGGCCTGGACCCTGAGGGAGGGATCGACTCTTTGAGCACCGTTAGGCTGGGGAGATTCATCTTGTCCCCCTGTATACAGCTCAAGGAGCATTTGTAACCCATCAAGAGAAAAATAAAGATCATCACTTTGGCAGCTTGAGTGTAGACACAGTTGCATCTTCCCTCCCCAGATCCCACTAGCATCCATTGGCCCCATACTTTAGCCTACCCATGGCATCTGCCGTGCCAAAACCACGACAGTTGGCGCCCACCGTGGGGCCAGCAGCGGTGCTAGCTGGAGTTGTGATCCGGACGGGAAACTTCATCAACACCGGCGAGCGCGTTGTTTCTGGCTTGGTCCAGAGACTTGGTCTCTGTGACTATGTCAGAGACAATGCAGGAAGCTTCAGGGGGAGAGCTCCCCCGCGCAATGGGGTTTTCATCAGCCTGGGCGAGCATAGGGTCTACGTCGGCGTCGACATCACCGGCGTTTATCCTCACCAGGTTGTTGTTGCAGGAGAGCCACCTCGAACCGCGGCGAGCCGTCCATCGGGAGAGCATCCTGCAGGCAGCGTCGAGGTAATGGTCGCAGCAGGAGCTCAAGCGGGAGCAGCAGTAGCTGGGTCAAGCAGAGAACCCGCCGCAGGCACACAAGGCGCACCCAAGCAGACCACACTGCAAACCACAGAGGTAATTCCGCTAGTGACAAACCCGACCGAGCTACATGACATCACCCCAAAGGCACCAAGAGTGAGGGGGCCACCCCTGGAAAGACCAGAGAACATTCTTCAGGCAACTATAGAAAACTTAACCACACCTGTAGCGCCGATACTTGATCCGGCAAATGCTCAGGCAGAGTTAGAAGAAACCAGGCAAAAGGTGCTGGTAGAGGCCAAAAAAGTGTCAGCCCTGCGGGAATCCTTGAACAGGACCCTGAGAGAATATGCAAAAGCTAATAAGCTTGATATCACACCCGAGCGGGTGGACGAACTAAGATTAAGAGGGAAGAACCTCATGAATGACATTAACAAAGAGCATGAAGCTCACAGGGCAGAATCAGGTGATTTGGGTTTGCCGAGGTACAGTACCCCGGCGAAAAACCTGAGAGCGGCAAATGCCGCAGCATTGGAATTAGAGGGGTTATCCGGGGAAGCTCGGCAGAAACAACAAGAAAGAGTAAATGAGCTGGTGCGCATCGCGAACCAGCAAAATGAGGAAATACTCAGAACTAACCCGGCAAGACCAGGGGCTTCACGGATGGTTCATTCGGCAGGGGCGGCACCTGCTTTATCCGCGGCAGCGGCATCTTCACCCGGAAACAACGCTCGAAAAGAGAAAGCAGTAACCTCGGGGAAGAGGAACAAGCAAATTGTTCCATATGACCCGGCAATAGCTGGAAAGGCAAATGAGAATAGAGGCAATGCAAGCCGAGGTAACAGTGGGGAGAGAAACCACGGCCGTATGGAAAAGGACGGCGGGGGCCGAGGCAATGGGGATCTCGGCAGGAGAGAACCCGCAAGAGATAATCATGAAAACCAGACCCCGTCCGAAGTAAGGAGAGAAGTGCAGCCCAACCCGCAACCAAGACATGAGCCTAGGCAGGAAAGAGAAGTGAGGCCAGCTCGCCACAATCAGATGAATGAAAGGTACAATGATGGATATTCCGAGGTGGAGTACGCAAACCAGGGTGGAAACCATCACTATGGGATACAGGATAGAATCCTATACAGAGATTTGCCAGCAAGTGATGCAAGAGTAAAGTTGGATCGGCTATACCGGTCCGAGTTGTTGGAAGAGCAAGGTCCACCGGGTCCGACATGTTTTGGACCACGGATCATGGGCGAGCCACCAGTGCCGAATTTTCAGTTAGCAAGAGGCACAAAAACATACAATGGAAGTACCAAGCCACAAGACTGGTTGATTGATTATGCCACCGCTGTGAAGATAGCGGGCGGCAACCTAAGATGGGCAGTGCGGTATGTCCCACAGATGTTGGAAGGACCGTCCAGGGTATGGTTGAATAATCAGCCAGCTGGCAGTATCAACTGCTGGTTAGATTTCGAAGAAATGTTCGTCAGCAACTTTACCAGCACATACAAGAGACCAAATAGACCACAACAGCTGGCCATGTGCAAACAGAGGCCGAATGAAACGGATAGAGAGTTTTTAACTCGATAGTGCAACCTGAGAAACTCATGTGAAGGAGTTATCGAATCACAAGCAATCGCTTGGTTCGCCCAAGGCTGCCGTTATGCCAGCGTGCTATGGCAACGCCTGCAAAGAGATATGCCAACCACACTGGCAGAAACTATCAGAATAGCAGACTCCTATGCATTGGGTGACCCAACCCAACCGGAGTTAATGTCAGCAGATCATCGTGAGCAACAGGACCAGTACGCGAGAGAATTGGCCGGGTCATCCAGGCGTGATTTCAGAGGAAGAAGAAGAGAGGAGAGGCCGGATTATAGATATAATTCGGCCCAGGTGGCGGCAGTAGCACAAGATCAGCCGAGTCACGGAGCAACTCAACGACAGAAAAATGGGCCTCAACAGTGGACGTCAAGAAATGAGGGAAAAAGGCAATGGACCCCAGAGCAAAAGAAGCAATGGCAAGAGAGGCCGAAGTATACGTTCGAATCCATGTTAGATCAGCCGTGCAAATTTCACACATCAAACCCGTCCAGACCAGCCAATCATACAACCCGCCAATGTGCCTGGATGAAAAATGCGATGGGGAACCCAGCGGGAGTTCAGGCTCCTCATCAGGTGCAACAGCAGCATCAGCCGCAATTAACTGGAGCAAATACACAGCAACTGATGCTACCGCCCCTCCCCCTAGGTACGATAACTCGGATCGGAGGGATGCAGTGCATCAAGTAATGAACCAGGGCCAGGACGGAAGGATGAATCCGGCAAATGCCGGACGTAATGATTACAGGGAACATCACCAGTCTTATTGTGTGTTCACAACAGAACAGCAGGACAAGCAAAGTGTGCAGCGCCGGCATATGGAAGTGAATGCAGTTGCGCCGGCAGTACCAAGATACCAGCCATGGTCTGATCAAGAGGTGACCTGGAGCATGAAAGACCACCCCAGAATAATGCCGAGTCCAGGATCATATGCACTTGTGTTGGATCCGACATTTATTGGACCAAGCATCAATGTAAAATTTTCAAAAGTACTCATAGACAATGGGAGCAGTATCAACATCATGTACAAGGATACCATGCATAAACTCGGAATATCGCAGAATATGCTGCAGTCCACGAGGACAACTTTCCACGGGATAGTCCCAGGGCTTTCATGTGAGCCCATCGGTAAAGTCCGAGTGGATGTGTTATTCGGTACAAGAGATAACTGCAGAGCAGAAAACTTAGAATTTGAAGTGGTGGATCTGGAAAGTTGTTATCATGCTCTACTCGGACGGCCCGCACTGGCCAAATTCATGAGCAGCTGTCATATAAGTTATCTAAAGATGAAGTTACCCGGACCACAAGGGGTGATAACAGTTGCAGGGGATTACAAGAAATCGATGGAGTGTGCTTCGGCCGGGTCGAATTTGGCTGAGTCATTGGTTATAGCAAGAGAGAAGAAAAGGATTCAGGAGGTAGCAGCCCTCGCTCAGTCAGCAAAGTTGAACATGCCGGCACTGGCCAACCCTCATGGCAGTGTTTCTTTTCAGCCAACTAAAGAGACGAAGAAATTTCAGATTGATGAGCAATTCCCAGAGCGCACTGTTACTATTGGTGCGGGCCTTGACGCTAAATAGGAAGGCGAGCTCACCAACTTCCTCCGTGAGAATCGGGACATATTTGCATGGTCAACTCAAGATCTGCAAGGTGTTCCGAGGGAGTTGGCTGAGCACTCTTTAAACGTCAGGCCAGGAGCAAGGCCGGTGAAGCAACCTCTCCGCCGCTTCGCCGAAGACAGGAGAAAAGTAATAGGGGATGAAATAGCTCGGCTCCTCGCGGCCGGGTTCATCATGGAGGTGCTATATCCGGATTGGTTATCAAATCCGGTGCTAGTAGAAAAGAAAAAAGATGACCCCAATGTAGCCATTGTATGGAGAATGTGTATCGACTACACCAACCTGAACAAAGCGTGTCCGAAAGATCCTTTTCCATTGCCTAGAATAGACCAAGTCATTGACTCGACCGCTGGCTGTGAGCTGTTATCATTTGTAGACGCGTATTCTGGTTTCCACCAGATACCGTTAAATCCGGCCGATCAAATAAAGACGGCATTTATTACCCCGTACGGGGCTTATTGTTATCGCACAATGCCATTCGGCCTGCGAAATGCAGGAGCAACATACCAAAGATGCATGCAAAAATGCCTACATGATCAGATAGGGAAAAATGTACAAGTGTATGTGGATGACGTGGTCATCAAAACTAAGGAGAGCAAAACCTTGCTAGAAGATATACGGAAAACTTTCGCGAACCTGAGAAGGTTCCGAATGAAGCTTAATCCAGAGAAATGCACATTTGGCGTGTCGGCAGGAAAACTACTCGGTTTCCTGGTGTCCAGCCGAGGTATCGAGGCTAATCCAACAAAGATAAGAGCAGTAGAAAGAATGGAATTGCCCAGATGTTTGAACGATGTACAAAAATTCACGGGCTGCTTGGCCTCGCTTAGTCGATTTGTATGTCGGCTAGGAGAAAAGGCATTGCCACTCTATCAGCTGATGAGAAAGTCGGACAAATTCAGCTGGACTCCGCAGGCGGACCTTGCATTTCATGAGTTGAAAAAAATGCTAGTTACGGCACCCATTTTAGCTTCTCCATTATCGAGAGAACCTATGCTACTCTATGTGGCGGCTACCAATCGAGTAGTTAGTACTGTGGTCGTAGTGGAACGACTTGAAGATGGTAAGTCAATTCAGAGGCCGGTGTATTATCTAAGTGAAGTATTATCCACCTCAAAGCAGAATTATCCGCACTATCAGAAGATGGCTTATGGAATATATATGTCGGCAAAAAAGCTTAAGCATTACTTTGAAGAGCACCCCGTCAAAGTAATTTGTGAGGCGCCCATAGCCGACATATTGAACAACAAAGATGCAAGTGGCCGAATAGCAAAATGGGCGATCGAGTTATCACCGTATGCTCCACAATTTGATAGAAGAGATGCAATCAAATCTCAGGCTGTTGCCGACTTTCTCGTAGACTGGGCCGAGGTGCAGTATGAGCCACCATTGCCAGATCCAAATTACTGGACAATGCATTTTGATGGTTCCAAACTAAGGAATGGTTTGGGAGCAGGAATAGTGCTAACCTCGCCTAAAAAAGATCAATTGAAATATGTACTGCAAATACATTTTGCTGCGTCCAACAATGTAGCTGAATATGAAGCGCTAGTCCATGGATTAAAAGTAGCAAAAGAAATCGGTATACGCCGAATCCTATGCTACGGTGACTCGGATCTAGTAGTACAGCAAGTATCGGGCAGTTGGGACGCATTAGATGCTAATATGGCTTTATACAGATTCCATGTGCAAAAAATCAGTGGATACTTTGAAGGATGTGAATTCCACCACATACCACGAGCAGAAAATGACGCTGCCGACACATTGTCGAAATTAGGATCGACCCGGCAGTCAATTCCGCCAGGTATTGCCCTGGAGCACCTCAGGAAACCATCAATAATCCCATCACCAGAATCCGAATCAATCTTTGTCCCAGCAAGTTCTGCAGAAAATCACACGCCAATGGAGGTAGATCAGCAGAAAGACTCGGAACCCCTAAAGAAGGGGACAGCCGAGGTAATCACAATCATGGAGAGAGCCGGGGTATATACGTCGGCAGAAAACATGGAGATAGACAGTGAGATCACTTCAGAAAGAGTAACACCGATATGGGCGCAACCCATATTTTCTTACCTAAAAGACGCGATGCTGCCGAGTAATGAGGTATTAGCTAGACAAACCATAAGAAGAGCAAAAGCCTATACAATCATAAACAATGAGTTATATAAGAGAAGCGTCACAAACGTATTGCAGAAGTGCGTGAGTTCCACAGAAGGTCAGGAGATCCTTCTAGACATACACCAAGGAGAATGTGGGCACCATGCCTCATCTCGCGCTTTAGTAGCCAAGGCATTTAGGCATGGATTTTACTGGCCAACGGCGTTAAAAGAGGCAAAAGAATTAGTTAAGAAATGCAATGGGTGTCAGAGATACGCAACCAGAATACATATGCCGTCGGCCGAGTTAAAAACAATACCCATCACTTGGCCATTTTCTGTATGGGGTTTAGATATGGTGGGACCGTTCAAGCCGGCGCGAGGAGGAATGACCCACATGTTGGTTATGGTAGACAAGTTCACAAAATGGATTGAAGTAAAACCGATTAAAAAGTGTGATGGGCACACAGCAGTGAAATTTCTCAAGGATATCATCTTGAGATACGGGTACCCGCACAGTATTATTACGGATAATGGCACAAACTTTGCAGAAGGAGCTTTCGCTAGATTTTGCCGAGAAAAGCACATAAGACTAGATATTGCCTCTGTGGCTCACCCAGCATCCAATGGACAAGTGGAAAGATCTAATGGACTGGTGCTATCAGGAATAAAACCACGACTTGTTGAACCTTTGCAAAGGTCGGCAGGATGTTGGATCGAAGAAATCCCAGCTGTGCTATGGAGCCTTCGGACTACTCCAAATAGATCAACAAGTTACACTCCATTTTTTCTGGTGTACGGGGCAGAGGCCGTACTCCCAGCCGACATAATATATGACTCACCAAGAGTTGCTCAGTACACAACCTCAGAGACAAATGAGATAGCTCGGCAAGATGCCGTAGACCTGTTGGAAGAAGCCAGAGAGTTGACATTATCACGATCGGCTATTTATCAACAGAACTTGCGGCGGTATCATAGCAAGAAAGTGAATCCAAGAGTATTCAAAGAAGGAGATTTAGTCCTCCGACTAGTGCAACACACGGCCGGCATGCATAAATTGTCACCCCCATGGGAAGGACCATTTATTGTAAGCAAAGCACTGCACAACGATGCATATTATCTAATCGACGCTCAGTCCACTGAAGAGAACAAGGCAGACAAAACTGGTGAAGAAACGAAGCGCCCCTGGAATGTGGCTTTACTTCGGCCATTCTACTCGTAGCATTATATCTCAAAGTCAAAATCCAATGATGTATTTGAACCTCGGCACCCAGAGCAGTAACTCGGGGACTGCCTTAGGTTATATTTATTTCACATTATGTATTTGAACCTCGGCACCCAGAGCAGTAACTCGGGGACTGCCTTAGGTTATATTTATTTCATATTATGTATTCGAACCTCGGCACCCAGAGCAGTCACTCGGGGACTTCCATATGTTATATTATTTCGTGTTATGTGCTTGGACCGCGGCACCCAGAGCAGTTACTCGGGAACTGCCATATGTTATATTATTTCGTGTTATGTGTTTAAACCTCGGCACCCAGAGCAGTTACTCGGAGACTACCATATGTTATATTATTTCGTGTTATGTGTTTAAACCTCGGCACCCAGAGCAGTTACTCGGGGACTGCCATTTGTTAGATTCATTTCTTTCGCGTTATGTGCTTGAACCTTGGCGCCCAGAGTAGTGACTCGGGGACTGTCATATGTTGTATTCTTTTTTCATGTTACGAATATAAACCTCGGCGCCCAGATCAGTGACTCGGGGACTATCATATGATATATCAATTTCGTATTGATACCTAAACCTCGGCATCTAAAGCAGCGACTCGGGGACTACCGTATGCTACCTCCAACTTATGCTGAGCGCACTCATATCAGTTTTATACTACCTCTGAAATTTGATTTTCATGGGGAAGTTTCGGACAATAAACAACGATCCAGCGATTGCTACGTACTTCCACAACGAAGTAGTTAACTGATGATCAGAACAGATCAATATCATAGGTGTTCAGCGCTCATGCCCGGACAAGACCATAAAAAATAACGGCAAAATTAAGCCCTAAAAGGTCAAGAAATTAAGGGCCAGCGAAACGGGAATTCGGACGAGCATCCACTTAACCAAATGTCACAACAGTACATGGCAAAAGAAATTCAAATCGTATAGAGAGTTGACAAATTTTTCGCCTACATCATACGCCCGGCATACCAGGGATCGGAAATAACTTAGGCGCTATTCGTTGGAGAGGCAGCTACTTGCTCAGGTGCGGGGCACTCCGAGGTAGGAGGGACCTCGACTGAGGTTGCCTCGCCCTCCGCTGACCCAGGTGCAACTTCGGCGGAAGCCCGAGGTTGTTCAGGAGCGTCAGTCCGTGCGGTATAATGCCCGGTACCTTTGGAAGAGGACCGCGCATCGCCGTTGCTGTCCGAGCTTGAGCTAGAGCTATCAGATGCGGCCGAATCATTTTCACCTTCCCCCTGCTCCGCTGAATCATCATCCGAGGCACCCTCAGCCGCAACGTCCTGATCCGGGTCTGGGAGAAAACTCGGCCCTTCATTCCAAGTATGCACGTCGGCGTACTCGACGAGTTGGAACGCCCGAGCTTGCCGAAGAGCAACAAAAGTGGGATCCTCAACCCAGCGGGAGCCAGTGCGCAAGTTTCTCAGGATGTCCAGAGAGATGTCTTCATACCATGACATGATAACAGTAAGGGCCATGTCGGCACCAGCACGCCCAGCCGATTCTCTCCAAAGACTCAACTGCCTCTCAGATGCCATCAGCCTTGTCACCAATAACTTGACTTCGTTGATATCAGGAGTCCCCGAGGTATTCGGCCAGAGTGCATGGTAAGCTCGGATAGCGGCCTGCACCATGTCCCGGCCCATAATTTTCATCGGACCAACTGCGACACCAACGGAAACCAAGTAATCCTCCATTGAATATTCTGAATCAACAGTAACAGGATCACCTCGGCGTGCACGAGCTGCAAGAACCGCTTTAGAACTTACGGGCTTGGCCTCGGTGAAATGATCTGCGCAAAGTATGAACGTGTCAAAGGGTAGCACGGACAAAAAAGAAAAATATAATTCGGCCATGCCAAGTAGCTTACGATGAATGTAGCTCATCATTATTTGAAGATCTTTGGCCCAATCAGCCTTGCTTTTCTCAAAACGAGCAATTTCCTCGCTCAAACCCCGGGTTTTAAGTTCGGCAGCTTCAAGGAGTTCTTTATTCTTCTGCAGATCCAGAGTCAGCCGATTCTTTTCCTCGGAAAATTCTTGGTCGACCTTCTCTAGCTCGGATTTCTGAGAGAGCTTAAGGGTATCCACCTCGGATCGCAGGCGAGCTATCTCATCGTCTTTTTCTTGTAGTTGCGCCGAATGAACTGCATTTTGTTCTAAAAAATGCAGCATCACGTCAGGCATGGGCACGCTATCTTGATGTGACACTGCGAAGTGTTGCAACTCGGCTTCACCACAGCCGAGCGCGATAAGGAACCTTAGCATATATGTTAAGAAGGAGAAGGAGTAAAATAGAAAGGAAACTAACCTTCCAGGTTCTTGATCTTCTTTTGGAGGCGAATATTGAGGTTATTAATATTACCTATTCAACAAGAAGTAAGCCGGCATTCCGTGGACGAATACATGAGAAAGTTGGGAATAAGGAAAATGAACTATCGACATACCAGCCTTCTTCGCCACGGGCAGAACTTTCTCGTACTTCTCTTCCAGTTTGCGATGCGAAAAAAGCAACCTCTGGAACTCGGCAGTTCGCCGGTCATGTGCAACCTGAGTAATGAGGCACAGTGATAAATCAACGAGTAAAAGCTAAACCAGATCCGAGTCAAGCAAGACAACTCATATCTAGGTGGCTGGATATTCAAAGCTAAATTAGATCCGAATCAAGCAAAGCTTAATTCGGCTCTAGGTGGCTGGATATTCAAATCTAAACTAGATCCGAGTCAAGCAAGACAACTCATATCTAGGTGGCTGGATATTCAAAGCTAAATTAGATCCGAATCAAGCAAAGCTTAATTCGGCTCCAGGTGGCTGGATATACAAAGCTAAATTAGATCCGAATCAAGCAAAGCTTAATTCGGCTCTAGGTGGCTGGATATTCAAAGTTAAACCAGATCCGAGTCAAACAGAACTTAACTCAGATCTAGGTGGCTGGATATTAAAAGCTAAATTAGATCCGAATCAAGCAAAGCTTAACTCGGATCTAGGTGGCTGGATATTCAAAGCTAAATTAGGTCCGCATAAAACACGACTACACTCGGATCTAAATGGCCGGATTAACGAACCTTAGAAATAAAGTTAAGTCAAACTTCCAAGTATACAACAAGTTATTTCCTTGCAAGTTTCGGGGACTAGAGCATATGGTAACATCTGAAGAATAATGATGAACTTCCAAGTATACCTCATTCATCTTGTTGGTATCAATGATGAACTGGGCAGCATGGTCAAAACGGCCGCTGATGTCAGAAAGCTGAAAGGGCTGGTTTGTTGGATTACCCTCAAACTGATCAGCATCATTCCAGTTGTTGGCGTACTCAACCAGCGCTCCAAGGCTATTCCCGCTAGCTGTCCGAGTTAAAACTTTACCCCGGGCAGGCGGTCCGACCACGGCAGTCGCAGGGCTCTTATGAAGAGTAAGCTGGCTGCCGACGGCCGAGGAAACGAGGACTTTTGTAGGCGCAGCTCCCTTACGCAGCACGTCAGCGATACTCGGCTGAGAAGAGCCGGCAAGACCTCCCTGAGAAGAAGAAGTCTTGACGGCAATAGCGTTTTCCGCCTTAGAAGAGGCATCAGCAGGATGTGGCGCCTCGGAAGTAGGGACGGAGTCCTTAGGAGCAGCGGAGGATAAGGTCGCAGAGGGCGCCGAGATAACGACCTTTTCGGCCGAGGTCGGGATGGCCGTAGAAACTGCCGAAGTAGATGGAGGCTCAGTAGCAGCGTTGGGGCCCATAGAAGGGGCGGCAGGCTCGACGAAAACTTCGGAGGGCCGGTTCGAATCCAGGTCAATGGAAGGGGTCTCAGGGATATCGCGACGGACAGGCGACGTATTCGGAGCTGGAGGAGAAGCAGGACGAATAGGACTAGGAATCCTGGTATCATCAGCGGGAGGAGGAGATGGCGGACGAATCGGACGGCTAGTCATACTAGGACCGCCAGGTTTAACAGAGAGAGGAGCACTGCAAAAATAAGAAAGAAGATTCGTTAGTATGAGGAACAGAGAGAGAAACAAGAAATATAGGCAGAAGAACTTACCCGGCGACCCCAGGCATAGTCCTGCGCCTGGGAGGGTTCGGAGCGGATGTCTTCGTTCGCTTCTTAGGAACCGCCTCCGAGGCACTAGCAGGAGCCCCGCGTTTCACCGAGGTAACGGGAGGCCGGGAAGCAATAGGCTCGGCGTCGTGGACCTGACCGGCCGGATTAGCTGGGAAGGTAGAAGCCGGAAATGCATAAGAAATAGGCATGGCGGCAACTACCTCAAGAATTTGGACCTCGTCCGAATCACCTTCCTCCTCATGCGCTGAAGTTTTGCCGCGAGCTCGAGCCGGAGCAGGATCTGACTTAGGGACGAACTCCTCAGAGTCCGGCTCACCAGTATCCGGGGTACTCCTGTCCGCGGGCCAAGGGAGCTGCAGAACTTCGGCGTCCTCGTTTTTCTGCTCTGCGAACCTCTGCAAGACGAGGAGAAAGAGAATTAAATAAACCAGTTTCTAAAAATAGTGGAATAACAGAGCAATGCTGATTAAGCTTACCTCGGGAGGCAGACGATCGCGAGTGAATGGTTTTAATCCCCAGGACCAATCCTCAGGCATCTCGGTCTTGAAGATAGCTCGGATGCGCTTATAAATGAGGTAGTTATCCAGCTCCACGGTCGAGACTCGGTTAGGGTCAAGGGGACCGCTCATGTAGCACAGTTTGTGGGTCCGCTGCTGGAAGGGGCAGATCCGGCTACTAATGAAAGTTGCCATCAGGTCTTCGCCGCATAACCCGGCCCGAATCAACTCTTTAAGCCGAATCTCGAAGGCCTCGGCCAAGGCGTGAGTTTTCCTCGGATTATAGAGCCAGTTCACTTTAGAAGGTGGGCCAATTGAGAATGGAGGGAGCCGAATCTTGTCTTCCGCTCCTCTGTTCTTGACATAGAAGAATGATTTGTGCCACTTTTTGCACGACTCCAACCCAGTGACACGAGGGAACACGGATTTCCTCCGAGGTGTTATAGACGCCGCCCCACATTGGGTGAGCAACTTCTCGGAAGGGTGCAGAGATTTGTCAGGGACAACGTTGGAGCGGATCTGGAAGAACTTCGACCAGACATGTACTGACGGCCACAGGCCGAAGTAACCCTCCGAAGCGGAGATGAAAGCAGAAAGAGAAGCTATGGCGTTCGCAGGAAGATGATGCGGCTGAAGGCCGAAGTAATCGAGGAATTCTCTAGCGAAATCGCTAAGAGGGAGACCGAAGCCGCGGGCGAAGTGAGACATGAAAACCACATACTCGCCCTCTCTGATGTCTGGAGAGGATTCGCTGCCGGGTAAACTACAAGAAACCTCGGCGGGAATCCTTCGAGTCCGGATGAGCCATTCAATCTCACGACGCGTGACTGAAGAGCCTTGCCACGAGCCTCGCTCGGGCCCGGAGCCAGCGTCGTCGTCCTCGACAAGAGCGCCGCTAAACGAACTAGACATATGTGCGCCGGAAAGATTGCCGGAGGAAAGACTGGCGGCGGAGGGGAGTTTTGAGCTGCAAGGCCCCGTCGGAACTTTGCACGAAAACAATGGCGAAGAAACGGAGGAACCGTCGCCCGAGCACGAAAATGGAGCAGATGAATCTAGGGAAGGATCAGGGCAAGACGGCCAGAGAGGACTCACCGGCGACGGAGCCAAAGCCGCGGAGCGCGGGCAAGAATGGCAGAACGGCGCGGCGGAATCTTCGCCGGCGGAGGCTCTGGCTGGCGAGCGGCGGCGGAACTGCAAGAGAACGCGCCGACGAAAGGAAGGAGAGCGGAGGCGAGCGATAAGGGGAAAGGTGAATCCCACAAACGCAGTTCCCCTCTTTATAGTCAAGCCATGAACAGGGAAGTGGGATCGTGGGTGTGGCAGTTATCCGTGTAGATCGTGGGTGCAGCACGAACGCACGATGGTGAGCGGAGCCACACCAACGACCACACACGAAGAGAGGTCGTTACAATCCCCAAGGGGAACAGCACCCGAGGCGTCGCAGCGGCGGCGCAGCAGGTACGGAGTTCACTGTAGCTTGTCAGTAAGCACTGTAGAGGGACCTAAAAACTAGAAGAATAATGGTGGGGATGGCACGTAGGACATGGCGTACGAGGGAAGGAACGAGGAAACCTCGTACGGGGACATAACTCGGAACCAAGACTAAAGAATATAATGAAGCTGATATAACCCGACCAAAGCTATTGACGGGGCCACATCAGCTTCGGGGACTAATGTCGGGGGGTTAACCTCGGGTAGGTCAGAGACGGGGAAAGACAGAGGTACTATCCCCGTCTAGTTTCCGAGTTACGGCCCAAGTCGGCCGAATCATGGATATGTCGGCCGATGAACGGAGGAAAGAAGCCCACGTATAAGTATCAAGTAGTTACCCGGCCGAGTTACTGAGAGAATCGGCCGGGTTACCCAAGTGATCGTGATGCAGGTGAAGAACGAGCCGAGTAACACAAGGTAAGGCCGAGTGATACGAAGCTTGCAGGAGAAGGAGAAGCCCAAGGTCAAACTATACCTGCAGGCTAGAAGGAATCAGAGCAGAGCCAAGCACAAGAGACAAGGATGCACAGCGTCAGAGGGACAGAAGGAGGTCACGGAAGTGACAGTGCAGGAGCCCGAGGCACGCAGGAGGAGGCCACTGGAGCCTTGCCGTCATTAGAAGGGCGACAGGGAAAGGAGGCCGCCGAACTACTAATTTGGGACAAGCATATTCCACGAATATGCTTGCCTCGTCAGCCCTAATGGCACCCAAGGCACTCCTTTAAAAGGGGAGGCCTGGACCCTGAGGGAGGGATCGACTCTTTGAGCACCGTTAGGCTGGGGAGATTCATCTTGTCCCCCTGTATACAGCTCAAGGAGCATCTGTAACCCATCAAGAGAAAAATAAAGATCATCACTTTGGCAGCTTGAGTGTAGACACAGTTGCATCTTCCCTCCCCAGATCCCACTAGCATCCATTGGCCCCATACTTTAGCCTACCCATGGCATCGGCTCCCTCCATTCTCAATTGGCCCACCTTCTAAAGTGAACTGGCTCTATAATCCGAGGAAAACTCACGCCTTGGCCGAGGCCTTCGAGATTCGGCTTAAAGAGTTGATTCGGGCCGGGTTATGCGGCGAAGACCTGATGGCAACTTTCATTAGTAGCCGGATCTGCCCCTTCCAGCAGCGGACCCACAAACTGTGCTACATGAGCGGTCCCCTTGACCCTAACCGAGTCTCGACCGTGGAGCTGGATAACTACCTCATTTATAAGCGCATCCGAGCTATCTTCAAGACCGAGATGCCTGAGGATTGGTCCTGGGGATTAAAACCATTCACTCGCGATCGTCCGCCTCCCGAGGTAAGCTTAATCAGCATTGCTCTGTTATTCCACTATTTTTAGAAACTGGTTTATTTAATTCTCTTTCTCCTCGTCTTGCAGAGGTTCGCAGAGCAGAAAAACGAGGACGCCGAAGTTCTGCAGCTCCCTTGGCCCGCGGACAGGAGTACCCCGGATACTGGTGAGCCGGACTCTGAGGAGTTCGTCCCTAAGTCAGATCCTGCTCCGGCTCGAGCTCGCAGCAAAACTTCAGCGCATGAGGAGGAAGGTGATTCGGACGAGGTCCAAATTCTTGAGGTAGTTGCCGCCATGCCTATTTCTTATGCATTTCCGGCTTCTACCTTCCCAGCTAATCCGGCCGGTCAGGTCCACGACGCCGAGCCTATTGCTTCCCGGCCTCCCGTTACCTCGGTGAAACGCGGGGCTCCTGCTAGTGCCTCGGAGGCGGTTCCTAAGAAGCGAACGAAGACATCCGCTCCGAACCCTCCCAGGCGCAGGACTATGCCTGGGGTCGCCGGGTAAGTTCTTCTGCCTATATTTCTTGTTTCTCTCTCTGTTCCTCATACCGACGAATCTTCTTTCTTATTTTTGCAGTGCTCCTCTCTCTGTTAAACCTGGCGGTCCTAGTATGACTAGCCGTCCGATTCGTCCGCCATCTCCTCCTCCCGCTGATGATACCAGGATTCCTAGTCCTATTCGTCCTGCTTCTCCTCCAGCTCCGAATACGTCGCCTGTCCGTCGCGATATCCCTGAGACCCCTTCCATTGACCTGGATTCGAACCGGCCCTCCGAAGTTTTCGTCGAGCCTGCCGCCCCTTCTATGGGCCCCAGCGCTGCTACTGAGCCTCCATCTACTTCGGCAGTTTCTACGGCCATCCCGACCTCGGCCGAAAAGGTCGTTATCCCGGCGCCCTCTGCGACCTTATCCTCCGCTGCTCCTAAGGACTCCGTCCCTACTTCCGAGGCGCCACATCCTGCTGATGCCTCTTCTAAGGAGGAAAACGCTATTGCCGTCAAGACTTCTTCTTCTCAGAGAGGTCTTGCCGGCTCTTCTCAGCCGAGTATCGCTGACGTGCTGCGTAAGGGAGCTGCGCCTACAAAAGTCCTCGTTTCCTCGGCCGTCGGCAGCCAGCTTACTCTTCATAAGAGCCCTGCGACTGCCGTGGTCGGACCGCCTGCCCGGGGTAAAGTTTTAACTCGGACAGCTAGCGGGAACAGCCTTGGAGCGCTGGTTGAGTACGCCAACAACTGGAATGCTGCTGATCAGTTTGAGGGTAATCCAACAAACCAGCCCTTTCAGCTTTCTGACATCAGCGACCGTTTTGACCATGCTGCCCAGTTCATCATTGATACCAACAAGATGAATGAGGTATACTTGGAAGTACATCATTATTCTTCAGATGTTACCATATGCTCTAGTCCCCGAAACTTGCAAGGAAATAACTTGTTGTATACTTGGAAGTTTGACTTAACTTTATTTCTAAGGTTCGTTAATCCGGCCATTTAGATCCGAGTGTAGTCGTGTTTTATGCGGACCTAGTTTAGCTTTGAATATCCAGCCACCTAGATCCGAGTTAAGCTTTGCTTGATTCGGATCTAATTTAGCTTTTAATATCCAGCCACCTAGATCTGAGTTAAGTTCTGCTTGACTCGGATCTGGTTTAGCTTTGAATATCCAGCCACCTAGAGCCGAATTAAGCTTTGCTTGATTCGGATCTAATTTAGCTTTGTATATCCAGCCACCTGGAGCCGAATTAAGCTTTGCTTGATTCGGATCTAATTTAGCTTTGAATATCCAGCCACCTAGATATGAGTTGCCTTGCTTGACTCGGATCTGGTTTAGCTTTGAATATCCAGCCACCTAGAGCCGAATTAAGCTTTGCTTGATTCGGATCTAATTTAGCTTTGAATATCCAGCCACCTAGATATGAGTTGTCTTGCTTGACTCGGATCTGGTTTAGCTTTTACTCGTTGATTTATCACTGTGCCTCATTACTCAGGTTGCACATGACCGGCGAACTGCCGAGTTCCAGAGGTTGCTTTATTCGCATCGCAAACTGGAAGAGAAGTACGAGAAAGTTCTGCCCGTGGCGAAGAAGGCTGGTATGTCGATAGTTCCTTTTCCTTATTCCCAACTTTCTCATGTATTCGTCCACGGAATGCCAGCTTACTTCTTGTTGAATAGGTAATATTAATAACCTCAATATTCGCCTCCAAAAGAAGATCAAGAACCTGGAAGGTTAGTTTCCTTTCTATTTTACTCCTTCTCCTTCTTAACATATATGCTAAGGTTCCTTATCGCGCTCGGCTGTGGTGAAGCCGAGTTGCAAGACTTTGCAGTGTCACATCAAGATAGCGTGCCCATGCCTGACGTGATGCTGCATTTTTTAGAACAAAATGCAGTTCATTCGGCGCAACTACAAGAAAAAGACGATGAGATAGCTCGCCTGCGATCCGAGGTGGATACCCTTAAGCTCTCTCAGAAATCCGAGCTAGAGAAGGTCAACCAAGAATTTTCCGAGGAAAAGAATCGGCTGACTCTGGATCTGCAGAAGAATAAAGAACTCCTTGAAGCTGCCGAACTTAAAACCCGGGGTTTGAGCGAGGAAATTGCTCGTTTTGAGAAAAGCAAGGCTGATTGGGCCAAAGATCTTCAAATAATGATGAGCTACATTCATCGTAAGCTACTTGGCATGGCCGAATTATATTTTTCTTTTTTGTCCGTACTACCCTTTGACACGTTCATACTTTGCGCAGATCATTTCCCCGAGGCCAAGCCCGTAAGTTCTAAAGCGGTTCTTGCAGCTCGTGCGCGCCGAGGTGATCCTGTTACTGTTGATTCAGAATATTCAATGGAGGATTACTTGGTTGCCGTTGGTGCCGCAGTTGGTCCAATGAAAATTATGGGCCGGGACTTGGTGCAGGCCGCTATCCGAGCTTACCATGCACTCTGGCCGAATACCTCGGGGACTCCTGATATCAACGAAGTCAAGTTATTGGTGACAAGGCTGATGGCATCTGAGAGGCAGTTGAGTCTTTGGAGAGAATCGGCTGGGCGTGCTGGTGCCGACATGGCCCTTACTGTTATCATGTCATGGTATGAAGACATCTCTCTGGACATCCTGAGAAACTTGCGCACTGGCTCCCGCTGGGTTGAGGATCCCACTTTTGTTGCTCTTCGGCAAGCTCGGGCGTTCCAACTCGTCGAGTACGCCGACGTGCATACTTGGAATGAAGGGCCGAGTTTTCTCCCAGACCCGAATCAGGACGTTGCGGCTGAGGGTGCCTCGGATGATGATTCAGCGGAGCAGGGGGAAGGTGAAAATGATTCGGCCGCATCTGATAGCTCTAGCTCAAGCTCGGACAGTAACGACGATGCGCGGTCCTCTTCCAAAGGTACCGGGCATTCTACCGCACGGACTGACGCTCCTGAACAACCTCGGGCTTCCGCCGAAGTTGCACCTGGGTCAGCGGAGGGCGAGGCAACCTCAGTCGAGGTCCCTCCTACCTCGGAGTGCCCCGCACCTGAGCAAGTAGCTGCCTCTCCAACGAATAGCGCCTAAGTTATTTTCGATCCCTGGTATGCCGGGCGTATGATGTAGGCGAAAAATTTGTCAACTCTCTGTACGGTTTGAATTTCTTTTGCCATGTACTGTTGTGACATTTGGTTAAGTGGATGCTCGTCCGAATTCCCGTTTCACTGGCCCTTAATTTCTTGACCTTTTAGGGCTTAATTTTGCCGTTATTTTTTATGGTCTTGTCCGGGCATGAGCGCTGAACACCTATGATATTGATCTGTTCTGATCATAAGTTAACTACTTCGTTGTGGAAGTACGTAGCAATCGCTGGATCGTTGTTTATTGTCCGAAACTTCCCCATGAAAATCAAATTTCAGAGGTAGTATAAAACTGATATGAGTGCGCTCAGCATAAGTTGGAGGTAGCATACGGTAGTCCCCGAGTCGCTGCTTTAGATGCCGAGGTTTAGGTATCAATACGAAATTGATATATCATATGATAGTCCCCGAGTCACTGATCTGGGCGCCGAGGTTTATATTCGTAACATGAAAAAAGAATACAACATATGACAGTCCCCGAGTCACTGCTCTGGGCGCCAAGGTTCAAGCACATAACGCGAAAGAAATGAATCTAACAAATGGCAGTCCCCGAGTAACTGCTCTGGGTGCCGAGGTTTAAACACATAACACGAAATAATATAACATATGGCAGTCTCCGAGTAACTGCTCTGGGTGCCGAGGTTTAAACACATAACACGAAATAATATAACATATGGCAGTTCCCGAGTAACTGCTCTGGGTGCCGCGGTCCAAGCACATAACACGAAATAATATAACATATGGCAGTCCCCGAGTGACTGCTCTGGGTGCCGAGGTTCGAATACATAATATGAAATAAATATAACCTAAGGCAGTCCCCGAGTTACTGCTCTGGGTGCCGAGGTTCAAATACATAATGTGAAATAAATATAACCTAAGGCAGTCCCCGAGTTACTGCTCTGGGTGCCGAGGTTCAAATACATCATTGGATTTTGACTTTGAGATATAATGCTACGAGTAGAATGGCCGAAGTAAAGCCACATTCCAGGGGCGCTTCGTTTCTTCACCAGTTTTGTCTGCCTTGTTCTCTTCAGTGGACTGAGCGTCGATTAGATAATATGCATCGTTGTGCAATGCTTTGCTTACAATAAACGGTCCTTCCCATGGGGGTGACAATTTATGCATGCCGGCCGTGCGTTGCACTAGTCGGAGGACTAAATCTCCTTCTTTGAATACTCTTGGATTCACTTTCTTGCTATGATACCGCCGCAAGTTCTGTTGATAAATAGCCGATCGTGATAATGTCAACTCTCTGGCTTCTTCCAACAGGTCTACGGCATCTTGCCGAGCTATCTCATTTGTCTCTGAGGTTGTGTACTGAGCAACTCTTGGTGAGTCATATATTATGTCGGCTGGGAGTACGGCCTCTGCCCCGTACACCAGAAAAAATGGAGTGTAACCTGTTGATCTATTTGGAGTAGTCCGAAGGCTCCATAGCACAGCTGGGATTTCTTCGATCCAACATCCTGCCGATCTTTGCAAAGGTTCAACAAGTCGTGGTTTTATTCCTGATAGCACCAGTCCATTAGATCTTTCCACTTGTCCATTGGATGCTGGGTGAGCCACAGAGGCAATATCTAGTCTTATGTGCTTTTCTCGACAAAATCTAGCGAAAGCTCCTTCTGCAAAGTTTGTGCCATTATCCGTAATAATACTGTGCGGGTACCCGTATCTCAAGATGATATCCTTGAGAAATTTCACTGCTGTGTGCCCATCACACTTTTTAATCGGTTTTACTTCAATCCATTTTGTGAACTTGTCTACCATAACCAACATGTGGGTCATTCCTCCTCGCGCCGGCTTGAACGGTCCCACCATATCTAAACCCCATACAGAAAATGGCCAAGTGATGGGTATTGTTTTTAACTCGGCCGACGGCATATGTATTCTGGTTGCGTATCTCTGACACCCATTGCATTTCTTAACTAATTCTTTTGCCTCTTTTAACGCCGTTGGCCAGTAAAATCCATGCCTAAATGCCTTGGCTACTAAAGCGCGAGATGAGGCATGGTGCCCACATTCTCCTTGGTGTATGTCTAGAAGGATCTCCTGACCTTCTGTGGAACTCACGCACTTCTGCAATACGTTTGTGACGCTTCTCTTATATAACTCATTGTTTATGATTGTATAGGCTTTTGCTCATCTTATGGTTTGTCTAGCTAATACCTCATTACTCGGCAGCATCGCGTCTTTTAGGTAAGAAAATATGGGTTGCGCCCATATCGGTGTTACTCTTTCTGAAGTGATCTCACTGTCTATCTCCATGTTTTCTGCCGACGTATATACCCCGGCTCTCTCCATGATTGTGATTACCTCGGCTGTCCCCTTCTTTAGGGGTTCCGAGTCTTTCTGCTGATCTACCTCCATTGGCGTGTGATTTTCTGCAGAACTTGCTGGGACAAAGATTGATTCGGATTCTGGTGATGGGATTATTGATGGTTTCCTGAGGTGCTCCAGGGCAATACCTGGCGGAATTGACTGCCGGGTCGATCCTAATTTCGACAATGTGTCGGCAGCGTCATTTTCTGCTCGTGGTATGTGGTGGAATTCACATCCTTCAAAGTATCCACTGATTTTTTGCACATGGAATCTGTATAAAGCCATATTAGCATCTAATGCGTCCCAACTGCCCGATACTTGCTGTACTACTAGATCCGAGTCACCGTAGCATAGGATTCGGCGTATACCGATTTCTTTTGCTACTTTTAATCCATGGACTAGCGCTTCATATTCAGCTACATTGTTGGACGCAGCAAAATGTATTTGCAGTACATATTTCAATTGATCTTTTTTAGGCGAGGTTAGCACTATTCCTGCTCCCAAACCATTCCTTAGTTTGGAACCATCAAAATGCATTGTCCAGTAATTTGGATCTGGCAATGGTGGCTCATACTGCACCTCGGCCCAGTCTACGAGAAAGTCGGCAATAGCCTGAGATTTGATTGCATCTCTTCTATCAAATTGTGGAGCATACGGTGATAACTCGATCGCCCATTTTGCTATTCGGCCACTTGCATCTTTGTTGTTAAATATGTCGGCTATGGGCGCCTCACAAATTACTTTGACGGGGTGCTCTTCAAAGTAATGCTTAAGCTTTTTTGCCGACATATATATTCCATAAGCCATCTTCTGATAGTGCGGATAATTCTGCTTTGAGGTGGATAATACTTCACTTAGATAATACACCGGCCTCTGAATTGACTTACCATCTTCAAGTCGTTCCACTACGACCACAGTACTAACTACTCGATTGGTAGCCGCCACATAGAGTAGCATAGGTTCTCTCGATAATGGAGAAGCTAAAATGGGTGCCGTAACTAGCATTTTTTTCAACTCATGAAATGCAAGGTCCGCCTGCGGAGTCCAGCTGAATTTGTCCGACTTTCTCATCAGCTGATAGAGTGGCAATGCCTTTTCTCCTAGCCGACATACAAATCGACTAAGCGAGGCCAATCAGCCCGTGAATTTTTGTACATCGTTCAAACATCTGGGCAATTCCATTCTTTCTACTGCTCTTATCTTTGTTGGATTAGCCTCGATACCTCGGCTGGACACCTGGAAACCGAGTAGTTTTCCTGCCGGCACGCCAAATGTGCATTTCTCTGGATTAAGCTTCATTCGGAACCTTCTCAGGTTCGCGAAAGTTTGCCGTATATCTTCTAGCAAGGTTTTGCTCTCCTTAGTTTTGATGACCACGTCATCCACATACACTTGTACATTTTTCCCTATCTGATCATGTAGGCATTTTTGCATGCATCTTTGGTATGTTGCTCCTGCATTTCGCAGGCCGAATGGCATTGTGCGATAACAATAAGCCCCGTACGGGGTAATAAATGCCGTCTTTATTTGATCGGCCGGATTTAACGGTATCTGGTGGAAACCAGAATACGCGTCTACAAATGATAACAGCTCACAGCCAGCGGTCGAGTCAATGACTTGGTCTATTCTAGGCAATGGAAAAGGATCTTTCGGACACGCTTTGTTCAGGTTGGTGTAGTCGATACACATTCTCCATACAATGGCTACATTGGGGTCATCTTTTTTCTTTTCTACTAGCACCGGATTTGATAACCAATCCGGATATAGCACCTCCATGATGAACCCGGCCGCGAGGAGCCGAGCTATTTCATCCCCTATTACTTTTCTCCTGTCTTCGGCGAAGCGGCGGAGAGGTTGCTTCACCGGCCTTGCTCCTGGCCTGACGTTTAAAGAGTGCTCAGCCAACTCCCTCGGAACACCTTGCAGATCTTGAGTTGACCATGCAAATATGTCCCGATTCTCACGGAGGAAGTTGGTGAGCTCGCCTTCCTATTTAGCGTCAAGGCCCGCACCAATAGTAACAGTGCGCTCTGGGAATTGCTCATCAATCTGAAATTTCTTCGTCTCTTTAGTTGGCTGAAAAGAAACACTGCCATGAGGGTTGGCCAGTGCCGGCATGTTCAACTTTGCTGACTGAGCGAGGGCTGCTACCTAGGGGGAGGGGGCGGTAGCATCAGTTGCTGTGTATTTGCTCCAGTTAATTGCGGCTAATGCTGCTGTTGCACCTGATGAGGAGCCTGAACTCCCGCTGGGTTCCCCATCGCATTTTTCATCCAGGCACATTGGCGGGTTGTATGATTGGCTGGTCTGGACGGGTTTGATGTGTGAAATTTGCACGGCTGATCTAACATGGATTCGAACGTATACTTCGGCCTCTCTTGCCATTGCTTCTTTTGCTCTGGGGTCCATTGCCTTTTTCCCTCATTTCTTGACGTCCACTGTTGAGGCCCATTTTTCTGTCGTTGAGTTGCTCCGTGACTCGGATGATCTTGTGCTACTGCCGCCACCTGGGCCGAATTATATCTATAATCCGGCCTCTCCTCTCTTCTTCTTCCTTTGAAATCACGCCTGGACGACCCGGCCAATTCTCTCGCGTACTGGTCCTGTTGCTCACGATGATCTGCTGACATTAACTCCGGTTGGGTTGGGTCACCCAATGCATAGGAGTCTGCTATTCTGATAGTTTCTGCCAGTGTGGTTGGCATATCTCTTTGCAGGCGTTGCCACAGCACGCTGGCATAACGGCAGCCTTGGGCGAACCAAGCGATTGCTTGTGATTCGATAACTCCTTCACATGAGTTTCTCAGGTTGCACCATCGAGTTAAAAACTCTCTATCCGTTTCATTCGGCCTCTGTTTGCACATGGCCAGCTGTTGTGGTCTATTTGGTCTCTTGTATGTGCTGGTAAAGTTGCTGACGAACATTTCTTCAAAATCTAACCAGCAGTTGATACTGCCAGCTGGCTGATTATTCAACCATACCCTGGCCGGTCCTTCCAACATCTGTGGGACATACCGCACTGCCCATCTTAGGTTGCCGCCCGCTATCTTCACAGTGGTGGCATAATCAATCAACCAGTCTTGTGGCTTGGTACTTCCATTGTATGTTTTTGTGCCTCTTGCTAACTGAAAATTCGGCACTGGTGGCTCGCCCATGATCCGTGGTCCAAAACATGTCGGACCCGACGGACCTTGCTCTTCCAACAACTCGGACCGGTATAGCCGATCCAACTTTACTCTTGCATCACTTGCTGGCAAATCTCTGTACATGATTCTATCCTGTATCCCATAGTGATGGTTTCCACCCTGGTTTGCGTACTCCACCTCGGAATATCCATCATTGTACCTTTCATTCATCTGATTGTGGCGAGCTGGCCTCACTTCTCTTTCCTGCCTAGGCTCATGTCTTGGTTGCGGGTTGGGCTGCACTTCTCTCCTTACTTCGGCCGGGGTCTGGTTTTCATGATTATCTCTTGCGGGTTCTCTCCTGCCGAGATCCGCATTGCCTCGTCCCCCGCCGTCCTTTTCCATACGGCCGTGGTTTCTCTCCCCACTGTTACCTCGTCTTGCATTGCCTCTATTCTCATTTGCCTTTCCAGCTATTGCCGGGTCATATGGAACAATTTGCTTGTTCCTCTTCCCCGAGGTTACTGCTTTCTCTTTTCGAGCGTTGTTTCCGGGTGAAGATGCCGCTGCCACGGATAAAGCAGGTGCCGCCCCTGCCGAATGAACCATCCGTGAAGCCCCTGGTCTTGCCGGGTTAGTTCTGAGTATTTCCTCATTTTGCTGGTTCGCGATGCGCACCAGCTCATTTACTCTTTCTTGTTGTTTCTGCCGAGCTTCCCCGGATAACCCCTCTAATTCCAATGCTGCGGCATTTGCCGCTCTCAGGTTTTTCGCCGGGGTACTGTACCTCGGCAAACCCAAATCACCTGATTTTGCCCTGTGAGCTTCATGCTCTTTGTTAATGTCATTCATGAGGTTCTTCCCTCTTAATCTTAGTTCGTCCACCCGCTCGGGTGTGATATCAAGCTTATTAGCTTTTGCATATTCTCTCAGGGTCCTGTTCAAGGATTCCCGCAGGGCTGACACTTTTTTGGCCTCTACCAGCACCTTTTGCCTGGTTTCTTCTAACTCTGCCTGAGCATTTGCCGGATCAAGTATCGGCGCTACAGGTGTGGTTAAGTTTTCTATAGTTGCCTGAAGAATGTTCTCTGGTCTTTCCAGGGGTGGCCCCCTCACTCTTGGTGCCTTTGGGGTGATGTCATGTAGCTCGGTCGGGTTTGTCACTGGCGGAATTACCTCTGTGGTTTGCAGTGTGGTCTGCTTGGGTGCGCCTTGTGTGCCTGCGGCGGGTTCTCTGCTTGACCCAGCTACTACTGCTCCCGCTTGAGCTCCTGCTGCGACCATTACCTCGACGCTGCCTGCAGGATGCTCTCCCGATGGACGGCTCGCCACGGTTCGAGGTGGCTCTCCTGCAACAACAACCTGGTGAGGATAAACGCCGGTGATGTCGACGCCGACGTAGACCCTGTGCTCGCCCAGGCCGATGAAAACCCCATTGCACGGGGGAGCTCTCCCCCTGAAGCTTCCTGCATTGTCTCTGACATAGTCACAGAGACCAAGTCTCTGGACCAAGCCAGAAACAACGCGCTCGCCGGTGTTGATGAAGTTTCCCGTCCGGATCACAACTCCAGCTAGCACCGCTGCTGGCCCCATGGTGGGCGCCAACTGTCGTGGTTTTGGCACGGCAGATGCCATGGGTAGGCTAAAGTATGGGGCCAATGGATGCTAGTGGGATCTGGGGAGGGAAGATGCAACTGTGTCTACACTCAAGCTGCCAAAGTGATGATCTTTATTTTTCTCTTGATGGGTTACAAATGCTCCTTGAGCTGTATACAGGGGGACAAGATGAATCTCCCCAGCCTAACGGTGCTCAAAGAGTCGATCCCTCCCTCAGGGTCCAGGCCTCCCCTTTTAAAGGAGTGCCTTGGGTGCCATTAGGGCTGACGAGGCAAGCATATTCGTGGAATATGCTTGTCCCAAATTAGTAGTTCGGCGGCCTCCTTTCCCTGTCGCCCTTCTAATGACGGCAAGGCTCCAGTGGCCTCCTCCTGCGTGCCTCGGGCTCCTGCACTGTCACTTCCGTGACCTCCTTCTGTCCCTCTGACGCTGTGCATCCTTGTATCTTGTGCTTGGCTCTGCTCTGATTCCTTCTAGCCTGCAGCTATAGTTTGACCTTGGGCTTCTCCTTCTCCTGCAAGCTTCGTATCACTCGGCCTTACCTTGTGTTACTCGGCTCGTTCTTCACCTGCATCACGATCACTTGGGTAACCCGGCCGATTCTCTCAGTAACTCGGCCGGGTAACTACTTGATACTTATACGTGGGCTTCTTCCCTCCGTTCATCGGCCGACATATCCATGATTCGGCCGACTTGGGCCGTAACTCGGAAACTAGACGGGGATAGTACCTCTGTCTTTCCCCGTCTCTGACCTACCCGAGTTTAACCCCCCGACCGTCTCATATTCATAGGGCTGAATATGTTTGACAATGCCAAAGTCAACCAGAAATTTGGTCTGACGTATACGTGGACTGAAGCACTTGGGTCCCACGTACACATCTTCTTCCTCGTACCGCCGCGCTTCTATGTTTGATTTGATGTGATGGCGAGCGTTGTTTGGGGAGAGATATCTGCGCCTTGGAGGCTCACGGCTTCTGCGCGGTGGAGTCGGATTCGTGCTTCTCCTCTCACCATTGCCGCCTCCGCCCCTGTGGCTCCCATGGCTACGATGTGATCCTTCATGGTCGCTGCTAGGAGGCGATGGTGGCCATGGTGGATTATTTCCGGCTGGGTTTCTTGGTGGTGGCGGTGGAGCCTCATTATGCTGACTCTGATGCCTGTTTCTTCGGGCGTCGTCCCTACTTAATTCAGGACGACCCGGATCATCTCTTCATCCGGCGTTGCCAGCCGGATGGCTTGGTGGTGGCATCCTTATCCGATCTTATTCCTCTCGCTGGCGGCGTGTTTCCGGGTCTTCTTTATAGCGGTTGTTTTGCCGACGATGGTCCTGGTAAGGAACCATTGCCCTGATGTCATCTTCGGACGCAGCCGGAATAACTCTTGCCTAGTCACGTGCCGGCCTGCGAGAGTGTCCGTTTGAGCCAGTTCTTGAATTCTCTTCTTCTCCACGGGGACGATAACACTGATTCATATCCCTGCAAAGCCTTACGTCAGTGCTTTGGTCAGCGCCAGTGTGGCAAAACTCGGACTTTGAGGCTAACTTGCCACTAAATGATGCCGCCGTCTTCTACTGCTTCAATCCTTTGTCCAGTAACGTGACGCACTGCTGGACCTGCTGCGGAGACGGATTGTTGGCGAGGATGGCTCGAGCTGCAGCAGTGTTTTCCACCGGCGTGCTGTAGACTTGGATCTTCTCTCCATCTTTTCCGTCGAATAGATCTTTGTGAATATCCGGATTCTTGCTAGCAAGAAACGAACCTCCCCTTGTTTTGTTTGGATGTTGCTTGAAATCTGACTGATATCTGGCAGGACCACTGTCTAACTGCTGCCTCATCTCGACGAGGCACGCGACCTTTTCAAGTAGAAACAAGCGGTGCTTTTCCAGGTCCTCTGCCCTTTTCTCCAGCGCATCCGGCGTAAGATCCGAAGCCGTTGGGATTGGAATTGTGAGAGCGTCTCCGTAAATTTCACATGCACCATTGGTGACAACGTGTCCATCCTCTGGAGGATCGATCTGGGTGGTATTAATCGGATCTCCGTCCTGATTCTCCATCTCGATCTCTTCATCAACCTTTTCTTCGTTGGTTTCCTCGACGTCCGGCTCTGTCAGTGTCGTATTCTTGTTTTTATTCTTCTTCTTTGACCACCCAGTAGCCGTAACGTGCGTACCAGTGGCAAAGATGGCTTTTGGTCCGGTACCGGGGGATAAACTTCCGTCGGTACTTTCCGTCATGGTAGTATTGTAGACCTCGGAGGAATCTCCGGTGTCCATGTCATACTGCGAGGTGTAGCTTTCATTCATGCTATCATATGGACTAGGAGGAGTTTCCGGCTCACCTTGCATTTGCTTGGATACGTGCTCTTGTTCATACTCCTCCATCTCTTTGTCGAAGTCTCGAAGTTCCTGCGACCTGATTGACTCCGCTGGGGAGCCAGATAAGTCGGTGTTTTCTTCGATTGTGTCTAGGACCGAGTCGCTACCAGCTCTAGCATCGACAAAGTCGGATCCAGTGCTTATGTGGTACACGAAACAATGCTTCTTCTTGTTCATGTTCTTGAGGTACTTGTATAACTTGGTTTCCGCTTCGACGTCAGCAAAGCTGGATCCGTAGCGAATGTATTCCTCGTCTGTGTATCCGATCTCGCTAGAGAGATCGGACGTGGATTCTTCTTCCACCTCTTCTTCCACTATAGGAGTGGGCTGGGTGGGTTTGATTTTCTCCGGGATCCTGAACTCTTCCGCCTCTGCGGACAAAGTAGATTCCGATTTTTCTTCTGCCATGGTCATCACCTCAAGGGTGGGTTGGGCGGGTTCAGCGAAACCGAGATAGATATCGATCTCGCCGATTGACACGATCGTGTAGGTCGTCACGGGTTTCGAAGCCGGAATCCAAGTTTCATCGAGAAGGATGAGAGGGACATCACTGGCGTAGACCACGCGACCCATGGCAATTGTTTCGCCGACTCCTGCACGCGCAGATTCCTCCTGGAACGATGCTCCAAAGGTCACCAGCCCCACGGTGGGCGCCAACTATCGTCGGATTGTCGACAAGTACGCCATAGGGGGTCCTAGTGGCATTGGAAGGATGGGGTGTGAGACGTCGGATGTTTCAGGAGCGGTGAGCACAAGTTTACCCAGGTTCAGATCCGACTGCGGTGATCGGATCCTACTCCCTCTAGTAACCCAGTAATATATCAGCGTAAGCCGGATATTACAACGGATTACAAGAGAGGTTAGCCTGTGCGAGTTGATAGTGGTGTTACGATTGATTGGTTGCCCTATAAAGGCTCCCATAGGGCCGGTTTATATAATCACCGGGACCCAGGGTTACAGGGAGAGACCTATCCGGTTACATTACAGAGTCGGTAACTATATACAGCTTGGACTACAAGTAATACTACATGCCTAAGTCGGTAAATCTTCTGGGCCTTGTCGTAGCCGGAACTGGCTCCTCCTCTTTCTCTGACTGGGCCGCCCATAAAGCAAAGTTATAACCCGTTGGTGGGCCACCCTGGTCAGCGAGTCATGTGGGTATATCCGGAAAGTATATCCGCAACACATGGAGGAGGAGATGTAACCGAACGTGGGTGGGCCTGACTTATCCTCTTGTTCGCTTGCCAAGGGAGAGCGATGCATCCACCCGGGAATAGAAATGCGCGGTCCCCTAGGGAGGTGTATCATTTTTCTTTTCTAGTTGGCTCGCCGGGTTGGACACACACGTCAGAACGTACGTGTTCGGTTGGCTTTGATGTACGTGTGTGGCGATTTTCTATTTTACTTTCTCATTTTTTATGTTTTGGCAATATATTTTACGTTTATTGCATATGAGCACATTTTCTTGCTAAACTAATTTAAAACTTATGTTTGCTCGATATGATAATTCTTATATGCATATAGACAAATTCACGACTTCTAATTTAAACAGAGGGAATATATATTTTACATCCTTTATGTAAAAGGATTTGTAAACTAATACTCATGCTACTAGCACTGCACTACAAACTAAGCCTTTCTTTAACATATCAGCATGGCTCTCCTTGACGTAGTCAAAACAATACTAGCCACCAACGAAGGGAAAGCGTGAGGATTTGTCTCCAGCTAGCTCCGGAAGCGACACGGCATGGCGACTGGTTCAAAGGACAAAGGGACTTTACCTAAGTCAAGGAGAGCTTGCGATTTTTTCCTAAGCGTCCGGCGCAAATGATGCCAAAAACACCCAACGGACGGTGCACAAACAAAAAAAATCCTGTAAATCCGTAGCATGCGATTTTTCGTAGCATCCAAGGGATTTCTATTTTTCTGTCAGTTATAGTAAGTTTTTCTCACGCTCTAAATTTTTTCTCACTTTGGCATTTATTATGTTTCTCTAAACTCTCATAAAAAGCTGGAATGATAACTGCAGTCAGGTTGAGCGTTATACTAAAATGTGGGGTCACGCCGTGTGGGACCGCGTGAGGTCGATAGGTTTGGACCGTGTGAGATAGAAACCATAATATTATGCTGACATGTGGGTCGCACCATATAAAACCGTGTGGGGCCGATTGATCAGGGCCGTGTTATGCTGATGTGTAAAGTCGCGTTTGGTAGTTACATGCGCATATCTCGCATAAATCGATAGTTTTCTTTTCTTTATCGTTAATTGGCAATTTTAAGAGTGTTTTTTCCTCTCTCGCTAACGGTTATTCTTTCTTTGCCTAAATTGATAGCAAATCTAGAGAAGCTTCTCTCTTTATATTGTTTCTTTTGGCCTCGTTTATGTCTAATCTAGTAGTAAATCTAGAGCAGAAAATCACACCGACATCATAAATACATTTGGAAAACAAAACAAATATAGATAAGCTGCTTACAACATCTAATATAGGATATATCGGCGATAGATAGTATGATACTAAACTAGATTTAATATATTCGCTGCTGAGCAGCCAACACACAACATGTAAAAACAAAACTAGCTGCTTTACAGCAACACACAAGTTCAGCATCTCATGGCCTCCGCCTCATCCTCTAGCGCTTTCTCCACTTCTTATTGTCTTGTCCTTTGATCTTGGACACCTTAGGCTTAATCGGGTGCATGCGACCCTCTGCGATGGCCACCTACCGGAGGTTACAGAGGTGAATGTCGAGCGCCTTATGCCAAGTGAAAAAGGCGTGGACGTTCACGGCCTCGCGGACATTAAGGTTGCAGGAACTCGCGTCCTCGGCATGCGTCATGAGGTGTTTGAAGTCAGTGGCGATAAGTATTCTTTTGCAAAAGGGGCACATGTAGACGTTGTTAGTGAAGTAAGCGTCGTACTGGCCGGACTTCAACCTCCGCAGCACCTGACGAGCCTTGTTGTGTCTGGACTCGTCGTCACTGCAGGCGTCGTTGGTCTGCACCTGTTGGAACAAATAGTAGCGTGCATGATAATATGGACATGATTGAGATCCCTTAATTATTGGGATTAATTATTTGCATAAATTAATCGATGAAGATCCCATGGCTATTTGCATAAATTAATCGAGTGGGTTAAATTCTCCAATCCCTGATTCCAACTACAGATCGATACTAGTATTAACTAGGAAATCCCTTAACTATAACTCAAAGCACAAATAAAATAGGATGGAAATGCGAATATGTGGATTCATCGAAACACAAGATCTAACACAAGAGGATTAACTTCTATAAAAAGATCTAGCATCCAACAATTAAAATGCGAACAACCAAATCCTAATAACACAAGATATAGCATCCAATGTTGGGAATGGGAGAAGAAGGGAAGGGGAGCAAACCCTAGTTACCTCCGACCATGGGTTGACGATGCTGGTGTCATAGGGGTTCTCCAGCCTGATGTACTCCTTCTTCTCGCAGGGGTCCCAATCAAGTGGGATCTACCATGACCGACGGGGGCCTATGATGGCTGTAAAAATAGCAATTTTTCTCCGCGTTTAAACTTTGTTTTTAGTCAATCAATTGACAAGAATCTCTTTAGCTTTTGCACTAATAACTAATTATTGCAAAGTTGTGCAATCCATTGCTTTTGAATTGTGTTGTAAATAAAATCATGCTTTTAAGGTGAAATCATAAGCCACAAATGAAGATTTGAGGAAGTCTACACGGCCAAGCACCCCTGGTGCCAGAACTAATCGCCAGAGGCCATACGAACACTGGCACGGACAAGGTCCTCCCATACGGCCGCCCGTACCAGGTGGCAGATGCTTCGTATAGTTAAACCCTACAACTTTTGTGAAGGCATCTATATATTTCGAGGTTCCAGCCATCGCGCAGAGGGCCGCCATTCTCAGATTGCATCTGGAAGGATACAGATGCCGCCTAGAGGGGGGGTGAATAGGAGGTTTAAATTTTTTCCGAGTGTGGCTCGACAAAGGCAGAATTAAACTAGCTTTACTTTGTCAAGCACAAAACCTAGAACAACTAGGGTTCACCTATGTGCACAAACAACTTATGCTAAGCAAGATAAGCAACTATGTGATAGCAAGATATACACTTCAAGCACGAAGGCTATCACAAAGTAATATGTATAAGTAAGAGCTCACGTATAGAGATAACCAAGTCACGCGGAGATGATGATGTTTTGCCGAGTTCCTCCCAGCATGGAGTACGTCTCGTTTGGAGAGGGGGTGGTATCAAACCACCAATGCCACAAGAGGCCTCCCTTCTTCTCCTGTGAATCTCACCCCAACGGGATCGATCCACACGTCCACTATCGGTGCACTTGTTGGTGGCAATCCGAAACCTCTCACAAGGTTGGGACACTTCTCCACAACTCAATTGGAGGCTCCCAAAAAAACAAGCTTGGGGAAATATCCACAACTTAATTGGAGGCCCCAAGTAATCCACAAACCTGCAAAACAACCAAACCATCTAGGGATCCAAGAACCCAAGGGTAAAAAGCTTCTCAACTTTCACCCAATCGAATCCTCATCAAGAACTCAAACTGATGCACTAAATGCAATGGCAAGAACACAAGAAGTACTCAAATCCTTCTCTCCCAAATTCCACCAAAGCTACAAAAGCTTATGGGGGAATAAGAGAGGAAGAACAATGGAGGAAATCCACAAAACACTCCAAGATCTAGATCCCAAGATGTTCCCCTCACTTAGAGGAGAGATTGATTGGTGGGGTTGTAGATCTAGATCTCCTCTTTCAAATCCCTAAAGTATATGCAATAATCATAGGAGGGATTGATGGGAAGCATGCTCAAGAAGGTCAAAAATGGAGGAGAAGACTTGCAAAACTTGGGGGAGCTCATTAGGGAAGAAGGGCCCCTTTTTATTGGCCCACTGATTTCTAAACCTTTTTTGCCTGTTGGGGGGTTTCCACATCGGATACTCCGATCTGGATACCGGAGACTCTAGTCTGCACATATATCACACCGAAGATTCTGGTCCATCTCCGGAACCCTATACAGAATGTCCTGGGCTAGGTCTTGATTCTCCCTCCGGATACTTGGCAGGAACTCCGGACCTGAGCATACCGGAGACTCCGGACTTTTCAGTCCAGAGATTCCGGTCTACCAGTATACACCGGAGATTCTGGCCAATTATCCGGTATGAACCAAATAAGAGGCAAACTTCAAAAGGCGATATCTAGAGTTTGGAAACTCTGATTGTCCCAAAACCAATTTTGTTGAAAATATTGGATGCCACCAAGTGAGAACATTTCATGTATTATAATGTGAGATACCCCCTTGGTGAGAAACCGAAAAACTCCAAGATCAAAAATACAATAAGATATAAAGGGGAATCCATTTTTGATGAACTAGAGCTTGTTATGAATATTACCACAAGCTCTAGAACCTCACATGGATAAGATCCAAATAACAATCAAGAAAGGATGATGCTAAGTATGCAAATGTTTGAGCTCTCTCTGAAAGATATGATCGAGTTACTTACTCGAGAGCCCCTCTTGATAGTACGGTTATCTATCCTATAAACTGGTCTCCCCAACTAACACCACGAGACCGGTAATAAAGAAACCCTAACAAGATCATACCTTTGCCTTGCGCATATTCCACTTGATCTTGATGTAGACGACTTGTACTTCTCAAGATGGAAGACCTTCCTTGATTGCTCTTGCACGCACACGCTTGATGAAGACTTGCAAGTTACTCCCCTATACAACATGGGAAATCTTTACTTTGACCTTCTCTTCACCGATCCATGATCAACGAGGATGGAAAGCTTCAAGCATGAGATCTTATTGATATGACACAACTTTAGCTTGCACAACATTTCTTCTAACTCCATTTGAATGATGTCTTGAAGATACACATGAGGAACTCTATCTTCTTCTTCAAGACACCCTTGATCTTATTTTCTTTATTCTTCTTCTTCATCTATTTTTTCTTTATTATGTTGGTGTATTGAAGATACACATGAGGTATCATTCCATCTTATTATTCAAGACACACTTGCTATAGGCCCAACTCTCACTTCACCAATCTTCGGGTCACTCTTGAAACCTTGGTAAACACTTGATCTTCTTCACTTTCTTCTACCTTGAAGCCAACACATGCTCCAAGCGATTCCAATGGACTATTCCTACAAGTGTAACTCAATGTAAACATTAGTCCATAGAGATTGTCATTAATTACCAAAACAACATATGGTGGCCCACATGCTCTTTCAGCATCACACCACCACCAAAGCAGATTTACGACCATAGTTCATCCTATCCACCCTCCATCCTCTCCATAGCTATAACCATTATATTATACTTGAGATATCCTTATGATTCGGTGACCATTGTAAGAATATTTGCTTTCAATATAAGTATTTTGCACAATGTTTAGTATCCTTGATCTTATTGTTGTGAGTGAGTAGTCCTCACGGACTGCGGGTTGGGGTGAAATATCGCAGCAATTATGTGCATCTAATCCATGGGAGCATTGTGTATTGTTTGAATAGAGATTTGTTGCTTTGTTTCTTTGTCTCGATCTATGTACTTTTAGGTACCCAAGACCCCAGAGATTGATAAAGGCTTGAGGTGAGATACTTGGTTAGCTGCGATCTCATAGGAAACCTAGTGATAGAAAGGGGTGTACGGTCTTTGCTTAGCGATTCATTTGGGAGCAACAACATCACTTCTTAAGGCTTTAATCTTTGTTTTCACTTAATAATTGTTTGTAGCCTGGTGCTTCGTGGTATAACAGTTGGATCAAAATACTATTGCTATGCCTGTGACTCGCAGGGACTCTAGTATACCGAGATGTGCTGCCCACAAATTTTATCATAATTAAAACACTACACATGGCTATGCTTATTACTATAATTTATCCCATATGATGTGCAGCTGCAGGTGAATATTCAACCCTGGCCTATATCCAATTCTCCATCTATTGAAACAACTCACGATTTAAAGTAAACTAGAAAGGTCCAGTAAACAAAGGTAAAACGAACAAACAAAGTCTTGTAGACGTGTCCTTATTTAATTCCTTTTAGCACTGTTTCCCAAGGTTCGATGAAACTTTTAGCAATTCGCTATCCTGGCGAGGTCATTAGAGACCTGTTTTTAGTTTTATTTTTGTTTATAGTTTATTTCTTGTTATTGTTTTACTTTTTTGTTATATATTTGAAAACCCAAAAAAATTAGTTACTTGTTTATTTGTTTTTCTTATTCAAAAACACCAAAAAGAAAAGAGCCATGGCTTAAAACAAACTTGGAGAGTATGCTACTCCTACTGATGGTTTTATTCGTGCACCTATTAATCAGCACACTGTTGATGCGGAAGCATATGAAATTAAGCCTAACCATTTGAGTTTGGTTTAACATAACCAATTTGGAGGCTCATCTTCCGAGGACTCAGGTTTGCACCTTAATACTTTTACTGAAATTTGCGACACGATGCACACCAAAGATGTTGACGGGAAAGGATGCCTACCGCTCTGATCCAGAAAGCTGTGAAATAAATATGAGCCTCATGATGCGCATCAAAGATGCCTACCGCACCCTACTCCTGTTTGTTTGTTCTTGATTGATGAAGGAACCAAAGGTTACAATGGCGCCGAGATGGCTAGGGTTGCAGAAATTGAATCTAGCAGTGTACGAGCGAGAGATTAGATGTCCTCCTCGCTGCTCCCTCCTAGCCTTTATATGGGGATGCCTAGTCTCAGGATACATCCGAGTCGGTTACAAGTTCGAGGGCTAACCCTTTAAGCTTCCTATCTAGTCTTTGTCATATCCGCCAAGGAGTCTAGTCCTTCATGGGCTTGAGATCACCTGAATCACCATGGGCTTCGTCGTTAGTAGCGGATCACCACATGGGCCTGATACGTCCAATTTGCATCACCATTCTATATCATAATTTGCCTCTATTCATTGATATATTTCATATTAAGAGGTGATACTTATGTATTTTCATTTGTTTTTGCATGTTGGATGATTCTTGGAGGATGAACTGCCGGAGTCAGGATTCTGATGGAAAAAGAGGTGTTTTGATGCAATTTTGCGAAGATTAGAAAAATACCAGAAATCTATGGAAATCCATATTTTCCCAGAAGACGAAGAATGCCAGAAGGGGAGGCGGAGATGGGCCATAGGGGGCCCACACCCCCCAGGCGCGGGCCACCCCTAGGCCGCGCCTACAGGGGGTGTGGCCCACCTGGCCCACCTCTGGCTCTGCCCTCTCGCCTATATCTTCTCCTATAAACTCTAATACATGGGGAGCAACCACAGAAAGATTTCTCTACCTCTGTAGGGCAGAAAACACCGAGAGAGAAAGAGCTCTCCGGCAGACAGATTTCTTCCGGGGAAATTCCTTCCCGGAGAGGGGAGATCATGGCCATCAACACCATCATCAAGCTAGACTTCATCGGGATCATCATCATCATCCACACCATCATCACCAACAGCACCATCATCACCACTCCATCCCGCTGTAACAATTGTGTTGAATCTTGCATAGTTCTTAGGGGAAACTTTCCCGGTGTTGATTACTATTATAGTTGATGCTTGTGAGTGGAACCATCGGATTACTGTTTATGTTCAGATTGTTAATCACCATATCATATTTGATCTTGATCCATATGATGTCTCATGATTAGTTCATTTAGTTCTTGAGGACATGGGAGAAGTCATCTTGTTAGTAGTGGTTTTGTGTTGAGATATTATTCAATGGTTTAGTATTTAAGTTGTGGTGCTATTCTTCTAGTGGTGTATTGTGAACATCGACTACATGAAACTTCACCATTTATGGGCCTAGGGAATGCATTATGTATTTGGATACTAATTGTGGGGTTGCCGGAGTGACAAAAACCTGAACCCCCGTTAGGACACCATTGCACAAGGGAGTGTAGGATTCAGAGTTTAAGGTTGTCATTAGGTTTATATCTTAATTGCTTTTCTGTAGTTGCGGATGCTTGTAGGGGGTTTAATCACAAGTATCTATTAGTCCAAGTAAGGTCGGTACATTGGCATAGGTTCACCCACACAACAGTTACAACACCAAAGAAGGGTACTCAGCTATTTGAAGCGAAAGCACTTGACAGAATTCCCATGTGTCCTCGAGAACGTTTGGTTCTTATAAGTATTTCCACCGGCTTATCCTTTGCTAAGAAAGGATTGGGCCACTTGCTGCAATTGTGCGTTGTCTTTATTACTTGCACTTTGTTTCCTTGCTTAATCAGTAAACCCCTAAAAATCCGTTTGCTAAGTATTTACAGAGATTTCCTACTCCATACCACTAGTCAACAACTTTTGCTCCTCGTTGGGATCGACACTCCTATTTACCGAAAGTACTACGATACACCCCCTATACTTGTGGGTCATCAAGACTATTTTCTGGCGCCATTGTTGGGAAGTGAAGCGCTATTGAAGAGTGGAACTGGTAAAGGAAACTTCTACTTGAGTATTGCTTTTTATTTCTGTTTGTTACTTTGTTTCCAATATAGATAACCCACTTGGTTTTCTGTTTGGGAAAACTACTACTCCCTCCAACCCAAATTACTTGACTCAAATTTGTCCAGATTCGGATGTATCTAGACTTATTTTAGTGCTAGATACATCCAAATTTAGACTAAACCAAGTCAACTAATTTGGGTCGGAGGGTGTACCACTGTTAGGGTAGTAGATGAACCACCACCTGTTGAGATAGATCCTTTTAAGATACCTACAAGTGTTGTTGATCGTGTTATGGATAATTATTATTTAGGGGATGGAACTATCCATCCTGGTGATCATTTGCTTTTTATCCATGAATTATGCGGGTTGTTTAAGTGTGCAGGTATCACAACTGAACAGGTGAAGAAGAAGTTACTCTCTATATCCTTGAAAGGGAGAGCTGAAGAATGGTATACGTTGCTGAAGAATTGGCAATCCATGGAATGAGAGGAAATAGTGCCTCTCTTTTATTCTAAATTCTATCCTCCTAGTGAAATTCATAAGGATAGGAATCTGATATATAACTTTTGGCCTCGTGATGGAGAGAGTACAACTCAAGCTTGGGGGAGATTGAAGTTACTAATGCTTAAATGTCCTATTCATGAACTCCCTAACAATATTATTATCAATAACTTTTGTGCTAGGCTTTGTCTTCATGATAAAGATTTACTAGATGCTTCTTGTGCCAGATCATTCACACATATGAAGGAGGAATCTAAATGGGATCTCCTAGACCGTATTCAAGAGAACACTGAAGCATGGGAGAATGACAAAGGAAGAAAGTTAGGTATAAACTATGATTATGAATGCATTAAATATTTATGGGAACTGATGACTTACGTGATATTAGTACTGAGTATGGTCTTGATTCTCAAAGTATTACCAACTGTTTTAAGGCATTTGCCTCTTATATTGAAATTCCCAAAAAGAAGTGGAATAAGTACCATGCACCTTATAAATATGTTGTTAATCGTGCTCCTGCTAGAAATACCAAAGTTTTTACTACTAATCACATTTTTCCTGAACCTTATGTTGAGAAAACACCTTTACCAGCTAAGGTAAAGGAGTATTCTATGATAATTAGTGCGAATAACAAAGGTATAAAGAAAACTATGGAACCTGATGAGCAAATAGACAATGAACCAGTGGTAGCTATTGTGAAAGACCCTATCACTAGAAATATAGAGGATGAGCACATTGTCTTCTCCGAAGACGCTTCTAACATTATCTCTCATCCTGGAAAAGCTAGAAAAGCTAGTGTCCCTGTGCTTTCTGTTAAAATTGGTGATCATTGCTACTATGGTTTATGTGATATTGGTGCTAGTTCTAGTGCTATTCCTTATGAGATTTACACGGAAATTATGCATGAAATTGGTCCTTGTGAGCTTGAGGACATTAATGTGGTTATTCACCTTGCTAGTAAGGAAACCATTTTCCCTATTGGTATTGTAAGAGATGTGGAAGTTCTTTGCGGTAAGATTAAGTATCCTGCTGATTTTCTAGTGCTTAATTCAGCAACTAGTAAAACTTGTCCTATCGTTTTTGGTAGACATTTCTTGAACACTTGTGGAGCTATTATGGATTGTAAAATGGAAAAAGTTTTAACTAAGTTTGATGGAGATTCTTATGAGTTTAATTTCCAAATTTGCTAAAGCTCCTTGTGAAAATAGCTTGCCTAATGAAGATTTCAGGATGGAACAACTTGCTTCTATTGATCCAGTTTATGACCTTGGACCTCTTTTTGATGATCGTAAGTATGCTCATTTTGATGATAGAGTTGTTTCCTATGACAGTTATATTGTCAAATTTATTCAAAGTGCTACTGAAAGTTATTATGAGAGAGAGAAACATGGTTTTATGCATCTCAATAATGTTAAGTTTCCCTGTTTTATGTTGAAAGCTTTGAAGTTGCATTTGTTTTGTCTTCCTATGCTAGTGGATTTTTGTTTCAACAATTTGTTTTATCATGATACTCCTTTGCATAGGAAGTGGGTTAGACTCAAATGTGTTGGATATTTGCTTCTTGATGCTCTCTTTCACTTCAAATATATATCTCCTATGTGAGCATCTTTGAAATTTTCATGCCTAACTTAAAGGCATTAAAGAAAAGTACTTCTTGGGAGATAACCCAATAGTTTTGTTGAGTCTTGGAAGTTATTACCTCAGTAAAAACCGCTCCTTATCCTTTTTGTTTCTGTTTTTGTGTCAAGATCAACTACTTTTGAGAAGTAGAGGAGTTGTGAAAAGTGGTTGTCCTGGGACAGATTTTTGTGCTACATTGAAAAAGTTCGTGAAGGAGATCAGTACTTCGGATGGATCTGTATTTTTCTAGGCTTGTTATCCAAGTTGTTACCCAACTTTCATTAGTTTTGCACTTTTTGATTTGAGAAACAGAAGGTTTTCGAAAAAAATCAATCTTTACCTGCTGGTCTGTTTTGACAGATTTCTGCCATCATTTGCATTTGCCTCTCATATTGATTCCCTTTCAGATTATTTTGGGCTTTTGGAAAGGAGTTGCTATAGTAGCTTTTGTTTTGATGAATTTCTGTTGAAGTGTGTATCTAAAGGTTTATTGTTTTTGCATACACTAATGTTGCCATTGAGGTTTGTGTAATGCCTTGTGAGAAAAGGAATTTCCAGGAGAAGGAGAAAAGGAATCTGTAGAGTCCGTCTTTGAATAGGTAAAAGTGGTGAAAATTGAAGGTTCATGAAAACCCTATATGTTTATATTTTTTGATGTTTTTATTGCATATGGAAGGTTATGAAACGAAATAGAGGAGGAAACGGAGGCCAGGGTGGCCACACCCACCCTAGGCACGGGCCCCCAGCTGGCCGCGCCTGGAGGGGGTGTGAGCCCCCTGAGCTCCGTCTCCGCCTTGTTTTCACACTAGTACCTTCCCTATGCATTGAAACTTCATAATATATAACCCCCCAGATCCCCAGAGGTTCATATATCGTGTTCTCGTCGTGTTTTCGTTTCGATCTGTTTCTGTCAGGAAATCTTCTCAAGTTTAGAGCACCATGGTCTCCGCCAACGACAAAGGCAAGAAGCCCGAGGAAGATGATCCTCAAAACCCCAAGGAGGAGGAGATCTTGGTTGGGGATGAAGAAGACATGGAGGAGTACGAGCATCCGGACACCCGCGCTACCGTTCCAAGCATTGGAGTGGTGGCAAACCCTATCAAGCTTAGGAGGACAGCACAGATGTCTACGGGAGGGAAACCCCCGCGTATTGTCTTTGCTCCAGGTCACCTCCTCCACATACCAAGAACCCTTTCCATACTCTTATAAATGAGCAACAATAGTAACAGGTGCCGAAAGGGAACTTGCCCTCGGTTTGGGATCTGCCTCGCTCTAACCATGCAGGGAAGGAACACACTAAGAAGGAAGAGTGGAGAAAGAATAACAAGGACTGGGATTCTCGGCCCGATATGATCATGAACCTCATTTCGCAAAATTCGTAGTTGATTCGTACTCTGATCTTTGAGATTGAGGATTTGAGGAAACTGATTGAAGAGCTTATCAAGAGAACACCACCACAACCGAAGGAGTAATTCGTCATCAGGGCTGGCATCCCTTTGGCTTGTTCCAAGCTCGGGGGAGTGCCGCGGTATCACATCATTATCTTTTATCTTTTACCTTTTTAGTAGATTCATATCTTTGGTAGAGAAGTTATCTCATAGGTTGGTTTGCATTGTGGAAGTATCTCTCCTTTAGTTGGTTATCTATGTATTCCTTGGTGTGAGTGCCTTTATGGAATATTAATGAGAAGTCTCATCTTTTACTTTTTGCACTTCTTATTTTAGTTTGCAATCTCTATTATATGATTGATCTTGTTGATCACTATTGGCATCACTTTGGGAGCATCAAGTAGATCTAAATTGGTTTTGGCAAACCGAATTCTGGTCAGTAGCAACACTTTTTGAGGTTTGAAAGGAAAAGAGAAAAAAGCTTACATGTATTTTGTATCATTTATTTTCTTACTTGGTTGGCTCATAAGATTAGTATTATTTATTTAAGATCTTTTATGTCTTCAAGGAAGATTGCATGTTTGGCTTTATCACTTGTATGTTTGCTTGTTCCTTCAACTCTTTTGCTTGCTACCCAGCCTTGCTAGCCAAAAACATGTTTTGAGAAGGCATACTTCTCATGCATCCAATACCTTTGAACCAAAACCTGTGCCATTTGTGTCCACCATATCTACCTATTAGCATTATTGCTCTTGCAATCAAGTTCTCAAGCTTCATCTATCTTTCAAATTAAAAATTATTTTGTCATGTGAAAACTAGTTAGTAAAGCTCTCACGAACTTGATGGCACACCTTATTTTCTTGCCCCTAATAAACTTGAACCATTGTGTCATCGAAGTTGTATATGCTTGCATATATACGCTGGGATTAGCAGAACTGTGCTGTCACGGGGAACGCTTTCAACACCTGTAAATACATACCCAGTTGATATCATGCTCTTTTGTTTGCGGATGTCGTTGGTGTGAAATAAAAGGGGAGCTTGTAAGTCCATGGAGTTATGTATGTGTGTTAGAGAAACGTCTGGGCCGCTAGCCTAAGCCATGCCTAATCATGGTGGAAACTTGCGGCATCACCATAGTGAGCAATATATGAAGCTTTCCTCTTATATAAAAAAAGAAGAGACATATTGAAAAGAGGAAAGAGAGAAAAAAAACATCATTTTCCCATGGCAAATAAGAGATTGCTGAGATGCTCACTATCTGCTTGCCTTGTCATTTTGATTATGGGATAGATCCTGTATCATGGGCAAGGGGTACCCCGTTGGCGGTTCTTTATGATACACATGTACTTACAATGACAAGAACTTACCGGTAACTAAAGTTGAGTAGCATGAGGATCGGCCCTCGTAATCAAGGGACATGAGATTGCCAACTTATATTTCGTCAAGCATATACTCCATCTTTGTTCACTTTAACCTTAATCACCTCAAGATGCTTATGATAGGGGCAATGAGAGCTCAAAGCTAGTAAGTACAATAATCTTTTGGAAGCTCTTTATGAACTTGAAATCCTTGCTTCCCTCTATGAAAGGTCTTTCTTCTACTTCTAAGTTGAGTTAGTAAACCTACTTCCTCTCTATCTCTGTTGCGTACACCCAATGTTGTCGTGGGACGCTTTGTTGGAAACCCCAAGAGCAAGGTGTGAAGAGCACAACAACAAGTTTTCCCTCAGTAGAGACCGAGGTTATCGAACCAGAAGAAGGAAGGAAACGTCACAGAGGTGTTGCAAGCAACACGTAGACCTGCACAACACAAACTCCAGACTTTGCCCCAACGAATCAGTGAGGTTGTCAAGCTCACCGGTTTGCTGTAACAAAGGATTAAACGTATGGTGTGGAAGGTAATGGTGGTTTGCAGCAAGTAAACAATAACAGTGGAAGATGTATCAATGGAAAATATTGGACCAGGGTCCATAGTTCACTAGAGGTGCTCTCCTTAGATAAACAACATGGCATGAAGGGTAAACAAATTACAGCAGGGCAATTGACAGGAACTGAGCAAGGCATAACAATGCAATACTAGTTAGAAATATCCTATGAGATTCGATTGGGCAATACAACAATATACATTGACCGCCATCCAACTACATCTATGACTAGAAGTCCACCTTCAGGTTATCATCCGAACCCCCTCCAGTATTAAGTTGCAAGCAACAGACAACTGCTTTAAGCAAATTGTGTAAGGTAAACAATCCACTTGTTCCATGAACAACAGACCGTTGTTTTCTCCATAGTGGCAACAACACATCTACAACCGAAGAGATTTCTGTCACTTCCCTTGGAAACTAGAGGCATGAAACCACTATCGAGCATAAATACCCCCTCTTGGAATCACTAGCAACTACTTGGACAAGATAGCTACTGACAACGGAGAGCATGGAAGATCACAAACAACACAAACATGATAGAATCATAAAGACAAAACCATTAACCAAACTGACATAATAATCTCAATTTCCATCGGATCCCCGCAAACACAACATGCATGATTACAAATAGATTAGATCTTGGTCATGAACGGAGCTCACAATATCTATACATGAAAGCACAAGGAGGAGACACAACCATCTAGCTACTACATGGACCCATAGTCCAAGGTGGAACTACTTACGCATCATACCGGAGAGAAGGCCTCTGGGATGATATCCCCTCTGGCTGGGTGCCGGGAAGAACTTTAGATCCCCCCGATCTAGGGAGGACGGTGGCGGCGGCTACAGACGGTTTCGTGGAGTTTTTATCGGGTACTTAGTGTTTCTGCATCAGGGGCTTCTTATAGGCGAAGAGGCGATGCCGGGAGGCGACCAGGGGGGCCACACCCTACCCAGGCGGGGGCCCAGCCTTGGCCGCGCCTAGGGGGGTTTGGCCGCCCTGGTTCACGTCTCCGTCTCATCTTATGGATTCGTGTCCCCCACGGTAAAATATTGACTTTGGCTTTTATCCCGTCCAATTCCGAGAATATTGATTTTCTGCCTTTCTGGAACCAAAAACAGAAGAAAACAGGCAACTGGCACTGTGGCAACTTGTTAATAGGTTAGTTCCAGAAAAGATATAAAAACACCTCAAAGTGTGGACAAAGCAAAGCAAAGTAGATACTAAACAAGCATGGAGCATCAAAAATTATAGATACGTTTCCGACGTATCAAGCATCCCCAAGCTTAACTCCTGCTCGTCCTCGAGTAGGTAAGTGATAAAAAGAATAATTTTTGAGGTGACATGCACCATCAAAACCAAGATCAAACCATTTGCAAGCATTGAAAGCTGGGATCAAAGAACTCTAAACATGTGCATGAAAGATGAAGTTCTAACAATAGGACATAGTAACTATGCATGCAACATGAAAGGCTACAAACAAAGATCATGAATAACATGCATTGAAAAACGTTTGTTTGTTTCACATACAGAAAACATGGCATAGTGGCAATCAGCTTGTCCCTCATAGAGTAGCAAATAGATGCATATGACACCTTCAAAGTTCACAAGGGTGACTAGAAACAAGTAGCACAAGAACAAGTAATATCACAATATGCATCAATCAGTAAGGTTTGGGACACTGCACAAAGAATGACAACTATGCTCTCTTAAAGGTGCCTAAAGGTAGAAGGTGGAGACTCAAATAATGGTGGAATAAAGGCCCTTCATAAGGGAATCAAGGATTTCAAGTTTCAAAAAGAGCTTCCAAAAATTATGGTACTTGTTAGCTTTGAGCCCTCATTACCCCTATCATAAGCATCTTGAAGTGATTAAGATTAAAGTGAACAAACTATGGAGTATATGATTGACGAAGTATAAGTTGGCAATCTCATGTCCCTTGAATACGAGGGTCACACCTCATGCTAACCAACTTCAGTCACCTGTAAGTTCTTGTCATTGTAAGAATTTGCATATCATAGAGAACCGCCGACGGGGTACCCCTTTCACATGGTATAGGAGCTATCCCATAACCAAAATGACAAGGCAAGAAGACAATGATCATCTCAGTGATCTTTTTATTTACTATGTGCATAGCTTTTTATTGAGGATTCTTCATAGATAGCCCACTATGGTGATTCTACAAGTTTCCACCATGATTAGGCATGGCTTAGGCTAGCAGCCCAGGCGTTTCTCTAACACAAAATACAAACTCCATGGACTTACAAGTTCCCTCTTTATTTCACACCGGTGACATCCATAGACAAAAGAGCATGATATCAACTGAGTACAAAGTACAAGTGCAATGTTGAAAACGTTCCCCGTGACAGCACGGTTCTGCTAATTCCAACGTATAAGTGCAAGCATATACAACATAGATGACACAATGGTTCAAGTTTATTAGGGGCAAAGAAATATAAAGTTTGCCATCAAGTTTGTGAGGGCTTTAATCACTAAGTTTAAACATAACAAATAGACTTTTTAACTGGAAGATAGCTGAAAACAAGAATATACTTGGAATGGTGTAACACACCATGCATAGGAATTTATAGTGGACACTTTGGAATAACTTGGTTTCTTGGGAGTTGGAAGCATGAGTAGAGCCTACTCATACAAGTGGAGGCTAGCAAAAGACTGGGAGCAACCAACTAAGAGGGCATAATGGTCATAATCATGCAGAGCAACAAAGCATTACTAATCAAAACATAGAGTGGTACTACAAGTCAAGTACTAAATGATCATAGAGGCTATGGTGACTTGTGGTAGTCATAACATGGTGTGAGCATGTGCCAAGTCAACCCAAACAAAGCATCAAAAGGGAATACCACAATACTATACTTTTGCATGCTAAAACAACGCATAATTTCTTCAAGGCAGACTAAGCAATCCCAATTGTTTGGAACAATACATGCTACAACAATAATCACTAAGCATAAGGTTAAAACAACACCTAGCAGTTCATGCTGAAGTCTAAGTCACAGTCAATGCAAGCTCCTCTTGCACTTTCAAGCAAGAACTTGCTACTCCTTTCCAACACCAAGAAATTTATTTGCAAAACAACACAGCGAGAACGGGGGTCCAAACTACTTTATTCAAGCAAACTAAACAACCTAAGCAAACCAAACGAAAACTAAGACGCTCCAAGAACAACACAACTGTGCATGAAACAATAAAAACGAAGAGTCTAGACAGACCTGAGCTTTTTATTGATGAAGAAGGGGATGCCTTGGGCATCCCCAAGCTTTGATGCTTGTACCTCTTGGATATTTCTTGGGGTGACACCGGGGTGGCATTCCCAAGCTTGAGCTTTTGTCCATTGTTCATCTCATTACATCTTTCTCTCTCTACACCTGAAAATTTTCCTTCACACAAAACTTCACACAATCTTCATTAGCAACATTAGTGTATTCAAAAGATATTAGACCTCTGGCAAAGCTTTGGAACAGCAAAAAAATTCACTAAAAACACAAGCTACTGTAGTAACTCCTTCAAAAAACTCAATTCCCTAAAAGAGAACTCAAAAAGGAATCAATAAGAAGCAAATGCAAATAATGGCAGAAATCTGTCAAAACAGACCAGCAGGTAGAAACCGATTTTTTCAAACATTTTCTGTTGCTCAAATCAAAAAGTGTTTAACTAACGTAAGTTAGCTAACATACTGGGGGATTTATTCGTAAACTTTCAGTTCAATCCGAGTTACAGAGACTCCTCATGATTTTGTTTGGTGGAGGACAAAAATTTGTTTCTTGACAGCAACTCCCCAAATCTTACTTCCCTCTCATTAGAGGTCATTCTTGGCACAAAAAGCAAACAAAAAGGATAAGGAGAGGTCATTACTAAAGTAATAACTTCCAAGACTCAGGGAAACTCTTGGGTTATCTTCCAACAAGTACTTTTCTTTAACGCATTTAAGTTAGACACAAGAAGCAAGAAGAATCAAATGTTTTCAAATGAAGAAGCAACCTTCTTGTTCTTTCCTTTCTTACCTTTCTTCTTCTCTTTAGGAAAAATATGGTTGCTCACTAGAGGAGAAAAATGCATAATGCCTTTTTCCACATCTATTACTGCTCCAAGGTGTTTCAGTAGGAATCTTTCAAGTGTAATCTGTCCTTTGCCTACACATTCAATAACAAGATAATCAGTAGACACCATTTTTCCTGATATTTTTTGTAAACACACCTTTAGCTATTCCAATGGGCAATAAAGTGGCATTATTATTAAGAGAGATTTCCTCTCCTCCTTCAGAAAGCCCCCAAAGACAAAAAGAATCATAAATATCTTTAGGCATGAGACAAAATTCAGACATGATATCACAACGAGCATTAAAAAGTGTAGTACTATTTATAGAGACTTTGATTGTGGGAAACCACTTTGATGGCTTAGAGTTTATGGGAACATAATCATGGTAAGCCCTAAGCGTGTGATAGCAACTATTCATAGCAGCAATACTAGTCTCAAGAGTGTTTAACCTAGCAAAAATATTTGTGAAAGAGGAATCAGACTTGCCAGGTGTATTATAAATTGTAACCAACTTCTTTATGGCATCAAAAGCTTCATCCTCAGTACATTGAAAAATATCTTTCTCAGCCACAGCATCCAAAGCATATCTATAACTAAGAGCAATACCGTGGTAGAAACTATTGATAACCATGCTAAGACTCATCTTAGGCTCATTTTCACTCTGTAAAGTAGTGATTCTAGACCAAGCTTCTTTAAAACTCTCTTGACTTCTTTGCTTAAAAGTAAATATCTCTTCCAAAGGTGTAATAGAGATTTTCCCCAAACCAGACATGGTAGCAACTAGGGTAGGAACTATTTTTTGTGTTTTTGAATAAAGCAAGCAAACCAAACTAGATTAATTTTTTTGGGTTTTTTGAAAAGAGGCAAACAAAACCAAGCAAAAGAAACTAAGCAAACTAAAAACAAAGTAAATAGAAAGGTAGTGAAGGACTCCCCTTGTGAAGACATCCTTAGCCTCCCCGGCAATGGCGCCAGAAAATCCTTGTTGCGTGCACCCAATGTTGTCGTGGGACGCTTCGTTGGAAACCCCAAGAGCAAGGTGTGAAGAGCACAACAACAAGTTTTCCCTCAGTAGAGACCAAGGTTATCGACCAAGGAGGAAGGAAACGTCACCCATGTGTTGCAAGCAACGCGGAGACCTGCACAACACAAACTCAAGACTTTGCCCCAACGAATCAGTGAGGTTGTCAAGCTCACTGGTTTTTTGTAACAAAGGATTAAACGTATGGTGTGGACGGTAATGGTGGTTTGCAGCAAGTAAACAGTAACAGTGGAAGATGTATCAATGGTAAAGATTGGACCGGGGTCCATATTTCACTAGAGGTGCTCTCCTTAGATAAACAACATGGCATGAAGGATAAACAAATTACAGCAGGGCAATTGACAGGAACTGAGCAAGGCATAACAATGCAAAACTAGTTTGAAAGATCCTATGAGATTCGACTGGGAAATACAACAATATACGTAGACCGCCATCCAACTGCATCTATGACTAGAAGTCCACCTTCAGGTTATCATCCGAACCACCTCCATATTAAGTTGCAAGCAACAGACAACTGCTTTAAGCAAAGTGTGTAAGGTAAACAATCCACTTGTTCCATGAACAAGAGACTATTTTTTTCTCCCTAGTGGCAACATCACATCTACAACTGAAGAGATTTTTGTCACTTCCCTTGGAAACTATAGGCATGAACCCACTATCGAGCATAAATACCCCTCTTGGAGTCACTAGAAACTACTTGGCCAAGATAGATACTAACAACGGAGAGCATGCAAGATCACAAACAACACAGACATGATAGAATCATAAAGACAAAACCATTAACCAAACTGATTTAATAATCTCAATATCCATCGGATCCCCGCAAACACAACATGCATGATTACAAATAGATTAGATCTTGGTCATGAACGGAGCTCACAATATCTATACATGAAGCACAAGGAGGAGATACAACCATCTAGCTACTACATGGACCCATAGTCCAAGGTGGAACTACTCACGTATCATACCAGAGAGAAGGCCTCCGGGATGATCTCCCCTCTGGCAGGGTGCTGGAAAGAACTTCAGATCCCCCTGATCTATTGACGACGGTGGCGGCGGCTACAGACAGTTTTGTGGAGTTTTTATCGGGTACTTAGGGTTTCTGCGTCGAGGGCTTCTTATAGGCGAAGAGGCGAGGTCGGGAGGCGACCAGGGGGGCCACACCCTGCCCAGGCGCGGGCCGACCCCTGGCCGCGCCTCGGGGGGGGTGGGTGGCCGCCCTGGTTCGCGTCTCCGTCTCGTCTTCTGGATTCGTGTCCCCCACGGTAAAATATTGACTTTGGCTTTTGTCCCATCCAATTCCGAGAATATTGATTTTCTTCCTTTCTGGAACCAAAAATAGAAGAAAAAAGGCAACTGGCACTGTGACAACTTATTAATAGGTTAGTTCCAGAAAAGATATAAAAACACCTCAAAGTGTGGACAAAGCAAAGAAAATTAGATACTAAACAAGCATGGAGCATCAAAAATTATAGATACGTTTTCGACAAATCAATCTGCAGCAAGCATTTGAGTTGTTGTGTTTCAAGCATTCATATGATGATTTATTCTGTCACATCCCAAGATTTTCCAAATCTTGTAATGTGAAAATAAATGAATAAAATAAAACTTTGTTTGATTTTCAGGGCCAGAAGAAACTTTTTGAAGTTAATTGGAAACTTCAAACCAATTTGGACCAAATAAATCCTAAAGGGATTTAAAAAGATAAACATTTAATAAAGAAAATATTTTGAATATTTAAAATTATTGTTTTGGAACTATTAATAAAAGGTTTTGGTTTTCAAAGGAAAAAGAGGTTTTATAAATAAGAATTATTTTATAAAGCCAAATTAAACCTTGACCAAGCTTTGGAATTAAAACATTTTGTTTTGAATAAAAATAGCAAAGGATTATTTAAATAAATTAATAAGGTTTTAATATCCAATTTTTATCTAAATAAAAGGTCTTACCATTTTAATTAAAACATCAAAAACTTATTAAATTATTTTAAATAAGTTTCCTAAATATTTTATATTCTCAAATAAAACCCACTGAAGTGTTTTGGCTTTATTTTAGATTTCAAAGTAAATATTTTAAATAAAATAAATCCTAGTTGATTTTATAATGAAAGTCTATTATATTTAATTAATAATGGACCCTAAAATAAAAGGTTATTTTATTTTAAACAAGTTTCCAAGTATTCTTTATTTCCAAATAAAACCTACTGTTTTGGTTTTGAAAATATTTGGATTTGAAAAGGAGATTTTATTAATTAAATCAAACCCTATTTTATTAAATAACTAAAGATCCATTTTATCTAATTAAAGAATAGATCCTAAAAAGAATAAAAAAATTATTATTTTACTTTGGAATTTGGTTTATGTTGATAAACAGAACCACATTCAAAGTTACAAAGTTTGGTGAATGTTTAAATCAAATTGAGTGTTGTTTGTTTGTTTGGAATTTCAAAACAGAAATCAGAAATAGAAAAAGAAAAGGTTACAGAATAAAAAAAATGGAATTGGATCTGACCCAACCCAGCAGCCCAGAACCAGCCCAGCTCTTCTCCCCGAAGAAAAACGTTTTACACTTAATCTTTAACCCGCAGTATGACCGACTGGTGGACCTCTCCCCCACACTTTTCCCCACTGACCAGCGGACCCCACTTCTCCAGCCCGTCTCCTTCCTCGCGACGACCACGCCGGCTGTTTCTGCCGTTGATGCCGCGCGTTAATTCGCAGTAATGCCGCAGTGATTCCGCCCAGCGACCTCGCCCTCTTAAGCGCCCACTCTCCCTCTCCATTTCCCCTCAAGGTCCTCCCTCTCTCTGCCCCCAGGCTGCGATTATTTTGCCCTGCACCATCACTGCTCCGACGAGCTTCCTTCCCAAATTCCGGCCAACACTCACCACCTCCTGCCTCCCCGACCAAGCTCACACCTTCACCACTCCCTGGCGCATCTCCCAGTACCTTTCATTCGACCGCGGGCGCCCCAGAGTGTCGGCTACGACAAGCTCTGAACGACGCCGCCGTCTTCAACCTCTCCGACGACCTCCCCTGGTAAACGCTGGCCGCCCCGAGCCTCCTCGTTCACGCTCCCTCACTCACCTCGGTCTTGCGCAACTAACCCTGACCTCTGTTTGTCTTTTCGTGACCAGTAGCCTCGCCTTCGACCGTGGACAGAGCCGTCTGACGCCGTTGCAAACTCCGGTGAGCGATTCCACCTGACCCCGTGCGCCCCTTGCCACGACAAGCACACGTTGAGCACCACCTCATCCTCGCGAACGCGGTAAGCACCCCCTCTGTCTTCCTCGCTTCCTAGAACCACCGTAGCGCCACCACCTGGCCGTGCGCCGCCGCTAGCCGCCGCCGGCGCCGCTCGCATATGGTCAAAGCAGACCAGCACCGTAGGATCAAGATCCGGCGCTCACGATTAGATCACTTATCACCGAAGGGGTATGCGATAAGGACCGTGCGATCTAATTAGATCCAACGCATCACAGAGCCGATCCGGCCGAACCGGTATCGTCCAATTAGAAAGCAACGCGTGGCCAGTTTGATTAAAAACAGAAGTTTGAAATCTGATTTAGTTGTGAAATTCAAACACTTGTAACTTTGGATCCACACGTCCAAAAATTACAAATTTTATGTCGTTGGATTCAGGAGAGCAAGACCTAGCCAACCATGCCTTTGGTTTAGTAAATAGTATCTGTTAGTTTGCTTGTTTTTGCAGATTCTTTTGTGTGCTTGTTTAGATTAGAAAAATTGTTTAAAAATGATGTTTGGATTAAAACCTTTGAAAAATGGTTTGTTGTAAACTCACTGACCCTAGGAACCAACTGATGGAGTTAAAAATTTAGGATAGATTAATTGATTTGGTCCATTCTAGCCAAATAAAAATAATAAATTTTGTTATAAAAATGTTTTTGTAAAGAAAACTTCCGGAAAATGCTTTAGACCAAACCTACTGACCCAAAACACCAAGTTTTGCAATAGCAACTCATTTGGTGAAAAACATAAAGTTTTGTTTTGATAAAAATATTTCTCACCACATAAAATGATGATTAATTTTAAAAATGGTTCATAGACCAAAACCCTTTTGCAAATGACTTTACCACTATGAAAAAATGACCACTTTGGACCTTACCAAGTTTAGGAACCTAGTGGAGACCATATTTGCAAATAGGACCATCTCTTGCATGCTTACATACATGACTTAGGTCCCATTGTTTTATGTGTGTGAAATGTTGTTTGATGGATTATTTGGAATGCTAGTTGATTTGGTGTTTGCTTGATTGATTGTAGTGAAAATTAGAAAAGTGTGAGACTAGCAAGATCAAGGAGTGAACCACCATTCCCTTCCAAAAAAGGCAAGTGACACTATCATGCAAAGTCCTACTATTTTCATTATACTTAGTGGATTTTGAAACATGCATGAAAAGAGTTTCTATACTTATGCTATGCTAAATCCTAATAGGATACCCTATACATTCCTTAGTGAAAATAATGTAGTTGTTACATGCTTAGCCATGCTATATTTTGAAAAGAGATACATGTTGAGATTTTACAAAGGTTGAGAAAAGGACTTGTGTTTTACATAATAAAACAAGGACTCAATGAACCACCTAGGTGGAGGATACTTTAAGTTTTGGAGAAGGTGGCAACAAAAGGAACCATGTTTATGGGTATCACTTTGTGTTGTGCTCCAAAAGAAAACCACCTAGGAAACTTAGAGATTGAACATGTTTCTCCAATTGTGGCTTTCGTGTGCAACCACATGCTATTATGGCTCTGGCTTGGTCAACTACATTGGGAAGACCCATGCACTGTCTTCAGTTAACTAGACATGGGGATCTGGAATGCTTCATGGGTGCTGAAGGCAAGCTAGCAATGGTGCATGGGAGGACCCTTTGGAAAGACTTCGTCACATTCTCAATCTGCCAGTACTCCATCTTGGTGAGCACTAATCCAGTAGGCCACTGGTGGCAACAAGATGGGATTGTGACATGTGGGTAAAGTGTACTCCTTCTGCAGAAGATAACAAAATCTAACTACTTATCCGTGTCCCCGGTTATGGACAATACTGAGCAACTAAAGTTTGAACCATGGGAGATCTCGACATTCCAACTTCTAAAATAAAAACTTGATGCACTTGGGGTTACCAAGGTGCTCAAGAGATTTTGCTTAAAGCTTGATGTACTTGGGGTTACCAAGGAACTCATGAGATTTTGATAAAACTTGTTGCACTTGGGGTTACCAAGGAGCTCAAGGAATTTTGACAAGGACTTGAACACTTGAGTTTCTACCAAGGAGTTCAAGGAACTTGGAAAAGGAGATTTGACAAAGGACCAAAACCATTTTGAAAAGATAGGATAAAATTTGCTTTATGCAAATAAGCCTTAAACTCTACTTAGCCAAATATGCATGTATTGATAGGATCCACTCATATTATAAATAATAGTGAAGCTTGCCAATACAATTCAAATGTATTGACCCTTGTGGCTGTAACTTGTAATGTTGCAGGTTTGATTGTTTTTAGTGAAGATTGATTGATTAGGATTACAAAGTCTACAACCAACATCTGCCTGTGGCACTTTGAAGATGAAGGACCCATACTATAGTTATTCCGCTGCAATGTAATGTAATAGCCAAATGAGCTATGTATGATGTAATAAAATTATGTTGTTACTGGTTATAAAGTTATGTTATGACCTTTGTTTCTTGATATTACATCTTAACTGTGGATGCTAGCTATTGATCCAGGGACTAGCATTGTAAACACAGGGGGCTCTATCTTATTAAAAATTGGAACCTCTACAGATGGTATGTTGTTTGATGGATTATTTGGAATGCTAGTTGATTTGGTGTTTGCTTGATTGATTGTAGTGAAAATTAGAAAAGTGTGAGACTAGCAAGATCAAGGAGTGAACCACCATTCCCTTCCAAAAAAGGCAAGTGACACTATCATTCAAAGTCCTACTATTTTCATTATACTTAGTGGATTTTGAAACATGCATGAAAAGAGTTTCTATACTTATGCTATGCTAAATCCTAATAGGATACCCTATACATTCCTTAGTGAAAATAATGTAGTTGTTACATGCTTAGCCATGCTATATTTTGAAAAGAGATACATGTTGAGATTTTACAAAGGTTGAGAAAAGGACTTGTGTTTTACATAATAAAACAAGGACTCAATGAACCACCTAGGTGGAGGATACTTTAAGTTTTGGAGAAGGTGGCAACAAAAGGAACCATGTTTATGGGTATCACTTTGTGTTGTGCTCCAAAAGAAAACCACCTAGGAAACTTAGAGATTGAACATGTTTCTCCAATTGTGGCTTTCGTGTGCAACCACATGCTATTATGGCTCTGGCTTGGTCAACTAGATTGGGAAGACCCATGCACTGTCTTCAGTTAACTGGACATGGGGATCTGGAATGCTTCATGGGTGCTGAAGGCAAGCTAGCAATGGTGTATGGGAGGACCCTTTGGAAAGACTTCGTCACATTCTCAATCTGCCAGTACTCCATCTTGGTGAGCACTAATCCAGTAGGCCACTGGTGGCAACAAGATGGGATTGTGACATGTGGGTAAAGTGTACTCCTTCTGCAGAAGATAACAAAATCTAAGTACTTAGCCGTGTCCCCGGTTATGGACAATACTGAGCAACTAAAGTTTGAACCATGGGAGATCTCGACATTCCAACTTCTAAAATAAAAACTTGATGCACTTGGGGTTACCAAGGTGCTCAAGAGATTTTGCTTAAAGCTTGATGTACTTGGGGTTACCAAGGAACTCATGAGATTTTGATAAAACTTGTTGCACTTGGGGTTACCAAGGAGCTCAAGGAATTTTGACAAGGACTTGAACACTTGAGTTTCTACCAAGGAGTTCAAGGAACTTGGAAAAGGAGATTTGACAAAGGACCAAAACCATTTTGAAAAGATAGGATAAATTTTGATTTATGCAAATAAGCCTTAAACTCTACTTAGCCAAATATGCATGTATTGATAGGATCCACTCATATTATAAATAATAGTGAAGCTTGCCAACACAATTCAAATGTATTGACCCTTGTGGCTGTAACTTGTAATGTTGCAGGTTTGATTGTTTTTAGTGAATATTGATTGATTAGGATTACAAAGTACAACCAACATCTGCCTGTGGCACTTTGAAGATGAAGGACCCATACTATAGTTATTCCGCTGCAATGTAATGTAATAGCCAAATGAGCTATGTATGATGTAATAAAATTATGTTGTTACTAGTTATAAAGTTATGTTATGACCTTTGTTTCTTGATATTACATCTTAACTGTGGATGCTAGCTATTGATCTAGGGACTAGCATTGTAAACACAGGGGGCTCTATCTTATTAAAGATTGGAACCTCTACATATTCAATCATGTTCTTTATCTTCCTTGTTTTCACAAGACTCTTATCTATTGAGTATTACTTTGAAAGCCATCATTGTGAAAAAACTTTTTGTTTGAGCAAAGAGTTCTCCTGTTGTAAAACTTCTACAAAAGCTTTATTTGTGAAACTATTTGCCAGCTGTTCTCTGACCGAAAACAAAGATTGCCAATTCCAATTGTGATTTATCTTTATGCATCTCTATTGTGACTCTTATACTTGTTGCAAGCTAAGTTATATAATGGTGAGTTGCTTTCTTCTATGAGTTGTGTAATGGTAAGTGTGATGCTTCTTGTCTGTATTCTTTTATCAACACTTCACTCCATAAACCTGTGGACATGTTTACTGAACTCAGTTTTCGCTTGGGGCAAGCGAAGGTCTATGCTTGGGGGGATTTGATACGTCCAATTTGTATCACCATTCTATATCATAATTTGCCTCTATTCATTAATATATTTCATATTAAGAGGTGATACTTATGTCTTTTCATCTGTTTTTGCATGTTGGATGATTCTTGGAGGATGAACTGTCGGAGTCAGGATTCTGATGGAAAAAGAGGTGTTTTGATGCAATTTCGCGAAGATCAAAAAAATACCAGAAAAACTATGGAAAATCATATTTTCCCAGAAGACTAAGAATGCCAGAAGGGGAGGCGGAGATGGGCCACAGGGGGCCCACACCCCCCTAGGCGCGGGTCCCCCCTAGGCCGCGCCTACAGGGGGTGTGGCCCACCTCTAGCTCTGCCCTCTCGCATATATCTTCTCCTAGAAACCCTAATACACGGGAAGCGACCACAGAAAGATTTCGCCGCCTCTGCGGGGCGGAAAACACCGAGAGAGAAAGAGATCTCCAACAGACAGATGTCTGCCGGGGAAATTCCTTCCCGGAGAGGGGAGCTCGTTACCATCAACACCATCATCAAGCTAGACTTCATCGGGATCATCATCATCATCATCCACACCATCATCTCCACCAGCACCATCATCACTACTCCATCCCGTTGTAACAATTGTGTTGAATATTGCATAGTTCTTAGGGGAAACTTTCCTTGTGTTGATTACTATTGTAGTTGATGCTTGTGAGTGGAACCATTGGATTATTGTTTATGTCCAGATTGTTATTCATCACCATATCATCTTTGATCTTGATCCATGTGATGTCTTGTGAGTAGTTCGTTTAGTTCTTGAGGACATGGGAGAAGTCATGTTGCTAGTAGTGGATTTGTGTTGAGATATTATTCAATGGTTTAGTATTTAAGTTGTGGTGCTATTCTTCTAGTGGTGTCATGTGAACGTCGACTACATGACACTTCACCATTTATGGGCCTTGGGGAATGCATTGTGTATTTGGATACTAATTGCGGGGTTGCCGGAGTGACAGAAACCTGAACCCCCGTTAGGACACCATTGCACAAGGGAGTGTAGGATCTCGGAGTTTAAGGCTATGGTTAGGTTTATATCTTAATTGCTTTCCTGTAGTTGCGGATGCTTGCAGGGGGTATAATCACAAGTATGTATTAGTCCAAGTAAGGTCGGTACATTAGCACAGGTTCACCCACACAACGCTTACAACACCAAAGAAGGGTACTCAACTATTTTAAGCGAAAGCACTTGACAGAATTCCCATGTGTCCTCGAGAACGTTTGGTCCTTATAAGTATTTCCACCAGCTTATCCTTTGCTAAGAAAGGATTGGGCCACTTGCTGCAATTGTGCGTTGTCTTTATTACTTACACTTTGTTTCCTTGATTAATCAGAAAACCCCTAAAAATCTGTTTGCTAAGTATTTACAGAGATTTCCTGCTCCATACCACTAGTCAACACCTTCTGCTCCTTGTTGGGATCGGCACTCATATTTATCATAAGTACTACGATACACCCCCTATACTTGTGAGTCATCAGGGCCTCCCATTGGGCCAAACTAGATAGGCCAATCATAGGTACCCATATGGCATACCTATGTCATAGGTAGTTGGCGTAACCATAGCACCTTGGAGAGGCCCCCTTATGGAGGCAGGCATGCGTCGCGAAGCAACCAAAGAACGCCCCTCGACAAGCAACACTTCTCGGTCACGGAAGGACAAGACCCTCCGAAAGGCATTCCCCGCCACGAAGTAATGATGACTCAAAGCATGACAACTATCCTAGCTTGTGCTTGTTGCTCAAGGGAAGCATCTTCCACTTCTGCAAGCCAGGAGTGTCCGACAACTATTGCCACCTAGAGGGGACCACCCTCTCCCTATAAAGAGAGATAAGCGCAATCACCATGATCAATGCACCCTGACATGGATCATGCCCTCGGAGAAAGCACATTTAGCATGCCTGCTCACTTCCTTGTCACCATGTGGGAACCCTTCCTGCCAGAGGCACGGGAAGAGGACCTGGGAGACTATAAAACAATGGGCACGGTACCATATGAGGCACCTTCTTCCACCTCGAAAACCCTAGCCTTCTCCTAAGCAGGAGCACCATATCCGATCACCTGATCAACACCTTGTATTTGTAACCTCGCCAAGCGATTCAAGAAATACAACCAAGCAGAGTAGGGTTTTACACCACACGGTGGCCTGGACCTGGGTAAAATTGTTGTGTCTTCCTTGCCGTGATTCTTACTGTTCCTTGCCAAGGTCACTGAGAGGTCTTGGAGAGATCATGTCCATCCCCCTACGTTCGATTCTATCCTACTTCGCGAGATACTCTGCCGGGAAAAATCTTCGACAATTGTGAGACAAAGGGACTTGGAAGAAAGTCACATTAAGAAAGTTCATCTTATGACTTTACGACACTTGAGAGTCGACACCTTCTACTAGGAGACGCTACCGAATTATTTGTTAGAGTGAGACTCCAACTGAGTCTAAGTGGTAATGAACCTACCATGTAACACACCTAAGGGAAGTATCCCAGGTGGATTGGATCCATATGGACATTGGGGTACGGCCTAGATGAACCTTAAGCATTGAGCCCATGTAGGAGTGTATATAAGTGGAATGGGAAAGAGTTAACTGACCAATCCGTCACTTTTTCAACTCCCAAGTAAGGTTATACATGACCTATCAATCCACTGCCCATCTAGGAGTGTATATAAGCGGAGGAACTAGAAGTATATCTCTTCAACAAGTTCATTAAAACCTGCAACGACTCATACGACGATAGGAATGAGATATTGATCACAATTGTGCTTGGCCTATATGATAACATAATATGGGAAGTGATGGCCGCATGCGTGATCATGCACAACATAATTATTGAGGATGAGCACGAGCATGCCAATCAACAAGGAGGGCGATACACCACAATACTTTGAAGCCTACATCGTGAGATTTGTTCATGAGCTACTCATGTTCAATTCGAAACTAATTTGGTTGAGCACATGTGGACCCCACAAAGGAAACGAACAATAGACATCATCATTTAATCTGAATTTGTAGTTTGAATTTTGTTCCGTGAACCCTACTAGAACTTTGTATCTTCCCATTTCACTGAAAACTTATGGTGAGAAATGGTGAATCTGGGATAGAAAAATATCCGGGCTAGAACTTTGTATCTTCCCATTTCACTGAAACTAAGGAAGCTCTCAACTCAGTCTCGACCTTGCCTTGAGCGCACCGATTGTCCTGTCAACTCATAGGTACCATAGACCACATTTTGTCCATGCTCATTCTCGATGATCATGTTATGCATGATCACACATTCATTCATGATGTACCAAAGGAATCCTTAATCCTAAAATCTCGCCAATACTCCCACAGCTGCAAATTGGGCTTGTAAAATCTAAAATGCTCTCTCCATATCTTTCCTTGCAACCGCTTGAGCATTGTGGAACTCAATTTCTTTCTTACCTTCGGGGGCAATGATTGGCTTCACAAATGTAGCCCACTTCGGATAGATGCCATCCGCAAGGTAGTAGTCCATTTTGTATGTACGGTTGTTGGCTTGGAACTCCACCGGTGGTGACTCGCCATTGGCTAGCTTGGCAAAGAGACGAGATCGTTGAAGAACATTGATGTCATTGTTGTTGGAATATTAGGCATAATTTCCATGATTAATTCTAGAATATTAAGCATGACAAAACCAGCTCCTAGCTCATGTAACTCGAACATACTAGATGTACTAAACAATAGGATGAACAGAAACAAACAACATCTAAACATGTACTCGCAGAACATGATGAATGACCAAACATGAGCACATAGCATGTAACGTTCGGTTGTCGTAGCAGAAACTTTGGGGAAGACTGATCGAAGCAGACGGCGATGAAGACGGTGGTAGGCAGCACCGCCTGACTTGGATGGAAGACGACCCATGATGGAGAACTTGAGCAATCGCGCGGAGCGCTTCCCAAAAACCTTATTCGCCCTCTCCCGTACAGGATCACAAGGGCGAGTGGTTCCGGAGACCTGCTCTCCCGTCCGCCATTGCACGCCGGCAAGCGGGATGGAGTAGACTACGGTGGCAACGCAAGTAGAGAGGAGGCAAAACCCTAGATTGGTTTTCGGTGTGTTGTGGCGATAGCCGCGCATGAATTTATATAGAGCGGCTCAGGAAACCCTAACGGAGGCGAACGTGGGCCGAGTCCATGTTGCGCACGTTCGGGTCGATTACGGTATCCCACGATGCGGGAGCGACCCGAATATGCTAACCGTTTGAAATGTCTGTCAAAACCTCACAATTTTCCTAAGCAGCAAAATAAAGCTCGGCTCGGCGAGATTCCGGCAACCCGTGGCGCGCACGCGTCGCGCCGAGACGGACGGGGGGGGAGCGTCGTCGGAGGAAGAGCGCGTGTGTCTCTCTCTTATTGCCACTTACTTACAAAGTGGTGCAACACTCCACCTTATAAGGTGGTGCAACTCTCCTTCAACTTCCCATGTGGGACTAAACTTTAGCTCCCACTCCACTCCCATGTGAGCTTCCACAAACATGGACCCAAACACATATGGGCTGCCACAAACCTGGGCTTTAAGATTTAGGGAAAATCTGAAATATACATGGGCATATTTGTTTTAGCCCATTATTTCTAACAATCGCCGACCAGATCTAAAATGCCCATTTGAAGATTTGCCAATCATAGATACTTGTTTATATACCAGTGTTTTAGCAGAGACTATTAAGTTGAACCTCCGCCTAGAATCTTGAACTACGTCTATCAATAACTTGAACAGTGGACAAACCTTGAATTGCAAGTTTGGTACCAATAGAGTTCACTCAAAATCATAACTAGTACATGGCTGCCAGTAGGCTACCACGCGGGTTAGAGCATATGTGTCATACTCCCTGGTCTCTTCATGAGTTTACTAGAGACCACCCAAGTCTCATAGACCACGACGTTTACAGTCGAGCTCAAATAGGGGTGTTCTTTCAAGAATGCCCTGTTGGACGGCATCTTTGATAATTAAAGCCAATAGAAACACATTAAGGCATGTTGCCAACCTTCCTTACAGATTATGATAGTTATGCATCTTCACATAGAGAGGGTTACAAAATACTCTCCTCCGTCAAACCACTAGCTTGTTGTTCCAAGGTCCTAATTCACGGGATCTTCGATCACATAGGTTGGGTTACCACCAGGGTGTCACATCCATGGGTCTCAACCCCATCTCCCTCGATGCACTTTCTATCACATTTCGTGATAGTCCCTTTATAAAGGGATCTGCCAGGTTTTTGTCTGTTTAAATATACGTAACAGTTATTACTCCAAAGTTTCTCAATTTCCTGATAGATTTCAAACGTCTCTTCACGTGTCTTAATGACTTCGCGTTATCCTTAGAATTTTTCACTTTGACAATCATAGTTTGGTTGTCACAATTTAAAAGGATTGCCGGCACATGTTTCTCAACCACAGGCAAGTCCATCAAGAGCTCACGCAACCACTCTGACTCAACAGTGGTTGTGTCTAAAGCAGTAAATTTTGCTTCCATAGTTGACCTTGTCAATATGGTTTCTCTACGAGACCTCCATGACACTGCGCCACATCCAAGGGTAAACAAATACCCGCTCGTGGCGTAGAGTTCATCAACGTCAGAGATCCAATTCGAATCACTATATCCTTCAAGCACATCATGGTTCCCTGAATAGTGAATTCCATAGATCATTGTACCACATAGATAGCGCATGAGCCTTTCAAGTGCATGTCAATGATCAATACCTGCGTTATACATGAACCTACTCACCTTGCTCATAGCATAAGAGATATCAGGTCTTGTAGCGCTTGCTAAGTACATGAGAGAACCAACAACTTGTGAATATTTCAGCTGATCTGTTGGTTCCTTCTTATTCTTTCATAATGTCAAACTAGGATCATAAGGTGTTGGAGAAGTCTTGCCATCAATAAAGCCAAATCGGCTCAAGACCTTCTCAAAATAATGATATTGCGTTAAAGTACTCCCATTCTCGTTCTTAATAACCTTGATGTTCATAATCACATCAGCCTCTCCCAGATCTTTCATATCAAAACTCTTTGACATGAAAGAATTGACTTCATTTATCACTTTCATGTTTGTACCAAAGATCATAATTTCATCCACGTACAAACATAATATAACGCTATCGCCCCCACCATGGCGATAGTAAAAACACCTATCAGCCTCATTAATGACAAAGCCAGCAGAAAATAGAGTTCTGTCAAACTTCTCATGCGATTGCTTAGGTGCTTGTTTCAGGCCATATAAAGATTTTAATAACTTGCACACCTTCGACTGATCCATATAGATCTCCTGTTCCAACTCTCCATTAAGGAAAGTTGTCTTCACGTCCATTTGATGAACGAGAAGACCATAAGAGGCAGTCAGGGATAGTAGTGCTCGAATGGTGGTCAGTCTAGCGACAGGTGAATAGGTGTCAAAGTAATCTTCGCCTTCTTTCTATGGGTAGCCCGTAGGTACAAGACGCACCTTGTACTTCTCAATAGTACCATCAGGCCTTAGCTTCTTCTTGAACACCCACTTACATCCCACAGGTTTACAACCATAGGGTTGTTGTGATAATTCCCAAGTTCCATTAGAAAGAATCGAGTCCATATCATTTTGTACAACTTCTATCCAATCATCTGCATCAGGGGATGCATATGCCTTAGTAATGGATCTAGGAGTATCATCCACAAGGTACAGAATGAAGTCATTACCAAAGGATTTTGCAATCCTCTATCTCTTACTCCTCGTGAGAGGTTCATCATCATCCTTCTCAAGGAATTACTCATGTGGTTGTTTAGAATTCTCAATAGATGCACTAGATTCAAGAAGTATTTCAGAAGAAAACCTACCAATATTATGCATATCTTTCATAGGAAACATATTCTCAAAGAATGTTGCATCACGAGATTCCATTATAGTATCGACATGCATATCAGGTACCTCAGATTTAACCACTAGAAATCTACACTCCATGGAGCATATCCTAGAAATATATAATCCACTGTCTTGGGTCCGAGCTTGCGTTTCTTGGGGATCGGTATGTTGACCTTCACCAAACACCCCCAAGTACGTAGATACGAAAGTGATGGTTTTATCCAAACCCACTCCTCATAAGGGGTATTTTCTTTATTCTTGTTAGGAACTCTATTCAGGACATGACATGAATTCAACAAAGCCTCCCCCCACCATGCCTTTGGTAAACCAGCAGTGGCTAAGATGGAATTCACCAAGTCAGTCAGCGTGCGGTTTTTCCTCTCGGCAACACCTTTTGATTGGGGCGAGTAGGGAGGCATCCTCTCATGAAAAATTTCGTGTTCCTCACAGAATTCGTCAAATATTTTGGGAAAATACTCACCACCACGATCTGACCTAAGACACTTGATCTTTCTATCTAGTTGATTTTCAACTTTGGCCTTATAAATTTTAAAGTAGTCTAAAGCCTCATCTTTAGTTTGCAACAAGTAAACATAGCAGAATTTAGTAACATCATCTATCAATGTCATGAAATATCTCTTTTCACCCTTTGTCAACACACCATTCATCTCACATAGATCAAAATGTATGAGTTCTAGAGGTACCAAGTTTCTCTCCTCGGCAGCCTTGTGAGGCTTTCGAGGTTGCTTTGATTGCACACAACTATGGCACTTAGAACATTTGGCAATAGTGAAATTTGAAATTAAACTCATACTGGACATCCGAGACATCAAACCAAAATTAATGTGACATAAATGAGAATGCCAAACACTGGTATCATTATTAACACCACCACAAATATGATTCATGTATTTATTACAAAATTCTGAAAGTGAAAACCGGAACAAGCCTCAAAACTCATAAACTTTACCAATAAATTGTTCATATTTTGAAACAACGACTTTATTAGACTCTAAAACAACCTTAAACCCATCTCTACATAGAAGGGAGCCACTAACGAGATTCTTGTTCATAGTAGGGACATGCTTCACGTTCCTCAGCTGCACGTTCTTTCCAAAAGTAAACTTCAGATCCACTGTGCCAACACCACGAACAGAAGCATGTGAACCATTCCCCATTAGGACGGATGAATCCTGAGTGACCTGATAAGAAGTGAACATAGAGATATCAGCACACACATGAACATTAGCACCCGTATCAAGCCACCAACATGGTGATTGAAATAGTGAAAAACAGTAAATAAATTACCATACCCATCAGTATTGCTAGCGGTCACGGTGTTGACAGTCTTGGCCTTTTTCTCTCTGCGGTCTGCGCGATCTGGACAGTCCTTGGAAAAGAGGTCGGGTGATCCACAAGTGAAATAAGATAGATCACTCTTGTCCATGTTCGTCTTCTTCTTCTTGAAGGTTGTAGTCTTTACAGGCTTGTTAAAGGAGGACTTGAAGTTCCCTTTGTTCTTGCATACGTATTTGCCTTTCTGCACAAAGTTAGTAGTAGCACGACCCTCTCCTTTCTCAGTAGTGTTTGATACATCCAATTTGCATCACCATTTTATATCATAATTTGCCTCTATGCATTGATATATGTCTTATTATGAGGTATTACTTATGTATTTTACACTATTTTTGCATGTTGGATGATTCTTGGAGGATGGACTACTGGAGTTAGGATTCTGATGGAAAAAGAGCTGTTTTGATGCAATTTCGCGAAGATTGGAAAAGTACAAGAAAAATATGGGAAAATTATATTTTCCCAGAATACGAAGGAAGCCAGAAGGGGAGGCGTAGAAGGGCTACAGCGGGCCCACACCCCCCTAGGCGCGGGTACCCCGTTGGGCTGCGCCTAGGGCAAGTGTGGCCCACCTGCTCGGCCTCCGACTCCGCCCTCTCTCCTATATCTTCCTCACAGAACCCTAATACCAAAGGAGCGACGACAGATAGATTTTCGCTGCCTCTACGAGGCGGAAAACACCGAGAGAGAAAAATCTCTACGGCAGACAGATTTCTACCGAGGGAATTCCTTCCCGGAGAGGGGAGATCGTCGTCGTCAACACCGTCATCAATCTTGCCTTCATCGGGATCATCATCATCATCCACACCATCATATCCACCAGCACCATCATCACCACTCCATCCCGCTGTAACAATTGTGTTGGATATTGCTTTAGTTCTTGGGGTAAACTTTCTCGGTGTTAATTACTATTGCAGTTGATGCTTGTGAGTGGAACCACTGGATTATTGTTTATGTCCAGATTGTTATCCATCACCATATCATCTTTGATCTTGATCCATATGATGTCTTGTGAGTAGTTCGTCTAGTTCTTGAGGACATGGGAGAAGTCTTGTTGTTAGTAGTGGATTTGTGTTGAGTTATTATTCAATGATTTAGTATTTAAGTTGTGGTGCTATTCTTTTAGTGGTGTCATGTGAACGTCGACTACATGATACTTCACCATTTATGGGCCTTGGGGAATGCATTGTGTATTTGGATACTAATTGTGGGGTTGCCGGAGTGACAGAAACAAGAACCCTCGTTAGGACACATTTGCATAAGGGAGCGTATGATCTCAGAGTTTAAGGCTGTGGTTAGGTTTATATCTTAATTACTTTCCTATAGTTGTGGATGCTTGCAGGGGGTTTAATCACAAGTATGTATTAGTCCAAGTAAGGCCGGTACATTAGCACAGGTTCACCCACACAACACTTACAACACCAAAGAAGAGTACTCAGCTATTTGAAGCGAGAGCACTAGACAGAATTCCCATGTGTCCTCGAGAACGTTTGGTCCTTATAAGTATTTCCACTGGCTTGTCCTTTGCTAAGAAAGGATTGGGCCACTTGCTGCGTTTGTTCTTTGTCTTTATTACTTGCACTTTGTTTTGTTTCCTTATCAGAAAACCCCTAAAATCCATTTGCTAAGTATTTACAGAGATTTCCTGCTCCATACCACTAGTCAATACCTTCTGCTCCTCGTTGGGATCGACACTCCTATTTATCGAAAATACTACGATACACCCCCTATACTTGTGGGTCATCAAGACTATTTTCTGGCGCCGTTGCCGGGGAGTGAAGAGCTATTGAAGAGTGGAACTGGTAAGGGAAACTTCTAGTGTGAGTATTTATTATCAATAACTTTTATGCTAGGCTTTCTCTTCATGAGAAAGATTTACTAGATGCTTCTTGTGCTTGATCATTCACACGTATGAAGGAAGAAGCTAAATGGGATCTACTAGACCGTATTCAAGAGAACACGAAAGCTTGGTAGAATGACAAAGGAAGAAAGTCAGGTACAAACTATGATTATGAATGCATCAAATCTTTTATGGGAACTGATGACTTCCGTGATATTAGCAATGAGTTTGGTCTTGATTCCCAAAGTATTTCCAACTGTTTTAAGACCTTTGCGTCTTACATAGAAATTCCCCAAAAGAAGTGGAACAAGTACCATGCACCTTATAAAGATGTTGTTAATCATGTTCCTGTTAGAAGTGCTGAAGTTTGTACTACTAATCATATTGTGCCTGAACCTTATGTTGAGAAAATGCCTTTCCCAACTAAGGTAAAGGAGTATTCTATGATTATTAGTGCAAATAATAAAGGTACTAAGTGTCAACACCCGGATTTTTAATCCCAGATGCCTGTTATGCCATACATCGCAATCCCAGGATTACCATTTTTGCGAGACATAACAGAATTGGATACCACAGTACATCATCCATTACAAACCATACATAAGGTCTTACACAAATAAGGATCTCGTGATCTAGTCTTAATACAACACAAGCAGCGGAATACGTAATGATAAAGGTAGCGTAGGCGAAGCTCCATCTTTGGGGTCATAGGCAATGCTGACGATGGGAGATGATCCTAGTTGTCATAACCTTCCTGGGGTCCATCTTCCAGGTACTCCTCTTCATAGTCTGGCCATGGAAATAGCCAGGGACAAAGCCATGAGTACTCTTTAAGTACTCGCAAACTAATACTAACAAGTGAAGGGGTTTTTGTAATAGGACACTAAGCTCTAGGGTTGTTTTGCAAAAGCCAGATTTACCTCTACTAAGTTTGGAAACAACGAATGCTAGTTAAGGTTTTATCACACCTAAGTGGGAACTTGTATCTCATGCCACAACTCTGTTGTGGTCAAGTCAAAGTCTCAAGTCATTTTGAAAACATCTGACGGGGGAACAATACGGCCACTCCAACTGTCCATAACCGCGGACGCGGCTATTCGAATAGTTTGACACTCTGCAGAGATTGTACACTTTCACCACAACATTCGATACATCCGTCAGGAACAAATCCTGAATTCACCATACTCAGTATGCGGATAATCAATCCTAACCTTTCAATTACACGCCCTAGTATAAGCACCTCTCCTGTGATTTTGGCCTCCCAACCATGACCAACTGTCATCTTGGGTACTGCACAGGTGGACAATCTTCACAAGGTAGCCTCAGCTCAGACCTTGGCCGTGAGGGAACTAATACTAAGGTGTATAAGTTTCCAGTCAAGCCCTACCCAATTCTCGGGTATTATGGTTGTACGGTAAAATTGTAATGGTATCGCATCCAGACAACCATCAGTTTTATAAAGGGCTAAGGCTCATGCCTCAACTTTTTCATCACCATAAATCATCTGGTGTTCGGAAACACATGTCCAAAACATTTCAATAGAATGATCCATCATTCCAAGGTTTTCATAACCATTTTTCCACCAAGTATTCCCATCTAAATTTGATCAGGTTTTATGCTTAGCACTAGCATCTACAGGTGGGGGTAAGTACTAATGAGGGGTGGTAAACAAGTGGAGTTTTAACTAAGTTCAATCTCAGGCCTTAGGATGACATCAAGATTATCTAGCTTAGGCCAAATTTTATGCTCTTTATGCAACCTTCAATTATCCTTCTAGTATCTACAATTCACTTAGGTAAACTCTAAGTAATAGCTTTGATAACGAAATAAAGTATAAAGCTTGTGAGTAAAAACTAGGATTGGTTTATCAAGTGGGTAGGATCATCTATGCTTAAGGCATATAGTTGGCATGGTGACAAGCAAGTATTGGCTTGCATCAGTATCAGTATAAGCTTGCTAAATTGCAAGTGTTAGCTTGCCTTGTGCAGAGCAGTGGTTGAAGTTCTCCTCGGCTTCTCCTTCGTAGTATCCTCCTTCCTCCTCGTATCCTTGGTCGGTACTAGGGTCTATGAATAAATACGAGGTACACAATCACCAAACAATACTTAACTCCTTGCATTCATCACACACAAGGGTCCTATAGATGATCTAGCATCATCACTAACATTACAAGATTAAAGCTTGGTTTAATTCCTTTTATTTTTAGAAAAGTAATTTCTACTCATTGAAAAATTACTTAAGATTTAATATTCTCCAAACCAAACATGGGATCAGGTTGACACATGTCATCACCACATATTTTAGTCCATGGGAATGTGATTTAAAGTGGTGTCACAATTTAATAAGGTTTAACCTTTTATTTTTAATTAAATAAAGTGACTAGAAATGCTTATGTGGCATTCTTTTATTACTTGGTCATTATTTTTGTAAGTAAACCTATATATTTTTATATATTCTGAAAGGTATGATCAAATGTGATTTTTGAGAGTTGGAATCAACTCAAAAGCTATTATGGTTTAAATTTGAAAAATATTTGAATGTAGAAAAGCTTCTGCCTTGTTATTTTTACCAAGGGTGATCTACAGATCCAAATGATTTAAATCCAATGGGCTTGGATTCAGCACTTCCAGACCTTTCTAACAAAATTGGTTTCATTCAATTTGGTTGGTTGAATCAAGCTGGGTTGATTTTTGAAACTACATACACAACTATGTTTGAATGAAAATGGAAAAATCCAAATTCAAACAACTGGGCTACGCGGGAAACGATACTGGGCCGGCCTACTAAGCACAGCGCTTACGCGGGCTGGTTAAGTGGCTGTCCCCACGCGTTAGTGAGACGAGGGGGTGCGAAGCGGTACGGGGCAATATGGTGTGTTAGATCTACTTCTAATCCAACGGCTGAGGGTCGTCGTCCACGTCGGGCAACGCCGGTGAGACTGAACCCTAACGCGGCAGGTGGGGGTCGTCGGGGGCTCACCGGGGCTCAGGTGAGGGTCGGCGATGCGGGCGAACGACAAAGTCGACGACGACGAACCTCCTGGTACCGGCAGCTTCTCCAGGGGCGGCTCCAATCGCTGGCTCCCTTCTTCTCCAGCAGCGGCGGGCTCCGGTGCAATTATGGCGAAGCGCTGCTCGCCTTGCTTCGGGAACGGGGTGGAACGATCAATGAGGAGAGGGGAGTGAGATGGTGTGCTCAATTCGGCTGGGGGTGGCCTCTATTTATAGTCGCGACGACAAGACCGAACAGCATGGGCAGGCGACTGTGGCGACATGGCTACGGGCTGCTAGAGGCATGGCCGGCGGTGGCGATCGCTTGGTGGTCTCCTGGCGATGCTCTACGGCTTTAATGCGCATGTAGGGTCGGTGGCAAACGGTCTGGAACACGCGATGCTCTGCGCGGCCGAGGTGGCGTCTTCGACGGCGAGCGGTGGCTGTGAGGCATGGGACGGCGAACGGGGATGTCTGGTGGTCTCCTTGGATGGTGGTGATCGTGTATGCACGCGGTGAGGGCGGCGCGCGGTCTGTGGGCGTGTCTCGAGGGCGGCGCTCTGGCGCATGCTCGGCATGGTAGCTGGCGAGTTGGGCACGGTCTGTGCGTGTGGTCCAGGGGTTGGCAACGCTCGAGCGCTGGACAGGGAGTGGCGGTGGGGGTGTTGGCTTGCTCCCAGACATGTTGGCTAGGCTTGTTTCTTTTCCTAGCCTTCTGTCCACACCGGGGTGACATGGTGAGCTTCGGCTGTTCACCATTGATGGCATTGCCAAGCTTACAGTGGGGCTAGTTCTTGGTTTAGCTTGCTAGATGATCTACTAAGATTGTTGTGAGCTAGAGAGGGAACAAGTTAGGCTCCAATCACTGCTCACAATAGTGTTTAGATTTTATTTGATTTAAATCAGCAAGGTGTTTGATGAAATGGCTGCAAGAATTCAAGTTTTGAATTTTGAAAAGATTTTTGGTGGGTGTGCTAGGTTGGTGCTAGTGAGTCTGCAGATGCTTGGGTTTTGAAAGTTGAGCTTGTTTGACTGGTTTTTGAAAAAGTGGGATCTTCCCATATGATAAAGATTCAATTTTGAATTGTCATTTAAACTATGCATTTGAAAGTTTCTGGATGATCACAAGGTGGGCCTTGATACTTTGTTAAGAGTACTATCAAGGGGTGTAAAGATCCAAACAAGTTTCTGTTAAGTTCTGAAAGTTAGAGACAGCCAAAGTAGGCATGGGAGTTAAATTGGTCAAAATGACCATTCACTCAATTTGGCTTATTTTGATTTATTTTTCTTTGGGAAAAGTTTGGGAATTGTTTAGATGATGTTTATTTCACCTAAGAATCCTTTTACAAGCAAAGAAACACATAAACAAGGTAATTCAAAAGAATTCATAATGGGATGCATACACACATGCATGCTTTCGTATTTTTATTTAGAAAAGTTTTTGTTAACCCTAATTTTGATGATTAGAGTTTGATGATCCAAGTTTAGTATTTTTGGGATGTTACAAACCTTCCCCCATTAAACAAAATCTCGTCCTGAGATTTGAAAAAGGACGAAAAGATTACCTAGGATTTGAAGAGATCGGGAAACTCCGTCCTGATGTGATCTTCGCGCTCCCAGGTAGCTTCCTCTTCTGTGTGGTTGCTCCACTGAATTTTGAGAAACTTGATGCTTCGGGTCCTGGTGGTTCGGAAAGCTTCTTCCAAAAAACGGATGGGTACTTCGGGATAGGTCAGGTCATCGTTGATCTCTATGGTCCGGTAATCGATATTCTTGAACACTTCAGTCTTCTCTGGAACTTCGAGGCACTTGCGAAGTAATGAGATATGGAACACATTGTGCACGGCTGACATCTCTTCGGGCAGTTCCAATTGATACGAGACTTCTCCTCGATGGTTCAGAATTTTGAAAGGTCTGATATATCTGGGGGCTAACTTTCCTTTGAGTTGGAAACGCTGCATTCCCTTCAATGGCGACACCTTCAGATATACAAAATCTCCTATGTTGAAGGCGAGGTCTCGACGTCTCTTGTCGGCGTAACTCTTCTGTCTGGACTGGGCTATCTTGAGGTGCTCACGAATCTTGTGAACCTTCTCTTCTGCTTCGCGTAGGATATCGGGTCCGAAAATCTGACTCTCTCCTACTTCCGACCAGTTCAAAGGGGTGCGGCACTTTCTTCCGTACATGAATTCAAATGGGGCCATTTGCAAACTAGCTTGATAACTATTGTTGTACAAAAATTCTGCAAACAGCAGACAGTCTTCCCACTTAGATCCATATTCTAACACGCATGCTCTCAGCATATCTTCGAGTATTTGATTTACTCGCTCCGTTTCTCCATCGGTCTGAGGGTGATATGCGGTACTGAAATCTAGGCGGGTTCCTAAACCTTCTTGGACTTTCTTCTAGAATTTCGAGGTAAACTGAGTTCATCGATCAGATACGATGTTCTTGGGAACTCCGTGCAAACTGACGATTCTAGCGATGTATAACTCCGCTAGCTTCGAACTCTGATAGGTGGTTTTGACGGGTACGAAATGGGCGACTTTGGACAATCGTTCAACTATGACCCAGATAGAATCATTTCCCCTACTAGAAGTAGGCAATCCGGTGATAAAGTCCATTCCAACGGAATCCCATTTCCATTCCGGAATCTGCAATGGTTGCAACAATCCAGCGGGTCTTTGATCTCCCGCCTTGACTCGCTGACATATATCACACTTGGCGATATAGCTTCCGATTTCTCTCTTCATCTTATGCCACCAAAATTGCTCTTTCAAATCTTGATACATCTTAGTTCCTCTGGGGTGGATAGAATAAAGAGTATCATGAGATTCCTTGAGAATAACTTCTTTCAACTCAGAATCTGCTGGTACACAAAGGCGTCCTTTGTACCACAGAACTCCTTCTTTGTCTTTGGTGAATCCAGGTACTTTGCCTGTACCGATACGACGCTTGATTCCGTCAATACTAGCATTTCCCTTATGCGCCTATTTTATCTGGCTGATCAAAGTGGGTTGAAGTTCTATGCTAGCCAAAAATCCTTCACTTACTAATTCTATTTGAAAATCTTCCATCTCTTTGTGCAAGCTTGGTTGCTCCTTCAAGATCATGGAGTTCAAGCGGCACGGCAATCTACTAAGGGCATCTGCTACCATGTTGGCTTTACTGGGGTGATAGTGAATGTCCAGATCGTAATCCTTGATTAGCTCAATCCATCTTCTCTGCCTCATATTCAGCTCCTTCTGAGTGAATATATACTTCAGGCTCTTGTGATCCGAATAAATCTCACAACGATTTCCCATCAGGTAATGCCTCCATGTATTTAGGGCTAGAACTACGGTTGCGAGTTCGAGGTCATGGGTTGGGTAGTTTTGCTCATGTTGTTTCAATTGTCGAGATAGATAAGATATAACTTTGCCTTCGTGCATTAGCACACATCGGAGACCGATCTTGGATGTGTCACAATACACGTCAAAGGGCTTCGTGATATCTGGCATGATTAAGATTGGGGCTGAAATCAATCTCCTCTTGAGTTCTTGAAAACTCGCTTCACATTTGTCGGTCCATTCAAACTTCTTGTCCTTCTTCAGCAATTGGGTCATGGGTCTGGCGATACTCAAGAATCCTTCTACGAACTTGCGGTAATATCCCGCCAATCCGAGAAATGCACGAACTTGGGTTTGAGTAGTTGGGGCTTGCCAACCTTTGCAGGGTCAACGGCAATTCCTCCGGCTGATACAATGTGACCGAGGAATCCTACCTCCTGTAACCAGAATTCACATTTGCTAAACTTGGCATGCAGCTGATGCTCTCTAAGGGTTCCAAGAATGGTCCTTAGGTGTAGCTCATGTTCTTCTTCCGATTTGGAATAAATCAGAATTTCATCGATGAAAACAACGACAAACTTATCCAGGAAGTCCATAAAAATCTTATTCATGAGATTCATGAAATAAGCGGGGGCATTGGTTAATCCAAAGGACATAACGGTATACTCGTATAATCCATATCGGGTGGTAAAGGTAGTCTTGGGAATATCTTCTACACGAATCTTGAGTTGATGATAGCCAGTCCTAAGATCAATCTTAGAAAACACTTTGGCATCGGTCAACTGATCAAACAAATCTTCTATCTTGGGAAAGGGGTACTTGTTCTTGATGGTGACATCATTCAACTTCCGGTAATCCGTACACAAACGGTTACCTCCATCCTTCTTATCCACAAACAAAACAGGTGATCTCCAAGGTGACGCACTTGGTTGAATCAATCCAATTTCCAACATGGAATCTAGTTGCTTCTTTAGTTCTGCTAGTTCCGACGGGTTCATACTATAGGGTCTCTGGGCTATGGGTCCTGTTCCGGGGATTAGTTCAATGATAAACTCGATATCCCGATCTGGGGGCATACCGGGCAAAACATCTGGAAATACATCGGGGTATTCACAGACTATCCGGACTTGGTCAATGGTAGGTTGGTCTATACTCTTGTTGCACTTGAATTGGCGAGGTAAGGTTTCAGATATATGCTCGACTGATATTCCAGCTGTACTGTTCATGTTGATGGCTTTCTTGGCACAATCCATTAATCCTTTATGTTTGGACATCCAATCCATTCCTAGTACTACTTCCAAACCTTTAGTTCCGAGTACTATCATATTAGCATAAAAATCTATGCCATGGATTCGGATAGGGACGACTTTGCAAATTTGCCTAGCCTTGGTGGTCGAACCGGGGATTTGAACGATCATAACATGCTTCAGTTTTGTTGGTTGAATTTTACTAGTGCATGCAAATTCTTGGGTGACAAATGAATGCGATGCACCAGAATCAAACAACACTCTTGCAAGTTGTCGTGGGAATGACCACGGCAGACGCTGCAATCGGCAGCGAGTAGTAGAACGAAGGGCAAGGGCGGCCAGCCATCTGTAGTGCGAGATGAGGGCGGAGACACAGGGTTTTACCCAGGTTCGGCCCCCCGGAGGGTAAAGACCTACTCCTGCTAGATTGTATTATGATGGAAGTACAAGGGGGCGAGCTCGACGGCTAGGCGGCGAGTCGCTTGGGTGGATGATGGAACGTATCCTCTACACGCCCTGTAGGGAGGTTTATATAGACTCACCCCCCCTAGGGTTTACATATCTCAACCGAATCAGTTAAGGTTTCGGTATTCGTTTAACCTAATCCGACTGGGCATATCTACTCTCCTGGGCCTTCAGCTTCCAGTCACTTGGGTCCACGTCAGGTCGTGATCCAGTCGCCGTCCTGCAGGCCCACACGCCAATTCCTGGGCCAGTCGGAAACGTCCTGCTGGGTATACCCCGGTAGGCATATCCCCATCAGTAGTCCCCGAGGCCATCGTCGATTGGGCGCAGGTGGTTGCTGCCAGTCAGATCATTCGGGTCCAATGCGGACACCCAGTCGAATCGGCGGCGGGCTCCTGAATAAAGGAAAAAACTAGTCATTCTGGTCGCAGCTCGGTGAACGGGTCGGCGAAATATTTAATCACTGTTGTAGTGATAAGGTCGGCGAGTCGAATGGACGAAGTTGGATCGTCAGACGCGGTCAAACTAGCCGTTGGAGTAATCCAATGGTAACTTTTGGCGTAATCACCGCGCAGTAACGGCTCCCTGATTTGGCGGGCAACAACTGCTATATAAAGGAAATGGTAGGCGATCGGAGAACCACCCTCTCGTCATTTCCTCCGATTTCGCGTATCTCCGTTTTCCTCCGAAACGCGATCCAAACTCCTCCGACCTCCACGAACCTTTCCACCAATGGCCCCCTCCGCCGAACCATGGGGCCGGTCCAAATGCACGAGAGCGCTACTGGCGTCTTTCGAGGAAGCCGGGATCCTGCGCGCCGGCAGGTGGCGCATCCCCGCAGCCGGAGAGGTGACTCCGGACCCGTGCGAGGGAGAATTCGTCTGCTTCACCAGCCACCTAGAGCGGGGGCTGGGGTTTCCCACATCTCTCTTCTTCCGGCGCTTCTGTGCCTACTACGGGATTCAGCCATCGGACCTAGGCCCGCACAGCATCGAGCAGCTCGCCATCTTCGTGGCGTTCTGCGAGTGCTACCTTGGCTGCAGGCCCTACTTCCCCCTGTGGCAAGATCTGTTCCACGGGAGGATTAGTCGTGAAGAATCAGGCGGCCCAATGCTAGCGGCGGGTGACCTGACGTTCCAGCTCAAGTCGAAAGCCTCCTTCTTCGACCTGATGCTACCTACCAAGGCGGCAAGCGAGTGGAAGAAGTCCTGGTTTTACGTCACCGAGGCGACTCCAGACGGCGAGGTGGCGATCCCAAGGTATTCCGCCGACTGGCCCGAACCACGCCGACTCCAAGTCGGCAAGCTCCCAACAGACCAGCGGATGGTCGTGGATGAGATGCTTCAAACCATCCGCGGCCTGAAGAAGAAGGGTCTTCAGACCATCAATTTGTACAACTGTTGGCTTGGGCGGCGACTCGTTCCCCTGGCCCACCGTGACCATTACATGTACGAGTACACGGGCCGAGAAGACTCGACGAAGTCCTGCCTTGCCGAGTGGAAATTCGAGGACTACATCCAGGCGTTGAAGAAGATCACCCAGGCGGTGTACCTGTACGCGAAGGCTGGGGTCGCCCCCTACACCGCGAAGCATCCAGCCCCGACGGTAAGTCATTTTTTACCATTCGCGGTCGCAGTTGATGCTGTCATGGTTATATTGACATTACTTCATGCTTGCTGCAGTTATTTCAAGTGGTGGAAGGGTAGCTTCCACCCGCAAACGACGAGAACTCGAGCTCGTCCGTCCAGGACGGGGGCGAGTCGCCTCCCACCAAGGGCGGCGCCGAGAGCGATAGGAGTGACGACGACGACGAGTCCGAGGAAGAGGCCGCCCCATTGATTCGCAAAACTCGCGGGCATTGTCAGCGCGAACTCGAGGCGAGTAGAAGTCTTGAACGTCATGATGATGACGACGACGAGCTTCCCGAGCTCACCTCGCGTCGCGAGGCCACTCCGTCGAAAAAGAAGAAGAAGAAGAAGAAGAAGAAGAAGAAGGAGGAGGAGGTGAAGGCCCCTCCGAAGAGGAAGACAAAGCCAGCGAGCCAGGCATCTCCGCCTCATTCGGCGAGTAGTTCCGACGCCACCAGCCTGGCCAGGGATGAAGCGCCACAGACGATGGCAACACCGGATGTCACCGCCGTCCTGAGTGAGGTACCTCTGGCCTCGATTCCTCCCCCATTCGCCCCAGTCTTTGGGTCGGGGGTCGCTCCGGCCGCGGCAGCTTCGCCTCCCAGGAGAGCTCCTGCCGAAAACGTTGTGGAGGCTCCTGTCGCGGCCTCATCAACAAAGAGGCCATCTGTGTCTTGGGCGCATGATGTCCTGGAGATGGGCCTCAGTTAGAAACTGGGCCCCGAACTGGAGAAGCCGGCTAGCATCCGCACGGGGCTGCGGTTCATACCAGTCGCCAAGTGAGTTTTATTCACCTGCCTTATTTTTCGTTGTACTCGGACCACTTTGCTCATGTAATCAATTTGCAGGACTGGGGTTAAAAAGATAGGCCACCCGTCTGTGGCCAAAGTGCCGCCAGTCGTCTCCGAGGAAGACCCTTCTCGGAAGAGGAAGGCTGATGAGGTCGCTGCCCCCATAGACAGTGCCAAGAAGGCCAAGAGCGACGATGTCATCACGGTGTCTGACGACACGACGATTGCTCCGAGTGATCCTGCGGCGGGGGCGGCCTTGACGATCAAGGAGGGTGGTTCCTCGTCGGGGATGGCCAAGCTGGCCTCTTTTGGTGCTGGCGCATCTATCACGACCTTCCCCCGCTTCATGGCCAAAGCGGCTACGGCGAGTGGTACCACGCCATCGAGCCACATACAGGAGGTCGCCGAAACGGAGGTCGAACAGCGTCGCGGGCACACTCCGGCTCTTCTCGCATCCGTTGACGCGCTACAGCTTCATGGCATGCTTGGCGCAGCCATCCAGGTATGTCCAGTCCCCGAGGATAGGGCCACTAAATTGCAGTGGTCAGATTCTTCTGGTTTTTGTTTTTATTTCTCGCGCCCATTCCCCGAGTGTCTAGTCGCTGAATTTCAGTGGGTGGGCACTTAGATTTTTGATCTCCAGTCCTCGAGTGCCCAGTCGCTGAATTTCAGCGGGTGGGCACTTAGGATTTCGTTTTTGTTGACTGTTTGACTTTTGCACAGGGTTTGCAGCGTGAATCAGCCGACCGGCTTGCTGTGAAGTGTCACGCGGAGAAGGAACTTGTCGCCGTCCAAGAGGCGAACAAGGGACTCCAGGCGATTGATGCGAAGGCGGAGGAGGTTCGCCAGGGCCTTGTCCCGGTGAGTGAATTCATGGCGGCTCAATCTGCGTTGAGCTCGGCTGAGAAGCGGATCGCCGACCTTGAGCGCGAGCTTAAGGAAGCGAAGGAGGAGGCAAGTTCAGCGGATGGGCGGGCTAAGGCTGTTGTTACGGCCGCCGTTGAGGAGCGTAAGGTCTCTGATGCCCATGTTGCTGGGCTACAAGACGACTACTCCTCTCTTCAAAGCTTCATCACGGATCTCGCTCGTCCTTTGATTGGTAAGTGTGCCTGCCTCTGCCTGTAATATTTGCATTGCGTGATCTTTGTTGTACTCACTACCACCCTCTGTCCATAGGTCGGATCATCGACGGCTCGGAGGACGCGCAGTCGTACGACGCGCGGCAGTGTGTGGCCACTCTGATCGACTCGGCCACTTTGTCCGCGGCTTGCATTCGGGCGTATCTTCAGGAGATGTCGCCCACGGAAGTGATTCCCAGCGACCTCGTCGAAGTGTGGCGATACTTGGAGAAGGCGCCATCGGTCGTCGAGTTTATGACACGGTCGGCGTTCCGGCGCGGGGCGGCGACGGCGCTCAGCCTTGGGCTCGCCCACTTCCAAGAGGATTTCGATCTGGATGACGTGACGAGTGGCTACCCATCGTCGACGGGCTCGGTGGAGATTGCCGAGGTGCTGAAGCTGATGGACCGTGTCGCGGTATACGCCGATCGTGTCTGGGTGATGGGCGATCTCCTCCCTTATCAGGAGACGATCGCCGCGCCCAACGACCCCGTGCCGCCGCACCGCAACTTCAAGATCGAGTAGCCCTTCCGTGCGGCGATGGCGGGTGAGCTGACGACGTACCCGTCGAACCCGTACACTCCCTTCATTCGCAACCGAAAGGGTGGCGGCGAGTCATCGTCGAAGCCTGCGGAGTAAAACGTTGTGCCCTGGGGCGTTAGTAGCAGTTCGGCCATTAGGCGCAACATGTATTTTGTAACAACTTTGATCTGCTATAATGGGATATCGTGTTGTTTTGTGATTTGACTTGCGTTTGAGATTGAGGGTTGAACGAGTCCCTGAGCGCGTCCGCCCTTTTTATGGGGTTTACCTTGTTTGTTTATGTGTTTGTGGTTTTGAGCATTTTGTTATTGAGGTCGACTCGCCCGAGCTTGGAAAGCCAGTCGCTGGGCGACTCCCATGAGTGCTCTTTACTTTACCGCTTTCCCTTGCGCGAACGAGGTCGGGTAGCCGAGTCCCCGAGCGTGGTACTTGGTGGTTCTAGTCGCGGCTCTAGTGTGGGTGAGGACTGGGCGCATCAGAGTGAGCGCATCACTCCTGCCTGGCCCGTTGGGTCAGTCGCATGGTGAGTCCTGGGCACGCTCTCGCACTTGGCATTTTTCCCTAGTCGCTCGCGCTGAACTGGTCGTTAGTCCCCGAGCGTGGTCCTTGGCCGTTCGAGTCGCTGTGTCGAGGACGCGGAGGATCATGGTCGCTGTGAGGAGCGAAGGCAGTTGTCTTAGCTCGTTAAGCCAGTCGAGCTAGGCGACTCCAATGGGGCTCCGAGTAGGCGTTTTTCGTGGACGTTACGAGTCTTGGGGTAACCCAGTGCCCTCGTAGCGCACTACTTGGCTGTGCCGATCGCTGTACAAGAGGTTGACTCCTGCAGTTAGCTTGGTGTTGTTACTACGAGTGCGAGTGGCACAAGACACAGAGAGTAGACACGATTTGCGGTAACCAATATGTTTTATTTCATAGCGACTGGAGGATACATATGTGGATTTCTAGGAGTAGAACTTCCGTAGGAGGTTTACGTTCCATGGTCGCTTGACGTCGAGTTTTCCGTCTCCGTGGACGTCGGTGAGGTAGTAGGCGTCGTTGCCGAGTACTCGCCCGATGGCGAATGGTCCCTCCCATGGGGGAGAGCTTGTGCATGCCCTTCTTGTCCTGGATGAGGCGTAGCACCAGGTCGCCTTCCTGGAAGGTGCGAGTTTTCACCCGCCGGCTATGGTAGCGGCGGATTCCTTGCTGGTAGATGGCAGTGCGGGAGTGAGCTAGGTCGCGTGCCTCGTCGAGTTGATCGACTCCATCCTGACGTGCGAGTTCGTTCGCAGCCTCCGTGTAGTGGACGACCCTTGGCGAGTCGTGCTCGAGGTCGGTGGGCATGACTGCCTCGGCTCCATACACCATGAAGAAGGGGGCGAACCATGTCACCTGTTGACCAAGGTGCGGATACCCCAGATGACGGAGGGTAGCTCCTCGACCCAGCACCCGGCGGTGCGCTCGAGTGGTACTTGGAGCCGCGGCTTCAGGCCGTGGAGGATGCTCTGGTTGGCCCGTTCCGCCTGGCCGTTGGACTCCGGGTGGGCGACTGATGCGAGGTCGAGTCGGATGTGATGTTCCTCGCAGAACTCGGCCATGGATCCTTTGGCGAAGTTGGTGCCGTTGTCTGTGATGATGCTCTTTGGGAACCCGTAGCGATATATGAGCTCGCATAGGAATTTGGTGGCGGTCTTCCCGTCGCATTTCCGGACTGGCTTGGCCTCCACCCACTTTGTGAATTTGTCGACCGCGACTAGGAGGTGGGTGAAGCCGAAGGGGGCCTTTTTGAAAGGGCCTACCATGTCCATGCCCCACACGGCGAATGGCCAGGTGATGGGGATTGTCTTGAGCGCTGAGCTCGGCACGTGTGTCTGGTTGTCATACTTCTGGCACCCGGCGCACCGCTGGACAATGTCGATGGTGTCGGCGTGTGCGGTGGGCCAGTAGAAGCCGTGTCGCATAGCCTTTGCGACCAGAGAGCGGGCTCCGGCGTGGTGGCCGCAGTCGCCGGAGTGGATATCGTGGAGGATCTCACGTCCTTCGGCGGGTTGGACGCAGCGTTGGAACACGCCGGTCACGCTGCGCTTGTGGAGCTCGCCGTCGATGATGACGAAGGATTTGCAGCGTCGCGTTATCATCCGGGCGTCTGTTTCGTCTGCCGGCAAGGTGCCTCCCTCCAGGTAGGCGATGTACGGCCTAGTCCAGTCTTCTGGCTCGGCGATGAATGCAACCAAGGCTGCCTCTGGTTGCAGCGGGACTCCAATGTCGATCTCCCTTGGGAAGAGACGGATGGCTTGGTGATCGTGTTGAGGAAGACGCCGGCGGGTGGTGCGAGTCGAGCCGACCCGATGCGAGAGAGTGCGTCGGCCTCCTCGTTCTTCTGCCTGTCGATCCACTCGATGGAGTAGCCTGCGAAGTGTCTGCCCAGCTTGTCCACTACCTAGCGATATGCCGCCATGGTGGGAGATATGGCGTCGCAGGTGCCAGCGACTTGCCCAACGACGAGGTCAGAGTCTCCGTAGCAGCGTAGGCGGTTGATGTTCATTTCCTTGGCAGCTCGCATGTCGTGGAGCAGTGCCTCGTACTCGGCCATGTTGTTGGTGCAGGGGGTGAAGTCGAGGCAGAGGACGTAGCGGAGCTTGTCGCCCTTCGGGGAAGTCAACACTATCCCTGCTCCTGCGCCGTCTGCGTTTTTGGAGCCGTCAAAGTGCAGGCTCCAGTAGTGGAGGTGCGGCAGTTTTTCCGGCTGCTGGGCCTCTTCCCAGTCGGCGATGAAGTCCGCGAGAGCCTGTGACTTGATCGCTTTTCGTGGCTCGTACTTGATGTTGTGGACACCGATTTCGATAGCCCACTTGGCGACTCGCCCGGTCGCCTCACGGTTGCGGATGATGTCCTGCAACGGTGCTGAGGAGACGACCGTGATCGGGTGCTCCTGGAAGTAGTGCGGCAGTCGCCGTTGTGCTCTGAAGACTGCGTACACTAGTTTCTGGTATTGCGGGTACCGCTGGCGCGACTCGGTGAGGACCTCACTGATATAGTACACCGGTCGTTGTACCGGGCGCTCCTTTCCTTCCTCTGGCCGCTCGACGACCATGACGGCGCTGACGACGCGCTCGGAAGCCGCGACGTAGACCAGCATGGGTTCTTTGTCGACGGGGGCGGCGAGTAGCGGTGCTGCGAGTAGCACCTTCTTAAGGTCGCGGAGTGTGTCGTCCGCTTCCTTGTCCCACTGGAAGGTGGGGTTCTTCCGCATCAGGCGGTATAGGGGCATCGCCTTTTCGCCCAATCGGGGGATGAAGCGGCTAAGAGCCGCGACTCGCCCGGCCTGCTTCTGGACGTCGCGCAGGCACTCGGGTTTGCCGAGTCGAACGATCGTGTCGATCTTGGTGGGGTTCGCCTCGATCCCGCGCTTGGAGACGACGTACCCTAGTACTTGGCCTGCTGGTACGCCGAAGGTGCATTTGCCTGGGTTTAGCTTTATCTTGTATTTCCGCAGGTTGAAGAATGTTTCTGCCAGGTCGGCGAGTAGATCGCCCTGGCGAGCAGACTTCACTACCACGTCGTCGATGTAGACGTGGATATTGCGGCCAATTTGGCTCGCAAGGCATTCCTGCATGCACCGCTGGTAGGTCGCCCCGACGTTCTTGAGGCCGAAGGTCATGGCGGTGTAGCAGAAGGCTCCGAATGGCGCGATGAACGCCATCTTTTCCTCGTCCTCGACAGCCATTTTGATCTGGTTGTACCCAGAGTAGGCGTCGAGGAAACACAGCGACTCCGAGCCCACGGTGGAGTCGATTATTTGGTCGATCCGCGGGAGGATGAATTGCTCCTTCGGGCAGGCGCTGTTTAAGTTTGTGTAGTCGATACACATCCTCCAGGTCTCATTTTTCTTTTCGACCAGGACTGGGTTTGCCAGCCACTTGGAGTATTTGATTGGCCGGATGAAGCCTGCAGCGAGTAGACGCTGCACCTCCTCGGCGATGGCTCGGCGGCGCTCTTCATTGAAGGGCCGCATCGACTTCTTGATGGGTCGCACTTTGGGGTCGGCGTTGAGTTTGTGCTCAGCGAGTTCCCTAGGGACACCAGGCATGTCAGAGGGCTTCCATGCGAAGATGTCCCTGTTCTCACGGATGAACTCGATGAGCGCGCCTTCCTATGCTAGGCTCATGCCTGTTCCGATCGTCACCGTCTGGCTGGAATCGCCTGGGACCAGCTCGACGGTGCGGGTGTGCGTCGTCGCCTCGAAAGCTGAGGTGTTGACGCCCTCCGAATTGGGCTTCTTGAGTATGGTGGGGTTGTCGTTGTTGACCCCGCTCGCGTATTTGGCGAGCTCGTCGGCGTGGTTGGTCTCTGCCGTGATGACGGCGTCAGTGAGTTCGGCTCCTTTGGCCTCGCACTCAGCGGCCATGTCGGGGTCGCCGTTGATGGTGATGACGCCGCGCGGCCCGGGGAGCTTCATCGTGTTGTACACGTAGTGGGGCGCTGCCATGAACTTGGCGAAGGCCTGGCACCCCAGGACGCAGTGGTAGGGGCTGTCGAAGGGTACCAGCTCGAAGACGATCCGTTCGGTGCGGAAGTTTGCTGGTGTGCCGAAGGTGACTGGCAGCGTGACCTTGCCGATTGGGTACGCCTTCCGACCGGGGACGATGCCGTGGAACGTGGTGTAGGTCGTCTCAACCATCGACTGCGGGAGCCGCAGTCGCCTGAAGGTGTCCAGGTACAGGATGTTGATGGAGCTGCCGCCGTCCATCAATGTCTTGGGGAGCCAGTAGTCTCCCACCTTGGGTTTGACTACCAGGGCGACTCGTCCTGGGTACTCGATGCGTGGCGAGTGGTCCTGGCGGCTCCAGGTGATGGGCTGCTCCGACCAGTTGAGGAACTGGGGAACGTCCACCTGGGCCACCGCATTGACGGCGACGGCGCGGGCGATGACCTTCTTCTCGCGCTTCGTGTTGAAGCCTGTGAAGGTGTGGAGCGAGCCGGCCACACTGCCGAATTTTCCGCCGTTTGGCGGGTTGTTGTCGGGGTCCTCCCGCGCTCGCCGTGCCTTCTCGATATCCTTGAGAGAGTGGCAGTCGGCGGTCATGTGCGTGGCAGGCTTCCCTTCCCTGCTGTGAAACGCACAAGGTTGGTTAAGGAGGGCCGCGGGGTCGAACCTTGGTTTTGCCTTGTAGTTGCCGTCGTCGCGGTGTTGCCCCTGTCGCGGCGAAAGCTCTTGGGCTTGCGCTGCGCGTGCCTAGCGTTGGCGACGAAGTCGACTCGCCCGTCGCTGCGGCGCTTGCCAGTGAGGCGGGTGTTGCTGTAGCGTAGGTCGGGCCGTCACCCGTTGTCGTTGCCGCTCGTGCGGCGTTGGCCTCCCGACTCGTCGTCGGTTTCCTGGTTTGGGTCTTCCTCCGCGTATCTTTTGGCGATCTCAAGGAGGTCCGGTATGTTGTCGAGTGTGCGGGAATGTCGTTTGAGCTTGGCGACCAAGGGCTCGTAGCGGCACGAGGTCTTGAAGCAGTCGATCGCGGTGTCCGGGTGGATGCCAACCGCGTTGTACCATAGTTCTTGCCACCGCTAGACCCAGCTGCGGGTCGACTCGCGGGGTCCCTGGATGCATCGTTCCAGGTCCTCGATGGTGGTGGCGCGGGTGTAGGAGCACTCGAAGTGCCTGACGAAGGCATCTCGCATCTCTTCCCAGGAGTCGATGCTATCCTGGGGAAGGGTGTTGATCCACTACCTGCACGTTCCCTCCATCATCAGGGGGAGGTAGCGGGCGGCTAGCAGGTCGGTGTGGCCAGCGATCCCCATCGCCATGAGGTAGGTGTCTAGCCACACGGCGGGGTCGTACGAAGGGTCGTACTTCTCTATTTCCTTCGGCGCTTTGAAGTTCGCCGGGTATTTTTCGCCTCGGATCATCGGTCCGAAGCACCTGTGCCCGAGTCGGCTTAGCGACCCCATCGGCTCGCCATCACGGCAATTGGTTAGGGTGTGTCGCAGGTCGTCGGGCTGGCGTGCGTGCCAGCTTTGGTTGTTGATGATGTGGGTGCAGGCGTCGACGGGCTGACCGTTGGCGGCGACGAAGTTGGTCGCTGGCCTGGGGTCGTTGGTGGAGAGTGTCGCATTCGCGGGTCGGTGTTGGAGCTGCAGTGGTTCGGGTGGCGGGCAGTTAAGGGTGTTTGCCGCCAATGGACGGCCGCTTGAGGCCGCTCTGCTGCCCGAAGAACGCGAGTACATCCGACCCTGTGAGTCGGCGCCTGCGTTTTGTTGCTCGACCGCCTTTGCGAGCAGGGCCTTGACGTACTGGATCTGTAGGGCGCCGTCACCGGTGGCCGTGATGTTGTCGGCTGCTGCTTGGCCCGCCACGAGGTTGTCCATCGGGGTGGAGAATAGTGGTAGGCCGTTCGCGTCTCGCTCCCGTGAGGAGACCACGATCCGCGGCTGGTCCCTAGGGGGTGCGCGGTTGGGTGGAGGTGGGGCGCCGTTCGCCGTTGACCCTAGCGGGGGCCGGGCGCTTCCTCCGGGTGGCGCGTTCTCGCAGATCGCGCGCTCGGCCATGCGGGCCGGGTCGTTCTCGTCGTCGAAGTTCAGGGCGCGCCCCTGGACGGTGGGGTTCAGGCGCGACCTGATTCGCTGCTGGTGGTAGCGTGACAGCTCCTGCGCCGTCACCTGCTTGAGGCGAAATTTTTCGCGCTCGGCGTGCTCCTTGCGTACTGCCTCCGCCAGCTTCAGGCGGAGTTCCTCGACCTCCGTTGCCGTGGCGTTAGGAGAGATCGGGATGGAGAAGGGATCCTCCGGCAGATCGGTGCCAGTCGCCATGTAGGTCGCGGCGTGGCGACCGGTCCCGTCGCGGAGATCGGCAGAGTTTTCCGACCTAGAGTCGAAGTCGTAGATCCCAAGGATGGAGGGATCCTCGAAGTCTCCCACGTTGGAGACATGGGTGATGGAACCCGCGGGTGAAGCCGCGGTGATGGATCCGGCGAGTGACACCAGAGTCGCCGAGTCGGCGTCGTCGTTGAGGGCCGCGTCTTCCGCCGCCACGGTGTTTTCGGCCACTTCGTTATGGGCCGAGTTGTACTCGGAGGCGAGGCGATGGATCGTGCGGACCTGGCTCTCGGAGAGCCGGTCGCATGGCAGCGACTCGCGGATGCGAGCCGAGTCCTCCAAGGCGATGACGTCGGTGAGGCCGACGAAGAGACTGATCGTGCGGACTGGCAAGATCATGCTGTGCGTGACGGGTCGCGCTGCCGGGACGTAGCTGCTCGGCAAGATCTGGAGCATCTCGCCGATCTCTATCATGCGGCCGGTGGCGACCGACTCATTGATGGGAAGATTGGATCTCGCCGCAGAACACCGGCCAGACCGGCCAGGCCCACGGTGGACGCCACTGTCGTGGGAATGACCACGGCAGACGCTGCAATCGGCAGCGAGTAGTAGAACGAAGGGCAAGGGCGGCCAGCCATCTGCGGTGCGAGATGAGGGCGGAGACACAGGGTTTTACCCAGGTTTGGCCCCTCGGAGGGTAAAGACCTACTACTGGTAGATTGTATTATGATGGAAGTACAAGGGGGCAAGCTCGACGGCTAGGAGGCGAGTCACTTGGGTGGATGATGGAACATATCCTCTACACGCCCTGTAGGGAGGTTTATATAGACTCACCCCCCCTAGGGTTTACATATCTCAACCGAATCAGTTAAGGTTTCGGTATTCGTTTAACCTAATCCGACTGGGCCTATCTACTCTCCTGGGCCTTCAGCTTCCAGTCGCTTGGGTCCACGTCAGGTCTTGATCCAGTCGTCGTCCTGCAGGCCCACTCGCCAATTCCTGGGCCAGTCGGAAACGTCCTGCTGGGTATACCCCGGTAGGCATATCCCCATCACAAGTACTGAATTAACAGAAGACATACCCAACACGACGTCTGGCGCTTCCTGAGCTTCTTCAGCATGCATGAGAAAAAGACGGTCGTTGCGGTTGAGTGAATTCCCTGGGGCAAACCTTCTTCCTGGCTGAACACGACGCTGCTGCTGAGATGGGGCATTTTCATTGGGGGCTGCGTCATTCTTCTTGCTGGGGTACTCGTTGGAATAGTGGCCCTTATTCCACAGTCATAACAAGTCACTTGCGACTTGTCCTTTGCTGCAATAGGCACAGCATTGCTTCCAGTCCTCGGGGCAGTGTTGGGGTTGGCAGTAGCATTTTTGTTGAACTTGGGTGGGGCACGGTTGAAATTGTTAGAGTTGTCGGGGTTGTTGTGATTTCCTCCGGGCCTTGGGTTTCCACGATTGGGATAGGTCGGACGGTTCATCGGGGGTCTGTTGGTTCTTGGGGCAAATCCTGGAGATGGGTTAGGGCGATACTTTGGGGTCTGATGGGTTCCTGGTTGATGCATCATGCGACGCTTGCGGTTCTCATTGGCTTTGTCGATATTTCCTTCCATCTGGATGGCAGAGTCGACAAGGGCTTCGATATCCTCCAAGGGGATATTGACTAACACCGTCTGCATATCATCGTGCAGACCATTCAAGAATCTCTCCTTCTTCTTGGCTTCGGTGTCGATCTCATCCGGGGCATACCTAGCTAATGACAAGAATTTGTCACGGTATTCCACTACGGTCATCCTTCCTTGCTTCAGTTCTCTGAACTCATCTCTCATTCTCTTGATCAAACCCGGTGGCACATGGGTTCTTCTGAACTTGACCTTGAATTCCTCCCAGGTCATCATCTGGCCTCCGGTCATGGCACGAACACTGTTCCACCATTCCCTGGCATCTCCGGCTAGATAATGGGTGGCGAACAGAACTTTCTCGTTATATTCCACTTCGGCGACTTCTAGGTTATTTTCCATGGTCTGCAGCCAATCGTCGGCATCTAGGGGCTCTTCAGACTTAGTGAAAACAGGTGGATTGGTGTTCTGGAAATTCTTGAGCTTAGATCCATGGTTGTCTTGATTTCCGTGTCCTTGGTTGTTGTGGGCAAGCTGAGCTATCTGTTGCAGGGTGGCTAGGTTGGCTTGACGTTCGGCTCTTTCAGCTTCATGGTCAGAAGTCAACATTTGCAGGATCTGCAACATCGGGTCCGGGGATGAACCACTTCCTCCGCGTGGCATCTGAAGATTGAGATAGATCATGAGAAAAGAGGGAAATTTCTAAGGTTCTGGGACTTTGAATTTTTTTTTGTTTTAAAGTTTGACTCAGATTTTCTAGCAACTTGCTTTTCATTCATTCACACGATACAAACACACACCACAAAACAAGAAAAACAGATGGTTTTAGGAACAATTCTGGAAACTACGATACAGTGGGACCGAATACTACTCACTACGCTAGTGCTCAAGTGCTACTACTCCTTGGAGTCGGTGTAGTCGTCATCCTCATCATCGTCATCGATGAAGGCGTAATCATCCTCATCGGTGAAGAAATCCATAGCCTGATCTTCCAGAAAATCATCATCATCGCTGAGATAGGAGTAGGGGTCTCCACGAAGATCCTCTCCAGCATTCTCCCTTTCTTCCAACTGCATGTCTCTCTCATGGATGGTCTCCTCCAAAGACGATATACGGTGGCGAAGACGGGCAATGATGCGCTCCTTCTTGTCGAGCTGACGATGGCGAGACTTGCGATCTTTCGCTAGCATGGCGATGGTCTGATCCTTCGTCTTGATGATGGCGGACTTGTGGTTGGAGTAGTCACGGCAGTTATCCAACTCCTGCTGACGATCGTACATCATGAAGCTGAGGTGGTCCAGTTGAGTATTCAGTTCGTGGTGGTATGGGGCTTCCAGTGGTTGTCCATTAGCATCACGCCTTGGGCAAAACTCAAAGCGGGTTCCCTTGATCTGGTTGATACTTTGCCCACACAGACGGGCAAGAGCTTCTTGCATGGCCCTGGCAAGTCCATCGAGCCAGTTGTTCTCTCTTAAGGTGAATTGAATTCCTTCCGCAGTGGGAGGTTCAATCTTTCCTCGAAGACTTGCAACAATTAGCCACTGCAGATCTTCTCCTCCTTGATCATTGAGCTGGGCTCCGAAGAACTCGGGGTGTAGACGCTCCAGAAGTTCCGAACGCTGATCCAAATCCCTCTCAAAGATAAGGTCTCCTCCATTCCCCAACTGGTAAAACTTGTTGTACTTCACGTCCATCTAAAAGAATATAGGATGAGTAAGTTAGTAGAGTGATCAAGGGTGTCCAATATTATGTATTTTGCAAGATTTTTTGAGGAACATGAGTTTCTTTATGAAAGAATCAAGGTGATAAGAATGGGAATAAGTTTTTGTAAATATTTGTTTTCTTTGGTTTTGAAACTAAGTTTTTGATTCAAACGTCCAGTCTAACTAGGGTCTCCTATGGTCAGGATGGTTATGATACCAACTTGCCAACACCCGGATTTTTAATCCCAGATGCCTGTTATGCCATACATCGCAATCCCAGGATTACCATTTTGCGAGACATAACAAAATTGGATACCACAGTACATCATCCATTACAAACCATACATAAGGTATTACACAAATAAGGATCTCGTGATCCAGTCTTAATACAACACAAGCAACGGAATGCATAATGATAACGGTAGCGTAGGCGAAGCTCCATCTTCGGGGTCACAGGCAATGCTGACGATGGAAGATGATCCTAGTTGTCATAACCTTCCTGGGGTCCATCTTCCAGGTACTCCTCTTCATAGTCTGGCCATGGGAATAGCCAGGGACAAAGCCATGAGTACTCTTTAAGTACTCGCAAACTAATACTAACAAGTGAAGGGGTTTTTGTAATAGGACACTAAGCTCTATGGTTGTTTTGCAAAAGCCAGATTTACCTCTACTAAGTTTGGAAACAACGAATGCTAGTTAAGATTTTATCACACCTAAGTGGGAACTTGTATCTCATGCCACAACTCTGTTGTGGTCAAGTCAAAGTCTCAAGTAATTTCACAAGTCATTTTGAAAACATCTGACGGGGGAACAGTATGGCCACTCCAACTGTCCATAAACGCGGACGCGGCTATTCGAATAGTTTGACACTCTGTAGAGATTGTACACTTTCACCACAACATTCGATACATCCGTCAGGAACAAATCTTGAATTCACCATACTCAGTATGTGGATAATCAATCCTAACCTTTCAATTACACGCCCTAGTATAAGCACCTCTCCTGTGAGTTTGGCCTCCCAACCATGACCAACTGTCATCTTGGGTACTGCACAGGTGGATAATCTTCACAAGGTAGCCTCAGCTCAGACCTTGGCCGTGAGGGAACTAATACTAAGGTATATAAGTTTCCAGTCAAGCCATACCCAATTCTCGGGTATTGTGGTTGTACGGTAAAATTGGAATGGTATCACATCCAGACAACCATCAGTTTTATAAAGGGCTAAGGCTCATGCCTCAACTTTTTCATCAGCATAAATCATCTGGTGTTCGGAAACACATGTCCAAAACATTTCAATAGAATGATCCATCATTCCAAGGTTTTCATAACCATTTTTCCACCAAGTATTTCCATCTAAATTTGATCAGGTTTTATGCTTAGCACTAGCATCTACAAGTGGGGGTAAGTACTAATGAGGGGTGGTAAACAAGTGGAGTTTTAACTAAGTTCAATCTCAGGCCTTAGGATGACATCAAGATTATCTAGCTTAGGCCAAATTTTATGCTCTTTATGCAACCTTCAATTATCCTTCCAGTATCTACAATTCACTTAAGTAAACTCTAAGTAATAGCTTTGATAACGAAATAAAGTATAAAGCTTGTGAGTAAAAACTAGGATTGGTTTATCAAGTGGGTAGGATCATCTATGCTTAAGGCATATAGTTGGCATGGTGACAAGCAAGTATTGGCTTGCATCAGTGTCAGTATAAGCTTGCTAAATTGCAAGTGTTAGCTTACCTTGTGCAGAGCAGTGGTTGAAGTTCTCCTTGGCTTCTCCTTCGTAGTATCCTCCTTCCTCCTTGTATCCTTGGTCGATACTAGCGTCTATGAATAAATACGAGGTACACAATCACCAAACAATACTTAACTACTTGCATTCATCACACACAAGGGTCCTATAGATGATCTAGCATCATTAGTAACATTACAAGATTAAAGCTTGGTTTAATTCCTTTTATTTTTAGAAAAGTAATTTCTACTCATTGAAAAATTACTTAAGATTTAATATTCTCCAAACCAAACATGGGATCATGTTGACACATGTCATCACCACATATTTTATTCCATGGGAATGTGATTTAAAGTGGTGTCGCAATTTAATAAGGTTTAACCTTTTATTTTTAATTAAATAAAGTGACTAGAAATGCTTATGTGGCATTCTTTTATTACTTGGTCATTATTTTTGTAAGTAAACCTATATATTTTTATATATTCTGAAAGGTATGATCAAATGTGATTTTTGAGAGTTGGAATCAACTCAAAAGCTATTATGGTTTAAATTTGAAAAATGTTTGAATGCAGAAAAGCTTCTGCCTTGTTATTTTTACCAAGGGTGATCTACAGATCCAAATGATTTAAATCCAATGGGCTTGGATTCAGCACTTCCAGACCTTTCTAACAAAATTGGTTTCATTCAATTTGGTTCACTGAATCAAGCTGGGTTGATTTTTGAAACTAGGTACAGAACTGTGTTTGAATGAAAATGGAAAAATCCAAATTCAAACAACTGGGCTGCGCGGGAAACGATACTGGGCCGGCCTGCTAAGCACAGCGCTTACACGGGCTGGTTAAGTGGCTATCCCCACGCGTCAGTGAGACGAGGGGGTGCGAAGCGGTACGGGGCAATATGGTGCGTTCGATCTAGTTCTAATCCAACGGCTGAGGGTCGCCGTCCACGTCGGGCAACGCCGGCGAGACTGAACCCTAACGCGGCAGGTGGGGGTCATCGGGGGCTCACTGGGGCTCATGCGAGGGTCGATGATGCGGGCGAACGACGAAGTCGACGACGGCGAACCTCCTGGTACCGGCAGCTTCTCCTGGGGCGGCTCCAATCGCTGGCTCCCTTCTTCTCCAGCAGCGGCGGGCTCCAGTGAAACTCCGGCGAAGCACTGCTCGCCTTGCTTCAGGAACGAGGTGGAACGATCAGTGAGGAGAGGGGAGTGAGATGGTGTGATCAATTCTGCTGGGGGTGGCCTCTATTTATAGTCGCGACGACAAGACCGAACGGCATGGGCAGGCGACGGTGGCGACATTTATACGGGCTGCTAGAGGCATGGCCGGCGGTGGCGATCGCTTGGTGGTATCATGGCGATGCTCTACGGCTTTAATGCGCATGTAGGGGCGGTGGCAAACGGCCTGGAACACGCGATGCTCTGCGCGGCCGAGGCGGCGTCTTCGACGGCGAGCAGTGGCTGTGAGGCATGGGGCGGCGAACGGGGATGTCTGGCGGTCTCCTGGGACGGTGGTGATCGTGTATGCACGCGGCGAGGGCGGCGCGCGGTCTGTGGGTGTGTGTCGAGGGCGGAGCTCTGGCGCATGCTCGGCATGGTTGCTGGCGAGCTGGGCACGGTCTATGCGTGTGGTCCAGGGGTTGGCAACGCTCGACCGCTGGACAGGGAGTGGCGGTGGGGTGTTGGCTTGCTCCCAGACATGTTGGCTAGGCTTGTTTCTTCTCCTAGCTTGCTGTCCACACCGGGGTGACATGGTGAGCTTCGGCTGTTCACCATTGATGGCATTGCCAAGCTTACAGTGGGGCTAGTGCTTGGTTTAGCTTGCTAGATGATCTACTGAGATTGCTGTGAGCTAGAGAGGGAACAAGTTAGGCTCCAATCACTGCTCACAATAGTGTTTAGATTTTATTTGATTTGAATCAGCAAGGTGTTTGATGAAATGGCCGCAAGAATTCAAGTTTTGAATTTTGAAAATATTTTTGGTGGGTGTGCTAGGTTGGTGCTGGTGAGTCTGCAGATGCTTGGGTTTTGATGAGCTTGTTTGAGTGTTTTTTGAAAAAGTGGGATCTTCCCATATGATATAGATTCAATTTTGAATTGTCATTTAAACTATGCATTTGAAAGTTTCTGGATGAGCACAAGGTGGGCCTTGATACTTTGTTAAGAGTACTATCAAGGGGTGTAAAGATCCAAACAAGTTTCTGTTAAGTTCTGAAAGTTAGAGACAGCCAAAGTAGGCATGGGAGTTAAATTTGTCAAAATGACCATTCACTCAATTTGGCTTATTTTGATTTATTTGTCTTTGGGAAAAGTTTGGGAATTGTTTAGATGATGTTTATTTCACCTAAGAATCCTTTTACAAGCAAAGAAACACATAAACAAGGCAATTCAAAAGAATTTAAAATGGGATGCATACACACATGCATGCTTTCATATTTTTATTTAGAAAAGTTTTTGTTAACCCTAATTTTGATGATTAGAGTTTGATGATCCAAGTTTAGTATTTTTGGGATGTTACACTAAGAAAACTGTGGATCCTGATGAGCAATTGAATGTTGAACCTGTGGTAGCTATTGTGAAAGACCCTGTCACTAGAAATATAGAGGATGAGCACATTGTCTTCTGTGAAGATACTTCTAATATTATTTGTCATCCTAGTAAAGCTAGAAAAGCTAGTGTTCCTATGCTTTCTGTTAAAATTGGTGATCATTGCTACTATGGTTTATGTGATATTGGTGCTAGTTCTAGTGCTATTCCTTATGAGCTTTACAAGGAATTTATGCATGAAATTGGTCCTTTTGAGCTTGAGGACATTGATGTGGTTATTCACCTTGCTAATAAGGAAACCATTTGCCCTATTGGTATTGTAAGAGATGTGGAGGTTCTTTCTGGTAAGATTAAATATCCTGCTGATTTTCTAGTGCTTAATTCAACAGTTAGTAAAACTTGTCCTATCATTTTTGGTAGACCTTTTTTGAACACTTGTGGAGTTATTATAGATTGTAAAAAGGAGAAAGTTTTAACTAAGTTTGATGGAGATTCTTATGAGTTTAACTTTTCCAAATTTGCTAAAGCTCCTTGTGAAAACAGCTTGCCTAATAAAGATTTCAGGATGGAACAACTTGCTTCTATTGATCCAGTTTATGACCTTGGACCTATTTTTGGTGACTATAAGTATGCTCATTCTGATGATAGAGTTGTTTCCTATGACAGTTATATTGTCAACTTTATTCAAAGTGCTAGAAAGTTATCATGAGAGAGGGGAACATGGTTTTATGCACCTGAATAATGTTAAGTTCCCCGTTTTATGTTGAAAGCTTTGAAGTTGCATCTGTTTTGTCTTCCTATGCTAGTGGCTTTTTGTTTCAACAATTCATTTTATTATGATACCCCCATGCATAGGAAGATGGTTAGACTAAAATGTGTTGGTTATTTGCTTCTTGAGTCTCTCTTTCACTGCGGATATATATCTCCTTTGTGAGCATCTTTGAAAGTTTCAAGCCTTACTTAAAGGCATTAAAGAAAAGTACTTGTTGGGAGATAACCCAAGAGTTTTGGTTAAGTATTGGAAGTTATTACCTCAGTAATAACCACTCCTTATCCTTTTTGTTTTGGTTTTTGTCAAGTTCAACTACTTTTGAGAAGTGGAAGAGTTGTGAAAAGTGGTTGTCCTGGGACAGATTTTTGTGCTGCATTGTAAAAATTCGTGAGGGCGCTCAGTACGTCGGATGGATCTGTATTTTTCTGAGCTTGTTCTCCAAGTTATTACCCAACTTTCATTAGTTCTGCACTTTTTTATTTGAGCAACAGAACATTTTAGAAAAAATCAATCTTTACCTGATGGTCTGTTTTGACAGATTTCTGCTATCATTTGCATTTGCCTCTTATAGAAGCCTTTGTTTTGATGGATTTAGGTTGAAGTGTGCACCTAAAGGTTAATTGTTTTTGCTTACACTAATGTTTCCATTGAAGTTTTTGTATTGCCTTGTGAGGAAAGGAAATTCCAGGAGAAGGAGAAAAGAGTCTGCAGAGTTCATCTTTGAATAGGTAAAAGTGGTGAAAACATAAGGTTTGTGAAACCCCAATCTTTTATATTTTTGATGTTTTTAATACATAAGGAAAGTTACGAGACGGAACAGAGGAGGATCCGGAGGCCGGGGTGGCCAAACCCACCCCAGGCGTGGGCCCCAGCTGGCCGCGCCTGGAGGGGGTGAGACCACCCCGAGCTCCATCTCCGCCTCGTTTTCGTATCAAAACCTTCCTTATGCTTTGAAACTTTGTAATATGTAACCCCCCTGATCCCCCGAGGTTCGTGCATCGTGTTCTCGTCGTGTTTTCGTTTCGATCTGTTTCCGTCAAGAAATCTTCTCAAGTTTAGAGCACCATGGTCTCCGCCAACGACAAAGGCAAGAAGCCCGAGGAAGATGACCCTCACAAACCCAAGGAGGAGGAGATTTGGGTAGGTGATGAAGAAGACATGGAGGAGGACAAGAAATCGGACACCTGCGCTACCGTCGCAGGCATTGGAGTGGTGGCAAAACCTACCAAGCTTAGGAGGACAGCACAGATGTCTACATGAGGGAAACCTCCGCGTCTTATCTACAATCCATAGTCATCTACTCCAAGTACCAATAAACCCTTCCACACTCTTATGCATGAGCGTCAATATCAACATGTGCCCAAAGGGAACTTGCCCTCGATGTGGGACATGCCTAGTTCTAACCATGCAGGGGAGGATCATACTAAGAAGGAAGAGTGGGGAAAGAATAGCAAGGACTGGAATTCTCAGCCTGACATGATCATGAACCGCATTGAGCAGAATTCGGAGTTGATTCATACTCTGACCTTTGAGATTGAGGATTTGAGGAAACTTATTGAGGAGCTTATCGAAAGAACACCACCACCACCGAAGGAGTAATTCTTCATCAGGTTTGGCATCCCCTTGGCTTGTTCCAAGCTTGGGGGGAGTGTCGCGGTATCACAACATTATCTCTCATCTTTTACCTTTTTAGTGGATTCATATCTTTGGTAGAGGTGTTATCTTATAGTTTGGATTGCATGTGGAAATATCTCTCCTTTAGTTGATTATCTATGTATCCCAAGGTGTGAGTGCCTTTATGGAATATTAATGAGAAGTTTCATCTTTTACTTTTTGCACTTCTTATTTTACTTTGCAATCTCTATTATATGATGGATCTTGTTGATCCGTATTGGCATCACTTTGGGATCATCAAGTGGATCTAAATTGGTTTTGGCAAACCGAGTTCTGGTCAGTGGCAACACTTTTTGAGGTTTGAAAGAAAAAGAGAAAAGCTTACAGGTATTTTGTATCATTTATTTTCTTTCTTGTTGGCTCATAAGCTTAGTATTCTTTATTTAAGATCTTTTGTGTCTTCAAGGAAGATTGCATGTTTGGCTTTATCACTTGTAGGTCTGCTTGTTTCTTTCAACTCTTTTGCTTGCTACCTAGTGTTGCTAGCCAAAAACCTGTTTTGAGAAGGCTTACTTCTCATTCTTCCAAACCCTTTGAACCAAAGCCTTTACCATTTGTGTCCACCATATCTACCTATTAGCATTTGCTATTCCAAGCAAATTCTCAAGCTTCATCTATCTTTCGAATTAAAAAGTATTTTGTTATATGAAAACTAGTTAGTAAAGCTCTCACGAACTTGATGGCACACCTTATTTTCTTGCCCCTAATAGACTTGAACCATTGTGCCATCGAAGTTGTATATGCTTGCATCTATAAGTTGGAATTAGCAGAACCGTGCTGTCACGGGGAACGCTTTTCAACATTGCACCTGTACGTAGTACACAGTTGATATCATGCTCTTTTGTTTATGGATGTCGACGGTGTGAAATAAAGAGGGAACTTGTAAGTCCATGGAGTATGTATTTTGTGTTAGATAAACGCCTGGGCCACTAGCCTAAGCCATGCCTAATCATGGTGGAAACTTGCAGCATCACCATAGTGAGCATTCTATTAAGCATCCTCAATAAAAAGCTATGCACATAGTAAATAAAAAGAACGTTGAGATGCTCATTATCTGCTTGCCTTGTCATTTTGGTTATGGGATAGCTCCTGTACCATGTGCAAGTGGTACCCCGTTGGCGGTTCTTTATGATACACATGTACTTACAATGACAAGAACTTACCGGTGACCAAAGTTGAGTAGCATGAGGAGCGACCCTCGTACTCAAGGGACATGAGATTGCCAACTTATATTTCGTCAAGCATATACTCCATCTTTGTGCACTTTAACCTTAATCATCTCAAGATGCCTACGATAGGGGCAATGAGGGCTCAAAGCTAGTAAGTACCATAATATTTTGGAAGCTCTTTATGACTTGAAATCCCTGCTACCCTCTATGAAGGGACCTTTCTCCTATTTACCAAGTTGAGTCAGTAAACCCACTTCCTCTCTATCTCCAGCAAGCATTTGAGTTGTTGTGTTTCAAGCATTCATATGGTGATTTATTCAATCATGTTCTTTATCTTCCTTGTTTGCACAAGTCTCTTATCTATTGAGTATTACTTTGAAAGCCTTCATTGTGAAAAACCTTTTTGAGCAAACAGTGCTCATGTTTTGAAAACTTCTACAAAAAGCTTTTTGTGAAACTGTTTGCCAGCTGTTCTCTGACCAGGAACAAGAGTTTGCGAATTCCAATTATGATTTATCTTTATGCATCTCTATTGTGACTCCTGTACTTGTTGCAAGCTAAGTTATATAATGGTGAGTTGATTTCTTCTATGAGTTGTGTAATGGTAAGTGTGATGCTTCTTGTCCGTATTCTTTTTATCGATACTTCACTCCATAAACTTGTCGACATGTTTATTGAGCTCAGTTTTCGCTTGGGGACAAGCGAAGGTCTAAGCTTGGGGGGAGTTGATACGTCCAATTTGCATCACCATTCTATATCATAATTTGCCTCTATTCATTGATATATGTCTTATTATGAGGTATTACTTATGTATTTTCCACTGTTTTTGCATGTTGGATGATTCTTGGAGGATGGACTGCTAGAGTCAGGATTTTGATGGAAAAAGAGGTGTTTTGATGCAATTTCGCGAAGATCAAAAATATACCAGAAAAATATGGGGAAATTATATTTTCTCGGAAGACGAAGGAAGCCAGAAGGGGAGGCGTAGAAGGTCCACAGGGGTCCCACACCCCCCCTAGGCGCGGGTCCCCCTGGGCCACGCCTAGTGAAGGTGTGGCCCACCTTCTCGGCCTCCGACTCCGCCCTCTCGCCTATATATTCCTCACGGAACCCTGATACCAAGGGAGCGACCACAGATAGATTTTTGTCGTCTCTGCGGGGCAGAAAACACCGAGAGAGAAAGATCTCTCTGGCAGACAGATTTCTGTCGGGGAAATTCCTTTCCGAAGAGGGGAGATCGTCGCCATCAACACCGTCATCAAGCTAGGCTTCATAGGGATCATCATCATCATCATCCACACCATCATCTCCACCAGCACTATCATCACCACTCCATCCCGCTGTAACAATTGTGTTGGATATTGTTTTAGTTCTTAGGGGAAACTTTCCCGGTGTTAATTACTATTGTAGTTGATGCTTGTGAGTGGAACCATTGGATTATTGTTTATGTTCACTTTGTTATCCATCACCATATCATCTTTGATCTTGATCCATATGATGTCTTGTGAGTAGTTTGTCTAGTTCTTGAGGACATGGGAGAAGTCTTGTTATTAGTAGTGGATTTGTGTTGAGTTATTATTCAGTGGTTCAGTATTTAAGTCGTGGTTCTATTCTTCTAGTGGTGTCATGTGAACGTCGACTACATGATACTTCACCATTCATGGGCCTAGGGGAATGCATTGTGTATTTGGCTACTAATTGTGGGGTTGCCGGAGTGACAGAAACCTAAACCCCCGTTAGGACAACTTGCATAAGAGAGCATAGGATCTCAGAGTTTAACGTTGTGGTTAGGTTTATATCTTAATTACTTTCCTGTAGTCGCGAATTCTTGCCAGGGGTTTAATCACAAGTATGTATTAGTCCAAGTAAGGTCAGTACATTAGCACAGGTTCACCCACACAACACTTACAACACCAAAGAAGAGTACTCAGCTATTTGAAGCGAAAGCACTTGATAGAATTCCCATGTTTCCTCGAGAATGTTTGGTCCTTATAAGTATTTCCACCGGCTTGTACTTTTATAAGAAAGGACTGGGCCACTTGCTGCGTTTGTTCTTTGTCTTTATTACTTGCACTTTGTTTTGTTGCCTATCAGAAAACCCCTAAAAATCTGTTTGCTAAGTATCTACAGAGATTTCCTGCTCCATACCATTAGTCAACACCTTCTGCTCCTTGTTGGGATCGACACTCCTATTTATCGAAAGTACTATGATACACCCCCTATACTTGTGGGTCATCAGTGTCCTCAGCCCGAGCCTTCTCCTCAACATCAAGGGACGCTATCAGATTTTCAACCGATATCTCATGTCTCTTGTGTTTGAGAGTCGTGGCAAAGTTCCTCCATGGACGAGGCAACATAGCAATAATGCAACCCGCCAAAAACATATTAGGTAAGGCACACTTAAGGATTTCGAGCTCTTTGGCTATGCACTTTATCTCATGAGCTTGTTGAACCACAACAAGGTCGTTTGTCATCTTAAAATCATGAAAGCTCTCCATGATGTACAGTTCACTGCCAGCATCTATAGCACCAAACTTTGCGTCCAGTGCATCCCAGAGCTCCTTCCCGTCTTTTATGTGCATAAACACATCACACAGACGGTCGGCAAGAATGCTCAGAATGCATCCCACAAAGATAGTATTGACTTCCTCGAACTTCCTCTGATCCTCGTCAGATATAGTTCCTTTAGGTTTGCCTTTACTAATTGGAACACTTTCATCGTGTTCAGCCAAAGCTTAGCCTTGTACTTCCACCTCTTAAAGTCCACATTGGTAAACTTATCCGACCTCGGTGCATCAGTAAAACCAGCCATTGTGAATTCAGTAAATTGCCTAAAATAAGGTTTTTGGATTGTTGGAATATTAGGCATAATTTCCATGATTAATTCCAGAATATTAAGCATGACAAAACCAGAAACTAGTTCATGTAACTCGAACATACTAGATGTACTAAACAACAGGATGAACGGAAACAAACAGCAGCTAAACATGTACTCACAGAACATGATGAATAACCAAATAGGAGCATGTAGCACGTATCGTTCGTTTGTCGCAGCAGAAACTTTGGGGAAGATTGATCGAAGCAGACGGCGACGAAGATGGCGGTAGGCAGCACCGCCCGACTTGGATGGAAGACGACCCGTGATGGAGAACTTTTGTAGTCGCGCGGAGCGCTTCCGAAAAACCTTATTCGCCCTCTCCCGTACAGGATCACAAGGGCGAGTGGTTCCAGAGACCTGCTCTCCCGTCCGTCGGCAAGCGGGATGGAGTAGACTACGGTGGCGGCGCAAGTATAGAGGAGGCAAAACTCTATATTGGTTTACGGTGTGTTGTGGCGGTAGCCACGCAGGAATTTATATAGAGCGGCTCAGGAAACCCTAACGGAGGCGAACGTGGGTCGAGTACACATTGTGCATGTTCAGCTCAGTTGCAGTAGCCCACGATTCGGGAGCGACCCGAATAAGCTAACTGTTTGACATGTCTGTCAAGACCCCACAATTTTCCTGAGCGACAAAATAAAGCTCGGCTCGGCGAGATTCCCGCAACCCGTGGCGCGCACACCGTCGTGACGAGACGGGCGGGCGGGCGAGTGTCGTCGTCGGAGGAGCTCGTGCGTGTATATCTCTTATAAGGTGGTGCAACTCTCCTTCAACTTCCCATGTGGGGCTAAACTTTAGCTCCCACTCCACTCCCATGTGAGCTGCCACAAACATGGGCCCAAACACATATGGGCTACCACTGCCACAAACCTAGGCTTTGAGATTTAGGGAAAATCTGAAATATACATGGGCATATTTGTTTTAGCCCATTATTTCTAACAATCCCCCACCAGATCTCAAATGCCCATTTGAAGATTTGTCAATCCTCGCTACTTGTTTATATACCCGTGTTTCAGCAGAGACTGTTAAGTTGAACTTCCGCCTAGAATCTTGAACTACGTCTATCAACAACTTGAACAATGGACGAACCTTGAATTGCAAGTTTGGTGCCAATATATTTCACTCAAAATCATAACTAGTACCTGGCTTCCAGTAGCCTACCCCGTGGGTTAGAGTATATGCGTCATACTCCCTGGTCTCTTCATGATTTTACTAGAGATTGCCCAAGTCTCATAAACCGCGACGTTTACAGTCGAGATCATATAGGTGTGTTCTTTCAGAAATGCCCTGTAGGACGACATCTTCGATAATTAAAGCCAACAGAAACACATTAAGGCATGTTGCCAACCTGCCTTACAGATTATGAGAGTTATGCATCTTCACATAGAGAGGGTTACAAAATACTCTCCTCCGTCAAACCACTACCTTGTTCTTCCTAGGTCCTAATTCAAGGGATCTCCGATCACATAGGTTGGGTTACCACTAAGGTGTGACATCCATGGGTCTCAACCCCATCTCCCTCGATGCACTTTCTATCACATTTTGTGATAGTCCCTTTGTAAAGGGATCTGCCAGGTTTTTGTCTGTTTGAATATATGTAACAGTTATTACTCCGGAGTTTCTCAATTTCCTGACGGATTTCAAATGTCTCTTCACATGTCTTGATGACTTCACGTTATCCTTAGAATTTTTCACTTTGACAATCACAGTTTGGTTGTCACAATTAAAAAGGATTGCCGACATAGGTTTCTCAACCACAGGCAAGTCCATCAAGATCTCACGCAGCCATTCTGACTCAATAGTGGTTATGTCTAAAGCAGTAAGTTCTGCTTCCATAGTTGACCTCGTCAATATGGTTTGTCTATGAGACCTCCATGACACTATGCCACCTCCAAGTGTAAACACATACCCGCTCGTGGCGTAGAGTTCATCAATGTCAGAGATTCAATTCGAATCACTATATCCTTCAAGCACATCATGGTTCCCTGAATAGTGAATATAGATCATTGTACCACATAGATAGCACATGACCCTTTCAAGTGCATGCCAATGATCAATACCCGGGTTAGACATGAACCTACTCAACTTGCTCACAGCAAAAGAGATATCAGGTCTTGTAGCGCTTGCTAAGTACATGAGAGAACCAACAACTTGTGAATATTTCAGCTGATCTATTGGTTCCTTCTTATTCTTTCGTAATGTCAAACTGGGATCATAAGGTGTTGGAGAAGTCTTGCCATCAATAAAGCCAAATCGTCTCAAGACCTTCTCAACATAATGAGATTGCATTGAAATAATCCCATTTGTGTTCTTAATAAGCTTGATGTTCAGAATCACATCAGCCTCTCCGAGATCTTTCATATCAAAACTCTTTGATAGGAAAGACTTGACTTCATTTATCACTTTCATGTTTGTACCAAAGATCAGAATTTCATCCACGTACAAACATAATATAACGCTATCGCCCCCACCATGGCGATAGTAAACACACCTATCAGCCTCATTAATGACAAAGGCAACAAAAAGTAGAGTTCTATCAAACTTCTCATGCCATTGCTTAGGTGCTTATTTCAGGCCATATAAATATTTTGATAACTTGCACACCTTTGTCTCTTCGCCTTTTACCACAAACCCATTCGGCTGATCCATATAGATCTCCTCTTCCAACTCTTCATTAAGGAAAGTTGTCTTCACGTCCATTTGATGAACGAGAAGACCATAAGAGGCAGCCAGGGATAGTAGTGCTCAAATGGTGGCCAGTCTACCGACAAGTGAATAGGTGTCAAAGTAATCTTCGCCTTCTTTCTGTGTGTAGCCCTTAGCTACAAGACGCGCCTTATACTTCTCAATAGTACCATCAAGCCTTAACTTCTTCTTGAACACCCACTTACATCCCACAGGTTTACAACCATAGGGTGTTTTTGATAATTCTCAAGTTCCATTAGAAAGAATCGAGTCCATCTCATTTTGGACAACTTCTTTCTAATCGTCTACATTAGGGGATGCATATGCCTCAGTAATGGATCTGGGAGTATCATCCACAAGGTACACGATGAAGTCATGACCAAAGGATTTTGCAACCCTCTATATCTTACTCCTCGTGAGAGGTTCATCGTCATCCTTCTCAAGGAATTCCTCATGTGGTTGTTCAGAATTCTCAATAGATGCACTAGATTCAGGAAGTATTTCAGAATAAATCCTACCAATGCTATGCATATCTTTCATAGGAAACATATTCTCAAAGAATGTTGCATCACGAGATTCCATTATAGTATCAACTCGCATATCAGGTACCTCATATTTAACCACTAGAAATCTATAGCCTACACTCAGTGGATCATATCCTAGAAAGATACAATCCACTGTCTTGGGTCCGAGCTTGTGTTTCTTGGGGATCAGTATGTTGACCTTCGCCAAACTCCCCCAAGTGCGCATATACGAAAGTGATGGTTTTCTCCCAACCCACTCCTCATAAGGGGTATTTTCTTTATTCTTGTTAGGAACTCTATTCAGGACATGACATGAAGTCAACAAAGCCTCCTCCCACCATGCCTTTGATAAACCAACAGTGGCTAACATGGAATTCACCAAGTCAGTCAGCGTGCGGTTTTTCCTCTCGGCAACACCGTTTGATTGGGGCGAGTAGGGAGGCGCCCTCTCATGAATAATTCCGTGTTCCTCACAGAATTCGTAAAATATTTGGGAAATACTCACCACCACGATCCGACCTAATACGCCTGATCTTTCTATCTAGTTGATTTTCAACTTTGACCTTATAAATTTTAAAGTGTTCTAAAGCCTCATCTTTAGTTTGCAACAAGTAAACATAGAAGAATTTAGTAGCATCATCTATCAATGTCATGAAATATCTCTTTTCACCTTTTGTCAACACACCATTCATCTCGCATAGATCAGAATGTATGAGTTCTAGAGGTGCCAAGTTTCTCTCCTCGACAGCCTTGTGAGGCTTCCAAGGTTGCTTTGATTGCACACAACTATGGCCCTTAGAACCTTTGGCAATAGTGAAATTTGGAACTAAACTCATACTGGACATCCGAGACATCGAACCAAAATTAATGTGACATAAACGAGAATGCCAAACACTGGTATCATCATTAACACCACCACAAATATGATTCACGGATTTATTAGAAAATTCTGGAAGTGAAAACCGGAACAAGCCTCCGAACTCATAACCTTTATCAATAAATTGTCCATATTTCGAAACAACGACTTTATTAGACTCTAAAACAACCTTAAACCCATCTCTACATAGAAGGGAGACACTAACGAGATTCTTGTTCATAGTAGGGACATGCTGCACGTTCCTCAGCTGCACGATCTTTCCAAAAGTAACTTCAGATCCACCGTGCCAACACCATGAACAGAAGCATGTGATCCATTCCCCATTAGGACGGATGAATCCCGAGGGACCTAATAAGAAGTGAACATAGAGATATCAACACACACATAAATATTAGCACCCGTATCAAGCCACCAACATGGTGATTGAAATAGTGAGAAATAGTAAATAAATTACCATACCCATCAGTATTGCTAGCGGTCACGATGTTGACAGTCTTGGCCTTTTTCTCTCTACGGTCTGCGCGATCTGGACAGTCCTTGGAAAAGAGGTCGGGCTCTCCACAAGTGAAACAAGATAGATCACTCTTGTCCATGTTCGTCTTCTTCTTCTTGAAGGTTGTAGTCTTTACATGCTTGTTAAAGGAGGACTTGAAGTTCCCTTTGTTCTTGCCTACGGATTTGCCTTTCTGCACAAAGTTAGTAGTTGCATGACCCTATCCTTTCTCAGTAGTGTCCTTAGCCCGAGCCTTCTCCTCAACATCAAGGGACGCTATCAGATTTTTAACTAATATCTCCTGTCTCTTGTGTTTGAGAGCCGTGGCAAAGTTCCTCCATGAAGGAGGCAACTTGGCAATAATGCGACCCGCCACAAACTTGTCGGGTAAGGCACACTTAAGGAGTTCGAGTTCTTTGACAATGCACTGTATCTCTTAAAATCATGAAAGCTCTCCATGATGTACAATTCATTGTCAGCATCTGCAACACCAAACTTTGTGTCCAGTGCGTCCCAGAGCTCCTTCCCGTCTTTTATATGCATAAACACATCGCATAAAAGGTCGGTAAGAATGCTCAGAATGCATCCCACAAAGATAGTATTGGCTTCCTCAAACTTCCTCTGATCCTTGTCAGATATAGTTCCTTCGGGTTTGCCTTTACTAATCTGGAACACTTTCATCGTGGTCAGCGAAAGCTCAGCCTTGTACTGCCACCTCTTAAAGTGCATACCGGTAACTTATCCGGCCTCAGTGCATCGGTAAAACCATCCATTGTTAATTCAGGAAATTGCCTAAAATAAGGTTTTTGGATTGTTGGAATATTAGGCATAATTTCCATGATTAATTCCAGAATATTAAGTATGACAAAACCAGCTACTAGCTCATGTAACTCGAACATACTAGATGTACTAAACAACAGGATAAACGGAAACAAACAACAGCTAAACATGTACTCGTAGAACATGATGAATAACCAAACAGGAGCACGTAGCACGTACCGTTCGGTTGTCGCAGCAGAAACTTTGGGGAAGACTGATCGAAGCAGACGGCGACGAAGACGGCGGTAGGCAGCACCGCCCGGATGGAAGACGACCCGTGATGGAGAACTTGAGTAGTCACGCGGAGCGCTTCCCAAAAACCTTATTCGCCCTCTCCCGTACAGGATCTCGAGGGCGAGTGGTTCCGGAGACCTGCTCTCCCGTTCGTCGGTGCACGCTGGCAAACGAGATGGAGTAGACTACGGTGGCGGCGCAAGTAGAGAGGAGGCAAAACCCTAAATTGGTTTTCGGTGTGTTGTGGCAGTAGCGTAGGACTTTATATAGAGTGGCTCAGGAAACCCTAACGGAGGCGAACATGGGCCGAGTCCACGTTGCGCACGTTCGGGTCAGTTACAGTAGGCCCACGATTCGGGAGCGACCCAAGTAAACTAACTGTTTGACACGTTTGTCAAAACCTCACAGTTTTCCTGAGCAGCAAAATAAAGCTCCGCTCGGCGAGAAGGACGAGCGGGTGGGCAGCGTCGTCGGAGGAGGAGCGCGCGCGTGTATCTCTCTTATTTCCACTTACTTACAAAGTGGTGCAACACTGCACCTCATAAGGTGGTGCAACTGTCCTTCAACTTCTCATGTGGGACTAAACTTTAGCTCCCACTCCACTCCCATGTGAGCTGCCACAAACATGGGCCCAAAGCCACAAACATGGGCTTTGAGATTTAGAAAAAATCTGAAATATACATGGGTCTATTTGTTTTAGCCCATTATTTCTAACAATTGTAAGAACCATGCATTGGAAAACATGCATGCCATACCCAAGTCTCATAATTCGCGGCAACCTCTAAAACAATGGTGGAATCCGTTTCATTCCCTATGATCCGTCGATGCCATGTTGCAGGATAGCTCTTCCTCCTCCAATTCATACTCCTCATCGGACGAATACTCAATCAAAACCATCTACGAAAGAAGTAATTTTATGTTTAAATTCTATACCTAAAATTCAACATCAAAATGAAAAAAATGTAGATGGAAATTACCTCAAATACCTTGCGTGCGCCGAGCTAGTGGTGGCAATGTGGTCATCGTCATAAGAGCGACGTATGAGTCGACTGTGACATGGTCGTCTGAGAAGTGGCTGATTTAGGTGGTCATCGGGGCGACTCTGACCTTCTTCTGCAATGGGACGGTTATGCGGTGGACGAAGGCGGGGACGGGGGCGGAGGCTCGCGCTGGTCGATTGTGGTCGGTGGCGGACGACGGTGGAGGGAGCGGCAGGTGGCGTAGTAAGTGACGTGGTTGGAGAGGAAATGAACTTTCGCTAAGAGCATCTCCACTCGCCTACCCAGTACGCCGATCCGGACGTCGAAATTTAGTCCGGACGCCAAAAATCGGCCTAGTCGCGTACCCAGGGACCTGTTTTTGTCCGGATTTGGGCGTGTTTTGGTCCGGCCTACCCAGGCCGAACCCAGGTTCCCGGGTACGCCCTGGGCACGCCGGACGCCGCAAAAAAGGGCGTGGCCTAGCTCTGTCGGCGGACAGTCCCATTCCCACTCACTCCACTCGCCCAGACTGCCGCGAAGAGCTCTGTCGCCATGACTTCGCTGGCGGAGCTCCCCCGTGCCGAGACATGCCCACGCCTCTAGCTACGCTCGCCGTTGTTGCCGCCCAGCTCCACGCCTTCTCCGCCGCCGCTTTCGCCGACCTATCCTCGCCGTAGCTGTGCTTCGGCTCCGTGCGCCCACCACCACGCCCGCTAGGTGTTCGACATTTGGCCGGATTCGGCCATGGACTCCGACGGCGACGAGGTACTGTCCACTGACTCTGACGAGGGCGAGATACTCGCCATGGATTACGACGACGAGGAGTTGCTCGACGTACTCCTGGAGGAGGAGAGCGCCGAGGTCGCCGAAAGTGAAGAGCACTTGCAGATCCTCGCATCGCTCGCCCAGCTGTACATGCAGATGGCGAAGCCGAAGCGCGGTGGTTCGGCGCCAGGTCGCATGAAGTGCAAGGCGTGACAGAGGATAGAAGGCTATTGCATGTTGTACGCCGACTACTTCGCCGACCAGCCACTCCATGGTGAGGACGTATTTCGCCGCCGTTTCAGGATGAGCCGGAAGTTCTTCCTCAAGATCGTGCATGCCATCCGGGAGTTCGACCCATATTTCCTTTGCAAGAAGGACTGCACCGGCTTGGTTGGGTTTTCGTCGCTTCAGAAGTGCATTGTGGCTATCTCCGCATCGCCGAGTCCATCGCCCTTGATTGCTTGTACATGTTCTGCAGGACAGTGATTGCAGTGTTCGGGGAACAGTACTTGAGATCACCCACTGTTGAAGACACTGCTTGGATCCTAGCAGTCAATGAAAGTAGAGGATTTCCTGGTATGCTTGGAAGCATAGATTGCATGCATTGGGAGTGGAAGAACTGTCCATTTGAATGGCAAGGAATGTACAAAGGCCACAAAGGTGGATGCACTGTGATACTTGAGGCAGTTGCTACACATGATCTTTGGATCTGGCACTCCTTCTTTGGCATGGCAGGATCGAACAACGACATCAACGTCCTCAACTCCTCAACTGTATTTTCCATGCTTGCTGAGGGTCATGCTCTCCTTGTGGAATTTGAGATCAACGGGCATCACTACAACAAGGGATACTATCTAGCAAATGGCATCTATCCAAGATGGCCAACATTTATGAAGACTATCTCAAGCCCAATGCTCCCCAAGTATTCTCACTTTGCCAAGGAATAGGAAGCTTGCAGGAAGGACGTGGAGCGGGCATTTGGTGTGCTCCAGCAGAGGTTTGCAGTTGTCCGGTTCCCTGCTATGACCTGATCGAAAGATCAGATGTGAGAAGTGATGAACTGTTGTGTGACCTTGCACAACATGATCATTGAGGATGAGAGGAAGGATCCAATGAGTTTGCTCGAGGAGGACGAGCCATACTATCTACAGGGTCCTCTTGCCGAGCCTGATCATCAGGTGCCTCCAACATGGACTGCATTCATCGTAATGCGTCAGGAGATCCGAGATCCGGCGATGCATCAACAGCTGCAGGATGATCTTGTAGAGCACCTATGGATACACAGGGGCAACACGACGTAGATGCTGAGCATGAACTGGCCGAACTTGGCCGAAATATGTTGTAATTTATTGCAGGCCGAACTATGTTTACATTACGCCGAACTCTGTTTAAAAATTTCGCCGAACTTTGGTCTTAAATTGTTCTGTATTCATTGTATGACGAACTATGCCGAAATTTGGACGAACTTGAGCCGAGTTTGAGCCGAATTCTAGCGGAAACAGGCGACCCGGGAACTCGGTCTGGGTACGCGTGGAAAACTGGACGTACCCAGGCCGAAAACTTGCGCCGTTCGGCCAAACTTTGGTCCGCATTTCTGCCTGGGTTTGGTCAACGAGTGGATATGCTCTAAGATGTTGGAGGCGCGTGGGCGTGGGCATGGTTTTGCGGTAGTGGAGAGCTGCAAATATACATTTTGGGACAACATTAGGCTGGTCCTAGTGCTAGTATCATAAGGTGTATCATGTATGCCAACTTGGCAAAAATCTGATGTGGCGTCATAATTAATGAAGAGAGAGGTGGCTAGTGTATACCGTATCATAGCACGTAAAACTAGAAATCATAATGACAAGTAAATCTTGTACACACATTTTACATAGAGATTCTCAAATCAATAAATATACCACTACTATGATACTACTATATGATACAATGCATTAGAGACATAGTATCATGTACTAGTATCATATGCATGATACTAGTAATATGGTACTACCACTAGGACCAGCCTTAGGGGCGAAAATATAGAGCTGCTGTAAACATTTTGGGGGCAGTAAATAGCTATAGGACAGTCGTTGGAGAGCGTGTTTTCCTAGCTGTCCTATAAATCAGTTTCTATGGTGCATATCCTACTTTAGGGCAATCGCTTAGAGATGCTCTAAAAGCAACATTTTTTTTTTAGATAGTCTGATGGCATGGACGTGTGCTTTGCAGTAGCCAGTAGGCAATAGCTGGGCGTGTCCGTGTCTGCGTGGAGAATCCACAGCTAGGCAAAGCATAAAGCAAGCTTCATTTTACATGAATACATTAATTAGCATTGTAGAGAATCCTTTGCAGGTCGGTCGCAGCTAGTAGTAGTAGCAGTAGGTGTGATGCAGCACGCGCATGATTCTTGTACACGGCGCTGGCCGCCACTGCTTTATGGAGTAATTATACTAGTCACGAAAGAAGATTTTTGACCGGTGCCCGTGATGGAGGGATCTCGCAGCTCAGCTAGGGTAGCAGCATGTGAGCGTGAAAAAGGAAGGAGCCCGAGCCATCACCCCAAGTTGTGCCCTGCGATTCTGTGAAGGAAGGAATGGCCCCCTCTCTCTCCCATCAAAGCGTAGTACGACTGGGGGTGTAAACAATATCCAGTAGGCGCCCGTCCGTATGCTCCGATTGGTGGACGGGAGAGTGCCAGGGCACCCGGTCGGGACAAGTCAAAGCAGGAGGGAGGAGGGAGGGAGGAAGCGACGAGGTGGGTGGTGGCGCCCATTAATTTCCATGTAAAGGCAGTGCCGACTTTGTCCTGCACAGGATCCAGGAGTGATGAGAGAGAGAGAGAAAGCAAAGGAAAAAACGAGGGAAGCGAACACGTTAGCAGAGACCAGGCGCAAGGCGCCAAAAGGCGAGGAAGGTGGCTGGCTGGATTCTCCACCACCGCAAGCGAACAAACCCAAAAACAAAACAAGGGAGACGGCCAAATCCAAGCCTCCTCCTCCGCCACATGTGGCACGCACGTACTGTACGTACGTGTACGTGTGCGGCGCGGCGGGTTGCCAAGTAGCCAGCGCAATACCCAACCAGACCCCCCGTGCCGACTGCCGACGCCTTCCCCTCCGTTCATGCACCACCCACCACGACGCCGCTCTCCTCAAGCTCAGCCTGGTCCCTGGTGCGCGCTCGCCCGCTCGGGACAAAGCCGTTCGCGTCCGCGGCGGCCTTGGCTAGAACCGACGAGCGGCGCCGGTGACGGCCAAAACCATAGCGTCGGTCGAGAGTAGGAGACGTGCGGGGCGCTGGCCGCTGGACACGCGCGCGGGCGCGTACGCCCGTCCTTTTCGCGTCACGCGGTCGCTCGGATCATTGGACGCACTAGCGCTAGCGCTAGCGGCTCCGCAAATCATTTGGGCGACCAAACCAAACCAAACCCCCACACGGCGCCGTGATCACGACCCGGGGCGACGGGACGGGAGGGGTGGTGCCGTGGTGGGTGATGCGAGGATGAGACTGCGTGACGACGGCGCTGCTCTTTGGGCCGGTCGATCCATCGACAGGATCAGGGGTGATGAGATGGATCGAGCGAGCGGTGAACTCAACAACCCTCTCATAATATACGGAAGTCCCGGTCAAGGCTCTACTTTTCTTGATTAGATTTGGAAACAACCGACGGTGTGCATCCATTCACGTGATCGGCCTCAACGAAACGTGTTTTTCGGATGAGACATTCCCCTCTCCCACCACGCCCATCCACCTCCCGCCTACCTGCGATGCATGCGCGCGTTAAGGTGGGTACCGCATCTACCATCGGATACACCTTGACTTCTCCTTTTTTTTTTCATTGTATATACTCTCCATTCTGCTCATTGTCACAGTGAATATGGCGCTAGACGTTTAGCACGGAGATACCCCATTGTGATCACTCTGGTGTAGTATTATACAATGATGAAGTGACTCTGAATTCATGAGACATTTTTCCGCAAAAAAAACGCGTCATGCATTCTGCAAATACTACCTCCGTTCATAAGGCATAACGTAGAACATCTTAGCAAACTGAAACAGGTTTAGCACATCTCAGTTTACTGACCTGCGCTAGCTAGAGATCCAACGTGTAGTAAGAAGCGGAGCGTGCCATTACACACGTGATAATTATGGACGCGGCATTAGCTAGCAAAGCGCGGGAGCAGGCGGAGGAGCAATGCGCCATGGTGACCAAATCAACGCAACCGCTCACATGCATGTACGTAGTACGTACATGAATAAGGATCATGTACTTGCATTCAATTTCCCGCAACACTACCAGACAAATACAAGCTTTGAAGTCACCATGATGAATGACCATATATAGAACGTGAAAGATTGCACTCGAAGATTTAAATGTTGAATAGTTTCGTCAATTGCATTTTGCAAAGTTATCCTTGGTGGACGCATTTGTAGGGCCCTTTTGTAATTTGGAAGGATCTTATATACAGTTTCATATTTATATACCCCTGAATTGATAAGAACAAATCTTCCACTAACGGATAGAAGATTTCCTTTCTAATTGATCAGATGCTTCTTATGCCGCTCCTCACCATTTTTCTAGTGGACATCTGAGAGTTTTCCCATGATGGATTCTGAATACCCAACTAACCAATTCTAGACCCTTGGAACGTGCAGACAAGTGAAACTATCTTGTTATTCCACATCGCATACTAAGTAGTGTGCATATATAGTCTATTTGATTCAAAGGATATTCACTTACTTTTTTGATGAATTAGAATCCTTAGTTACAAGTTCCACAATGAGGGTTGTTTGATCTGTAGGGTTTTATCCCATATGACTTTTGAGTTACGATTCCTTGCACTATATTTTATATAGGTTATTTTTTCTGTGGACTCAAGCTTCTAAGTAGTAGCTCTCTGTTTTTCTTGCCTGACGTGCAATCAAACCAACATTAGCGCAAATTCAATCTTAACTATTTTTTAATTTTTTTTGAATTAAAAGTCTATTCATAGAGAAAAAAATCTAGTGGAAATGACGTCGCAATCCAATATCATCCTCATGTACAAGTCTTGGATTGAGATGTTTTACTTCATCAAGATTTTTCATAATGGGGTATCATAGGTAGTATCATGCATGCAAAAAGGTCGATATGTCACTGCAAACAATGATGAGAAAGACGATATTCGTATCATAGATAAATATTGTACCATAGCACATAAAATTAGAAAAATTAGTATCAAAAGAATCTTGTAGAAATTCTCCGAAAAGTGTCTTTGGCTCCGAGCTCAAGTGCTCCTATCGTTTAAAAAATTATAAACCAAATTATAACTTTCAAAAAATCTAAAATAAATTATGGACATAGTTAATGTTGTATCCCATAAGCATGAAATATCTGAACCCAAAATTCTTTGTATTTTGGCCTACACAAAAATGATAAACCTGATAAAATTGGGGATTTGAAAAAAAATACTTGCATAGATCTATATCTTTGTCGTTTTTGTACAGCTCAGAATATAAAGTATTTGAAATTAATATTTTACACGTTTGTGGAATAAATCATGGACTATATATGGATTTTTTTCAGAATTTTTTTAAACTCAAAATATGAGTTTTGATTTCTTTTAAAACTAGGATCACTGGTGCCTATGTGCATCAAACATTCACTCCAAAAATTTTACATTAAAATTTTACAATACAATAAATATAATAAGACTATGATATCTATATATGGTATATGGATTGCATCATACACAAATATCATATGCACGATAAAAGTATACGATACCATCCACTATAATCAGGCTAAAATAAAAGTGTGAAGTTGTACTGTTAACACTTTTTTTTTAGAATCTGCTCTACCGTTAACTGAATCTTACTGGAAGCGGTAGATAGAGTGTACGGCTCACTATTCATAAGATTGTCGGTTTCTGGGCTGTCCAGGCCTCCAAGTAAGCGGAAAGAAATTTCTTGGTCGAGCCGCTTAATTAGTCTTGCCTGTTCAGCGCGTACAGACGCAAATAAATGAGGTCGATCGGTAGGTTCGCGAAGGCGCAATCGTTTTACACATGGAGGAAGCACGTACGACTGTACGAGTACACCGCCCTCCACCAGGCAGGCAGCTGTGAGGCAGCAGGAGGTACAACCAACCAAGACAAAAATTAAACGGGGTTTGAGATTTTTTTCCTCGCAGAAAGATTTGGATTCGGTACGACCTTGGGGTGCATAATTGTACCGCGCGAGACGGGACACATGGCATCACTGTTTTAGCACTGTTCGTGTCTGGTGGTACGTACTACCAACCCTCCGGAAAATTAATTATCTGGTTTGTTATTATTTTGTGACGATTAATTATCTTTTTTTTGCGAAAGTGTCGATTAATTATCTGGCTACCAGAAAAACATTAACCGGTTGGCGTCGATCTTTGGTCCAAGAGGGTAGCTAGTGACATGTGAGCTTAGCAGAAATCGGCTCGTGCATGGACAGGAGGAGGCATGCCGTCGCCTCAGCGGCAAAAAAGAATTGCTTTCACGACCGAAAAGACCACGAAAATTCGAGCACTCCCGTCCTTGTTTTCCCAATTCGATGTCTACAGAACCAACGAATCGGAAATATTTTTACACGGCGCCGAGTGCGGAGTGAGGCCGACCCGCCGGCTGTGAGGCAGAAGCAAAGGTGGTGGGTGGTGGCGTTCGATGGAAAAAAAAAACTCCACACGCAAAACAAAACAAAAACGCCGCGTTTTGTGTAGTAAATAATCTTGACTTGATCATCGATGGAGTGGCATCCTGCACGACGGACGGACGCACTGGCAGAGGGCGCAGCTAGCTAGGCTAGCAGCAGCAGGGCAGGACCCGTTTGTCTTTTTTCGGGAGACCTGTGCCACCTTTCCGAGCGTCAATGTTTTCAGCTGCTGCTGCTGCTGCGCTCCGTGACTTTAAAGCCCACGAGAAAGCGTCGTCCTCCTGGCCTCGCGATCATATAGCGAGTTGCTCTTCCTTTTTTATACTAGTAATTTATTATTATTATTTTACCATGATTAGGTGTCCGTATATTCAACAGTCAGGGATGAATGGGTTTACTTTCGGCGCGCAAGTGGTTTCGAGCTGGTTTACTTTCGGTGCACGGGTGGTTTATTTTGAGCAGCTAGGGCTCGTTGTGCGATCCTGTTTCCTGCGGGATGGATGGATATGGATATGGTGTTGCTGTTTTGGACACTGGTACAGCCTCCGGCGCAGCGCAGCTAGCTGTGGATCCTTTGGATCTTAACGGGGGGCAGCAGCTCTTGCTCTTTGTCTGACTCTGGTTTCACCTCATCCCGTACCAGTACATCTGTCGCTGGCGCCCAGAATAGATAGCCGCAGCACGCCCCATTAGCAAGCTATGACCCCCTGTGCAATGCACGGACAGCAGAATAATGTCACATTGATGCCAGCCTCAGCCTTGAGCCCTCAGCCACATCCACCAGCAGCAGCAGCAGCGGCGTGTGATCAGGGGCCGGAGTGAAATCCACTCCACTCCCCAATTCGACAGGTCTACAAGCCGCACTTAAGAGCATTTTACCCACGACGCCGTTTCCAGGCTGAAAACGGCCAAGTCGCGTTTCCAAGAATCTCTTTTCGTTCGGATTTAGATGAAGTTTGGTCCAGATTTCTCAGACCATGTCCAGGATCCCGAGAACCCCCTCGGAACACCGGACGAAGCAAATTCGGCGAAAAAAAAGAAGCGGCGTGTGGACGCGCCGAGTCAGCCACGAAAGCCGAGTCGTCGTCCTTCTCGAAACCACGCGGTGACCGCTGGACAATAACTGCCCGTTGCGTCGACCACGTGTTGTCGTAGTGTCGCGCCACCGCCGCCCCCTCGGCTCTCGTGACAGACCGACGGGCAATAACTTCTCGCCGTTTCCCCTTTTCCCGCCCTCGCCCCCCATCTCGGCCTATAAAAGCCGTACCCCTCGTCGGAGCTCCTCACACTCTCTCACAGCTCCCCAGCACCCAACTCCGGCAAACCACATACTCCAGCGAACCCACCGCTCTCCCTCCCACTTCTCCCATGCCCGAGCGTTTTCCCGTCGACGGCGCGGCGTCGAACGGCTTCGGCCATCGCACACTCCAGCTGTGGGGACGTCCGACTCGCCGCCGAAGCGCAACAACGCGACGGGTCATCGGCGTTGGTTGAGCGCGCCAGGTCGGATGTTCGCGGCGGTGCTACAGCACATCCACGCCGGGAACACTCTGCGTCTCGGCTCCCCGCGCACATCCACGCCGGCAGGTCGGGGCGGCGCCATCCGGCCAACTGGCTGCCGAGGAGGATGGACAGCCTGAGCTCCTCCTCCGTCTCAGCCTCCCACTCGTCGGGCTCCATGCCGGTGCCTTCGTCGACGTTGCACCCAGTCAAGCGCGAGGCGGTCTCATCGGTCTGCTCGCCGCTGCGGAGACGCTCGCGGGGCATCATAATCAACAAGCCCCGCGTGCCGGCGCAGCCGGCGCCCACTGGCGCCTTCGCCAGCCGAAGCCGGAGCCGGCTGACTCGGCGCCCGCCGGCGAGGATGCCTTCGCCATAAAGATGGCGATGGAGCAGTCAATGCGGGACTCGGCGCCGCAGCAATTGATGGAACCGTCGATGCCGGACATCCTGGCCTGGACCAGGGCGGACTGGAAGGAGCAGGAGCGCCTGCAGGAGAAGGCCGAGAGACAGGCGTGGCCCGGGCGCGCGCTCGCCTACCAAGGCGCCCCGCTCTTCGTCCTCGACGACGACGAGGAGCGTGGCCCCTCCTACCAGCCCTGGAGGTGCGACGACGCCGGCCAGGGGAGCTCCCGCCCGCCGCAACCACCAAGCGACGACGACGACTGCAGCGAAGACGACGGCAAGGCCGATGCCGGCTACACCTCCTTCTACGACAACCTCGGCATGTAGAAGCGGCGATGTCTTCGGCGACGGCATCGGCGGCGTCTTTTTTATTTATGTTTTTTAGTTTATTATCTAGCCTAAATTCGGGTGTTCACCGTAATCCGCTTAAATTCGCCCATAATCAATGAAATCCGCGCAAGTGAAAAACTCGGCGTTCCCAGACCGAAAACGAGTTTAGTCCGGACTAAAATTGGTCCGAATTTTGGATTGAATCGCCAAGGAGTGGGTATGCTCTAAGCGGGAACGCGCCAAACCACTCTCTCATCAAATCGCCGACAAACAACTCCGCATAACTGGCACAAGTACGCCCGTCACAGAATTAGCTGTTACTACTCCTACCTAAATAAAATCTCGCATGCAAGGAGGACAGGACGCCACGTGCCAACGACATCGACGAGGAAAAGGACAAAACAGTTATTATCATCACCTCAAAGCACTATACGAGAATAGTTGTAGTACTATACTAGTAAATGAGTAGGAGTACCACTAATCCAACTTTGCACATCGTGCAACTTATTACAAAGCAAGAGAAAAAACAAATCAACTTTCAAGCGAAGAAAAGGGAACCAGAAGGATTGATGAGAGTAGACGCGTTGCAACATTAGCAGTAGTAGTTCAATCAAACATGTGTATACAGGAAGGAGGATCAGATTACATGGAATGAGAGACAAGAAAGTTAGAGGAAGAGATTTTGTACTGCTAGCCTAGCCTAGGCCGGAACGGAAGCCCCATCATGGTAGGATAGATATAGGCTTAGGCCGGAATATTTTTCACAGCCACGGATCCAATCCGTAGCTGAAAGAAGAAACTACCACATCAACAGCAGGCAACAAACACAAGACCATCTCCTCCACCCTCCCCGTCGATCCATAGATCGCTCGCTGTACACATGACAGTTTGTTTCCTCCCTGGAAGAACGATAAGCCTGCTGGCAGCAGCAGGCAGGCAGAGGATGAAGGCGAAATAATATGCTCCTCTCCATCAAGCATTTTTTGTTGAATGCGGATACACTTTCAGAGGGAAGAAGGCACTCTCTTGTGTCTAGATCACAGCCAAGCCAAAACATGGATGGATGATACGCAGATCACGACCAACAGAACAATTAGTGGGGCGGCGATGACCATCCTCAGCTCCGACGAGGATGGTTCATCGTCAGACAGAAGATGTGTGGATTCACTCTGGAGTTCTGATATCAGTTGCCACAAGACAGCAGTGCGTGCCATTGCCGGGCTCCAAGATGATCCCCGAGCAGTACTAGCAGTAGTAGTAGTATAAGAGAGATACTAGTAGTATATGTCAAGCTTACCATATTCAGCTTCCTATAAGCAGCAGAAGTAGTAGTAGTATTTGATTGAGTGATTGCGTCGGGACGACGACGATCGAGCTTATCCACGACAGACAGACAGTAGTGTATGTACTAGAGGAGGTTAGCTTGGAGGAAGTCGGAGATCTCCTCCATGACCTCGTGGTAGTGGTCCGTGTTGGGCAGCAGGTAGAACCCGATGGTGGCCTTCTCGCGGTGCACCAGCTTCACGTCGTGCCCGTCCTCCCGGAGGCCCTCCGCGTAGGCCAGCTGCCGGTCCACGGTCAGGTCCAGCCCGGACACGATGATGAGGCTCTTGGTGAAAGGGAGGCCCTTGAGCCGCCGCCCGTTCGGCCCGAACGGGTTGCACGCCGGGTGGTCGCGGTCCGCGTCCTCCGGCAGGTACGCCTTCCAGTACCAGTCCCTGTCCTGGATCGTCACGAAGTACTTGCCGTCCAGACGACGCTCCGACTCCGCCCGCTCGTTGCCGCCGAACATGGCGTTCAGCAGGATGTTGCCGTATATCTTGATCCCCTCGCCGGCGGCACGGGCGGCCACGTGGTGGGCGATGTTGCCCCCCGAGCTGTCGCCGGAGAGGAACACGCGGGTCTGCGCGTCCTCCCCGCTACGCAGGCACGGCTGCGCCAGGGCCCACTTGAGGGCGGTCCACCCGTCGTCGTAGGCGCACGGGTACCGGTGCTCCGGCGCGCGCCGGTAGTTGACCGAAATGACGACGCCCTTGCTGAGCTTCACCCACCGGCGGCACATGTAGTCGTAGATGGCCGTGCTGGACGACGAGTGCGCGAAGCTGCCGCCGTGGAAGAATATGATCACGGGGAGCGGGTCAGGGGACGGCGCGCCGGTGAGGAACTCCAGGATGGGCAGGGTGGCCGCGGCGGCGCCCTCGTTGGCGTTGCCGGCGACGGCGCGGTAGATGCGCACCTCGAGGCCGACGGACTGGTCGATGATGTGATCGAAGGAGGAGACGCCCTCGACGGGCCGCGCGTTGGACGGCGTCCGGCGGTCGAGGTACTCGGCAAGGTCGCGGTCGAAGGTGCCGTCGGGGCGGCGGAGCATGTTGTAGGCGACCTTGAAGTTGGAGATGAGCACCCATGTGTTGAGCGGCACCACCGTCTGCACAGCACGACAAAGCAGAACAGCGACAGTGAGAAGAGAGCGAGACCACCAGCACCAACAACAACAAGAAACACAATCGCTCACTCCTCCCCCGCCGCAATGACCGACTAGTATTTCTTTGCTGTTTGGCGCTCGGACAGGAGGGCAATGCGAGGCGCCATGTTTGGGTCGCGGCTTGCTAGAAAAGATGCAAGCTTTGCGCGCGAGCGCGCTCTGCAGCAGCAAAGCAAAGCAGAGCGAGGGCGCGCGCCGCGCCGCACACGAATGGGTGGATGGATGTGGATGAATGATTTCTTTCTTTCTCGCCATCCATCCCCAGCTTGTTTGGTAGCTGTATTAGTACTATCACCCATCCCTAAAACAACCGGGGCAAGCGGGAGGGGAATAAAATTGGGATTGAGCCCAAAGGGGAAACAAAGGCAGCGACGGACCGAGAAATCGCAGGCCAGGGGCGGCCCCAATCCCCCCAATCCCCTCCCCTCCCCTCCACCGAATCGTAAAGCGGCGGGCGGCACAAATCAAGAATCGCGCGGCGGTGCCCACACGGACGAACACCCAAAAACGAGAACCCAAACACAAAGGACGGAGACACATGCTGCGCTAGTACCCCCAAACCGGCACAGGAAGCGCCAAATAACAGAGGCCGGGGCGGGGCGACGGACCTTGCACTCGTTGCGGTTGACCTCGTCGCTGCCGGCCATGTCGGCGCTGGGGGGATTGGCTCTCCGCTGCTCCTCCTCAGCTGCTGCTGCCGCAAGATCTCCCCGGGGGAACAGAGCCTGCCGCTTCGCTCAGGTCATGGGTCGCCTGGGGAGCCAAGAACCGCAACGCAGGATCCCAGGTACAGAGTCCGGCAGAAGCCCAGCCGCCGCCGCCGATCTCCTCCGGGCTCCGAATCCCCCACCCGGCAACCAACCAGCGCTCAGACCGCGAGAAGCCAAGCAAAGCAGTCAGCTGGTGAGAGCGAGAGTACGACGAGGAGGCGCAGGGGCTCAAGAGGAGGGCGCGGTGAGCTGTGGCGTGAAGCACAGGGAGAGACGAACTGGGGAATAGGACGAGACGCGGGCGCGAGGGGGGAGGTAATAGGGGAGGCCGGAAGGAGGAAGGGAGCGGACGGAGGAGACGACAAAACCGGGCGGCTCAAAAAGTAAAACTTGCTCGGGTGGGCCCCGTGCCCTCCCCAACCCCCACTTCCCTAGCTAAGCTGCCAATATATTTTTATTTTTTCTCTCTCCTGTTTTTTTTTCCTCGTTAATTTAATTTTGGACGGTTTCGCGAGGTTTGGATGGATCTGCGAAGCCTAGCCTGCCGTGCGGTGCCTTTTGCTGAAGAATTCGGGGGCTCTTTTTTCTTTGTTTTTGTTTTTATTACATATCGCCTTCTCTCTTTAGCATTTTTGGCAGTTTTCTTTTAGCCCGGAGGAGGAGCAGGAGGAGAACTGGACGAACTGTTAGGTGCACCAAATGATAGGATGTACGTGGATGGTGTGTTGTGCGGTGGAGGTATGCTGCTGCCGCTGTTTGCTACGGCGATGCTGTGCTGCAATCGTGCATCATATATGCGTGGGCTCCCTCTTCGCCAGTGTAGTGGATCGAGCCAAGATATTGCATGTTTGGCTTTGTTAAGCAACTTGCACAAGATGTTATGTTTTGTTTCAGGCACAGCATATACGACCGACCAGGTCTTGACCCATGGGGTGACGCAATTCGTCTCATTTTCATCTTGCTTTGTCCAACAATGTGATACTAGGATTATATTCCAAGAACATGGTTCTACCCCTTTTTTCCCTTGCAAGAAACCCCCTGCACGTATTCAACAAATATTTTGTGATAACGGTTCCACCGATGATAACAACGCAATATGTAAGGTAAAGAGTAAGGAAAAAAAGATAATTACATCACAACCTATTTAGGACACTCGGTACACAACCTCGAAAATTAACTCTCGGAACCCCGGTCTAGTGTAGGGGTTCGTAGCATGGAAAACAAAAAATTTCTACCACATGCACGCAAACAAGCCAATATCTATCTACTAGATTGTAGCAACGAGTCGATAGAAGCACTCACCCTCGAAGATTCCAAAGCGGTTAACGAAAGCAGATTCTCGTGGGTGATGTAGTCGTACACTTGTCGATCTCAAGATCGCGTAGACGATCCTTCCGGCGCTGCGTTCCGGCAGCGTTTCCGCAGTCGCTCACACGTTCGGTACTCGATGAAGACATTTCTCTCCCTTGTTCCATCAGGCAGCGGAGGTTGTATTTCTCTTGCGATTTCGGCAGCACAATGGCGTGATGTCGGAAGTAGAGGGAAGATCCCGTAGGGCTTCGCCTAAGCCGGTGCGAGTTATGGTGGATTAGGGTTTCCCGGAGATCTAGGGTTTAGAAGACCGTGAGGAGGAGAAGATGTCGGCGGCGGCTAGAGCGGCGGCGACGGACCAGCGGCGGCGCGACGACGGGTCGACCTGCGGCGGCTCGGGTGGAGAGGGGCTAGGGTTTGTGGTGTTTGGGCAGCCCTCCCCCTCTATTTATGAGAGAGGGGGCAGCCTTGGGAGGGGTGGGTTTGAATCCAAACCCAAACCCAAGTTGGATTGAAAAAAGGACTTGTTCCTTCTTCCACTAGGAAACCATTGTTCTAGTTTGACTTTTCAAACTCCCGTTTGACTTTTAATTTAGAGCTTTAATTCTTTTTTGCAAATGCCCACACCAAGTGACCTAGGATATGATCCAATCATTCCACTTACCCATGACACATTCATGGACCATTCTCCTTCCAGATCGGTGAAGCTTCTAGAACCTCTCCGATGAAAATATCGGAATTTTTCCCGAACTCCGGAATCGGACTTTCCTTATATGAATCTTATTCTCCGGACCATTCCGGATCTCCTCGTGATATCCCGGATCCCATCCGAGACTCTGAACAAAATTCGGTATCCCTACTAACATTCCATATCTACTAAACAACATCGAATCCTTAAGTGTGTCTCCCTACGGTTCGTGAATTATGCAGACATGACCGAGACACTTCTCCGATCAATAACCAATAGAGGAATCTGGACATTCATATGGCTCCCACATATTTCTATGATTACTTTGCGATCGAATGAACCACTTACATACGATACCAATTTCCCTTTGTCTGGCGATAGTTTACTTATCCGAGGTTTTGATCGTCGGTATCTCTGCATACCTAGTTCAACCTTGTTACCGATAAGTACTCTTTCTCGTTCCCGTGATATGTGATCCCTTGTGAGCCAGTCACATGCTTGCAATCCAATTGGATGACATTCCATCGAGAGGTCCCAGAGTATATCTATCCGTCATATGGATGGACAAATCCCACTCTTGATCCATGTTCTTCAACACATACTTTCCGAACACTCAATGCCACCTTTATAGCCACCCAGTTATGGTGTGGTGTTTGATGTCATCAAAGCATCCTTCCAGCGATGGTGATTAGCATGATCTCATGATCGAAGGAATTAGGTTACTATGTATCAGAAAGCTTATAACAAACGAACTATTGAAATGACTTGATCTTAATGCTACGCTTATCTATAGGAGTATGTCCATCATACCATTCTCCTAATGATATGATCTTGTTGTCAACAACATCTCAATGCTCATGATCGGGAAACCATGATCATATATTAACCAACAAGCTAGTATTACATACAGGCTTTACTAGGGACTCTAATTTAGTTTACAAATCACACAAGTATTAATGTTTTCGGTTAATACTGTTATAGCATGAATGTAAACATTTATCATAAACACAAAGATATAATAACAACCACTTTTATTATTGCCTCTAGGGCATATCTCCAACATCTAGATGTTCAAAATACCATTGTGCATACATGAGTGAAGCCATGATCGACGTCTCGTTAAGCACACTAAAAATGATATCACTAGAGCATCTAAATATCTAATACATACTGTTATATTTGTGACCATCATGATCGAAGACATGATCTTCATGGAAACTTGCAGCGAAAAGACTATGAACGACGTCGGGCCCAAGCCAACAAGCCTTAATACTACACACGGATGACTAGGAAACATCCTAGTTCACCTAGACGTCGTGGTACCCTCTTCCATGTTACGACCTTTCGCATTTGACAAAGTTAATAGGAAAGTATCATTAACGTTTATTCTGTATGCGATGACTGCTATCTGATTCGAAGAAAAACTCATTAGCATGTGTAAAGAACTAAACACCAAGATGTTCCTAGTCCCCCATCAGTCCTCTAGGACTAGCTCATGTGTTGTTTAATGATATCATTTCTGGTCATGGTATTGTTAGTGTAATAGGGATGCCGACAACAATAGGAGTGTATTGTTAGAAGAACAATGGTGCTAACATGATCCATTTATATGATTAATCTAGAGACCATATCGTCATAAGTCATTTGGTTTGTCATAATACCTTATCTTATGTGTTAGTCCTTAGACCATGAAAATATCAAATACCCACATACTAAAAGAAATGTTTTGATTATCTTCAAAATGTCACGTTGATGAGGATCCTCCGCCACGACATCAATCTCATTGTGTGTCCATCGTTGAGCCAAAGCCACATGTCGATCTTACTGAACTCTGGAGGAATCGAGTTCGTCAGCTTCTAGTTGGTACGTTGAATCGTAATGTTGTTGAGTATCAGCCTAGCCTCTTTGGGGCTGGTTTGTTTGAACTAAATAGCCCTAATGCTTGCCATGCTCTAGCTCAACATGGACACTACCATCTTCACAATCGTTTTGTTAGATTTATTTTTGCTATTGGTGCTGAAAATCATAGAGCTACTCATGGATTTAGGAAAGGATGGTTAATGTTTCTAGGGATTCCACTTGACTATCGTAATGATTTATACATTGCCAATGTTGTTTCAACTTTTGGAAAGTATCTGTAACATCCCAGGATTAGCACCTAGATATAGTGAGGCCGATATAAATATGCCCTAGAGGGAATAATGAATTGTATTATTATATATTTCATATTCATGATTAAGTTTATTATTCCGTGCTATAATTGTGTTAGTTCCGGATAATGAGTATTTGGAGAAAAACCCTAATACATGTGTGGAATTATAAATATCATTTAGATATCCCTAGTCTCGCCTCTAAGACTAGTTCATGTATCATTGATAGTCATGGTTTCCTGACTATGGGCAAAACGACAATGTGTTGTGGAGTTGTTGGGAGAACAACGACGATGGATAGACCCAACATTATATACCATGAAAACACATCATCAATATTGTTATCGGTAGTTTCTCATAAACAATATATTGCATTTACTAAAGATCGTTTGACCATGAGAGACATGTGAACTTGGGTACAATCACTACAAGAAATGTTTTGTTCTGCAACGACTTGGCCCGTTGGTCATCGTAGAAGGCGCGTCTTCCGCGACGAAATTCTCGGCTCGACCGTGGCCGATGGAATACTTTTTTTTCCGATTTCGTGCTACTCTACTATGACAAAACCACTAAAAACATCGACGAAGCTCGACGTGCGCATGGCAGAAGTAAGATTTTCGGTTCCTCCCATGACGTTGACTCGCCGAAGTATTTTTTTGCGTGTGGGTCCCGGATGTCAGTGACTCTAGCAGAACATACTCTTCGGTCGCGCCTCCCTGATTTGAACTTGATAACGTTGTTTGATGCCTCTTTCGTTTAATCAGGTTGCTGGGTCCCACATGTCTGCCTCTCATTAGAGGAATCCTGTGTATAATGGATTTTCCCTTCCCTGTTCCAAACTTGATAGCATTGCTCCATGCATCTACCGTTTAATTAGGTTGTTGGGTCCCACGTGTCATCCTCACACTAGAAGAAACGTGTGCATGGTGGATTTTTTCCTTGGCTCGTGCCTCCCTGATTTGAACTTGATAACGTTGCTCGATCTGTCTACCATTGATCAAGCTATTGGGTCCCACATGTCAGCCTCTCATTATAAGAATCGTGTGTATGATAGAATTTTTTCCTTCGCTCCCACTGCCCTGTTCCGAACTTGATAGCGCTGCCAGATGCATTGTTGGGGGGGATGACCCTAGGTAGTGTCAAGCTAAGGTAAAAGGGCAAATCCCACCGAGGTATTGACCGGGTCAAAGAATGACCCGACCGAGTTATATAAGGGTCGGCGGAATAAGGGCCGGGTTACCCCGAGCTAAATAGCTATGGCTTGACTCGGCTGACATATAAAGTATGTCAGCACGATGTCTAGCATATAATGTATTTGCAGGAACGACTTGGCCGAGTCATATTGTACGAGGCCGAGTCAAGAGATGGCTTGATCGAGAAGGAGAGAGCGAGCTCCAAGGTCAACACTATCCTCTGTCTCTCGCTCAGGAATCCGCATAGTGCCAAGCACTACAGACAAGGAGCAGAAGTGCAGAGGGACAGAGGAGATTTCACGGAGGTGACAGTCCTAGAGTCCAAGGATCACATGTCATGGGCTATGGGTCTTTGCCGTTGATAGAAGGGAGACAGGGAAAGAAGGCACCGAATTACCTCTTTGGGAAGAGCATATTCCATGAATATGCTATCTACGTCAGCCCTAGATGTAACCTGGCCACCCCTTTATAGGTCAGCCAGGGCCTCCTAGAGGGGGGGTTAATTCATTCTACACTTAGAGAGTTCTATAGAGCTTCTTCCTCCTCACTCTAATATAGCTCAAGGAGAAAGTGTAGCCATTGTTGATCAAAGTAAAGACCGTGAGAATATTCTTCGTGTGTAGAAACCACTACATCATCTCTTCCTGGATCCCAGTAGTGCACATTGGCCCCAACTTTAGCCTACCCATGGCATATGTCGTGCCACCACAACGATAGTTGGCGCCTATCGTGGGGCCAGCAACGGTGCTAGCCGGAGTTATGATTCGGACGGGAAACCCCATTGTCACCGGAGAGCGCATCGTCTCTGGGCTGATCCAGCGATTCGACTCGCGGGACTACGTCAGCGACAACGCGCGCAGCTTCGGCAAGTGTCCTCCTCCACGCAATGGTGTCTTCATCAACCTTGGCGCACACAAGATATACGCCGACATGGATGTCTCATGCGTGTATCCGCAGCGAGTCATTCTTGCGGGAGAGCCTCCCCTCTGCGCTACTCGCGGTCCGCATATCACTCACCCCGCAGGCAGGGTCGAGGTGATGATGACCGCGCCCGCACCTGCAGCAGGCGCAGGAGCCGACGCAAGCAGAGACCCGGCGGCAGCAGATCCGGCAGCAGCACACTCGACAGGCGCGGGTAATGTGACTCCTAGAGTACCTCGTACGAGTGGCCCTTCATTACAAAGGCTAGAGAATATCCTGCAGGAAGTGATAGAAAGCTTAACTACTTCTGTATCTCCCATTATAGACCCGGCTCAGGCACAAGACGATCTGGAGGAGACTCGGTTGAAAGTGTTAGACGGAGCTAAGAGAGTAGCAAATACGCAACAGTCACTTAACATCACACTACGTGAGTATGCTAGGTGACATGGATATGCCCTACGGGTACCTCACATTGGTATACCCGGTCCATCCCAGTGAAGGCCCACATAAAGACTTGCTGCCCAAGGAGACTTCAGATAGCCCAAGACCGGTAGAATTTTGACTCCTTGAAGGACACGGCTAAGCTATAGATAGAATATTCAAGGGTGAAATCCTAACTTGTAACCGACTCGACCTACCCCAAGACCTGGCCTCCCCATATAAAGGCCAGGAGGGCACGGCGAGGAGGATCTCTCCAACTCATACACACACCTCATGCCAGATTGTATCTGCGCACCCCTGTAACTTTCGGTTCCGCCGTCAATCAAGAACAGACAAGTAGGAGTAGGGTTTTCCCTCCGGGGGGCTGAACCTAGGTAAATCTCGTTTCCCCTTACTGTGTGTCTGTTAACCGTCTCGCGATATCTAGCATCCCCATCTTCTCCATAACCCAAGTCCATAACAATGGGCTTTGACAAGTCGAACCCTCATCAATTGGCGCAGTCTGTGGGAACTAGGGACGATGATCGTGCGGTCGTGACGGTTCCATCCACTGCGATCTACGATTCCTCGGCAACGGAGAATCACCTCCTCTTCAGCACCCTCGACTTCACCGCCCACTCCCCTGCCACTCGCAAGGATTTCAATTCCGTAGGAGACGGAGTCGAGATGCTGTTCGGGAGCTTTTGCTTCTAGGTGGGCTAGATCGACACCCTATGCCTCCAAGAGCGGGTGCCACCTCCATCGATCAGGACCACCTCATGGGTGCCACCAATCGGTGCCCTGCACACATCGTCACTAATGAGTGATTCGGATGACAACGGCAGCTGCAAATCTGACCTCTACGACCCTCCTACGGAGGAAGGAACTTACGGTTCTGGATCTGAAAGATGTGGGAGTAACGATCTCCTCCCGCGCTACATGTGCATGACCATCCACAATGGCAACATCGATGACAAATCCAATCCACTGAATCCCCCTCCCAATCCGCAGGTTGAGAACGGAGGAAATAGGGCACCCCGCCCAATCCCTACAGGAACAGGGCAACCGAAGGCATTGAGGGTATAAACCGTGTTCGTAACGAGATCAACCTCAGCAACGAGGAGTGGGAGAGGGTGTGTGACTTTGTGCGAGGCACTCACCCTCTGCCAATGGACGCCCCCCGTGACATGCTGATGGGCTACCACTGTCTCCTCATCGAGGAGCACAATCGATAGATCAAATAGCAAAATGATCTCGATCAGCGCAGGCGAGCGGCTGATGAGTCAAGCGTGTTGCGAGCTGCGCTCTCTGCTGGTGGCTCTACCTCGAAGGGCTATGACGGCTGCAAGTATCGCTCCCGCTTGGAGCGTATGGACCTCGCTGCACGGCGCGAGGCCACCAAGGCACTCGACATGTCCTTCATGATGATGGACTCGCAGGGCAATATCATTCCCAAAATGCCGCAGGCCACGGTCATGGCGGCCACCACCTACCTGGCATCCAACCCGCCACCGGCGGGAGACCCAAGGAACACAATCCACAAATATACGCTTGCAGGTCTCGGACTTATCGGAGCTGCACTCCAGGACGAGGCAGCTGCAGAGCCAAAGAAAAAGGTCACGGTAAAATTCACTTGAAGCCGCACACCCTCATCCGAGGAGGAGGAACATGACCTGCCGCGGCGCCGCCGCAACCCACGACGCTTGTAGTAAGCTCGCGCAGCACAAGATTGACAAGTCACACGCAAAACGCGCGTGCTCCACGGAGTCCGAAGACGAGGACCACGGAGTTGTGTGGTGCCAGGTGCTTTAGCAGGGCATTCCGACAATCACGGATGCCAAAGAACTTCAAACTCCCTTCGGACAACAAGAAATTCGAGGGTGCGTAGGAGCCGAAGATCTGGCTCGACGACCACCTATCGTCAGTCAAACTCCATGGCGATAGAAAAAACATAGCCATGCAATGCCTTCAGCTGCAGCTGACAGGTGCAGCCAGATCCTGGCCCAACAACCTCCCTTCCGGATCCATCCGCAGTTGGGAAGATCTAGCATACTTCTTCATCCGCAACTTCAAAGGTACCAGCAAGAGACCGGCTTCAATCAAGGAGCTACGTGCCTGCTTCCAGGGGTCCAACGAGTCTATTCACTTGTACGTACTACACTGGTCCATCATCAAAAACTCCACCACGAACAACTCGGAGGAAAGTGCAATCGACGCCTTCAATGGCGGTGTAAGGCGCCGTGAATTCATATAAGAGCTTGGGCGCATCAAGCCCAAGACCATCGACCACCCGATGGACATCGCCAATAGTTGGGACAATGGTGAAGATGTCGTCAACCGAACACGTTCGGATGACGAAGATGACTTCGGCCGCAGGCGCGATCACCACGGAAAAAGAAGAATGCGTGTTTACGATGATCGCGATGAGGTCGATATGGTTGTGGCTGGCTACACTGATCGCCGCGACGATGGCAACCGCAACAGCGGGTATCGCGGTGGAAACTACTGCGACGGCGGAAGACCCATACAAACATGGCAACACCGCAATCGTGACGATGAGCCATCGACATTCGAAAAGCTGTCGGGTCCTTGACAATCCAATTCTACATCGACAAGCAGGATGGTAAGAGGAAGGCCAGCCACATGCTCAAGGATCGCAAGGCGTTCCAGAAACTCCATGAGGGCATTGCCTAGATGCGTCGCCAAGTGGTGAATCCAGGACTCGGCCGCGCTCCAGGAGCTGTCACACATGGCGCTCCACCTCCGCCACCCGGAGCACCCGCGTAGCCTGCGACTGCGCTGACCAAAAATAAAGGGGCAGATGCATACCCGACACTGCTAGGATCCCTAATGATACAAAAGGGGCGCCCAACCAACAGGGTGTAGAAGAAGATCACCCGCCAGGTCAACTTGGCCGTCACCTCCCTGCCAGCCATACCTGAGTACCTTAGCGGCTGGAGTCGTGCATCACATTCGATCATTCAGATCACCCGCGCTAGATACCTCGCCCAGGTCATTCTGCCCTGGTGCTCAAGGCCCATATTGGAGGATTCGAGATGAGTCGCGTCTTCATGGACAATGGCAACGGGATCAACCTGATGTTCACCAGAACACTCGCAGCTATGCGAATCCCGCTATGCAGCCTGGAGGCGTCAGACACGATGTTCCACGACATCATCCCAGGGAAGGGTATATACCCCCTGGGCAAAATATGGCTCGACGTCATCTTCGGCACCCCTGACAACTTCATGCACAAGTGGCTTCAGTTTGAGGTGGTTGACTGGCCCTCACAGTACCACGCCATCCTCGGGCGTGTAGCATTTGCAAGATTCCTGGAAAGTACCACATTACGCATACCTTCTATTGAAGATGATAGGAACTAACAGTGTCATCATCGTCCCAGGAAGCTTCACCAGGTCGAACACTGGGACATGGACTTCAACAAAATCTCCCAGTCGATCGGCATGCAGGAGGATCTTGCAAGATTAAAGGAGGTCACAAACAACGGTCTGCCCCCAGTCACCAGGCAAAACGCACCTGATATGTCGTTCGACTCCACAGTCAACACTAAAAAGGTGTAGGTGCATCGACGGACCCCTCCAAGACGGCGTTGATCGCTAACAACCCGAGTCCTGCATAGAAAAGCACGCTCATCGAATTCCTCTGTGAGCGCTAGGAAATCTTCGCCTGGTGTCCTATGGACATGCCAGGAGTTCCCAGGGAATTTGCCGAGCACGCACTCAATGTGTTTCCGGATGCTAAACCGGTGAAGCAGTCGCTACGTCGACTGTCCGAGAAAAGGGCCAAAGCCATCGGGATCGAAGTCAACAGACTCCTCGATGCCAACTTCATCAGGTAGATAAAGTAAAGCGTCTGGCTAGCCAACCCCCTGCTAGTCCCTAAGAAGGACATGGACATCCTACGGATGTGTGTGGACTTCACATCGCTTAACAAGCACTGTCCTAAGGACCGCTTCCCTCTACCACGGATCAATCAAATCATCGACTCCACTGCAGTATGCGAGAGACTCTCCTTCCTTGACGCCTACTCAGGCTACAATCAAATTCGAATGAAGGTTGAAGATCAGGATAAAATGGCGTCCATCACGCCATTCAGGGTGTTCTGCTACAACACAATGCCCTTCGGGATGAAGAAGGCATGCACTACCTACCAGAGATGCATGCAGGAATGCCTAAAGAGCCAGATCAGTCGCAACGTTCAAGTCTATGTCGATGACATAGTAATCAAGACCAAGAAGGCCAGAATACTTATCAACGATCTTCGCGAGACGTTCGACAACCTCGATCGATACAAGATCAAGCTGAACCTCGATCGATACGAGACCGTCTGGACAATTACTTGAGTACTTCATCTCTCAGAGAGGCATCGAGGCTAACCCGAAGAAAATTAGGGCTATACTAGACATGGAGAATCCCAATAATGTCAAAGGGGTCCAACAGCTAGCTAGGCGAATCGCGGCGCTCAGCAGATTCATCATCCGCATGGGAGAAAAGGCTCTCCCGTTCTACCAACTACTGCGCAAGGCCGAAAAATTCGAGTGGACGGCTAAGGCCGACGAGGCATTCGAAGATCTCAAACACCTGCTTTCCACATATCTAGTATTGGTCATGCCAAAGGAGAAGGAGCCCATGCTGCTATACATTGCAGCCACGCACCAGGCGGTAAGCACCGCCCTCGTGGTCGAACGACCCGAAGACGGCAAAACCCACAGGGTACAGCGCCCAGTCTACTACCTCAGCGAGGTATTGACGCCAACAAAGCAAAGGTTCCCCTACTACCAAAACTCGCCTATGGCGTATTCATGACGGTGCGTCTACTGTGCCACTACTATCAGGAGCATCAGATTATGGTCGTCAACGACGCACCACTGTCGAACATCCTGAACAACCCTGAAGCTACTGGAGGAGTAGCCTTGTGGGGCATTGAGCTGTCCCCGTGGGACATCATCTATGAGCATCGTGCCGCCATCAAGTACCAGGTGCTTCCTGACTTCTTCGTCCACTAGATGGAACTCTAGCTACTGGACACTCCGGACATGTCCCAGTCCTGGACGATGCACTTTGACGGCTCCAAACGGGAGGCTGGAGTAGGAGACGGAGTGATACTCACGTCCCCTCAAGGGGATAAGATGAAATACGTCCTTCGGATTAAGTTCCGCGCATCTAACAACGAGGCCGAATACGATGCACTCCTACATGGCATGCGGATGGCCAAGGTGTGCGGCGCCACACGCCTCGTCATCTATGGTGACTCCAACCTTGTTGTCCAGCAGACGATGAACAAGTGCGAAGCCCATAGCGCCAACATGATCGCATATCGTGTGCTCTACAACACACTCGATGGAGACTTCGACGACTGCGAGCTCTGACACGTCGGCAGGGAAAGCAATGAAGAGGCTGACAAGCTCGCCAACATCGGCTCCACCTGCGCCCCAGTACCACCAGGTGTGTTCCTCGAGAAAATCTGTAACATCCCAAAAATATTAAACTTGGATCATCAAACTCTAATCATCAAAATTAGGGTTAACAAAAACTTTTCAAATTAAAAATATGAAAGCATGCATATGTGTAAGCATTTCAAGTTGGATTCTTTTGAATTGCCATGCTTGTGTGTTTATTTGCTTGTAAAAGGATTCTTAGGTGAAATAAACATCATCTAAACAATCCCCACACTTTTCCCAAAGACAAACAAATCAAAACAAACAAAATGAGTGAATGGTCACTTTGGCCAAATTAACTCCCATGCCTACTTTGGCTATCTCTAACTTTCAGAACTTAAGAGAAACATGTATGGATCTTTGCACCCCTTGATAGTACTCATAACAAGGTACCAAGGCCCACCTTGTGTTCATCCAAAAACATTTGAAAGCATAGTTTAAATGACAGTTTAAAATTGAATCTGTTTCATATGGGAAGATCCCACTTTTTCAAAAACCACTCAAACAAGCTCAATTTTCAAAACCCAAGCATACACAGACTCACCAGCACATGCCTAGCACACCCACCAAAATTCTTTTCAAAATTCAAAACTTGAATTCTTGCGGCCATTTCATCAAACATCTTGCTGATGCAAATCAAACAAATCCTATACACAATAGTGTGCAGTGATTCTGGCCTAACTGGTTCCCTCTCTAGCTCACAACACCCTTAGTAGATCATCTAGCAACCTTAACTAAGCCCTAGCCCCACTGTAAGCTTGCCAATATCATCAATGGTGAACATGCCGAGAGCACCCATGTCACCCCGGTGTGGACAGCAGGCTAGGAGAAGAACTAGCTGTGCCAACCTTGTCTGGGAGGCAGCCCATGCCTCACCGCCCCCTCTCGACCAGCCCTGCCTCGCGGTTAGCAACCAAAACTGCCAGGAACGTCGCGCCCGCGCTGCTGTCGACCATGCCGACGCGAACCGCAGAGCACGCACCGTTCCCATGCAACCCGACCACCTTGAGCCCTCACCGCCCGCCAGCATGCACCCCACCGTCCCAGGAGACCGCCAGACATGCCCATTTCACCGCCCGTACCCCGTAGCCACCGCTCGCCGCAGAGTTCGCCGCCTCTGCCTCACAGAGCATCGAGCGTTCCCGACCGTTTTCCACAGCCCCTATAAGCGCATTTACACCTTAGAGCATCGCCAGGAGACCACCGATCGATCGCCACCCTCGGCCATGCCTCTAGCTGCCCGTAGCCGTGTTGCCACCGTCGCTTGCCCATCCCGTTCGGTCTCGCCGTCGGGCCTATAAAAGGAGGCCACCCCCAGCCGATTGAAGCACACCATCTCACTCCCCTCACCTCACTGATCGTTCCACCCCGTAGCCGGATCAAGGCGAGAAGAGCATCGCCGGAATTGCGCCGGAGCCCGCCGCTGCAGAGGAGAAGAGGAGCCGTTGATTTCGTCCACCCAGGAGCTGCCGCGACCACCCCTGAGTTCGCCGTCGTCGACTTCATTGTTTGCCCGCCTCGCCGTCGTCGCTGGAGCCCCGGTATGCCCCCTATGCACCCCCACCGAGCCGCTAGGGTTCGAGCTCGCCGGTGACTAGTTCATCGTCGACGACGACCCTCAACCGTTGATCTTACTTCTAATCCAACGCACCACATCGCCCCGTACCGCTTCGCATTTAATGAGTCGCTGACCAGTAGACCCCCCTGTCAGTTGCGCCCCACGCAGAGAAGGGACACTGGGCCGTCCCATTAACCCTTCCTGCGCAGCCCACTCGTTTGAATTTAGATTTTTCTATTTTCATTCAAACACAGTTCTGTGCCTAGTTTCAAAAATCAACTCAGCTCGATTCAGTGAACCAAATTGAATGAAACCAATTTTGTTAGAAAGGTATTGAAATGATTAATCCAAGCCCGTTGGATTCATATCATTTGGATCTATAGATCAACCCTGGTAAAAATAACAAGGCAGAAGCTTTTCTGCATTCAAACATTTTTCAAATTTAAACCACAATAGCTTTTGAGTTGATTCCAACTCTCAAAAATCACATTGGACCATACCTTTCAGAATATATCAAAATATATGGGTTTACTTATAGAAATAATGTTCAAGTAATAAAAGAATGCCACATAGGCATTTCTAGTCACTTATTTTATTTAAAATAAAAGGGTTAAACCTTATTAAATTGTGACACCACTTTAAATCACATTCCCATGTACTGAAATATGTGGTGATGACATGTGTCAACATGATCCCATGTTTGGTTTGGAGAATATTAAATCTTAAGTAGTTTTTCAATAAGTAGAAATTAATTTTCTAAAAATAAAATCATTAAGTCAAATGCTTTAGTCTTGTAATGTTAGTGATGATGCTAGATCATCTATAGAACCCCTTTGTGTGATGATTGAAAGTAGTTAAGTATTGTTTGGTGATTGTGTACCTCGTATTTATTTATAGACGCTAGTACCAACAAGGATACGAGGAGGAAGGAGGATACTACGAAGAAGAAGCCGAGGAGAAGTTCAACCACTGCTCTGCACAAGGCAAGCCAATACTTGCAAGCCTAATACTACTAGTTGATTGAGCAAGCTAACACTTGCAAGATACCTTACTCATGCAAGAAAATACTTGCTCGTTACCTTGCCAACCATATGCCTTAAGCATATGTGATCATACCCACTTGATACCCAATCCTAGTTTTACTTGCAAGCTTTCTACTTTATTTCTTTATCAGAGCTATTCCTTAGAGTTTATTTAAGTGACTTGTAGATACTAGAAAGATAACTGAAGGTTGCATAAAGAGCATAAAATTTGGCCTAAGCTAGATAATCTTGATGTCATCCTAAGGCATGAGATTAAACTTAGTTAAAACTCCACTAGTTTATCACCCCTCATTAGTACTCACCCCCACTTGTAGATGCTAGTGCTAAGCATAAAACTTGATCAACTTTAGATGGGAATACTTGGTGGAAAATGGTTATGAAAACCTTAGAATGATGGATCATTCTAATGAGATGTTTTGACATGTGTTTCCGAACACCAGATGATTTTTGGTGATGAAAATATTAAGGCATGAGCCTTAGCCCTTTATAAAACTGATGTTTGTCTGGATGCGATACCATTCCAATTTTACCGTACAACCACAATACCCGAGAATTGGGTAGGGCTTGACTGGAAACTTATATACCTTAGTATTGGTTCCCTCACGGCCAAGGTCTGAGCTGAGGCTACCTTGTGAAGATTGTCCACCTGGGCAGTACCCAAGATGACAGTTGGTCATGGTTGGGAGGCCAAAGTCACAGGAGAGGTGCCTATACTAGGGTGTGTAATTGAAAGGTTAGGATTGATTATCCGCATAATGAGTATGGTGAATTCAGGATTTGTTCCTGACGGATGTATCGAATGTTGTGGTGAAAGTGTACAATCTCTGTAGAGTGTCAAACTATTCGAATATCCGCGTTCGCAGTTATGGACAGTTGGAGTGGCCATACCGTTCCCCCGTCAGATGTTTTCAAAATGACTTGTGAAATGAATTGAGAATTTTGACTTGACCACAACAGAGTTGTGACATGAAATTCAAGTTCCCACTTAGGGTTAGAAAATTTCAACTAGCTTTATTTGCTTCTAAACTTAGTAGAGGTAAATCTGGATTTTTGCAAAACAACCCTAGAGCTTAGTGTCCTACTACAAAAACCCCCTTCACTTGTTAGTATTAGTTTGCGAGTACTTAAAGAGTACTCATGGCTTTGTCCCTGGCTATTCCCGTGGCCAGACTATGAAGAGGAGTACCAGGATGATGGACCCCAGGAAGGTTACGACAACTAGGATCATCTCCCATCGTCAGCATTGCCTGTGACCCCGAAGATGGAGCTTCGCCTACGCTACCTCTATTATTACGTATTTCCGCTGCTTGAGTTGTATTAAAAACTAGACCATGAGATCCTTATTTGTGTAAGACCTTATGTATGGTTTGTAATGGATGATGTACTGTGGTATCCAATTCTGTTATGTCTCGCAAAAATGGTAATCCTAGGATTGCGATGTATGGCATAACAGGCATCTGGGATTAAAAATCCGGGTGTTGACAAAATCTGCGTGCCCGAAGGATACAACCGAAGCCATGGGAGACTTGGGGGTTGCGCGACCCGAGAAAGCCAAAGGACCCGAAGAGCTCGACACGGAGGTCGAATTGGTGAACCTCATGCAGGTCCTGGCGGTCAAACAAACATCTACTCAACCGTACCTCAGGTACCTGGTGAGCAAGCAACTGCCTGAGGACCCAACGGAAGCACGGAAGGTCGCACGCAGATCAAAGGCCTTCACCATCATCAACGGTGAACTGTACAAGCGCATCATTTGGGGTGCTCTAGCGATGCGTTACTAACAGTGATGGGAGGAGCATCCTCCTCGACATCCACGAAGGTATCTGCGGTCACCATGCAGGCAGCCGTGCCCTTGTCACGAAGGCTCTGCGGGCCGGCTTCTACTGGCCAACGGTGATGAGCAAAGCCAAGGACATCGTACAGAGGTGCAACGCCTGCCAAAGGTACGCAGACAAGCCGCACATTCCAGGATCAGAGCTGCAGCCCATACCATTCGCCTGGACCTTCGCCCAGTGGGGACTTGACATGATCGACAAACCGCCAAAGTCCTCATCAGGAGGACATGTCTTCCTCCTGGTGGCAGTCAACAAATTCAGAAAGTGGATTGAGTCCATGCCCGTCACTAACCAATCTGGTGCCTCTGTCGTTAAATTCTTTGAATCCATTGTCTATAGGTTCGGAGTGCCTCACAGCATCATAACCGACAACGACTCGAACTTCACCTCGAAGGAGTTCCGCGACTTCTGCGAAGATCTCGGCATTAACCTCACATACGCCTACATGTCGCATATGCAGACCAATGGGCAGGTCGAAAAGGCCAATGGTCTCATCGACAACGGCATCAAGAAGCGGCTGCTACGCCCACCCGAAAGGCTTGCAGGAGCCTGGGCGGACGAGCTACCCTCCATTCTCTGGAGCTTGCACACAACGCCAAACAGCTCAATCGGCTACACACCCTTCTTCATGGTGCACAGAGCTGAAGCCATGCTACCCGCCGAGGTGCGCTACAAGGCCCCACGGGTCATTGCCTACAGCGAAGCCAAATCATCGGTTGCACTTAAGACGCCGTCGACGCGCTGGATGAAGCTCGCGAGATTACCGCATCCTGTTTGATGGTGTACCAGAAAAGCCTCCGCAACCACCACAACCATCGGCTGCGCCCAGGGTCCTTAATCGAAGGATACCTCGTCCTGCGACTGAAGCAGAAGGGGCACCAGAAGCTTGAATCACCCTGGGAAGGACCCTACGTGGTCACTGAAGTAATCCCTGGTGGCGCCTACCGCCTAAAGGAGGTCGAGTCCAGAGTCGAATACTCCAACCCCTGGAACGTCGCACAGCTGCGATGCTTCGACCCTAAGTTTTCTTTTACTTTCAATAAGGCTATTCAGCCAAGCTATTTAGCCGAACACTGTACCTCCTACATCACGATGAATAAAAGCTAAGTCTCTTGGACCAAATTTCTCTCCTGCATACATTTACATTGTTAAATACACTCGGGGGTTGCGCCTCATCTTACATCTTCGTCGATTGACAACAACAACGTATACACTCTGAGTAGCTGACCACGTCAGGCTAACGAAAAGGACATGCATAACTCATAGTCAATAATGCACTACGTGCCAATACATACTACTTTACAAGGGCACCAAAGCGCACTCGATAATATACAGACTTTACATTGTTCTATTTGCTATTCACAGGACTCATCCATTTGGAGCAGGACGTTCGTCCGCTCCTCAAAAACTTCTATGATTTCTTCAGCATGTTGTGCCACTGCCGCATAACGTGGATGCATGTACCATGCCATACCATTCGAAGGAGGAGGTGGCACAGCCGCTAACTCGTCCAGGTCAACATCACGATGATGCAACCGAATAAGTGATAGGGCCGCCTTCACACCTGCCACCAGTTGATGACGTACAAACTCTTTCAGCGCCCGTATCTCGAAATTTGCCCAGCAAGCCCAAGAAGCTAGAGGGAGCCGCATCCAAAGGAAACATCATGGCCCAGACCGCCGCGAGTGACGACCTTGCACACTTAAGCACCCGATGCACTTGATGGACGTGGTCTTGAACTGTTGCGAGAACAATCGCTCGATCGCGGTCCATCCAGAAGAAGCCACCGGCCTCCAATTCCTGTTGTGTTAAGCAGTTCATTCGAATCGCAACACACTCTTTCTCTTCCTTCAGAAGAAGATTCACAACTGTATGCAGAAGCAGCAGATGATAAGGCTTGAAGGTCTGACGCACTCGAAAATAGCAAGAAGATCATGGTGACTTACACTTTTAAAAACACTAAGTATTGGCAAGTGATAATATGGTAGTATAGTGGTAACTATCATCTATATGCATTTGGCTAAGTGGAGCTTAGGCTTGCTTTGCTCAAAATATATTTTCCTTACCCTTTAAAAAACACTAAGTTTTTGTTTAGCAAAACTCCCAAGGAACCACCAATAGAAATAGGTGAACCTTCACCCTGGTTCAACCACAAGTTTTAACTTAGAAAATTGGGATGAGGAGATTCTTGATAGCTTCCATGTCTTGATGCTCAAATTGTCCATTGCCAGGGACACGGCTAAGTAGTTAGATTTTTCACTCTACAGAGGTAGTGCACTTTCCCCACAAGACTCGACATGCATCGAGACAAGATCTTTCAGAAGCCTTCCCTTAGACCAGAATGGACGCGTTCCAACCTATCATCCCCTACCACCAACTGTCCATTTGGCTAAGTTATTGCAACCTATATGATCCAGGCAGAGCCCATAATGCCAAGTGGTTGCACTTGAAGCTTCTCAACATTTGACATCTCAAATCTCTTTGTTCCTGGGTGGCATTCCACAAGTGTGATACACCAGGGTAGTCCATTGAAATGGGCCCTGAGTAACCACTCAACACAAATCAATCTTACCATTCCACCCAGGTGATTCATTCACATAGTTGTTTTATTAAACAAAACACAAGTCCTTGACTTAGAAATATTCCGTAGCATGAATATAATCCACCCTTGTTTTCTACTAGCTAAGCTAAGCATGATAGTAGTAGGAATCTTAACTTAGGAAAATTCTACTAAGGTTTCATCTACTAGGATTTCCCATGGCATAGTTTATACTTAGCAAAAATTCCATGCAAGTCCTACTCAGAAATAACACTAATGCATAGTGAAAATAATGGGACAAAAGTATGAAGCACCACTTGACTTTTTGGTAGAGAATATAAGTTCACTTCTTGATCTTGCAATAGTCACACTCTTCAAAGTTCACTACAATTCAATCAAGCAATGCACAATTTCAATCTACCATTCAAGCAATCATCACATAGAATAATAAAAACAAAGCAATGCATGCAAGCATGCCAAAGATGGTTTTATTTGAAAAAGTGGTTTCTAATAGGTTATAAAATTTTTAAAACACCTATTGGTCATTTATAAATGTGGTAAAACCATTTGATATTAAGTTAGTGAAAATGGCCACTTTAAGTCATTTTTGTTTTGCTAGAAATGGTTCAAATCAAAGTAATATTTTCTAGTGTTTTACAAATATATTTTTAACACAAGCGTTATTGTTTTAAGGTCAAGTGTTTAATATTAAAATCATTTGCAAAAGGTTTTACTTATAATTTTTTTAAATCAAAGCAATATTTTATTTTGTTGGAAATGCCTTTAAACAAAGTAATAATTTTATAGGGTTCACCAAATATATTTTTAATTCCTAAAACTTGGTGTTTATGGTCAGAGAGTTTAATTCAAATCATTTCCCAAAGGTTTTACTCAAAAAGCATTTTTAACACATAAACAATATTTTTATTTGACTAGAAATGTTCTAATTCAAAGATTTATTCCTTAGCTTCACAAAATATGTTTTTAAATCTACAAGTTGGTTTCTATGGTCAGTATGTTCAAAACAATCCATCTACTAAAGATTTTATCACAAAAATAATTTTAGAATGAATTTTATATTCAAAATATGCCTACACAAGTTTCTGTAAAAACAACCAATTTAAAAAAAGAAATTTAAACAAAGTGCATAGTTGGAAACTACTTGTTTTTCTGATTCCATTGATATAAAATTTGCAAAATTTGGACGTGTGGATCAAAAGTTATGAACTTTGCAAGTTCTAACATCTAATAGAAACAAATCTGTCTTTTAAATCAGAACTGTGCCACGCGTCTTGTTATTATTGGTCGAAAACGATTCATGCGGATCGGCTGATGTGGAGCGTTGGATTAAAAGGGGATCGAGTGGCATAGATCAAAGGATACCCTTTTGCTTAAGTTTCTATCGTAGTCACTAGATCTTCATCCAACGGTTCACAGGTACTGACCATCTACTGGCGGCGCTGGCGGTGGCGAGTGGCGGCGACACGGTCAAACAAGGGTGGTGCTGGCGATGCAGGAGGCTAGAGAGAGAGGAGTAGCTTACAGTGATCGCAGGAGTGTGGCGAAGCTCAAGGCGTGCTTGGTTGGCGAAGGGGCGCACAGAGTCGAAGTGGATTGCTCGCCGGAGAAGCTCCTGGCGACGGTGTGCTCGGGCGGGCGACATTGACGACGCTTAAAGGCTCATAAAGGCAGGAGAAGGGTACCATTAGCTTCGTACACGAGTTGCAAACAAGTGAGCATCAAAAATAGGGCAAGGGGGTCTGTGCTCACGAGGGAAACTCGCCGGAGTCGAGGCAGACGGCGGTGGCGAGATGGCGTTGAGGTTGTCGATGCTAGGGGGCTCGTGTGGCTGAGCTCTGGGTACTGGAGATGCAGGAGATGCGGGGGAACACGTTCGTGGGGTCTGGAAGGCAAGGGACGGCGAGGAGCGGCCGGAATCGCTTGCGAAGCTCATCGGAGCAGAGAGATGTCTCAGGCGAAATCGGAGCGGCCTGGTGGCGGAGAGGGCGGGGTGAGTGAGGGGAAAGAGAGAGGAGAGGTAGGCTCTTTAAACTAGCATGGTCGTAGGGAGTAATCGTCGCGACATTGATGCGGATTGAATCGAGTTTTAAACGGCAGAAACGGCCGCGCGAGGTCAGCGGGAGGGGTGAAGACGATGACTGACGGGTGGGGCAACGTTGTCAGCATAAAAGAGAGAGAAGAGGTGGGATCCAGCGGTCAGTGGCGTTGTGGGTTGTTTCACGTGTGAAAGAAAACGGTTCGGCAGAGGGGGGAAGATGGGCTTTTGCTGGGCCTGGTTTGCTGGGCTGGGTCTTTCCATTTTTTTGTTCTGATTCACTTTTCTTTTTTATTTTCATTTCTGTTTTGAATTTTGTTTAAACATTTCAAACAATCATTTGAATTCAAAACTTTCCCAAACTTTTTCAGTAAGTTTTTTAATTTATTAGGGTGTTTAAATAATTCTTTTTAAATCATTTTAATATGTTTTATTAATCAATTAAATTGGGTATTTCCCTTAATTCAAATACTACTCAATATGGTTTTAAATACATATTAATTTTATTTAAACGATTCTTTTATTTCTTTAAAGTTAAAATAACTTTTATTCCACTAGGGCAAATTCCATTTATTATATTCCCATGATTTAATTAATCATTTCTATTAGGGATTTTGTCTTTATTCAAATGGAAAAGAATTTAGTTAATGCCATATTATTTTATTTGAAAATTCTTTATCCATCTATTTTATTTGGATTTAGATTATATTCATTCCATTTGCTTATGGATTAGGCCAAGATTTAATTTGGCTTTTAAATACACCTTATTTATTATTTATTTCTTTGTCTTATAAAATCCATATCTTTTTATTTAAAGTTCCAAACTTGGTGATTCCAATTTGTAAAATCTTATTTAATATTTGTTTATCCTTTTAAATCTATTTTAGGATTAATTGCTCACAAATTGGTATGTATTTTAGATAGGTGCTTTATTAGCTTTGGGAATTCAATTTCCTTATCTTATTAAATTCATAAGATTTTATCTATGGCTCCAGATTAAGTGAAACCAATTTCTATGGTTTTATAATATTTTCATTTATCATTATTGATCATTTTAAAATGTTTGTTTGACCAATTTTTATGTGGATCAAATCCATAGGCTTAGAGTAATCTTGGAAATGTTTTTCTTCCATTAGGGTCTTTGGGATTTGGTTTATTTTCCAAGTGTTAAATTTCAAGATGCATTTATGAAGAATGCATTTCACTTGATTTGAATTTAGTTGGATTCAAACTTTAATCAAAGTTTGTTCAAGATGGGTTTTGATGTCTCCACTTTAAAACAAAAGTTTCTTTTCACCCTAAATTTCAACAATTATTTATTTTGTTTATTTATTTTCTCACATTTCAAAATTTGGAAAATTTTGGGATGTGACACCTAGGCAACCGCATCCGGAGCCGCTTAGGACTCCGAGGCTCTAGCCTTGGCTGCCCGCTGCTGCTCCAGCGCAGATGTGGCCAGAAGTTCAATAAGCTTCGGGAAAAATGCTTGCAACGAGAGGTAAACGGAGCAAAAGCTACCCCGGTGCCATCTGCTGATGTCGGCATCCTGGAGGTGATCTGCTAAAGATCCAGCTGCACGCCAGACGCCACTGCCATGGCCAGCCCCATGGTGGCACCCACCCCATTTTGTGCTCTCTTGTAGCTCGCAGGGGCATCACCCACCAAGGCTTCTGATAGGGAGTCGACGTATTCAAGGGCGATGCCCTTCGAGTTGATCTCCTTTTAGAAGCGGACGAGGACCTCCTTGGCCTTGCCTAGCGAATCCACAACAGAGCTGCAGCGATCTTTGATCGCTACAACGGCATGCACGATGGGATCCCATGCTCCAGAATGTTGCGATAAAACGCAACGCTAGTAGCATCTACAAGATGCGGAAAAATTCGAGTGAGACAAAAGAATAACACCCAAAGAAAAACAAGCTCATGAAAAGGAACGTAGCATGACTTACGGGACAATGCTTTGGCAGCAGCAATAAGCTTCTCCGCCATGGCCTTCTCCCGAGATGTCGTGGCAGCCGCAAGCTCCTGCTCACGATCTTGGGCCTCGTGCCGTTGGCGTTGAAGGGCCTTCGCGGCATCCTTCGCTTTGGTCTCCGCCTAGCCAAGACTCTTCTCCAGTGCATTCAGCTTGCGGAGGGCCTCATTGTTCTCATCTAAAATATTAACAAGGAAAACATCATCTCAACGAGTACTTATTAGTACTCGCAATTGAAGATAAGAAATATACACACCTTGGAGTTGCTTGAGGTCGCCCTCCAAGAAAAGGTATTGCTGGCCCAGGCGATTGACGTTGCGGATGAAGGGCTGAAGAAAAAGCAGCAAGCCAAATGAACAAAAGAGGCTTAGGGGCTTGCACATGAGAAAGGATAAGATACTAACGTGGTCACCCGAAAACTCCGAGGGTCTAATTTGCGTCTTCCGAGCAACAACCGCATGAGTCCTTGGCCTCAAGGAGCTCTAAAGATCGTCGTCAGAGTCGGCCACCATCTTCGGGGAAGGAGCAGCAACCTTCGAATCTGCATGCATATCGTCAAGCTCCTACTCGGGGGATTCATCTGAGGAGTTCCTCCTAGAAGCACATGAAATATGTTAGGCTAACCAAAAATACAGTAAGCTAATACTTAGCAGACTGCAAAGGCAAAGGCAAACAGAAAACATACGATGGAATGTCGGAGAGGTTGAAAACTGGTGCCTCCTTCTCCTCCTCCTCCTCCTCCTTCTTCTTCTTCTTGGATGGCGACTGAGGAGCCATGGCCTGAACGTGCACAACATGAATAGGGGATCCGCACCCTCATCCCTAGCACGACACTCAAGGAAGGCAGGCCCCCTTGGTATCGGCGGCATCGATCCATCTGAACTTTCACTCCGAGACCTCTTGTGAGAGATCTCTTTGCTATGCTCGGGGGCTTCCGCGGTAGGTGATCGCGCGGGGTGAAGCATGGATTCAGAATCCATGTCCCCGCCATCGAGCATAGTTGTAAACTTCTCAGGAGGAGGCAGCATCATGCTCGTCACCTTATAATCCCATGAATCAAGACAAACGCAAATATCAGTTGAAGAATATCAGATAAAGGCACGAATTGCATCACATGCAACCACAAGATTCACCCGAGGGACTTTCTTCTTGCCATGGAAGGGGGAGTCAAAGATTTCCCGGCAGCTCCTCGTCGGCCTTATGCTTTAGCAGAGGTCGAAGTGCCCGATCGAGGTCACCCGAAGACATCTCCTCCGCCAACACTCTCGTCTGTTCGCTGGCGCCGAAGTACAAGAACATCGGATGCGCTCTCGCTTGGAGAGGCTGCACCCGACACTTAAGGAAAGTGCAGATGATATCGATGCCACTGACCTCCTTGCCCTGCACCAGCTGGAGGTCCTCCAACCGCCGGTACATCTTCTCCATCTCCGCGCCCTCGCCCTCCATGATGTCATTTGACCATGAGCGCTTTCGGGGGATCACCTTGGTGGAGTTTAAAGGGGCCAACCCGTAGTGTTGGCCGTCGAGCTTAACGTCGCGGATATAAAACCATTTGTTCCACCATTGCTGGACGGATTCGCAGAGATAGATGGAGAAGAATTAGACAATGGGGCAGATAGAAATCCTGCACCCACCTAGTGGATAGAAGCCACCGGAACCAGATTGCCTCTTCAGAGAATAGAGTTTTTTTGAAGAGGCCGAAGTGTGGCTCGATGCCGAGCCAGCACTCGCAGAGCGTGACAAAACACGTGATGTTTAGAAGAGAATTGGGCGACAACTGGTGGAGTTGTAGCCCATAAAGGAAAAGAAGCCCACGAAGAAATTCATGTGCACACAAAGAAAGACCATGAACAACAAAGGCATAAAACATAACTCGAAACCCTTCGGGTGGGTCCGAATTACCTCTTCCTTTGGAAGGAGGGCGCCGTTCCTGTTCTTGGAGATGAGACCAGCCTCGCGCAGCATGCGTAGGTCCGCATCCCTCATTTGTGTGCGCCGCCACCCACCATCGGTGACACGACCAGCGGTGGAGGCCTTCTTGGTAGCGCCAGCGGCGCTTGTCCCTGCAACAGCCGATGAGGAGGACTTCTTTGACTTGCCCATCTTGGCGGAATGACACGCAACACGATGAACACGAAGGAAAGAGGAAGGAAAGACACGTAGGACGTCCAGTGCGCAATACGAGTGAGCTCTAGGAATGGTAGAAGCAGAGGAGATGAAAGCAAATGGCGAAGGGGATAATTCCTTTGATCTCTGCCATGGTATAAAATGATGAAGAATACGAAGAGGATCCGTTGATTCACAAAGCCCTAACGCGTGCCCTCCATCACACCGTACACATGTCAACATCCGCTCGAACCGTTGCGAGCACTCCGCCCGCTACGCACGGGAATCGAGGAGACGCTATAATTATCGCAAAAGTTACATGTGAATAGTCAAATCCAGGTCAGAAAGTGGGACCCACGATCGTCCCGTCATGTCGCTAGTGCTACCATAAACGTTTGAGCTCACCAAGTGTCAGCAATAACGTCATCAAAGCTAAAGCTAGCAACAGCTAGAAAGTTTCGACTAAACAAAGTACTTAATCGAGTCTATGACTCAACCAACTACTCGAGGGATACTCCTATCAGGAGCCATGGCCGCGCACCTGAGATATCGACATGATGGAAATGCTTCTTCGAGGAAATATTTGAGTCCTTTGTCGAGTCCACGACTCCACTACAGACTCGGGGCTACTCCCATAGGGAGATGATCGCGCATTCGACAAAGCACTGGCGTTGATGACATTCGTAGAATTAAAGTCTCCGCTCGAGTCTACGACTCGAACAGACACCCGGGGGCTACTCCCATAGGGAGCGCTGGTCGCGCACCCTATGAATTATTCGAATGAGATCCTTCGGATCACATGTGACAAATTAACACATGACAAATCTATTTGGCAACTTTGTTCAAACTAATGTTAAGAGAGATATCGTATCCTTGGTCACCCGAAACACCTCCGCATTGACAAATTTTCGGATGTTCTGCCCACGACACAAAGATAAGACCTACAAATATCATCTGATGGCCTGGTATCGCACCTGACTGCGCTCTGCTAGTAACATACCGTGTCAGCAAGCACGACGAAAAATCCCGATGGACGCGTTGGGTACTTAACTTAAAACACTGGAATTCGACTCCTATAAGACCTCAACGGCCTGAGTCGAATTACGCCAGCATTGTTCCAGATTCGAGTCCGGGGACTCGAGTCTGAAGTAGATCGTGTTGTTTTTTCCAATGACAGTTAACTGACTCTGATCCGTCAGGCGAGTCAGGCCACACATATCAACAATCCCTATGAACTAGCATATTCACCCGAAAACAGGTTCGGACGAGAAGCACCCGAAAGACTATAGAGTCTCCAGTAGTATCTACGATTTGACTGAACACTCGGGGCCTACTGACATGGATATGCCCTACGGGTACCTCACATTGGTATACCCGGTCTAGCCTAGTGAAGGCCCACGTAAAGACCTGCTGCCCAAGGAGACTCCGGATAGCCCAAGCCCGGTATAAGTTCGACTCCTTGAAGGACATGAATAAGCTGTAGATAGAATATTCAAGGGTGAAATCCTAACTTATAACTGACTCGACCTACCCCGAGATCTGGCCTCCCCATATAAAGGCCAGGAGGGCACGACGAGGAGGATCTCTCCAACTCATACACACACCTCAGGCCAGATTGCATCTGCGCACCCCCTGTAATTTTCGGTTCAACCGTCAATCAAAAATAGACAAGCAAGAGTAGGGTTTTTCCTCCGGGGGCCTGAACCTGTGTAACGTCCTAGCATTAGAGCTTAGAAATAAGCTGAACACAGATGTCTGCATTGTATTCATGCATAGGAAATCCGAATAATTTTCGCGCTTCTAAATAAAAACTTGTCAAAGTGATTGAATCTTCTCTTAACTTGATGGCATTGAAGTAGATCATCAAGTTAACCGCGATAAGTTTCAATATGACCTTTGCTAAAACCTTATTTTTGGTAAACATGATTTGATCTAAGGGTAGATCAAATGTAATAAAAATTAAACCCTAATACATTATTCAATGGATTATATTTGATCCTTAAGTAATCATACCCTAGAATTCATTACACAACTCATGAATACTAAGTTATAAACATAACTTAAGTAATAGGAATGTAACAACTAAATCTTGCTCTATCTTAATTTCATCTACTTATACCATGAGTATCATGTTAATACCTATCCTTAACCCTTTAGTGAGATTGAGTAGGAAAGAAACCAAGTCAAGATCATTCACCATATATCTTTCTTTCCATACCAATCCTTATGGAATCCTATCTCAATATCTGTTATTTATCAATGTTGAGTAATCAACTATTGATTCATAAATTCTTAAACCATCAATTCTTGATCTATCAACTCTTGACCATATCATAGCATTCACTTAAGGCCTATAAAGAAAGAAGTAAGAAGAGGTAATAGTAATGCTAGATTTGAATATCATTTATAGGATGGGGGTGCTGAAAGACAATTAAATCAATAGGATTACTGATGGAGTTAACTCACTCCTGAATAGATAGAAGAGTTATGTAGAAGATATAATTATGTGGTAACAAAGAGGATTACAAGGATGAATCTTGAAGATAGATACCAAGGAGTAATCCTATTGGATTAAGTAAGCATAGTCCATGAATAACATTCCTTAATCCAATAGGGATACTAAGAAGATAATTTTAATACAACTATAATGTTGTATTGATGAAGCCTTGATTAGCCAACTAGAAACCTAAACCATAAGGATCAAAGGATTATAATGATCATGCCTTATTCACCAAGATTGAATGCTTATATCATGTATAAATGACATTGGTGGATAGAACATGATTAAACCCTAGTATAGATATATTATCCTAGATTAGTCATCACAAGTCACTGTAAGATCCCACCTTTATAAAGGTAAAGATCCGTATGATTGCAATGCTAGTCCCTGTATCAAATGCTAGCATCCACAACTTAAGATGAAGTACACAGAAACAAAGGTCATTATTACATTGTCATTCCAGAGATAACATAGTATTTTACAACTCCATAGCCATAGGCTAGTACAAGAGTTTAAACTTAACAATATGAAATAAAAGTCTTCATCTTCATGTGTCATAGGCAAGCATGTTGAGTGTAGACTCATAACCCCTAATCATCATCATAATAACCTGCAACATCACAAGTTACACCCACAGTGGTTCAATACATTGGAATAGTATTGGCAAGTGATACCTTAGTAGAATATTAGCATCAAGTTACTAAATGAATTTGGCTAAGTGTAGCTTAGGCTTGCTTTGCTCAAAATAGGTTTTACCTATCAGTTAAAAACACTAAGTTTTTCTTTGACAAAAACCTTCCCAAGGAACCACCAATAGAAATTGGTGAACCTTCACCCTTGTTCAACCACAAGTTTTTACTTAGAAATTTGGGATGAGGAGATTTTTGATAGCTTCCATGTCTTGATGCTCAAATTGTCCAATACCAGGGACATGGCTAAGTACTTAGTTTCTTCCATCTGCAGAGGTTGTGCACTTTCCCCACAAGACTTGATTTTTCACCAAGACAGGACCTTTCAGAAGCCTTCCCTTAGACCAAAATGGACGCTCTCCAAACCTATCATTCCCCTACCACCAACTGTCCATTTGGCTAAGTTATTGCAACCTATATGATCCAGGCAGATCCCATAATGCCATGTGGCTGCACTAAAAGCTTCTTAACATTTGGCCTCTCAAAACCCTTTGTTCCTGGGTGGCAATCCACAAGTGAGATACACAAGGTAAACCATAGAAATGGGCCTTGTGTAACCACTCAACACAAACCATTCTTTCCATTCCACCCAGGTGTTTTATTCACTTAGTTATTTTATTAAGCAAAACACAAGTCAAAGCCTTAGAAATATTTCTCATAGCATGAATATATAATCCACCCTTGGTTGCTACTAGCTGAGTATGGCAATAACAAGTATCTTAACTTAGAGGAAATTCTAACAATTCTACAACTACTAGGATTTCCCAAGCATAGCATATAGATACTTAGCAAAATATTCATGCAAGCCCTATACAAAATAATCTCTAATGCATAGGTAAAAATATTGGGACAAATATATATGAAGCACCACTTGCCTTGGTAGTTGGTGGAGTAGCAACAATCCTCACAATCATAATCACCACTAGCACCAAAATCTACACATAAAATGATAGCACCAAATTCACATATCAAAATAGACAAACAAAAATATACGAATGCATGCAAATGCCATGTGATGATTTTTTCTAAGTCAGACAAGACAAGTATACAGTACTAAATCATAAACAAGACAAAAACATACTAAATAAACTTTATTTAGTCTTTAAATCATTTTTCAAATATTTTCTATACTAAAAATAAGCCTATAAATGTCTCTGCAAAAATAACCAATTTTACAGAAGCAAAACATTAAACACATTGCATAAATTGATAGAATTATTTCTCCTGATTCCAATGATATAAAATTTGCAAAATTTGAACGTGGGGATCAAAAGTTATGAATTTTACAAACTCAAACATCTAATAGATCAAATTCTGTTTTTAAATCCAGAGTCTAGCCACATGGCGCGATATTACTGGACGATACAGATTCGTGTGGATCGTGCAACATGGGGCGTTGGATCTAATTAGATCTGTGCGTCCCAGATCAAAAGATAACGATTCGACTAAGTGTTCTAACTCAACCAGTGGATCTGCATCCAACGGTTCACAACGCACTGACCAAGATCTGGCGGCGCTGACTGGCGGGGAGCGGCGGCGCGGCTCTTCCAGTGGTGGTACGACGAGTACAGGAATCACGGGAGATGGGGAAGAGGCTTACTGAGTTCTCCGTGACGTGCTGAAGCTCGAGGTGGTCGTCGTGGGGACAGGGGCGCACAGACGGTCGGCAATATCTCGCCGGAGTGGTTGCTAACGATGGTTCGCACGGTAGTCGACGTTGACGAGTGCTACGGACCACGCCAAAGCAAGAAAATGGTGGAGTTAGATGCGCACGGGGATGGTGACTGCAGGAGTATCACTTAGAGAGGAGGGGCTGGTCGGGGCTTACGGGGAGAACTCGTCGGAGTGGATGCGGTCGTCGGTGGCGCTCTGGCGTTGACGTTGGCGAGGCTATAGATGGTACTAGCAAGCACCAGTGGGGTTAGACGATGCGCAAGGTTGCAGAGATCATACTGGCAAGATCAATAGGCAAGGGGCGGAGTGTTCTCACCGGAATTCACCGCCGGAGTTCGTCTGTACAGCGGCGGAGTGAGCTCAAATACGAGCAACCTGGGGGCGACTGGGTGTGGGTGTTTGGGGGGAAAGGACCACGGAGAGGTGGTGACTAAATATCCAGAGCAGGGGCGAAAATCTCGCAGTGAATCAATGCAATTGATCACGGCAGTGAAGAGGAGGAAACGGTCGGCGACGACGTGTTCATCACGCGGGATTTAGGGAGGACGACGATGTGGCGTTGGGGCCACTGGTCAGTGTCTGGGGGGTATGCTTTGCGTGGGTGAGAGAAAGAGCAGAGGGGGAATGGCCCGGGTGGGATTTTGGGCCGGTTCTGGTACTGGGATAGTTTAGCAGCGCTGGCCTTTTACCAATTCTTTTATCTTTTTCAATTTTTGTTTGATTTTCCAGGAATCAAATTCAAATGAGTTTCAAACCAAAATGAATTCAAATTTGTTCTGGGTTTTTGTAGGATGGGTCCAACTCTCAATTGGGCAATTAGCACTGTTTTTCACTCAAACTTACTTTGGTCCTTTGAAATTTTAACAGAAAATAGTGCCTTTACCAATGTTTTAATAAAGGTATAAAAATGGTTTTAAACTCATTCTTTGTTTCGAAAACTTTGTCCAAATCTTTGGAAAACAACAATCAACCACAGGGTCAATATCTTGGGTTTAAAACAAATAATCTCATACTAGAGAGTAGCATTGGGCCAATGCTTTTCTTACATAAAATAATAGACATTCAAATGCTTCTGATTTGAAATGATATTGAAAATGATCCTAAAAATGATTATGAATGCATGGATGATATGCAAACTTTGAAATCATGATTTTTGGGATGTTACAAATCTAACCCCCTTAAGGTGAATCTCGCCCTCGAGATTCGGATTTGCTAGCAAATAGGTGAGGATGGTCTTTCCGAAGGTCATCTTCTCTTTCCCATGTTGCTTCTTCTTCAGTATGATGGTTCCATTGAACCTTGCAGAATTTGATAGTCTTAGTCCGAGTAACTCTTTCTGCAGTCTCAAGAATTTTGATAGGCTTCTCCTCATAGGTGAGATCACTTTCCAATTGGACCTCCTCCAAAGGTATGGTATCCTTCAAAGATGTCTCTTCCATCTTTGGATGTCATTTCTTTAGCTGAATCACATGGAACACATTGTGAACGGCAGACAATGATTCCGGTAGTTCAATCTCATAAGCTACTTCTCCTTTACGACTCAGAATCTTGAATGGTCCAACATATCTTGGGGCCAATTTTCCTTTGACTCCAAATCTCTTTACTCCACGAAGTGGTGACACTCTGAGATAAGCTCTATCACCCACCTCATAGGTGACTTCTCTACGCTTAGGATCTGCGTAGCTCTTTTGTCGGGACTGTGCTATCTTCAATCTGTCCTTTACTAGCTTGACTTTCTCTTCAGCCTCTTTGATTAGTTCTGGCCCGAACAAGTTTCTTTCTCCCACACCATTCCATAGCAATGGGGTAGTACACTTTCTCCCAGAGAGAAACTCAAACGGTGCCATCTCAATACTAGCTTGATAGCTGGTATTGTAAGAGAATTCTGCGTAAGGCAGTCTTCCATCCCAACTAGCTCCATAGTCTAAGGCACATGCCCTCAACATATCTTCTAGAATATGGTTGGTCCTTTCTGTCTGTCCATCAGTCTGAGGATGAAAAGCAGTGCTGAATTCCAATCTCGTTCCCAATGACTCATGCAGTTGCCTCCAAAAATGAGAAGTGAATTGAGTTCCTCTATCAGACACGATACTCTTGGGTACTCCATGCAGGCACACAATCCTATTCATATAGATTTTGGCCAACTTATCACTTGTGTAGGTTGTCTTCACGGGTATGAAATGAGCCACTTTAGTTAGGCGATCCACTACTACCCAAATAGAGTCATATCCTGACCTAGTCCTTGGCAATCCGGTGATGAAATCCATGCCAATCTTGTCCCACTTCCAATCAAGAATAGGTAGTGGTTGTATCAATCCTGCTGGTTTCTGATGTTCCGCTTTCACTCTACTACATACATCACACAAAGCAATATGTTCAGCGATATCCTTCTTGAGATTATTCCACCAAAATCTTTCCTTCATATCCATGTGCATTTTGGTGTTACCCGGATGAATGGAATATGGTGAGTTGTGTGCTTCTTGGAAAATCAGTTTCCGAAGCTTCGGATCTTGCGGAACGCAGATACGTTTTCCATACCATAAAGTACCCTGTTCGTCTTCATGGAATCCTTTGGCTTTTCCCTTACCAATCTTTTCCTTAATCTCTTCAATTTCCTTGTCCGTCTTTTGGGCTTCCTTGATTTTGTCCAACAAGGTGGGTTGAACATCCAATGACATGAGATGTCCTTCAAGTACAATCTCCAACCTTAGGTCTCTAAATTGGGCACACAGATCATCTGGCAACTCTCCCTTAGTAAGGCCATTCACAAACACCTTACAGCTTAGTGCATCTGCTACAACATTTGCTTTACCGGGGTGGTATTGCAAACTCAAGTCATAGTCCTTGATGAGTTATAGCCATCTTCTTTGTCTCATGTTGATTTCTTTCTGAGTGAATATATACTTCAAACTTTTGTGATCTGTGAACACTTCACATCGCTTTCCCAAAAGATAATGTCTCCATGTTTTGAGTGCATGGACGACAGATGCTAACTCTAAATCATGAGTAGGGTAATTTACCTCATGAGTTTTGAGTTGTCTCGAGGAATAAGCCACAACTTTCCCTTCTTGCATCAGAACTGCACCTAATCCATGATGAGATGCATCACAGTACACTTGGAAATCCTTCTCCAAATCTGGCAGATGTAGGACTGGTGCTATCACTAGTCTCTTCTTCAATTCTTGGAAACTGAGTTCACATCCTTCAGTCCAAGCAAATTTCTTGTCTTTCTTCAGTAACTCCGTCATTGTCTTAGCTACCTTGGAGAAATTTTCAATGAATCTTCTATAGTATCCTGCTAAGCCAAGGAAACTACGAACTTCTTTCACTGACTTAGGAGATTCCCATTTAGTTACAGCTGACACTTTTGTGGGATCAACTGCTACACTATCTCCTGATACAATGTGTCCAAGAAATCCCACTTCATTCAACCAGAATTCACACTTGTTGAACTTGGCATACAACTTATGTTCTCTAAGCTTATCAAGTATCAAACGCAAATGTCCTTCATGCTCTTCTTTGCTCTTGGAGTAGATCAAAATGTGATCGATGAAAACGACCACAAACTTGTCAAGGAACTCCATGAACACCTTGTTCATCATATTCATGAAGTAAGCTGGTGCATTGGTTAAACCAAATGGCATCACGGTGTACTCATACAATCCATACCTAGTGGTGAATGCTGTCTTAGGTATGTCTTGTTCCCTTATCTTAAGCTGAAAATAGCCTGACCGGAGATCGATCTTTGAGAACACACAGGCTCCTTCTAACTGATCAAACAAGTCATTGATTCTAGGCAAAGGATATTTGTTCTTGATACTCACCTCATTGAGTGAACGATAATCGATGCATAATCTTTGACTTCTATCTTTATTTTCCACAAACAAGACTGGTGCTCCCCAAGATGAAGAACTTGGTTGAATAAATCCTTTCTGCAACTGTTCTCCAAGTTGTTTCTTGAGTTCTTTCAACTCATCAACTGACATCTTGTAAGGTCTCTTTGCTATTGGTCCTGATCCTGGCAGCAAGTCAATCAAAAATTCCACATCTCTATCTGGTGGCATTCCTGGCAATTCTTCCGGAAACACATCCGGATATCCACTCACAATTGGCACACTATCTATGCTAACCCCCTTAAGAGAATTTAGCTGACTCCCTTTTGATTCAAAGTTAGACTTGGATCTTATCCTTTTCTTTTCCGGGGTTGTGAGTGCGACAGTACGATTGGCACAATCTAGTACTCCCTCATACTTCGTCATCCAGTCCATTCCCAAAATTACATCCAGTCCTTGGGAATCTAGGATTATCAGACTCACTGGAAACTTATGCTTTCCAAATTCTATCACTAGATCACGACATCCAAGACTTACTATCATATCTCCACCGGGAGAACTTACTTTTATTGGACACCAAATATTTTTAGTTGGGAACCCATTTCTATCAATAAATGCTTTTGATATGAATGAAGGAGATGCACCAGTATAAAAAAGAACAAGTGCTGGAATAGAATTGAGCTTGAACTTATCAGCCACAACATCAGATTCCTCATAAATCTCTTCCACATTGATGTGGTTCACTTGTCCCTTCTGGAAAGGGTTGGGCTTGCTGGCACCTTCAACTTTCTTCTCTGGGCACTCATTTGCATAATGCCCCAGCTTCTTACACTTGAAACATTCAACCTGACTGATATCTTTCTTTGCAGGCTGAATGCCACTTCCACTTCCACTGTGGTGACTCTTGTGTCCACTCTTGTGGTTCTTGTACTTATCATTATCATGACCACGGTGATGCTTATTGTCATGATGGCGGTTGTGGCTGTGGTGGTTGTTGTACTTTCCATGTTTGTGGGATCTAGAACTCCCATTATCATCATGATGGGAACGCTTGTGAGACGATCCCGAGCTGTGCTTGTCAGAGCTGTGCTTCCTCTTTCTGCTTTCAACCTATTTCATCTTGTTTTCCAAGATGGTAGCCTTGTCACAAAGTGATTGGTATGTGGGGACATAGGCAATAAATAGCTGCAGATTCAGTTCATCGTTCAGTCCTTCGAGGAATTTCTCCTTCCTCTTGGCATCGGTATCAACTTCATCCGGTGCGTAACGCGCCAGATTGTTGAACTCCTCAATATATTCAGCCACGCTGCGGTGACGCTGCTTCAGATTATGGAACTCCTTCTTCTTCAAATTAATCACTCCGGATGAGATGTGAGCTGTACGGAATCCATCTTCAAAGATAGCCCATGTCACATCCTCAATGGGAGTGGTGATCTGGAAATTATCCCACCAAGTGGCTGCTGGTCCTTCCAACAGATGTGCTGCAAACCTGACTTTCTCTTCGTCGGTGCAGCCAACGGTTACCAAATCCTTGTTCAACGAACGTAGCCAATCATTGGCCACCATGGGATCAGTGGTTCCTGAGAACTTTGCAGGCCTCAGTCTTTGGAATCTGGTGAGCATGTCAAATCCTGGTGGATTGTTCTGATTGTTGTTGTTGTTGTTGTTGTTGTTGTTGTTGTTGTTGTTGTTGTTGTTGTTGTTGTTGTTGTTGTTGTTGTTGTTGTTGTTGTTGTTGTTGTTGTTGTTGTTGTTGTTGTTGTTATTGTTATTGTTGTTATTGTTGTTGTTATTGTTCTGATTCTGCATAAAAGTGGTCATCATCTGCATCAGCTGTGCATGTGCTGTCATCAGCTGCTGCATCTCGGGGGTGACATTGTTGTTGTTTGGGTTGGGGTTGGCACGTCAAGGAGGCATCTGTGGTTTTCATAAGGATAAGAATGAGATACCCATAGATGCTTATTATGCACAAAACATCACATAGACAAACACCAAATCAACATCAAAATAACATAAGGTTCAACAACATAAACAACAAGTTTGAAAAGGTAAATACACCATAGCAAGCCACCCACATGTTGGATGGTCATTGCGACTCAATCATCAAAAGTATGGTAAATGAAAGATAAATAAGTAGTCATCACTACTCCTCTGCATCAATCTCCTCATCAACAAGTGTAAGACCTGCATTCTCCATAGCGGTATTGTATTCCTCGACATTGGTAGTCAAGGCCTCTATCTTAGCCCTAAGAGCCCTCTTCTGTGAGCGAAGTCTCTCAATCACACCCTGCTGGTGCTCGAGCTCGAAGTCCTTGGCCTCCAGTTCTGCATTCATCTCCCGAATCCTCTTGTTCCTGTCTTGGACTCTTTTCTCTTGGCTCTTGAACTTCCTGTCCTGGCTCTCAAACTTGGCCTCCATTTCCTTGACCAACTCGTCTTGCCCCGCGAAGAGCTTGTCCTTCTCACGAAGCTGAACCTGGAGCTCGTCATTGCTAAGCATGACGTTGGTCCTATCAGTATCTAGGTGCCTAATAAGAACCTATAGGTCCTGAAGGTACAGACGAACTGGCTCCACTGTCTCTCTAGCATCATCCTCGAACTCAATAGCCTCACCCTCCTCGTCGCGTCTCCCAAAGGGGTGAAAGTAAAGACCTCTAAGCTCTCTAGAGTGTCTCCCTACCAAGCGCCCAAGTAACTCCCGCATGACTACATCTAGGCCTTTCTCCTTGTCGTCATGCATCAGCTTGAAGGTGATGGTCTCCGTGGTTGGCTCTGCCTGGCGTCCGGGCTGAGTGACTCTGAAGCCCCAAAGGTCCTTCCTCTCAAACTTGATGAGGGGAAGCGTCATGATGCTAGGAAGTGGAAGGTTGAGCACACTAGTGAGCTCAATGAGACGAGTGCCAAAACGAGTTCCCTTGAACTCCTCGGCCGTGTTGATAATAACACTAGGCATCTATTTTATAAGATAGAGAAAAGTTAGAATCAACATCAATAGAGAAAATCACAAGACAAAATAACACAAGCATATCTTTCATAGCAAACACAAATCATGGCATACACAAATCCATTACAAGCATCAAAGGTTCAACATAACTTAGACAATTTTTTGGAAATGAAAACTATAAGTGTGGTGGTCCAACTAACGAAGTACGATACAACTCTCACTCACTAGACAAAATAGATATCAAAGCATCCTTAGTAGCCATCTATCTATCTTGTTCACAAGATTCACAAATTAAGTCTATGATGTCTCCCCTTAGTTGTTGGTTGGTAGTCTCTAACTCTTGGGTATGCTTCTTTTCTTGTCTAAGGTCATTTTGGGTGTTGAGCATTCTGCACTTGAGTCTATCACCAAGCTCCTTGATAGCATTCCAAGTTGCATTTCTTGCAGAGTCAAAGAATGTTGTGTGCATTTCTGAGTTGGTGACCATGCAGAATCCAGACTCCTTGTGGTTGTCTTCCTTGTTTTTGTACAAGTGAAGTTGCACCCACCAATACTCCTCTCCTTCATCCATCACAGGGAAACCTTTGTACACAGCTGCACCATGTATCCCCATGGTATCCATAAGGTTCTTGAGGGCTTTGGAAAATTCAGTCTCACACTCCAAGGTCATGGTCATGAGTGGTCCCTTCCTTACGACTTCGTTGATGGAGTTAATCTACAAATAGAGATGAGAAAGAAGATTAGAAAAGTTTATGAGAAGAAAAATACAAGTGTGGAAATTGTTGAATTTTTTTCCTTAGTGGTTTCTAATCCAATCCTAGGGTCATAATCCTACAGGCAACACAGTGCTCTGATACCATCTGTAATATCCCACCTTTATAAAGGTAAAGATCCCTGTGATTGCAATTCTAGTCCCTGGATCAAATGCTAGCATCCATAGTTTAAGATGAAGTACACAGAAACAAAGGTCATTATTACATTGCCATTCCAGAGATAACATAGTCTTTTACAACTCCATAGCCATAGGCTAGTACAAGAATTTAAACTTAACAATATGAAATAAAAGTCTTCATCTTTATGTGCCACATGCAAGCATGTTGAGTGTAGACTCATAACCCCTGATCATCATCAGAATAACCTGCAACATCACAAGTTACAACCACAGTGGGTCAATACATTGGAATAGTATTGGCAAGTGATACCTTAGTAGAATATTAGCATCTAGTTACTACATGAATTTGGATAAGTGTAGCTTAGGCTTGCTTTGCTCAAAATAGGTTTTACCTATCAGTTGAAAACACTAAGTTTTTCTTTGACAAAAACCTTCCCAAGGAACCACCAATAGAAATTGGTGAACCTTCACCCTTGTTCGACCACAAGTTTTTACTTATAAAATTGGGATGAGGAGATTCTTGATAGCATCCATGTCTTGATGCTCAAATTGTCCAATACCAGGGACATGGCTAAGTACTTAGTTTCTTCCATCTGCAGAGGTTGTGCACTTTCCCCACAAGACTTGATTTTTCACCAAGACCGGACCTTTCAGAAGCCTTCCCTTAGACCAAAATGGACGCGCTCCAAACCTATCATTCCCCTACCACCAACTGTCCATTTGGCTAAGTTATTGCAACCTATATGATCCAGGCAGAGCCCATAATGCCATGTGGCTGCACTAAAAGCTTCTTAACATTTGGACTCTCAAAACCCTTTGTTCCTGGGTGGCAATCCACAAGTGAGATACACAAGGTAAACCATAGAAATGGGCCTTGTGTAACCACTCAACACAAACCATTCTTTCCATTCCACCCAGGTGTTTTATTCACTTAGTTGTTTTATTAAGCAAAACACAAGTCAAAGCCTTAGAAATATTTCTCATAGCATGAATATATAATCCACCCTTGGTTGCTACTAGATGAGTATGGCAATAACAAGTATCTTAACTTAGAGGAAATTCTAACAATTCTACAACTACTAGGATTTCCCAAGCATAGCATATAGATACTTAGCAAAATATTCATGCAAGCCCTATACAAAATAATCTCTAATGCATAGGTAAAAATATTGGGACAAATATATATGAAGCACCACTTGCCTTGGTAGTTGGGGGAGTAGCAAAAATCCTCACAATCATAATCACCACTAGCAGCAAAATCTACACATAAAATGATAGCACCAAATTCACATATCAAAATAGACAAACAAAAATATACGAATGCATGCAAATGCCATGTGATGATTTTTTCTAAGTCAGACAAGACAAGTATACAGTACTAAATCATAAACAAGACAAAAACATACTAAATAAACTTTATTTAGTCTTTAAATCATTTTTCAAATATTTTCTATACTAAAAATAAGCCTATAAATGTCTCTGCAAAAATAACCAATTTTACAGAAGGAAAACATTAAACACATTGCATAAATTGATAGAATTATTTCTCCTGATTCCAATGATATAAAATTTGCAAAATTTGAACGTGGGGATCAAAAGTTATGAATTTTACAAACTCAAACATCTAATAGATCAAATTTTGTTTTTAAATCCAGAGTCTGGCCACGTGGCGCGATATTAATAGACGATACCAATTCGTGTGGATCGTGCAACATGGGGCGTTGGATTTAATTAGATCTGTGCGGCCCAGATCAAAAGATAATGATTCGACTAAGTGTTCTAACTCAACCACTGGATCTGCATCCAACGGTTCACAACGCACTGACCAAGATCTGGCGGCGCTGACTGGTGGGGAGCAGCGGCGTGGCTCTGCCAGTGGTGGTACGGCAAGTACAGGAAGCACGGGTGATGGGGAAGAGGCTTACTGAGTTCTCCGTGACGTGCTGAAGCTCGAGGTGGTCGTCGTGGGGACAGGGGCGCACAGACGGGTCAGCAATCTCTCACCGGAGTGGTTGCTAACGACGGTTCGCACGGTAGACGACGTTGACGAGTGCTACGGACCATGCCAAAGCAAGAAAATGGTGGCGTTAGATGCACACGGGGATGGTGACTGCAGGAGTATCATTTAGAGAGGAGGGGGCGGTCGGGGCTTACGGGGAGAACTCGCCGTAGTGGATGCGGTCGTCGGTGGCGCTCTGGCGTTGACGTTGGCGAGGCTATAGATGGTCCTAGCAAGCACCAGTGCTGTTAGACGATGCGCAAGGTTGCAGAGATCATACTGGAAAGATCAATAGGCAAGGGGCGGAGTGTGCTCACCGGAATTCACCGCCGGAGTTCGTCTGTACCGTGGCGGAGTTAGCTCAAATACGAGCAGCCTAGGGGCGACTGGGTGTGGGTGTTTAGGGGGAAAGTACTGCGGCGAGGTGGTGACTAAATAGCCAGAGTAGGGGAGAAAATCTCGCGGTGAATCAATGCAATTGATCACGGCAGTGAAGAGGAGGAAACGGTCGGCGACAACGTGTTCATCGCGCGGGATTTGGGGAGGACGACAACGACGTGGCGTTGGGGCCACTGGTCAGTGTCTGGGGGGTATGCTTTGCGTGGGTGAGAGAAAGAGCAGAGGGGGAATGGCCCGAGTGGGCTTTTGGGCCGGGGCTGGTACTGGGATAGTTTAGCAGCGCTGGCCTTTTACCAATTCTTTTATCTTTTTCAATTTCTGTTTGATTTTCCAGGAATCAAATTCAAATGAGTTTCAAACCAAAATGAATTCAACTTTGTTCTGGGTTTTTGTAGGATGGATCCAACTCTCATTTGGGCAATTAGCATTGTTGTTCACTCAAACTTACTTTGGTCCTTTGAAATTTTAAAAGAAAACAGTGCCTTTACCAATGTTTTAATAAAGGTATAAAAATGGTTTTAAACTCATTCTTTGTTTTGAAAACTTTGTCCAAATCTTTGGAAAACAACAATCAACCACAGGGTCAATATCTTGGGTTTAAAACAAATAATCTCATACTAGAGAGTAGCATTGGGACAATGCTTTGCTTACATAAAATAATAGATATTCAAATTCTTCTAATTTGAAATGATATTGAAAATGATCCTAAAAATGATTATGAATGCATGGATGATATGCAAACTTTGAAATCCTGATTTTTGGGATGTTACAGTCACATTAATATAATGTGAGGTTGGAATGTTAGATACTGGAGTTAAGTAGAGACAAGCTAGTATGATTAAGTTAAAGCTAGAGTAGCATAGAGTAATTGAAGTAGTGTTATTCCTCTTATAGGATAGTAAGCTTTTGAGAAGGATAGTTGGATATATATATCTACTGGAGAAATATTAGTGATGGATGATTAAGGAAGAGTATGAGTGGAGTTAGAAATAACCACTTGTTGGATTGGAGATTATCAACGGTAGAATAGTTGATATACCCAAGTATAGATATGAAAATATTAGGAAATGCTTTAGTGTCAAGCTCATTGGATTTACAAGAGGATTTAGAAGAATAAAAGGTGGATAAAAATATTTTGTGAAGTTAAGCTCATCATGTTAGCACATGATGATGGTTATGAAAGAGTAGTATATCTAGGAAAGGAATTCTTTAATTAGAAGGAAGAGTTATGAATTATGGAGGATAGGAATTCTTGGTAAACACTAAACCCTAAATCCTTAACCAAATATAGTATCCATTTCACCTGATTGATCTGTCATCTTATTTACTCAAAGCTTCATAGGAATATTTTCCTATAGCAAATCACTTAAGCACATCTTTATCATTTCCAACTATCATGATCACATGTGCTCAGGAACTATTTAATTAATTCTTCCTCATAAGTCATTCTGGAAAATAACCTTATTATTTTAAAAAGGTGATATCCATAATGATCACAAACATAAAGACAATATGTTTAGCCATTCATATTGATTCACATCAACAAAAGAATATAAGTAAATTAAGAGCCCTAAACCCTAGGGTAAGCATTTACAATTCAAACCCTAACTCTTTTGTTTGTTATAATAAAATATATATACCTTGTTATTCCCTAGATTCATGGGAGTAATATTAATCATGTTAAAACTTTAGGATATTATACCTCAAATAATAATAAAGGATCACCATATAAAAATTTCCTTAATATTATGAGTTAATGAGAATCAAATCTCATGAGTTAATAGTAATGCATTCTATAATAAGTTTATGGATACTAGCTCAATTAAATGCATATCAAAAACCCTTACAAATAATAATAGGAAAAGTATATATAAAAAGAAAATTTAAATAATAAAAGCCCTGGCAAAACATTAATTAAAAAAATTGACTTCCATGAATGGAATAAAGAAAACAAATTATAAAGGTTCACAAAATAAAGTTCAAAAAAATATTATTTGCTGCTGCAAGTATTTAGCAAATAAACCCTATAAGGAAATATAAATCAAATGATCAAATTCAAAATCTGAAAACAGAAAATAGAAAACAGAAAAGTATAAAGGAAAAAAATATAGTCAGCAAATGTGGCCCACGGCCCATTTCCTCTTCGCCCTATTCATCCGTCACGAGCTACAGCTAACCCTCTCCGCTCAGTTTGCATCGGCCCAGATTTGGCCTAGGCCCAGATACCGCTTCATCGTTGTCTTCCTCGACGTCACAAGCAGCTCTCTAGATGCTTCGCCGTCGCCCGATGCCAATCAATCTCGTCATCAAAATTGGACCGCCGTGATGCTTGCCGCCTTCCTGGACCTTGCTGATAAGATCGGCCACGTTCTCCTCTATCCATCCATAACACTCACTCTCGTTTTCCCCATATCTTTTCCGCATGAACACAGAAACCCTAGCTCGCTGGAGGTGCGTGTCGTCGCCGCTAGAGACCACCCCTCTGCCATCTGATCTCGCCTATGAGTTCGCCAGGTTCGACTCATTCATCTCCCCAAAGGAATTGAGCTATCTGTCTGCAATCGAACCCGACGACTTCCATCTTCCGCCGGTCATCGTCGACCATGGCGACGCCATTCGACCTCACCTCGCCTTACTACCACCCTCTTCGCGTTCCTGGTAAGTTTCAAGACCGAATGGCCCATTCTGATTTGTCCTTCGAACACCACAACGCTGTGACGACGCTCACCTCTGTACGCCGCCGCAGATGCTCATCGGAGCTAGTGATTCGGTGACCATTTCGAGGCGGCGCAGCCATAGTTCAACTCGCCATCGCATGATGATTCTAACATAACCCTGCACTGCCCCGCACGCGCACTAGATCACTGGATCGATTAGCAACCTGAGAGGATCAAACACGAGTGACGTCAGCGTGACAAACTACTGATGACATAATCCTTTTATTCAGTTTGTTTTATAATCTCTGTAAATGACGTGGCAGCGACCCCACCAGTCAGTGACTGGGGGATAGATTTGGGTGTGGTGTAAAAAGGTTAAGCTAAGTGATGATGCGGTAATTACTTTATTATTTTGCTTTAATAATTTAGGAAAAGAATAAACATTCTAAATTCAATAACTATTGTTTCGTAATTCAGAAAAATATGTTTAATATATGAAAATTTTCAGAAAAATAAAATCTATAACATGAAACCATTATAAAACATTATTATTCCAACAATTTAAATAAATATTATTTAATAAAGATTTTATAAGTTTTAATACTTTGAAAATTCATATTTAATATTAGTAAATGTTAAAAAAAATACCAAAAATCTTAGAAAAATAAGAACTATAATTTAAAACTATAATCATGCATTATTATTTCACTTAATTTAATATTTACTATTTATTAAGTGTTTATAAAGTAATAAATCTTATAAAAATCATATCTTATTATTTATAAGTCAGAAAAATAAATGTAATATACCAAAATGTTCATAAAAATAATACCTACATGTTAAAAATAGAATATTCCATTTTTTAGTTAAATAAAAAATTTAAATACTTTAATAACTTGAATTTAAAACCTAGTTCCTAAGTTGTTAATTCATATAATGTTAAATAAAATTTGTTAATATTTCTAAAATTAACCAATTAAAGTCTAATAAATAGTATTAGTCTTAAATACTAATATTATGAAGTAAAAATGGTTCAACACATTTTAAATGCAATTTATTGAATTATCATTCAACAATAAGTGTAGACTATTTTATAAAAGGATTCTTATTTAATAAAATATCCAAGAATAATTTGTAATGAGATAAAACATATTCCTTTACTTTAACCACAAGTTTATAAACAAATCAAAACCCTATAGTAAGTCCATAATTAGTTAAGTAATAATTTCCTTGATTATAAATCATAACCACACCTTTATAAAAATATAAATGATTCTATTCCATTATACAATTAAGAAACCACTACTCCAATAGAAGTAATGCCATTCTTAAGTAACTTTAAGGAAACAGTATAAAGAGAACAAGATACAAGTATCATAAGTAATACACCATAAGTCTATCTATGTCTTTAAAGTTAACTTTAGTCCACAAGATTTTAAATATAATGCTAAAGACTTTATTATGTGGTTTATAGTTAACTTTGATCTATTTTAACTAAGACATAAAACATCTCAATACCAAACTAGCTAGATAGATAAGTATCAAGATTGATAAGTCTCAAATACTACTAATATCATTATTCAAATGGAGTAATTCTTTCTTACTTAAGGACTATAACTAGAAAGGACACCTAATAAGGTTAACTTCAAGTTTAAATACTTCTGCTTAGTTAAGTAAGATTTTCTTCCAATGTTATTCTTTTTGTCACTTCAAACAACAAATTACAATTAATAATAATCACATTACATTATGCTTTACTTGTATACTTAGGATTGATAACACTTAAATTCTTTATAAGTAACATTACTTGTAGAGTAAAATTTGAAGATAAACAATTAAAGTGTAAACAATCTTGAGTAGCATTCCATAGGTGTATATTATTGATGTATGATATTATAAATATGTGTTATTCACACACATTCACAAGCCTTAATAAGAAGCACAAGTGTGAAGCTTATCTAAAAGTGCAACACATTCTAACAGAAACCATTTCCAGTATCCAAACCCTAGATCAACGCTATCCCCGGGATTCGAGTTTATGAAAGTGCATTACATTATTTATGCATAATAGCATCTTGCTTCTTTAAACATTAGACCTTACCGGACCAATGATGCTGATTTCAGATATTGGATCTTTTATATTGTCTTGAAGACCGTGAGTGCATAATCTTGCAATCACAAAAGGCAAGTTCACACTTGCTCATGTACTTTGATTATTTTCTGTAAAGTATTTTGCAAACCCAATGTTGTCATCACCTGCATTTGAAAAAGGTCAGAAAACACTATTTTCATAATAATATGATTATAGGTTTTACAATAAGGTAATAACCTACTATAAGAGTTTCGGTGGTAAAGGAACATATTATCTAGGACTTAACAACCAATGTCGCCAGTGATTCTTGCGCCGTATATTACGCGTTGACCATGAGATTTGGAATGGGACGAAGAAGTCAACTGTATCTTTTCCCTCTCGCATGGAGCCGGATGTGCGGGTCGTGGCTGTTATCACTCGCAGCGTGCATATTATATGGTAATTCGTAGAGGATATGCAGCATATGGGTGGGAGCCCTCAACGTCCCACGATAGTTCCGGCATCCGAATGGTCTGTACTGCCAATTACCGTAATTCAATAGGTGGGCTGGCGTACACCAAGGAGACATGAGGGGTCGCGGAGAAGGCAGTGATTGCCTTGGGTCTTAGTTTGGGCCTCATACCAAGGAAGTATGAACGGGTTCGCGGCCCGGATGTGCAACAAAGCTAAGATCTCTCATGGGTAAAGTAACGCACCTCTGCAGAGTGTAAGAACTATAACTTGTTACTCCCTGTTCCGGGAAGGAGCTGCGAACGCGGCGGGAAAGGAACTGCATGAAAGTTCTGGTAAACCCGTGAAGGCTGACGAACATAGTTTTCAGAATAAAAGCAACCTTTGAAGAAATGTTAACGAAAATCTGCATTGCCTACGACCTATGGTCTGTGTCTATAGATATAGTGCATCAAACACTCCTTTTCTAGTGAACTTGCTGAGTACGCTCGTACTCAAAGTATCTTCTTAACCCTTGCTAGGTTTTAAAGCTAGTACAGGCGACGTCTACATCAAGTTATGCTCCAGGAATCATCATCAAAAGATTGAGCTCTTCAATGAAGTCAAGGAAGTCAACATATACATTAACTCAAGTGAAGACGAAGTTTCTGACTAGATAGGAATATAATCTCTAGCCGTAGAACCTATTTCTGTAGTGTATTGCAATAGCAGCAATGCCAGACCATTAGTTAAAATACTAGTCTTAATAGTATGATAGTTTTTGAGTTGTTTATTTCGGATTCTTCTTTATAAGAAGATTCTTTCTCTCTCTTTAACCTAGAGTTTTCTCTGGATCTTGTGTAAAGTGTTGAGTTGTAACCTATAGTCATGTCTTGGACCTGCTGTGTTTTTGTTGTACCACTCTAAGGGATGTAATACTAGTGAACAGTGTTTCATTAGTGTTATGTCAACGACTATAGTGTACCACATCAGGCAGTGGTATGCTGGGTCACCGCAACCTGGGTAAACCTCGTGTCCCCTTGACGCGTGTCTGTTAACCGTCTCACGATCTCCAGCATCCCCATCTTCTCCATAACCCAAGTCCATAACAATGGGCATTAATGAGTCGAACCGTCGTCACTAGGGCAAACAAACTTAACACTAGCCCAGCTCGCTTAGATGGTGCAAGAATAAGGGGAAAGAATCTCCTCAGAGACATAAACAAGGAACATGTATCAAGGGCAGGTGACTCAGTAGACCCAGGTTTGCCTAGGTATAGCACACTGGTGAAAAACCTCAGGGCAACAGATGCAGCAGCTGCCGAAATAGATGGCCTGACCGGTGAATCCCGATAGAGGCAGCAAGAAAGAGTCATTGAGCTGGTGCGTATAGCAAACCGGCAGAATGAGGAGTTGCTGAAGAATAACCCGACAATACAAGAGGTTCTCGCGTTGTTCATTCGGCTGGAGGTGCTTCGACGAGATCGGTCACCGCAACATCTTCACCCGGCAATGGGGACCCGAGGAGAGAAGAGGTAGTGACCTCTGGAAGAATAAATAAATAGCTGGTGCCATATGATCTGGTAGTGGCTAGAAAAGGAAGCGCTGCACAACCCGACCAAGGAAGTGGCAATTGAGGTAACAGAAACCCCGGCCAAGGTCATGGTGGCCAGCGCAATTCGGCTGGCGGAGGACAGCACCCACCCCAATAGCATGAGCCGAGGTATATCCCTCGACAAGAGTGCAGTGTAGGGCCAACTCACTAGAACCAGAAGCATAATAGGTATAATGATGGTTACTTAGCAATGGAGAACGCCGGATTCCGTAGTCCGGGTCATCAAATGCTGGAAGCATGGCTAGGAAATAGGAACTTGCAGCTAGATGATGCAAGGTTGAAGTTAGACAGAATATACTGGTCTAAATTTTTGGAAGGACAAGGTCCACCGGGTCCTGCGTGCTTTGGACGTCGGATCATGAGGGAAACACCTGTGCCACATTTCCAGTTGGACAGGGGGACCAAAACATACGATGGAAGTACAAAGCCATAGGATTGGCCGGTACATTATTCCACTGCCATCACGTGAGGTAACCTCAGACGGACAATGGGATATGTATCACATATGTTGGAAGGGCCAGCAAGAGTCTGGTTTAAATAATATGCCGGAAGGAAGTATCAACTACTGGTTAGATTTTGAGGAGATGTTTGTGAGCAATTTCATGAGCACATAAAAGAGGCCGAATTGACCTCAGCAACTCGCCATGTGCAAACAGAAGCCGGATGAGAACGGACGATAATTTCTGACTCGGTGGTGCAACCTAAGAAACTCCTGTGATGGAGTAATTGGGTCTCAAGCAATAGCATGGTTTCACCAAGGGTGCAGATATGCAACTGTCTTATGGCAGAGGCTACATAGAGATATGCTAACAACATTGGATGAAACTATTAAGATATCCGACTCATATGCCTTGGGCGACCCGACTCAGCCCGAACTTATGTCGGCAGAGCAACATGAGGAGCATTACGCTCGTGATGGTGCCAAGTCGTACCGTAGGAATGATTTAAGAAATAAGAGAAGAGAAGATAGGTCGGATTATCGATACAATTCGAGTCATGTTGCTGCTATATCCTAGGATCAGCCAGGTGCTGGGGGTAATCAGCGCCAGAAGAACAGTGCGCAACAATGGCTCCACCTCCACCACCGCCGAGGTATGAGAACCATGATAGAAGAGAAGCTGACGAGGGTTCGACTCATCAATGCCCATTGTTACAGACTTGGGTTTTGGAGAAGGAGGGGATGATGGAGATCACGGGACGGCTAACAGATTCGCATCACATGGACATGGCCCCCGGAGGGAAAACCCTACTCATGCTTGTCTATTCTAGATTGATGGCGATGCCAAAGGTTAGAGGGGCGCGCAGATGAGATCTGGCGAGTTGTGTGCTAGGGTTATGTGTCTCCTCCTCATCATGCCCTCCTGGCTTTTATATGGGGAGGCCAGGTCTTGGGGTTTAGGTCGAGTCGGTTACAAGTTAGTGTTTGACCCTTTGAATTTCTATCTAAAGCTGATCGTGCTCTCCAAGGAGACGCATCCTTCATGGGCCTGGGTCACCAGAATCCTTCCTGGGCTTCGCCATCCGGAGCGGGTGATTGTATAGGCTTCTGCTAGGCTGGACCGGGTAGGCTAACATCAGGCACCCTTAGGGCATACCCATGTCATAAGCAGTGCACCAAGTGGCGAATCAGAATCAAGAGAACCGTGGAGACCCTGGCCAAGGAGGCAGAAGTGAGTACAGAGAGCATCACTGAAAGATCACAGATTCTGCCTAGAGGGGGGGGGGGGGTGAATAGGCAGTTTAAAACTTTTACGAGATGGGCTTAACAATGGTGGTATAAAACTAGCGTGTTCTTTTGTTAAGCACAAAGCCTATATATACTAAGGTTCACCTATGTGCACCAACAACTTATGCTAAGCATGACAAGAAACAATGTGATAGCAAGATAGATTACTTCAAGCACGAAGTCTATCACAATGTTAAGTGCACAAGTAAAGAGATTGGATATAGAGATAACTAAGGCACGTGGGGATGATGATATTTTACCGAGTTCCTTCCAACATGGAAGTACGTCTTGTTGGAGGGGTGGGCGGTACTAAGACCACCAACGCCACAAGAGGCCTCACCCTATTCTCCCGAGCACCTGTCGCACGCCAAGCACCCGTTCTTCTATGGGGCACTTGAGGGCAGTCACCAAACCTGTACAAGATTGGGGCAATCTCGACAACTTAATTGGAGGCTCCCAATAAATGCCACTAAGGCCACAAACTTGAGGGAAGCTCCACAACTTAAGAACTCACCACAAAGGCCACACAGCCGTCTAGGATTCCAAGAACCCAAGAGGGACAAGCTTAAATGAATTCACCAACCAAATCCTCCTAGGAGAACTCAAACCGATGCACCTAATGCAAAAGGCAAGAACACCACAAAGATTCTCCAATCCTTCACTCTCAAGTTCCAACAAAGCTATTAAAGCTATTGGGGGAACAAGAGAGGAAGAACACAAGGAGAACACAAAATCCTCCAAGATCTAGATCCCAAATATTCACTCAGAAAGAGATGAATTGGTTAGGTTAAGTTGTAGATCTAGATATCCTCTCTCTACCTCTCAAATATGATCAAGAATCATTGGAGGGAGGGATAGAAAATAAGCTCAAGAGGGATTGAAAACAATGGGGCAAAGCTTGAGCAAAAGGGGAAGAAGAAGTAACTAAAAAATACAAAGGAAGGAGGCTTAAATAGGGTCCAATGTAAATCTGCCCGTTGGGGCTATTTCAACCTGAGTCGGCTGGTAGTACTGGATTGGGCCGGTACTACCGTACTAGACCCAGCAGCAAAGCGAGCAAGCAAGCGCTAGCGGTAGGTCAACATGCGGGAGCGGTAGGGGATCATGGCGCACCAACGAGCGGGCGAGCAAGGCGCACACGCGAGGGGATAGGGAGTAGGGCCAAGCACGAGCAGGCACGCACGAGGAACTGGGCAGGCGAAGCGGGGCAGTAGGGAGCAAGGTTGGGCCGGCTCGGTAGTGCCGGCCGTCCAGCTGTACTACTATGGGCCGGTAGTGCCAGCCTGGACCAACACCACTACTGGGCGACACAGTGGGATGGGCCGATGCCAGGTGCAGTCGGTAATAGCTGCGGTAGTACCGCTTGGCCCACAAACTTAAAACCTTTTTATTTTTCCTTTTAAATCAAACAAAGAGGAAACTTTCCAAATGCACTAACTTGAGTTAGGAAGCTCTGATTGAAGCAAAACCAATTTTGTTGGAAATATTGGTCACCACCAAGTGAGAATATTTCATGTATTATAAAGTGAGATACCTCCCCTAGTGAGAAATTTTCACATCCCAAAATTTTCCAAATTTTGAAATGTGAAAAAGAAATAAACAAAATAACTAATTGTTGAAATTTTGGGTGAAAAGAAACTTTTTGTTTAAACTTGGAAACATCAAAACCCTACTTGAACAAACTTTGAAGAAAATAGAATCCAACAAATTTCAATCAAGTGAAATGCATTCATCAATAAATGTAATCTTAAAATTTAAACACTTGGAAAATAAACCAAAACTCTAAAACCCTGATGGAAGGAAATCATTTCCAAGATCTCTATAATACTATGGATTTGATCCATATAAAAATTTAGCAACAAGCATTTATAAATGATCAAGAAGGATAAATAAAAATATTATAAAACCATAGAAATTGGTTTCATTTAATTTGGAACCAGGGATAAAATCTTATGAATTTAATAATATAAAGAAATATATTCCAAAGCTAATAAAGCACCTATCTAAAATCCATACCAAATTTTGAACAAATGAATCCTAAAGGTATTTAAAAATATAAACAAATATTAAATAAAAATATACAAATTGGAATCACCAATTTTGGATCTATAAATAAAAAGATATGGATTCTATAAGATAAAGAAAGAAATAATAGGTAGGGAATATTTAAAAGCCAAAGTAAAACTTGGCCAAATCCATAAGCAAATGAAATAAAGATAATCCAAATAAAATAAAGGGATAAAGATTATTCCAATAAAATTATATGGCATTAAACCATATTCTAATTATATTTGAATAAAGACAAAATCCCTAATGGAAATGATTAATTAAATCATGGGAAAATAAATTGGAATTTGCCAAAGTGGAATAAAAGTTAACTAATTAACTTAAATGGAATCAAAGAATTATTTGAACAAAATCTAAATGGGATTAAAATCATATTTGATTTGAATAAAGACATCTGCCAAATTTAAAAGATTAATAAATCATATTAAAAATATTTCAAATAATTCAAAGTGAAGTATTTAACATCCTATTGAATAAATAAAACCTACTGAAAAAGGTTTGGTGAAAATTAGAATTCAAATAAGGATTTGAAGATATAATTAAAATCTTATTGTAATAAAAACAAGTGCCTAATTTAAATAAAGAATAAACCATAATTGAATAAAGGAATTACCAAAATGGTCTTTAAAAACACATTTATAACAATACTAAAATATATTGAAAATTTGGAAACTTTTTGAATTAAAAAGAGGTTTGAAATCATTTGAACAAAATCAAAACAGAAAAAGAAAACAGAAAAAAAAACAGAGAAGAAAAAAATAGAGAAGGAGCAGCCCAACCCACTGGCCCAACTAGCCCACTCCCTCTCTCTCAAACGCGAAGCATTTTCTCACCGCAAACCGCACGCACACAGGCACTGACAGAACGACCCCACCGTGTAACTCTTTCTCACGCTGGCAACGATGACCCACCTGTCAGTCGTCGTCCTCACCCACGCGACCCATTCTTTCCCCCTCGCTGCTGTTTCTACCGAATGAATGCGCGATTGATTCAGCCCCCTGACCACGCACTCTAAATCGCCTGCTCCCCCTCTCCGTTTTCCCCCATTCGCCCGCACACAATCGCCACCAAGCTGCCTCAATTCCTCTCAGCAACGCCACTCCTCCGGCGAACCTATTCCTCCGATTCCGGCCAGACCCCGCCTCCCCTTGCTCCCTGGCCTCCACGATACTACTCCCCGGCCTCTTGCGCATCTACCAGTACCCCTGGCTCGCCCGCGCAGTATCCACATCGTCGGCAACGACTTCGACTAAACGCCGCCGCCGTCTGCCGTTACTCCGTCGAGCTTTCCCTGTAACCTCTGACCGTGCCTCCCCCTCTCATTGACACTCGCACACTCGCCTCTTCTGTGTGCAACTAACGCACCCTTTTTTCATGCCTTAGCGTGACCCGTACCCTCGCCTCCGACGATGAACATACAAGCCTGACGCAGACGTTAATTCCGGCGAGCAATACTCGTAAAACCCATGCGCCCCTTCGCCAACCAAGGCTACATTGAGAATCAGCACATCACGGCAACCTCGGTGAGACCTTCCCCTCGCTCTCTCGCTTCCTGTATCGCCGGCATTGTCCTCGTCTGAGCGCGCCACCGTCAGCCATCGTTGTAGCGCCGCCAGACTTTGGTCATTCGTTTGTGAGCCGTTAGATCTTCATCTTGCAGCGTAGATAGATTAACTAATCGAACGGGTATGCATAGATCAGGGCTGTGCGATTTCAGTTAGATCCAACGCACCGTGCCACTCGATCCTGCCGAACCGGTACCGACGAATAGAAAACAGACGCGTGACACGTGTTTGGATTTAAAAACAGAAACATATCTGTTAGATGTTTGAATTTGTAAATTCCATAACTTTAAATCTACATGTCCAAATTTTGCAAACTTTATATCAATGGAATCAGCAAAAAGAATTCTATCCAACAATTCCCTTTGTTTAGGGATTTGCTTCTGGAAAATTAGTTGTTTTTGCAGAAACACGTGTAGGCATATTTTGTGTATAAAATTCATTCTAAAAATGTTTTTAGAGTAAAATCTTTTGTAAATAGTTTGTTTTGAACCTACTGACCATATAATTCAACTTTTGGATTTAAAAATATATTTTGTGACACTTAGGAATTATTCCTTTGAATAAAAGCATTTCTAGTTAAATAAAAATATCGATTATGTTTTAAAAATGCTTTTTGAGTAAAACCTTTGGAAAATGATTTGATTTAAACTCTCTAACCCTAAACACGAAGTTTTAGGATTTAAAATATATTTTGTGAACCCTAGAAAATTATTACCGTGTTTAAAAGTATTTCCAACAAAAAATAAAATGTTGCTTTGATTTAAAAATTGATTTTGGATGAAACCCTTTGCAAATGGAATTATTTTAAAACATTATGACCATAAACATTAATATTGGTGTTTAAAAACATTTTGAATAACACTAGAAATTATTCTTTGAATAAAATCAATTCTAGCAAAACAAAAAGGATTTAAAGTGGCCATTTTCACTAACTTCATATCAAATGGTTTTGCCACTTTTATAAATGACCAATAGGTGTTTTAAAATGTTTATAACCTATTAGAAACCACTTTTTCAAATAAAACAATCCTTGGCATGCTTGCATGCATTGCTTTGTTTTTATTATTCTGTGTGATGAATTGCTTGAATGGTAGATTGAATTTGTGCCTTGATTGAATTAGAGTGAAATTTGAAGAGTGTGACTATTGCAAGATCAAGGAGTGAACTTATATTCTCTACAAAAAAGGCAAGTGGTGCTTCATACTTTTGTTCCATTTTTTTCACTATGCATTAGTGATATTTTGAGTAGGACTTGCATGGAATTTTCCTAAGTTAAGATTCCTACTAATATCATGCTTAGCCTAGCTAGTAGAAAACAAGGGTCGATTATATTCATGCTATGGAATGTTTCTAAGTCTATGACATGTGTTTTGTTTAATAAAACAACTATGTGAATGAATCACCTGGGTGGAGTGGAAAGGATGGATTTATGTTGAGTGGTTACACAAGGCCAGGGGACTGGTGAACCTTGTGTATCACACTTGTGGAATGCCACCCAGGAACAAAGAGATTTGACATGTCAAATCATGAGAAGCTTCAAGTGTAGCCACTTGGAATTATGGGCTCTGCCTGGATCATATAGATTGCAATAACTAAGCCAAATGGACAGTTGGTGGTAGAGGATGATAGGTTTGGAACGCGTCCATTTTGGTCTAAGGGAAGGCTTCTGAAATATCTTGTCTCGATGCATGTCGGTTCTTGTGGGGAAGTGCACCACCTCTCGAGAGAGTAAAATCTAAGTACTTAGCCGTGTCCTCGGCAATGGACATTTTCAGCATCAAGACATGGAATCTACCAAGAATCTCCTCATCCCAATTTCTAAGTTAAAAACTTGTGGTTGAACAAGGGTTAAAGGATCTTCAATCTTTGATTGGTAGATGCCTTGGGTGATTTTGACAAACAAAAAATTAGTATTTTCAAATGATAAGGAAAATCTATTTTGAGCAAAGCAAGCCTAAGCTCCACCTAGCCAAATGCATATGGATGATAGATACCACTATTCTACCATAGTATCACTTGCCAATACAATTCAAATGTATTGACCCTTGTGGCTGTAACTAATTATGTTGTAGGTTTGTTTGATGTTAGAGAAGTATACTGATTAGGATTACAAGTCTACAACCAACATGATTGCCTGTGGCACTTTGAAGATGAAGGACTCCATGCTATAGTTATTTCTGCTGCATTGTAATGAGATATCCAAATGAGCTATTCAAGATGTAATGAATTATTTTATCCCTGGTTATAAAGTTGTATTATGACCTTTGTTTCTTTATATTACATCTTAACTGTGGATGCTATCTATTGATCCAGGGACTAGCATTGTAAACACAGGTATATCTACCTTATTAAAGGTTGGGACCTCTACGGATGGTATCAGAGCAGTGTGTTGCCTGTAGGATTGTAACCCTAGGATTAGACAAAACCCCTTAGAAAAATATGAGTTGTATTTGTTCCAAAACTTATTTACAAACAATCTTGTAAACTCTTTCCTCAACCATTTTGGTTTTGATTCTACATCTCTTCTATTTCAACTTGATGGACAATACTCCACCATGAGAAAAGACTTCAACATGAGCAAAGGACTTCACCAACTCAAATGACTTCAACTTCAACATCACGAATGACTTCAACTTTAGTTTCAGCAAGGACTTCAATTTGGACATCACTAAGGACTACAAGTGAGACAAGAAATATTACTCAAGACTTGAATACTAAGGAAACACAACTTAGAAGAAATCATCATCACCTTTGAAGCTTTGTGACCAAGATACAAGAATTTTTCCAAGGAAACCATGATCTCATTCATGAAGATTAACCAAGAAGAATGAAATGATCTCAAGAAAACCATATAGTTGGACCACCATACTAGTGATTAGTTTAAACCGACCAACTTATGTGGTGTAGGAAAAATATTTGTTACCTAAAAATGTGCTTGAACTTGTTGTTTGAGTGGAATGTTTGTTTATGATTGATTGCACATTGCTTGTGTGAATTGTGATGTGTATGATTATATTTTTTTCTATAGAAATCTTTGCCTATTCTAATCCCAATCCAACCCAAACAGATGACTTCTCCAAGAGACTCCAACAACAAGAATGGTGACAACAACAACCAAGAGATGCACATGAGCTAACAACTACTAGCAAACCAAACCCAGTTGAATCAGATGACAACTCAGTTTTTAGCCAACAACAATGAGTTAGACCCAACCATGCAAAAGTTTTTGGAAATCCAATCCCAATTGTTGCAAGGGATGACCACTCAAATGATCAACATGAAATACAACCTTTCCCAAGTAGTTTGTGACAAAAATGATGTCAAGGATGATATTATAGAAGGAACTCAAGCTTGCAATATTTGTGGAGACATGGATCACACTTCCAAAGAGCATGAAGATCAATGCCCTAATTGTGAAGAGAAACATCCAACTAAACAATGCCCCACATCTCAAGTGAATTGTTTCCTATGTGAAGGAAATAATCATGTGCCTATCCAATGCCCCATCTATCCTATAGTTCAACAAATGAAACAAGGAGTAATGCATCAAAAGTATGGAAAACCCCATGAGGAAACAACTTCTATCAAGAAGGATGAAGACAAGGGCAAACCTCAGATTGCACCTCCATACATTAGGAATCACCTTGATGGACAAAAGAGGAAACATAGGTATTATCCAAGGAATCGTTCAAGGAACCGAGGAAGCTTTCCCACCTTTGAGGTGAGATATGAAGAACATGAACTAGAGGAACTCCTAGCTTTGGAGAAACCCAAGAAGAAGAAGAAGAATAAGGGAATTAGCCAAGTGTGGTGCAACAACTGCAAAGAGCTAGGCCATTATGTATCAATTTGTCCAGAGAAGATACGTGAAGAACTCAACCTTGTCACATGTTACAAGTGTGGTGACAAAGGACATTATGCAAGCAATTGTCCAGAAAAGTTTCATCAAGATCCCAAGTAAGCTAAGATGTAATCTAGTGGAAAACTTTTTAAGGGTGGTAGTACCCTAGTTGTTTTGAAGCCAACTTGTAACCTCTAACCTCCCCAAATCTCGGGACGAGATTTATTTTAAGGGTGGTAGCCTGTCACATCCCAAAATTTTCTAAATTTTGAAATGTGAAAAATAAATAAACAAAATAAATAATTGTTGAAATTTTGGGTGAAAAGAAACTTTTTGTTTAAACTTGGAAACATAAAAACCCTACTTGAACAAACTTTGAAGAAAATAGAATCCAAAAAATTTCAATCAAGTGAAATGCATTCATTAATAAATGTAATCTTAAAATTTAAGCACTTGGAAAATAAACCAAAACTCTAAAACCCTGATGGAAGAAAATCATTTCCAAGATCTCTCTAAGACTATGGATTTGATCCATATAAAAATTTAGCAACAAGCATTTATAAATGATCAAGAAGGATAAATAAAAATATTATAAAACCATAGAAATTGGTTTCATTTAATTTGGAACCAGGGATAAAATCTTATGAATTTAATAAGATAAAGAAATATATTACAAAGCTAATAAATCACCTATATAAAATCCATACCAAATTGTGAACAAATGAATCCTAAAGGGATTTAAAAAGATAAACAAATATTAAATAAAAATATACAAATTGGAATCACCAATTTTGGATCTATAAATAAAAAGATATGGATTCTATAAGATAAAGAAAGAAATAATAAATAGGGAATATTTAAAAGCCAAATTAAAACTTGGCCAAATCCATAAGCAAATGAAATAAAGATAATCCAAATAAAATAAAGGGATAAAGATTATTCCAATAAAATTATATGGCATTAAACCATATTCTAATTATATTTGAATAAAGACAAAATCCCTAATGGAAATGATTAATTAAATCATGGGAAAATAAATTGGAATTTGCCAAAGTGTAATAAAATTTAATTGATTAACTTAAATGGAATCAAAGAATTATTTTAATAAAATCTAAATGGGATTAAAACCATATTTGATTTGAATAAAGACATTTGCCAAATTTAAAAGATTAATAAATCATATTAAAAATATTTCAAATAATTCAAAGTGAGGTATTTAACATCTTATTGAATAAATAAAACCTACTGAAAAAGGTTTGGTGAAAATTAGAATTCAAATAAGGATTTGAAGATATAATTAAAATCTTATTGGAATAAAAACAAGTGCCTAATTTAAATATAGAATAAACCATAATTGAATAAAGGAATTATTCCAAAATGGTCTTTAAAAACACATTTATAACAATACTAAAATATATTGAAAGTTTGGAAAAGTTTTGAATTAAAAATAGGTTTGAAATCATTTGAACAAAATCAAAACAGAAAAAGAAAACAGAACAAGAAAAAGAAACAGAGAAGAAAAAATAGAGAAGGAGCAGCCCTACCCACTGGCCCAACTAGCCCACTCCCTCTCTCTCAAACGCGAAGAGTTTTCTCACCGCAAACCGCACCCACACAGGCACTGACATAACGACCCCACCGCGTAACTCTTTGTCACGCTAACAACAATGCCCCACCTGCCAGTCGTCGTCCTCACCCTTGCGACCCATTCTCCCCCCTCGCTGCTATTTCTACCGAATGAATGCGCGATTGAAATCAGCATCAATGCCGCGTTTATTAAGCCCCCTGACCACGCACTCTAAATCGCCTGCTCCCCCTCTCTGTTTTCCCCCATTCGCCCGCATACAACTGCCATCAGGCTGCCTCAATTCCTCTCAGCAAAGCCACTGCTCCGGCGAACCTTTTCCTCCGATTCCAGCCAGACCGCATCCCCCTTGCTCCCTGGCCTCCACGATACTACTCCCCAGCCTCTTGCGCATCTACCAGTACCCCTGGCTCGCCCGCGCATGATCCACATCATTGGCAACGACTTCGACTGAACGCTGCCGCCGTCTGCCATTACTCCTTCGAGCATTCCCGGTAACCTCTAACCGTGCCTCCCCCTCTCGTTGACACTCGCACACTCGCCTCTTATGTGCGCAACTAACGCACACTTTTTCATACCTTAGAGTGACCCGTACCCTCGCCTCCGACGACGAACAGACAAGCCCGACGCAGACGTGAACTCCGGCGAGCAATACCCGTAGAACCCATGCGCCCCTTCACCAACCAAGGGTACGTTGAGAATCAGCACATCACGGCGAACTCGGTGAGACCTTCCCCTCGCTCTCTTGCTTCCTGTATCACCGACACTGTCCTCGTCTGAGCGCGCCGCCGCCAGCCATCGTCACTGCGCCGCCAGACTTTGGTCATTCGTTTGTGACCAGTTAGTTATTCATCTTGCGGCGTAGATAGATTGACTAATCGAACGAGTATGCATAGATCAGGGCCGTGCGATTTTCGTTAGATCCAACGCACCGTGTCACTCGATCCTGCCAAACCGGTACCGACGAATAGGAAATAGACGCGTGGCACGTGTTTGGATTTAAAAATAGAAACATATCTATTAGATGTTTGAATTTGTAAATTCCATAACTTTAAATCTACATGTCCAAATTTTGTAAACTTTATATCAATGGAATCAGCAAAAAGAATTATATCCAACCATGCCCTTTTTTTTGGGGATTTGCTTCTGGAAAATTAGTTGTTTTTGCAGAAACATGTGTAGGCATATTTTGTGTATAAAATTCATTCTAAAAATATTTTTAGGGTAAAATCTTTTGTAAATGGTTTGTTTTGAACCTACTGGCCATATAAACCAACTTTTGGATTTAAAAATATATTTTGTGACACTTAGGAATTATTCCTTTGAATAAAAGCATTTCTAGTTAAATAAAAATATTGATTATGTTTTAAAAATGCTTTTTGAGTAAAACCTTTGGAAAATTATTTGATTTAAACTCTCTGACCCTAAACACCAAGTTTTAGGATTTAAAAATATATTTGGTGAACCCTAGAAAATTATTACCTTGTTTAAAGGCATTTCCAACAAAATAAAATGTTGCTTTGATTTAAAAATGGATTCTTGGATGAAACCCTTTGCAAATGGAATTGTTTTAAAACATTATGACCATAAACATTAATATTGGTGTTTATTTTTTTTGAATAACACTAGAAATTATTATTTGAATAAAATCAATTCTAGCAAAACAAAAAGGATTTAAAGTGGCCATTTTCACTAACTTAATATCAAATGGTTTTGCCACTTTTATAAATGACCAATAGGTGTTTTAAAATGTTTATAACCTATTAGAAACCACTTTTTCAAATAAAACAATCCTTGACATGCTTGCATGCATTGCTTTGTTTTTATTATTCTATGTGATGAATTGCTTGAATGGTAGATTGAATTTGTGCCTTGATTGAATTGTAGTGAAATTTTAAGAGTGTGACTATTGCAAGATCAAGGAGTGAACTTATATTCTCTACCAAAAGGCAAGTGGTGCTTCATACTTTTGTCCCATTTTTCACTATGCATTAGTGATATTTTGAGTAGGACTTGCATGGAATTTTTACTAAGTATGCTATGCCATGGGAAATCCTAGTAGATGATGCCTTAGTAGAATTTTCCTAAGTTAAGATTCCTACTACTATCATGCTTAGCCTAGCTAGTAGAAAGCAAGGGTGGATTATATTCATGCTATGGAATATTTCTAAGTCTATGACTTGTGTTTTGTTTATTAAAACAACTATGTGAATGAATCACCTGGGTGGAATGGAAAGGATGGATTTATGTTGAGTGGTTACACAAGGCCAGGGGACTGGTGAACCTTGTGTATCACACTTGTGGAATGCCACCCAGGAACAAAGAGACTTGAGATGTCAAATGTTGAGAAGCTTCAAGTGCAGCCACTTGGCATTATGGGCTCTGCCTAGATCATATAGGTTGCAATAACTTAGCCAAATGGACAGTTGGTGGTAGGGGATGATAGGTTTGGAACGCGTCCATTTTGGTCGAAGGGAAGGCTTCTGAAATATCTCGTCTCGATGCATGTCGAGTCTTGTGGGGAAAGTGCACCACCTCTCGAGAGAGTAAAATCTAAGTACTTAGCCGTGTCCCCGGCAATGGACAATTCGAGCATCAAGACATGGAAGCTATCAAGAATCTCCTCATCCCAATTTCTAAGTTAAAAACTTGTGGTTGAACAAGGGTTAAAGGATCTTCAATCTTTGATTGGTAGATGCCTTGGGTGATTTTGACAAACAAAAACTTAGTATTTTCAAATGATAAGGAAAATCTATTTTGAGCAAAGCAAGCCTAAGCTCCACCTAGCCAAATGCATATAGATGATAGGTACCACTATTCTACCATAGTATCACTTGCCAATACAATTCAAATGTATTGACCCTTGTGGCTGTAACTTATTATGTTGCAGGTTTGTTTGATGTTAGAGAAGTATATTGATTAGGATTACAAGTCTACAACCAACATGATTGCCTGTGGCACTTTGAATATGAAGGACTCCATGCTATAGTTATTTCTGCTTCATTGTAATGCTCCATGCGATCAGTAGCAGCCGTGGTCGTGGCTGTGATGCTCCTCCGAGGTGGCGGTCTTGATGAAAACACTCGCCTCCTCCTCGTGGTCTCGATGGCAGTTTCAGCTTCGCTCCTCTTTTCCTCCTACCACGGAAATGCTCCGCCGACCTTCGCGAACTCCATCAAGACGTCGACGAGGAATTCCCGACGGTGTACTACACGAGGGGAAAAGGGAAGGGGAAGGGTGAGATAGTGTTTCAAGGGGAAGAGGTATGGAGGGAAAATGGGGCAAGGGGCAATGTAATTCGTGCCCAACCTCGAGCTCCCGAGCTTCGGCGCTGGCGACAATGGGGTCGAAAATCGGGCAGCGATTCGGTGTGGATTGGCTAGGGGTTTTGAGGGGAAATGAGGTACGGGCCCGTGGATTTTATATGCCAGAGGCGTGGGGAAGGGGGCAGCCGAAATCGGTTTGAAATTGGGAGCTATCCTCGCGTCGGTTCCGGTGGGGTGGTTCGTGCTCGTCGCAGACTCAGCGGAGTAGACGAAGGGTGGGGATGGGCCGTCAGCGGCTGCGGGTGCTGGCGGGCTAGGGAAAGGGGCGTGGCCCAGCTAGGCTAAGCGACACGCGCGCAATAGATGGGTGGTCTGCGCGGGCCGGCCCGAATAGGTTAGGTTAGTTAGTTTTTTTATACTTTTATTATTTTATGTTTTATCACAACTTTAATCACTTTTGCATATTAGCTCCAAATTAAGTGAAACTAGTTTCTATTTTTTTTTTTAAAAAATGAGGTGGTCATCACAGGGTCATAATATAACCCTTTTGCATAGTTCTCATAAGGCTTGTTTTAGAAATCCCCCTACTGCCTTTATATGACCATGTGGGGAAAACAAAACTAGGGTTTTGGTGATAGGGTTTTGATGCAATTTTGTTAGGTGATGCCATGATGCAAATGATATGATGCATGCTTCTAGTAACATATTAATACAAAATTTGGGATGTTACAAACCTACCCCCCTTAAGAAGAATCTCGTCCTTGAGATTCAGGTTGGCTAGCAAATAGGTGTGGGTGTTCCGTCTTCAAATCTTCTTCATGCTCCCACGTGGCTTCTTCCTCGGAATGGTGATTCCATTGAACTTTGCAAAATCTGATAGTCTTGGTACGGGTAATCCTCTCGGCTGTTTCCAAAATTTTGATTGGCCTTTCCTCATATGTGAGATTGTTTTCCAACTAAAACTCATCCAGGGGAACTGTATCTCTCAGCGGAGTTTCGGCCATATCCGGGTGACACTTCTTTAGTTGTGACACATGAAACACATCATGAACTGTTAGTCCTTCCGGCAACTCCAACTGACAAGCAACTTCTCCTCTACGAGCCAGAACCTTATACGACCCTATGAATCGTGGAGCCAACTTACCCTTGAGGCCAAACCTCTTAACTCCTCGTAGTGGTGAAACTCAGAGGTATGCACGGTCCCCTATTTCATAAGTCACATATCCGCGCTTGGAATCAACATAGCTCTTTTGTCGGGATTGGGCTATTTTTAGCCTATCTCGAATTTGTCGTACCTTCTCCTTGGCATCCTTGATCAACTCCATTCCATAACAATGGAGTCCTACATTTCCTGCCATTTAGAACTTCAAACGGAGTCATCTTGATACTTGTTTGGTAACTATTGTTATACGAGAACTCTACATACGGCAAGTTGTCATCCCAACTAGACCCATAGTCTAGTGCACAAGCTCTCAACATATCCTCTAGAATCTGATTAACTCTTTTGGTTTGGCCATCCGTTTGCGGGTGGAAGGCCATGTTGAACTCTAGTCTGGTTCCAAGCGACTCAAGTTGTCGCCAAAACTTCGAGGTGAACTGGGTACCTCTATCAGACACAATTCCCTTGGGAACACCATGCAGACTTAAAATCCTTGACATATAGATCTTGGCGAGCTTAGCACTTGTATATGTGGTCTTTACGGGAATAAAGTGAGCCACTTTGGTAAAGTGGTCAACCACTAGCCAGATAGAATCATATCCTGAACGAGTCCAGGGTAATCCCGTGATAAAGTCCATGCCTAACTTGTCCCACTTCTAGTCGGGTATAGGTAGCGGTTGCAGCAATCCTGCCGGTTTCTGATGCTCGGCCTTAACTCTATTGCACATGTCACATAGAGAAATATACTCGGCAAATTCCCTTTCAGATTGTTCCACCAGAATCTATCCTTCACATCCATGTACATTTTTGTGTTACCCAGATGAATTGAGTATGGTGAGTCGTGAGCCTCTTGAAAAAGTAACTTCCTGATATCGGGATCACTGGGAACGCACAAATTCTTCTCATACCTAAGGGTTCCTTGTTCATCCAGATGAAAACCTTTTGCTTTCCCTTCACTTATTTTTGCTCTTATTTTCTCCAACACTTTGTCTCCCTTTTGTGCTTCTTTGATTATGTCTTGAAGTGTAGGCACTATTTCCATAGACGCTAAATGCCCTTCCGGGACTACTTCCAACCTGAGATCCTTAAATTGCTTGCATAAATCCTTTGGAAGTTCCCCTGTGGTAAGTCCATTCACATAGACCTTATGACTTAAGGCATCAGCCACTACATTAGCCTTCCCGGGGTGGTACTACGGATCTAGTTCATAGTCCTTTATGAGTTCTATCCATCTCCTTTGCCTCATATTTAACTCCTTTTGGGTGAAGATGTATTTCAAGCTCTTATGATTCGTGAACACATCACAATGTTTGCCCATGAGGTAGTGTCTCCATACCTTGAGTGCGTGCACCACGGATGCAAGTTCCAAATCATGTGTGGGGTAGTTGTGTTCATGGTTCTTAAGGTGGCGAGAGGCATAAGATACTACCCTCCCATCTTGCATCAGTACACTACCAAGTCCTTGCAGAGAAGCATCACAATAGACTTGGAAATCCTTTTGAATACCAGGCAGACACAGAACTGGTGCCATTACCAGGCGTTTCTTCAATTCTTGAAAACTTGCTTCACATGCCTCGGTCCATTGGAACTTCTTTTCCTTTTTCAAAAATTCTGAAATGGATCGTATGGGCACCTAGAGGGGGGTGAATAGGTGCTAACCAATTTTTAATACTTTTTCAATTTTAGGCTTGACACAAAGTAAATTCTCTAGATATGCAACTACGAGAATTTCCCTAAATGTAACCCTAACTACTAAGCACGTAAAAGAGGAGCAAGGAAACTGTAGTGGAGCACACGGAGACATAGGGATTTGTTTTACCGCAGTTCCTTCCTTGTTAAGGAAAGTACATCTACGTTGGAGGGGTGGGCGGTTCTAATACCACCACGCCACAATAGGCCTCACCCTATTCTCCGATGGATCTCGCCACGAGAGGCCTGATCCACCTTCTCCACTATTGGATCCCTTCGAGGCGGGAACCGGTGCCTTTTACAACACTATCGGGGCACACACCCACAACCGAATTGGGGGCTCCCGAGATGACAACAAGCTGCCACAAGAACAAAGTTTATCAATATAAACAAAAACAAGGATCTAGGTATTTGCACGAAATACTAGATCGGGGGTTCTCCAAATGAATGGAGAGGAGATGAAGCGCTTGATTGCTGATGATGAAGATTGAGTTCTCCTCCTTTGATTCCCCAAAGATGGGGCCTTTGGGTGGATCTAGGTGGAGCACTCTTGGATGAAGCTTTTAGATCTGATCTGGTGTTTTTCGAGATGAATCAAGAGTTCTGGCAGGAGGGGGAAGGCTGGCTTAAATACCCCCTCCCCAGATCTGGCCGTTGCACAACTTTGGGGGCGGATTATCCGCCCCCTGGGAAAACTCCGCCCCAAGGGCGGATTCTTCGGGGGAAACTCCGCCCCCTCTCTGGGGCTTGCGCCTTGGTGAAGCTTGGTGAAGATATTGGGGGGCGGATAATCCGCCCCCCTGAGGGGCGGATTATCCGTCCAGGCCGGAAAGTCCGGCCAAAACTCCTCCCCCTCTCTGGGGCTTGCGCCTTGGCGATGAGCAGGGGGGCGGATTATCCGCCCCCCCTGAGGTGCGGATTATCCGGCGGGGCCGGAAAATCCGGCCAAAATTCTGCCCCCTTCTAGGGCTTGCGCCAACTTGGGAAGAGGGAGGGGCGGATAATCCGCCCGTGGTGGGGGCAGATTATCCGCCCCCCAAAAACAGAATCCTTTCCCTTTTTCTCAAAGGTGGTTGCAACACTTCAACACACATTAAATAATCCTTGATATTGTTATCTAACACACAAAACACTAGGGATTATAAAATGTTCTTTCAATCTCACCCTTTTTGGTGTTATATGACAATATTAGGATTGCAATAAAACCAGCAAATGCCACCTTAAATAATGAAAGACGCTCCCCCTAGATGTGTGCATATTTAAGATTTGCATTTGAATACAAATACACACACTAGGGAGAACACTACTTCCATAACCAAGATAATTGAAACGAGGTGGTTTGGGAAATAAGGTCATACCACCGGGATGAGAATATAGCCAAAGCATACATAGATAATCCCATGAATCCATATGCCATCAAATATGCTCCATAATTCCAGAATTCCATGGGGTCCATGATAGATAAATCCAGAATTCCATGAATACCAAACATAGTACCAAACAGTGGAGTACGACATAGTCTTACATAAACAAACACAAATAGCAACTGAGTTCATGCTAGAAAAGGCACAAGCAAGCAAATAAAAACGACTAAAATCGAAAAGCTTGTGCCCTACCCTTGCAAATCCACGAGACCTAATAGAACCACTTCTCCCCCTTTGGCATCGAAACGCCAAAAAGGAAGAAGAGCGAAGCTAATGCCCCTGGAGATCACTCCTCCTCATCCTCATCGTAGTCATTACCGTCCCCTTCCTCTTCATCATACTCATCATCATCGTCATCAGCTGGAGGAGTGGGTGCCTGTCGTGGTGGTGGCACGGCAGATGCCATGGGTAGGCTAAAGTATGGGGCCAATGGATGCTAGTGGGATCTGGGGAGGGAAGATGCAACTGATTCCACCCTCAAGTGGTTAAGGCTAAGATCTTTATTTCTCTTCTTTTGGGTTACAAGTGCTCCTCGAGCTGTATACAGGGAGAAAAGGTGAATCTCACCAGCCTAACGGTGCTCAAAGAGTCAATGCCCTCCTCAGGGTCCAAACCTCTCCTTATAAAGGAGTGCCTTGGGTGCCCTTAGGGCTGACGAGGCAAGCATATTCGAGGAATATGCTTGTCCCAAAATAGTAGTTCGGCGGCCTCCTTTCCCTGTCGCCCCTCTAACGATGGCAAGGCTCCAGAGGACCCCTCCTGCGTGCCTCGGGCTCCAGGACTGTCACCTCCGTGACCTCCTTCTGCCCTTCTGACGCTCTGCATCTTTATCTCTTGTGCTTGGCTCCGCTCTGATTCCTTCTAGCCTGCAGCTATAGTTTGACCGTGGGTTTCTCCTTCTCCTGCAAGCTTCGTATCACTCGGCCTTACCTTACCTTGCGTAACTCGGCTTGTCCTCTACCTGCATCGAGATCACTCGGGCTAACCCGGCCGACCCTCGCAGTAACTCGGCCGGGTAACTGCTTGATACACATACACGAGCTTCTCGCCTCCGTACCTCGGCCGACATATTCATGATTCGGCCAACCTAAACGACAACTCGGAAACTAGACGGGGATTGTACCTCTGTCTTTCCCCGTCTCTGACCTACCCGAGGTCAACCCCCCGACATTAGTCCCCAAAGCTGGTGCGGCCCCGTCGATAGCTTCGGCCGGGTCATATCAGCTTCATTATATTCTTCAGCTTCGTTTCCGAGTTATTCCCTCTTCATCCGAGATTTCCTCGTTCCTTCCCTCGTACGCCATGTCCTACGTGTCACCCCCATCATCGTTCTTCTAGTTTTTTGGTCCCTCTACAGTACTCACTGACAGGCTACAGTTAACTTTGTACCTGCTGCGCCGCCGCTGCGACGCCTCGGGTGTCGTTCCCCTTGGGGATCGTAACGCTCTTCCTTCCTGTGCGGCCGTTGGTGTGGCTCCACTTATCGTCGTGCGTTCGTGCCGCACCCACGATCTACACGGTCAACCGCTACACCCACGATCCCACTACCTTGTTCGCGGCTCGATTATAAAGAGGGGGACGGCGTTTGGGGAATTTACTTTTCCCCTTCTCGCTCGTCTCCGTCCTCCTCCTTCCTTCCGCCGGCGCGTCCTTTCGCAGCTCCGCCGCCGCGCGCTTGCCAGAGCCTCCGTCAGTGAAGACTCCGTCGCGCCGTTCTGCCTGCCTCGCCTGCGCTCTGCGGCTTTGGCTCCGTCGCCGGTGAGTCCTCTCCGGTCGCATTGCCTGTGTTTTTCCCTAGACTCATCTGTTTCGATTCCGTGCTCGTGCGACGGTTCCTTTGGTTCTTCGCCATTGTTCTCGTGCAAAGTCCCGACGGGGCCTTGCAGCTCTAAACTCCCCTCCGCCGCCAGTCTTTCCTCCGGCGATCTTTTCGGCGCACATATGTCTAGTTCGTTTAGCGGCGCTCTGGTTGAGGACGACGACGCTGGCTCTGGGCCCGAGCGAGGCTCGTGGCAGGGCTCTTCTGTCACACGCCGTGAGATAGAGTGGCTCATCCGGACTCGAAGAATTTCCGCCGAGGTTTCTTTCCGTTTACCCGGCAGCGAATCCTCTCCGGATGTTAGGGAGGGCGAGTATGTGGTTTTTATGTCGCACTTCGCGCGTGGCTTCGGTCTCCCTCTTAGCGATTTCGCTAGAGAATTCCTCGACTACTTCGGCCTTCAGCCGCATCATCTTACTGCGAACGCTATCGCTTCTCTTTCTGCTTTCATCTGCGCATCGGAGGGATACTTCGGCTTGTGGCCGTCAGTGCATGTCTGGTCAAAGTTCTTTCAGATTCGCTCCAATGTAGTTCCTGACAAATCTCTGCACCCTTCCGAGAAGTTGCTTACCCAATGTGGGGCAGCGTCTATTACACCTCGGAGGAAGTCCGTGTTTCCTCGTGTCACTGGGTTGGAGTCGTGCAAGAAGTGGCACAAATCATTCTTCTATGTCAAGAACAGAGGGGCAGAGGACAAGATTCGGCTCCCTGCATTCTCAATTGGTCCACCTTCTAAAGTGAACTGTCTCTACAATCCGAGGAAAACTCATGCCTTGGCCGAGGCCTTCGAGATTCGGCTTAAAGAGTTGATCCGGGCCGGGTTATGCGGCGAAGACCTGATGGCTACTTTCATTAGTAGCCGGATCTGCCCATTCCAGAAGCGGACTCACAAGCTGTGCTACATGAGTGGTCCCCTTGACCCTAATCGAGTCTCGACCGTGGAGCTGGACAACTACCTTATCTATAAGCGTGTCCGAGCTATTTTCAAGACAGAGATGCCTGAGGATTGGGCATGGGGATTAAAACCGTTCACCCGCGATCATCCGCCTCCCGAGGTGAGCTTAATCTACATCGCTCTGCTATTCCATTGTTTTTGTAATGGGTTTATCTAACTTTCTTTTTCCTCGTCTTGCAGAGGTTCGCAGAGCAGAAGAACGAGGACGCCGAAGTTCTGCTGCTCCCTTGGCCTGCGGACAGGAGTACCCCGGATACTGGTGAGCCAGACTCCGAGGAGTTCGTCCCTAAGTCGGATCCTGCCCCGGCTCGAGCTCGTGGCAAGACTTTGGCGCACGATGAGGAAGGTGATTCGGACGAGGTCCAAATTCTTGAGGTAGTTGCCGCTATGCCTATTTCTTATGCATTTCCGGCTTCTACCTTCCCAGCTAATCCGGCCGGTCAGGTTCACGACGCCGAGCCTATTGCTTCTCGACCCCCTGTTACCTCGGGGAAACGCGGGGCTCCTGCTAGTGCCTCGGAGGCGGTTCCCAAGAAACGAATGAAGAAATCCGCTCCGAACCCTCCCAGGCGCAAGACTATGCCTGGGGTCGCCGGGTAAGTTCCTTTTGCTTATATTTCTTGTTTCTTTCTTGCTATTTTTCATACTGACGATTCTTCTTTCTTATTTTTGCAGTGCTCCTCTTTCTGTTAAACCCGGCGGTCCTAGTATGACTAGTCGCCCGATTCGGCCGCCGTCTCCTCCTCCCGCTGATAATACTAGGATTCTTAGTCCTATTCGTCCTGCTTCTCCTCCAGCTCCGAATACGTCGCCTCTTCGTCGCGAAGTGCCTGAGACCCCTTCCATTGACCCGGATTCAAACCGGCCCCCCGAAGTTTTCGTCGAACCCGCCGCCCCTTCTATGGGCCCCAGCGCTGCTACTGAGCCTCTATCTACCCCGGCAGTTTCTATAGCCATTCCAACCTCGGCCGAAAAGGTCGTTATCTCGGCGCCCTCTGCGACCATAACCCCTGCTGCTCCTAAAGACGCCGTCCCCACTTCCGAGGCATCACTTCCTGCTGATGCCACCTCTAAGGCGAGAAAAACTGTTGCCGCCAAGACTTCCTCTTCTCAGAAAGGTCTTGTCGGCTCTTCTCAGCCGAGTATTGCCGACGTGCTGCGTAAGGGAGCTGCGCCTACTAAAGTCCCCGTTGCCTCGGCCGCCGGCACCCAGCTCGCTCTTCATAAGAGCCCTGTGACCGCCGTGGTCGAACAGCCTGTTCGGGGTAAGGTCTGAACTCGGACAGCCAGTGGGAACAGCCTCGGAGCGCTGGTGGAGTATGCGAATAATTGGAACGCTGCTGATCAGTTTGAGGGTAATCCTATGAATCAGCCCTTTCAGCTTTCTGACATCAGCGGCCGTTTTGACCATGCTGCCAAGTTCATCGTTGATACCAACAAGATGAATGAGGTAATTACTGTTTCTCTGAGTTTTAAATTATTCCTCCGATGTTACTATATGCTCTTGTCCCCGAAACTTGCAAGGAAATAACTTGTTATATACTTGGAAGTTTAATAATCTTTGACTTAATTTTATTTCTAGGGTTCGTTAATCCGGCCATCTAGATCCGAGTTATGTTTTGCTTGACTCGGATGTGCTGTAGCTTTGAATATCCAGCCACCTAGATCCGAACTAAGTTCTGCTTGATTCGGATCTAATTTAGCTTTGAATATCCAGCCACCTAGATCTGAGTTAAGTCCTGCTTGACTCGGATCTAGTTTAGCTTTGAATATCCAGCCACCTAGAGCCGAATGAAGCTCTTCTTGATTCGGATCTAATTTAGCTTTTACTGTCGATTTATCATTTTGCCTTATTGTTCAGGTTGCACACGACCGGCGGACCGCCGAATTCCAGAGGTTGCTTTTTTCGCACCGCAAGCTGGAAGAAAAGTACGAGAAAGTTCTTCCAGTGGTGAAGAAGGCTGGTATGTCGATAGTTCCTTTTCCTTATTTTCAACGTTCTCATGTATTTGTTCACGGAATGCCGGCTTACTTCTTGGTGAATAGGTAACATTAATAACCTCAATATTCGCCTTGAGAAGAAGGTCAAGAGCCTGGAAGGTTAGTTTCCTTTCTATTTTACACCCTCTCCCTTTTAGTGTATATGCTAAGTTTCCTTATTGCGTTTGGCTCTGGTAAAGCCGAGTTGCAAAACTTTGCAGTGTCACATCAAGATTGCATGCCCATGCCTGACGTGATGCTGCATTTTTTAGAACAAAACGCTATTCATTCGGCGCAACTACAAGAAAAAGATGATGAAATAGCTCGCCTGCGATCCGAGGTGGATACCCTCAAGCTTTCTCAGAAATCCGAACTAGAAAAGGTCGACCAAGAATTTTCCGAGGAAAAGAATCGGCTGACTTTGGAGCTGCAGAAGAACAAAGAACTCCTCGAGGCTGCCGAACTTAAAACTCAGGGTTTGAGCGAGGAAATTGCTCGTTTTGAGAAGAGTAAGGTCGATTGGGCCAAAGACCTTCAGATAATGATGAGATACATTCATCGTAAGCTACTTGGCATGGCCAAATTATATTTTTCGTTTTTATTCTCGTTACCATCTGACACGTTCATGCTCTGCGCAGATCATTTCCCCGAGGCCAAACCCGTGAGTTCTAAAGCGGTTCTTGCAGCTCGCGTGCGCCGAGGTGAACCTGTTACCGTTGATTCGGAATATTCAATGGAGGATTACTTGGTTGCCGTTGGTGCCGCAGTTGGTCCGATGAAAATTATGGGCCGAGACTTGGTGCAAGCCGCTATCCGAGCTTACCATGTGCTCTGGCCGAATACCTCGGGGACTCCTGATATCAACGAAGTCAAGTTATTGGTGAAAAGACTAATGGGATCTGAGAGGCAGCTGAGTCTTTGGAGGGAATCTGCTGGGCGTGCTGGTGCCGATATGGCTCTTACTGTTATCATGTCATGGTACGAAGACATCTCTCTTGACATCCTGAGAAATTTGCGCACTGGTTCCCGCTGGGTTGAGGATCCCACCTTTGTTGCTCTTCGGCAAGCTCGGGCCTTCCAACTTGTCGAGTACGCCGACGTGCACACTTGGAATGAAGGGCCGAGTTTTCTTCCAGACCCGGATGAGGAGGTTGTAGCTGAGTATGCTTCGGATGATAATTCGGCTGAGCAGGGGGAGGGTGAAAAAGATTCGGCCGCATCTGATAGCTCCAGCTCAAGCTCGGACAGCAACGGCGACGCGCGGTCTTCTTCCAAAGGTACCGGGCATTCTACCGCACAGACTGATGCTCCTGAGCAACCTCGGACTTCCGCTGAAGTTGCACCTGGGTCGACGGAGGGCGAGGCGACCTCAGTCCAAGTTCCTCCTACCTCAGAGTACCCCGCACCTGAGCCGGCTGCTGCCTCCCCAACGAACAATGCCTAAGTTATTTCCGATCCCTGGCATGCCGGGCGTATGATGTAGGCGAAATATTTGTCAATTCTCTGTATGATTCAAATCTCTTTTGCTGTGTACTGCTGTGACATTCGGTTAAGTGGGTGTTCGTCCGAATTCTTGCTTTGTTGGCCCTCAACTTCCTGATATTTTAGGATTTATCTTTGCCTCTATTTTTTATGGTTTTATCCAGGCGTGAGCTCTGAATATCATATAATATTGATCTGTTCTGAACAGAGATTGACTGCTTCGTTGTGAAAATATATAGCAATCGTTGGATCATTGTTTATTGTGCGAAACTTCGATTTGTAAATCGAATTTCAGAGGTAGTATAAGACTAATACGGGTGCGCTCAGTATAAGATTGAGGTAGCATACGGTAGTCCCCGAGTCGCTGCTTTAGATGCCAAGGTTTAGTTATTAACATGAAATTGATATATCATATGGCAGTCCCCGAGTTACTGCTCTGTGCGATGAGGTTCAGATACATAACATGAAGTTGATATAAGATACGGCAGTCCCCGAGTCACTGCTCTGGGCACCGAGGTTCAAATACATAACACGAAATAGATATAACATATGGCAGTCCCCGAGTTACTGCTCCGGGCGCCGAGGTTCAAATACATAACATGAAATTGATATAAAATACGGCAGTCCCCGAGTCACTGCTCTGGGCGCCGAGGTTCAAATACATAACACGAAATAGATATAAAATACGACAGTCCCCGAGTCACTGCTCTAGGCGCCGAGGTTCAAATACATAACACGAAATAGATATAAAATACGGCAGTCCCCGAGTCACTGCTCTGGGCGCCGAGGTTCAGATACATCATTAGATCTTGACTTTGAGATATAATGCTACGAGTAGAATGGCCGAAGTAAAGCCACATTCCAGGGACGCTTCGTTTCTTCGCCAGCTTTGTCTGCCTTGTTCCCTTCGGGGGACTGAGCGTCGATTAGATAATAGGCATCATTGTGCAACGCTTTGCTCACAATAAATGGTCCTTCCCATGGGGGTGACAACTTGTGCATGCCGGCCGTGTGTTGCACGAGTCGGAGGACCAAATCTCCTTCTTTGAATACTCTTGGATTCACTTTCTTGCTGTGATACCGCCACAAGTTCTGTTGATAAATAGCCGATCGTGATAATGTCAACTCCCTGGCTTCTTCCAGCAGGTCTACGGCATCTTGTCGAGCTATATCATTTGTCTCTGAGGTTGTGTACTGAGCAACTCTTGGCGAGTCATATATTATGTCGGCTGGAAGTACGGCCTCTGCCCCGTACACCAGAAAGAATGGAGTATAGCCTGTTGATCTATTCGGAGTAGTCCGGAGGCTCCATAGTACGGCTGGGATTTCTTCGATCCAACATCCTGCCGACCTTTGCAATGGTTCGACAAGTCGTGGTTTTATTCCTGATAGCACCAGTCCATTAGATCTTTCCACTTGTCCATTGGATGCTGGGTGAGCCACAGAGGCAATATCTAGTCTTATGTGCTTCTCTCGACAAAATCTAGCGAAAGCTCCTTCTGCAAAGTTTGTGCCATTGTCCGTAATAATACTGTGCGGGTACCCATATCTTAAGATGATATCCTTGAGAAATTTCACTGCTGTGTGCCCATCACACTTTTTAATTGGTTTTACTTCAATCCATTTTGTGAACTTGTCCACCATAACCAACATGTGGGTCATTCCTCCTCGCGCCAGCTTGAATGGTCCCACCATATCTAAACCCCATACAGAAAATGGCCAGGTGATGGGTATTGTTTTTAACTCGGCCGACGGCATATGTATCCTGGTTGCGTATCTCTGACATCCATTGCATTTCTTAACTAATTCTTTTGCTTCTTTCAATGCCGTTGGCCAATAGAATCCATGCCTGAATGCCTTGGCTACTAAGGCGCGAGATGAGGCATGGTGCCCACATTCCCCTTGGTGTATGTCTAGAAGGATTTCCTGCCCTTCTGTCGAACTTACGCACTTCTGCAATACGTTTGTGACGCTTCTTTTATACAACCCATTTTTTATGATTGTATAAGCTTTTGCTCTTCTTACGGTTTGTCTAGCTAATACTTCATTACTCGGCAACGTCGCGTCTTTTAGGTAAGAAAATATGGGTTGCGCCCATATCGGTGTTACTTTTTCTGATGTGATCTCACTGTCTATCTCCATGTTCTCTGCTGACATATATATCTCGGCTCTCTCCATGATTGCGCTTACCTCGGCTGTCCCCCTCCTTAGGGGTTCCGAGTCATTCTGCGGATCTACCTCCATTGGCGTGTGATCTTCTGCAGAATTTGCTGGGATAAAGATAGATTCGGATTCTGGTGATGGGATTATTGATGGTTTCCTGAGGTGTTCCAGGGCAATAACTGGAGGAATTGATTGCCGGGTTGATCCTAATTTTGACAATGTGTCGGCGGCGTCATTTTCTGCCCGAGGTATGTGGTGGAATTCACATCCTTCAAAGTATCCACTGATTTTTTGCACATGGAATCTGTATAAAGCCATATTAGCATCTAATGCGTCTCAACTGCCTGATACTTGCTGTACTACTAGATCCGAGTCACCATAGCATAAGATTCGGCGTATACCAATTTCTCTTGCTACTTTCAATCCATGGACTAATGCTTCATATTCGGCTATTGTTGGACGCAGCAAAATGTATTTGCAATACGTATTTCAATTGATCTTTTTTAGGCGAGGTTAACACTATTCCTGCTCCCAAACCATTCCTTAGTTTGGAACCATCGAAATGCATTGTCCAGTAACTTGGATCTGGCAATGGTGGCTCATACTGCACCTCGGCCCAGTCCACGAGAAAGTCGGCGACAGCCTGAGATTTGATTGCATCTCTTCTATCAAACTGTGGAGCGTATGGTGATAACTCGATCGCCCATTTTGCTATTCGGCCACTTGCGTCTTTGCTGCTCAATATGTCAGCTATGGGTGCCTCACAGATTACTTTGATGGGATGCTCTTCGAAGTAATGTTTAAGCTTTTTCGCCAACATATATACTCCATAAGCCATCTTCTGATAATGCGGGTAATTCTGTTTTGAAGTGGATAACACCTCACTTAGATAATAGACCGGCCTCTGAATCGACTTACCATCTTCCAGTCATTCCACTACGACTACAGTACTAACTACTCTATTGGTAGCCGCTACATAGAGTAACATAGGCTCTTTGGATAATGGAGAAGCCAAAATGGGTGCCGTAACTAACATCTTTTTCAACTCACGAAATGCAAGGTCCGCCTGTGGAGTCCAAATGAATTTATCCGACTTTCTCATCAGCTGATAAAGCGGCAGTGCCTTCTCTCCTAGCCGACATACAAATCGACTAAGTGAGGCCAGGCAGCCCGTGAATTTTTGTACATCATTCAAACATTTTGGCAATTCCATTCTTTCTACTGCTCTTATCTTTGTTGGATTAGCCTCGATACCTCGGCTAGATACAAGGAAACCGAGTAATTTTCCTGCCGGCACGCCAAATGTGCACTTCTCGGGATTAAGCTTCATTCGGAACCTTCTCAGGTTCACAAAAGTCTGCCGAATATCTTCTAATAATGTTTTGCTCTCTTTAGTTTTGATGACCACGTCATCCACATACACTTGTACATTTTTTCCTATCTGATCATGCAGGAATTTTTGCATGCATCTCTGATATGTCGCTCCTGCATTTCGCAGGCCAAATGGCATTGTGCGATAACAATAAGCCCCGTACGGGGTAATAAATGCAGTCTTTATTTGATCGGCCGGATTTAACGGTATCTGGTGGAAACCAGAATACGCGTCTACAAACGATAACAGCTCACAACCGGCGGTCGAGTCAATTACTTGGTATATTCTAGGCAATGGAAAAGGATCTTTCGGACATGCCTTGCTCAAGTTGGTGTAATTGATACACATTCGCCATACAATGGCTACATTGGGGTCATCTTTCTTCTTTTCTACTAGCACCGGATTTGATAACCAATCCGGATATAGTACCTCCATGATGAACCCGGCTGCGAGGAGCCGAGCTATTTCATCTCCTATTACTTTTCTCCTGTCTTCGGCGAAGCGGCAGAGAGGTTGCTTCACCGGCCTTGCTCCTGGCCTGACGTTCAAAGAGTGCTCAGCCAACTCCCTCGGAACACCTTGCAGATCAGTTGACCATGCAAATATGTCCCGATTCTCACGGAGGAAGTTGGTGAGCTCGCCTTCCTATTTAGCATCCAGGCCTGCACCAATAGTAACAGTACGCTCTGGGAATTGCTCATCAATCTGAAATTTCTTTGTCTCTTTAGTCGGCTGAAAAGAGACACTGCCATGAGGATTGGCCAGCGCCGGCATGTTTAGTTGTGCCGACTGAGCGAGGGCTGCTACTTCTTGAATCCTTCTCTTTTCTCTTGCTATAACCAATGACTCGGCCAGGTTTGACCCGGCTGAGGCACACTCCATTGACTTCTTGTAATCCCCTGCTACTGTTATCACGCCCTGTGGTCCGGGTAGCTTCATCTTCAGATAATTTATATGGCAGCTGCTCATGAATTTAGCCAGTGCAGGCCGTCCGAGTAGAGCATGATAACAACTTTCCAGATCCACCACTTCAAATTCTAGATTTTCTGCTCTACAGTTATCCCTTGTACCGAATAACACGTCCACTCGGACTTTACCGATGGGCTCACATGAAAGCCCTGGCACTATCCCATGGAAAGTGGTCCTTGTGGACTGCAACATGTTCTGCGATATGCCGAGTTTGTGCATAGTATCTTTGTACATGATGTTGATACTGCTTCCATTGTCAATGAGGACTTTTGAAAATTTCACATTGATGCTTGGTCCAACGAATGTCGGATCTAATACTAGTGCATATGATCCTGGATTTGGCATTATTTTAGGGTGGTCTTTTATACCCCAAGTCACCTCCTGATCTGACCATGGCACATATCTGGGTACTACCGGCATGACTGCATTTTCTTCCATATGCCGGCGTTGCACACTCTGCTTGTCTTGCTGTTCCGTCGTGAACACGCAATAAGACTGATGATGCTCTCTGTAATCATTACGTCCTGTATTTGCTGGATTTATCCTTCCATCCTGGACTTGATTCATTACTTGATGCACCGCATCTCTCCGATCCGAGTTGTCATACCTCGGGGGAGGAGGTGGTAACATCAGTTGCTGTGCATTTTCTCCAGTCAATTGTGGTTGATGCTGCTGATGTACTTGATGGGGGGCCTAAACTCCTGCGGGGTTCCCCATTGCATTTTTCATCCATGCACATTGGCGGGTCGTATGATTGGCTGGTCTGGATGGGTTTGATGTGTGAAATTTGCACGGCTGATCTAACATGGATTCGAACGTGTATTTCGGCCTCTCCTGCCACTGCTTCTTTTGTTCTGGGGTCCATTGCCTTTTTCCTTCATTCCTTGGTGTCCACTGCTGAGGTCCATTCTTCTGCCGTTGAGTTGCTCCGTGACTCGGCTGATCTTGTGCTACTGCCGCCACCTGGGCCGAATTATATCTATAATCCGGCCTTTCCTCTCTTCTTCTTCCTCTGAAATCATTGCGCCTGGATGACCCGGCCAAGTCTCTTGCATAATGATCCTGTTGCTCGCGATGATCCGCCGACATTAGTTCTGGTTGTGTTGGGTCCCCTAGTGCATAGGAGTCTGCTATTCTGATAGTTTCTGCTAGTGTGGTCGGCATATCTCTTTGCAGACGTTGCCACAGCACGCTGCCATAATGGCAGCCTTGCGCGAACCAAGCTATTGCTTGTGATTCTATAACCCCTTCGCATGAGTTTCTCAAGTTGCACCATCGAGTTAAAAACTCTCTATCTGTTTCATTCGGCCTCTGTTTGCACATGGCTAATTGTTGCGGCCTGTTTGGCCTCTTGTATGTGCTGGTAAAGTTGCTGACGAACATTTCTTCAAAATCTAACCAACAATTGATGCTGCCTGCTGGTAGATTATTCAGCCATACCCTGGCTGGTCCTTCCAACATTTGTGGTACATACCGTACTGCCCATCGTAAGTTCCCACCCGCTATTTTCACAGCAGTGGCATAGTCAATTAACCAGTCCTGTGGCTTGGTGCTCCCATTATATGTTTTTGTGCCTCTTGCTAGTTGAAAGTTCGGCACGGGTGGTTCTCCCATTATCCGTGGTCCAAAACAAGTCGGACCCGGTGGACCCTGTTCTTCCAACAACTCGGACCGGTATAGTCGGTCCAGCTTCACTCTTGCATCATTTGATGGCAAATCTCTGTACAGAATTCTGTCTTGCATTCCATAATGGTTATTTCCACCATGGATCGCATATTCCATCTCGGAATAGCCATCATTGTACCTTTCATTTACTTGATTATGGCGAACTGGCCTCGCTTCTCTTTCCTGCCGGGGTTCATGCCTTGGTTGTGGGTTGAGCGGCTGCTCTCTCCTTACTTCGGCCGGGGTATTGTTCTCATGATTGCCCCTGGCGGGTTCTCTTCTGCCGAGATCTCCATTACCTCGGCTTTCGCCGTCTTTCTCCACACGGCGGTGGTTCCTCTCCCCACTGTTACCTCGGCTTGCATTGCCTCCGTTCTCATTCGCCTTTCTAGCTATCGCCGGATCGTACGGAACAATTTGCTTGTTCCTCTTTCCTGAGGTTACTGCCTTGTCTCTTCGTGCGTTGTTTCCGGGTGAAGAAGCTGCTGCTGCGGACAAGGCAGGTGCTGCTCCTGCTGAGTGAACCATCCGCGAGGCTCCTGGCCTTGCCGGGTTTGTTCTGAGTATTTCCTCATTTTGCTGGTTTGCGATGCACACCAGCTCATTCACTCTTTCTTGTTGTCTCTGCCGGGCTTCCCGGTCAACCCCTCTAATTCCAATGCTGCGGTGTTTGCCGCTCTCAAGTTCTTCGCCGGGGTATTGTACCTCGGCAAACCCAAATCACCTGATACTGCTCTGTGAGCTTCATGCTCTCTGTTAATATCATCTATGAGGTTCTTTCCTCTCAATCTTAATTCGTCCACCCGCTCGGGTGCGACATCAAGCTTATTGGCTTTAGCATATTCCCTCAGGGTCCTATTCAAGGACTCCCGCAAGGCCGATACTTTCTTTGCCTCTACCAGCACCTTTTGCCTGGTTTCCTCTAACTCTGCCTGAGCATTTGCCGGATCGAGTATCGGCGCTACAGGTGTAGTCAAGTTTTCTATTGTTGCTTGAAGAATGTTCTCTGGCCTTTCTAGAGGCGGCCCTCTTACCCTTGGTGCCTTTGGTGTGGTGTCCTGCAGCTCGCTCGGGTGAGTCACTGGTGGGATTACCTCGGTGGGTGGAGGTGCGGTCTGCTTGGGCGCGCCTTGCGCGCCTGTGGCGGGTTCTCTGCTTGGCCCGGCTACTGCTGCTTCCGCCTGCGCTCCTGCAGCGACCATCACCTCGACGCTGCCTGCGAGACGCGCTCTGGACCGACGGCTTGCTGCATTAAGAGGTGGCTCTCCTGCAACAACAACTTGGTGAGGATAAACGTCGGTGATGTCGACGCCGACGTAAACCTTGTGCTCGCCCAGGCTGATGAAAACACCATTTCGCGGGGGAACCTTCCCCTTGAAGCTCCCTGCATTGTCACTGACATAGTCGCAGAGACCAAATCTCTGGACTAAGCCAGAAACAACGCGCTCGCCCGTGTTGATGAAGTTTCCCGTCCGGATCATAACTCCAGCTAGCACCGCTGCTGGCCCCACGGTGGGCGCCAACTGTCGTGGTGGTGGCACGGCAGATGCCATGGGTAGGCTAAAGTATGGGGCCAATGTATGCTAGTGGGATCTGGGGAGGGAAGATGCAACTGATTCCACCCTCAAGTGGTTAAGGCTAAGATCTTTATTTCTCTTCTTTTGGGTTACAAGTGCTCCTCGAGCTGTATACAGGGATAAAAGGTGAATCTCACCAGCCTAACGGTGCTCAAAGAGTCGATGCCCTCCTCAGGGTCCAAACCTCTCCTTATAAAGGAGTGCCTTGGGTGCCCTTAGGGCTGACGAGGCAAGCATATTCGAGGAATATGCTTGTCCCAAAATAGTAGTTCGGCGGCCTCCTTTCCCTGTCGCCCCTCTAACGATGGCAAGGCTCCAGAGGACCCCTCCTGCGTGCCTCGGGCTCCAGGACTGTCACCTCCGTGACCTCCTTCTGCCCTTCTGACGCTCTGCATCTTTGTCTCTTGTGCTTGGCTCCGCTCTGATTCCTTCTAGCCTGCAGCTATAGTTTGACCGTGGGTTTCTCCTTCTCCTGCAAGCTTCGTATCACTCGGCCTTACCTTACCTTGCGTAACTCGGCTTGTCCTCTACCTGCATCGAGATCACTCGGGCTAACCCGGCCGACCCTCGCAGTAACTCGGCCGGGTAACTGCTTGATACACATACACGAGCTTCTCGCCTCCGTACCTCGACCGACATATTCATGATTCGGCCAACCTAAACGACAACTCGGAAACTAGACGGGGATTGTACCTCTGTCTTTCCCCGTCTCTGACCTACCCGAGGTCAACCCCCCGACAGTGCCCTCGGTGGAGGAGGAAAGAGACAACTCTCGAGCTTGCCATAGTTGATCTCTGAGGTGTTCCCTTGAGCATACGGATCCGGAACAATGGGAGGAGGTGGATGGCCAGTGGCACCTGAGACATGGTGGAGGATAAGCTGCTGCGTGTGATCCCTCTCATGATCCCTGCGGTACGCCTCATATTGGCCCTTGTGAATGTCAATACCCATGCAAAGAATGTTCCGCTGGAACCAAGTAAGCTGCTTGACCTCGCGTGCCATTGGGGACACCGTGGAACGATGACCACTAGCCCGAGCATCACGCATGAAGGACTCCGGGGCAGTGGAAGGGTGATGGGTCTTCTGAGCCTTGTTGTAGATTTTCTTGGGCTTGTGAAGTCCATCCAGAGCAGTGCCAAAATCCTCATGTGGCAACATATGCTTGACGAGCATCATTATGAACGGAGCATAAGGAATAGAGAGCCTGTTGATCATAGCATCCGTCATCTCATGATAAATATAGTCCATGACATCCAGTTTGTAGCCTGTGGCTGATCCAGAGTTAGTGGCACACTCGTGAGCAAACGCAAGAAGTGGAACTAGGTGGCCACGGATCCTGTCATTGTTGCCACCACTAGGAGCGATGCAGTCCCTAAAAATGCCAACAAGGGCTGCATACAAGGGAGAGAGACCAGCGAAAGTACCAGCAACCCCATCAGAGGAAAGGCAAGGAGCAAGTGCAGTATCCTTGGATGGCTTCAGAGGAGAAATGATACGCTGGCCCGAAGGAGTCTCACGGCCATGGAATTCATAACCAAGAACCTGCCCAAAGGTGCGAAAATCCGACTGAATCATGGTTGTCCCTGTCATCCACTTCATAGTGCGGCTCTCATCACCGCAAATCACCAGAGTTGAGAAGAACTGCCGCACCACAGAGGAATCATAGTTGCATTGGATAGTCATGACGTGGTGCAGCCCCATCTTGTTGGTCACATCTAGTGCCTCAATGAGCCTTGTCTTGGATTGAGCCTCAGTCGAATTGATGGGACGCATGGGGTGAATCTTGAGAGTAGGATAGACATCATCATGAATAGCCCGAAAGTGGGCATTCCAAAACATTTCGTCCTGGGGGGGGGCATCGATGTCAGCCTCATCATAATAATCAGTCTGACGAATGGTGGCATACTGAAGACTATCCATAGCCTTGTAATTGGGTCGAGACTTTTTGCCCTTGAGATATGCGGTCCTCTTAGTTTTCTTACTTGCCTCTGCCATCCGTTCAGCCTCTCTTGCTGCTCTGCTAACCTCGGTCTCGTCAATGAACTTCCCGTCTGCAGTGGGCTTGAGATAACGGGGACGGGGACGACGGGCGAAGGTCTTGGTCGGCTTGGAGCCACCTGTGAAAAGCATGAGAGGGATAGCATGGAGATAAGCATACACACAAGTCCAGGAGAAAAACACGAAGAAAGAGTAGCAATGCAACCCCATAACCAATGATGTACATTTACAGAAGCAGAACCAAAACAGACCAGATTTTACTCTCCAGGCCGGATTATCCGGCCCTGGCAGGGGCGGATAATCCGCCCCCCGCAGAAAATTTCTGGATTGGCTCAGATCTACCATGGCAAAACAGATCGGGTACTAGGGTTGCAAGTCTACTGATTCTAGCATGTAAGGAACAACACCAAGAACCTTCTACAATGAGATTTCCACCAAAGAAAATACATCCCATACAAAAGGAGAGAGATGAGGGAGTTACCCTCACTCATTGGAGGAAAATCGCGGAGGAGAAGATACCCGGAGGCGAGGTGAAGAAGATCCGGGGAGAGCCCGAAGAATCCGGTGGTCGAATTGACTCCGGGAGAGGCGGATGCTCCGGCGGCGGCTGGGGGGCAAAGGTAGGGTTGGGGGAGGACTGGCTGCTCTGTTTGAGCCTGCCCTCCCCGACCCAGCCTATAAGGGGCTGATTTCGCCCGGGGCGGATAATCCGCCCCCCACTTAAGGCGGATAATCCGCCCCCCCCCCAGAAATTCTGTAAAATGCAGAATCAGGCCAGAGAAACCTAGCAAACCTCTCGGTGGTGTTTTAGAGGACTTGTGTGCAAGAATAGATGGTTCAAGGAGGGAGAGAAAGGCTTGGGTTGAGAGCATCAAACTGAGATGGTACTACACACCCAAATTTGCAAGAATCAAAGCAATCAAAAGCCAAAGTTGAGTGTGTTTTCCATAAGAACATGAGATATGCAAGAAAATCCAACGAGACCCATGAAAAACCAACTCTTCTCAAGGAAGAGGGCGGTGGTCGAAGCCACCATGTTGGAGCGCATGGCATGACACCGCGAAGATGTATCTTGAGTTCAAAACCAATGCTCATCGATGACCCACATATCACAAAATGATATTAAGGGAAATGATTTTACTTGCTTTCGGCATTATGGGGGGAGGGTTGGCCCAATCAATTAGGACCACACTCCCCCTATGTCTATGCCCGCATCTAAACCAAATACATGAATAAGAGCAAGTGAGTGTGCAAGGGTAGTCAAGCCAAGCTCCTTGAATCTATGATATTTAGCTCATTCCTCAAATAACAAAATATTGCTTCATCAAGAGGCTTTGTGAAAATATCAGCAAGTTGGTTCTTCGTGCTCACAAAGGATAGAGCAATATCTCCACGAGCAACATGATCCCGAATAAAGTGGTTGCGAATCTCTATATGTTTTGTTCTTGTATGCTGCACGGGATTGTAAGCAATTTTGATGGCACTTTCATTGTCGCATAAAAGAGGCAGTTTGTCACAATTGACACCATATTCCTTTAAAGTTTGCCTCATCCATAACAATTGAGTACAAGCACTTGAAGCAGCAACATATTCAGCTTCGGCGGTTGAGAGTGAAATACAATTATGTTTCTTTGATGACCAACACACTAGAGACCTGCCCAAGAATTGGCATGCACCAGAGGTTGATTTCCTATCATCTTTGTCACCAGCCCAATCTGAATGAGTGTAACCACATAGAGAGAAACTTGAACCCTTGGGATACCATAACCCAAAATTTGGGGAATGAACCAAATATCGGAAGATTCGCTTGACTAGCACTAAGTGGCTTTCTTTAGGAGCGGCTTGGTACCTTGCACACACTCCTACACTGAACACGATATCGGGCCTAGATGCGCAAAGGTAAAGGAGAGAGCCGATCATGGATCGGTATACCTTTTGATCCACGTCTTTACCCTTGGGATTGAGATCAAGATGACACTTTGTTTGCATTGGTGTAGCAACGCCATTGAGATCCGTCATCTTGAACCTTTTGAGAATGTCTTGGATGTACTTAGCTTGATTAATAAAGGTTCCCTCTCTAAGTTGTTTGATCTCAAATCCAAGAAAGAATCTCAGCTCACCCATCATGGACATCTCAAACCTGTCAGTCATAAGCTTTGAAAATTCATCGTTAAAAGCTTGGTTAGTAGAGCCAAAAATAATGTCATCTACATAAAGTTGGCATACAAAAAGCTCCCCATTAACCTTCTTAGTAAAAAGAGTGGGATCGATTTGCCCGAAACCACGGTCTAGCAAAAGCTCTTTAAGGAGCTCATACCACGCACGTGGGGCTTGTTTAAGGCCATAGAGCGCCTTATCGAGTTTGTAGACATGGTTCGGGAATTTGGGGTCCTCAAACCCCGAGGGCTGCTTGACGTATACTAACTCATGTAGAGGACCATTAAGGAAAGCGTTCTTAACATCCATTTGTTGTAATTTAAAATTATGATGGGATGCATATGAAAGAAGGATATGGATGGACTCAAGACGAGCCACAGGGGCATAGGTCTCGCCAAAATCAATACCTTCCACTTGAGAGAATCCTTGAGCCACGAGGCGTGCTTTATTCCTCACAACAATGCCATTTTCATCCTGTTTGTTCTTGAAGATCCACTTGGTGTCGATAACATTGCGGCAATCCTTTGGTTTTTCTACGAGCTTCCAAACTTTGTTGCGTTCAAAGTTATTTAATTCTTCATGCATTGCAACAACCCAATCGGGGTCTTCAAGAGCATCAAAGACCTTCTTCGGCTCAACCATGGAAATGTGAGCTTGATGATCACAGAAGCTAGCAAGTTCTCTTCTAGTGGATACCCTTCGTTGTAGATCACCAACAACCTTGTCAAGAGTGTGACCTCTTAGTTCAAGGTTCCGATCAGCACGAGCCTTGTGACGAGCCTCAATGTCCTTATTGTTTCTAGGAGGAGTTGATTGAATAGTTGTATCCTTGTCTTGATTACTGCCCTACCCTTGACCTTGGTCTTCGTTAACGCCTGAAGATTTTTGCTGAACATTTTCTTCAGGCCCGGATAATCCGCCCCTTGGAGGGGCCGGACTATCCAGCCTGGGAGGTGAAGTACCAGAACCATCTTCCTGAGAATGCCTGACGGGAGTTGGAGACCAGGGCCGGATAATCCGCCCCTGGGGGCCGGAGAATCCGGCCTGGGAGCTTCAGAGTTGTTGACTTCTCCTTTGGATCCTCTGGAACGAGTTGGAGTGCCAGGGGCGGATTGTCCGCCCCTTGGAGGGGGCGGATAGTCCGGCCTGGGACTACCAACTTGTCCAGGGGACAGATGATCTTCAGCAGATTGTGGTGTTGGTGCAGGATTGTCTCCAAAAGTAGGAGCTTGTTGATCTTGTGTAGATGAGGGCTCCACATGTGTGGAGCATTGTCCTTCCCGATCCGCCACAAGGGGTTCCTCAATGGGGCGGAAAAATCCCACGCCCATTCTTCTTATGGCATCTTGGGGTATATCAACATCTGCATCACAAACATCAACTTGCCCTACAAAGGAGCCGTTATTTTCATCGAACTCCACACTACAAGATTCTACAACAATCCCAGTGAGCTTGTTGTAGACTCTATAAGTGTGGGATTCGGCACCGTAACCAACAAAAATACCTTCTAAAGCCTTGGATTCAAATTTTGACAAACGGACACCTTTAATAAGAAAGAAACACTTACACCCGAATACCCTGAAGTATGAGATGTTGGGCTTGTTACTGGTAAGTATTTCATATGGAGTCTTGTCCAAAATATTTCGAAGGTAGAGCCGGTTAGATGAGTGACAAGTAGTGGATATGGCTTCAGCCCAAAAATTGTAAGGAGACTTGAATTCAGCTAGCATAGATCTTGCCATATCCATCAAAGTCCGGTTCTTCCTCTCGGCTACACCATTTTGTTGAGGGGTGTACGCAGCGGAATATTGATGTCTAATCCCCTCTTCGCTAAGAAACTCATTTAAAGTGTATTTCTTGAATTCGGAGCTGTTGTCACTTCTAATTGCCAAGATAGGAACATTGTGTTGACCTTGAACTTCATTGGCAAAGTCGATGACAGTTTGTTGAGTCTCACTTTTCAGCTTGAAGAAATAGACCCATGTATATCTTGAGTAATCGTCGACAATGACCAAGCAATATTTCTTCCCACCAAGACTTGCATGAGAAGGAGGACCAAATAAATCCACATGAAGTAATTCCAAGATCCTCTTTGATGACACAATAGTCTTCCTCTTGTGGGGAGAGTCATGCATTTTTCCTTCTACACAAGCCTTGCAAACACGATCTTTGGCAAAAGAGACATTGTCTTTTAGTCCAAGGATGTGGCCACCCTTCTGGAGACTTTGCAAAGTTCTCATGTTGACATGGGCTAAACGGCGATGCCATAGCCAGCCCACGTCGGCCTTTCCAAATAGACACATCGGACCCGAAGTGGTTTTCCCCGAGAAGTCCACCACATACAGGTCATTTTCGACGTATCCAACGAAAGAGACCTTTAGAGACTTGCTCCACAAGAGTACCACCAAATCATCATCGATAAAAACAACAAAACCCATCTTGCCAAGGGCACGAACAGAAAGAAGGTTGTAACCGAGGGTCTCAACAAGCATGACGTCCACGAGAGAGATATCGTGGGCAACCACAAACTTGCCAAGACCCAATACCTGAGATTTTGACTTATCACCATAGGAGACTGTGATATTATCATGATTTGGACGCATCTCCGTGATGATCTCGTTGCTTCCGGTCATATGACTAGTGCAGCCACTATCCAGCACCCATTTCGACCCACCGGAAGCATAGCCCTGCAAGAAAATTACTTCTTGGTTTTAGGTACCCATTTTTCAATGGGTCCTTTCATGTTAGTAACAAGGGTCTTTGGGACCCAAATAGACCAAGCAATATATTCATCAAAAGGACCAACATAATAAGCATAAACATCGCCATAGTCATCACAAAAGAGTTCATAATTCAGATTGTGAGACCCTGCAAAGCCAATATTATTAGTCTTGTCTTTCGTGACATTCTTGGTTTTGTTCTTCTTGGTTTTCTTCTTCTTGGACTTGGTGACATACCCAAGTCCCTCTTTGCCATGATTTGACCTTTGCTTTCCAAGGACTTCATCAAGCACACCTTTGTCCTTGGTAGTGATGTCCTTGATCACACCTTTTTCCACACTAGCATTTTTCTTGTTACTATATGTGGAGTTGGATGAGCTAGGAGTATCATATTTGGCCAATTGACTTTGAAGCTGATCATGTGACTCATTGAGAATAGAGAACTCGTTTTTCAACACCTTGTGAGCATTGTCAAGTTTCTCCAATTCCTCGGAGAGTCTATCATGAGCAGCCCCAAAGTCAATCCTTTCCTTCTTTAACTTATTTGCTTTGGTGACAACATTGTCACGTTCTTTAACAAGTTTAGTGACAATTTCTTCATGTGACTCTTCCATAGACTCGAGCCTCTCTTCAAGAGAGACCCCAGCTTCTTCTTCTTGTTCTTATTCTTCTTCTTCTTCAAGAGCATTTTTTAGGGATGCAATTTCCATTGCATCCTCCCTTTCAATTCTGCCCTTTTCTTCGAGGAGTGCTTCGTTTTGGGCCAGCTGATCCATAAGAGCTTCAAAACGAACTTTTTGCTCACCTTGCAAGTTAGTGTAGAAATAATCCAAAGCAATAATCTCTTCTTTAACCTTAAGACTAGTAGGATCATCCATGTTTATCATAGCCTTGGGAAAAGAAGAGTTAGAAGAAGTTACCTCAGAGCTTCTTGCCATGAGGCAAGTAGCATTCTTGTTGGTGATGTTTTCGTTCGGAGAGTCGAAGAGAGATGTTGATGTAGATGTGGTGGCTATAGCAGCCACCTCTTGAGAGCTATCGTCCTCGTCCTCATCTTCACTCCCCGATGAATATTCTTCTTGAGCCACTAGAACAATCTTTGGTTGCTTCTTGAAAGGAGCATTCTTCTTTACAAACTGTTTCTTGCGTGGAGCTTTTGATTTGTCCTTGATAATGAGTCTTCCTCCATTATCCTCTCTACTTTGATAAGGACACTCAGCTACGAAGTGCAGTCGGTCACCACAATTGAAGCATCTTCTCAGCTTGGGACCATTTTCTTTTCTTCCATAGGCTCCACTATTGCGATCTAGTTCAGCTTTAGCCTTGGCTGGATATTTCCAAAAGTTTCTTGCATAAAGAGCCAAGTATTGTCCGTGGATCCTTTTTATATCCTCAGGACAGTCCAGACCTTCTACCGCATATTCATCATGATCAATCACACTAGTCTTCAAGGCCATGTTGACCCCCTTTTGCATCCCCATAGCTCGAGCACGAGCATCTTCGACATTCTTGGCAGCCACTTTGAAAGCGGCCATTTCTTGCATTACCTCATTGGATGACATGAGGTGATAATTATGCCTACCTTGGAGACTTTTCAAATCTGTGGGCTCAAATGGCATAAGTGCACTGACATACTTGCGCTTGATCCAAGCATCATCAACATGAGCTGCACCGTGGTTTCTGAAGGTTGTGGCTATTGCCTTGAGCCTCCTATACATGTCCTCGTGGTCTTCTCCATCCAGCATATAGAATCCTTCAGCTTCATTGCTCAAGGCATCATATCTATTCCTTCTCATACTTTCATTTCCGATGAAGAGCTTGGTGAGGGCATCCCAAGCTTCTTTAGCTGTGCTAAGATGCTGAATGTGTGGCATGTCTTTGTCACCCACACCAAGCTGTATCATGTGTAGAGCTGTAGCGTTGAGTTGGCTATCGACCACTTCTCTTCTTGTGAGATTGTTGGGGTTTCCAACATGAAGACCATTTTCGATGATCTTCCACAACTCTATGGAGGAACTGCACACATGAGATTTCATCAAAAATTGCCATTGAGAGAAAGTAGATGCAGAAAGTTTGGGTGGATCACCCCTATTATGTATATGTGGGTGAGGGATAGGCGGATCAGGGGAATACACATGAGAAACCTCATTGTATCCATCCTTACCGCTATCCTTTTTCGAGGAGGAGCTTTTACTAGTATCATCACCAACCACTTCGTTATCTTTGGAAACAGTTTTACCCGTTTCCTTGGATTGCGGAGTGGTATCCTCAGAGTTAGATGGAGGTGATGCTGCGGATGTGGAGAGACGCATTATCAATTGACGCATCTCTTCCATCTTAGCCTCCATTGAACTCGCCAAGGTTGTTTCCAACATCTTGAGATCGTTCATGGTGACTACCTCCGGAGCATCACTCCCATCTCCCTTGGAACCCATACTTCTCTTAGGCGGTTAAGCCCGAAATAAGAGCCGAGGCTCTGATACCAATTGAAATGGATCGTATGGGCACCTAGAGGGGGGGGGGTGAATAGGTGCTAACCAATTTTTAATACTTTTTCAATTTTAGGCTTGACACAAAGTAAATTCTCTAGATATGCAACTACGAGAATTTCCCTAAATGTAACCCTAACTACTAAGCACGTAAAAGAGGAGCGAGGGAACCGTAGTGGAGCACGCAGAGACACAGGGATTTGTTTTACCGCAGTTCCTTCCTTGTTAAGGGAAGTACATCTGCGTTGGAGGGGTGGGCGGTTCTAAGACCACCACGCCACAATAGGCCTCACCCTATTCTTCGATGGATCTCGCCACGAGAGGCCCGATCCACCTTCTCCACTATTGGATCCCTTCGAGGCGGGAACCGGTGCCTTTTACAACACTATCGGGGCACACACCCACAACCGAATTGGGGGCTCCCGAGATGACAACAAGCTGCCACAAGAACAAAGTTTATCAATATAAACAAAAACAAGGATCTAGGTATTTGCAAGAAATACTAGATCAGGGGTTCTCCAAATGAATGGAGAGGAGATGAAGCGCTTGATTATTGATGATGAAGATCGAGTTTTCCTCCTTTGATTCCCCAAGAAATGGGGCCTTTGGGTGGATCTAGGTGGAGCACTCTTGGATGAAGCTTTTAGATCTGATCTGGTCTTTTTCGAGATGAATCAAGAGTTCTGGCAGGAGGGGGAAGGCTGGCTTAAATACCCCCTCCCTAGATCTGGTCGTTGCACAACTTTGGGGGCGGATTATCCGCCCCCCACTTGGGGTGGATTATCCCCCCCGGGAAAACTCCGCCCCAAGGGCGGATTCTCCGGGGGAAACTCCGCCCCCTCTCAGGGGCTTGCGCCTTGGTGAAGCTTGGTGAAGATCTTGGGGCGCGGATAATCCGGCCCCCTGAGGGGCGGATTATCCGGCCAGGCCGGAAAGTCCGGCCAAAACTCCGCCCCCTCTCTGGGGCTTGCGCCTTGGCGATGAGCAGGGGGGCGGATTATCCGGCCCCCCTGAAGTGCGGATTATCCGGCGGGGCCGGAAAATCCGGCCAAAATTCCGCCCCCTTCTGGGGCTTGCGCCAACTTGGGAAGAGGGAGGGGCAGATTGTCCGCCCCTAGTGGGGGCGGATTATCCGCCCCCCAAAAACAGAATCCTTTCCCTTTTTCTCAAAGGTGGCTGCAACACTTCAACACACATTAAATAATCCTTGATATTGTTATCTAACACACAAAACACTAGGGATTATAAAATGTTCTTTCAAATTCTGTCATAGGTTTTTCTATCTTGGAAAAGTTTTCAATGAACCTCCAGTAATATCCTATGAGGCCCATGAAACTCCTAATATCTCCCACATTCTTAGGCGACTCCCATTTAGTCACGGAAGCTACCTTACTAGGGTGTACGGCAACTCCTTTTGTCGACACAACATGACCAATGAAACCCATTTCATTTAACCAGACCTCACATTTGCTGAACTTGGCATACAACTTGTGTTCTCTTAACTTTTCCATAATTAGGCGCAGATGCCTCTCATGTTCCTTCTCATCCTTGGAGTATATTAGTATATCATCAATGAATACCACGATAAACTTATCCAAATACTGCATGAACACCTTGTTCATCATAGTCATGAAATACGTTGGGGCAGTTGTTAGACCAAATGACATCACGGTGTACTCATACAACCCATATCTTGTGGTGAAAGCTGTTTTGGGCATATCATCTTCTCGTATCTTCACCTGAAAGTAACCTGATCGCAGATCGATCTTAGAGAACATACTAGCTCCCTTTAACTGATCAAACAGATTGTTGATGTTAGGTAGAGGATACTTGTTCTTGATTGTCACTTCATTCAACGAGCGGTAATCCACAACTAGCCTCTTGGTTTTATCCTTCTTTTCCACGAATAAGATGGGTGCACCCCAAGATGACGCACTTGGCTGAATGAAGCCCTTGTATAGTTGCTCCCTAAGCTGTTTATTGAGTTCCTTCAACTCATCCACATCCATCTTGTATGGTCTCTTGGCTATCGGTCATGTGCCCGACATCAAGTCAATAAGAAACTCAATATCACGGTCGGGAGGCATCCCTGGTAACTCTTTTGGAAAAACATCCAGATACTCCTTCACAATGGGTACATCCTCCGAGCTAACTCCCTTTAGGGAATTCACCACGGTTTCCTTAAGTGCAAACGTTGACTTGATGCAGACTCTTTTCCCTTCTGGCGTTGTGAGTGTGATAGTCCTTTTGGCACAATCTATGACTCCCTCATATTCGGTCATCCAATTCATCCACAAAATTAAGTCTAATCCTTATGACTCTAGAACTACTAGACTTGTGGGAAAGATGTGTGTCCCAATCCTTAGTTCTAACCCTCAGCAACCAGAGTTTGCCACTATTTCTCCTCTAGGAGAACTTACCCTTAGAGGAGAACTTATAGTCTCCGTAGGTAACTTGCCTCTATCCACAAATAACCTTGATATGAATGAATGCAATGCACCAGTGTTGAAAAGAACAACTGCGGGAATGGAATTGAGCTTGAACTTACCAATCACGGAGTCCGGTGCATCACAAGCCTCCTGCATGGAGACATGATTCACTGTGGCTTTGACAAACGGATTCGAACTCTTCCCATTCCCATTACCATGGTTGTGTCCATTGCCATTTCCACCCTTCATCTTCTTGGGGCATGTAGTTGCATAGTGCCCTGACTTGTTGCACTTGAAGCATGTCACCTCACCGAGATCCTTTCTATTGCTGCCATTTCCATTGCGGTGCTTATGACCATTGTGTTTGCGACTGCCATTGTGATGACCATTATGGTTATGGCCATTACTGTTATGAGGTGGTGGTGATGAAGTGTGATGCTTCTAGTACAGAATAGAGTGCTTGTGCGGATTAGACTTCCTCTTACGGTTTTCTATGCTCTTACGCTTGGATTCAACCACAATAGCCCTGTCCAGGAGTTCCTGAAAGTTGTCAAATTTCTGAGCCACAAGATGAATAGATATCTCATCATTGAGTCCTCTTAAGAACTTCTCTGCCTCTTGGCATCCGTGGAAACATCATCGGGTGCATAACGGGCCAGCTTGTTGAAAAGCTCCCCATACTCGATGACAGAACGGTGCAGCTGGTGTAACTCACGAAACTCGTTCCTCTTCAGAGTCATGACACCAGCAACCACATGATGAGTGCGGAAAGTTATCTCGAACTGGTTCCAAGTAATAGCATCAATACCCGGGTGGGTGACTTGGTAGTTATCCCACCATTCAGCAGCAGGTCCTTCAAGTTAGTGCGCGGCATAACGCACCCTGTCAGCTCTAGTAGCTTGGACGGTATCTATCTTCTTGTTGATTTTGCGGAGCCAGTCATCCGCAACAATTGGTTCAGCGTTTCTAGTGAAGGTAGGAGGGTTCAACCACAAAACCGAGTCAAGCGATCCTGTTGAGGTGGTGGTGGTGGCGCATTGTTGTTGTTGTTGTTTTGCATATTCTGTGTGAGCAGTTGGATCAGCTAGTTCTGAGAGGTCAAAAGCTGTGCAATATCTGGAGGGAGATCGTTGTTCGCACGTCTTGGCGGCATCTGTGGGTTTGGGCAACAAGTTAAGAGATAGATAAAAGACTATAGTAATAAACTCCTACCCTTATGAAAACACACAAGAACACGAAAGGCACACATAGCACAAGGTATAACACAAGAATCATTCAAGTTTAACTAAAGCAAACATGTCTTGGTATTTATTACAATCACGAATAACCTTCAACTTATAAAAATTAAGGGTGTTCCAACTAACTACTCTACTCTTCCATGCATTCCACTTCCTCGTCCTCGAACGAGTAAACTTCCTTATCCAAAGTTGACTTGTACAGCTCCATATCCTTTGTGGCGGCTTCAAGCTTCTCTAGGATGTCCTTTATCTCTCCTTGCAGTTTCTTGCTAGTGGCTTCTAGCCGCTCTTGAAGTCCCTCCTTCTCGCCCTATAGCTCCTCCACCAGGCTCGACTCCTTAGTGGCTTTAAGTTGCTTTTCCAAGCCCCTCTTGGAGGCACACACCCCTAGGTGAAAAATAGGAGGAGAGGTACCAGCTTTTTCCATTGGCTTGATTCCACCGATTGGAAGGGCCCAATGGTGGAGGGGAGGAGGCTGGCCGGCGTCACGGCAGATCCCGGGGGCTTCGTGAACTCCGGGGAGGTGATTTGGAAGGGGAGGCGACGGGGTTGAGAGGAGAGGTCGGGGGTGGAAGAATGAAACTGTGTTTCGGTTCACCCCGACCTCCCTTTAGTGGTGCCCGAAAGCCATCTAGACCGGAGACACCGGTGTGAGCACATCGGAGACTCCGGTCCTCCTCGACCAAATACACCAGGTTTTAGTGTTTGGGGACATATATGAGAGATAAGTGTTTAAGATAAGGGATAGGCTTGGGTTAAGATATCACACTGTGAAGAATCAAGAAAAACCATAGAAATCCACTAAAATGTTCAATAAATCTCCAAATAGACACGAACCAATAACCAACTCTTCAATAAGAAGAGGGCGGTGGCCGAGGCCACCATGTAAGAGTTTGTGGCATGACACCGCGAAGAATTATCCTTGGGTTGATAGCCAGTACTCATTAATGAAGCTCACATATCACAAAATGATATTAATAGAACTGAATTTCTTGATGTTGGCATTATGGTGGGAGGGATAGCCCAATGTATTAGGACTGCACTCCCCCTATCTCCATGCCTGCACCTAAACCAAATAAGAGTCAAGACATAGGTGAGTATGCAAGGTGATTAAGTCAAGATCCTTGAATATATGATATTTAGTTCATTCCTCAAATAAACAAAACCTTGCTTCATCAAGTGGCTTCGTGAAGATGTCAGCCAGTTGGTCTTTGGTTGACACATAAGATAGCTCAATATCACCTTGAGCAACATGATCTCTAATGAAGTGATGATGAATCTCAATATGCTTGGTCCTTGTGATCCACCGAGTTGTAGGCAATCTTGATAGCACTTTCATTGTCACATAGAAGAGGCACTTTGTCACAATGGACACCGTATTCCTTTAAAGTTTTCCTCATCCGTAGCAATTGAGTGCAAGCACTAGCAGCTGCCACATACTCGACTTCGGCGGTGGAGAGAGATATACAATTTTGCTTCTTAGAAGACCAACACACCAAGGACCTACCAAGGAATTGGCAAGCCCCGGAGGTTAATTTTCTATCATCCTTATCACCAGCACAATCCGAGTCTGTGTATCGAGAAAGAGCAAATGTTGAGCCACGAGGATACCAAATACCATAGTGTGGGGTATGAACCAAATATCGAAAGATTATCTTGACCGCCATAGGAGCCGCTTGATATCTTGCACACACTCCTACACTCAACACAATATCGGGTCTAGATGCACAAAGGTAAAGCAAAGAACCAATCATAGACCGGTATACCTTTTGATCCACATCTTTACCATTTGGATTTAGTTCAAGATGAGTCTTTGTTTCCATGGGAGTAGGACCTCCATTTAAATATTTCATGTTGAATATTTTGAGCATATCTTGAGTATACTTGGCAAGGTTGAAGAATGTTCCTCCTCTTACTTGCTTGATCTCAAAACCAATAAATACTCTTAACTCCCCCATCATAGACATCTGGAACCTATTAGTCATAAGCTTTGAGAATTCATCATTAAAAGCTTTGTTAGATGAGCCAAAGATAATATCATCAACATATATTTGGCATACAAAAATCTCCCCATTGACCTTCTTAGTAAAAAGAGTGGGATCTATTTTCCCAACCTCAAACCCACGGTCTAACAACAACTCTCTAAGGTGGTCATACCACGTGCGTGGGGCTTGTTTGAGACCATGAGTGCTTCAAGTTTGTAGACATGGTTTGGGAAGTTGGGATGCTCGAACCTTGGGGGTTGCTTTACATATACCAATTCATTCAATGGACCATTAAGAAATGCACTTTCTACATCCATTTGTTGTAACTTAAAATTATGATGTGCCGCATAAGCAAGAAGGATACAGATGGACTCAAGGCGAGCCACAGGTGCATATGTCTGTTCATAATCAATGCCTTCAATTTGAGAGAACCCTTGTGCAACCAATATAGCCTTGTTCCATACAACAATTCCATGCTCATCTTGCTTGTTCTTGAATATCCACTTGGTGCCTATAACATTGCGGCAATCCTTTGGATTTTCAACTAACTTCCATAATATATTTCTATCAAAGTTGTTTAGCTCTTTGTGCATTGCTTCCAACCAATCCGAATCTTCAAGATCTTCCCATACTTTCTTTGGTTCTATCATGGATATGTATGCTTGGTGTTCACTAAACCTTTTAAATTGTGCTCTTGTGGACATCCCTCTTCTTAGATCCCCAGCCACATTCTCTAGAGAGTGGTCTCTTAGTTCCAACATTCTATCCATTCTAGTTTTGTGACGAGTTTCGATCTCCTCGTTGTTTCTAGGGGGGATCTATTCATCATTTTGGTCCTCGTCTTGGCCATTAACTTGACCTTGATCATCATCGGAATCATTCTCTTCATTAAGAGGAAAATATTGACCTTGTTCTTGCTCATGCATACTTCTAGACTGGAGTTGAGCTGCTCTTACAACAGATTGTACATATCTTCCTTGTGTAATAGACCGAGCAACACTGGACATTCTGGAAAATGGTGACTCAAGATCCTCCTAACTAGAGGTATCTTCCTGATCAACATGTTGAGGGTCCACGGCTTGTAGTTGGCTTGGGTCATCTTCCTCCTCGATAGATGGAGCTTGTTGAAGTTGTGGAGATGAGGGCTCCACTTGAGTAGAGCATAGTTCTTCTCGATCCGCCATAAGGGGTTCCTCAATAGGGCAGATACCCATTCTTCCTATGGCATCCTGAGGCATTTCATCATCTGCATCACAAACATCAACACGCCCCCTTGGGGGCCATCATATTCTTCGAAAACCACACTACAAGATTCTATGGCAGCTCCTGAGAGCTTATCATAGACTCTATAAGTGTGAGATTCGAGACCATAGCCAACAAAAATACCCTCTAATTCTTTGGAATCAAATTTGGACAACCGAACACCCTTTTTGAGATAGAAACATTTACAACCGAACACCCGAGGGTAAGATACGTTGGAATTGTTACCGGTAAGTATTTCATATGGAGTCTTGATCAATTTATTGTGGAGGTAGAGCCTGTTTGATGCATGGAATGCGGTGGAGATTGCTTCGGCCCAAAAATTATATGGAGATTTAAATTCTGCCAACATGGTCCTTGCCATATCAATAAGAGTCCGGTTCTTCCTCTCGGCTACACCATTTTGTTGAGGGGTATATGCAGCGGAATATTGGTGTTTTATCCCCTCATCACTAAGAAATACATTCAAGGTGTAGTTCTTGAACTCGGTGCCGTTGTCACTTATTATTGTCAACACAGGGACATTGTATTAACATTGAACCATGTTGATGAAGTCGATGAAGTTATCTTGGGTCTCACTTTTCAACTTGAAGAAATATACCCATGTGTATCTTGAATACTCATCAACAATCACCAAACAATATTTCTTCCACCAAGACTTGCATGAGATGGAGGACCAAAGAGATCCACATGAAGGAGGTCCAAGATCCTCTTGGAGTTGATGTAGTTCTTCGGCTTGTGGGGAGAATCATGCATCTTTCCTTCAACACAAGCCCTGCAAACACTATCTTTGGGAAAGCAAACATTTTCTTTTAGTACAACAATGTGGCCATCCTTGTGGAGACTTTGCAAAGTTCTAATGGTGACATGGTCTAGACGGCGATGCCATAACCAACCTACATCGGCCTTTCCGAATAGGTACATCGCACTTGCAGTGGTTTCCCCGAAAATTCCACCACATACAAGTCATTTTCAACGTGAAAGGATCGTATGGGCACCTAGAGGGGGGGGGGGGTGAATAGGTGCTACTTCAAATTTTCTTCTTTTTCAAATTAGGTTTGACAATAAGGTAAATTCTCTATATAATGCAACTAAGGTGAATTTACCTATATGACAATTATGCAAGAGATACCACTACACAAAGTAGGAACAAGTAAGTAAAGTGCGGTAAAGGATAGAAGTAACCAAAGTGGTGGACGCGGAGACACAAAGATTTGTTTCCCGTAGTTCCTTCCTTTTGAGGGGAAGTACGTCTACGTTTGGAGAGGGGGTGGTTTCAAACCACCAACGCCACGAAAGGCCTCCCTTGTTCTCCGATGAATCTCACCCCAACAGGATCGATTCACCTTCCACTATATCGGCAACCTTCGAGGTGGAAGCCGACACCTTTACAAGTTTGGGGCACACATCCACAACTTAATCGGAGGCTCCCAAATACAAGCAAGTTGTCAAAGCAATCAAAGACAATCTTGCAAGATCCAAAACAAGAACTAGGGTTTCCAAGAAAACACTAGAACAAAGGGGCCCTCAATGAAATGAGGGGGAAATGAAGATCTCTTTTGGTGAAGTAGTAGATCGGGGCCTCCTCCTTCGATTCCCCAAAGATCAAGGACTTTGGGTGGTGGAATGAGGAGATCTTGAAGATTGGGTGGCTCCAATGGTGGTCTTGACTTTTAATGTGGCTGAGCGATTTGTCCCAAGGTAGGTGGAGGGGTATTTATACCCCTCCACGAAATATGGCCGTTGGAGCCATTAATGTACCGGTAGTACCGGTACTCAAGCGGTAGTACCGCTTGCAAGCGGTACTACCGGTCAAGTACCGGACCAGGTACCGGAGATGCTTCAGTTCGTCTAGCCTTCTTCAGGTTTGGGTGGTATCTCCCTTGCGGTACTACCCCCAAGCGGTAGTACCGGTCGTATGACGCGGTACTACCGGTCAGGGCGGTAGTACCGGTCCCAAGTACCGCTTGGTACTGACCAAAACAGAGAGGAGTGGATATTCTTCAGGACGGCCCGGTACCGCCGAGCGGTACGACCATGTCAAGCGGTAGTACCGCTTGTCTCAAGCGGTACTACCGGTTGGACCGGTAGTGCCGCTCCGTGGTACCGGGTGGTACTGACTAGCACACACCCATATCAGTTTTGCACGGTACCAACCGGTACTGGAACCGGTAGTACCGGTGTCAAGCGGTAGTACCGGTCGTAGTTCCGGTACTACCGGTTGGCACAATGGTTTTTCGCAAAGGGAATTGATATGCCAATATTTGTGCCACACCCTTATCAAACCTGTGATATACTTAGCACACGATTAAACCGATAAGTGTGTTGTTATCAATCATCAAAATCAGAGGGATAGGAAAATGTTCTTTCAATCTCCCCCTTTTTGGTGTTTGATGACAATACACTTTTGCAAGATGATTTTAATAGGAAACATATGGAATTTGTAAAATAGAGACGGGGATCCCCCTAGATGTGTAGAAACAAACCTCCCCCTCTATTTTACAAACCCAACATGGGTGCACAAATATGGATACTAGTATTTGAAGTCATACCTTTGCACAAAAACATGTGATGAGGAATATATAGACAATAGATACCGCATAACATCACAAGATGGATCCAGTGAAATAACCACATAGTCTCATAAGATGGATCCATGAAATAACCACATAGTCTCACACGACATAATCACATAGTCTCACACATAAATAGAGGGAAATCGAAGTTCACAAGCAATAAAAGGATCAAGATAAGAACGAGCTTGTGACTTCCCATGCAACACCCGTGCCTAAAGTGCAACTTCTCCCCCTTTGGCATCAAGACGCCAAAAATGGACAAGTGCAAGACTACCGTACCGACAGTCAATCCTCCTCCTCCTCCTCATCCTCAAGGTCCTCCTCGTAGGGGGGTGGTGCGCAGTGCGAGGAAGGGTATCATCGTCCCAACAGCTGTGCTGAGAGATCCACTGATCTTCTGGAGTGATGTTGGTCTCGAACCCCTCGGAGACGGTCAAACCCTGAGCAACCATCATGTCCTTCTACCGAGCACTGGCCTTCTTGGCATACACATGCGCCTGATACATGCGTTTCTGGTTGTCCATCTGAAAGCAGAAGATCTTCTTGAGATTGGCCTCCATCCTTTTGGCCCAAGTGGGCTTAGAATTCTTGTGACGGGAGACAACATAGTCAGTGTCATGACCACTGTCGGCATCCTCAGAGTCATCCTCTTCCTCCCCACCCACCACAACGCGGGGTTTAGCATGTGTCTTGATCTTGAGAGCCTTGGGCCTGTGCACAATGAGAGGGCGAGTGGAGAGAGTCCTCGCAATGGGGGGGCACTTTGACACAATGAGGGCCATAATATACAGAGCAAATGGTGGAACCCTCCGAGTGTAGGAAGCAGCAACCATCTCATTCCATATATAGTCTGCCACATCAAGAGGAGTGTCAGAGTCACGGTTGAGGAAAGTGTTGAACATCAAGTCTACAGAGAATCCATGTATCTAATCCTTGTTGCCTGCACGAGGAGCAACAGTCTCACGGAAAATGCGATGTAGAATGTCATATGTGGGGAGAAGATCCTTGATCTTGCCAGCAATACCGCGGCCCTGGATATACAGAGGTGTAAGAACATCCTTCTTGGAGGGGTGCTCCCGAGTGTGACAGCGAAAACCACAAGGAGTGTCCCGGCCGCGATCTTCATACCCCAATATTGCAGCAAACTCCACAAGGGTGGCCTCCTTGATTGCACCTTGAGTCATTCAGGTAATCTTCCGAGTATGGCCAGCGGAGAAATGTGCTGTGGCATAAAACTGTGCAGTAAGAAGTGGCTCATAGTCATGCTGGAACTCCATAATGGGGAACATGCCAAGGTGAGAGAATATTTCTTTAGCCTCTGCAAAGTAGTCAAGATTCTTGTTCATGTGTTCCATGTCTATACACTGCTGGGGCACCACCATCTGAATATTGGTCAAAAGAACCTCATGATAAACACGCTCTTGGAAATCATTGAAGAAAAGGCTGTCAGCTCTGTCCTCGTCCCTGTTGCGAGAGTATGCATTGTCAATCATGAGAGCCCTAAACTCGGAATCTGAGATGTCAGACAGTTTCTTTGGCCCTGTGGCCCTAAGCTGAGACTCTTGGTACGCCCTGAGGAAGGGGGCGAGGGGGAGGAGCGTTACCACGCCCAGCAGAACGCTTGGTAACCCCCTCACGACCCCCACGACCACCTCGAGTGGCAGGCAGCTTGGAACGGTGTCTTGGCTGTGGCATAACCTCTTCCTCAGACTCCGTCTCTTCCTCAACAATCTCACGGCTCGTCTTGGAACGCTTGCGTGCACCCCAAGATCCACCTGCATCTGTGAAAGCACGAGGGAGGATAGCAAGGGGGTAAGGGCACAAGAATCAAAAGGAGCAAACGAGAGAATCTAATATTTAAGCAGAAAAATGTGGTCAGTTTAGGCCGGTACTACCGGACCTGACGACCGGTAGTACCGCTTGCAAGCGGTACTACCGGAAAAAGTTCCGGTCCTACAAGTTGAGCGGCACAAGTTCTTCAGATCTGATGGAAACGGACCAAATTGACGGCATTAAACTGTAAATAGATGATTCTACTCGGTAACAAGGAAGCATATGGCAGTACAACCTTACAATATGTCAATTTCTCCACAAATCTAAGCCAAAACCTAGATCTAATGGGTAAATCAAACGGGGAGAGAAAGGGCGGTTGTACCGGGATCCATGGCGGTGGAAAGAAGTGGGAGCCCGCCAAGAGACCGAATCCAAGGGGAATTCGGGGAGAGGAGGGCGCGGCAGGGCTCCGGCGGCTTCAAGATCTCCAGCGGCGACGTAGGTATGAGTGGGGGCGTGGGGGTGAATGAGGCACCGAGGGGTGCCTCCCCACACGCGTCCAATATATACCAGAAAAACGTCGACCGGTAGTACCGGTTGCTTCAGCGGTAGTACCGCTTGTAAGCGGTAGTACCGGTTCCCCAACCGGTAGTACCGGTGACCGGTAGTACCGGACATGTGGGCGGTAGTACCATTCCTGGAGCAGTTCTTCCAGGTGACGACCTGGGAACTAGCCAGGTCCGGTAGTACCGCTTGTTGGAGATATGCCCTAGAGGCAATAATAAATGTAGTTATTATTATATCTTTGTGTTTATGATAAATGTTTACATTCATGCTATAATAGTATTAACAAGGAAACATTAATACTTTTGTGATTTGTAAACTAAAATAGAGTCCCTAGTAAAGCCTCTTCATAATACTAGCTTGTTGGTTAATAAAGGATTGTGGTTTCCCTATCATGAACATTGAGATGTTATTAACAACAAGATCATATCGTTAGGAGAATGATATGGTGGACATACTCCTATAGATAAGCGTAGCATAAAGATGAAGTCATTTTAATAGTTCAATTGCTATATGCTTTCTGATACATAGTAACCTAATTCCTTCGACCATGAGATCATGCATATCACCTTCACTGGAAGGATGCTTTGATGACATCAAACACCACACCGTAACTGGGTGGCTATAAAGGTGGCATTGAGTGTTCGGAAAGTATTGGTTGAGACACATGGATCAAGAGTGGGATTTGTCCATCCATATGACGGATAGATATACTCTGGGCCCTCTCGGTGGAATGTCATCCAATTAGCTTGCAAGCATGTGACTGGCTCACAAGGGATCACATATCACGGGAACGATAAAAGAGTACTTATCAGTAACGAGGTTGAACTAGGTATGCAGAGATACCGACGATCATAACCTCGGATAAGTAAACTATCGTGAGACAAAGGGAAATTGGTATCGTATGTAAGTGGTTCAATCGATCGCAAAGTAATCGTAGAAATATGTGGGAGCCATATGAATTTCCAGATTCCTCTATTGGTTATTGATCGGAGAAGTGTCTCGATCATGTCCGCATAATTCACGAACCGTAGGGAGACACACTTAAGGATTCGACGTTGTTTGAGTAGTTATGGAATGATGAGTAAGAGACCGAATGTTGTTCGGAGTCTCGGATGGGATCCGAGATATCACGAGATCCGGAATGGTCCAGAGAATAATATTCATATAAGGAAAGTCATGTTTCAGGGTTGGAGAATGGTTTCGGTGTTTTCATCGGGAATGTTCTAGAAGGTTCCGGAATGTCCGGCACTACGGAGGGGAAGGGTACATGAATGTGTCATAACAATTTGGAATGATTGCATCATGTACTAGGTGTCATCGCTGAACAAAATAAAGGGTTTAATCAAATCCTAGTTTGTAAAGTCAAACGCCAATTTGAAAAGTCAAACGGCTATTTTGTGAGGTGGAGGGGAAGTAGGAAACCTACTTGGGGAGGAGTTCCTCCCTCCACCGCCGGCCCACTTGGGAAACCGAGTTGGGGAGGGACTCCCCTCCCCTGGCGCGCCCCCTCCACCTATATAAGGAGGGGCAGGGCTGCCCCACCAAGTACACAACACCTCCACCCAAAACCCTAGCTCCCAGCCGCCGGCGCCACCACCTCCTGCTGCCGCCGCCTAGGGAAACCCTAGCCGCCGACTTGGGCTGCTCCAAGCCCTAGCCGCCGGCCCTAGACCCTCCTCATTGGTGCGTCTAAACCCTAGATCGCCGAGGCTCTCTCTCATAGTCCACCATACTCGCTCCGGCTTAAGGCGAAGCCCTGCGAGATCTCCCCTCTACTTCCGGTACCATGCCGTTGTGCTGCCGGAATCGCGAGGAGAGTGCTACAACCTCTGCTGCCTGCTGGAACAAGGGAGAGGAAGGTGTAGAGCCCAGCCATCCGGCGCGCCTAAACCTCTAGCCGGTATAACCCCACTACAAGGTTATAGCTTCTAGAGTGAGCTCGCGCCGGCCCGGTAATCGCGCCTCAGCGTACACAAGTGAGTATGTACGCCGGCGTCATACAAGCACAGGTCAGAGCACGCCATGTACAAAGAAAGGAAAATATAGGTAACAAACCCAAATATATATGTTTATAGATAATTAGCACACAGAGGACAGAGGTCCCAACAATACATCATTCATCAAGCGGAAACATGATATAACATCCGAGTACGGATAAGATCCAAATAGGCATAAGATGCCAAGAAATAAGCAAGTGAGCCCCATGCCCACACGTCTCAGGACTTCCTGGTAGGATTCCAGCTACTGCTCGCAGTAGTCCTCATCAGCGTAGTCGACGTAGTAGGAACCAGACTCATCCACCTGATCACACGTACCTGTACGGCGGGAAAGAACCCAAAGCGAAAGAACATAAAGAAAACAAGAGCGTCAGTACTGAGGCCAGTACACGGCGAGACTAGAATTCAGCGGTCCTCGACTACAAGGGTTATATGTGTACTTAGCGGCGGCAATGCTTGCAGCTGACTAACCTATAGAGACACGCTATAACATCGTCTATTAGAGCGGGATAAGAGGGCGCTAAAGATAACATTAATATAACTCCGGGCATAACCCATCCGAGGCTTTCCCCCTCGAAAACCAGTCGAGGAAGTAGTCCCACAGAACACACACGTTGCAATTTTAGTTAGGCAGTTGTTTAATTGATAAGACTAATTACTAGTCATTTTATTAGAGCAAGGTATTAGTGGCGTTGCCTATGATCATGACACTGTACTCCCGAGGCGTCCATAACCGTGGACACACGGCTTCTCGAAAAGATTTACCCTGCAGGGGTGCACAACTGTACCCAAACGCATGTTTGACTCTTCAAGCACTAAAACGCAAATAGGCGTGCCGTCCAAGTCTCACAACAAGAACTGTCCCATAACTATGCGCACATCCAGAGGCATCACTTACTGAGTTTGACCCACACGAGAGATACAGCTGATTCTCCAGGTGGCACAGCGTTTGAGTCTACGGTCGGTTGATGATCGGAAGATAACTTGTAGAGCTCCATCCCACCTCCGACACGGTATCCCAATTTATGCAATGCAAGCCAGGCAATCCACCAAAATCATATCAAATCCCAACCCATGTCCGAGGACATATTATGCGTATGCACCAAATGGAAAACCAATTTTGTAACCCCCTGGATATACGAATAGCGCCGGTAGTTGAGGGGGGATCCCAGAGGCCCCCACGTTTGGTTAGCGCGATCAACTCAGAACTGGTATCGTAGAACGAGCGGATCCTAGGTCGACTCAAGCAGTCCCCAAAGGTGGTCGCTGCCGGGGCCTTATCATTAGGTGAAACCATTTACCAACAACATTTGATTAATATTCATAACAAAAACATTATCCAGAATTCAAGTTCCACCTGTATGAGAGCAAAGCTAAGCAAGCCTACGACTCGCAAGGTCAAAGCTAGCTAAACAAACAAGGCAGTAGGATAACCAAGGCAACATAGTAGAGCAGGTAAAATAGAGGTACGGTACTAAAGCATCGACATTAAGGATAGCAATAGTTCAACAGAAAGAAGTAAAGACTATAAATACAAAAATAGGTAGAAGGGGGTGAGGTGCTCGCCTGACTGCTCAAAGGAAGGAGTCGGTACAAACTCGAGAGGGTATTCGCACTGCTCAAACTCCTGATGATACTCGTCGGTCTCGCCTTCTACCGTTAAGAACCAAACAAACATAGCAAAATAGAAATATCTCAATCAATACCAGTAGAAATGCTAGTGCAATCAAGAAATGATGCCATGGCAAGTTTAAGATGCATGCGAGATGATTCAAGTAGTCATAGATATTTTTAATGGCCCATTGTGGTTTATATGTTAAACAAAACATAAATGGACACATTCTTAGTTAGGTTTACTTGCATAAAATTACATATTAATGATACATGAATGATTCAAGCCTGTAGATGACATATTTTTTTATTCCTTTCATTTTCTAAGCAAAAGGATATATCACTTGCAAGTTTTGGATTTATAAAACAGTAGATATGACTTTTGCAAGTTGGATTTAGAGGCGTAACCTGTTTCATCGTTTAAGCAAAAGCAACGTTTGTATGAACAATTTAGAATTAGCAGGAATGACAAACAAGCAACATATCTGAACTTTCCTCAAATCTCTGTTTTTCAAACTCATTTTGTTTGTTAAATAAAAAGAATTGAACTGATCGGATTCCAATAAAATTTAGAATCTCATGCTATTTGCACGGTACCTGAAGAAACATGAGCGAGATGTGATACGGATGACACAAAAGAAGGGCAAGGAGTTTGGCTATAAAAGACTTTGGTCAGATGGAAAGCAGCAAAGCAACCAGTGCAGCTGCTTTGCTTGCTACAGAAGAAATGCAGCAGGTTTGGAATGGACAAGGAGAGAGTCGTAAGCTAGCTATAAGCAGTCAAGGCGTTGGAAATAAACAAGAAATCAGGAATTTGCTTATGCCAGCGCAAACGACAGGGAGCCAAACATTTAGAAATAAAAAAAAATGAAAGATGTCGCCTTGCTAAGCTAGCACTCGGCCTGGTGAAACGATTGGGCCAGGGTCGGCTAGCTAGCTGAATGAACTGACGCGCTTGCGTGGTGCAAAACTGAAACTATTCCACAGGTTCACAGCTCAAAAATTCGAGAAAAGAAGTTTAATTCCTTTAGCTATGGAAATCGAATCTGGGTCTCCTAGTAGGATGGAAAACGAAAGGCCAAACTAGGCTATGGGATGGTTCAGGTTTGACTGGGAACGCCACCGTTGATGGACATAGCCGACAGTATTCTAACTAACGAAAACTGAAGTGAAAGACATCGTCGCTAATGTTTTGAACCTTGGCGAGGTTGGCACCAGATGCAAGACGGACACCGGCGGAAGTGAGGCTTCCGGCGCTGAACGGCGTTGAACGGCGACGGCAAGAAAAAAAAAGGGGAAAAGATCTGGGAGCTCACCTTGAGGTCCAGGATGACCTGGGAAGGGCGAAGGAGATATTGTTGAAGCAAAGTGGGGGACACCGACGCCCACTGATGTAGAGGTTGAAGGATGGGGCGGACGTGCTCAGGAAGAAGAGCTTGACGGCGGCGTCGATTCGAGACGGCGCCGAGTCCGATTCTGCAGCGATTAGGACAGGGAAGACGCAGCGGTACCAATTCCGACCTTAGCTGGGCCCATGGCAAAACGTGGTGGCGGCGACAGCACTGCAGGGGCTAGGCTAGGGTTTGGTATGAGGTTGTTGGGGAAGGATATGGAGAGGGGAGGCTGCGGCTTGCACTGCTGGCAGGGGTCACGAGAGAGAGGCATGCGTCCGTACAAAGAAGAAGCACAGGGAGCTTGTTTAGGTGCAGAGGGGCTCCGGTTCAGTTTTTTTTTTGGTTTTAGACAGGACAAGGAAAAGACAGAGGGGATTCTGAAGGTTGCTATTTGAAAAAGATTTAACATACTATTTGAATTTTTGAAAGTTTAGGAGGAAGACAAAACCAAAATAGAGAACACCTGCAGGAATTATTGTTTGTAGCAAAACAAAAACCAGTTGATTAATTACATGAAAATATTTGTAGGTTTTAAAATGGAAGGGAGCACGGATATAAAAATAAACCAGATACAAATAAATGGGAGAGTGGATCATGTGTGGGTGAATATATGGGCAAGATTTAAGATTAAAAAAAATCCAACAAGAAGCCCACATATATAATAGTAAGATGGTGATGAGATTGTTAACATGTTAGTTGGAGGAAGGAAATAAAGAGAGATGCCCTCAACTCCAATTGGGCATTATATCAAATTTAATAAAATCCAAATACAATTATATCAAGAACCAAAACAAAAGCCAACAAACAAATATGATGCATGCATGACAAGGATAAGAAATACACAAATCATGACAAAGGTTGGGGATTGGAACCTTGGGATGTCACAACACGCCCCTCCTTGAAGGAATCGCGTCCCGAGATTCTAAGAAGAGGAGAATAGAGTGGGGTACTCGGATCTCAAGAGATCTTCGCGCTCCCAAGTTGCTTCTTTATCGGAGTGATGTGACCATTGAACTTTGAAGAACTTGATGGTTTTGTTTCTTGTCTTTCGTTCAGCCTCATCAAGAATGCGAATAGGATGCTCATGGTAAGAAAGGTCTTCCTTGAGCTCAATAGAGGAATGATCCACGGCTCTACCGGGATCCTTGAAGCATTGCCTCAACTGAGAGACATGGAAGGTGGGGTGAACATTTTTGAGATTCTCAGGTAACTCCAAGACATAAGCAAGAGGACCTGATCTTGAGAGAGCCTTGAAGGGACCGATGTATCGCGGGGCAAGCTTCCCTTTGATACCAAAGCGGTGTGTGCCTCTCATCGGGGTCACACGGAGATAAGCAAGATCACCCACTTTGTACACCATATCACGATGCTTTCCATCATAGTAGGCTTTCTGTCGATTTTGAGCAATTTTCAAGTTGTCGCGAACAATCTGACACTTTTCTTCTGCCTCTTTGATGATATCCGGACACATTTCAGTATCTAGGGGATCTTTATTTCGCAAGATTTTCCTTTCACCAGTTTCTGACCAGTAGAGAGGATTACGGCACTTGCAGCCATAAAGAACTTCAAATGGTGACATGTGCAGGCTTGATTGATGACTGTTGTTGTAAGAGAATTCAGCAAAAGGAAGGCATTCTTCCCATTTCATGCCAAAAGAGATGACACAAGCTCTGAGCATATCTTCAAGAATTTGATTTACTCTTTCCACTTGGCCTTGAGACTGAGGGTGATACGCAGTGCTGAACTTGATATTAGTTCCCATGTACTGCTGAAAAGATTCCCAGAATCTGGAAGTAAACAAGCTTCCACGATCAGATGTGATTTCTTGAGGAACACCATGGAGGCTTACAATCCTCGCAACATAGAGTTCTGCCAATTGACTAGCTGTAATAGTTTCCTTGACAGGCAAGAAGTGGGCCACTTTGGAGAAGCGATCAATCACCACAAAGATGGCATTGTTGCCCTTCTGAGATTTCGGAAATCCAGTGATAAAATCCATTTCAATTTTATCCCACTTCCACTCAGGAATATGGAGAGGTTGAAGGAGACCAGCGGCTCTCTTATGTTCTGCTTTCACTCTTCTGCAAACATCACACTCGGCAACATACTTGGCAATTTCACGCTTCATGCGCGCCCACCAATAGTAAGGTTTGAGATCATGGTACATCTTTGAGCTACCAGGGTGAATAGCCAGCAAAGTTTCATGAGCTTCTTTGAGAATTAGATTCTTGAGTGCTTGCACTTTTGGTACAACAATGCGCCCTTCAAATCTAAGAGTGCCATTAGCATCAATGGAATAAGATTTGTATTTGGGAACGCCCAATTCCAGATTTTTCTTGACTTTGAGGACCATAGCATCAGTCAACTGGGCCTCACGAATTTTCTCTTCAAGATTGGGAGTCAAGCATAGACTTGCAAGATGCCCCTGAGGACCAATCTCAAGATTGTACAGCTGAATTTCTTTGAAGAGATGCTTATTGCTTTCCTTGACCATGAGGTTATTGCAATAGACTTTTCGACTAAGGGCATCAGCCATCACATTAGCCTTCCCTGGAGTGTAGTCAATTGAGACATTGAAGTCTGAGATGGTTTCCATCCATCTTCTTTGTCGCATGTTTAGATCAGGCTGAGTGAAAATGTACTTGAGACTCTTGTGATCAGTGAAGATTTCACAACGGTTTCCAAGCAAGTAGTGTCTCCATGTTTTCAACGCATGAACAACTGCTGCAAGCTCGAGATCATGAGTAGGATAGTTTATCTCATGTGGACGCAACTGTCGAGATGCATAAGCCACGACTTTTCTTTCTTGCATCAGAACAACACCAAGACCTTGAATGGAAGCGTCACAGAATATCTGGAAAGGCTTGGATGTATCTGGAGGAGTCAGAATAGGAGCTGAGGTGAGCTTCTTCTTTAGAGTTTCAAAGCTTTCTTGACAAGCTGGAGACCAAAGGAATTTCTTATCCTTCTTGAGGAGCTCAGAAAGAGGTTTTGCTATCTTCGAGAAGTTCTCAACAAATCGGCGACAATAACTTGCCAAACCGAGGAAGCTTCGGACTTCCTTAACATTTTTAGGAGGAATCCAATCCACAATTGACTTTATTGTTTCCGGATTGGTTGCAATCCCTTTATCAGAAATGACATGGCCCAGATAAACCACTTCAGAAAGCCAAAATTCGCACTTAGAGAACTTAGCATACAAGCGATTCTCTCGGAGCTTAGAGAGAATAAGCCGAAGGTGTTCTTCATGTTCTTCCCTCGACTTGGAGTAAACAAGGATGTCATCGAGATATACCACCACGAACTTATCAAGGTATTCCATGAAAACCGAGTTCATGAGGCGAGAGAATGTTGCAGGAGCATTGGTGAGGCCAAAGGACATTATGGTGTACTCATACAAGCCGTATCTGGTGGTGAAAGCTGTTTTTGGAATATCCTCCTTGCGGATTTTTATTTGGTGGTATCCACTTCTCAAATCAAGCTTAGAGAATACTTTTGCTCCAGCGAGCAGATCAAAGAGGTCTGTGATGCGAGGAAGAGGATACTTATTCTTGATTGTCTTTGCATTGAGACCACGATAGTCAACAACTAGACGATCGGTTTTGTCTTTCTTCTTGACAAAGATGGTGGGACTTCCCCACGAAGAAGTGCTATGCTGAATATGGCCTTTACTTTCAAGTTCATCAAGTTGCTTCTTGAGCTCGGCCATTTCATTAGGACCCATCTTATATGGACGCTTGGAAATTGGAGCTGTTCCGGGTTCCAATTTGATCACGAATTCAACGGCCCGATCAGGTGGCATGCCTGGCAGCTCTTCTGGAAACACATCTAGAAATTCACACACCACAGGTACATTTTCCAGTGTTGGCAAAGAATCAGCATTGAGATCAAAGACTTGTGTTGAAGGATTTGCATTTGGAGAATAGATTATGTGGCCACTTGGATGTGAAAGAGATACCGACTTGTTCACACAGTCGATAGTAGCACCATTAGCTTTGAGCCAATCCATGCCTAGAATGACATCAATGTCGGATGGACCAAGGACAATTAGATCAGCAAGGAATTGACGACCGCCAATGAGAATTTGATTTCCATAACTCATCATAGAGGACATCATCTTGGCACCAGGAGATTTAACCCAAAGGTTCATTTGAAGAATTTCCAATGGAAGATCATGCATTTGTGCAAAATTTTGTGAAACAAACGAATGAGATGCACCAGTATCAAAAAGAACTTTTGCAGGAGTAGAGTTAACAGGTAGTGTACCAATGACAACATCAGGCGCCTGCTCTGCTTCTTCTGCCATCACATTGTTCACCATGACATTTCTTTGAGTAGGCCTATTGTTACCGTTGAAGGCCTTTTGCTGCGGAGGAGGAACTCTCACCATGGCTTTGGAAGCCTGGAAAGGGGGAGGTGGAGGAAGCTTCTCTTGATTGGGACACGCTGGAGATTTGTGACCAGGTTCTCCACACTTGAAGCAAGTGATAGGCCGAGGTGCATACGGCCTCTGAGGAGCACCGAAAGGTGTACGGGGCTGCTGCTGCAAGTACTGCTGCTGTTGTGGCTGAGCGCCCTGCCTGATATAACCTTGAGGAGGCCTTTGCTGAAACATCTGAGGATGAGGAGTAGCCCGCGGTTGCCTTTGTTGATAGGAGGTCCTAGCAGGTTGGGGAGCTTCCTGCTGGTAGACACGACGCCTTTGAGGCGGGCCAGAGTGAGTAGCTGAGCCTAACTCACGAGCGTGTTTCAGGGTTCTTTCATACTCACGTCTGCTAGTTTCAGCCTTGATTGCCATATTGACCAACTCTTCAAAGTTCTTGCAAGTGGTGAGGTTTAAGCTGAACTTGATTGAAGGCTCAAGATCATTTCTGAAACGAGCTTGCTTCTTTTCATCAGTTGATATTTCATCACCAGCATAGCGAGCCAAGAGAGTGAATTGCTTGCTATAAGTCAAGACATTGTTGGAGCCCTGAGTCAACTTCATGAACTCTTCTTTCATCCTGTCCAATTCACCTTGAGGAATGTGATGATCATGGAACAATTTCTGGAATTCCGCCCAAGATAAAGGAACATTTGGGTCCCTGGCATTCTACACAGTTTCCCACCAGGCTGCTGATTCACCAGTAAGCATATAAGAAGCAAAAGACACTTTGTCTTCTTCAGCCACTTTAGCATTAACCAGAGTGAGGTTGATACCACGGAGCCAGTCGTCCGCATCGAGAGGAAACTTAGGGGTGTCAAAGTTCTTCGGGTTGAGACTGAGGAAATCCGTGAGAGTCACCCTTTGAACAAAATCCTGCTGAGCAAAGCGGGCCTCGGTCTGCTGCTGACCACGAACAAGCTGTCCCAAGAGGTTTGACATTGTTAACATCGCTTCAGCCAACTGAGGGTTTGGAGGTGGTGGTGGAGGAGATTCTTCTCTCCCTCGAGGCATCCTGATGACAATCATCAAGACACGAGTTAGCACATGTTCAGGATAATAAAATCCAACATAAATGCAAGAAGAGATACAATTAGAACAAGAACGATCCATAGATATCATCAAGGTACATTTAAAGTACTCAAGAATTAACCACAAAAAACATGTAGAATTAGATAATAGCATTCACCATATTTCACCCATTACAAGTGTCATATTGCTATAAAAACCAAATTACAATTACGAGTGTCGGAACGACCCAAGTTATGTATTTCATCAGATTAGATTTGATAGCGTTCACATATTTCACTCATGATAAGTGTCATATAGCTATACTGAAACATTACAATCGCGAGAGTCCAAAATAACTCAAGTTATGCATGTCTTGGAGGAGAACTGAAGTCGAAGTAAAACTTCTGTTTCACGCGTCGGTAGCAAAGAACAAGTTAGCAAGACCATGCCAACAAGCCAAAAGGTTTAAAACTTTTGATCAAAACAGATGGAGTTGATGAAAACATTTTGAATAAAACCGGGAATTTGAGGTTTCAACGGATTCGAAAGAACAACATAATTGAAGATTCAAAGGTTTTTGATTTGAAGCAACTTTACTCTGACACAAACAATAAACTTATGACGGTACTACGGATAGCCGAAGACGTTCGAACCAAAAGAAGATGATGAGAACAGATAAAACGTTGCACTTCCTTACCAGAAAAAGGGTGGGAGGGTGGGAAAAGAAATAAAGAGCAAGAAGTCCTACTCTCCGATTAGTTTTTCCTTAATATATAGCTACCAAAATATTTTTCTAGACTCAACAACGTCCGCTGCAAGGGCTCCTAGCAGGTCGACCATGCTCTGATACCAACTTGTAGAGCCCAGCCATCCGGCGCGCCTAAACCTCTAGCCGGTATAACCCCACTACAAGGTTATAGCTTCTAGAGTGAGCTCGCGCCGGCCCGGTAATCGCGCCTCAGCGTACACAAGTGAGTATGTACGCCGACGTCATACAAGCACAGATCAGAGCACGCCATGTACAAAGAAAGAAAAATATAGGTAACAAACCCAAATATATATGTTTATAGATAATTAGCACACAGAGGACAGAGGTCCCAACAATACATCATTCATCAAGCGGAAACATGATATAACATCCGAGTACGGATAAGATCCAAATAGGCATAAGATGCCAAGAAATAAGCAAGTGAGCCCCATGCCCACACGTCTCAGGACTTCCTGGTAGGATTCCAGCTACTGCTCGCAGTAGTCCTCACCAGCGTAGTCGACGTAGTAGGAACCAGACTCATCCACCTGATCGCACGTACCTGTACGGCGGGAAAGAACCCAAAGCGAAAGAACATAAAGAAAACAAGAGCGTCAGTACTGAGGCCAGTACACGGCGAGACTAGAATTCAGCGGTCCTCGCCTACAAGGGTTATATGTGTACTTAGCGGCGGCAATGCTTGCAGCTGACTAACCTATAGAGACACGCTACAACATCGTCTATTAGAGCGGGATAAGAGGGCGCTAAAGATAACATTAAGATAACTCCGGGCATAACCCATCCGAGGCTTTCCCCCTCGAAAACCAGTCGAGGAAGTAGTCCCACAGAACACACACGTTGCAATTTTAGTTAAGCAGTTGTTTAATTGATAAGACTAATTACTAGTCATTTTATTAGAGCAAGGTATTAGTGGCGTTGCCTATGATCATGACACTGTACTCCTGAGGCGTCCATAACCGTGGACACACGGCTTCTCGAAAAGATTTACCCTGCAGGGGTGCACAACTGTACCCAAACGCATGTTTGACTCTTCAAGCACTAAAACGCAAATAGGCGTGCCGTCCAAGTCTCACAACAAGAACTGTCCCATAACTACGCGCACATCCAGGGGCATCACCTACTGAGTTTGACCCACACAAGAGATACAGCTGATTCTCCAGGTGGCACAGCGTTTGAGTCTACGGTCGGCCGATGATCGGAAGATAACTTGTAGAGCTCCATCCCACCTCCGACACGGTATCCCAATTTATTCAATGCAAGCCATGGCAATCCACAAAAATCATATCAAAGCCCAACCCATGTCCGAGGACATATTATGCGTATGCACCAAATGGAAAACCAATTTTGTAACCCCCTGGATATACGAATAGCGCCGGTAGTTAAGGGGGGGGGGGATCCCAGAGGCCCCCACGTTTGGTTAGCGCGATCAACTCAGAACTGGTATCGTAGAACGAGCGGATCCTAGGTCGACTCAAGCAGTCCCCAAAGGTGGTCGCTGCCGGGGCCTTATCATTAGGTGAAACCATTTACCAACAACATTTGATTAATATTTATAACAAAAACATTATCCAGAATTCAAGTTCCACCTGTATGAGAGCAAAGCTAAGCAAGCCTACGACTCGCAAGGTCAAAGCTAGCTAAACAAACAAGGCAGTAGGATAACCAAGGCAACATAGTAGAGCAGGTAAAATAGAGGTACGGTACTAAAGCATCGACATTAAGGATAGCAATAGTTCAACAGAAGGAAGTAAAGACTATAAATACAAAAATAGGTAGAAGGGGGTGAGGTGCTCGCCTGACTGCTCAAAGGAAGGAGTCGGTACAAACTCGAGAGGGTATTCGCACTGCTCAAACTCCTGCTGATACTCGTCGGTCTCGCCTTCTACCGTTAAGAACCAAACAAACATAGCAAAATAGAAATATCTCAATCAATACCAGTAGAAATGCTAGTGCAATCAAGAAATGATGCCATGGCAAGTTTAAGATGCATGCGAGATTATTCAAGTAGTCATAGACATTTTGAATGGCCCATTGTGGTTTATATGTTAAACAGAACATAAATGGACACATTCTTAGTTAGGTTTACTTGCATAAAATTACATATTAATGATACATGAATGATGCAAGCCTGTAGATGACATATTTTTTTATTCCTTTCATTTTCTAAGCAAAAGGATATATCACTTGCAAGTTTTGGATTTATAAAACAGTAGATATGACTTTTGCAAGTTGGATTTAGAGGCGTAACCTGTTTCATCGTTTAAGCAAAAGCAACGTTTGTATGAACAATTTAGAATTAGCAGGAATGACAAACAAGCAACATATCTGAACTTTCCTCAAATCTCTGTTTTTCAAACTCATTTTGTTTGTTAAATAAAAAGAATTGAACTGATCGGATTCCAATAAAATTCAGAATCTCATGCTATTTGCACGGTACCTGAAGAAACATGAGCGAGATGTGATACGGATGACACAAAAGAAGGGCAAGGAGTTTGGCTATAAAAGACTTTGGTCAGATGGAAAGCAGCAAAGCAACCAGTGCAGCTGCTTTGTTTGCTACAGAAGAAATGCAGCAGGTTTGGAATGGACAAGGAGAGAGTCGTAAGCTAGCTATAAGCAGTCAAGGCGTCGGAAATAAACAAGAAATCAGGAATTTGCTTATGCCAGCGCAAACGACAGGGAGCCAAACATTTAGAAATAAAAAAAATGAAAGATGTCGCCTTGCTAAGCTAGCACTCGGCCTCGTGAAACGATTGGGCCAGGGTTCGGCTAGCTAGCTGAATGAACTGACACGCTCGCGTGGTGCAAAACTGAAACTATTCCACAGGTTCACAGCTCAAAAAATCGAGAAAAGAAGTTTAATTCCTTTAGCTATGGAAATCGAATCTGGGTCTCCTAGTAGGATGGAAAACGACAGGCCAAACTAGGCTATGGGATGGTTCAGGTTTGACTGGGAACGCCACCGTTGATGGACATAGCCGACAGTATTCTAACTAACGAAAACTGAAGTGAAAGACATCGTCGCTGATGTTTTGAACCTTGGCGAGGTTGGCACCAGATGCAAGACGGACACCGGCGGAAGCGAGGCTTCCGGCGCTGAACGGCGTTGAACGGCGACGGCAAGAAAAAAAAGGGGAAAAGATCTGGGAGCTCACCTTGAGGTCCAGGATGATCTGGGGAAGGGCGAAGGAGATATTGTTGAAGCAAAGTGGGGGATGCCGACGCCCACTGATGTAGAGGTTGAAGGATGGGGCGGACGTGCTCAGGAAGAAGAGCTTGACGGCGGCGTCGATTCGAGACGGCGCCGAGTCCGATTCTGCAGCGATTAGGACAGGGAAGACGCGGCGGTACCAATTCCGACCTTAGCTGGGCCCATGGCAAAACGTGGTGGCGGCGACGGCACTGCAGGGGCTAGGCTAGGGTTTGGTATGAGGTTGTTGGGGAAGGATATGGAGAGGGGAGGCTGCGGCTTGCACTGCTGGCAGGGGTCACGAGAGAGAGGCATGCGTCCGTACAAAGAAGAAGCACAGGGAGCTTGTTTAGGTGCAGAGGGGCTCCGGTTCAGTTTTTTTTTTTGGTTTTAGACAGGACAAGGAAAAGACAGAGGGGATTCTGAAGGTTGCTATTTGAAAAAGATTTAACATACTATTTGAATTTTTGAAAGTTTAGGAGGAAGACAAAACCAAAATAGAGAACACCTGCAGGAATTATTGTTTGTAGCAAAACAAAAACCAATTGATTAATTACATGAAAATATTTGTAGGTGTTAAAATGGAAGGGAGCACGGATATAAAAATAAACCAGATACAAATAAATGGGAGAGTGGATCATGTATGGGTGAATATATGGGCAAGATTTAAGATTAAAAAATCCAACAAGAAGCCCACATATATAATAGTAAGATGGTGAAGAGATTGTTAACATGTTAGTTGGAGGAAGGAAATAAAGAGAGATGCCCTCAACTCCAATTGGGCATTATATCAAATTTAATAAAAGCCAAATACAATTATATCAAGAACCAAAACAAAAGCCAACAAACAAATATGATGCATGCATGACAAGGATAAGAAATACACAAATCATGACAAAGGTTGGGGATTGGAACCTTGGGATGTCACAGAAGGTCTTCGTCGAGTACCGAACGTGTGACCGACTGCGGAGGCGCTGCCGGAATGCAGCGCCGGAAGGATCGTCTACGCGATCTTAAGATCGGAAAGAGTACGACTACATCACCCACGAGAATCCGCTCTCGTTAAACACTTTGGAATCTTCGAGGGTGAGTTATTCCATCCACTCGTTGCTACAATCTAGTAGATAGATCTTGGCTTGTTTGTTTGTATGCGGTAGAAATTTTTTGTTTTCCATGCTACGAAACCCTACAGTGGTATCAGAGCCGTGTCTATATGTAGATCTGTTGCACGAGTAGAACACAATGGTCATTGTGGGCGTTGATGCTTTTGTTGTCGATTGCCTCTTGTGTACTTTGCATCTTGCGGGATGGTGGGATGAAGCGGCCCGGGCTAACCTTACATGACATCGTTCATGAGACTTGCTCCACGCTTGACATGCAACTTGTATTGCATAAGTGGCTTTGCGGGTGCCTGTTTCTCCCAACATAGTTAAGATTCAATTTACAATGGGTGATTGACAATACTAGTATCAATGTTGTGGTTCTTGTTCGTAAGTTAGAACGACACTTATTGAAAGCCCCAAACCACGTAAAACATGCAAAGAAAGTAGAGGCGTCTAACTTTGTTTTGCAGGGGTGTGCCGTGATGTGATATGGCCATGATTGTGATTATATTTGATGTATGCAATGTTCCTTATTATAAGTTGGCAACCGGCAGGAGCCATATGGTTGTCTTTAAATTCTGTTAAGACCCGCGTGTCTATTCAAAGTAGTTGTAATAGTTGAATCCGATGGTCGACAACCATGGAGCAGCGTCATGGACCTTGATGCAATGCCGGTGATGATGGAGATCATGTCCGTGCTTGAAGATGGAGATCGGAAGCACAAAGAAGAAAGGCCATATCATATCACATATTATGAATTGCATGTGATGTTAATCCTTTATGCATCTTGTATTGCTTAGTTAACGACGGTAGCATTATAAGATGATCCCTCATGCACATGAATTTCAAGTCCTAAAGTGTTCACCCTTAGTAAGCACCGTTGCTAAAGCTTGTTGTTTCGAAACACCACGTGATGATCGGGTGTGTTAGATTCCGCAAGTGTATACAACGTGAGCAAGCCAGATTTGCTCATGCGAAAGCTAAGGTTTGATCTTGACGAGCCTAGCATGTACATACATGGTCTCGGAACACGGATCACCGAAAGGTAAAGCATGAATCATATAGTAGATATGATGAACATGTCGATTGTTCGCCATTGAAGCTACATCAACTCTCGTGATGATCGGTGTTGATGTGGTGGATTTGGTTCGTGTGATCACTAAAACAATGTGAGGGATATTGTTTTGAGTGGGAGTTCACCTAGATTAATTTAACTATTAATTAGAACTCAATTTGTCATAAACTTAGTCTAAACTATTGCAAATATGTTGTAGATCAATGGCGGCCCCTACCATCAATTTTAATGCGTTCCTAGAGAAAGAAAAGTTGAAAAACAATGGAACCAACTTCGCGGATTGGTTCCGCAATTTGAGGATTGTCCTCACAGCTGGTAATTTGACCTATGTGCTGGATGCACCGCTGGGTGACCCACCTGCAGCTACTGCTACCGATGAAGTAAAGAATGTTTACCTCGCTCGGAAGACTCAGTACTCCACAGTTCAGTGTGCTATCTTGTATGGTTTAGAATCGGAGCTTCAGAAAAGGTTTGAGAATTCAGACCCACATGATATTGTCCGTGATCTCAAATTGATCTTTGAGACTCATGCGGCAATTGAGAGCTATGAGGCTTCTGAAAAGTTCTTTAACTTCAAGATGGAAGAGGGCAGCTCCGTCAGTGAGCATGTTCTTAAGATGCCTGGGCACGCAAACAAACTTCAAAGCTTGGGTATTGTGATTCCTAATGCTTTGGGGATTTAACGTGTCCTCCAATCACTACTACCAAGTTACAAGAACTTTGTGATGAACTACAATATGCAAAACATGAACAAGCAGTTGCCAGAACTCTTTGCCATGTTGAAATCTGCAGAAGTGGAGATCAAGAAAGAGCACCAAGTGTTGTTGGTCAATAAGACCACCAAATTCAAGAAAGGCAAGTCTAAGCAAAAGGGACACTTCAAGAATTGTGGTAAGAAAGTTACCGCGCCGACTAAGAGGACCAAGGCTGGACCCAAGCCTGATACTGAGTGCTTTTACTGCAAGGGAGAAGGTCACTCGAAGCGGAATTGCCCAAAGTACTTGGCGGATTTGAAGAACGACAACATCAAGAAGAAAGGTATATCCGATATACATGTTATTGATGTGTATCTCACTAGTACTCGTAGTAGTGCCTGGGTATTTGATACTGGTTCAGTTGCTCATATTTGTAACTCGAAACAGGTGCTGCAGAATAAACGGAAGCTAGCGAAGAACGAGGTGACGATGCGCGTGGGAAACGGATCAAAGGTTGATGTGATCGCGGTCGGCACGCTACCTCTTCATCTACCATCGAGATTAGTTTTATACTTAAATAATTGTTATTTGGTGCCTGCGTTAAGCATGAACATTATATCGGGATCTTGTTTAATGCGACACGGTTACTTGTTTAAATCCGAGAATAATGGTTGTTCGATTTATATGAGTAATATGTTTTATGCACATGCACCTTTGATAGATGGTCTATTCTTATTGAATCTCGATAGTGGAAATACACATATTAATAACATTAAGGCTAAACGTTTGAAATCAAGCGATAACTCGACCTATATGTGGCACTGTCGTCTTGGTCACATTGGAGTGAAGCGTATGAAGAAACTCCATTCCGATGGACTTCTTGAATCACTTGATTTCGAATCACTTGAAAGATGCGAAGCATGTCTGATGGGTAAAATGACTAAGACTCCATTTTCTGGTATGATGGAGCGAGCTACAGACTTATTGGAAATCATACATACCGATGTGTGTGGTCCAATGAGTATAGCATCGCGCGGTGGTTATCGTTATGTTCTTACCTTCACGGATGACTTGAGTAGATATGGGTATATCTATTTCATGAAACATAAGTCCGAAACTTTCGAGAAGTTTAAGGAATTTCAAAGTGAGGTTGAGAATCAACGTAACAAGAAGATTAAATTTCTACGTTCTGATCGTGGAGGTGAATATCTAAGTTACGAGTTTGGCGAGCTGTAAGGTTCCCAACCTTTAATAAGGTAGAGATCCCTGTGTTTACAATGCTATTCCCTGGATCAATAGCTAGCATCCACAGTTAAGATGTAATATCAAGAATCAAAGGTCATAATACAACTTTATAACCAGGAATAACATAATTTATTACATCTTACATAGCTCATTTGGCTATTACATCACATTGCAGCAGAATATCTATAAGCATGGGGTCCTTCATCTTCAAAGTGCCACAGGCAGGCATGTTGGTTGTAGACTTGTAATCCTAATCATTAAACTTCACTAATATCAAACAAAACTGCAACATAACAAGTTACAGCCACAAGGGTCAATACATTTGAATTGTATTGGCAAGTGATACTATGGTAGTTTAGTGGAGTCTATCATCTATATGCATTTGGCTAAGTGGAGCTTAGGCTTGCTTTGCTCAAAATAGATTTTCCTTATCATTTGAAAACACTAAGTTTTTTTTGCTTGACAAAAATCACCCAAGGAACCACCAATAGAAATTGGTGAACCTTAAACCCTTGTTCAACCACAAGTTTTTAAATTAGAAATTTGGATGATGAGATTCCTGATAGCTTCCATGTCTTGATGCTCAAATAGTCCTTTGCCAGGGACATGGCTAAGTACTTAGATTTTACACTCTGCAGAGGTGGTGCACTTTCCCCACAAGACTTGGTTTCCCAAGACAAGATCTTTCAGAAGCCTTCCCTTAGACCAAAATGGACGCGCTCCAACCTATCAATCCCCTACCACCAACTATCCATTTGGCTAAGTTATTGCAACCTATATGATCCAGGCAGAGCCCATAATGCCAAGTGGCTGCACTTGAAGCTTCTCAACATTTGACATCTCAAATCTCTTTGTTCCTGGGTGGCTCATACTGGACTTGGTGATGCCCAAGTTTTCCCCAGTATACTGGACTTGCATGACCACTCAACACAAACCATTACTTCCATTCCACCCAGGTGATTCATTCACTTAGTTGTTTTATTAAACAAAACACAAGTCCTCAAGACTTAGAAATTTTCCATAGCATGAATAAATATTTCCACCCTTGTTTTCTACTAGCTAAGCTAAGCATGATAGTAGTAGGAATATCAACTTAGGAGAATTTATTCTAAGGTTTCATCTACTGGGATTTCCCATAGCATGGTTTATACTTAGCAAAAATTCTATGCAAGTCCTACTTAGAAATATCACTAATGCATAGTGAAAATAATGGGACAAAAGTATGAAGCATCACTTGCCTTTTTGGTAGCGAGTATAGGTTCACTCCTTGATCTTTGCAATGTTCACTCACTTCAAATCACTACAATTTAATCAAGCAAACAATATTTCAAACTACCATTCAAGCAATTCATCACATAAAATCATAGTAACAAAACAATGCATGCAAGCATGCTAAAGATTGTTTTATTTGTAAAAGTGGTTTCTAATGGTTCATAAACATTTTAAAACACCTAATTGTCATTTTATAAAGTGGCAAAATCATTTGTATAAGATTTTACTTCATAAACCATTTTTAGATCAAGTCATTATTTTATGTGGTGTAGAAATGCTTTTAATAAGGCAAAATTCTATAGGTTTCACAAAATATGTTTTCAAACCATATAACCTTGTGTTTAGGGTCAGAGAGTTTATTTCCAAAACATTTCTCAAAGGTTTTCTTCCAAAACCATTTTTAATAATTAAACCATATTTTTATTTGACTAGAAATGGTTTAAATCAAAGATTTATTCTTTTGCTTTACCAAATACATTTTTGAAACCACAATTTGTTTCCTATGGTCAGTAGGTTCAAAACACACCGTTTGCCAAAGATTTTATCCTCAAAATCATTTTAGAACAATTTCTATATCCTAAACATGCATACACATGTTTCTGCAAAAACAAACATTTTACTAGAAGCTTTTTACTAAACAAATGGCATGGTTGGCTAGGCTTGTCTTGCTGAATCCACTGATATAAAATTTTCAAAATTTGGACGTGTGGATTAAAAGTTATGGATTATTCAAATTGGAACATCTAATAGATCTATTCTGTTTTAAATCAAACGAGCTGGGACACGTGTCTTGTTATTACTCGTCCATACCGTTTCGTCCGGTTCAGCTACTCTGGCGCGTTGGATCAAGTTACATCGCACGGCACAGATTGCGTACCTCTTCGGCGTTAAGTGATTCTATCCTAATCGTCAGATCAAGATCGGACGATGTTGAGCACACTTGCCAACTAGTGGCGGCGCTAGCGGCGGCAGGTGGCAGCGGCGTGTCTGGCTACGGCGGAGCTGGCGCTAGAGGAAGCAAGGAAGAGTAAGGAGATGCTCACCAGGTTCAGGAGATCACGGCGAATCTCAAGGTACCAGCGGGAAGGCAAGGGGCGCACGAGGTTGTTGTCAATCTCTCTCCGGAGTTGCGCTGCGCCTCGGGTTCGGTCAGTTGTCGTCGAGGGCGATGCTACGGTGCACAAAAAGGCAAAGCAAGAACGACATTAGCTGCGCACGAGGTTGGCGATCATGCGTGCATCAACGAGAGGAAGTAGGGTGGTCAGCACTCACCGGAAAAGACTGGCGGAGCGGAGGCAGACGGTGGCGGCGGTGGTCGTCGTCGTTGCCGAAGTTCTAGGGCGTGCGGGGGCGAGCTGGTGCTACGAGGTGGTTCGCCAGGAGATGGGGATCACGTTTGTGTGCTCGAAGAGGCAAGGGGCGGTGAGGGGCTGCCGGAATCGTCGCCGGAGAGTCGTCGGACAGAGGACGGTGCAGAGAGCAATTGGGTAGCCTGGGGGCGCGCTAGGGTGAGGCGACAGAGGGGAAATGGAGAGGAGACGTGGGCGGTTAAGAGGGCGTCGTCAGGGGGAGGTTTAACTGTGCCATTAACGCGAATTAAGCTGAGCGTTAATCGCCTGCAACGGCCGACGAGGTGAGGGGCGGGGTCTCCGCGGGGAGGAAGAAGATGACGTGGCTGTGGGGCCTGGCTGTCTGCGAGTGAGAGAGAGTGGGGGTGGGGTCGTTCTGTCAGCATCGCTGCGGGTTCGATTGCGAGTGAATAACGGTTCGCTCGGGTGGGGTGGGGAGTGGGCTTGCTGGGCCTTGACTGTGCTGCCGAGCTGGGTTGCTTCCTTTTCACATTTTTTTTGTGTTCTGTTTGTTTTTTTCTTTTTCCTTTTTCTTTAATCTGTTTGGATTTTGAACAACCAATTCAAACACTTATTTGAATTCAAACCTTTGCCAAAATTTGTGTAGGTTTAAATACTGATTAGTAAAACATTCTGGAATCATTTTAGAATAATTTATTTATTCTTTTTACGGTCTTTTAATTATTCCAAATAGGCTCTAGTTTTTAATCAAATGAGGTTTATTAATATTTTAAAACATCACTTAAGTTTCTAAATTCTTCCAAATCTTTTCAGTAGGTTTTTATTTGTTTAATAGGGTGTCAAATAACTCCTCTTTAATTATTTGGAAAGTATTTAGTATGATTTATAAATCATTTGGATTGGGTTTTCATTTTAATTCCAATGGAATTAAATATAGTTTTAATTCCCTAAATTTTTATTTGGAAGATTTATTTTATTTAAGTTGATTTAACAACTTTTAATCCACTTGGTAAATTCCAAATATCATTTTCTCATGATTTAAATGATCATTTTTAATAGAGATTTGTTTTTAATAAAATAGGGACAGAATGGTTATTACCATTTTATTTTATTTTGGAAATTCTTTATCCTTTCATTTTATTTGGATTTGGATTCTATTCATTTTATTTCCTTATGGTTTTGGCCAAGATTTAATTTGGTCTTTAAATATTCTTGAATTAATATTTCTTTCATCATCTTATAAAATTCATATCTTTTTATTTAGAGATCCAAACTTGGTGATTCCAATTTGTAAAATCTTATTTGAGATTTATTTATCCTTTTAAATATCTTTTAAGATTATTTGCTCACCATTTGGGATGGATTTTTTGATAAGTGCTTTATTAGCTTTGGAAATTTAATTTCCTTATCTTATTATATTCCTAAGATTTTATTTATGGTTCCAATTTAAGTGAAACCAATTTATATGGTTTTGATATATTTCTATTTGTCATTCTTGATCATTTGTAAATGTTTGTTGTCAAGATTTTATATGGATCAAATCCATAGGCTTGGAGATAACTTGGAAGTAATTTTATCCCATTAGGGCTTTAGGGTTTTGGTTTAATGTCACATCCCAAAATTCTCCTAATTTTGGAATGTGAAATAAATAAATAAGTTTGATTGATTGTTTGACTATGTTGAAAATTCTCAATGAGAAGAAACTTTTTGAATAGAAAATCCTCTCAACCTTGAATTCAAAACCTTATATTCTTTTGTTATGACCTAAGTAGCCATATAGGCAAAAGGGCATGGATTGATTATGGATTGTAGAATTGGTGTGCAAGATTTCAAAATGAAAATCATGAAGCATTCATAAGCATTTCATTACATCCATGCAAAGATCTCACAAACTGAATCCAAATCCTGGTATCTAAATCCTATAGTTGATTTGCCCAAATGTTCCTAAAGGAATTAAATTGACTTTATAAAACCCACAATTGCTAAGACATCGATTATTGCTAAATTATAGCCTAAAATAATCCAATTAATATTACAAAATTTTAGAAACAAAATTGAGCTCATTTGGAGCTAGTATGAAAAAGTTATGTAGCAAATACAAACACATAAAGGTATAAATAAAATGAAATATACAAGGATTTATAAATCCACTACCCCCAAACTAGTAAAAAGATTACAAATTTGATCCTATAATGATCTATTCAATTTTAAAAAAATTTAGAAACAAGAATCATGTCATTTGGAGTTCGTATGCAAAAGATATGAGGGAAACAAGTAAAAAAAAAACCGGCCGGCCCACCCGGTCCGACCGGACCGAGCCAGCCGGGCAGGCCACACGTACGGGATCGGTCGAGTTGCTCCAAAAAGCGTGCAAAATCTGTTTTGTTAGACCTATCTTTACTCAAACTGCTATAACTTTTTATTTACAACTCCGAATCGACTTCCGTTTGTTTCTACTTGTTCCCTACTCCAAGGCCAATCTCTAAACCATCCTAAACCTTCATATAAACTCGTGGAGCCACAGCTGTACGAGTTTTTACTCTCGAAATCCCGAATCTTGTTTCGCTTTTTAACCCATCTAGACTTCGTCGTTTGCTTTCGGTCAAAAAACAAAAGTTGAAGATCGCATCGAAATCTTTCAATCCCGACAAACCTCACCTATTTTCATCCACCACAGCCGGAGAATTTCGTATCACAATATTTCAGATCTTACGGTGTAAATCCAAGATCTACTCGCGCTCGTTTCTTTAAATCCAAATTCCTTTAGTGAGAAGGTAGGAATAATGATTCCTCACAACTTTTATGTTCTGAGTTTTTCGATTTGACCTACGGATTTGTCTCTCTAACACAGATCTATTTCTTGTCTATTCTAAGCCCAAATCGGGTCAATCTCTTCTTCTAGCCACCGGATCCTATCCAGCCGGTCGAGATCCAATCAAACCGGTGCGTGCCATGTCGTCATCTCGGTCATCTTCCTCATCAACGCCACGTCAACGTAAGGTCAACATCTAGTCCTATTCAGCATGCAAAGTCAACCTGTCCAGTCAGCGGAATATTCTCTGAAATATTCCGTTCGAATTTAAAATTGCATATTATAGATCTAACTTGTAAAATTCATTAGAAATTCATACCATGTCCAAAATTTTCGTATAATATATCAAATTGAAGATAATTTCACGTAGAATCATCTTATCAGAATAGATCCAACTTTTACTGTACGTGGTTACTGCAGTAATTTAATTAGTTTTAATGGTATTTTAGGTTAATAAATTCATAAGAAATTATCTGTAACTCCGAAAAATATGAACAATATATCAAATGGAAGCTACTGTAATGTACTTTAATAATATCTGGTTGGATCTAGCCTTTGCAGATTATTTAACCCGTAGAAATTTAATTAGTTTTAATGGCCTTATAAATCATTAAATTCATAGTAAATTAATTGCTTGTCACAAAAATATAAATGATATACCGTTGGAAAGCTGGTTCCATGTAGATCATCAATATGCAATTAGTTCAGCATTTTACTGTAAGGTTTTGCCATGAAGATTTAAATGGTTTAATGGCCTATTTAGAGTAATAAATTCATAAGAAAATAAATACTATTCAGAAAATTACAAATAATATGTCCCTGAAATCACAATTCCATGGAGATTACAGATATAATTTTAGTTTGATTTCTAGACAACAGAAACCATAGGAATCATTTAAAACCATTAAACACTATTTAAATCATACAAAAAATCTATAACTCCAATTAGGGTGAATCCAAGTGCTAAGGTTTTGTATTGACAATATCTATACAGAGAAATTGCATGACAAATTATTTGGTACTGTTAAAACAGAAATTCATACAGAAATATTTAAACCCATTGAAATAGTGTTTTAAACATAGGAAAATATCTATAACTCCTTTTTAGGTGATTCAAATTGCCACTGTCTCTAAATTGCATTATCTATCCAGTAGCATCTAGTTCACAATTTAATACGACATAAACATATTTAGTTCAATTAAAGTGGTATACACCATATTAAATCGATACAACTTTAGTAATAAAATCTTTAGTGCAATAAATGACTTTCCACATGCATCATGTAATCTAACTATGTTCAGAACACTAAATGCAACCATTGTGACTCATTAAATCGTCATGCATGCATCTGTTCATCATTGTTTTCTTGTAATGTTGCACTGTTGTATGTTTGCAATGTTTTGAATGGTGTTTGTTGTGTTTGCTTCAAACGTTAGATTGCGAGGAGTGCAACTACTGTGATTGCAACTACTATGATTGCAAGTATTGTGGTTATTACGAAAGAGGCCATTATAATTGCAAGGATTATCTAATCGACTACATCTACAACAAAGGCAAGTGGTGCTATCTTGGTCATAAATGTCCTATTGTTTTCCTATGCATTGCAGATGTTTTTGTAGAATTGCATATGTAGGAATTGATGTGTATATGCTATGCTATATACCATATTATTCCCTAGTATTCCTTGTTTATGAGCCATCGTATTGGTAGATTGCTTAGCTATGCTATTTAGATGAGGAAGGGAATCACATCATGAAAAGTTATATGTTTTGAAAGGCTTATGTTTTGCTAAATGACAAACCAACATGTTTTAATGAACCACTTGGGAAGAATGGCATTGATTGGGTCATCGAGTGTGGATTTTGGTGGGGAATGCCGCCCAGGACACTGAGAAAGGATTGGTTTCTTTGTTTGGAAGCTTTCGTGTGCAACCATGTGCCAATAATGAAATGGGCGGTTGGTTGAACTCAGTAGGTTGTGGTAACTCGAACCCGCGTATCCAGAGATATAGATAGTGTAGGTTGGACCGGTGCGCGTTGGGATTGGGGAGCTACTTCTCGAACGGTTCCTTATTGGACTTCTCCCTATCATCACCCAATATGAGAGTGGTGGTACGAACTGGGCTGGCCAAGTCACATGGGTAAAGTGTACTAACCCCTGCAGGGTGTATAAACTAATCGATTAGCCGTGTCCCCGGTTATGGACAATTTGAGCGACCTGATACTAATGCTATGATATTTCTCAATCATCCTTATTTCCTAATTACTTAAAACTTGTTGGGTGAACATAATTGGGTAGGATCACCTGGGAGTGAACCAGAGTGTCCTATTTATCGTATTGGAAAACTACTTTGTTACAAATGTTAGGATAAAACTGTTGCTTTATGCAAATGAGCCTGAACTCCACTTGGCCAAATAAGCATGTAGTTGATAGATCTGTTGTTAACCACTTTAGCCTACTTGCCATACATTCAATGTATTGACCATTCGTGGCTGCAACGTTTCATGTTGCAGGTTATATCGTATCTGAGTGATCGTTCATAGGTCGCGAGACTCAGCTCAACAATTATTCGCCTGTGGCACATTTGAAGGATGGAGATCTACCTTGTATTCGTTTTCCGCTGTGTACTTGAATAAATAATGTAAATTCTGGATCATATTCGTTGTATTTATGATGCACAGTTATATTTGGTATCATTTTGTACTGTGTGTGCCAGTGAACCGATCCAGGGATTGGCACTATACACATGAACTCAGCCTTATCAGGCGAGGGTGTTACATTTAATTTCTCAAGTGTTTAAATTTCCAGATTCATTCATTGAGGAATGCATTTCTCTTGATTTGAATTTGGTTGAATTCAAACTTTAATTAAAGTTTGATCAAGATGGGATTTTAAGTTTCCATTTAGAAACAAAAGTTTCTTTTCACCCTGAAATTCAACAATAATTTATTTTATTTTATTTATTTTTCACATTACAAGATTTGGAAAATCTTGGGATGTGACACGAGCATTTGAAGAAATGCGGAATACTTTCACAATTGACACCACCGGGAACACCACAACGTAATGGTGTGTCCGAATGTCGTAATCGAACTCTCTTAGATATGGTTCGTTCTATGATGTCACTTACAGATTTACCGCTATCATTTTGGGGTTATGCATTAGAAACAACCGCATTCACTTTAAATAGGGCACCATCTAAATCCGTTGAAACGACGCCGTATGAATTATGGTTTGGGAAGAAACCTAAATTGTCGTTCCTTAAAGTTTGGGGTTGCGAAGCCTATGTAAAGAAGTTACAGTCGGACAAGCTTGAACCCAAAGCGGAAAAATGCGTCTTCATAGGATACCCGAAGGAAACTATTGGGTATACCTTCTATCATAGATCCGAAGGCAAAATCTTCATTGCCAAGAATGGATCCTTTCTAGAGAAGGAATTTCTCTCGAAAGAAGTGACTGGAAGGAAAGTAGAACTCGACGAGGTTGTCGAACCTTCTCTCGAACTTGCGATTAGCGCAGCACCAGAAGTAGTTCCTATGACGCCTACACCAATAAGAGAGGAAGCTAATGATGATGATCATGAAACTTCGGTTGTAGTTGCTACAGAGCCTCGCAGGTCAACGAGAAATCGTACCACTCCTGATTGGTATGATCCCGTTATGAATGTCATGTTGTTGGACAACACCGATGACCCTGCGACGTATGAGGAAGCGATGATGAGCCCAGATTCCAATAAATGGCAAGAAGCCATGAAATCCGAGATTGGATCCATGTACGAAAACCAAGTATGGACTTTGATGGACTTACCGGATGGCCGGAAGGCTGTCGAGAACAAATGGATTTTAAAAAAGAAAACAGATGCTGATGGTAATGTTACTGTCTATAAAGCTCGACTTGTCGCAAAAGGGTTTCGACAAATTCAAGGAGTTGACTACGATGAGACTTTCTCACCTGTAGAGAAGCTAAAGTCTGTGAGGATTATGTTAGCAATCGCTGCATATTATGATTATGAGATATGGCATATGGATGTCAAAACAGCGTTCCTCAATGGAGACATTGATGAAGAGTTGTATATGATGCAACCCAAAGGTTTTGTCGATCCTAAAGATGCTAACAAGGTATGCAAACTTCAATGGTCCATATATGGATTGAAGCAAGCATCCTGAAGTGGGAATCAACGTTTTGATAAGGTAATCAAAAGCTTTGGTTTTATACAAACTTATGGAGAAGCTTGTATTTACAAGAAAGTGAGTGAGAGCTCTGTAGCATTCTTAATACTATATGTAGATGACTTATTGTTGATTGGGAATGATGTAGACCTTCTTAATAGTGTCAAGGAATATTTGAATAATAGTTTTTCAATGAAGGATCTTGGCGAAGCAGCTTACATATTAGGCATAAAGATTTATAGAGATAGATCGAGACGCCTAATATCATTGTCACAAAGTACATATTTGGACAAAGTTCTAAAGAGGTTTAGAATGGAAGATAGCAAGAAAGGGTTCTTGCCCATGTTGCCCAATACGACCTTGAGTAAAACTCAAAGTCCAGCAACGACAGAAGATAGAGAAAGGATGAGTAAGACTCCCTATGCCTCAGCCATAGGATCTCTAATGTATGCCATGCTATGTACTAGACCCGACATTGCATATGCTGTTAGTTTGACTAGCATATATCAAAGTGATCCAGGAGTGGATCATTGGACAGCGGTCAAAAACATCCTTAAGTACTTGAGAAGAACTAAGGATATGGTTCTTTCTTATGGAGGTGATGAACAGCTCGTTGTTAATGGTTACACCGATGCTAGTTGGAACAACGATCCTGATGATTCTAAATCACAATCTGGATATGTATTTACTTTGAATGGTGCAGCAGTTAGCTGGAGGAGTGCAAAGCAAAGCGTTGTGGCGAGATCTTCAACTGAATCGGAATACATGGCTGCTTCGGAGGCTGCACAAGAAGCGATATGGATGAAAGAGTTCATTACAGAGCTGGGTGTGGTTCCAAGTGCGCTGGACCCAATGTCTATCTACTGTGATAACATGGGCGCCATAGCCAATGCGCAAGAACCAAGGTCACACAAGAAGCTGAAGCACATCAAGCTACGTTTTCACGCTATTCGAGAACATGTCCAAGATGGGGACATAAATATTTTCAAAGTACACATAGATCTGAATGTGGCGGATCCGTTGACTAAACCTCTCCCGAGGGAAAAACATGACCAACACCAAACTGCCATGGGTGTTCGGTATATTACCATGTAATCTAGATTAGATGACTCTAGTGCAAGAGGGAGACTGTTGGAGATATGCCCTAGAGGCAATAATAAATGTAGTTATTATTATATCTTTGTGTTTATGATAAATGTTTACATTCATGCTATAATAGTATTAACAAGGAAACATTAATACTTGTGTGATTTGTAAACTAAAATAGAGTCCCTAGTAAAGCCTCTTCATAATACTAGCTTGTTGGTTAATAAATGATTGTGATTTACCTATCATGAACATTGAGATGTTATTAACCACAAGATCATATCGTTAGGATAATGATATGGTGGACATACTCCTATAGATAAGCGTAGCATAAAGATCAAGTCATTTTAATAGTTCAATTGCTATATGCTTTCTGATACATAGTAACCTAATTCCTTCGACCATGAGATCATGCAAATCACCTTCACTGGAAGGATGCTTTGATGACATCAAACACCACACCGTACCTGGGTGGCTATAAAGGTGGCATTGAATGTTCAGAAAGTATTGGTTGAGACACATGGATCAAGAGTGGGATTTGTCCATCCATATGACGGATAGATATACTCTGGGCCCTCTCGGTGGAATGTCATCCAATTAGCTTGCAAGCATGTGACTGGCTCACAAGGGATCACATATCACGGGAACGAGAAAAGAGTACTTATCAGTAACGAGGTTGAACTAGGTATGCAGAGATACCGACGATCATAACCTCGGATAAGTAAACTATCGTGAGACAAAGGGAAATTGGTATCGTATGTAAGTGGTTCAATCGATCGCAAAGTAATCGTAGAAATATGTGGGAGCCATATGAATTTCCAGATTCCTCTATTGGTTATTGATCGGAGAAGTGTCTCGATCATGTCCGCATAATTCACGAACCGTAGGGAGAAACACTTAAGGATTCGACGTTGTTTGAGTAGTTATGGAAGGATCGTCTACGCGATCTTGAGATCGAAAAGAGTACGACTACATCACCCACGAGAATCCGCTCTCGTTAAACACTTTGGAATCTTCGAGGGTGAGTTATTCCATCCACTCGTTGCTACAATCTAGTAGATAGATCTTGGCTTGTTTGTTTGTATGTGGTAGAAATTTTTTGTTTTCCATGCTACAAAACCCTACACCGCTCGCACATCCGGTAGTAGCGGTCCCATCTGATTCCAAAGACAGGAAACAACGATGATTCTTGTGCGGATAGAAAGAGGGTTCTTCAGAGGGAGTAAGGAGGCTTGGGTTGAGACCGGTGAGATGGGAAGCACATGCACTCTAACAATCAAAAAAAGTTAAACACCAAACTAGAGTGCGAGAGGGGCGGTGAAGACTAAGAACGGTGAGGACTAAGACCGGTTGAGACTAAGAATGGTGAAGACAATTCAAATAGATGACAACCATGAGTAAAAATCATAAAAATGACAAACACGAGTACGCGCATCAACCTCTCGATTGCGAGAGGGGCGGTGTCCTAGGCCACCATATTTGAGTATACTCGGCTTGGCACCACGAAGATATATCTTTGGTGCATTACCGAAACTCATCATTAAGCTCACATATCACAAAATGATATTAAGAAGAATGATTTTGGTTTACTTTGCGCATAATGGGGGGAGGGATGGTCCAATCAATTAGGACCGCACTCCCCCTATGTCCATGCCTACACCTAAACCAAACATGGGTCGAGTATTAGGTGAGAGTGCAAGATAATCAAGTCAAGCTCCTTGAATCTACGATATTTAGTTCATTCCTCAAGTAGCAAAGCCTTGCTTCATCAAGTGGCTTTGTGAAGATATCGGCAAGTTGATCTTTGGTTAAAACATAGGATAGATCAATATCACCTCTAGCAACATGATCTCTAATGAAGTGATGACGAATCTCAATATGCTTTGTTCTAGTGTGATCCACTGGGTTGTATGCAATTTTGATGGCACTTTCATTGTCACATATAAGAGGCACTTTGTCACAATGGACACCGTATTCCTTTAAAGTTTGCCTCATCCATAGCAATTGAGTGCAAGCACTAGCGGCAACAACATACTCGGCTTCGGCGGTGGAGAGAGATATACAATTTTGCTTCTTAGAAGACCAACATACCAAGGACCTACTAAGGAATTGGCAAGCCCCGGATGTTGACTTTCTATCATCCTTGTCCCCCGCCCAATCCGAATCCGTGTATCCACAAAGAGCAAATTTTGAGCCTCGAGGATACCAAAGACCATAAAATGGGGTATGAACTAAATATCGAAAGATTCTCTTGACCGCCATTAAATGGCTTTCCTTAGGAGCCGCTTGATATCTTGCACACACACCTACACTCAACACAATATCAGGTCTAGATGCACAAAGGTAAAGCAAAGAACCAATCATAGACCGGTATACCTTTTGATCCACATCTTTACCATTTGGATTTTGTTCAAGATGAGTCTTTGTAGCCATGGGAGTAGGAGCTCCATTTAAATATTGCATATTGAATCTCTTGAGCATATCTTGAGTATACTTGGCTTGATTGAAAAATGTCCCTCCTCTAACTTGCTTGATCTCAAAGCCAAGAAATACTCTCAACTCTCCCATCAAAGACATCCGGAACATACTAGTCATAAGCTTTGAGAATTCATCATTAAATGCTTTGTTATATGAGCCAAAGATAATATCATCAACATATATTTGGCATACAAAAAGCTCCCCGTTGACCCTCTTAGTAAAAAGAGTGGGATCGATTTTCCCAACCTCAAAGCCACGATCAAACAATAACTCTCTAAGGTGCTCATACCACGTGCGTGGGGCTTGTTTGAGCCCATAGAGCGCCTTATCAAGTTTGTAGATGTGGTTTGGAAAGTTGGGGTCCTCAAATCCCGGGGGTTGCTTAACATAGACCAATTGATTTAAGGGACCATAAAGAAATGCACTTTCTACATCCATTTGTTGCAACTTAAATTTATGATGTGCCGCATAAGCAAGAAGGATACGGATGGACTCAAGGCGAGCCACAGGTGCATAAGTCTCTCCATAATCAATGCCTTCAATTTGAGAATACCCTTGTGCAACCAATCTAGCCTTGTTCCTTACTATAATTCCATGCTCATTTTGCTTGTTCTTGAATATCCACTTTGTTCCAATAACATTGCGGCAATCCTTAGGCTTCTCAACTAACTTCCACACTTTGTTTCTCTCAAAGTTTTTGAGTTCTTTGTGCATAGCTTCTAACCAATCCGAATCTTCAAGAGCTTCCCACACTTTCTTTGGTTCAATCATGGAGATGTGTGCTTGGTGTTCACTGAACCTCTTCAATTGTGCTCTTGTGGAGATACCTTTCCTTAGGTCACCAAAAACATTTTGGAGGGTGTGGTCTCTTATCTCCAACATTCTTTCCTTCCTAGCTTCGCGACGAGCGTGGATCTCCGTATTGTTTCTTGGAGGACCCTATACATCATTTTGATCCTCGTCTTGACCATCATCTTGACCTTGATCATCATTGGAATCATCCTCGATAATTGGAGGCAAAGATTGACCTTGGTCTTGATCAAGTGCCCTTCTAGCATCAATTCGAGCTTGTCTCCAAACAGTTTGTATGGATCTTCCTTGACAAATTGACTTGGCACCACTTGACAACCCGTTGAATGGACCAAGCTCCCCTTGACTAGAGTTGACACTTTGATCATCATGTTGAGGGTCCACATCTTGTCTTTGGCTTGGGTCAATGTCCTCTTCGGTGGATGGAGCATGTTGAGGTTGTGAAGATGAGGGCTCCACTTGAGTGGGGCATAGTTCTTCTCGATCCGCCATAAGGGATTCCTCAACGGGGCGGATATATCCCACACCTATTCTTCCTATGGCATCCTGAGGCATTTCATCATCTGCATCACAAGCATCAACACGCCCCCCTTGGGGACCATCATATTCTTCGAAAGTCACACTACAAGATTCTATGACTGCTCCGGAGAGCTTATCATAGATTCTATAAGTGTGAGATTCGAGACCATAGCCAACAAAATACCCTCTAATGCTTTAGACTCGAATTTAGACAAACGAACACCTTTGATGAGATAGAAACACTTACAACCGAACACCCGGAAATAAGATATGTTGGGCTTGTTACCGGTAAGTATCTCATATGGAGTCTTGTTGATTTTCTTCCGGAGGTAGAGTCGGTTTGAAGCATGGAAAGCGGTGGAGATGGCTTTGGCCCAAAAGTTGTATGGAGATTTAAACTCCGCCAACATGGTCCTAGCCATCTCAATAAGAGTCCGGTTCTTCCTTTCAGCCACACCATTTTGTTGAGGGGTGTATGCAGCAGAGTATTGATGTTTAATCCCCTCATCACTAAGGAAATCATTCAAGGTGTAGTTCTTGAACTCGGTGCCGTTGTCACTTCTTATAATCAACACGGGAACATTGTATTGCCGTTGAACCAAGTTGATGAAGTCGATAAAAGTCTTTTGAGTCTCACTCTTCAACTTGAAGAAATAAACCCAAGAGTATCTTGAAAAATCGTCAACAATCACCAATATTTCTTCCCACCAAGACTTGCATGAGATGGAGGACCAAATAGGTCCACATGGAGGAGTTCCAAGATCTTGTTAGACTTGATTTGGTTCGTGGGCTTGTGAGGAGCGTCATGCATCTTCCCTAGAACACATGCCCTGCAAACGCGATCTTTGGCAAAGGAAACATTTTATTTTAGTCCAACTATATGGCCCTCTTTATGGAGACTTTGCAAAGTTCTCATATTGACATGGGCTAGTCGGCGATGCCATAGCCAACCCACATCGGCCTTTCTGAATAAGCACATCGGACCTGTAGTGGTTTGCTCCAAAAATTCCACCACATACAAGTCATGTTCGACGTACCCAACGAAAGCGACTTTGAGAGACTTGCTCCACAAGAGGACCACAATATCTACATCAATGAAGACGGCAAAGCCCATCTTACCAAGAGCAAGGACAGAAAGTAAATTGTATCCAAGGGTCTCAACAAGCATGACGTTGTGTAATGTCGTGAGCAACCATAACCTTGCCGAAACCCATTACCTTAGACTTTGATTTGTCGGCATATGTCACGGTAATTTGATCATCATTTGGCTTTAGCTTCCGGTCATATGACTTGTGTAACCACTATCAAGCACCCACTTTGACCCTCCGGAAGCATAAGTCTACAAGAGATCAAGCTAATTTTTAGGTACCCATTTTTCAATGGGTCCTCTTTTGTTAGCAACAAGGGTCTTGGGAACCCAAATAGACCAAGAAATATAACCATCATAAGGACCAACATATTGTGCATACACATCACCATAGTAATCACGCATTAGAACATAGTGAGGGTTAGCACTTCCCGCAAAGTCATCATGAGACATAGTTTTACCACTTGTGGTCTTACTCTCCACAATGGTCTTGTTGGTCTCTTGTGCGGGCTTGGCCTTCTTCTTCTTATTTTTCTTCTTCTTGGTTTTGGAAACAAAACCAATGCCCCCTTTGACACCACTACGCCTTTGCTTGCTCAAAAGATCATCAATGGACTTGTTGCCTTGTGGAAATGTGGCCTTACAAGCTCCCCCTTCAACCTAGCATTCTCTTCAAGAATAGTTGTGCTACTAGATGGTATGAAGTTGCTAGGTGAAGGAATATTGGCCAATTGAGTTTGAAGCGTTTCATGGGACTTTGTGAGTGACAAGAGTTCACTCTCCAAGGCCTTGTGAGCCTTATTAAGCAAACTAAACTCCTCGGCAAGTTTTTCATGAACCACACCAAAATCAATCTTGTCCTTTTTAGATCTTTTGTATTTAGAAATAGCATGATCACGCTCTTTGATGAGTTTGTTAACAATAGTGTCATTGGCCTCATCAAGCCCTTCAAGTTTTAGTTCAAGTGACAACCTAGTTTCTTGTTCTTCCTCTAGAGCATTGTTTAAAGCCTCTAGCTCAATCATATGTTCATGCCCAAGTTTACATCTTACATCTATAAGCTCTTGAGTATGTGAGAGTTGATATAAGATGTTCCCAAAATGTAACTTAGCATCTCCTTCTAGGTTAGTCATGAACTCATCAAAGGAAATTAATTCCTTTTTAACATCAAGAGACATTTCATCATTATCTAAGTGAGTAGAGCGGGATGATGAGGATACCTCCGTTCCTCTTGCCATAAGGCAAGTGAAATTCTTGGTGGAAGAGTTATCATTTGGAGAATCGAAGAGTGAGAATGTCGGAGTAGAGGTGGTGGCTAGAGCAGCCACACCATGAGAAGTTTCTTCTTCCTCATCTTCATTGTCGAAGGAGTATTCTTCATGAGTTATCAAGACAATTTCTCTCGACTTCTTGTTGACGGGATTCTTTTTGATGAAAGGTTTCTTGTAAGGTGCCTTGAGAGTCTTCTTCAACACAAGCTTACCACCATGATCTTCTCTCTTCTCATAGGGGCAGCTTGCCACAAAGTGATAGCGGTCACCACAATTGAAGCAAGTTCTCAACCTAGTGGTATTCTCTCTTTTCCCATTTGGATTGCTTCTTCGTTGCATTTCCATCTAGGCCTTGGTGGGGTTCTTAAAAAAGTTCTTTGCATAGAAAGCCATATATTGACCATGGGCAATCTTGACTTCATCGGGATGGTCCATGGAGAGTCCTTCATCACTATCATCTTCATCCCCAAGGTCCACAACTTTGGCCTTCAAAGCAACATTGACCACATTGCTCATACCAAGGGCACGAGCACGGGCATCTTTGGCATTCTTGGCGGCAACCTTGAAGGCGGCCATCTCTTGCATAACTTCATTTGAGGTCACGAGATGGGAGTTGTGTCTTCCTTGTAGGCTCTTCAAGTCGGTGGGCTCAAAAGGCATGAGTGCACTCACATATTTCCTTTTTATCCATGCATCATCCACATGTGAGGCACCCACATTTCTAAAAGCGGTGGCAGTGGTCTTGAGCCTTCGATACATGTATTCGTGATCTTCACCTTCTTTCATGTAGAAGCCTTCAGCTTCATTTCTTATAGCATCATATCGGTTCCTCCTCATACTCTCATTTCCAACAAACAACACAGTGAGAGCATCCCAAGCTTCCTTGGCAATGCTAAAGTTCTCAATGTGTGGATAGTCCTTTGTCCCCAAACCTTATTGAATCATAAGCAAAGCAGTGGCATTGAGTTGAATATTGACAACCTCTCTTCTTGTCAAGTTGTTTGGATCCCCAATAAAGAGTCCATGCTCGATGATGTTCCATAGTTCAATGCAAGAGCTGCGCACATGAGTTCTCATTAGTGATTGCCATTGAGCAAAAGTAGCCGACTCTTCAAGCTTAGGTGGGTCACCCCTATTGTACACATGAGGGTGTGGGATGGGAGGATCGGGAGAGTACCAAGAATCACGGTGCTCACCCTTTCCCCCATCAAGTTGTGTGGAGGAATTAGCGTTGTCTGGTTTAACCCCTACTATCATACCCTTGGGGGATTCTGGCGTATTCCCCTTAGGTAAAATGGATGGTTGATCCTCTTGAGGAGATGGGGTGATGAGCCTTCTTTGTCTTTAAGAAGTTGCTCTAGCATCTTCTTGACTTCGTTGACCAAGGAAGAGCTCAATCTTGTTTCCAAGTTTTTGAGATCTTCCATGGTCACTATGGTGGGCTCACCATCAACATGCCCTTCGCGGCTACCCATATTCTCTTAGACGGTAAAGCCCAAATAAAGAGCCGAGGCTCTGATACCAATTGAAAGGATCGTATTGGCACCTAGAGGGGGGGGTGAATAGGTGCTACTTCAAGTTTTCTTCTTTTTCAAATTAGGTTTGACAATAAGGTAAATTCTCTAGATAATGCAACTAAGGTGAATTTACCTATATGACAATTATGCAAGAGCTACCACTACACAAAGTAGGAACAAGTAAGTAAAGTGCGGTAAAGGATAGAAGTAACCAAAGTGGTGGACACGGAGACACAAGGATTTGTTTCCCGTAGTTCCTTCCTTTTGAGGGGAAGTACGTCTACGTTTGGAGAGGGGGTGGTTTCAAACCACCAACGCCATGAAAGGCCTCCCTTGTTCTCCGATGAATCTCACCCCAACGGGATCGATTCACCTTCCACTATATAGGCAACCTTCGAGGTGGAATCCAGCACCTTTACAAGTTTGGGGCACACATCCACAACTTAATCGGAGGCTCCCAAATACAAGCAAGTTGTCAAAGCAATCAAAGACAAGCTTGTAAGATCCAAAACAAGAACTAGGGTTTCCAAGAAAACACTAGAACAAAGGGGCCCTCAATGAAATTATGGGGAAATGAAGATCTCTTTTGGTGAAGTAGTAGATCAGGGCCTCCTCCTTCGATTCCCCAAAGATCAAGGACTTTGGGTGGTGGAATGAGGAGATCTTGAAGATTGGGTGGCTCCAATGGTGGTCTTGAATTTTAATGTGGTTGAGCGATTTGTCCTAAGGTAGGTGGAGGGGTATTTATACCCCTCCACAAAATATGGCCGTTGGAGCCATTAATGTACCGGTAGTACCGGTAATCAAGCGGTAGTACCGCTTGCAAGCGGTACTACCGGTCAAGTACCGGACCAGGTACCGGAGATGCTTCAGTTCGTCTAGCCTTCTTCAGGTTTGGGCGGTATCGCCCTTGCGGTACTACCCCCAAGCGGTAGTACCGGTCGTATGACGCGGTACTACCGGTCAGGGCGGTAGTACCGGTCCCAAGTACCGCTTGGTACTGACCAAAACAGAGAGGAGTGGATGTTCTTCAGGACGGCCCGGTACCGCCGAGCGGTACGACCGTGTCAAGCGGTAGTACCACTTGTCTCAAGCGATACTACCGGTTGGACCGGTAGTGCCGCTCCGTGGTACCGGGTGGTACTGACTAGCACACACCCATATCAGTTTTGCACGGTACCAACCGGTACTGGAACCGGTAGTATCGATGTCAAGCGGTAGTACCGGTCGTAGTTCTGGTACTACAGGTTGGCACAATGGTTTTTCGCAAAGGGAATTGATATGCCAATATTTGTGCCACACCCTTATCAAACCTGTGATATACTTAGCACACGATTAAACCGATAAGTGTGTTGTTATCAATCATCAAAATCAGAGGGATAGGAAAATGCTCTTTCACAACGTAACCAACAAAAGCGACCTTTAGAGACTTGCTCCACATGAGGACCACAATATCATTACCTATAAAGACGGGAAAGCCCATCTTTCCAAGAGCACGGACTGAAAGTAAATTATAGCCAAGGGTCTCAACAATCATGACGTCCGCGAGTGTAATGTCGTGGGCAACCACAACCTTGCAGAAACCCATTACCTTAGAATTAGATTTGTCGGCATATGTGATGGATATTTGATCATAGTTTGGTCTCAACTCCTTGACAATAGATGTGCTTCCGTTCATATTAATTGGACATCCACTATCAAGCACCCACTTTGACACTCCGGAAGCATAGGTCTACAAAAGATCAAGCTAGTTTTTAGGTACCCATTTTTCAATGGGTCCGCTTTTGTTAGAAACAAGGGTCTTGGGGACCCAAATAGACCAAGCAATATAACCATCAAATGGGACAACATATTGTGCATACACATCACCATAATAATCACACATTAAAACATAGTGAGGGTTAGCACTTCCCGCAAAATCATCATGAGACATAGTTTTGCCACTTGTGGTCTTACTCCCCATAATGGCCTTGTCTTTTTATTGTGCGGGATTGCCCTTCTTCTTATTGTTGCTCTTCATCTTGGCTTTGGAGACAAACCCAATGCCCCCTTTCTCACCATTTGGCCTTTGCTTACTCAAGAGGTCATCAATGGACTTGTTTCCTTTTGGAAAGGTGGCCTTAGCTAGCTCTCCCTTCAACCTAGAATTTTCTTTAAGAATGTTTGTACTACTAGAAGGAATGAAAGTACTAGGTGAAGGAATATTGGTCAATCGAGTTTGAATCTTTTCATGGGACTTTGTGAGTAACAAGAGTTCACTTTCCAAATCCTTGTGAGCCTTATCAAGCATCCTAAAGTTCTCGGCAAGTTTTTCATAAACAACACCAAACTTAATCTTGTCCTTTTTAGCCTTTTTATATTTAGCAATAGCATGGTATCGTTCCTTGACGAGTCTATTAAAAATTAAGTCATTTTCCCCATCAATCTCTTCAAGTTTTAGTTCAAGACATCCTAGTCTCTTATTCTTCTTCTAGAACATTATTTATAGCTTCTACCTAAATCATGTGTTCTCTCCCTAGTTTGCATCTCTCATCAAAAATCTCTTGTGTGTGAGAAAGTTGATCCAAGAGGTCCACAAAATGTCTCTTGTGTTCCCCTTGCAAGTTATTCATGAACTCATCAAAGAAATTATTTCCTTTTTGACCTCAAGAGATATCTCATCATCAATTTCATCATTAATCAAGGAGGAGGGGTGTGATGATGATGATACCTTCGTTCCTCTTTCCATAAGGCAAGTGACGTTATTGTTGGAGATATTCTCATTTGGAGAGTCGAAGAGGGAGAACATGGGTGTAGAAGTAGTCACAAGAGCAGCCACACCACTTGATGTTTCCTCTTCATTATCTTCATCATCTTCATTGTCGGAGGATAATTCTCCATGGGTGATCAATACAATTTCACCTGACTTCTTGTTGATGGGGTTATTCTTGATGAAGGATTTCTTGAAAGGAGGTTTGGAGGTTTTATTCAACACAAGTTTACCCCCATGATCTTCTCTTTTCTCATAGGGACAAAACACCACAAAGTGATAGAGGTCACCACAATTGAAGCAAGTTATCAATTTAGTGACATTGTCTCTTTGTCCATTTGGATTGCTTCTTCGTTGCATTTCCATCTTGGCCTTGGCGGGATCTTTCCAAAAGTTCTTTGCATAGAAGGCCATATATTCACCATGAGCAATCTTGACATCATCGAGACGGCTCATAGATAAGCCTTCATCACTATCATCTTCATCCACATACTCCACAACTTTGGCCTTTAATGCAAGGTTGACACCATTGCTCATTCCAAGGGCTCGAGCATGGGAATCTTTGGCATTCTTGGCGGCAACCTTGAAAGAGGCCATCTCTTGCATAACTTCATTGGAGGTCATGAGGTGGTAGTTGTGCCTTCCTTGTAGGCTCTTCAAGTCTATGGGCTCAAAGGGCATGAGTGCACTCACATATTTCCTTTTTATCCAAGCATCATCCACATGTGAGGCACCCACATTCCTAAAGGCGGTGGTAGTAGACTTGAGCCTTTGATACATGTCTTCATGATCTTCACCATCCTTCATATTGAAGCCTTCGGCTTCATTGCTTAGTGCATCATACCGGTTCCTTCTCATGCTCTCATTTCCAACATACAACTCTGTGAGAGCATCCCAAGCTTCCTTGGCGGTGTTGAGGTGTTCAATGTGCGGGTAATCTTTTGTACCCAATCGTTGTTGAATCATGTGCAAAGCAGTGGCATTGAGTTGACTATTGACAACTGCTCTTCTTGTCAAGTTGATTTGATCCACAACATGGAGTCCTTCTTCAATGATATTCCATAAATCAATACAAGAGCTGCGCACATGAGATTTCATTAGTGATTGCCATAGAGCAAAAGTAGATGCAGCAAGCTTAGGTGGGTCTCCTTATTGTTAATATGAGGGTGAGGAATTGGAGGGTCAGGAGAGTATCATCCTTGAGTTTCATGGTGCTCCCCCTACCCATCATCCTTTTTGGTGGAGGGATTAGCGGTTTCATTTTCCCCCACCACCACACCCGCGGGGGTTGGTGGGATTTCCTTGCCCAAGGTGGCACTCAAGTTTGTTTCCAAATCCTTGAGGTCTGGAATGGACACGGTGTTACTAGACTCACTCCCTCCTTATCCATCATGGCTACCCATATACTCTTAGGCGGTAAAGCCCGAATAAAGAGCCGAGGCTCTAATACCAATTGAAAGGATCGTATGGGCACCTAGAGGGGGGGGGGTGAATAGGTGCTACTTCAAATTTTACTCTTTTTCAAATTAGAGTTTGACATGAAAGGTAAATTCTCTAGATTATGCAACTAAGGTGAATTTACCTATATGTCAAACTAGAACATACACTAAGCAAGAACAAGTAAAGTAAAGTGCGATAAAGGATAGAAGTAAGCAAAGTGGAGCACGCGGAGACACAATTGTTTCCCGTAGTTACTTCCTTTTGAGGGGAAGTATGTATATGTTTGGAGAGGGGGTGGGTTCAAACCACCAACGCCACGGGAGGCCTCCCTTGTTCTCCGATGAACCTCACCCCAAAGGGTTCGATTCACCTCTTCCACTATACCGGCAACCTTCGAGGTGGAAGCCGGCACCTTTACAACAAGTTCGAGGCACACATCCACAACTTAATTGGAGGCTCCCGAATACAAGCAAGCTATCAAACAATATAAGACAAGCTTGTAAGAACCAAATAAAAAACTGGGTTTCCAAAGAAACACTAGAGCATGGGGGCCCTCAAGTGAATGAGGGGGAAATGAAGATCTCTCTTGGTGAAGCTATAGATCAAGGCCTCCTCCTTCGATTCTCCAAAGATCAATGACTTTGGATGGTTGGATGAAGAGATCTTGTTGATTTGGTGGCACAAATGGGGATGGTGTTCTTGAGTGGGTCGAGCAGCTGGAGGAAGGGGATAAGGTCCCCTATTTATAGGTCACCCCTTCACTGAAACATTTTCTAACCGTTGGAGGATTTTCTAGATCGGAGACTCCGGTGTGCAAACCAGAGACTCTGGCAAATCTCTGGACCGACCTTCGGACCACCCTTCTAACTGTCCCAGCGCCCCTGGGTAAAACTCCTCCGGAGATTCTTCAAAGTTTCCGGACCCTGTGCACCGGAGACTCCGGTCCAGCCACACCGGAGACTCCGGTCTGAGGCTTAGGCCGGAGACTCCGGTCAGTCTCTGGTCGATCTCCGGACCCCCATACAGAATGTCCCAAGCTGATTTCTGGGCCCCCTCCGGAGATTCCTGGGGAAACTCCGGTCCACACCGGAGACTCCGGTCTGGAGTTTTCAGAAACTTTCATATGTGGCAATAATAATTCCGTAAGTCAACGGTGCTTTTCACTTTGCAATATATCAACATGTAGACATTAGCATACTATAAAATGATCTACTTGTTGTTAACGAACACCAAAAGTGATTAAGACAGTAAATGTCCTTTCACTTGGCTTGTGCAATAACACCATTGTTGTCACAATACACGATTAACGGATTGGATGAGCCCTAAACCACACCAAGATCCATGAGGAAATTCCTCATCCAAACAACTTCATTTTCTTTCTGTCAGGCGACAATATACTCAACCTTTGTTTTAGATGCAGACATAGTCTCTTGCTTGCAACTCTTCCAGCTCATAGCCCCTCCGTTTATCACAAACACATATTCGGATTGCGAATGAGAATCATCAGAATCGGTAAGATAACTCGCATTCGTTTAACCCTTTACACTGAGTTCATCTTCAACTCCATAAACCAAAAACATATCCTTAGTCCTTCTCAAGTACTTTAGGATATTTTTAGACGTTGTCCAGTGGATTTCTCCAGGATCAGCCTGGTATTTGCTCACAACACTTAGAGCATGCAAAACATCTGCCTAGTATAAATCATGGCATACAGGATGGATCCAACTGTAGAAGAATACGAAATCGCACTCATCTGAATTCGCTCATTAGTTGTTGAAGGACACTGAGTCTTGCTAAGTTTTACACCATGGGACATCAGTAAGAACCCTTTCTTAGATGTTTCCATGTTGAACCTTTTCAACACTTTGTCCAAATATGTACTCTGACTCAATCCAATGAACCATCTTGATCTATCTCTATAGATCTGGATTCTGAGAATGTATGTTTCCTCACCCAAGTATTTCATTGAGAAACTCCTTTCCAATGATTCCTTGGTTTCTTGCAACATCTGGACATCATTTCCAATCAGTAATATGTCATCCACATATAAGATTATAAATTTTACTTTGCTCCCACTAAACTTCTTGTATAAACAAGAATCATGATCACTCTTCATGAAGCCAAATGATTTGACTACCTCATCAAAATGAATGTTCCAACTCTGAGATGCTTGATTCAACCCATAAATGGATTTCTGAAGTTTGCACACCTTGTCAGCATTAGTCGAATCGACAAAACCCTCGGGTTGTATCATATACACGTCCTCGGTTAAATTTCTATTAAGGAAAGTGATGACTGTAACAGATCGTTTGTAGCTAGTTTCGAAGTAAAGATATCGATCCCACAGGGAGCAGGAGTTTGAAGTCTAATAACTCTTGAATTAAATACTAATATAGAAATGCTAAATAAATTTCTAAGTAACAAGATAAAATGCGAGTGTTGTATAAAAAGTTGTTTTTGGGTTTTTGTATAAGAGAACAATAAGTAAAGTAGAACAAACTGAATATAGAAAATAAGTATCGTGCACTACTAGGAAATAGGTCGTTTGTCGCGCACCTGTAAACAACATCCGTGGCGCACTAGGAGTGCGCCACGGGCCTCGCGCTACGGCTATCTCCTAGCCGTGGCGCACTTCCTGGTGCGCCACGGTTGTGTCGAGATAGGTGTGGCGCACATGCCAGTGCGCCATGGAAAGTAGTCCAGGTGCGCCACGCATATGAAACAATAACTGTGGCGCACTACGTGCTATGCGCCATGGATACAATTTTCAAAATTCAAAAAAAAGCGGCAGATCTGGATCTCGCTTTCAGTGCCGCCGGTCGTCGGTGCAGGTCATCGTCGTCGCCTCTTCGTTGTCGTCGCTTCGTCATTGTCGCCTCGTCGTCGTCACCTCGTCGGAGAGGCCTCATCATCGTCGGAGCTGCAAGGAGGAGGAGAAGGAGAAGAAGAAGAGGAGGAGGAGAAGAAGAAGGAGCCCACCATCATCTTCGTCACTGCAAGGAGGAGGAAGAGGAGGAGAAGGAGAAGGAGAAAGAGAAGGAGGTGGAAAATGAGAAGGAGAAGGAGGAGGAGGAGGAGGAGAAGAAGAAGAAGAAGAAGAAGAAGAAGAAGGAAAGGAGAAGGGAGGAAAAGGAAAAGGGAGGAAAAGGAGAAAAGGGGAGGGGAAAGAAAAGGGGTAGGTGGACGGGGTGGGGATTCAGATTTTGAATCCTGCCCAACTTACTCGTAGCGCACTAAGTGGTGGTGCGCTACGGGTAAGTTGCCCTTTATTTTTTCTGCAGGAAAAAACGGTCTTTTGACCATAACTTTTTACTCTTTTCGAATTTTGAAAATCTAAAAAATCTCTAAACGACCAAAGGTCATTGTGAGCGGATGTGAAATCTAGTTCTCGTCATTTTGGTATATTATACGATTTTTTTCGACATCGTATGCAAAAGTTACGGACATTTTATCGTGGCATGACTTTTTTTTGAAGATAAAGTCAAAATTATTGTTTGTTAATTTCCCTACAAACTATACCACATTACCTACCTAAATATCAAAGGATTATATTTTTGGAAGTTTTTATCATTTTCTTTTATTTTTTGCAAAACCTAAAAAGGCGATCCAAGGGGGGGGTGGGGGGGTGGAGTTGGTGTAGGCCACTTAGACGTAGGGCACTAGGGCAGAGTGCCCTACGGCTAAGTTGACCCAGCTGCTGCAGCACACATGCCCGTAGCGCACTAGGTCAAGGTGCGCTATGGCTAAGTGACACATTCGTGGCGCACCTTGACCTAGTGCCCTACGGGTATGTGTATTGTGGCCACCTGTGCCCTAGCCCACATATAGCCATGGCGCACCACCCCCATGTGCGCCACGCTTATGGCAGTTAGCCGTAGGGCACCTGTGGGCAGTGCGCCATGCCTATTTTACTCGTGGGGCACCACTAGCAAGTGCACCACAGAAGTGTGGATTACCTATAGCCGTTTTCCTAGTAGTGGTGTATGTAAAAGGGATGTGAAACTGCAATGGGAAAAATCATTCTCAGGGAGTAGCGGATACACCTCGAGCATTCATGAAGGATCTAAAGTAAAGATTATTATCATGAACATTCTCAACTATGTATGTGTGGGAGGAACTTCGTATTTGGACAAATAAGCAGCAACCACTGCTCACATCATCCTCATAACCACAACAGACAAGCAATCGACATCAATCAAATTACTACGCTATTAAGGGACTTTACCCTATAGGATGTATCCCATGGCATGGATAGTGTTCCGTGAGTTTCCTCTGTTCCCAAGTTGATACATAAGGAGTGCCAACAACTTTATAGTCACTGTAAGTGCTAACACACCTCCGTCTACCAACAAGTAGTTCTCTCCATCAAGTCCACACAAGAGGCAAATATCAAGTCCCAACATCACAATGAAGACAATCTAACACATGGTCACAACGATGAATATCATAATAAACTTTATCTTATTTCAGTCTCATGCTAGAGTTTCTCCATCTCCCCAAGAACTAATGATCTACTCAGACATGGAGGCAATCAAAATCATGGAAAAAACAATGGAATCTATCATAGATGAATAGTACTTGTATAAATCCACAACGAGTATGAAAATTACGACAAGATCTAGACAAGATGTAGATGGGATGGATGGAGATGGTGGTGATGCAGCAATTGATGATGAAGATCGATGCCTTAGCCTCGTGGATCTGCGTAGGGTGAAGATGGATCCCTGGTGGATGAATTCCCCCTCCAGATCCCTTCCGAAGGTGAGGTTTTGGCGATTTATGGTCATTTTGTATGTCGTCTCTATGATCCAGTTGCACGGGGTGAAATTATTTGAGGAGGTGGGGGCGGCGCCAACTATATGGTGGGAACTATACGACCGGAGAAAATATTTCTTTTCGGGCCACACAGAGATAAAACAAAAAAATTTCCTCAAGTGTGGTGATCCCAAGATCTAGCCGAGGTAGAAGGCCACGAGGTTTACCACTAGACGCGTAGTTGCGGATTACTGATGAAGTGCGTCAGTTGATGCAGTGCAGTCCTTTGTGATCCGATCGTCCTGGTGCTGATCATACAACACCTCTGCTGGTATCCACACGTACAAGGAGGAGCACCGACGGCGAACTGCTAGGTTCGTTACGACGGCATGACTGCTGTGGAGCTAGGGTTTCCAACACATGGAATGACCTAACCGAACAACGATTAACCTTTCTGGGTTACGGTGCTCCACTATATATAGGGAGTGAACGTGGGCTCTGCTCGCGCGGCCCATTCACTAAAGCCCATATAATATTAGTCCCTGTGAGTCCGACTCACTGACTCAGTCCAAATCAGGCTCGGGTCCAACCCAACCAGTTTTCCAGTTCAGATCCAAACCGAACTTGCTCTCGCTCTTAAGTGTGTGACCCCACAGGCTCATGGTTACTTGGACATGATTAGAGTCCGACTCTCAATCGATCAGCGCGGCTCCTAGCAGAACATGCCGACTCCCAAGTACCAAAGAGTCATGACGACTTGCCTTTCCAATGTGACTTGTGTCACGATATACCTTGTCAGACTATAGGCGAATAATTGTCATCTCTTAAATAGTCCGACTCTCTTTTCGATCCGAGACAAGTGATTCACCCGACTAACTCTTAGTCGATCGCCTCGGTTAACACTTAACCGAGTCGTGCATGGCCATGCTTTCCGAATCATATCATCCGAGAGGGCCCAGAGAATATCTCTCCGAGTGGAGGGGCAAAATCCCATCTTGGTTATTCACATCACGCAGCTTGATTCTTAGTCGACCCGAACTCTGCCTTTATAACTGCCCAGTTAGGGACCAGCGTTTGACAGAACCTAAGTCAGTGATCCTCAACTCGGACTATGCAACAACCTCAGGTCTAAGGATTACATTGATTGAGATATACAAATGACAACCTATTCATTGTACCTCAATATGGGTCAATCCAACTCGCTAAACTCTTTAGCCGAATCTGTGTAAGTCAGAATAGCATCTCCATGCCCATGACAAGTGGAACCGAGTCATCAAGCCGACTTTCACATTGGTCTAAGTTGTGTGTCTAGCACAACCTTAGTGACCAAGGATATTTAGTACAAACAACATGAATGTATAGTTCCACAACCGAATCACATATTCAATGATACACATCAGATGTTTATACAAGGACAACTTAATATCTTTATGAATACAATGGGAAATTTCATCATACATGATTGCCTCTAGGGCATATTCCCAACATTTCTGTCGTATAGTTGGTCGTTAAACGTTCTGTATTCTTTGCTCGCTTCGGGTTTTCTTCTGGTATTATTGATATTTCCCAAATTAGCGATTTACGTTTTTTTTGACTCCTTTTCGCTCCAATACAACTGGTCCAAGAATTGTGTCCATCGTATCCATCATATGTCCTAATCCTGGTGAAAATAAACATAAAAGGTGCGCGCGAACACCGTAAAATACCAAGATCCTACCACTACAATGCAAAATAATAATATAAAACATGATGCAAATATGCACCTATCAACTTCCCCAAGCTTAGACTCTTGGTCGTCCAGAGCAAGTTTAGCTTAACGGATGTGATCCTCATATTCATGAAGCTGAGTCGATAAAATAAACGAGACAGTTGCAACATGTGTTTATCATATATGATACATAGGAATAAGTTCATGAATAGTACCTTATTCAAACCATCCGAATAATAGTAGCAGACTTTCACACCTTAGCATTTAATAGTTCACAAAAGATTACTCCCAATAGGATGTAAAAGTATTTCGGTTCGACCGAATGAGTTAGCGAGGTAGTCCCAAGTGTTTTAGGATTAACATATTCACTTGGGATTCAAATCTCAAATGTTTCTTTGTCTTACTACAATATAGTGGTGTATGCCTATTTGCTCCTTGCACATTTTATTTTCTATTTTATTCTTCTTTTTATATATGCTCACACTTTTGTTTAAGTCCTGTGCAAAGGAGCTAGCCATACATTCCACTTCATGTAGGAATTCAAAGTTTGACGATCTCCATTACCAAATTCCAATTGTATATGAAGCATCTTTGTAGCTTGAATATTCTACCTCGACTTGCTCTCACTCTAATTTGATAACACTTTTAATTTTCCTTTGTACAAGGTTTTCTTTCTCAACTCAATTGATTACATAATTTTTATTTTGTAAATCAAACCATGAAGTTACAACATATTTAACAAATTATATTTGTATGTTCCATTAATACCAATGGTGTGGAAGACTCCTACTGCTATCATCAAGTGCAAGTAAAATTATACTCAAACCATTCATATATCTAATAAGACAAACACAAACTCAATAATGCTCCATATATGATAATAAACTAGGAATTTCATAAAAGGGATCGACTATTCCTGAAGGGAATTCTAATGATGCAAAATTTATTTCTAAGCTCAAACTAATGCAAATCTAAAACAGTAATAAAAACTTATAAGATAGATTACAAGGTCTTAAATATCTCCCCAAGATTGGAATCAAGCCAGGCGGGATCAAATAATCCCTCGCGATTATTTGATACCGTGGTTATTGTAGATCGCTATGGCACCATGGCATGTAACATTGCGGTGCACAACTTCTTGTTGGTATCCTCCAGGGCAGTGATGTGGCTGTAGCACCTCCACAAATCAGATTGCAAAGTGTCCACCTTATCCGCGAGTTTAGTCACCAATGGGAGAATATCATCCTTCTTCTCTATCTCCCTGAGAAGGTGACGGACTTCAACACGATGGAGTAGATCCTGCTTCTAATATATCATCAGTGCTCGCACGCGGTCCTTGGTCCTGGGGACAACTTCTTCCTCATCCACAATTGATGGATCGGGGAAGTAGAAACTGTTCCTCCACTCTTCTTGAGGCTTCACCCTCATACGAGCATTAATGGTAGGCTTCAAGTGTGGCACCGTTGCTTCCCTGCTAGCACCTACACCAATATTAGATAATTCCTTACACTTGTGCGGCCTAGGGTCCGTGGTGATGAACTTGACCGTCTCCACACGCCATTTTCCATGTGTCTTGTGACCTTCTCTCTCTTGTTGAGCTCTCTTCATCATCGTTTAGTTGATCTCCGGGGGATCATAGACATCACCGCTGATGTAGATGTCACTCCAATCTTCATCGGGATCGCTGTTGTAGAAGCTTGGCTCGACGTACTCCTTGTACCCCGGGCTAAACCTCTCCACCTCCTTGTTGCCTTCCTCCATGGACGGGCTGCGAGAGCAGTCCTTGGGAGGAGCAATGAGCCCCAGGGGTTTTCCACGGCCTGGGAAGGGATAGAGCATGGCTATATTGGTTCCTGGTGATTATGATTAGAGAGATACACAATGGTAGTATATAAGAGGGGTCAGGGGTCAGTAAAGCTCACGAGAAATACCAAATTCACGCCTAAGAAAAGAATCTTAATGGAACAGTGAAATAAATCGCGATTTTGGAGAAGTCCTGCCGCGTAACGACCAACTATACGGACGCGGCTCGTATAGCTCCAGCCATATAGTTGGTTCGGGGCAGATATTTCCAAATATCTCGAGTCTGGGTTGGTTAGGTTACTGACTTGGAACCGACAAACTTTTTTTTGAATAAATAAAACATAAAAAGATCGAAGATACCGAAAGGTTTAACGACCAACTATACTACGGGAATAAATTTTCCCGGCCGTATAGTTTCTGGACACCGAAAAATATTTCGTGAAGGGAATATAGTACATTTAACGACCAACTAAACGACGGGAGATTTTTCTCCGGCCGTATAGTTACGCCCGTATAGTTTGTAAAACCCCTCAGAAACTTCAGAAAACAAGAGGAATTCAAAGGTGAAAATTTCAGGAGTATATATCGTGAATACAAATCACTTATTAGAGAAATAAAACTAACCTTGCACTTACCTTTTATTTAGTCGGGGGTGACAAGCTCCTCCAGCAACAAGGACATCTTCTGTTTTGGAGGAATTGACCTTAGTTCTTCTAATAATTCTCGTAAATGAAAATCACTAGGACTAAAGTTACTCTTAATAAGATTGGTTCCTTGCTAGGAAAATATAGATGCTGCATCCATTATCTTTATTTCTTGCCTCTACATAATTTGCAACTCAAATTCTTGAAAAGTAAAAGGATCCAACGGATCAGTCTTGGCTTATGATTTTTCCTCTCAAGGAGTTCTTTTAAACCATCACGATACGTATGAACTCTTAATTTTGCATGAAGTATATAAGAAAAAAATTATCACAAGAGAAAAATACAGCAAAAAGTTCCCTTTCTTCCTTAGGACAATTCTTTTGAGCAGTATTGAGAGTTATACTAGCATGACGTATAATATTAAATCTGCGACCTATATGTTGTCCCAGAGTTACTCCTACAAGATCATCAATAGCTTCACATATTAAATCAAAAGTCATATCCCATATAGGTGGTTTAATGATGAGAGCATGGGATAAAGCATATTTACGTTTATCAAAGGCAATAAGGCATTTATCATCAAAATTAAATCGTACTCCCTTTTGCAACAGATTAGTTAAAGGTTTAGAAATTCTAGAGAAATTCCTAATGAACCTTCTATAAAAACCCACATGACCAAGAAAACTTCTTATACCTTTTATGTCCCTTGGTTGTGGCATTATCTCTATTGCCTCAACCTTAGCTCTGTCTACTTCAATACCCTTACCTGATATCTTATGTCCAAGGACTATACCTTCTTTGACCCTGAAATGGCACTTCTCCCAGTTTAGAACAAGATTAGTTTCTTCGCAATGCTGCAAAACCCTTTTGATATTATCCAAACAACTAGTAAACAAAGTTCCATAGACAGAAAAGTCATCCATAAATACTTCCATTATTAATTCTATAAAATTTGCAAAAATAGCAGTCGCGCATCTTTGAAAATTAGCTGGAGCATTACATAAACCAAAAGGCATGCGTCGGTAAGCGTGTAAACCATAAGGACTAATGAAAGTTGTTTTAAGTTGGTCATCAGGATGAACAACTATTTGGGAAAAACCCAGAGTATTCGTCCAAGTAGCAAAAATGAGTGTGGTTTGCTGACCTCTCTAAAGTTTGATCTATGAACGGTAAATGATAGTGATCTTTCCTAGTTTCTTTATTCAATTTCTTGAAATCTATACACATCTTATGTCACATTCCATATTTTAGATTTGGTTTTGCATATCATTCATATCATTGCATCATGCTTTTCCATACAAAACCGTCGATGGAGATGAGTCGACGAAACGCTATTTCCAAAACCCTGATCTATTTTGCTACGAGGCTCCTGCGGGAGGCTTTAGTAGGACTAGCGTTGTACACCCTTGTAGCCTAGCGTTTTCGCTCAACCCTTGGCCCTAGATTGTTCCCCTCGGCTGTACGAAACCGTAGGAGCAAGAATCACTCGATTCGGAGCTCGTACGGAGAAATTGCGGTCGTTTTAGTGAATCGTCGGAAAATGGTCCGAATTTCCGGACCGATTTCCGAGTCCGAAACCAACTCCGCGCCGTTTACGCGTAGGATTACGCGAGAGGGCCCACTTAAAGAGGCCACCCGGCCTCGGGATCCGCACCCCACCCCGCCGCCTCCTGCCTGCCCGCGATCGCGCCGCCCTCGGGAACCGCTCCCGATCGCCGCCCTCGGCCGCCGCCGCGCCGCCTCTTCCCGCCTCGCCGCCGGTCGCCGATCGCCGCCGCCTCCCAGGTTCACCGCCGCGCGCCTCTCCACTCCCTCTTCCCCGCCGCCTGTGCCTCGCCACCCGCGCCCCCGAGCCGCAGCGACCCCGCCTCGGCGGCCGCCCCGCAGCATCCGCGGCCAGCCGCCGCCAAGCCGCCTCCACCCGCACGCCCCACGCGCCACCCCCGCTGCCTGCAGCCGCCTCCCGCCGCCAGCGCTGCGCCGCGCGCTGCCGCCCCCGCGCGCTGCCCGCGCCTCCGAGCCGCTGCGCTGCCGCGCTGCAGCTGCGTGCGCCGCTGCTGCGTGCGCTGCTGCGCGCTGCCGCCGCCGCGCGCACACGCACGCACACGCTGCGTGCCTTCGTGCGCGCATGTTTTACTTGACCCGTGCGCTGATCGTTCCCCTCTCGCACAGAAAACACCGACGCTGGAATCGATCGTCGCGCCGTCCGGAACTCGCCGTCGTCCGTTTTGCCGTTCGTTTCCTGTAAGCCTGCAGCCACCGTCAGATCTCAGATCAGCGGCTCAGATCGTTCGTTGACCGGTCAGACTCAGGTGTTGAGTAGTCAGACGCCCAGTCAGCGCCCAGTCAGCAGACGCGTTGACCAGTCAACAGACACAGTTGACTGGTTAATTTCGTTAATCCTTTTAGTTGACAGATTTCGGTAGAAACTTGTAAATTGCATAGAAATTAAACCGCTTGGCCAAAAATTGCAAATAAAATATGTGTAGATTCAGTGAGTCATGTAGAATCTCGCTGTACCTTTGGTTCAGGCTTTTGCAGCAAGGTTTGGTACAGTTTAATCAAACTAGTTAGTGGCCTTTTCGGAGTAATAAATTCGTAGAAAAAGATCTGTAGCTCCAAAAATCGCGTATGATATGTCCCTGCATTCAGTGGAACGAGGGGAATCTCATCGTGAATTAAAAAGATAGGCTTATAGTAAAAACTTCTGCAGAAACTGTCTAGTGGCTTTCTGCAGTGTTTTAATTACTCGGGTAGTTTTATAATTCCTTTTTGAGTAATTCCAGTTGGTACTGTTTCTAACCAGCGATGCCTATGCGGTAGAATTTTCCCAAGATTTTACAAACAGTATACTACCGGCAGTGAATTATTTGAGTTCTAGCTCTAGTTTTGAGCATTACTTTTTGCGAAATAGTTTTCCTTGCGCTAAAACTATTTTCCATGCATGCAATCAGTACCTCTGCTGATTTCTATTATGTGGTGCAGCTGTAGCACCAATCCACTCGTCTTGCATACCTTCATGCATCATAATTGTTGCATATGCTTGTGGATTGTTTGTTTATGATTGCAATTGTATCGTGTAGATTGTGACGAGTGCAACGCTTGCTCGTGTGTGGATTGTTCTTCCGACCGCTACAACCAAGGCAAGTAGATGCTACTTTGTTCATGATATCATCCTACTATTTTCAATGCATTGTCGTGTATTTTGTAGATGCATGTGTAGGATGATACTATCGCTATGCTATGTCCTATTATGTGGTAGGACCCTCTTTGTAGATGAACCACCATTGGTAGATGTGCTTAGCCATGCTATGTTGAACGAGGGCTGGGTTACATCATTGAGACTTGTTTTCTAAAAGTATTGGTTTGTGAAAACCAAAACAACCTAATCAATGAATCTCCTAGGTGTGATGGGATTGATAATTTTTGGTGGTTTATTGCGAAAAGGCACCCAGGTATCAAGAGAGAATGATTGGCTTCTTTATTGTGTAGCTTACGTGTACAACCATGTGCCAATAATGGAATGGGCGGTTGGTTGGACTTAGTAGGTTGTGGTAACTCGAACCCGCGTATCCAGAGATGTAGAATTTTGGTAGGTTGGACCGGTGCGCGTCGGGATTGAGGAGCTACTTCCCGAACAGTCTCTTCTTGGACTTCTCCCTATCATCACCCAAAATGAGAGTGATGGTACGAGCTGGGCTGGCCAAGTCACATGGGTAAAGTGTACAAACCTCTGGAGGGTGTATAATCTAATCGATTAGCCGTGTCCCCGGTTATGGACAACTGAGTTGCTTGATATTGATTCCATGACATGTTTCTCGCTCATTCCAACTTCATAATTGTTTTAATATTGTTGGGTTAACTTAATTGGGATCTTTTCAAAGAAAATCAAAAACTGTTTATGAAAGTAGGACAAATGTATTTGCAAATGCAAGCCAGACACAGCTCCACTTGCCAAATATGCATGTAGATGTTAGAACTATTGTCTCCTTTACTAGCTCTACTTGCCATACATTCCATGTATTGACCCTTCGGGGATGCTACGTTTCATGTTGCAGGATATTCCGATTCTGAGTAATCGATATAAGCCACGGTACTCCACTCGGCACTTGTTCACTTGTGGGCAATTTGAAGAATGGAGGATTTACTTTATTTATGTTGCTACCTGAATAATTTGAGCTAGCTTTGGGCTAAGCTTTTATTGTAATAATGGTACTCTGGATCTTCGTTATCTATGATACACGGATATTTTGCTATGTTATTCATCTTATTCTATTGTGCGCCAATGAACCGATCCAGGGATTGGCATGTCACATAGAAGCCACGTTCTTTTCAGAACCGGGGTGTTACATCTTATGTCCAACAATAGTTCTAGTAGGTATCAATTCATTGTTTTCATTAGGAACAATAGTAAAACCGCCCTTCTTTGGAACACAATGAACATGACTTACCCATACACTTTCTTTTACATGATAGATTATACCTGCATCTAGTAGGCGTACTATTTCTTTTCTTACCACTTCCTTCATTTCGGGCTTCAGCCGTCTATTAAATTCTGCAACTGGTTTAGCACCTTCCTCCATGAATATTTGATGGAAAGTTATCATGGGACTAATACCCTTCAAACCATCCATCAAGTACCCAAAGGCCTTGCGATGCTCCTTAAGTACTTTCATGAGTTCTTCTTCTTTATCCCCTGAAAGTTTAGCACTAATAATAACAGGGAATTTATTTGTATTGTCCAAAAATCTATTGTAAGACCCCACCTTTATAAAGGTAAAGGTCCCTGTGATTGCAATGCTAGTCCCTGGATCAATTTCTAGCATCCACAGTTTAAGATGAAGTACACAGAAATAAAGGTCATTATTACATCATCATTCCAGAGATAACATATTCTTTTACAACTCCATAGTCATAGGCTAGTACAAGAGTTTATCTTAACATTATAAATAAAAGTCTTCATCTTCATGTGCCACAGGCAAGCATGTTGAGTGTAGACTCATAACCCTAATCCTCATCAGAGTAACCTGCAACATCACAAGTTACAGCCATAGTGGGTCAATACATTGGAACAGTATTGGCAAGTGATACCTTAGTAGAATAATAGTATCTAACTTCTACATGAATTTTAGCTTAGGCTTGCTTTGCTCAAAATAGGTTGTACCTATCAGTTGAAAATACTAAGTTTTTGTTTGGCAAAAACTCCCAAGGAACCACCAATAGACATTGGTGAACCTTTAACCTTGTTCAACCACAAGTTTTAACTTAGAAATTGGGATGAGGAGATTCTTGATCGCTTCCATGTCTTGATGCTCAAATTGTCCATTGCCGGGGACACGGCTAAGTACTTAGATTCTTCCTTCTGCAGAGGTGGTGCACTTTCCCCACAAGACTTGACTTTCATCAAGACAGGACCTTTCAGAAGCCTTCCCTTCGACCAAAATGGACGCGTTCCAAACCTATCATCCCAACCACCAACTGTCCATTTGGCTAAGTTATTGCAACCTATATGATCCAGGAAGAGCGCATAATGCCATGTGGCTGCACTAGAAGCTTCTTAACATATGGCATCTCAAATCCCTTTGTTCCTGGGTGACAGTCCACAAGTGAGATACACAGGGTAAACCATTGAAAAATGGGCCCTGGTAACCACTCAACAAAAATCCAACCAAGCAATTACCATTCCACCTAGGTATTTCATTCACTTAGTTGTTTTATTAAGCAAAAACATAAGTCAAATACTTAGAAATATTTTTCCATAGCATGTATATAATCCACCCTTGGTTGCTACTAGATAGGCTAAGCATGGCAATAGCAAGTATCTTAACTTAGAGAAAAATCTAACAATTACTAGGATTTCCCAAGCATAGCATATAGATACTTAGCAAAAATTATCATGCAAGCCCTATACAAAATATCTCTAATGCATAGTCAAAATATTGGGACAAAAATATGAAGCACCACTTTCCTTTGTAGTTGGGGGAGTAACAACAATCCTCACAGTCACAATCACCACTAGCACCAAAATTTACACATAAAATGATAGCACCAAATTCATATTTCAAATAATCAAACAAAAATATATGAATGCATGCAATATGCCATGTGATGATTTTTCTAAACCAACCAAGACAAGTAAAACAGTACTGATCAATAAACTAAACATTTATACATCAAATAAACTTTATTTGGCCTTTAAAAAAATTTCCAATTAATTTTATACACAAAATAGGCCTACAAATGTCTCTGCATAAAATTCTGTTTTAACCGAAACAAAATACAAAATTAATCCACATATGTGTAGGATTTATTTTTGTGATTACAATGGTATATTAGTATTTTTTGGTTAAACAGAATAAAATTTATTGAATTTACAAGTTTGAATATCTAATATATTCAAAAACAGATTTAAATCAAAATCACAGACACGTGGGTGTGTCTGATTGGCCTGTACCGGTTCGGTCGGATCGATCAACGAGATCCACACGATCTAAATGAAATCACACGGGCCAGATCTACTCGTACCCCTTCGATAAGTGAAGTAATCCTACGTGCTAGATCTATATCCAACGGCTGCTGAGCACGCGACCATGGATGGGCGGCGCAAATGGGCACTGGCGGCAGCAGTGATCCTGGCTTCGATGGTCCGGCGATTCTTGCGAGGGCTGGGGGTGGTGATGTTGCTTACCAGACTCGCACGTGCACGAGGAAACTCAACGTGGTCGCGATTGGGACGTGGGCGTGCTGTAGCGGTGGCTAGGGGTCGTCGGAGTTGCGGGCGACGTCGGGTTCGTGTGGACGGAGACGTTGCCGACGTTCTGGATCACCCTAGCACAAACCAGGAGCATCAATAGCTGCACAAGTACATGGCGAACCTATTCGTATGCAAGAGAGGTCAAGGGGCGCTCGATAATTACCGTGATTGCTCGATGGAGTTGAGAGGCGGTTCTGTCGCTTGCAGAGGTTGACGGGGACGGCTACCTGGGTCATATTAAGGCGAACCAAAGGCGTCAGAGGATGCACAGGGACACGAGGAACACGCTCGTTTGAAGCAGAAGGAAAGGGGCGGTCGGAGCTCACCGTGATCGCTTGCCGGAATTTGTCGGGCAGCGGCGGTGCGGAGCGAAATACTGACAGCCTGGTGGCGGAGCGAGTGAGCTGAGTGAGGGGAAATTACTGTGGGGTGCAGGGGTTTAAGTAGGCGGTAGCGTGAGAGGAAACGCCTGCGGATTCAAAGCCAATTACACCGCGCCATTATCGGCAGCAACGGCAGCGGCGACGCGGTCTGCTTGCGAGATTTGGGGAAGAAGGCTGAGGTGGCTGTGGGGTCGTGCTGTCAGCGAGTGTGGGTAGAGCTGTGTAGAGCTGCGCGCGTGAGAGAGAGAGCAGAGAAAAAATGCCCCGGGTGGGCTTAGTGGGCTGGATCTAGTGCTGGGCCAGATTGGCAACGCTGGCCTTTTCTGTTTTCTTTTCTCCTTTTCTATTTCTATTTTGATTTTTAGAAATCATTTTCAAATGTTATTCAAATGAGTTTGAATTCAAATTTTTTCTGGATTTTTGTAAAGTGAACCATGCACATATTTGAGTATAACCTGTTCACTAAAAAATACATTGTCCCATTGAAATTAAAATAAAACCATGCCATAATTATTTATTTATATTAGGCATTGTAATTGGTTTTAATTTAGAATCTTGTCTTGAAAATTGAGCAAGCTTTGAAATCAACATTCAAACCTACATTCAAACCTTTCTGGTTGAAACAAAGTATTCTCATAATTTGAGAGTGAAAAATAAAGCCATTGCCTTTCCTATATAAAATAATAGGCAACAAATTGCTTCTGTTTTGAAATCTTATTTGAAAATGATCCAAATGCTTATGAATGCATGAATGATATGCAAACTTTTATAAATCATGATTTTTGGGATGTTACAAATCTAACCCCCTTAAGGTGAATCTCTCCCTCGAGATTCGGATTGGCTAGAAAATAGGTGAGGGTGGTTGTCGTGGTATTGCCGACGAGTACGCCATGGAGGGGTCCTCACAGTGCGTGTTTAGAGACGTGGGGTAAGGCGGACGGTTGACGGGTACGAGGTAACACAGCTTACCCAGGTTCAGATCCCACAACGGTGGCGGAATCCTACTCCTGCTATAAATCACTATAAGGGCAATACGCCGAGTTACAGAGATAGGTTCGCTGTGCGAGGTGTGTGTAAAATGATGCCCTAAAGGCTCCCATAGGCCCGACTTATATAGTCGCCAGGTCCTAGGGTTACAGGGAAAAGTCCTAGCCGGACAGGTTACAGAGTCCTACACCGTCTATCACTAGTCTTGTGTATCTTGTACTCCAAGGCTCCGGGTACGCCGGTGACTCCACCGTAGCCTTCCTTTATCTGGCATGGGCCTCCCTTCTGGATCCACCCAACTGGGCCGCCCAGCTGGCCACAGGCCATGCTACCGACTATGGGCCACCCGGGTTAGTCGGATAAGAGACATGCTATAAGGATACCCATATAGCATATCCCCAACAGTAGCCCCCGGAGAACTCCGAGATCTTGCGCTATCTTGCCTCTTCCCGTGGAATGCTCCGTCTAGGTGGATGTCGGCAAATCGTCAAGCAATATCTTGTAGTCCTCCCAAAGAACCCCGCAAAGGTTTATCCGTCTTCTATGAGTAAGTCGGAGAAATGCTGAATCTTCCATCGTACGCTTTCGTTGTCGGATTAAATCCGTCCATGCTGGAATCTTCGATGGGACGACTCATCTACCATGTCAGTTATGACGACGCAGGCTGTAGGTCAGCGACGCCTCATAACTCACACATGCAGAGAACACAATCATATCCGATTTTCCCGCGCGAGCGATGCGAACCTTTGGCGGCGGCGGTTGGAGACATGGCGAAATTACCGCGCACGTTCACGAATACGTCGTCTACGCGGCAACCGTCCGATTAGCTGCACGAATCTTGACGCAGAATAAGATAAATAGTAACCGTGGTACACTTTCCACTTTTTCACCCCATTCTCTCGCGTCATCGTCTTCTTCCTCCAGACACACGCCTCCTCGAGCTCTCCGCGGAAAACCTTGAAGAAAACCCTAGCTTCTCTCTCTGCACCAGTCGCATCCTCCCAATCCTCCATGGCTAGCAGCAGCTCCTCCCCTTCGATGGCGACGTCGAGCGAAGCCACGGCGAAGCCGGCGAGCTCCGTCGTCATGCCCCCTGAGGGCCTGTTCATCCCCGCGTCGGCGGTGATTTAAACCACCGGCGATGACCACAATCTGGCGGCGCTGGAGCCTCTAGAAGAGGAGCCAGACTCGCACAAAGGCGACTGGCGCAGCTTGGACATCACCGGCCGCGACATCCAAGAGATGGTTGTCGAGGGCTACCTCCTCGCGATGGAGGGGCTCGCCTGGCGGGCGGCGCCGGCCGGCAAGGTGACACCTTCTCCCCAAGTCGGAGAAAAGGTGTACCTCAAGGCCCAGCGTAACACCCTCAGAATCGGCCCTATGCAAGTTTTAGCGAAACCCGCCAAACCCGCGTAGAAACGATTCGAAGGTGCCGACCAGGCACTTGCGTGCGGGTGGAAAACAAAGTAATAACATTACACAACAGTCCTCGATGGGACCCACAGAACAGATATATATACAGCAGCGACTCAATGAGTCAAGAATACAGATATAAAGTACAAAGTTCCAAATCACCTTGAAAATGATACAGCGTCCGGCTACGGACAAGATGCAAATGGGGCTAAGAGCCCTGAAGAATAACCAATGGCGTCCATAACCCTGCCCAGGCCAAGCCGGAAGGGTAACCCTGCTAACGGCGTCGATCTCAAAACCTGCTTAAACAAAAGGGGTGCCGACAAAGGGCAAAGGAAAAAGAGGAGCGTCAGTACTGAGGCCAGTACACGGCGAGACTAGAATTCGGCGGTCCTCGCCTACAAAGGTATGGTGGACTGAAGCGGCAGCGGCAGCATGCACTAAACAACCTATAGAGACTCGTTACAACTAGCGGCTATCAGAGAGGGGTGAGAAAGACCTATTCGGAACCAACCTGATACTACCATCAAACAAACCCATCCTGGCGTTTCCCCCTCGAGACCGACGAGGAAGTCAACCGAGGAACTCACACAGTTGGCAGTTTTACTTATTCGGTTATAGTTGCGGCACTTTACTAGTCAGGTTTAGATAATCATCCTGATAAAGTAAGCAGTGGGTACTTTTAGTTAACCATTCCGTTATAGTGGCAACACTAACTAGTCAGATACAATTAGCATGAGATAACCCCAAAAACCAGCAGTTGTTGGTACTTTTACTTAGCCATTCCGTTGTAGTGAAGCTGATTACTAGTCATATCGGATACAAGTCAATTTATAACAATAAACTTTAGTTATAGTTGTCTATGATCAAGCACTGTGCTCCAAGTCGTCCATAACCGCGGACACGGCTTCTCGAAAAGATTTAACCCTGCAGGGGTGCACCAAAGTATCCACAAGCACTTCGACCCTTTTTGCCAGATCAGTTAACATACACCCATCGGTATGTCGGCGGGGCCTAAGTCACGACGTTCCCAGACCCAAAGCAAGTACATGGGGGCCACCCCACCAAGTCGACACCCGCAACGAAGTCGGCCGGTCTCCGAGACGGACTTAGGGTTTGCGACAGTGGCTGTAAACGACAGCAAATCCCCAAACGGGGACTGTCGATACAGCGAAAACACTCCGCTTCCAAAACAGTACAGCGTGCTCCTCACACAATCGTAAATAAAGCAGTAAAGCATGGCATAGGTACATGATAGTAAATAAATCCTCAAACTAGTTGTGGCCCCCAGTACAATACTTTGAAATCAGGTACTAATCAATGGGGGGCCCATATCTCCCCACCTGTGGTTAGCGCGCTCGATCTCGGAACAGGTGTCAAGAACTCGGGGTCCTACGGGACACAAGTGGGCGGTCGGAAACCAAATATTATCTATCACCCACCGATGCCTCTGCTTACTTCAATTTTAGTTGTTAAGCAGTAATTAAAGTGAACAATAAGTAAAACCATGATCATCTTCAACAATAAACATGCGACACTTCTCCAACAACTATGGTACTTGACGACACGCAACAACACTTGAGCAAGCGACTACGACGCGTGGGTCCAACTATCTACCAAACAACAGGTAATAGGATGTGTCCAAGGCTATATATGGCTGCAAGGGATATCACGGGAACGAAAACTAGAGCATCGCAACACAGATAGCAAAGATCAACAGGAGGGAATAAATACTATAAAAGTAAGATAGGTAGAAAGGGGGAGATGCTCGCCTGAAAACATTGTCGAAGGGTTCAACCGAAGATCGGGGCGAAGCTCACATCAACTCATCGGCCTTATCCGCGAAGAAGCAAAACGCTAGAATAAACACCGGATGCAATATTTAATACAACGGCAGAAGATCGGCATGATGCATGTATGATGTATGACATGGCAAGGTGCGATGCGATTAGGTCAATATAAAGTGGAACCGGGGTCCCGACATTAATTAGGTGGTTCATGTTATTTCTCTACACCGCAAATTAAATGTTGTGTTAGCATGGCAAAAGATAGCACCGGGTTCACTACACAAATTTAAATGAGGCCAATATAAGGCTAGATTTGCCCACATATGGGCCCCATATTTAATTAGAGGTGAATCGGCATAAGGCCCCCAAACCACAAGACAAGGATGCATGCAAGTATGACAAGTTAATATGCAACAGGGTTTATGTTTAGCATTTATAATAATAAGGGTTCGGATAAGGGTCACACATTGAGGGGTCTCGACGGTCTTGGGGTTCCGGGGTTCGGGGTTGGTCTCAGGGTTCGACGGATCGGTCTCGGCGGAAACGTTCTCAAACAACGGGGCAGATCTTGGCGTTCCGGGAAGAAGGACTTGGGTCGGTGTCGGGGCGCATCGGCTTCTTCCGGGTCGGTGCCGTTCTTGTCGTCGCGAAGGTCTTGTCGGGCCCGCGCCATCGAGTCGGTCTTGGCGTCCGGGGGAGTTCCCGATGTTCCGTGGAGAAGATCTTGGCGTCCGAGGGTTTCTCCGCGTCCGTGATGCAGATCTTGTCGGTTCCCTGTCGGAGGCCTTCGGGAACGGGGTCTCGGCGACTTAGCGCTTCGGTTTGATGTCGTCCTCCAGGTACCGCGGGATCTCGGTGTAGATGGCGTTGACGGGCTTGAGACAGAGAATGGGTACTGTAACCATGGGTTCGGACGTTGACTTGGTACAAGACACAAGCACCAACACATACACGCAGGAGCACACCCGCAGAGGCTAGAGGGGGTTGCTGCACGGTCGGAGGCGGATGGCATCTTGACGTCGGGGTGGGTCCCGCGGGCAGGTAGGACCAGGCGGGGCCGGCTGCTGCACGCGGACAGGGGAGGCGAGGGCTCGGGGAGACCGCTGGCGGCGGCCCGCCGGAGCGTGCGGCTCGGGGACGCGGGGCGCTTGCAGGTGGTCGGCGGCGTCGCGGGCGATGCAGCGGCGGACGCGGCAGCGGAGGGTGGAGGAGGAGGCGGCCGGCGAGGATGTGGGGCTGTGTAGAGGCGGCGGCGGGCGAGCGCGGCGGTGACCGGCAGAGGGCGGTGGCCTGGGCGCCGCTGGCGGGACGGGCTCGGGGTCGGAGAGGGGAGGACGGCCGGAGGCGGTGGGTCGCCGGAGCACGGGGAGGGGCACGCGTCGGCCAGAGGCGAGGCGGGTCGACGGCGCGGGCTCGGGGAACGGCGCGGAGGGTGGGGCGCCGGCGCAGGTGGGGAGGGGAGAGGACGAGGGCGGGTCGCGGCTACTGGCGAGGGCGAGGCTCGGGGCGAGGCGGAGGGCCCTGCTGGTGGCGGGGAGGACGGCCGGGGGGAGGAGAGCTCGACGGGGACACGCGGGCGCGGCGGCGCTCGGAAGCAGGGGGGCGGTGGCGTGCTCGGGGTCGGGGGAGGCGTGGCCGCGCGCCGGCGGGCGGCGGAGCCGAGCGGAGGGAGGCGGGGTGCTGCGCTGCGGGGAGAGAGGAGGGAGGAGCAAGGCGGCGCGCGGGGTGGGGAGAGCTCGCGGGGAGGGAGGTTGAAGACGGCCAGGGGGGAGCGGGCGCCAGGCGTGGGGGAGGCGTGTCCCGCGGGATGGGGCCCGGCTGCAGCGTGGCGTGCGTGTGAGTGTGTGTGGGTTGTGTGGTGTTCTGTGTGAGGTGGAGGGGAGCTGCTGAGGTGGCAGTTTAGGATTGGGTAGAGGGGGAGAGAGGGTGAGGTGTCAGGAGGGGGTTGGTTGGGATGAGGTGGAGGGGGTGTGGGTAGGGTAGGTTGGGTGTAAAAAGGATTAAGGGATGGACCGATTATAATTTCCTGGGGGTGGTTGTTCGGGTCGGTTCGGCCCGTTCGACTGCCCCCACTAAAAAGAATTAAACATTTTATTTGTTTTAAACGGGCCGTTTGCAAACCGCTCGCAGCCAAAACAAAATAATCCGGAGACCCGGGTTTTGCGTTTGAATTAAGATGGGGCGTTTGGAAAACAAATTAGGTTTTTCCGCAAATAGTTTTATGCAAACAAATGCAAGATGATGACGATCCTCAAATGCAATGTGGCACGATGACATGAGCATGCGGTCATGATGATGCAATGCACGAAACGACGCGATTTTCTAGTAGTGGTTTTGCGGGATGCCACAATTCGACACCACTAACAATGGATCTCGCCCTCGAGATCCGCCTCATGGTACCGGAAGGAAGGCCGGCGATCTGCGTCTTCTCGCTTCGTGTAGATCTTCACGACACCACTAACAAGACGTCGTTGATCCCGTTCGTCAAGAGAACACTCCGGATAAACAACGGGCGAAGTTAAAGGTACGGCCACCTCTAACTTCCATGGAAGGAGTAAAATTGCATCGATCCACCATTCCATATACAAAAGCAAATGATAAGAGTAGTGGTATGGTCACGACTCCATCCCGCACTCAAAGCATTACTATGTACACGAATAGACAGATTATGCAACCAACCCTCAGGATTCAGACTGAAGATCTCGACAAGCGAGGTTCGGAAACAAAGGAGTGATGCAGACTCTGCATCAGATCTGGCGTAGAGGATGTCGTCGCGTCGGAAAACACCGGAAGGCACAAACAAGGAACAAAGAATGGTACCACAGACGAAGGATTCCTCAGGCAACTTGAACACCGGACGTAGCATCACCGTTACCAAAGGAGGAAGCGAAACCCTGAAGGTACGACGGAAACCCAACCACGAGAATTCCTGGACTCGAAGAAAGATACGAGAGCGGATTCAAAACACGTAGGGGTAAGAGGAGAATAGCAGAGGGGTAAGGAGTAAAATCAGACCTAATCAGAGCTATCCAACCATTTTTGCAAAAATAGTTTTGACACTCTGCTTCGGCCGTTAGCTAGGTTATCCTACTGGCTGGACTTGTGGGGTATCGCAACTGCTGAGCTCTGATACCACTCTGTAACACCCTCAGAATCGGCCCTATGCAAGTTTTAGCGAAACCCGCCAAACCCGCGTAGAAACGATTCGAAGGTGCCCACCAGGCACTTGCGTGCGGGTGGAAAACGAAGTAATAACATTACACAACAGTCCTCGATGGGACCCACAGAACAGATATATATACAGCAGCGACTCAATGAGTCAAGAATACAGATATAAAGTACAAAGTTCCAAATCACCTTGAAATGATACAGCGTCCGGCTACGGACAAGATGCAAATGGTGCTAAGAGCCCTGAAGAATAACCAATGGCGTCCATAACCCTGCCCAGGCCAAGCCGGAAGGGTAACCCTGCTAACGGCGTCGATCTCAAAACCTGCTTAAACAAAAGGGGTGCCGACAAAGGGCAAAGGAAAAAGAGGAGCGTCAGTACTGAGGCCAGTACACGGCGAGACTAGAATTCGGCGGTCCTCGCCTACAAAGGTATGGTGGACTGAAGCGGCAGCGGCAGCATGCACTAAACAACCTATAGAGACTCGTTACAACTAGCGGCTATCAGAGAGGGGTGAGAAAGACCTATTCGGAACCAACCTGATACTACCATCAAACAAACCCATCCTGGCGTTTCCCCCTCGAGACCGACGAGGAAGTCAACCGAGGAACTCACACAGTTGGCAGTTTTACTTATTCGGTTATAGTTGCGGCACTTTACTAGTTAGGTTTAGATAATCATCCTGATAAAGTAAGCAGTGGGTACTTTTAGTTAACCATTCCGTTATAGTGGCAACACTAACTAGTCAGATACAATTAGCATGAGATAACCCCAAAACCCAGCAGTTGTTGGTACTTTTACTTAGCCATTCCGTTGTAGTGAAGCTGATTACTAGTCATATCGGATACAAGTCAATTTATAACAATAAACTTTAGTTATAGTTGTCTATGATCAAGCACTGTGCTCCAAGTCGTCCATAACCGCGGACACGGCTTCTCGAAAAGATTTAACCCTGCAGGGGTGCACCAAAGTATCCACAAGCACTTCGACCCTTTTTGCCAGATCAGTTAACATACACCCATCGGTATGTCGGCGGGGCCTAAGTCACGACGTTCCCAGACCCAAAGCAAGTACATGGGGGCCACCCCACCAAGTCGACACCCGCAACGAAGTCGGCCGGTCTCCGAGACGGACTTAGGGTTTGCGACAGTGGCTGTAAACGACAGCAAATCCCCAAACGGGGACTGTCGATACAGCGAAAACACTCCGCTTCCAAAACAGTACAGCGTGCTCCTCACACAATCGTAAATAAAGCAGTAAAGCATGGCATAGGTACATGATAGTAAATAAATCCTCAAACTAGTTGTGGCCCCCAGTACAATACTTTGAAATCAGGTACTAATCAATGGGGGGCCCATATCTCCCCACCTGTGGTTAGCGCGCTCGATCTCGGAACAGGTGTCAAGAACTCGGGGTCCTACGGGACACAAGTGGGCGGTCGGAAACCAAATATTATCTATCACCCACCGATGCCTCTGCTTACTTCAATTTTAGTTGTTAAGCAGTAATTAAAGTGAACAATAAGTAAAACCATGATCATCTTCAACAATAAACATGCGACACTTCTCCAACAACTATGGTACTTGACGACACGCAACAACACTTGAGCAAGCGACTACGACGCGTGGGTCCAACTATCTACCAAACAACAGGTAATAGGATGTGTCCAAGGCTATATATGGCTGCAAGGGATATCACGGGAACGAAAACTAGAGCATCGCAACACAGATAGCAAAGATCAACAGGAGGGAATAAATACTATAAAAGTAAGATAGGTAGAAAGGGGGAGATGCTCGCCTGAAAACATTGTCGAAGGGTTCAACCGAAGATCGGGGCGAAGCTCACATCAACTCATCGGCCTTATCCGCGAAGAAGCAAAACGCTAGAATAAACACCGGATGCAATATTTAATACAACGGCAGAAGATCGGCATGATGCATGTATGATGTATGACATGGCAAGGTGCGATGCGATTAGGTCAATATAAAGTGGAACCGGGGTCCCGACATTAATTAGGTGGTTCATGTTATTTCTCTACACCGCAAATTAAATGTTGTGTTAGCATGGCAAAAGATAGCACCGGGTTCACTACACAAATTTAAATGAGGCCAATATAAGGCTAGATTTGCCCACATATGGGCCCCATATTTAATTAGAGGTGAATCGGCATAAGGCCCCCAAACCACAAGACAAGGATGCATGCAAGTATGACAAGTTAATATGCAACAGGGTTTATGTTTAGCATTTATAATAATAAGGGTTCGGATAAGGGTCACACATTGAGGGGTCTCGACGGTCTTGGGGTTCCGGGGTTCGGGGTTGGTCTCAGGGTTCGACGGATCGGTCTCGGCGGAAACGTTCTCAAACAACGGGGCAGATCTTGGTGTTCCGGGAAGAAGGACTTGGGTCGGTGTTGGGGCGCATCGGCTTCTTCCGGGTCGGTGCCGTTCTTGTCGTCGCGAAGGTCTTGTCGGGCCCGCGCCATCGAGTCGGTCTTGGCGTCCGGGGGAGTTCCCGATGTTCCGTGAAGAAGATCTTGGCGTCAGAGGGTTTCTCTGCGTCCGTGATGCAGATCTTGTCGGTTCCCTGTCGGAGGCCTTCGGGAACGGGGTCTCGGCGACTTGGCGCTTCGGTTTGATGTCGTCCTCCAGGTACCGCGGGCTCTCGGTGTAGATGGCGTTGACGGGCTTGAGACAGAGAACGGGTACTGTAACCATGGGTTCGGATGTTGACTTGGTACAAGACACAAGCACCAACACATACACGCAGGAGCACACCCGCAGAGGCTGGAGGGGGTTGCTGCACGGTCGGAGGCGGATGGCATCTTGACGTCGGGGTGGGTCCCGCGGGCAGGTAGGACCAGGCGGGGCCGGCTGCTGCACGCGGACAGGGGAGGCGAGGGCTCGGGGAGACCGCTGGCGGCGGCCCGCCGGAGCGTGCGGCTCGGGGACGCGGGGCGCTTGCAGGTGGTCGGCGGCGTCGCGGGCGACGCAGCGGCGGACGCGGCAGCGGAGGGTGGAGGAGGAGGCGGCCGGCGAGGATGTGGGGCTGTGCAGAGGCGGCGGCGGGCGAGCGCGGCGGTGACCGGCAGAGGGCGGTGGCCTGGGCACCGCTGGCGGGACGAGCTCGGGGTCGGAGAGGGGAGGACGGCCGGAGGCGGTGGGTCGCCGGAGCACGGGGAGGGGCGCGCGTCGGCCAGAGGCGAGGCGGGTCGACGGCGTGGGCTCGGGGAACGGCGCGGAGGGTGGGGCGCCGGCGCAGGTGGGGAGGGGAGAGGACGAGGGCGGGTCGCGGCTACCGGCGAGGGCGAGGCTCGGGGCGAGGCGGAGGGCCCTGCTGGTGGCGGGGAGGACGGCCGGGGGGAGGAGAGCTCGACGGGGACATGCGGGCGCGGCGGCGCTCGGAAGCAGGGGGGCGGTGGCGTGCTCGGGGGCGGGGGAGGCGTGGCCGCGCGCCGGCGGGCGGCGGAGCCGAGCGGAGGGAGGCGGGGTGCTGCGCTGCGGGGAGAGAGGAGGGAGGAGCAAGGCGGCGCGCGGGGTGGGGAGAGCTCGCGGGGAGGGAGGTTGAAGACGGCCAGGGGGGAGCGGGCGCCAGGCGTGGGGGAGGCGTGTCCCGCGGGGGTGGGGCCCGGCTGCAGCGTGGCGTGCGTGTGAGTGTGTGTGGGTTGTGTGGTGTTCTGTGTGAGGTGGAGGGGAGCTACTGAGGTGGCAGTTTAGGATTGGGTAGAGGGGGAGAGAGGGTGAGGTGTTAGGAGGGGGTTGGTTGGGATGAGGTGGAGGGGGTGTGGGTAGGGTAGGTTGGGTGTAAAAAGGATTAAGGGATGGACCGATTATAATTTCCTGGGGGTGGTTGTTCGGGTCGGTTCGGCCCGTTCGACTGCCCCCACTAAAAAGAATTAAACATTTTATTTGTTTTAAACGGGCCGTTTGCAAACCGCTCGCAGCCAAAACAAAATAATCCGGAGACCCGGGTTTTGCGTTTGAATTAAGATGGGGCGTTTGGAAAACAAATTAGGTTTTTCCGCAAATAGTTTTATGCAAACAAATGCAAGATGATGACGATCCTCAAATGCAATGTGGCACGATGACATGAGCATGCGGTCATGATGATGCAATGCACGAAACGACGCGATTTTCTAGTAGTGGTTTTGCGGGATGCCACACCCAGCTGGTACGCGGCGTTTCTCTGCCCATCTCCCACTTCTTTCTGTCCGTCTTGAACCACTTCAAAGTCCAACCCCACAACCTCTCCCCCAATATCATCTTAGTGCTTAGCAACTTCGCGGCACTTTGTGAGGGTTACTTAGGGATTAAGCCTAGGTTAGACTTGTTCGTGTACTTCTTCACCGTCAAACGTGAAGACGGACATACACTACTAGGAAAATGGTCGTCTGTGGCGCACCTAAAAGGCCCATCCGTGGCGCACCTGTAGTGCGCCACGGGCCTTGCGCTACGGCTATCTCTCAGCCGTGGCGCACTGCCTAGTGCGCCACGGTTGTGTAGAGATAGGCGTAGCGCACCACCTAGTGCGCCACAGAAGTTTGGCGTGGTGCGCTACCCCTTGGATCTTCTGTGGCGCACTACCCAGTGCGCCACTAAACATCCATGGTGCGCTTTAGGTGTAGTGCGCCACAGAAGGTAGAACATGTGCGCCACAGATGTATTTTTTGTTTTTTTTTTAATTTCCAAGCCAGATTATATGCAATACAGATTATATACAATATTACAGCAGATATACACACACAGATACAAGATATACAATTATATATATAAATACTCGATATGAAAAACAAGATTAAAACAAATACATATAGATAAGTCTCATACATGAATACATAGTCCAAGTTACATTGTTTTGATCATGTTACAAAGTAGTAGTTGGTGACATGCGAATACATGTGTCGATCGAACAAGTTAGAGCTCGGAAGCTCGCCTAGACATCTAAACTAGCTAGCTAGACACAAACGCGGGATAAATAACCAAAGAAGATAAGCATGATCACCGCCGCGACGAAGGTGTAGGTCTTCATCCGGTTCCTTGTCCTAACTCCCGCTAGATAGCGCGTGTATCTATCTTCCGCCTCCGCCATAGTGTTGTACCCTTTGTAGCTATTGCCGCTGAAACGGTGCACCTGTCTCCGGCAGTCTTCCCAATCATCGTAGACTCCGGGAACCCGTCCCTTGTACACGACGTACCACGTCATCTACAAGTTGACAATAATAACTAACCGGTGATTGAAAAAACATGTATAATTAAAGTCGCATATGAAGATACACTTATAGAAAGTACTCTTAAATCAAAAAGAGAAAACTCAAAAAGCATGCCTCATATATAACTAGCTAGGTCGTTGGACACAGGAATTGCTTATGACGGGACTGTTAGCCAAGTAGGATGCACAATTCCTGGACTTGTGCATATCACAAGGCTAACAATCCCGTCATAGCACATTCACATATATATTGTGCCACAACATTTCAATCATCGGCATATTCTCGAAAAAGACAAAAATAACTCGAAAAGCATGCCTCATACATAACTAGCTAGGTCGTTGGACACAGGAATTGCTTATGACGGGACTGCTAGCCAAGTAGGATGCACAATTCCTGGACTTGTGCATATCACAAGGCTAACAATCCCGTCATAGCACATTCACATATATATTGTGCCACGACATTTCAATCATCGGCATATTCTCGAAAAAGACAAAAATAACTCGAAAAGCATGCCTCATATATAACTAGCTAGGTCGTTGGACACAGGAATTGCTTATGACGGGACTGTCAGCCAAGTAGGATGCACAATTCCTGGACTTGTGCATATCACAAGGCTGACAATCCCGTCATAGCACATTCACATATATATTGTGCCACGACATTTCAATCATCGGCATATTCTCGAAAAAGACAAAAATAACTCGAAAAGCATGCCTCATATATAACTAGCTAGGTCGTTGGACACAGGAATTGCTTATGACGGGACTGTCAGCCAAGTAGGATGCACAATTCCTGGACTTGTGCATATCACAAGGCTGACAATCCCGTCATAGCACATTCACATATATATTGTGCCACGACATTTCAATCATCGGCATATTCTCGAAAAAGACAAAAATAACTCACACTTGTCGTCCGAGAACCAAAGAGTAAGCAAAAAAACCAAGCATTGATTGATATATAATAATAATAAGCAAAAACACACACGAAGGTCATCTATAGTTTGCAACTACAACTAGACCAACATCAAGCCTTCTGGCTCGGCTTACGGAATGGGAGGACGCCCTGCCTCGTCATGAACTTCCTATAGTCACCCTGCATCTCTAGGCGATCTTCTATGTCACGGTTATTCGGGATATTTCCTCCGTAGAAGATCCCCCCCGAAGTCATGACATCACGAAAGATGATTGCCCCAAACTGCTGCTGGATGCGATACATCTCTTGTCTAATATCCGAATCATTGATCTTGGCCTTTGCTTCGGCCCACTGTTTGAGATGATCTGGCAGCGTAGAATTCTGCTGGTCAAGTAGGAACGCCCTCATGTGATGGAGTGCGTAGTAGGCTTCCTTCTTACTGTTTTTCGGCTGCTTCACGCAGGGGAACTCTGTTACGTGGTTGAAGACGTGCCTGCCGAACTTGACCTTCTTACGCACGAAGCTGGTGCCTTCCGTCGAGGCAAAGCCAGTGAGAGCATCATCCAGAACTTCCTTGATCTTGTCGTAGTTTTTCTTCTTTTCTAGACTCCCCGAGTCGAAATACGTGGCGTGGGAATGCTTCGGCGATAAGGAGATGAGCGTGCAGTATTCATCTCTGCGCAAAAAATTCAAATGGAATGTGTTGAAAAAAGAATGATGATGATCTAATAAAGCCAATCGACGGTGGCGACTGAATAACGACTTACTCGAGAAAGTAAGGCACGAGAATGTATTCCTTTGTCTTGTTCGCCACGAGGATTCTTTTTAGGTACGAGGCCACGATACGTCGTTCGGCGGGGGAACCCAAGCAGCCGTCACGCATGTAGTAGGGGTCCACTATAGCGATGCCCGGTGTGTTCTCTCTAATGATCTGCATGGCCAGGCTGAGAGAAAAGAGACGGACCATGGTATAGTGCAGCGGGTATAGGTGGAACATATTGAAGATGTCTTCGAACCGCAGGAAGAACAGATCCGCGGGGGCAGTGTCGACGAAGCCCAAGCCTGGTGGCACCTTAACCACGAATACCGGGTGCGAGGGATCTTTCTCCGATAGAAGGCGTCTCTCTATCGTCAGCACGCCGTCATGCACACTCTGCAGTTCCGAACTGGCGAGCTTCCGCAAATTCTTAGGTAGCATGGGCTCACCCGCCACATGAATCCTCCACATAATACCCTCGGGTCTTGGTGGCCCGTCCCGAAACCTGATCGGATTCGCAGTTGTTGACGCCACCGGCTGGCTCGAGCTGCTAGATTTTCTTTTCCTGCCCTTTTTTTCCTTTTGGAGAGCGGGCAGGCACCGCAATCTGAGCACCGGCCGCCCTATGTAGTGTGTCAGGGCTTAGAATAAAGGGACGGTTGGTTGTATCAGCTGGCTCTGTAAAGGCGCAAGCTGGAGGCGTCTCCTGAGAACCAAACAGACGCTTGGTGATAGTGGCTTTCTCTGTGGGGCCACCAGCTAGGTCTTCTTCGTTGCCAAACTGAGTGCTGAAGAAGTGATCATTCCAGTCTTCGAAGTCCTCGGCCGGATCCTGCGCCATGTGCATATCATCAACATGATCATCCGACCCACCGCGTGGAGGTGACGGCGAGGGCGGTAAGGGGGCCTTGCCACCGCTTGTCGCTGGCACGACGGGCGGTGTTGTTGTCTGTGGCGTGATGGCCCCCGCCGTCCCCAAACGGATCATGCTCTTTGGCCATAGCAAGAACAAGCCGAAGCAACTTCTGAGGACATACGGCTCTTCTTCATCCGCTCCTGGGGGTTGAATGGGAGGTTCCAGGTCGTCGCAGCCCCTTAGCACCCGACTAATTTTAACCCTGTGCACGCTATCTGGCATCGGCTTTGAGTGGAACGTGCGCTGCAAGGGTTGAACGATGGTACCCTTGGCAACATCCCTCAGCTCGTTGTTCACGTAGCATAAGAGAGTGCAAGGAACATCCGTCTGCGGAAAACATGTACGGCGTCGTCAGAGCGAGATGCCACAAGAGTAATATATAGATGGCATGAAAGGCGGTAATTAAAGCAATTTGTTTACCGTGATGGCGTCGAGATCGGCTAATGTCGACGCACCGCATACGGCGACGGGCGTGCAAGAGACGGAAGGGCTGCTTGATGGCGCGGTGCTGGCCGCCGGTGTATTCTCCCTACCGACGGGTGCTTGGAGCTCCGGTGCCGCCGCGACGATGGCAGGGGGGGGCACCAACATGTACTCCGGCGCCGCGGTGATGGCAGGGGGAGTCACCAACACTTGCGGCGCCGCGGTGCTAGCGGGCGGAGTCACGAACACGTAGTTCGCCTGATTCGTCGGCGCCGCGTTGTTCGAGTGGCTGCTGACCATGCTTGGAATCGGGCACGGCCCTACTCGACCACCCGCACTCCAGTTCGCTATTGACTCCACCAAGGTAGGCAGGAAGGACGTATGGGTGATTGCCAGGTTGTCTTGGACGATCTGCGGGATCCGCGCCACTTGTGCCTTAAGTTCTTGAACCTCTCTGTTTTCCTCCTCGCTCCTTCCCGACGGCGCCACATGCGTCCTCGGCGGTGGACCAAAATGATCCACCCAATTCTTACCCCCGAGGCCGGCCAGACGGCCAGCCGACGACGGCTTCTTCGTAACCGGCTCTATTTTCTTGGCCCGGTTCATCGCCCTGTTAAAAGGGTTATCCCACCGGGTGGCCGCCGTCGACCCCTGGGATCCATGACTAGCAACAATTTCCTCCTCCTGCAGAAGAAGTAACAGTGAATCATTTAGATCATCGATTAGATTGCAATCGTGTTGATCCGCGGTAATTAGATTATACTTACCACAATTTCCTCGAATTCCTTCACCGCAGGATCCGCGGTGAGTTGTTTGGTTTTTGGGTCCACATGGTAACGGGCCCTGATGAAGTTTCGAACCTGCCCGGGTTCGAATTTAGCAAAGGGGTTTTCTATCCCCTTGGATCTATACTCTTCGTCCTCCTTATTCCATTTGGCCTCCGCGGTTCTGTATCCACCAGATCCGAGATGGTGATGACCTATATTCATCGCCTGCAGCACCTTTCCCCGATTACTATTGGCCAGGGCTCTTTCGGATTCACACCTCTCCTTGAACTCCCGGAACTGATCTTCGGTGATCTGCGGGTCAATCTTCTAGATCTCCTCGAGACTTTTGCCTTCTTTATAGATCTTCTTCTTTATCCGGGTTCTCCAGCTGGCCAGGGCGGTGCTCATCTTTGTGAGGGCGGATTTGTTTACTTCGTTCCCATGATAATTTGTGTTCTGATACTTAGCGGGGAACTTGTATCTTGCGTGCAGCTTCTCGAAGAGGAGTGTGCGCAAGTGGCCATTATCTTTATGCCGGAGATTCTCGGTGTTGATCGAGATGGTTGTCCGGGTGATCGCCGCCACTTTCCCACCGTACCCTTTGACGACAAGGGCGGGCTCCAAAGGAAACCCTGTTGGGCTCACTTCGGTAATTTCCTCCCTGACCGTGCCGACCGTGTTCGGGCGCCGGTCCTTCGGCTTCTTCTTCTTAGGAGGGTTGCTACCACTCCCTGTGCCCTCGCCGCCATCAGTGGTTTCATCGTCCGCCGTTCCTTCGGCTTCTTCCTCCGCGTCTTCCATCTCATCATCCTCGCTCTCCGAAGGATGGTATTCTTCATCGTCTTCTAGCCGCTGGGCCGCCTCCCAGAATGTCAATTGTTTATTCGGAGGTCTGAGTTCTCCTTCAGCGCTGATGCGCTTAGAACATCCAGCCTCGTCGTTGTCACACATCTTTGCACTAATAAAAAACAAATAATTGGTTAAATGCACGGAAAAATCCGGCATGACCTTTGCTAATTTTCTTAAACTAGGAGTGCCCGATTTCTGCCGAAACGGAAGTTAATCAACATTCCGGCAAAAATCGGGACTCATTTCATACAAGAACCTGCATATATATGGCCAGCATAGCTAGCACACAATAAATGGCCATCATAGCCAGCACAACCAGCACACAATAAATGGCCAACACAGCCAGCACATAATCTGGTCACATAGGATAATCTGGCCAACACAACCAACACATAAACATCTAGGTAGAAAACACATTGGTTAAGAATGCATCAACATGCCCAGCCACATCAAGCAATGGGCTTTTACAGTTATCATCTGGATTCACCAGGCACCAAGCATATGATGGAAAGAAAATAACTAAAGCCTGCTAGGTCTCTTGAAAAAAGAAAATAACACATATGAGCATACACAGCAGCAACTAAAACCCAAGGATACATGTTTCTGTCAACTAAAGCCTGCTAGGTCTCTTGAAAAAAGAAAATATCATTCAGTTGTGCTCATATGATGGAAATAACCTGAACAGAGAAAATAACTTATTCTTTTAGTTCCCAGATGCTAATTCATGCCACTACTTCTACTCTCTTTCTAATTACTCCACCACTTATCAACCATCATTAGTATTATAATCCACCTATATGGGGTGCAAGATGTTGATCAGATACACGAATATTTTCTTATCGCAACTTGTGCAATTTGCAAGTATTGTAAAGCATGCCCAGCAAAGAGACTTTAGTTCTCAAATATTGCACCCTGACAGAAGACCTATTACGCATACTTACAGAAACCAGCTAAGCTAGAATCAGACACCATTTGAACTTGCAGTGATTTAGTACTCAGATTTTCACAAGAGTTTAGTACTCAGATTTTTTACAACTTGAATCAGACACCATTTGAACTTGTAGTGATTTCAAGAAATACTGGTGAGCATGTGCTCATCACCCAATACAAATGCATAATGTAATCACCACTTTACTGCTGTGTTCTAAAAAAAGTACTACACACAATGCTGAAAGTGACTGTACATGGAAGTCCAGCTGGGCCTGCTGCCTGGCACGACCCATCATCATTTTTGTACTGTACTTATAGCACATCACTGGTTGTGGATAGTCAGCATTATTTCAGTGCACTGGCCATCAGTAGTACTGATCAAGAATCACAGAGAGAGACAAGCTAATTACTCAACACCGCGAAAAACAGGGGTGATACCTACATCGTCATAGGGCCAGGGCGCGTCGATCATAGAGCAAGCTGCATGGCGTGTTTGCAGCAGCTAGTTGATCGATGATGCCAGACCTGCCATGTTTTGTTGTCGTCCATGAAAGCCAGACCCATCATCATAGGGCCAGGGCGGGCGCGTCAATCTAATCTACGTATCTAGTAACGAAAACAATGACCGAGTCGCAGCTCAGGTTATTCCTAACCGACTGACTGAAGAAATTGCTAACTATCTGTCGAAACTGGCAGTGAGTGTGAGTCCTATCTGACGAAACTGAATTTTTTCTTTAAGAAGTGCGACAGAGGCAGCTGTTAACTGACAGGCGGCATGATGATGGACATCGTGGCCACTGTGAGTGCAAAGGAGAGACGCGCAACCCCGTCTGCCATCTCTGGGTCGGTGGTGGAGGCTGGCGCAGTGACCGTAGCGGCCACACTGGTCGTGGCCAGCGAGGCCGAAGATGCTCTATCGTCCAGGCTAGGCTCTACGGCGCCGCTCGCGCCGTCACGGGCTGTCTGCAATCAAGCAGGGCTCTCTGCTAGCTAGTACCAGAGGGAGAGAGGGAGAGAGGGGAGAGGAGATGCTCACCTCTGACGGGCGGACGACGGGCGGACGACGACGGGCGGACGACGGCGGCCTCCACCTCCTGAGACGCGCGTGGCGGCTGCTCCTCCTCGGACACGGGCCTCCTCCTGAGACGCGGGCGGACCTCCTCCTCGGACACGTACGGGCGGACCTCCTCCTCCTCGGGCGCGGGCAGGCCTCCTCCTCCTCAGACACAGCGGCGGCGGATCGAGAGCGGCGGCGGCGGTCCTTCGGCTTCGGGCTGAGAGATGGAGAGATGGGGATGAGAGAGGGGGTCGGGCGCCACACGTGTGGATAAAGACACTTAGGCGTAGCGCACTGAGCCATAGTGCGCTACGGATATCTGTAGCGCACTACGGGCTAGTGCGCTACGCCTATCGGCTTCTAACTACTGGATAAGAGAACTACAGACCCACTAGCTAACAACCTTACTAGCCTATCCCACTGGTTCTGCCCACTACTCTATTCTAAACCTGAGAGCACCCAGGTTCGAATCCTGGTGCCCCAATTTTTTGTTTTGATTTTAAAAACACTTTTAAATATTCCAAAAAATGCCAAAAAGTGGTGATATATGCCATAGAAGTTTTATTTTGATTTTAAAATACTTTTAAATATTCCAAAAATGCCCAAAAGTAATAATATTCCAAAAATGCCCAAAAATATGATTTAAAGTATAACTAAATTTCATAATACTTTGTTCATGAATATTACAATCTTTTTTGACCACGCGTTTACAATATTTTTTGAGCTAGCGTTTTACAATCTTTTTTCCCTTCTTTGTCGCGGTTGAATAATTTAGCCCCGGCACTTTAATGTTTCTTCTTTCGAACGGGCTACCTTTTTTGGGTAGGGTTGTCCTTTTTCTTCTTGTGATGTATGTTGCTGCATCGTAGTCGTCGTCATCTTCAATCTTTGGATCGCCGTACTGGTCGAAGTCTTGCTCGTTGGCGACTCCATCCATTCCGATGATGTTCCTTTTTCCTCTCCTCACGACAACACGGCTAGGCTTTGTCGGGTCGGTAATGAAAAAACATTGGTCCACTTTGGTAGCCAGTACCCACGGTTCATTTTTCGCGGCCACGTTTGCACCGGCGGCCTTGGATTTGGCTGCTTCGGGTATAACCATGGTTGTGAAATACCGGTCTTCTCTTTCGACGCTCTTTGCCCATCTGACATGGAACATCGGCACCTTTTCTCCACAGTAGTCGAGCTCCCAGATCTCCTCGATTCTTCCGTAGAATCTTTCCTTCACGTTGTCATCGGTGTAGAATTCCGACGTTACGCCTGAGTTCTGATAATCACACTTGTTGTCCTTTTCCTCCGTGTAGAATGTGTAGCCGTTGATATCATACACCTGATAGGTCACCAGGTTTTGCATCGGTCCCTGCGACAAGGTGAATATGATCTTTTCCGTGTCAGAAGAATGCGAGCGCGGGGGATTATCAAGGAGCGTCTGCCTAAACCAACGCGTGAAATCTGAGTTGTGCTCTTTGATTATTTCTCCCTGCGTCCTCTGTATGCCCGGGTCACTGTACTTCTTCTCGATTAACCTTTTGTGCTTCTGTACCCAAGGATCGACCAGTTCTAAATGCTGTAGCGCGACGAGGTTTGCTCGATCAAAGTCTGCGCGTCGAAAATCGAAGTCTGCATGCAGTATGCGACGACCCTCTCGGTGACCAGATCCGTCGAGCTTGCCAAGGTGTCTGTTGACGGGAAGACCGACAGGGTTCTCGATGTCTAGATAATTCGTGCAGAAAGAGATGCACTCTTCGGCCAGAAAGCCCTTGGCTATGCTTCCATCTGGACGGGACCTGTTGCGAACGTATCCTTTGATGTGTCCGTTCATCCTTTCAAACGCCATCATGCTGCGGAGAAACATCGGCCCGAGTTGTACGATGTCCTCCACGACATGGACCAGCAGATGCAGCATAATGTCGAAGAATGCGGGTGGGAAGTAGACCTCAAGCTCACATAGTATCACCACGATCTCCTCCTGTAGCCTTCCGAGCTGATTCAAGCCAATCGACTTCCTAGAGATGACGTCGAAAAACTTGCATAGGCCAAATAACGTTTCACGGACGTGCTCGTCCATTATCCCTCTTAGTGCGACCGGAAGTACCTGCGTCATTAGCACGGCACAGTCGTGAGACTTCATGCCACTGAACCTCTGCTTCGCCTCGTCTAGGTATCTGCTTATCTTGCCCGTGTAGCCGTAAGGAAATTTGACTCCTAGAAGGCACTTGAAAAACTGTTTGATCTCATCCTGGCTTAGAGTGAAGCAAGAAGGAGGGCAGTAATATTCGTTCTTCTTGAACTTTTTACCCTTCCGACGACCTTGTGTCGTCTCCGACTCATGATCATCGTCATCTTCCTGATCATCAGGAGTAGTGCGTCCTCCGTGAAGCTCCTTCCGGATACCCAAGCATATCAGGTCGTGCCTTGCTTTCGGACCATCTTTCGTCCTATCTGGCATGTTGATTATGGTGGCGACCAGACTCTCGCACACGTTTTTCGTGATATGCATGATGTCGAGGCTATGAGGCGTGCGGAGAAACTTCCAGTATGGCAACTCCCAGAAAACAGACCTTGTTTTCCATACCTTCATCAGCGGCTTGTCTTGTTGCTGCCTCTTTCGCTTCTTTCCAGGCTTAGGACAATCTTTCCAGTTTTTCAGCAACTCTTCCACTTCTTCGCTGCTCCTACGCTCTGGGATTCCTCGGGTCTCTGATTTGCCATCGAACAGGTCTCCACGTTTTCTCCATGGATCATTCTTGCCGAGCCACCTCCGGTGCGCCATGAACACGGTTTTCGATGACCCTGGATCTTTCTCTAGTTGGAGATAGCTTGTGTTATCCATGCACCTAACGCATGCGTAGAATCCTTGGATAACCTGCCCCGAGATATACCCGCAACCTGGATAGTCTTGCACCGTAGTGACCAACGCGGCTCTCATAGTGAAATAATCTTGTGCGACGGCGTCGTAAGTATTGGCTCCAGATTCCCATAACGTGGCTAGCTCCTCTTTCAACAGCCCGAGATACAGATTGATGTCGGTACCAGGTTGTTTCGGCCCTTGAATTAGCATACTCATTTGTATGTACTTCTTCTTCATGCACAACCATGGAGGGAGGTTGTACATCCATACAAACACAGGCCAAGTGCTGTGCGTGCTGCTCTGGCTACCGAACGGATTGAGTCCATCGGTTCTCGCACCAAGCCTGATGTTCCTCGAATCTCCACCGAATTCTGGGAATTCGAGGTCCAATGCTTTCCACTGGCTAGCATCTGAAGGGTGCGTCAGCAGCTCATCCTTTTCGGGGTCATCATCATCTCCTGGCTTCTTCCTTTCCGCATGCCATCGCATGAGATTCGCTTCCTTAGGGTCCGCGAAATGGCGCTGCAGACGAGGGGTGATAGGAAAGTACCATACCACTTTTCGAGGTGCTTTCTTCCCTTTCTTGTATCGACTCACGCCGCACACCGGACATGTGGTTTTCTCCGCGTCCTCGCCCCGATAAATGATGCAATCGTTGATGCATACGTGATATCTAACGTGCGGTAGATCGAGAGGACAGACGATTTTCTTGGCATCCTCGATACTAGTTGGACATGTGTTCCCCTCCGGGAGACGATCGTGCCAGAATGCCATCATATCGTCGAAGCTTGCGTCGCTCAATTTGTGCTTTGCCTTCATCTCCATAGCCTTGAGCGTTACATTCAACCGGGTATCATCGGGCCTGCATCCTTCATACAATGGAGTAACCGCGTCTTTCTCAAGTTGCGCAAGCTTGGCTTTCTCTCTAGCGGCAGCCCTGGCGTTACTCGTCTGCTTGAGAAGCAGCTGTTGCACATAAGGGTCCCGCACCCAGCCTGACGTTGTTCCATCGTCGTCTGCTCCTCCGGCATCTAGATCATCATCATCCCGGTCTGCTTCCGCACCTTCACCATCTCCAGGAGACTCTTCATCATCTCGCCCGTTCTCGCCGTGATGACGATCATCGTCATGTTGGCCACCTTCTTCACCGTCTCCATCATCTACGCCATCGCTTATCCAACGAGTGTATCCATCCATGAAACCATGGCGGAGCAGGTGCGCCTGCAGATTCCCGGAATCTGGGTCGATCACCCAGTTGAGTTTGCATCTTCTACACGGACATCTTATATCTGTCTTGTTATTTCATATCATGTCGGCCGTCGCACATTTCAAAAATCTAGCCACAATGCCTTCGCTCATTATGCGGACCATTTTTGCCTGCACGATGTACACGGTACAATTTTGAAGTCTATTAGAACCACATAATGAATGCATGCATGCAATGGTCGATAGAAAATTTCGGCATGACCTATCCTAAAATTAGGACCTTTGCGAAATGCCAAAGTCTTGCCAAAATGGAAATGAATCAACATTTTGGCAAAACAAAAGGCAACTAGTTCACATACAAACACAAGAGAGAGAGAAACCGATCCATACACACATGAACATATCATTATCCTCTCCATACACACATGCATGAGCATCATCGATACTCTCCATATACACACACATATGACCATCGATCCTCTCCACACATACACACATCATGAGCATCGATAGATCATCTACATACATATGAGCACATGCATCATCCATATACACATGAACACATCCTTACATGGACAACTTACCGAGATGAGAGACCGATCGCGAGAAAAAGATGGAAAGGAGAGGTGCGCGCATCGACCGGAGAAGGAGATGAGATACCGGAGACCTCCTCTATTACTTATGTAACATCCAAAGCAAGTTTTACATGCTAAAAATGGTGAATGAGTGGAGAAATTGAGGTGGGAAGGAGAAGATCCCGACTAGATCTAAGGAGGAAGAAGAAGGGGAAAGTGAAGTGTGGGGTGGTGATGTGTGGTCACACATAAAGTGCTGTCCTAAAAAAATCGACACATCCGTGGCGCACACGGCCGTAGTGCGCCACAGGGTGTAGAAACAACTGTGGCGCACTGGGCCATGTGCGCCACAGATGTTCCTACTCCTAGTGGCGCACTAGGCCGAGTGCGCCACAGAAGTGTGTGGCTGTTTCACAGCAGAAGGGAGCGTGCGCTTAGGCGTAGCGCACCCCCCTATGTGCGCCACAGATGAGACTAACAACCGTGGCGCACATGACCGTAGTGCGCTACAGATGTTTGGCGTGCGGCCAACAGGCCCCTGGCCCACACACATCTGTGGCGCACTATAGTCATGTGCGCCACGGTTGTTCTAGTTACTAGTAGGGCACTGCCCACTGGTGAGCCACGCCTGTTTTAGCCGTGGGGCACTCCAACCATGTGAGCCACGGATGTGTTGATTACCTATAGCCGTTTTCCTAGTAGTGATAGTAGGGAGGAGCTTAGGAACTGCGGCACCATAAGCTTCAAGATCCGACCTGGCCGGCGGTTCCCCGACATCGTCGTCCACGAGTCGTGCAAAAACTGGCAGCGGACGTACTTCTACGGCCCCGACATTCCTTTGGCGGGCTGAGAAGTGACGTACCCGAACTTCGTAGATGGAGCCGCCGCCGAAGTTTCCACATGGAGATCCCATGCCTCCCTTCCCTCCGACCTCAATGCTTCTCGCGCAATAAGGCGGATCGAGTGGTTCGTAGAGGCGGGTTTGACCGTCTTGGACCTAGCCATGTGCTGGTTCATCAGGCGAATCCAACCCCTGCAGCACCGCACAAAGTTCATGCACGAGTACACGGGTGATCGAAAGGATTCCCTTCGGATCTCCGTGGATAACTTCTCGAGCGACTCCGTCAAGATCCGTCTGAAGGACATCGTCAAGGTGAAGGATAAGAAGCGTGGATTCACCATCACCTGTGACATGTACGTAGACGGCAAGTGCCCAAAGGTAGGTATTTATTTTCCGTGTATGACATTGCTCCAGTTTCTCCGTCTTATCATAGCCATCTTATCTAACACGGTGATTTCTTACTTAACAGCTTAGAGATCTAGATGAGGACAACCTGGCTTCCCAAATCTACGATCCAAAGATGAAGGAAGTCACGGTCGTGTCCGACGACGATGCCCCGTTGGCGCGAAAGCGGAAGAGCTCCACCTCTGACGCTGCCGACGGAGCTAAGAAGAAGAAGACGGAGGGTGGAGACTCAAAAAAGAGTACTGCCGCCCTGGAGGCGGAAAAGAAGAAAGCCACCGGGATGTTTGCCAAAGAGCCCCCCTAGTGGAAGCCTCTCATTCTCCGACATCGTCTCATTTATCTGTCTTATTCCTGTACTTATGCATTTTGCACGTTTCAGGAAGAAAGCCACAACCAGCCTCAAGAAGTCCTCCAAGACTCTTGGGGCTTCTAGAAATATCAAAGATATGCTGCATCGCGACCTCTCCCCCGCCATCGCCCCTGCTACTCCTGCCGTCAAGCCCTCCTCTGCTCCGACAAGCTCCCAAGTCCAGCAGGCACCATGTCCTTCCGCCATGGAAGTGGACTCTGGCGCCTCTACCGAACTAGCTGTCGTCGGCGAGAAGGCGACGCAGGAGAGTGCTGCTCTTCAAATGGCTGAAGCTCCGGCTAAGGATGCCATCGGTAGCGGCAAGGCGGTGGTGGGAGATGGTACTTCTGCCGAAGGCAGCGCCTCTGCTCCCCAGAAACCCTTCGAGTTTCCGAAGATTGTTTACCCGGCGCTCATGCCGAGTAACACGACTATGGTTCCTGGAGGAGTGCCGTCATCTCCGACGTGCGGTCTTGAGGAGCTACTCCGACAAGCAGACATCTTGCGAGGAAACAGCATTGCCTTTGGCAAGCTGCTGGCCGAGAGCGCTACAAGCCTCAAGATCATCGCACTTGTAAGTTTTACTTTACCTTTTGCATTTCGTATGAGTATCCCACTGTAGCCCCCGAGGAAGTAGACGGAAAACCATAGGTTTTGCCTCTATATGCTCTAAGAGTGACTAAGTTAGAAAAAACTCTCACTGTAGCCCCCAAGCATTTAGATGGAATGAATTATTCCGACTAGATGCTTTAAGATTAGCACAAGCAGTGTTCATGATTTTCAATGCTATAGCCCCCAAGCCTCTAGTTGTAACTGAATTAGTTCCGACTAGATGCTAAAAGAAAAGCTAAGCATTTTCCGAGCTAAAAACTTTATACTGTAGCCCCAAGCTTCTAATCGAGAACTGAATTAGCTCCGACTAGATGCTTTAAAGAAAAGCTAAGCATATTGATAAGTTTAAAAACTCTCGCTGTAGCCCCCGAGCACCTAGATGGAGAATCTACGACTAGGGGCTCCAAGCAGACCCAACAGCGATTTAACTTTGTATTTGTTTCCACAGAACGAGAATGCTCGGAGGGGCATGGCCAACGACAAGTACTAGAAGATGCGCGCAGATCTTGAAGCCGAAAAGGGTAAAACTACCATCTTGAAGGAACAGATCATCAAAAACAAGAGTCTGTTTTCTTATTACGCATTTCCGTCGTATTTTTGTTCCCACAATCTCCGAGTACTCACTGTGCACTTTGTTTTCTCCGACTTGCAGAACATGTCGCCAAGGCCAAGGACATTGTTGAGCAGTCCAAGCATATCCAACAGCTGGACATCGAGAACAAGATCCTGAAGGAGGAGAGGAAGGAGATGCTGAAGATGCACGAGGATTCTATGAAAGCCTTGCAGGATTCCTCCTCTGCGGAGATCAACCGCTTGAAGGAGGAGCTTGCGATCCTAAAGGATCAGAAGCAAGTTGCCGATGAGCAAAACCTTCGCCATAGCGAGGCGTTTAAGCTCCTCCAACAAGAGAAAGAATCCTTGGCGGACATCGTTTGGCAGGCCAAGGACAGCATCTTCAGTAAGTTTCCTCCGCCTTGTATTTCTGTAGTCTGGATACTTAGATTTTTTTTTGAACTCATACGTTCCTTGTCGGAATTTGCAGCTCCTATGGGATTAACCCGCTCGCCTCCTTCGTACAAGGAGTGTATGATTTTGGCCGGCAACTTCATCAACACCGCCATCGCCCAAGCCAAGGAGATTGCCAAGCCCCTTCAGATTTACATCAAGGCCTCAGACTCCATGGCGAAGTATTTGGAGATTCTGCACCGAGCTCCCGAGCATGTCGCAAGCTGGAAAGCTTCATGCGCACGGGCTGGCGCAAGGATGGCGCTGTCTATGGTGAAGGCACACTATGAAGATACCGACGTCGACACGGTGACATCTGGTATCCCTGACATGGATGATGACGGCAAGGAGATCGATCACAAAGCCATGTTGTCATCACTCGCGGGGTATGATACCAGGGTTGCCGAGTTGGTAGATGTTGACGTCTTCGTGCCCAGGAACTTTCTCGACAACGCCAGCCCGGATTCCTCCGAGTCTCACCATAGCGCCGACACTGAGGGTGATTCTCCGGCTGGTGATGATGCGGCCTCCAAGTCCCTATCACCCAAAGAGTGAAAAACACTTTGTAATTCTTGTTTCACCCTTGACGTGTGCATTGAAAAAACTTGGTGATGTAATCTTAAGGCGGAAAACAGTGGTTGTCGTATCCTTCTACTTAAGAATTAATTCCCAGTATGTACATATTTTTTTAAGCAAGTGCTGGCTTATCCATTACTTTGGTTTTTATGCTTGACTTTTCGTGAGTTGGAAGACTCGTATTCGGAACCATGTGCTTAGGCGATGATGCCCAATGGCACCGTTTATAACCTGAGCACAAAATCGCTGACAATAAGTGCCGAAAGTCACTACTCCAGAATCCACATAAAAACAACAAAGAACGTGTAGACCAGAAAACTTAAGCTAACGCCCGTAGGCGGAATTTTCACAAGTGCAATCGCAAGACTTGTGCATAAAAGTTTTATATGATCCAAAAATGAACACTAAAGGAGGTAAAAGACTCAGCAAAATGAGTGAACCAAAGAGCTTTATTTCACTGATCATATAAGAGGTACACAATTAGATAAAAAATGCTAAGTGTAAAAAGGACGTAGCTGTGCTATGTTCCATGGCCGATCAAGCTCCGGGTAGTCATCATCCGGGTCACGTCGCTTACGCTTATGATCCTCGTTGGGTCTATCCTTGAGTTCACGATTGTCGACAAGGTAGTAAGACCCATTGAGCAGTGCCTTGCTTATGATGAACGGTCCTTCCCATGGCGGGGATAATTTGTGTGACTTCTTCTGCTTAAGTCGGAGCACCAAATCCCCCTCTTTAAACGAGCGATGCCGAACGCGGCGACTATGGTAGCTGCGTAGCTTCTGCTGGTAGATGGCGGATCTTTGGCATGCCAAAATGCGCTCCTCCTCGAGAAGGTCCACATCTAGGCGTCTGGATTCTTCAGCGTCATCTTCGTCGTAGGCGGCAACTCTTGGTGCATCGTGGAGGATGTCGGAAGGTAGGATGGCTTCTGCTCCATATACCATGAAGTAAGGGGTGTAACCGGTGGATCTGTTGGGTGTCGTTCGTAGACTCCACAGTACAGATGACAATTCTTCCGCCCAGGCTCCAGCTGCTCTATGTAGCGGTGCCTCAAGACGTGGCTTGATTCCCTACAGAATTAATCCATTGGCTTGCTCAACCTGGCCATTGGACTGTGGGTGTGCCACAGATGCAAGGTCAAGTCGGATGCCCTTGTCCCAGCAATAGGCCTCCACTTCTCCGAGTGATAAATGTCAACACCCGGATTTTTAATCCCAGATGCCTGTTATGCCATACATCGCAATCCCAGGATTACCATTTTTGCGAGACATAACAGAATTGGATACCATAGTACATCATCCATTACAAACCGTACATAAGTTCTTACACAAATAGGGATCTCATGATCCAGTTCTTAATACAACATCAAGCAGCGGAATACGTAATAATAATGGTAGCGTAGGCGAAGCTCCATCTTCTGGGGTCACAGGCAATGCTGGCGATGGGAGATGATCCTAGTTGTCGTAACCTTCCTGGGGTCCATCCTCTAGGTACTCCTCTTCATAGTCTGGCCACACGAATAGCCAGGGACAAAGCCATGAGTACTCTTGAAGTACTCGCAAACTAATACTAACAAGTGAGAGGGTTTTTTGATAATAGGACACTAGGCTCTAGGGTTGTTTTGCAAAACCCAGATTTATCTCTACTAAGTTCAGAAGCAACAAATGCTAGTTGAAGTTTTATAACACCTAAATGGGAACTTGTATTTCATATCACAACCTTGTTGTGGTCAAGTCAAAGTCTCAATTCATTTCACAAGTCATTTTGAAAAGTCTGACGGGGGAACAGTATGGCCACTCCAACTGTCCATAACCGCGGACGCAGCTATTCGAATAGTTTGACACTCTGCAGAGATTGTACACTTTCACCACAACATTCGATACATCCGTCAGGAACAAATCCTGAATTCACCATACTCAGTATGCGGATAATCAATCCTAACCTTTCGATTACACGCCCTATTATAAGCACCTCCCAACCATGACCAACTGTCATCTTGGGTACTGCACAGGTGGACAATCTTCACAAGGTAGCCTCAGCTCAGACCTTGGCCGTGAGGGAACTAATACTAAGGTATATAAGTTTCCAGTCAAGCCCTACCCAATCTTAGGGTATTGTGGTTGTACGATAAAATTGGAATGGTATCGCATCCAGACAACCATCAGTTTTATAAAGCGTTCAGGCTCATGCCTCAACATTTTCATCACTAAAATCATCAGGTGTTCGGAAACACATGTCCAAAACATTTCTATAGAATGATCCATCATTCCAAGGTTTTCAAAACCATTTTTCCACCAAGTATTCCCATCTAAAGTTGATCAAGTTTTATGCTTAGCACTAGCATCTACAGGTGGGGGTAAGCAATAATGAGGGGTGGTAAACTAGTGGAGTTCTAACTAAGTTCAATCTCATGCCTTAAGATGACATCAAGATTATCTAGCTTAGGCCACATTTTATGCTCTTTATGCAACCTTCAAATATCTTTCTAGTATCTATGATTCACTTAAGTACACTCTAAGTAATAGCTTTGATAAAGAAATAAAGTATAAACCTTGTAAGTAAAAACTAGGATTGGTTTATCAAGTGGATATGATCACATATGCTTAAGGCATATAGTGGGCAGAGTAACAAGTAGTGGTTTGTGGCATCAGTAGGGTATCTTGCAAGGGTTAGCTTGCATTGGTCCAATTAGTTAATAAAGCTTGCTAAAGTAGAGTGTCTTGCAAGTTTTAGCTTGCCTTGTGCAGAGTAGTGGTTGAAGTTCTCCTCGGCTTCTTCTTCGTAGAATCCTCCTTCCTCCTCGTATCCTTGGTCGGTACTAGCATCTATGAATAAATACGAGGTACACAATCACCAAACAATACTTAATTACTTGCAATCATCAAACACAAGTGTCCTATAGATGATCTAACATCATCACTAACATTACAAGATTTAGGCTTGGTTTAATTCCTTTTATTTTTATAAAAGTAATTTCTACTCATTGAAAAACTACTTAAGATTTAATATTCTCCAAACCAAACATGGGATCATGTTGACACATGTCATCACCACATATTTTAGTCCATGGGAACATGATTTAAAGTGGCTTGTATTCAGCATTTCAAGACCTTTCTAACAAAATTAGTTTCATTCAATTTGGTGCACTGAATCGACCTGGGTTGATTTTTGAAACTAGGTACATAAGTGTGTTTGAAATAAAATGGAAAAGGTTAATTCAAATAACTGGGCTGCGCGGGAAAAGTTAACGGGCCGGCCTGCTAAGCGTAGCGCTTCCGCGGGCTGCTTAAGTGGGTGTCCCCACTCGTCAGTGAGACAGGGGGTGTGAAGCGGTACAGGGCAACATGGTGCGTTCGATCTGATTCTAATCCAACGCCTGAGAGTCATCGTCGATGTTGAGCAATGTCGGCGAGAAAGAAACCTAGCGCGGCCAGTGGGGGTTGCTGGGGGCTCACCAGGGTGCAGGCGAGGGTCGGCGAGGTGGGCGAACGACGAATTCGACGACGCGAACTCAGGGGTGGTCGCGGCAGCTCCTGGGGTGGACGAAATCGACGGCACCCTTCTTCTCCAGAGGCGGCGGGCTCCGGTGAAATTCCGGCGATGCGCTGGTCGCCTTGCTCCGGGACTGAGGTGGGATGGTTCTGGGTGAGAGAGGAGTGGAATGGTGTGAAGAATTCGAGCGGGGAAGGCCTCTATTTATAGTCGCGACGGTGAGACCGAACGGCATGGGCAGGCGACGGTGGCGACACGGCTACGGGCGGCTAGAGGCATGGCCAGTGGTGGCGATCGATTGGTGGTCTCCTGGCGATGCTCTACGGCTTTAATGCGCGCGTAGGGGCGGTGCGGTTTGGTCTGGAACACGCAACGATCTGCGCGGAAGAGGCGGCGTCTTTGACGGCGAGCGGTGGCTGTGCGTCACGGAGCGGCGAACGGGGATGTCTGGCGGTCTCCTGGGTCGGTGGCGATCGTGTGTGCACGCGGCGAGGACGGCACGCGGTCTGTGGGCTTCGGTCGAGGGTGGCGCTCTGGCGCATGCTCGGCATGGTCGCTGGCGGTCTGGGCGCGGTCCGTGCGTGTGGTCTAGTGGCTAGCAGGGTTCAAGCGCTGGACAGGGAGTGGCGGTGGACGGTGGGCTGCCTCCCAGACAAGGTTGGCACGGCTTAATCTTCTCCTAGCTTGCTGTCTCCACTGGGGTGGCATGGGTGTGCTCGACTGTTCACCATTGATGGCAATGCCAAGCTTACAGTGGGGCTAGTGCTTGGTTTAACTTGCTAGATGATCTACTGAGATGGTTGTGAGCTAGAGAGGGAACAAGTTAGGCTTCAATCACTGCTCACTATAGTGTTTAGATTTTGTATGATTTGTGTCTGCAACCTGTTTGATGAAATGGCCGCATGAATTCAAGTTTTGAATTTTGAAAAGATTTTTGGTAGGTGTGCTAGGTTGGTGCTGGTGAGTCTGCAGATGCTTGGGTTTTGAAAGTTGAGCTTGTTTGAGTGGTTTTTGAAAAAGTGGGATCTTCTCATATGATAAAGATTCAATTTTGAATTGTCATTTAAACTATGCATTTGAAAGTTTCTGGATGATCAAAAAGTGGGCCTTGATACTTTGTTATGAGTACATTCAAGGGGTGCAAAGATCCAGAAAAGTTTCTGTTAGGTTCTGAAAGTTTGAGACAGCCAAAGTTGGCATGGGAGTTAAATTGGTCAAAGTGACCATTTCTTTATTTTATTTGTTTTGATTTATTTGTCTTTGGGAAAAGTGTGGGAAATGTTTAGATGATGTTTATTTCACCTAAGCATCCATTTACAAGCAATGGAACACATAAACAAGGTGGTTCAAAAGAATTTCAAATTCAATGCATACTCATATGCATGCTTCCATAATTTTATTTAGAAAAGTTTTTGTTAACCCTAATTTTGATGATTAGAGTTTGATGATCCAAGTTTAGTATTTTTACGATGTTACAATAAATTGATTCCGTTGTCGGTGATGATGCTATGTGGGAGACCAAATCTCACCACTAGATCCCGGACAAACCTGAGGGCAGTTGCCCCATCAAGCTTTCTAATGGGTTTAGCTTCTATCCATTTGGTGAATTTGTCAACTGCTACAAGCAGATGCGTAAATCCACACGGTGCCTTCTGTAATGGCCCCACCATGTCTAGCCCCCAGACTACAAACAGCCAAGTTATTGGTATTGTTCGCAATTCTTCAGCAGGAACATGTGGTTGTCGGGCATAATACTGGCATCCTGTGCATGTCTCAACCAGCTTGTCGGCGTCCGCCTTCGCGGTCAGCCAGTAGAATCCTTGCCGGAAGGCTTTCGCGACGAACGATCGAGTAGCGGCGTGATGCCCGCAATCTCCGAGATGGATTTCGCGTAGGATTTCCATACCTTCTAGCTGTGAAACACACTTTAGGTATACACCAGTAGTGCTCCTCTTGTAGAGTTTCCCATTGATTATGGTATAACCCTTTGCTCGTCGTACTATTCGTCGTCGGGAAAAGTTCCGTGTTCGAGATACTCCATGAACGGTTTTGTCCACGCCGGAGGGATCTTTGTCACCATGTTGACGAAAGAGTCAGCTCTATCCGGGTTGTCGATGTCGGCGCCCTTCACGGATGGTGTGCGTAGATGCTTTAGGAAAACTCCTGGCGGAATTTGCTTGCGCCCTGATCCAAGTTTAGACAGTAGATCAGCCGCCTCGTTTTGCTCCCTAGGCACATACATGACTTTGTATCCCAAGAAGCTCTTGGCTATCTCGTCCACTTCGTCGCGATATGTCGCCATCATAGGGTTCCGCGCATTCCAGGTGCCAGCCACCTGCTGGGCAACCAAGTCGGAATCTCCACAGCAAACTATGCGCTTGATGCCAATATCTTTGGCTACCCGTAGTCCGTGAATGAGTGCTTCATACTCCGCCATGTTGTTTGTAGCCTCGAAGTGGATCTGCAGAACGTAGTGTAGCTTGTCTCCTTTTGGTGACTGTATAAATACACCAGCCCCCGAGCCGTTGAGCAGCTTTGATTCGTCAAACTGCATCACCCAGTACTCTGGTTCTGGCAACGGAGTGGCATCTGGCATCTCCATCCAATCTGCAATAAAATCCGCCAAGGCTTGTGACTTGATAGTGTCGCGTCTCTTATAGGTGATCTCGAAGGCGGCAAGTTCAATGCCCCACTTCGCGACCCTTCCTGTAGCTTCACTGTTATTGATAATGTCAGACAGTGGAGTCTTGCTCACTACTGTGATTGGGTGCTCCTGAAAATAATGCCTCAGCTTCCGAGAAGCAAGGAATACTCCATAAGCTATCTTTTGGTAGTGCGGGTAACGCTTCTTGGACTCCGTCAAGACCTCGCTTACATAGTAAACTGGTCGTTGAACTCCGTGCTCGTAGCCTGGTTCCTTCCGCTCTACCACGACGACGATGCTAATAACCCGGTTGGTTGCCTCCATGTAAATTAACAGGGGCTCCCTAGGCTCGGGTGCTGCAAGGATGGGCGCTGAGGAAAGAATCTCCTTGAGCTGCTTCAATGTTGCGTCTGCTTCGTCTGTCCATGTGAATTGTCCGCCTTCTTCAGCAACTTGTACAGCGGCAGAGCCTTCTCTCCAAGTCGGCTGACGAACCTACTAACTGCTGCAACACAACATGTTAGTCGTTGGATGTCCTTTAGGCATGTCGGACGGTTTATATTTAAGATGGCCTTGATTTTCTCCGGGTTGACCTCGATTCCGCGCTGGGAAACGATGAAGCCCAACAGTTTGCCGGCTGGAACCCCAAAGACGCACTTCTTAGGGTTGAGCATCATGTTGTATTTCCGGAGATTATCAAAGGTTTCTTTTAAGTCGGAGATTAAGTCATTTGACTTGTTAGACATCACCGCGATATCGTCCACATAGGCGTGAACGTTCCGACCAATTTGGTCATGAAGGCAATGTTGCATTGTCCGCTGGTAGGTAGCACCTGCGTTTTTTAGCCCAAAGGGCATTGTGACATAGCAAAACGTGTCGAAAGGGGTAGTGAACGAAGTGGCCAATTGGTCCGACTTCCTCATCTTGATCTGGTGGTATCCTGAGTATGCATCAAGAAAACACAAAAGTTCCGAGCCAGCCGTCGAGTCAATGACTTGGTCAACGCGAGGCAAAGCAAACGGATCTTTGGGACATGCTTTATTCAAGCCGGTGTAATCAACGCACATTCTTAATTCATTGGTTCCCTTTTTGGGGACAAGTACAGGATTGGCCACCCATCGGGTGTGAAGGACTTCTCGGATAAACCCAGCCTTAAGTAACCTAGCTATCTCTTTGCCAATGGCGCGTCTCTTCTCATCTCATCGGGTTGGAGTTCTATGTTATCCAAAAATGCTTTACTTACTAATTCCATTCAAAAATCTTTCATCTCTTTGTGCAAGCTTGGTTGCTCCTTCAAGATCATGGAGTTCAAGCGGCACGGCAATCTCTTAAGGGCATCGGCCACCACATTGGCTTTACCAGGGTGATAGTGAATGTCCAGATCGTAATCCTTTATTAGCTCAATCCATATTCTCTGTCTCATATTCAGCTCCTTCTGAGTGAATATATACTTCAGACTCTTGTGATCTATATAGATCTCACAACGGTTTCCCATCAGGTAATGTCTCCATGTCTTTAGGGATAGAACTACGGCTGCGAGCTCGAGGTCATGGGTTGGGTAATTTTGCTCATGTTGTTTCAGTTGTCGAGATAGATAAGATATAACTTTGCCTTCATGCATTAGCACACATCCGAGACCGATCTTGGATGCGTCACAATACACATCGAAGGGCTTCGTGATATCCGGCATGATTAAGATTGGGGCTGAAATTAATCTCCTCTTGAGTTCTTGAAAACTCGCTTCACATTTGTCGGTCCATTCAAACTTCTTGTCCTTCTTCAGCAATTGGGTCATGGGTCTGGCGATACTCGAGAATCCTTCTACGAACTTGCGGTAATATCCCACCAATCCGAGAAATGCACGAACTTGGGTTTGAGTGGTTGGGGCTTGCCAATCTTCGACATCTTTCACTTTGGTAGGGTCAACGGCAATTCCTCCGGCTGATACAATGTGACCGAGGAATCCTACCTCCTGTAACCAGAATTCACATTTTCTAAACTTTGCATACAACTGATGCTCTCTAAGGGTTCCAAGAATGGTCCTTAGGTGTAGCTCATGTTCTTCTTCTGATTTGGAATAAATCTGAATGTCATCGATGAAAACAACGACAAACTTATCCAGGAAGTCCATAAAAATCTTATTCATGAGATTCATGAAATAAGCGGGGGCATTGGTTAGTCCGAAAGACATGACTGTATACTCATACAATCCATATCTGGTGGTAAAGGCAGTCTTTGGAATATCCTCTGTACGAATTTTGAGTTGATGATAGCCAGTTCTAAGATCAATCTTAGAAAACACTTTGGCACCGGTCAACTGATCAAACAAATCTTCTATCTTGGGCAAGGGGTACTTGTTCTTGATGGTGACATCATTCAATTTCTGATAATCCATACACAAACGGTTACCTCCATCCTTCTTGTCCAAGGTGACGCACTTGGTTGAATCAATCCAATTTCCAGCATGGAATCCAGTTGCTTCTTCAATTCTGCTAGCTCTGACGGGTTCATACTATATGGTCTCTGGGCTATGGGTCCGGTTCCAGGAATTAGTTCGATGGTAAACTCGATATCCCGATCTGGGGGCATACCGGGCAAAACATCTGGAAATACATCGGGGTATTCACAGACTATCCGGACTTGGTCAATGGTAGGTTGGGCTATACTCTTGTTGCATTTGAATTGGCGAGGTAAGGTTTCAGATATATGCTCGACTGATATTCCGGCGGTACTGGTCATGGTTATGGCTTTCTTGGCACATTCAATCAATCCTTTATGTTTGGACATCCAATCCATTACTAGTACTACTTCCAAACCTTTAGTTCCGAGTACTATCAGATTTGCATAAAAATCTATGCCATGGATTCGGATAGGGACGGCTTTGCAAATTTGCCTAGCCTTGGTGGTTGATCCGGGAATTTGAACAATCATAACATGCTTCAGTTTGGTTGGTTGAATTTTACTAGTGCATGCAAATTCTTCAGTGACAAATGAATGCGATGCACCAGAATCAAACAACACTCGGGCAAGTACTGAATTAACAGAAAACATACCCAGCACGACGTCTGGCGCTTCCTGAGCTTCTTCAGCATGCATGAGAAAAAGACGGCCATTACGGTTGAGTGAATTCCCTGGGGCAAATCTTCTTCCTGGCTGAACACGACGCTGCTGCTGAGCTGGGGCATTGGCATTGGGGGCTATAGCATTCTTCTTGTTGGGGCACTCGTTGGAATAGTGGCCTTTATTTCCACAGTCATAACAGGTCACTTGCGACTTGTCCTTGGCTGCTACAGGCACATCATTGCTTCCAGTCCTCGGGGCAGTGTTGGTGTTGGCGGTAGCATTGTTGTTGTTGAACTTGGGTGGGGCACGATTGAAATTGCTAGCGTTGCCGGGTTGTTGTGATTTCCTCCAGGCCTAGGTTTCCACGGTTGGGATAGGTTGGACGGTTCATCGGGCGTCTGTTGGTTCTTGGGGCAAATCCTGGAGATGGGTTGGGGCGATACTTTGGGGTCTGATGGGTTCCGGGTTGATGCATCATGCGACGCTTGCGGTTCTCATTGGCTTGGTTGATCTTTCCTTCCATCTGGATAGAGAGTCGACAAGGGCTTCAATATCAGCAAAGGGGATATTGACTAACATAGTCTGCATCTCGTCATGCAGACCATTCAGGAACCTTTCTTTCTTCTTGGCTTCCGTGTCGATCTCATCAAGGGCATACCTAGCTAATGACAAAAATTTGTCACGGTATTCCACTACAGTCATCCTTCCTTGCTTTAGTTCTCCGAACTCGTCTCTCATTCTCTTGATCAAACCTGGTGGCACATGGGTTCTGCTAAACTTGACCTTGAATTCCTCCCAGGTCATCATCTGGCCTCCGGTCATTGCGCGAACACTGTTCCACCATGCTCTGGCATCTCCGGCTAGATAGTGGGTGGCGAACAGAACATTCTCATTGGCTTCCACTCCGGCTACTTCTAGGTTATTTTCCATGGTTTGCAGCCAATCATCGGCGTCTAGGGGTTCTTCTGACTTAGTGAAAACAGGTGGGTTGGTATTCTGGAAGTTCTTGAGCTTAGATCCATGGTTATCCTGATTTCCGTGGCCTTGGTTGTTGTGGGAAAGCTGGGCTATCTGCTGAAGTGTGGCTAGGTTGGCTTGACGTTCGGCTCTTTCAGCTTTGCGGTCAGAAGTCAACATTTGCAGAATCTGCAACATCGGGTCCGGGGATGAACCACTTCCTACACGTGGCATCTGAAGATTGAGATAGGTCATGAGAAAAGAGGGAAGTTTTGGGTCTTTGAATTTTTTTTAAAGTTTGACTCAGATTTTCTAGCAACTTGCTTATTCATTCATTCATTCATTCAGTCATAGCACCCGATACAACACACACCACAACAAATAAAAACAGATGGTTTTAAGAACCATTCTCGAAACTACGATACAGTGGGACCGAATACTACTCACTACGCTAGTGCTCAAGTGCTACTACTGCTCGGAACTGTGGCCTCATCATCCTCATCATTATCGATGAAGGAGAAATCATCCTCATCGGTGAAGAAATCCATAGCCTGATCCTCCATAAAATCATCGTCATCGCTGAGATAGGAGTAGGGGTCTCCACGAAGATCCTCTCCGGCATTCTCCCTTTCCTCCAACTGCATGTCTCTCTCGTGGATGGTCTCCTCCAAAGATGAGATGCGGTGGCGAAGACGGGCAATAATGCGCTCCTTCTTGTCGAGCTGACGGCGGCGAGACTTGTGATCCTTTGCTAGCATGGCGATGGTTTGGTCCTTCGTCTTGATGATGGCAGACTTGTGGTTGCAGTAGTCACGACAGTTGTCCAACTCCTGCTGACGATCGTACATCATGAAGCTAAGGTGGTCCAATTGAGTCTTCAGCTCAGGGTGGTATGGGGCTTCCAGTGGTTGTCCATTAGCATCACGCCTTGGGCAAAACTCAAAGCGAGTTCCCTTAATTTGATTGATGCTCTGCCCACACAGACGGGAAAGAGCTTCCTGCATGGCCCTGGCAAGTCCATCGAGCCAGTTGTTTTCTCTTAAGGTAAACTGAATTCCTTCCCCAGTGGGAGGTTCAATCTTTCCTCGGAGACTTGCAACAATTAGCCACTGCAGATCTTCTCCTCCTTGATCATTGAGCTGAGCTCTGAGAACTCGGGGTGCGGGCGCTCCAGAAGTTCCAAAAGCTGGTCCAAATCCCTCTCAAAGATCAGGTCTCCTCCATTCCCCAACTGATAAAACTTGTTGTACTTCACGTCCATCTATAAGAATATAGGATGAGTAAGTTAGTAGAGTGATTAAGTGTGTATGTATTTTGCAAGAGTTTTTGAGGAACATGAATTTTCATGAAAGAATCAAAGGGATAAGAATGAGAATAAGTTTTTGTAAATATTTGCTTTCTTTGGTTTTGAAACTAATTTTTTTATTCAAACGTCCAGTCTAACTAGGGTCTCCTATGGTCAGGATGTCTCTGATACCAACTTGTCAACACCCGGATTTTTAATCCCAGATGCCTGTTATGCCATACAACGCAATCCCAGGATAACCATTTTTGCGAGACATAACAGAATTGGATACCATAGTACATCATCCATTACAAACCGTACATAAGTTCTTACACAAATAGGGATCTCATGATCCAGTTCTTAATACAACATCAAGTAGCGGAATACGTAATAATAACGGTAGCGTAGGCGTAGCTCCATCTTTCGGGGTCACATGCAATGCTGACGATGGGAGATGATCCTAGTTGTCGTAAACTTCCTGGGGTCCATCCTCCAGGTACTCCTCTTCATAGTCTGGCCACGGTAATAGCCAGGGACAAAGCCATGAGTACTCTTGAAGTACTCACAAACTAATACTAACAAGTGAGAGGGGTTTTTGATAATAGGACACTAGGCTCTAGGGTTGTTTTGCAAAAGCCATATTTATCTCTACTAAGTTCAGAAGAAACAAATGCTAGTTGAAGTTTAATAACACCTAAATGGGAACTTGTATTTCATATCACAACCCTGTTGTGGTCAAGTCAAAGTCTCAATTCATTTCACAAGTCATTTGAAAAGTCTGACGGGGGAACAGTATGGCCACTCCAATTGTCCATAACCGCGGACGCGGCTATTCGAATAGTTTGACACTCTGCAGAGATTGTACACTTTCACCACAACATTCGATACATCCGCTAGGAACAAATCCTGAATTCACCATACTCAGTATGCGGATAATCAATCCTAACCTTTCGATTACACGCCCTAGTATAAGCACCTCACCTGTGAGTTTGGCCTCCCAACCATGACCAACTGTCATCTTGGGTACTGCATAGGTGGACAATCTTCACAAGGTAGCCTCAGCTCAGACCTTGGCCGTGAGGGAACTAATACTAAGGTATATAAGTTTCCAGTCAAGCCTTACCCAATCTTCGGGTATTGTGGTTGTACGATAAAATTGGAATGGTATCGCATCCAGACAACCATCAGTTTTATAAAGGGCTAAGGCTCATGCCTCAACATTTTCATCACTAAAATCATCAGGTGTTCGGAAACACATGTCCAAAACATTTCAATAGAATGATCCATCATTCCAAGGTTTTCATAACCATTTTTCCACCAAGTATTCCCATCTAAATTTGATCAAGTTTTATGCTTATCACTAGCATCTACAGGTGGGGGTAAGCAATAATGAGGGGTGGTAAACTAGTGGAGTTCTAACTAAGTTCAATCTCATGCCTTAAGATGACATCAAGATTATCTAGCTTAGGCCACATTTTATGCTCTTTATGCAACCTTCAAATATCTTTCTAGTATCTATAATTCACTTAAGTAAACTCTAAGTAATAGCTTTGATAAAGAAATAAAGTATAAAGCTTGTAAGTAAAAACTAGGATTGGTTTATCAAGTGGATATGATCACATATGCTTAAGGCATATAGTGGGCAGAGTAACAAGTAGTGGTTTGTGGCATCAGTAGGGTATCTTGCAAGGGTTAGCTTGCATTGGTCCAATTAGTTAATAAAGCTTGCTAAAGTAGAGTGTCTTGCAAGTTTTAGCTTGCCTTGTGCAGAGTAGTGGTTGAAGTTCTCCTCGGCTTCTTCTTCGTAGAATCCTCCTTCCTCCTCGTATCCTTGGTCGGTACTAGCGTCTATGAATAAATACGAGGTACACAATCACCAAACAATATTTAACTACTTGCAATCATCACACACAAGTGTCCTATAGATGATCTAACATCATCACTAACATTACAAGATTTAGGCTTGGTTTAATTCCTTTTATTTTTAGAAAAGTAATTTCTACTCATTGAAAAACTACTTAAGATTTAATATTCTCCAAACCAAACATGGGATCATGTTGACACATGTCATCACCACATATTTTAGTCCATGGGAACATGATTTAAAGTGGTGTCACAATTTAATAAGGTTTTACCCTTTTATTTTAATTAAATAAAGTGACTAGAAATGCCTATATAGCATTCTTTTATTACTTGAACATTATTTCTACAAGTAAACCTATATATTTTTATATATTCTGAAAGGTATGGTTAAATGTGATTTTTGAGAGTTGGAATCAACTCAAAAGCTATCATCGTTTAAATTTGAAAAATGTTTGAATGCAGAAAAGCTTCTTCCTTGTTATTTTTACCATGGGTGATCTATAGATCCAAATGACTTGAATCCAACGGGATTGGATTCAGCATTTCAAGTACTTTCTAACAAAATTAGTTTCATTCAATTTGGTGCACTGAATCGACCTAGGTTGATTTTTGAAACTAGGTACAGAAGTGTGTTTGAAATAAAATGGAAAAGGTTTAATTCAAATAACTGGGCTGCGCGGGAAACGTTAATGGGCCGGCCTGCTAAGCGTAGCGCTTCCGCGGGCTGCTTAAGTGGGTGTCCCCACTCGTCAGTGAGATAGGGGGTGTGAAGCGGTACGGGGCAACGTGGTGTGTTCAATCTGATTCTAATCCAACGGCTGAGAGTCATCGTCGACGTTGAGCAACACCGGCGAGAAAGAAACCTAGCACGGCCAGTGGGGGTTGCTGGGGGCTCACCGGGGTGCAGGCGAGGGTCGGCGAGGTGGGCGAACGACGAAGTCGACGACGACGAACTCAGGGGTGGTCGCGGCAGCTCCTGGGGTGGACGAAATCGACGGCGCCCTTCTTCTCCAGAGGCGGCGGGCTCCGGTGAAATTCCGGCGATGCGCTGGTCGCCTTGCTCCGGGACTGAGGTGGGATGGTTCTGGGTGAGAGAGGAGTGGAATGGTGTGAAGAATTCGAGGGGGGAAGGCCTCTATTTATAGTCGCGATGGTGAGACCGAACGGCATGGGCAAACGACGGTGGCGACACGGCTACGGGCGGCTAGAGGCATGGCCGGTGGTGGCGATCGCTTGGTGGTCTCCTGGCGATGCTCTACGACTTTAATGCGCGCGTAGGGGCGGTGCGGTTTGGTCTGGAACACGCGATGCTCTGTGCGGCAGAGGCGGCGTCTTCGACGGCGAGCGGTGGTTGTGCGTCACGGGGCGGCGAACGGGGATGTCTGGCGGTCTCCTGGGTCGGTGGCGATCGTGTGTGCACGCGGCGAGGGCGGCACGCGGTCTATGGGCTTCGGTCGAGGGTGGCGCTCTGGCGCATGCTCGGCATGGTCGCAGGCGGTCTGGGCGCGGTCCGTGCGTGTGGTCCAGTGGCTGGCAGGGTTCAAGTGCTGGACAGGGAGTGGCGGTGGACGGTGGGCTGCCTCCCAGACAAGGTTGGCACGGCTTAATCTTCTCCTATCTTGCTGTCTCCACTGGGGTGGCATAGGTGTGCTCGGCTGTTCACCATTGATGGCAATGCCAAGCTTACAGTGGGGCTAGTGCTTGGTTTAACTTGCTAGATGATCTACTGAGATGGTTGTGAGCTAGAGAGGGAACAAGTTAGGCTTCAATCACTGCTCACTATAGTGTTTAGATTTTGTATGATTTGTGTCTGCAACCTGTTTGATGAAATGGCCGCATGAATTCAAGTTTTGAATTTTGAAAAGATTTTTGGTAGGTGTGCTAGGTTGGTGCTGGTGAGTCTGCAGATGCTTGGGTTTTGAAAGTTGAGCTTGTTTGAGTGGTTTTTGAAAAAGTGGGATCTTCTCATATGATAAAGATTCAATTTTGAATTGTCATTTAAACTATGCATTTGAAAGTTTTTGGATGATCACAAATTTGGCATTGATACTTTGTTATGAGTACATTCAAGGGGTGCAAAGATCCAGAAAAGTTTCTGTTAGGTTCTGAAAGTTTGAGACAGCCAAAGTAGGCATGGGAGTTAAATTGGTCAATGTGACCATTTCTTTATTTTATTTGTTTTGATTTATTTGTCTTTGAGAAAAGTGTGGGAAATGTTTAGATGATGTTTATTTCACCTAAGCATCAATTTACAATAAATGGAACACATAAACAAGGTGGTTCAAAAGAATTTCAAATTCAATGCATACTCATATGCATGCTTCCATAATTTTATTTAGAAAAGTTTTTGTTAACCCTAATTTTGATGATTAGAGTTTGATGATCCAAGTTTAGTATTTTTGGGATGTTACAATAAATTGCTTCCGTTGTCGGTGATGATGCTATGTGGGAGACCAAATATCACCACTAGATCCCGGACAAACCTGAGGGCAGTTGCCCCATCAAGCTTTCTAATGGGTTTAGCTTCTATCCATTTGGTGAATTTGTCAACTGCTACAAGCAGATGCGTAAATCCACACGGTGCCGTCTGTAACGGCCCCACCATGTCTAGCCCCCAGACTGCAAATGGCCAAGTTATTGGTATTGTTCGCAATTCTTCAGCAGGAACATGTGGTTGTCGGGCATAATACTGGCATCCTGTGCATGTCTCAACCAGCTTGTCGGCGTCCGCCTTCGCGGTCAGCCAGTAGAATCCTTGCCGGAAGGCTTTCGCGACCAACGATCGAGGAGCGACGTGATGCCCGCAATCTCCGAGATGGATTTCGCGTAGGATTTCCATACCTTCTAGCTGGGAAACACACTTTAGGTATACACCAGTAGTGCTCCTCTTGTAGAGTTTCCCATTGATTATGGTATAACCCTTTGCTCGTCGTATTATTTGCCGTCTTTCGACTTCATCGTCGGGCAAAGTTCCGTGTTCGAGATACTCCATGAACGGTTTTGTCCACGCCGGAGGGATCTTTGTCACCATGTTGACGAAAGAGTCAGCTCTATTCGGGTTTTCGATGTCGGCGCCCTTCACGGATGGTGTGCGTAGATGCTCTAGGAAAAATCCTGGCGGAATTTGCTTGCGCCCTGATCCAAGTTTAGACAGTAGATCAGCCGCCTCGTTTTGCTCCTAGGCACATACTTGACTTCGTAGCCCAAGAAGCTCTTGGCTATCTCGTCCACTTCGTCGCGATATGCCGCCATCATAGGGTTCCGCGCATTCCAGGTGCCAGCCACCTGCTGCGCAACCAAGTCGGAATCTCCACAGCAAACTATGCGCTTGATGCCAATATCTTTGGCTACCCGTAGTCCGTGAATGAGTGCTTCATACTCCGCCATGTTGTTTGTAGCCTCGAAGTGGATCTGCAGAACATAGTGTAGCTTGTCTCCTTTTGGTGACTGTATAAATACACCAGCCCCCGAGCCGTTGAGCATCTTTGATTCGTCAAAGTGCATCACCCAGTACTCTGGTTCTGGCAATGGAGTGGCATCTGGCATCTCCGTCCAATCTGCAATAACATCCGCCAAGGCTTGTGACTTGATAGCGTCGCGTCTCTTATAGGTGATCTCGAAGGCGGCAAGTTCAATGCCCCACTTCGCGACCCTTCCTGTAGCGTCGCTGTTATTGATAATGTCAGACAGTGGAGTCTTGCTCACTACTGTGATTGGGTGCTCCTGAAAATAATGCCTCAGCTTCCGAGAAGCAAGGAATACTCCATAAGCTATCTTTTGGTAGTGCGGGTAACGTTGCTTGGACTCCGTCAAGACCTCGCTTACATAGTAAACTGGTCGTTGAACTCCGTGCTCGTAGCCTGGTTCCTTCCGCTCTACCACGATGACGATGCTAATAACCCGGTTGGTTGCTGCCATGTAAATTAACAGGGGCTCCCCAGGCTCGGGTGCTGCAAGGATGGGCGCTGAGGAAAGAATCTCCTTGAGCTGCTTCAATGATGCGTCTGCTTCGTCTGTCCATGTGAATTTGTTCGCCTTCTTCAGCAACTTGTACAGCGGCAGAGCCTTCTCTCCAAGTCGCCTGACGAACCGACTAACAGCTGCAACACAACCTGTTAGTCATTGGATGTCCTTTAGGCATGTCGGACGGTTTATGTTTAAGATGGCCTTGATTTTCTCCGGGTTAACCTTGATTCCGTGCTGGGAAACGATGAAGCCCAACAGTTTGCCGGCTGGAACCCCGAAGACGCACTTCTTAGGGTTGAACATCATGTTGTATTTCCGGAGATTATCAAAGGTTTCTTTTAAGTCGGAGATTAAGTCGTTTGACTTTTTAGACATCACCGCGATATCGTCCACATAGGCGTGAACGTTCCGACCAATTTGGTCGTGAAGGCAACGTTGCATTGTCCGCTGGTAGGTAGCACCTGCGTTTTTCATCCCAAAGGGCATTGTGACATAGCAAAGCGTGCCGTAAGGGGTAGTGAACGAAGTGGCCAATTGGTCCGACTTCCTCATCTTGATCTGGTGGTATCCTGAGTATGCATCGAGAAAACACAAAAGTTCCGAGCCAGCCGTCGAGTCAATGACTTGGTCAATGCGAGTCAAAGCAAACGGATCTTTGGGACATGCTTTGTTCAAGCCGGTGTAATCAACGCACATTCTTAATTCATTGGTTCCCTTTTTGGGGACAAGTACAGGATTGGCCACCCATCGGGTGTGAAGGACTTCTCGGATAAACCCAGCCTTAAGTAACCTAGCTATCTCTTTGCCAATGGCGCGTCTCTTCTCATCTCTGAAGCGTCGTAGAGGTTGTTTCACTGGTTTACATTTTGGATCTATGTTTAAGATGTGCTCGGCAAGTTCCCTAGGTACACCTTTCATTTCGGCAGGTTGCCAGGCAAAGATGTCCCTATTCTCACGGAGGAACTCGACGAGCGCGCTTTCCTATTTGTGATCCAGGTTCGTCCCAATGGCGACGGTCTTGGAGGCATCGCCTACCACAAGTTCCACCGGCTTGGTCTCGATGGCGTCCTTGAACGCAGGAGCGGAGTCGGAGATCTGCTTCTTCGACGCGGGCATCTCTGAGTCATTGACCATGCTCTGGATCTCTTTGAATTCTTCGCTGTAGAGGACAGCTTCTGCAACGGCTGCTTCATTGATCTCGCAGTCCCTTGCCTTGGTAAAGCTTCCGGATACGGTGATGACACCGTTTGGTCCGGGTATCTTGAGCTTGTTGTAGACGAAGCATGGCTTGGCCATGAACGTGTGGAATATGTCGCGGCCGAATATGACGTGGTACACGCTCTTGAAGGGGACCACCTCAAAGCTCATGCGCTCTTGGCGGTAATTATTAACGTCGCCAAAGGCTACCTGAAGTGTGATGCACCCAAGGGACTGAGCCTCCCGACCAGGAACTACGCCATGGAAAACGGTGTTGGTCTGCCTTAGGTTTGCCTCCGTCAAGTTCATCTTCTGCAGTGTATCCAGGTACATGATGTTGATGTTGCTTTCACTATCCACCATGCACTTGGTGAACTCCGTGCCGTCAATCAATGGGTTGATGACCATGGCGTACTGGTTCTCCGTGGGAACAAGGTCTGGGTGGTCCGTCCTGTCCCAAGTTATTGGAACCTCCGACCAGCGCAGGTATTGGGGGACTGGGGGGAGAGTTGCCATCAAGATCCTTAGAGAGGTCTTCTGTTGTCGGACGGTGGGGGTGCCAAGGAAAGTGTGGTAGACTGGGGCCTTCTTTGCGAAGGGGTTTTTGCCCTTGTCGTCGCTCTTGGCGGCGTGCTTGGGGTCAACGTCCTCGTCCATGTCACTTGAATCCTTGGACTCCTCCTCCTTCTTCCCCTTGCCCTTGCCTCGCGGTCTGTTCTTCCGACTTTGCTTATAGCCAGACTCCGGGTCTTCCTTGAGGTCGTTGACGAACTTGCAGTGTCGATTGGTATGGGTGGCCTTGCCGCTGGAATTGAGGTGTACGAGGCACGGCATATCGCGTTACTCTTCGTAGGTTTGGGGAACGCGGAGCGGCGCCGAGTTGGATTCACTTCCTCATTGCTGCCCGCGGCCTGCTCCCCTTCCTCGGCCATGTTGTCCGCCTTCTCCTCGTCCTGCAAAAGTCATAGCAACAATGTCGGTAGATTGCTTTTCTTCTGGAGAGGTTTTCCGCTTTGTACTGCTGTTCCTCCGAGCTTGAGTTGGAACGGCCGTTGCCGGCAAAGAGCCACGAGCATCGTCGGTGGCAGCTGCGAACTCACTAGCTAACTGAATCATCTGATTCAAGTCAATCTGATGATTGTCCTGCAAGCGCTTCAGCTTATGTTGGAGCAACGTGCCCCTTCCCAACCCATCGATGAAGGCGGCCATGGCGGTCTAGGCGTGCACTCCTGCGCAGGAATTCTTCCTATCCAGCTAGCGGGAGAGGTAGGCGCGAGATGTCTCGTCTTTCTCCTACACGCACCGCTGTAGATCGCCCACAGTGCAGGGACGCTTGTATGTACCCTCAAAGTTCTTGGTGAATTCTTCTTGCATGTCCAGCCAGTTGTAGATAGACTTATTCGGCAAGTCGTCGATCCATTGATGGGCCGTTCCTGCCAACATTAACGGGAGGTACTTGATGGCGACGTTGGGGTTGCCTCCGGCAATCTCCACCGCGTTGCCGTAGTCCTGCAACCATGTGGCGGGCTTGGCGGTGCCGTCATAGGGCTTGATGGTCTTGTCAATCCGGAAACCTTTGGGGTAAGTTGCAGACCGTATTGCAGGTCCAAAGCAACGTGGTCCCAGGTATGGTCCTTCCCGGGCCTCGTGGATCTTATTGATCCGTGAACGTGCATCGTACGGCTCCGGGTTCTTCTTCTTGTTGTCAACAGGGGACGCGCTGCGTGAAAGACGCGGGCCTCTTCCGCCATGGTGACTGCTTGGCAGCGACGGAGGCAGAGGTGGCGGTGGGTTAGCCTTCTTGCTGTTACCCTCCTGCGACGCCCCACACCTGTCACGGTTGCTTGTCGGACGCGGAGGATCGTAGTGTGACCTACTCTTGTGTCCTTGGTGGCGCTCTTCATCATGACGGGTCTGTGCCGCGTTGTCGCGGATGACGATGCCGCACTGCTTTGGTGGGGGCATATCCGTACGATGGTGAGCCTTGCAATCTTCATGACGTTGGGGGGATCGGGGCGGTGGCGATGGGCGACGAGGTCGGGCTTTTTCTCCGTGGTCGGAGGATATGGGGATAGCATCCTTCCTATTGCGCGCATCCCTCCGTCTTCGTTCTGATGAACCCGTCTGTGATCCGACATCTTGAGGAGATCTATCCCTTGGCGGTTTGTACTGGCTAGATCGGCAGAGCGCTGGGTTAGACTCAAGCCTCTGAGAGGTGGCCTTTTCCTGCTACTTTACCGCCTTGGCCACTAGGTCATAGACCTGATCTACTGCCTCAGGCGATCTATCCTGTTCCATAAGGGTCTTGGCGACGGAGAGGTTAAGGAGTGGGGTGGGCATCACCTGCTTGCCTTCACTGTCAATGTATGGCTTGGCCTGTGCCGCCTTCGAGGGAGCCCATCCTAGGTTGTGCCGTATACCAGGATCGTTGATGACGCGAGTCAGAGCTTTCTTAGCCTTCTGCTGTTGTAGCAGAGTCTTGTACTCGGCCTCCATTGCTCTAGCTTTCTCTATGGACTTCTGCGCGTTGACCAGATCTCGATCTAGTTTGGCGCCTTGCTCCGCGATGGCTTGCGCCTCCTCCAGCAGTTGCTGGCGTTTCTCTTCAAGCTGAGTCACGTTCCGGATATGAGCAACGGTTAGTGGCTCGACGAGGAGATTGCCGTACATCACTCTATCAGCTGGAGTAACATGGCTGCCGCCGACGTAGATGCTGGAGGCGGAAAGTTTGCGGTGTTGTTGTTACTCGGGCCGGTACCGAGTTCCTGCGGCTGCTGCACTGGGTTAGGCGGAGGAGGCATGACCTTTGCGCGATCATCGTCGGCAGCAATAAGTGGCCCCTTCCCCTTTTCCAGTGCGGTAGGCGGAGCTTGCCCGGGTTGGTCCTCATCCATCGCCGTCCCAATGGTGACGAACACCCCTCAGGACATGACGGTATTATTAGCTTGCTCGTCGCGCGAGTACTCCTCCTCCATCTCCTGCATACCGGAGTCTAGATCTTCTGGATTGAAGTCTATCTCCTCTGAATCTGCACTGAAATCAGCATAAAGTGCATCAATGACAGAGTCGGAGGGTGCCAGGACTTCCTCGATGACGGGCGGTGGAGGTGCAACAGCCTCGACGATGACTGGAGGTGGTGCTGCTGCAACGATGGCGGCCGGAGGCGGTGGTGGTGGCTGAATCGGAGGGGCTCCGTCAATGAGCGTAAGCGCTGTCAGAGCTGCTTATTCGGCCTCTGCGTAGTTGTTGACGATGTTCACCATGCCTTCGAAGGTAAGTCGGCCTGACGCCTGTTGCCGCCTTAGAGAATGTCAGAGAAGCGTGCCATGGTCCAGTCCTTCCACAAAGTGATAGATGGCATCATCATTGGGGTAATTAGCCAGGTCGGCCCGTATACGGAGCCATCTGGCGAGGTAGTCACGGGGGTTTTCGCCCTCTCTCTGAACGCAGCGCGCCAGATCGAAGATGGTAACCACGCCGACGAACTTGGATCTCTGTTGTCCAGACGCGCGAACAAAGTCGGCGGATTTGCAGTGATCTTCCACCTTTATATCCTGCACAGGGGCGGTTTGGGTGGGCCTTGAACTTTTCTGATCTTTGTCGGCAAACTCCGAAGAGAGATCCGACATCGACCCTTCCGCGAACGTATCCTGCCCGTAGGCGGTCCATGCGGGCCTTGATGCTTTCCGATCTTTGCCGGCAAACTCCGAAGAGAGATCCGACATCGACCCTTCCGCGAACGTGTCCTGCCCGTAGGCGGTCCGTGCGGGTCTTGATGCTTTCCGATCTTTGCCGGCAAACTCCGAAGAGAGATCCGACATCGACCCTTCCGCGAACGTGTCCTGCCCGTAGGCGGTGCGTGCGGGTCTTGATGCTCCTCCGACTCCCAGGGAACTAGTGCCCGAGTCGGTTTCGCCGATGAAGAGGTGGATGTCTCCGATAGGAACGATCGAACACCGTGTAGGGTTCATCTTCGCCGGGATCCAGAACTCGTCGGGAGGGACGATTGGAACGTTGCCGGAGAAGAGAACGCGACCGATGGCTACGGTTTCGCCGATTCCCACGAAGATCTTGGTCCTCGCCCGTTGAAGAGCCTGAAGCGCCTCTTTCCCCACGGTGGGCGCCAACTGTCGTGGTATTGCCGACGAGTACGCCATGGAGGGGTCCTCATAGTGCGTGTTTAGAGACGTGGGGTAAGGCGGACGGTTGACGGGTACGAGGTAACACAGCTTACCCAGGTTCAGATCCCACAACGGTGGCGGAATCCTACTCCTTCTATAAATCACTATAAGGGCAATACGCCGAGTTACAAAGATAGGTTCGTTGTGCGAGGTGTGTGTAAAACGATGCCCTAAAGGCTCCCATAGGCCTGACTTATATAGTCGCCAGGTCCTAGGGTTACAGGGAAAAGTCCTAGACGGACAGGTTACAGAGTCCTACACCGTCTATCACTAGTCTTATGTATCTTGTACTCCAAGGCTCCGGGTACGCTGGTGACTCCACCGTAGCCTTCCTTTATCCGGCATGGGCCTCCCTTCTGGATCCACCCAACTGGGCCGCTCAACTGGCCACAGGCCATGCTACCGACTATGGGTCACCCGGGATAGTCGGATAAGAGACATGCTATAAGGATACCCATATAGCATATCCCCAACAGTGGTCTTTCCGAAGATCATCTTCTCTTTCCCATGTTGCTTCTTCCTCGGAATGATGGTTCCACTGAACTTTGTAGAATTTGATAGTCTTTGTCCGAGTAACTCTTTCCGCAGTCTCAAGAATCTTGATGGGTTTCTCCTCATAAGTGAGATCACTTTCCAAGTGGACCTCTTCCAAAGGTATAGTATCCTTCAAAGAAGTCTATTCCATCTCCGGATGGCATTTCTTTAGCTGGCTTACGTGAAATACATTGTGAACGGCAGACAATGATTCAGGCAATTCAATCTCATATGCTACTTATCCTTTACGGCTCAGAATCTTGAATGGTCCAACATATCTTGGTGCCAATTTTCCTTTGACTCCAAACCTCTTCACTCCACGAAGTGGTGATACTCTAAGATAAGCTCTATCACCCACCTCATAGGTGACTTCTGTACACTTTGGATCTGCATAGCTCTTTTGTCGGGACTGTGCTATCTTCAATCTGTCCTTTAACAACTTGACTTTCTCTTCAGCTTCCTTGATTAGTTCTGGCCCGAACAAGTTTCTTTCTCCAACACCATTCCATAGTAATGGTGTAGTACACTTTCTTCCATAGAGAAATTCAAACGGTGCCATCTCAATACTGGCTTGATAGCTGTTGTTGTAAGAGAACTCTGTGAAAGGCATACTTTCATCCGAACAAGCACCATAATGTAGGGCACATGCCCTCAACATATCTTCTAGAATCTGGTTGGTCCTTTCTGTCTGTCCATCAGTCTGGGGATGAAAAGCAGTGCTGAATTCCAATCTCGTTCCCAATGACTCATGCAGTTGCCTCCAAAAATGGGAAGTGAATTGAGTTCCCCTATCAGACACAACACTCTTGGGTACTCCATGCAGACACACAATCCTATTCATATAGATCTTGGCTAACTTAGCACTTGTATAGGTTGTCTTCACGGGTATGAAATGAGCCACTTTAGTCAGGCGATCTACCACAACCCAAATGGAATCATATCCCGATCTAGTCCTTGGCAATCCAGTGATGAAATCCATGCCAATATTGTCCCACTTCCTATCAGGAATAGGTAGTGGTTGTAACAATCCCACTGGTTTTTGATGTTCTGCTTTCACTCTACTACATACATCACATAAAGCAATATGTTCGGCGATGTCCTTCTTGAGATTATTCCACCAAAATCTTTCCTTCACATCCATGTACATTTTGGTGTTACCCGGATGAATGGAATATGGTGAGTTGTGTGCTTCCTGTAAAATCAGTTTCCGAAGCTCCGGATCTTGAGGAATGCAGATACGTTTTCCATACCATAAAGTACCATGTTCGTCTTCATGGAATCCTTTGGATTTTCCCTTGCCAATCTTCTCCTTAATCTCTTCAATTTCCTTGTCCATCTTTTGGGCTTCCTTGATTTTGTCCACCAAGGTGGGTTGAACATCCAATGACATGAGATGTCCTTCAGGCACTATCTCTAATCTGAGATATTTGAATTGGGCACACAGATCATTTGGCAACTCTCCTTTAGTAAGGCCATTCACATAAACCTTATAGCTTAATGCATCCGCTACAACATTTGCTTTACCGGGGTGGTATTGCAAACTCAAGTCATAGTCCTTGATGAATTCTAGCCATCTTCTTTGTCTCATGTTGATTTCTTTCTGAGTGAAGATATACTTCAAACTTTTGTGATCTGTGAACACTTCACATCGCTTTCCCAAAAGATAATGTCTCCATGTTTTGAGTGCATGGACAACAGAGGCTAACTCCAAATAATGATGAGGATAATTCACTTCATGAGTTTTGAGTTGTCTCGAGGCATAAGCCACAACTTTCCCTTCTTGCATCAAAACTGCACCTAATCCTTGGTGAGATGCATCACAATACACTTGAAAATCTTTCTCCAAGTCTGGCAGACATAAGACTGGTGCTGACACTAGTCTCTTTTTCAACTCTTGGAAACTGAGTTCACATCCTTCAGTCCAATCAAATTTCTTGTCTTTCTTAAGTAACTCCGTCATTGGCTTAGCTACCTTTGAAAAATTCTCAATGAATCTTCTATAGTATCCTGCCAAGCCAAGGAAACTACGAACTTCTTTCACTGACTTAGGAGATTCCCACTCAGTTACAGCTGACACTTTTGCGGGATCAACTGCTACACCATCTCCTGACACAATGTGTCCAAGAAATCCGACTTCATTCAACCAGAATTCACACTTGCTGAATTTGGCATACAGCTTATGCTCTCTAAGATTCTCAAGTATCAATCACAAATGTTCTTCATGCTCTTCATTTCTCTTGGAATAGATCAAAATTTCATCTATGAAAACGACAACGAACTTGTCAAGAAATTCCATGAACAACTTGTTCATCATATTCATGAAGTAGGCTGGTGCATTTGTCAAACCAAATGGCATCACGGTGTACTCATACAATCCATACCTAGTGGTGAAAGTAGTCTTAGGTATGTCTTGTTCCCTTATCTTTAGCTGAAAGTAGCCTGATCGAAGATCAATCTTTGAGAACACACGGGCTCCTTCTAACTGATCAAACAAGTCATTGATTCTGGGTAAAGGATACTTGTTCTTGATAGTCACCTCATTGAGTGAACGGTAATCTATGCATAACCTTTGACTTCTGTCTTTCTTTTCAACAAAAAAAACTGGTGCTCCCCAAGATGAAGAACTTGGTTGAATAAATTCTTTCTGCAACTGTTCTCCAAGTTGTTTCTTGAGTTCTTTCAACTCATCAACTGAAATCTTGTAAGGTCTCTTTTCTATAGGTCCAGATCCTGGCAGCAAGTCAATCAGAAATTCCACATCTCTATCTGGTGGCATTCCCGGCAATTCCTCCGGAAACACATCCGGATATTCTATCACAATTAGCACACTGTCTATGCTAACCCCCTTAAGAGAATTTATCTTACTCCCTTTTGATTCAAAGTTAGACTTGAATCTAATCCTTTTATTATCCGGGGTTGTGAGTGTACCGGTATGATTGGCACAATCTAGTACTCCCTTGTACTTAGTCATCCAATCCATTCCCAAAATGACATCTAATCCTTGGGAATCTAGGATTATTAAATTGACGGGAAACTTATACCTCCCAAATTCTATCACTAGATCGTGACATCCCGAGTTCACAATCATTTCTCCACCAGGAGAACTTACTTTTATAGGACACCCAATAGTTTCAACTGGAAGTCCATTTCTATCAACAAATGCTCTTGATATGAATGAATGTGATGCGCCAGTATCAAAAAGAACAAGTGCTGGAATAGAATTGAGTTTGAACTTACCAGCCACCGCATAAGATTCTTCATAGATTTACTCCACATTGATGTGGTTCACTTGTCCCTTTTGGAAGGGATTGGGCTTGTTGGCACCTTCAACTTTCTTTTTGGGGCACTCATTAGCATAGTGTCCCATCTTCTTACACTTGAAACACTCAACCTGACTGATATCTCTCTTTGTAGGCTAACTTCCACTTCCACCTCCACTGTGGTGGCTCTTGTGTCCACTCTTGTGGTTCTTATACTTGTCATTATCATGGTTGCGGTGATGCTTGTTGTCATGATAGCGGTTGTGGCTGTGGTTGTTGTTGTACTTTCCATGTTTGTGGGATCCTGAACTCCCACTATCATCATGATGGGAACGCTTGTGAGACGATCCCGAGTTGTGCTTATCAAAGCTATGCTTTCTCTTCCTGCTCTCAACCTGTTTCATCTTGTTCTCCAAGATGGTAGCGTTGTCACAAAGTGATTGGTAGGTTGGGACATAGGCAACAGACAGTTGCAGGTTCAACTCATCATTCAGTCCTTCGAGGAATTTCTCCTTCCTCTTGGCATCTATATCAACTTCATCCGGTGCATAACGCGCCAGATTGTTGAATTCCTCAATGTATTTGTCCACACTGCGGTGACGCTGCTTCAGATTGTGAAACTCTTTTTCTTCAAATTCATCACTCCGGATGAGATGTGAGCTGTACGAAATCCATCTTCAAAGATACCCAAAGTCACATCCTTAATGGGTGTGGTGATCTAGAAGTTGTCCCACCAAGTTGTTGCTGGCCCTTCAAGCAGATGTGCTGCGAACCTAACTTTTTCTTCATCAGTGCAGCCAACAGTCACTAAGTCTTTGTTCACTGAACGTAACCAGTGTTGGCTACCATTGGATCAATGGTTCCCGAGAACTTTGTAGGCCTCAGTCTTAGAAATCTGGTGAGCATGTCAAATCCTGGCGGATTATTCTGGTTGTTGTTGTTATTGTTGTTGTTGTTGTTGTTGTTATTCTGGTTCTGCATGAACGTTGTCATCATCTGCATCAGTTGAGCTTGTGCTTTCATCAATAGCTTCATATCGGGAGTGACAATGTTTTTGTTGTTTTGGTTAGGGTTGGCACGTCGAGGAGGCATCTGTGGTTTTAATAAGGATAGAAATGAGATACCCATAGATGCTTAACATGCACAATACATCACATAGATCAATCACAATAACCAAGCATCAAAATAACATAAAGTTTGAACGTCATAAACAACAAGTTTTGGAAAAAGCAAACACACCATAGCAAGCCACCCACATGTTGGATGGTCATTGCGACTCAACAATCAAAGTACGATAGATGAAAGATAATTGAGTAGTCTACACTACTCCTCCGCATCAATCTCCACATCAACGAGGGTAAGACCTGCATTCTCCATGGCGGTCTTGTACTCATCAACGCTAGTAGTCAAGGCCTCAATCTTGGCCCTAAGAGACCTCTTCTGTGAGCGAAGCCTCTCGATCACTCCCTGCTGGTGCTCAAGCTCAAAGTCCTTGGCCTCTAACTCTTCCTTCATCTCCCGGATCTTCTTGTTCCTGTCTTGGACCCTTTTCTCCTGGCTCTTGAACTTCTTGTCCTGGCTTTCAAACTTGGCCTCCATTTCCTTGACAGTCTCATCTTGCTCCGCGAAGAGCTTGTCCTTCTCTCGAAGATGAACCTGGAGCTCGTCATTCCTAAGCATGACGTTGGTCCTATCAGTATCAAGGTGTCTAATATGACCCTCTAGGTCCTGAAGGTATAGACGAATCGGCTCCATCATCTCTCTAGCAGCATCCTCGTACTTTATAGCCTCACCCTCCTTGTTGCGTCTCCCGAAGGGGTGAAAGTAAATACCTCTAAGCTCGGTGGAGTGCCTCCCTACCAGGCACCCAAGTAACTCCTACATGACTACATTTAAGCCCTTCTCCTTGTCGTCATGCATCATCTTGAAAGTGATGGCCTCTGTGGGTGGCTCTGTCTGGCGTCCCGGCTGTGTGAATCTGAAGCCCCATAGGTCCTTCCTCTCAAACTTGGTGAGCTGAAGTGTCATGATGCTAGGAAGTGTAAGGTTGAGCACACTAGTGAGCTCAACGAGACGAGTACCAAAACGAGTTCCCTTGAACTCCTCAGCCATGTTGATAACAACATTAGGCATCTATTTTTATAAGATAGAGAAAAGTTAGAATCAACATAAGTAGAGAAAAATCACAAGACAAAATATCACAAGCACATATTTTTGCAACAAACACACAAGTCATGGCATACACAAATCCATTACAAACAACAAAGGTTCAACATAACTTAGACAAATTTTTGGAAGTAAAAAAAAGATAAGTGTGGTGGTGAAGTACGTTACAACTCTCACTCACTAGACAAAATAGCTACCAGGGCATCCTTAGTGGCCATCTGTCTATCTTGTTCACAAGACTCCCATATTAGTTCTATGATGTCTCCCCTTAGTTGTTGGTTGGTAGTCTCTAAATCTTGGGTATGCTTCTTTTCTTCTCTAAGGTCATTTTGGGTGTTGAGCATTCTGCAATTGAGTCTATCACCAAGCTCTTTGATGGCATTCCAAGCTGCATTTCTTGCAGAGTCAAAGAATGTTGTGTGCATTTCAGAGTTGGTGACCATGCAGAATCCCGATTCCTTGTGGTTGTCTTCCTTGTTTTTGTACAAGTGAAGTTGCACCCACCAATACTCTTCTCCTTCATCCATCACAGGGAATCCCGTGTACACAGCTGCACCATGTATCCCCATGGTAACCATAAGGTTCTTGAGTGCCTTGGGAAATTCAGTCTCACATTCCAAAGTCATGGTCATGAGTGGTCCCTTCCTCACGGCTTCGTTGATGGAGTTCATCTACAAATATAGATGAGAAAGAAGATTAGAAAAGTTTACAAGAAGAAAAAGACAAGTGTGGAATTTTTTCAAAGTGTTGAAATTTTCCTTAGTGGTTTCTTAGTTTAATCCAATCCTAGGGTCATAATCCTACAAGCAACACAGTGCTCTGATACCATCTGTAAGACCCCACCTTTATAAAGGTAAAGGTCCCTATGATTGCAATGCTAGTCCCTGGATCAATTACTAGCATCCACAGTTTAAGATGAAGTACACAGAAACAAAGGTCATTATTACATCGTAATTCCAGAGATAACATATTGTTTTACAACTCCATAGCCATAGGCTAGTACAAGAGTTTAACTTAACATTATAAATAAAAGTCTTCATCTTCATGTGCCACAGGCAAGCATGTTGAGTGTAGACTCATAACCCTAATCCTCTTCAGAGTAACCTACAACATCACAAGTTACAACCATAGTGGGTCAATACATTGGAATAGTATTGGCAAGTGATACCTTAGTAGAATAATAGTATCTAACTTCTACACGAATTTGGCTATGTGTAGCTTAGGCTTGCTTTGCTCAAAATAGGTTGTACCTATCAGTTGAAAATACTAAGTTTTTGTTTGGCAAAAACTCCCAAGGAACCACCAATAGACATTGGTGAACCTTTACCCTTGTTCAGCCACAAGTTTTAACTTAGAAATTGGGATGAGGAGATTCTTGATAGCTTCCATGTCTTGATGCTCAAATTTTCCATTGCCGGGGACACGGCTAAGTACTTAGATTCTTCCTTCTGTGGAGGTGGTGCACTTTCCCCATAATACTTGACTTTCATCAAGACAGGACCTTTCAGAAGCCTTCCCTTCGACCAAAATGGCAAACCTAGTTGTATGCAAGAGAGGTCAAGGGGCGCTCGATAATTACCGTGATTGCTCGACGGAGTTGACCGGCGGTTCTGTCGCTTGCAGAGGTAGACGGGGACGGCGACCTGGGTCACGTTAAGGCAAACCAAAGGCGTCAAAGGATAAACAGGGACACGAGGAACACGCTCGTTTGAAGCAGAAGGAAAGGGGTGGTCGGAGCTCACCGTAATCGCTTGTCGGAGTTCGTCGAGCAGCGATGGTGCGGTGAGAAATACTGGCAGCCTGGTGGCGGAGCGAGTGAGCTGAGTGAGGGGAAATGACCATGGGGTGCAGGGGTTTAAGTAGGAGGCAGCGTGGCAGGAAACGCCTGCGGATTCAAGGCCAATTACACCATGCCATTATTGGCAGCAACGGCAGCGGCGACGCTGTCTGTGGGCGAGATTTGGGGAAGAAGGCTGAGGTGGCAGTGGGGTCGCCCTGTCAGCGAGTGTGGGTAGAGCTGGGTAGAGCTGCGCGCGTGAGAGAGAGAGCAGAGGAAAAATGGCCCGGGTGGGCTTAGTGGGCTGGATCCAGTGCTGGGCCAGATTGGCCACGCTGGCCTTTTCTGTTTTCTTTTCTCCTTTTCTATTTCTATTTTGATTTTCAGAAATCATTTTCAAATGTTATTCAAATGAGTTTGAATTCAAATTTTCTATGGATTTTTCTAAAGTGAACCATGCACATATTTGAGTATAAAACATTGTTGTTCACTCAAAAATACATTGGCCCATTGAAACTAAAATAAAACCATGCCTTAATTATTTATTTATATTAGGCATTGAAATTGGTTTTAATTTAGAACCTTGTCTTGAAAATTGAGCAAGCTTTGAAATCAACATTCAAACCTACATTCAAACCTTTCTGGTTGAAACAAAGTATTCTCATAAGTTGAGAGTGAAAAATAAAGCCATTGCCTTTCCTACATAAAATAATAGGCAACAAATTGCTTCTGTTTTGAAACCTTATTTGAAAATGATCCAAATGCTTATGAATGCATGAATGATATCCAAAATTTTATAAATCATGATTTTTGGGATGTTACATCTATATTTAATATTATCTGGTAAAGTACTTAATTCTGGGGGTGGTAATTCCTCATACCCTCTCTTTTTTGGATCTTCAAAAGCCTCATCAATTGGAGGCCCTAAAATGGGAAGCAGATCAAATTCACTTTCTAATTCTTCTAGGGACCTGTCCTCCATAATTATTTCTTCATAATTTGAGTCTTCATTTGCTTCTTCTTGATTACTAAAGAAATGATATGCCATCTCCTCAATAGTCTTTCCTTTCTCTTCTTCTTGTATTTGTGGAGGTATGTGTAGAGGGAGTGTCCCAACCTTTACTCAATATAAGGTGGTGTCCCCTGTGTTTACAATGCTAGTCCCTGGATCAATAGCTAGCATCCACAGTTAAGATGTAATATCAAGAAACAAAGGTCATAATATAATTTTATAACCAGGAATAACATAATTTTATTACATCATACATAGCTCATTTGGCTATTACATTACATTGCTGCGGAATAACTATAGTCATGGGTCCTTCATCTTCAAAGTGCCACAGGCAGATGTTGGTTGTAGACTTTGTAATCCTAATCAATCAATCTTCACTAAAATCAATCAAACCTGCAACATACAAGTTACAGCCACAAAGGGTCAATACATTTGAATTGTATTGGCAAGTGATACCATGGTAGTATGGTGGAGTCTATCATCTATATGCATTTGGCTAAGTGGAGTTGAGGCTTGCATTGCTCAAAATAGATTTTCCTTATCATTTTGAAAATACTAAGTTTTTGCTTGACAAAATCTTTTCCAAGGCTTCTCTCAATCAAAGATTGAAGATTTCAAACAACCCTTGTTCAAACCACAAGTTTTTAACTTAGAAATTTGAATGATGAGATTCTTGATTGCTTCCATGTCTTGATGCTCAAATTGTCCTTTACCAGGGACATGGCTAAGTACTTAGATTTTACACTCTGCAGAGGTGGTGCACTTTCCCCACAAGACTTGGTTTCCCAAGACAAGATCTTTCAGAAGCCTTCCCTTAGACCAAAAATGGACGCGTTCCAACCTATCAAACACTACCACCCTCTGTCCATATGGCTAAGTTCTTGCAACCTATATGATAATGGCAGAGCCCATATTGCCAAGTGGTTGCACTTGAAGCTTCTCAACATTTGACATCTCAAATCTCTTTGTTCCTGGGTGGCCATCCACAAGTGAGATACACAAGGTTCACCAGTCCCCTGGCCTTGTGTAACCACTCAACCAAAAAACCACCAAGCAATTACCATTCCACCCAGGTGATTCATTAACTTAGTTGTTTTATTAAACAAAACACAAGTCCTCAGACTTAGAATATTTTTCCATAGTGTGAATATATATTCCACCCATGTTTTCTATTAGCTAGGCTAAGCTTGATAGTAATAGGAATCTTAACTTAGGAATATTTCCACTAAGGTTTCATCTACTAGTTTTCCTATAGCAAGGTTTATACTTAGCAAAATTCCATGCAAGTTTTACTTAGCAAAATCACTAATGCATAGTGAAAGTAATGGGACAAAAAGTATGAAGCATCACTTGCCTTTTTGGTAGAGGGTATAGGTTCACTCCTTGTCCTTGCAACAATCACACTCTTCAAGTCACTACAAATCAATCAAGCAAGGCACAAACTCAATCTACCAATCAAGCAAAACAACACATAAAATCATAGAACTAAGATAATGCATGCAAGCATGCCAAACTTTGTTTTGTTTGAAAAAATGGTTCCTAATGGGTCATAAACATTTGAAAACACCTAATGGTCATTTTGTAAAGTGGCAAAGTCATTTGCAAAAGGTTTCATTTCATAAACCATTTTCAAAACAAAGTATCATTTTATGTGGTGTAGAAATATTTTTACTAAGGCATTAACCTATAGGGTTCACAAAATATGTTTTCAAACCACAAAACTTGATGTTTGGGGTCAGAGGGTTTAAAACAAAACATTTTCCAAAGGATTTCTTTCAAAATCATTTTTAATAAATAAACCACATTTATATTTGACTAGAAATGGTTTTTAAATCAAATAATCATTATTTTATTTCACCAAATACATTTTTGAGTCCACAAAGTGTTTCCTAGGGTCAGTAGGTTCAAATCAATCCAATTGCAAAAGATTTTAACCCCAAATTCATTTTTAAACAATTTTTACATCCTTAACAAGCATACAAATGTTTTTGCAAAAACAAACACTCTAACAGATACTATTTGCTAAACCAAGGGCATGGTTGGCTAGGGTTTGTTCCACTGATTCCAACGGTATCAAATTTGTAAATTTTGGACGTGTGGATTGGAAGTTACAAAGGTTTGAAATTGCAACTTAAATCTGATTTCCAATTTCTGTTTTAAATAGACCTGGCCACGCGTCGTGTTCTGGTTGGACGGTACCGGTTCAGCCGGATCGGTGTTGCGGTGCGTTGGATCTAATAGATCGTGCGGCACAGGACTCGTACCCCTTCGCGGTTAAATGATCTAATCCGGCTCGCTCAATCTAGATCCTACGGTACTGATTCGCTTGACCAAAAGTGAGAGGCGCCGACGGTGGCTAGCGGCGGCGCACGGCCAGGCGGTGGCGTTACAGCGGCTACAGGAAGCAAAGAGGGGAGGGAAAGTGCTCACCAGAATCGCAGGGCTGTGGTGATGCTCGACGTGCTGTTGGCTTGACAAGGGGCGCTCGGGTACTGCAGCAATTGCTCGCCGGAGTTTGCAACAGCGTCTGGCGGCTCTGGTTGACGACGGGGAGATGCTGCAGTTCACCCCAGGGCAGATGGATGGTACGGTTAGACGCGGACTGAGCTGGAGATGATGTGAGCATCCATGGAAAGGCTAGGGGTGGTTGAGGCTTACCGGGGAAGTTCGACGGGGACAAGACAGACGGCAGCGTTGTCAGAGCTTGTCGAAGACGGTGTTCTGGGGCGCCCGCGGTTGAACGAAGAGCACTGGGAGATGTGTCTGGGAGTGGGGAATCTGCTAGCATGCTCAGGGAGGCAAGGGGCAGCGAAGCTCGGCTGGAATTCGACGAGGAGGGTCGTCGGAGACAGAGGAGCTTGGGGAAGAATTGGGGCGTCTGGGAGCGCGTTGAGATGGGGCGACAGAGGGGAAGTGGAGAGGAGACATGAGCGTTTAAGCCTGCATGATCAAAGCGGGTAACGGTGGTCGCGTTAAGGCGAATTAAGGCCGCGAAATCATCGGCAGGAACGATGTCGAGGGGAGGGAGAAGGAGTCGTGCGGGTGAGAAGGAAGAACAGGAGGAGTGGGGTCCAGTCGTCAGTGAGAAAAAGAGTGAGGGGAGGGTCCACTGGTCAGCCTCTGCATGGGTTAGAACTTGAGTACGAATCGTTTTCTTCGGGGAGGGAAACTGGGCTGGTTCCTGGGCTTATGGGCTTGGCCGGCTGGGCTGGTCCAGATCCTATTTTTTTTCTTTCTGCAATCTTTTATTTTTCTAATTCTAATTTCTGTTTTGACAATCCAAACAAACAAACAATGTTCAAATCAATTGAAACAATCACCAAACTTTTCATTTGAATTTTGTTCTGTTTAACACATCAACCAAAGTCCAAAATGAAATAATATTTTTATTCTTTTTAGGATCCATTAATTAAATAAAATGGACCTTTAGTTATTTAATCAAACAGGGTTTGATTTATTTAATAAAATCTCCATTTGAAATCCAAATATTTTCAAAACCAAATCAGTAGGTTTTATTTGGAAATAAAGAAGATACTTGGGGAAAACTTGTTTTAAAATAAAATAACATTTTATTTTAGGGTCCAATAATAATTAAATGAATAGACTTTATTCATTTAATTTAAATAGGATTTTTTTTATTAAAAACTTTATTTGAAATCTAAATAAAACCAAAATACTTCAGTAGATTTTATTTGAGAATATAAAATACTTGGAAAACTTATTTAAAATAAATAAATAAGTTTTAGTGTTTTATTTAAAATGGGAAAAACCTTTACTTTAATAAAATTTGGATATTAAATCCTTATTAATTTGATTCAATAAACCTTTACTATTTTTATCAAAACAAAATGTTTATTTCAAAATATTGGCCAAGGTTTAATTTGGCTATATAAAATAATCTTTATTTATAAATCCATTTTTCTTTTGAAAACAAAATCTTTTATTAAAAGATCCAAAATAGTAATTCCCAAAATATTTTATTTTCCTTTATTAAATGTTTATCTTTATAAATCCCTTTAGGATTTATTTGATTCAAATTGGTTATGGTTCCATTTGAATTCAAAAAGTTTCTTCTGGCCCTGAAAATCAAACAAAGTTTTATTTTATTCATTTATTTTTCTCATTACAAGATTTGGAAAATCTTGGGATGTGACAGGCTACCACCCTTAAAATAAATCTCGTCCCAAGATTTGGGGAGGCTAGGGTTACAAGTAGGCTCAAAACAACTAGGGTACTACCACCCTTAAAAATCTTCAAACAAAAATTACATATTGTCCTTCTTGGGATCCTGGGGAAAATTTCTCTAAGCAAACATTTGCATGGTGTCCTTGGTTCCCATACTTGACTCATGGGCCAAGGTTGAGATCCTTCATAGACTTGTTTAACTTGTTCTTCATCTTTTCTGGACAATTGTTTGCATAGTGGCCTAGTTCCTTGCATTTGAAACATGTTATAAGTTTGAGGTCTTGAGGTGGCTTCTCTGGACAATATGATGCATAATGTCCTAACTCCTTGCAGTGTTTTCACATCACTTGGCTAATATCCTTCCTCATATTGGGTTTCACTAGCCTTTGTTTGTCTTCTTGGCTCTTCTCCTTTTCTGGGCATTCACTGGCATAGTGTCCCATCTCTTTGCAATTGTAAAACTGCAACTGGCTTATGTCCTTCTTCTTCTTTTTGGGTCTCTCCAAAGCTAGGAGTTCTTCTAGTTCATGTTCTTCATAGGTGGGAGATCTTTTTGTCTTCTTGGGGCATTGATCTTCATGTTCCTTGGATGCATGATCCTTGTATCCACAAGTATTACTAGCTTGGGTTCCTTCTAGAATAGAATCTTTGTCATCCTTGTTGTTATTAGCTTTTTGGGAAAAGTTTTCTCCCATGTTGATCATTTGAGTAACCAATCCTTGCAACAATTGGGATTGAAGTTTCAAAATCCTATGTATGGCTGGGTCTAGTCCATTGTTGTTGGCTAAAAGCTGAGTTGTCTCTTGGCTCAACTGGTTTTGGGTTCCTATGAGTTCTCTCATGTTGTCCTCTTGGTTGTTGTTGTTGTCATCAACCTTGATGTTGGTGTCTCTTGGAGTAATCATCTGTTTGGGTTGAATTGGGATTAGAATAGGCAAAATATTTCTAAGGAATAAATTCTAATCACACACATCACAACTCCCACAAGCAAGGTGCGAGCATTCACAAACAACTTTTCATTCAAACAACAAGTTTCTAGCACATACTTAGGCAACAAAATATTTTTATTACACCACATAAGTTGGTGGGTTTGACTTAACTAAAATATGGTGGTCCATCTATATGGTTCACTTGTGATCTTTCCTTCCTTCTTGATTCTTCTTACTTGGGATCATGGTCTCCTTGAGAAAAACTCTTGGTCACAAAGCTTCAAGTGGTGTAAGTTCTTTCTAACTTTTGCATTCCCTCAGTCTCTAAATCTTGAGCAAGATTTCCTTTTTCCACTTGTAGTCCTTAGTGGTATCCAAGTTGGAAGTCCTTGGTGAATATGCTGAAGATGTTGAAGTCATTAGAGTTGAAGAAGTTGAAGTCATTAGATTTGAAAATGTTGATGAAGTCCTTTGCACATGGTGCAGTCTTTGGCCATGGGTAGGTTTTTCCATCAAGTTGAAATAGAAGAGATGTAGAGTTGAAACCAAAATAGTTGAGGAAAGAGTTTACAAGATTGTTTGTAAATAAGTTTTGGAACAAATATAACTCCTATTTTTCTAAGGGTTTTTGTCCAATCCTAGGGTTTACAAATCCTACAGGCAACACAATGCTCTGATACCATCTGTAGAGGGAGTGTCCCAACCTTTACTCAATATAAGGTGGTGTCCCCTGTGTTTACAATGCTAGTCCCTGGATCAATAGCTAGCATCCACAGTTAAGATGTAATATCAAGAAACAAAGGTCATAATATAATTTTATAACCAGGAATAACATAATTTTATTATATCATACATAGCTCATTTGGCTATTACATTACATTGCAGCGGAATAACTATAGTCATGGGTCCTTCATCTTCAAAGTGCCACAGGCAGATGTTGGTTGTAGACTTTGTAATCCTAATCAATCAATCTTCACTAAAATCAATCAAACCTGCAACATACAAGTTACAGCCACAAAGGGTCAATACATTTGAATTGTATTGGCAAGTGATACCATGGTAGTATGGTGGAGTCTATCATCTATATGCATTTGGCTAAGTGGAGTTGAGGCTTGCATTGCTCAAAATAGATTTTCCTTATCATTTTGAAAATACTAAGTTTTTGCTTGACAAAATCTTTTCCAAGGCTTCTCTCAATCAAAGATTGAAGATTTCAAACAACCCTTGTTCAAACCACAAGTTAACTTAGAAATTTGAATGATGAGATTCTTGATTGCTTCCATGTCTTGATGCTCAAATTGTCCTTTACTAGGGACATGGCTAAGTACTTAGATTTTACACTCTGCAGAGGTGGTGCACTTTCCCCACAAGACTTGGTTTCCCAAGACAAGATCTTTCAGAAGCCTTCCCTTAGACCAAAAATGGACGCGTTCCAACCTATCAAACACTACCACCCTCTGTCCATATGGCTAAGTTCTTGCAACCTATATGATAATGGCAGAGCCCATATTGCCAAGTGGTTGCACTTGAAGCTTCTCAACATTTGACATCTCAAATCTCTTTGTTCCTGGGTGGCCATCCACAAGTGAGATACACAAGGTTCACCAGTCCCCTGGCCTTGTGTAACCACTCAACCAAAAAACCACCAAGCAATTACCATTCCACCCAGGTGATTCATTAACTTAGTTGTTTTATTAAACAAAACACAAGTCCTCAGACTTAGAATATTTTTCCATAGTGTGAACATATATTCCACCCATGTTTTCTATTAGCTAGGCTAAGCTTGATAGTAATAGGAATCTTAACTTAGGAATATTTCCACTAAGGTTTCATCTACTAGTTTTCCTATAGCAAGGTTTATACTTAGCAAAATTCCATGCAAGTTTTACTTAGCAAAATCACTAATGCATAGTGAAAGTAAAGGGACAAAAAGTATGAAGCATCACTTGCCTTTTTGGTAGAGGGTATAGGTTCACTCCTTGTCCTTGCAACAATCACACTCTTCAAGTCACTACAAATCAATCAAGCAAGGCACAAACTCAATCTACCAATCAAGCAAAACAACACATAAAATCATAGAACTAAGATAATGCATGCAAGCATGACATACTTTGTTTTGTTTGAAAAAATGGTTCCTAATGGGTCATAAACATTTGAAAACACCTAATGGTCATTTTGTAAAGTGGCAAAGTCATTTGCAAAAGGTTTCATTTCATAAACCATTTTCAAAACAAAGTATCATTTTATGTGGTGTAGAAATATTTTTACTAAGGCATTAACCTATAGGGTTCACAAAATATGTTTTCAAACCACAAAACTTGATGTTTGGGGTCAGAGGGTTTAAAACAAAACATTTTCCAAAGGATTTATTTCAAAATCATTTTTAATAAATAAACCACATTTATATTTGACTAGAAATGGTTTTTAAATCAAATAATCATTATTTTATTTCACCAAATACATTTTTGAGTCCACAAAGTGTTTCCTAGGGTCAGTAGGTTCAAAGCAATCCAATTGCAAAAGATTTTAACCCCAAATTCATTTTTAAACAATTTTTACATCCTTAACAAGCATACAAATGTTTCTGCAAAAACAAACACTCTAACAGATACTATTTGCTAAACCAAGGGCATGGTTGGCTAGGGTTTGTTCCACTAATTCCAACGGTATCAAATTTGTAAATTTTGAACGTGTGGATTGAAAGTTACAAAGGTTTGAAATTGCAACTTAAATCTGATTTCCAATTTCTGTTTTAAACAGACCTGGCCACGCGTCGTGTTCTGGTTGGACGGTACCGGTTCGGCCGGATCGGTGTTGCGGTGCGTTGGATCTAATAGATCATGCGGCACAGGACTCGTACCCCTTCGCGGTTAAATGATCTAATCCGGCTCGCTCAATCTAGATCCTACGGTACTGATTCGCTTGACCAAAAGTGAGCGGCGCCGACGGTGGCTAGCGGCGGCGCACGGCCAGGCGGTGGCGTTACAGCGGCTACAGGAAGCAAAGAGGGGAGGGAAAGTGCTCACCAGAATCGCAGGGCTGTGGTGATGCTCGACGTGCTGTTGGCTTGACAAGGGGCGCTCGGGTACTGCAGCAATTGCTCGCCGGAGTTTGCAACGGCGTCTGGCGGCTCTGGTTGACGACGGGGAGATGCTGCAGTTCACCCCAGGGCAGATGGATGGTACGGTTAGACGCGGACTGAGCTGGAGATGATGTGAGCATCCATGGAAAGGCTAGGGGTGGTCGAGGCTTACCGGGGAAGTTCGACGGGGACAAGACAGACGGCAGCGTTGTCAGAGCTTGTCGAAGACGGTGTTCTGGGGCGCCCGCGGTTGAATGAAGAGCACTGGGAGATGTGTCTGGGAGTGGGGAATCTGCTAGCGTGCTCAGGGAGGCAAGGGGCGGCGAAGCTCGGCTGGAATTCGACGAGGAGGGTCGTCGGAGACAGAGGAGCTTGGGGAAGAATTGGGGCGTCTGGGAGCGCGTTGAGATGGGGCGACAGAGGGGAAGTGGAGAGGAGACATGAGCGTTTAAGCCTGCGTGATCAAATCGGGTAACGGTGGTCGCGTTAAGGCGAATTAAGGCCGCGAAATCATCGGCAGGAACGGTGTCGAGGGGAGGGAGAAGGAGTCGTGCAGGTGAGAAGGAAGAACAGGAGGAGTGGGGTCCAGTCGTCAGTGAGAAAAAGAGTGAGGGGAGGGTCCACTGGTCAGCCTCTGCATGGGTTAGAACTTGAGTACGAATCGTTTTTCTTCGGGGAGGGAAACTGGGCTGGTTCCTGGGCTTATGGGCTTGGCCGGCTGGGCTGGTCCAGATCCTATTTTTTTTCTTTCTACAATCTTTTATTTTTCTAATTCTAATTTCTGTTTTGACAATCCAAACAAACAAACAATGTTCAAATCAATTGAAACAATCACCAAACTTTACATTTGAATTTGGTTCTGTTTAACACATCAACCAAAGTCCAAAATGAAATAATATTTTTATTCTTTTTAGGATCCATTCATTAATTAAATAAAATGGACCTTTAGTTATTTAATCAAATAGGGTTTGATTTATTTAATAAAATCTCCATTTGAAATCCAAATATTTTCAAAACCAAATCAGTAGGTTTTATTTGGAAATAAAGAAGATACTTGGGGAAAACTTGTTTTAAAATAAAATAACATTTTATTTTAGGGTCCAATAATAATTAAATGAATAGACTTTATTCATTTAATTTAAATAGGATTTTTTTTATTAAAAACTTTATTTGAAATCTAAATAAAACCAAAATACTTCAGTAGATTTTATTTGAGAATATAAAATACTTGGAAAACTTATTTAAAATAAATAAATAAGTTTTAGTGTTTTATTTAAAATGGGAAAAACCTTTACTTTAATAAAATTTGGATATTAAATCCTTATTAATTTGATTCAATAAACCTTTACTATTTTTATCAAAACAAAATGTTTATTTCAAAATATTGGCCAAGGTTTAATTTGGCTATATAAAATAATCTTTATTTATAAATCCATTTTTCATTTGAAAACAAAATCTTTTATTAAAAGATCCAAAATAGTAATTCCCAAAATATTTTATTTTCCTTTATTAAATGTTTATCTTTATAAATCCCTTTAGGATTTATTTGATTCAAATTGGTTTGTGGTTCCATTTGAATTCAAAAAGTTTCTTCTGGCCCTGAAAATCAAACAAAGTTTTATTTTATTCATTTATTTTTCTCATTACAAGATTTGGAAAATCTTGGGATGTGACAGTATGTCTTTAAATTTGGAAAAGTGGAATTATTTTTCCGCTTCCCCAAGCTTAAGAGACACAATATCCTTTTTGAAGTCAACTTTGGCACCTACATCGCTCAAAAAGTTTCTTCCAAATATAATTGGGCAAAGAGTGTCATCTGGCATATCAACAACTACAAAATCGATATGGAAATTTTCATTGCCAATTGTAAAAGTTGCATCTTCAACTACTCCCATTGGAATTCTAAGAGTTTTATTGGCTAACATGATTGTCATATCAATATTCTCTATTATATCTAGTGCTATCTCTTCTTTTATTTCTAAGTAAAAATCATAAAATATAACATTAACTTTGGTGCAAAGATCACATAAACCATAATGTGAGGTTTCTTTAAATATACAGGGAAGAATAGTCTTTCCCACATCTTTTACCTTAGTTTTACCTTCAACCAATACAGAAGTCTCTTTATCAAGCTCAACTATGTTGTAATGTGCATACATAGCCATAATCGCTTCCTTGGTTACCTCTTAATATTTAGTTTCATCCAAATGTTCTTCAACTTTTGGCAGACTTCCCTCTTCTTTCTTTTGCTGCACCACTTTAACATGTTCATATTCCAAAGTATGTTTCTGCACAGTATTAGGGAATGGTATGTCATACATTGGTTCTAGGGAGGCCAGTGTTGCTTTGACTTCTATTTTATTCTCAGGTTTGGGTGGCGGATCATACTTGACTGATGTCCACGCACTTCTATTGTTGTAGACAGTTGTTGGGCCTCCAAGTGCAGAGGTTTGTAGAACAGCAACAAGTTTACCTTACGTGGATTACCCAAGGTTTATCGAACTCAGGTAGGAAGTGTTCAAAGGTATTCCCTCTCAAGCAATCCTGCAATCAAGCTACAAGAAGTCTCTTGTGTCTCAAACACACCCAATACACTTGTAAGGTGTATAGGTGCACTAGTTCGGCGAAGAGATAGTGAAATACAACTGGTACCGGTGCCAGAAAATAGCTTCTGACTTGTTGTTGACGTGGGGTAACGTGTGTGAGTGAGGTAAAGACTAAAGCAAGCAAACATGCAACATATCTAGAAGTGAACGGTGTTTCAATGTTTAGAAACAAGGCCTAGGGATCATACTTCCACTAGTGAACACTCTCTCATATAAATATATTCTCTTCATGATACTACTCTTAACTACTCTCCGGTTGGACACTCTAATCCACGGTAGGGCCTTCCCCAATCTAGATAACCGTTCCAACAAACACCACAATTTCATAAATACATCCAACTCCAAATATAACTCATAACAAATATTCAATCTAGACAAAGTACCACACACGGTATGCACGCTGTCACTTTCACACACGTGGGAAAAAACATAGATCTATTAAAGCACAAAGAGTATTTATGTAGACTCAAACCTAAGTGTCACCATGGCATGCACGCTGTCACTTTCACACACATGGGGAGAGCAGAGATCTATTGAAGCACTTGAGTAGAAAGGTAGATCTACTTGATTACAAAGCTCATGACCACAACAAGATCATGCATAGAGAGAGAGATGAACACATAGCTACCGGTAGAACCCTTAGCCTCTAGGAACCACTACTCCCTCCTCATCATGGCAATCAGCAATGGTGATGAAGATGGCGATGGAGATCAATGGAGATGGCTCCGGGGGCACTTCCTCGTCCCGGAAGGGTGTCGGAACAGACACTTTCTGTCCCCGAATCTCCCCTTCGGTGGCGGCGGTGCAACGGAACTTTTTCTGGAAGTATGATGGATTATCTAGGGTTTTCTCCCCGGGGGCTTCTTATAAGCGAAGGGGGAGGCCGAGGCGGTGGCCAGGGGCCCTACACCCCTCCCAGGCACGGGGTAGGGCCCACCCGCGCCTAGGATGGGTCTGCCCCCCTGGCCGGCCTATCCGGCTCCCCTCTGGACTTCTTGTTCCCCACGGGAAGTAATTGACTTTGACGTTTGTCCCGTCCAATTCTGAGAATATTTCTTTACTAACTTTTCTGAAACCAATAGCGGCAGAAAACAGGCATCTAGCACTATTGCAACTTGTTAGTAGGTTAGTACCAGAAAACATGTAAAAAGCACCTCAAAGTGTGGACAAGTAAAGCAAAGTAGATACTAAACAAGCATGGAGCATCAAAAATTATAGATACGTTTCCGACGTATCAACATCCCCAAGCTTAACTCCTGCTCGTCCTCGAGTAGGTAAGTGATAAAATAATAATTTTTGAGGTGACATGCACCCTCACAATAAAGATCCAACCATTTGCAAGCATTGAAAGCTGGGATCAAAGAACTCTAAACATGTGCATGAAAGATGGAGTTCTAACAATAGGACATAGTAACTATGCATGTAACATGACATGCTACAAACAAAGATCATGAATAACATGCATTGAAAAACGTTTGTTTGTTTCACATACAGAAAACATGGCATAGTGGCAATCAGCTTGTCCCTCATGGAGTAGAAATATAGATGCATAGGACACCTTCAAAGTTCGCAAGGGTGACTAGAAACAAGTAGCACAAGAACAAGTAATATCACAATATGCATCAATTAATAAGCTTTGGAACACTGCACACAGAATGACAACTATGCTCTCTTAATGGTGCCAAAACGTAGAAGGTGGAGACTCGATAATGGTGGAAGAAAGACCTTTTATTTTTAAAGGAAGCAGTGATTACAAGTTTCAAAAAGAGCTTCCAAAAATTATGGTACTTGTTAGCTTTCAGCCCTCATTGCCCCTATCATAAGCATCTTGAAGTGATTAAGGTTAAAGTGGCAAACATGGAGTATATACTTGACGAAGTATAAGTTGGCAATCTCAAGTCCCTTGAATACGAGGGACACACCTCATTCTACTCAACTTTAGTCACCTGTAAGTTCTTGTCATTGTAAGTATTTGCATATCATTGAGAACCGCCAACGGGATACCCCTTGCACATGGTACAGGAGATTTCCCATAACCAAAATGACAAGGCAAGCAGACAATGAGCATCTCAACAATTTTCTTATTTACCATGGGAATATGGTGCTTTTTTCTCTCTTTCCTCTTTTCTCAATGTGTCTCTTTTTTATAAGAAGAATGCTTCATAGATGTCACTATGGTGATGTTGCAAGTTTCCACCATGATTAGGCATGGCTTAGGCTAGCGGCCCAGGCGTTTCTCTAACACAGGATACAAACTCCATGGACTTACAAGTTCCCTCTTTATTTCACACTGGTGACAGCCATAGACAAAATAGCATGATATCAACTGAGTACAAAGTACAAGTGCAATGTTGAAAACGTTCCCCGTGACAGCACGGTTCTGCTAATTCCAAGGTATAAGTGCAAGCATATAGAACATAGAAGACAGAATGGTTCAAGTTTATTAGGGGCAAAGAATATAAAGTGTGCCATCAAGTTTGCGAGTGCTTTAATCACTAAGTTTTCACATAACAAAATAATTTTTAATTGGAAGACAGCTGAAAACAAGAATATACTTGGAATGGTGTAACACACCATGCATAGGAGTTTATAGTGGACACTTTGGAATAACTTGGCTTATTGGGAGTTTTAAGCATGAGTAGAGCTTACTCACACAAGTGGAGGCTAGCAAAATACTGGGAGCAACCAACTAAGAGAGCAATAATGGTCATAATCATGCAGAGCAACAAAACATTACTAATCAAAGCATAAAGTGGTACTGCAAGTCAAGGACTAAATGACCATAGAGGCTATGGTGACTTGTTCATAGTCATAACATGGTGTGAGCATGTGCCAAGTCAACCCAAACAAAGCATCAAAGGAGAATACCACAATACTATGCTTTTGCATGCTAAAACAACGCATAATTCTTTCAACGCACACTAAGCAATCCCAATTGTTTGGAACAAGTCATGCTACAGAAATAATCACTAAGCATAAGGTTAAAACAACACCTAGCATGTCATGCTAAAGTCTAAGTCACAGTCAATGCAAACTCCACTTGCACTTACAAGCAAGAACTTACTACTCCTTTCCAACACCAAGCAACTTATTTGAAACAACTCACAAAGATAATAATTAATAAATATCAGTGAGCTTGTCTCACAAATCCACAAATAAGAACTAAAAAGTTCTAAGCTAAAAGCACAAGAAAACTAAGGCTGAACGCAGTGCTAGCAAACGTGAACACTCACAAAACAATAAGAGCGAGAACTAGAGTGTTCTAGGCAATAAAAACAGAGTGTGTCTCTCTCCAAAAAGGTGTGTTGTGATAAACAAACTTTATTCAAGCAAACTAAGCAAACAAAAACCAAATACGAAAACTAAGACGCTCCAAGAACAACACAACTGTGCATAAAACAATAAAAACGAAGTGTCTAGAAAGACCTGAGATTTTTATTAATGAAGAAGGGGATGCCTTGGGTATCCCCAAGCTTTGACGCTTGTAACTCTTGAATATTTATTGGGGTGACACCATGGTGGCATCCCCAAGCTTGAGCTTTTGTCCATTCTTCATCTCATTACATCATTCTTTCTCTACACCTAAAAATTTTCCTTCATACAAAACTTCACACAATCTTCATTAGCAACATTAGTGTATTCAAAAGATAATAGACCTTTGGGTTTAGTTTCAAAACAGAAAAACTTTCACTAAAGACACAACATACTGTAGCAACTCCTTCAAAAAGCTCAATTTCCCAAAAAGGAATCAATAAGAAGCAAATGCAAATAATGGCAGAAATTTGTCAAAACAGACTAGCAGGTAGAAACTGATTTTTTTGAAGACCTTACGTTGCTCAAATTAAAAAGTGTTGAACTAACGAAAGTTAGATAACATACGGGGGGATTTATTTGTAAATTTTCAGCTCAATCCGAGGTACAGAGACTCCTCAAGAATTTTTTTGGTGGAGGAGGAAAATCTGTTTCGGGACAGCAACTCCCCAAATCTTACTTCCCTCTCATTAGAGGTCATTCTTGGCACAAAAAACAAACAAAAAGGATAAGGAGAGGTCATTACAAAAGTAATAACTTCCAAGACTCAAGAAAACTCTTGGGTTATCTACCAACAAGTACTTTTCTTTAACGCCTTTAAGTTAGGCTTGATAGTTCTAGAAGATGCTCACATAAGAAATATGAATTGATTTAAAAGAGAGCATCAAGAAGCAAATTCAAAACACATTTAAGTCTAACCACTTCCTATGCATAGGAATCTTGTAAAGAAATAAGTCATGAAATCACAAAGCAACAAGCATAGGAAAGCAAAACAAGTGCAACTTCAAAATTTTCAACATAAAGAGGGGAAACTTAATATTCTTAAGATGCATAAAACCATGTTTCCCTCTCTCATAATAACTTTCAGCAGCAACATGAACAAAATTAACAATATAACTATCACATGAAACATTCTTATCATGAGCCACATGCATAAAATGATTATTACTCTCCACATAAGCATAGTCATTCTTATTAATTGTAGTGGGAGCAAATTCAACAAAATAGCTATCATTGTTATTCTCATCACCATAATCATCAAATATAGGAGGCATATTGTAATCATAATTAATTTTCTCCTCAATAGTAGGTGGACTGAAAATATCATATTCATCATTGTAATCATCATAGGTTGGAGGTTTTGTATCATCATAAGCAATACAATAGCTATCTTCCAAAGCTGGGGGACTAAAAAGATCATTTTCATCAAAACTATCTTCCCCAAGCTTAGACGTTTCCATAGCATTAGCAATAAAGGTGTCCAAAGAGTTCATACTAATAACATCAGTATTAGCATGCAAATAAAGCTCCATAGGTTTTTTAATTTTTGCTTCAAACACTTCATGTCCTAACTCAAGATAAACACTATAAATCTCTCTAATTTTGTTGTTGTTTTCAATTAAGCCTAACTAGTGAAAACAAGAAACAAAAATACAAAATTGTAGAATCTAAAGGAAATAACTTCGATCACTCACACTGGAGGATGTGGGTACCTTTTACCTTACCTCCCCGGCAACGGCGCCAGAAAAGAGCTTGATGTCTACGCACTTCTATTCTTGTAGACAATTTTCGGGCCTCCAAGTGCAGAGGTTTGTAGAACAGCAGCAAGTTTCCCTTAAGTGGATTACCCAAGGTTTATCGAACTCAGGGAGGAAGTGGTCAAAGGTATTCCCTCTCAAGCAATCCTACAATCAAGATACAAGAAGTCTCTTGTGTCCCCAACACACCCAATACACTTGTCAGGTGTATAGGTGCACTAGTTCGGCGAAGAGATAGTGAAATACAAGTGGTAATAGTGTCAGAAAATAGCTTTTGACTTGTTGTTGACGTGGGGTAATGTGTGTGAGTGAGGTAAAGACTAAAGCAAGCAAACATGCAACATATCTAGAAGTGAACGATGTTTCAATGTTTAGAAACAAGGCCGGGGGATCATACTTTCACTAGTGAACACTCACTCATATAAATATATTCTCTTCATGATACTACTCTTAACTACTCTCCGGTTGGACACTCTAATCCACGGTAGGGCCTTCCCCAATCTAGATAACCCCACACTGTCACCTTGAGCGCTAGATGGTTCCAACAAACACCACAATTTCATAAAGACATCCAACTCCAAATATAACTCATAACAAATATTCAATCTAGCAAAAGTGCCACACACGATATGCACGCTGTCACTTTCACACACGTGGGGAAAAGCATAGATCTATTAAAGCACAAAGAGTATTTATGTAGACTCAAACCTAAGTGCCACCATGGCATGCACGCTGTCACTTTCACACACATGGGGAGAGCAGAGATCTATTGAAGCACTTGAGTAGCAAGGTAGATCTACTTGATTACAAAGCTCATGACCACAACAAGATCATGCATAGAGAGAGAGATGAACACATAGCTACCGGTAGAGCCCTTAGCCTCGAGGAAGAACTACTCCCTCCTCATCATGGGAATCAGCAATGGTGATGAAGATGGCGATGGAGATCGATGGAGATGGCTCCGGGGGCACTTCCCCATCCCGGCAGGGTGCCGGAACAGAGACTTTCTGTCACCCAAATCTCCCCTTTGGTGGCGGCGGCGCAGCGGAACCTTTGCTGGAAGTATGATGGATTATCTAGGGTTTTCTCCCCGGGGGCTTCTTATAGGCGAAGGGGGAGGCTGAGGCAGTGGACCGGGTCCCCACGCCCCTCCCAGGCACGGGGTAGGGCCCACCCACGCCTAGGGTGGGTCTAGGCCCCTTGGTCAGCCTCTCTGACTCCCCTCTAGACTTCTTGTTCTCCACGGAAAGTAATTGACTTTGATGTTTGTCCCGTCTAATTCAGAGAATATTTATTTCCTAACTTTTCTGAAACCAAAAACAGCAGAAAACAGGCATCTAGCTCTGTTGCAACTTGTTAGTAGGTTAGTACCATCAAACATGTAAAAAGCACCACAAAGTGTGGACAAGTAAATAAAATTAGATACTAAACAAGCATGGAGCATCAAAAATTATAAATACGTTTCCTATGTATCATTGACCGAACCCTCTTTTGGAGCTTTGATGTGTTCTATAAAAGCTTTAACAACATGCAACAAAAGATCTGAATCCAAGTAAAGTTCTTTAGATAATTCATTAACATGGCCCTTTTTATTGTAGTCATGAATACAATCATAAACTATTTCTATACCTCCTTCGCTTCCTAGACCAAAATTCCATGAAACTCTATGATCTCGAATTCTATTAAGTAAAGCCCAAGCTTTAGTTATGGGAAGATTCATAAAAGCTCCTCCTGTGCAAGAGTCTAGTTCAATTTTATTAGGTTCAGTTAAACCGCTATAAAAGATATGCAATAAATACCATTCAGGCAAATCATGATGAGGACATTGCTTAAGTAAATCTTTAAATCTTATATAAGATCTTACTAGTCCTTCATTAGGATGGTTCCTCCAAGTCATTATAAGGCGCCTGACTCCAAAAGATTTAGAAAAAGGATAATACTTAGATAGAAACTCACAAGCTAAATTATCCCATGTAGTAGTGTCTTCTGGGGGTAAAATCTATATCACGAGAGAGCTGTGCTAGTCAAAGTCTGACTAAAGAGTTTCAGCCTTACCTCATTGATGATGAAGATCGTTGCCTTAGCCTCCTGGATCTAGACAAGATGTAGATGGGATGGATGGAGATGGTGGTGATGCAGCGATTGATGATGAAGATCGATGCCTTAGCCTCATGGATCCGTGTAGGGTGAAGATCGAGGCAATCTCCATCGCTTCCGAATAATTTTTCGGCTCATCACTGTCTAACAGTAATACATCACGAACACTTCGTAATCTTGCCGATATCCAAAGTACAGGTGCTGCTGCCGGCTTAGATACCATGACAGGCTCAACCTACAAGGTTTTTTTCGGCTTGCTACTAGCCGGTTGCTCTTGAATTTCTTCGAGCTGCACCGTGCTCCCACTGACTCCCCGACTGAGAAACTCTTTCTCAAGGAAGACAACGTTCTGAGCGACAAACATTTTGCCCTCTTCTCGGTTGTAGAAGTAGTAACCCAAGGTTTCCCCTTTAGATACCCCACGAAAATACACTTATCCGACTTGGCTGTAAGCTTGTCCGACTGAAGTCGCTTGAAAAATGCTTCACAACCCCAAATCTTAAGAAAATACAAGCTTGTCCACATATCATGCGGTGTATTCTCTACCGACTTTGATGGTACTCTGTTTAGTATGAACGCTGCAATTTCTAGACAATAACACCAAAATGATAAAAGGCGGATCTGTCCGACTCATCATTGATCGTACCATGTCCAACAAGGTCCGCTTCCGCCGTTCCGAGACACCGTTCCTCTATGGCGTTCCCGGCGGAGTGAGTTGGGCAACTATTCCACAACTCTTTAGATGTTCATCAAACTCGTGGCTCATGTACTCGCCTCCTCGGTCCGACTGAAGAAACTTTATTTTCTTACCGAGTTGATTCTGTACTTCATTCTGGAATTCTTTGAACTTTTCAAAGGATTTTGACTTATGTTTCACCAAGTAGATATATCCATACCGACTCAAATCATCAGTGAAGGTAATGAAGTACTCATAACCACCCCTGGATATCGTCCTCATTGGTTCACATACATCACTATGTACTAGTCCCAATAAGTCGGACACCCTTTCAAAACTCTTTGCAAAAGGTGTATTTGTCATTTTGCCGAGTAGGCAAGATTCACATGTCTCGAACGACTCCAAGTCGAATGAAGTTAGGAGTCCATTATCATGGAGCTTCTTCATGCTTTTCCAACTTATATAATCAAGCCAACAGTGCTAAAACTTACTAATATTGATATGTTGCAAACGCATCTATAATTTTTGATGCTCCATGCTTGTTTTACACCAATTGCTTTATGTTTTGCGTACAATTTTAGGCATTTTTATGCATTTTATATAACTAACCTATTAACAAGAGCCACAATGTTAGTTGCCTGCTTTCTGCTGTTTTTGGTTTCAGGAAAACTAGTAAAGAAATATTCTCGGAATTGGCCGAAACAAAAGCCAAAGTTCCTATTTTTTTCCGACACGACACGAAGTTCGAAGGAGAGACGAAGAGGTGCCACGAGGTAGCCACACCTGGTAGCCGCGCGGGCCCCTTGGCAGCGCCGCCATATGGTGTGGGCCCCTCGGGAGTCCACCGTCCTTGCCCCTTCGCCTATATATTCCCCCCCGAGGCAAAAACCCTAAATACCAGATCATAAATCCATGAAAAGTTCCGTAGCACCGCCGCCACCGAAGACGAGATTCAGGGGACAGAAGTCTCTATTCCGTCACCCTGCCGGGACAGGGAATTTCCCCCCGAGCCATCTCCATCGACTCCACCGCCATCTCCATCGCCGTTGCTGACTCCCATGATGAGGAGGGAGTAGTTCTCCCCCGAGGCTAAGGGATCTACCGATAGCTATGTATGAGTTCCAACAAGTCTATCGCTCTTTCGGGTAAACCCAAAAAAGGCGACTTGGTCATCTTTCCAAGTAAACAAGGTTGACATGTCTCGTACGATTCAAAATCAAACGAAGTTAGAAGACCATCACCATGGAGCTTATTCATGCGCTTTTCACTTATATGCCCCAAATGACAATGCCATAAATAGGTAGGACTCAAATCATTAGGCCTAAGCCTTTTAGCACTAACATTGTAAACAGATGCATCATAAAGATTTAAAATAAATAAACCATTCACAATGGGAGCATCGGCCATAAACATAGCATTCTTAGAGATTACACAACCATTGTTTGCACTCGCCAATGAATAACCATCCCTCATCAAACATGAAGGTGATAAAATGTTTCGACCCATACTAGGAATTTAATAACAATTATTCAACTCCATAATAAATCCTGACGGAAGGTGAAGTTGCATGACACCGACGAACAATGTAGCAACCCTTGCTTTATTTCCGACGCAAAAATCCACTTCGCCTTTCTGCACTTCTTTAGTCCTTATTAGCCCCTGCATCGAATTGCAAATATGAGCAACCGGTCCGGTATCAAATACCCAAGAGTTAACATAAGAATCAGCGAGAAGAATGTCCACAACATTTACAACAAGCGTACCTGAGTGGGAAGTACTCTTACTTCCACTCTTCTTCAAAGAAGCCTGGTACTTGCTATAGTTTCTCTTCCAGTGGACATTTTCATGACAAAAGAAGCACTTAGTGTCATCTGCAGGTCCAGCCTTTTTCTTGGGTGCATGCTTAGGGATTGTATCCTTAGCCTTGCCCATCTTATTTAGCCAAGAAGTACCCTTTTTTTTCTTAAAGCTAGGCTTGTTCTGCATAGCCATCAAATGGCTATGCCTTGCACACTTCTTCATGTCACTTTCTGCTGTTTTTAGCATCCCACATAACTCATTAAGGCCCTTCTCCACCCCATGCATATGGTAGTTCGAAATGAACTTCCCATAGCTAGATGGAAGAGACGCCAAAATGAAATCAGTAGACAACTCTTGGCCTAGTGGAAAACCAAGATTTTCCAAAGTCTGACTATAACCAACCATTTTGATCACATGGGCGCCTACACCTGCTCCCTCTGCCAGCTTGCATTCCACAAAGGACTTGGCGACATTGCACCTCTCAGTCCTTGCCTGAGTATGGAACATGTCCCTAAGCGCGACGATCATATTGTATGCTTCCTGATCCTCAAACTTATTTTGGAGTTCAGGTTCCATGCATGTAAGCATAAGACATATAACCTCAAGAGAATCATCACATGCTCTCTTGTAGGCATTCTTAAGGGCAGCACTTGCATTATCAGCAGGTTCATCGGGGATTAGGGTATCCAGAACAGTTTCCTTTTTATCAGACCTGAGAACAATTCTCAGGTTACAGATCCAGTCCGAATAGTTTGTTCCATTTAGTTTATCTTTGTCAAGAATCGAACGCAAAGAAAAAGGTGATGCAGTGTTCGGTTCCATTGATCTACAACAGAAAACATGCAAAATACTAAGCCATGTAACCATGAAAGAGTAAAACATATTAAACAATTTAATAGCATATACTCCCACTTAAATCAACATCCCTCTATTGATACTAAGTGATTCAAGATCCACAATTAACAAGTCTACTGGTGAGCTTTAGCATCACTGCTAGAAGACATGGTAAATCGGTAAGAAACTCTTGCTAATCATATAATATATGACTCTTGTTGTTGGGTGACATCTCTATGTATAAACTAGGTGCCCAACCTTTATGCCCTAAGTTCCTTAAATGTTAAGATGACCTTGTCAAGATCACCAACCCTTATGCGTGTAGGTATCCGATACAAACCCATCCAGCCAAGGAAAACTGTGGCACCCTAATTTCATAGGCCCACCAACGATTGTACAGGGCATAGGATGGTGCAAGGTTTTGTTGGGAGGGCATGGTTTAACTTAAACTTTGTGAGGGATCATTCTACTTCTATCATCTAAGCATGCATAGTAGTAAAACGCATAAGAATAACATTCACATAGATGTGACACAGTATGGCACATTTTCTCATGGTGATCTCCATCGTCATAGAACCTGTCCACCATGATGATCTCCATCTTCATGTTCCATGTGAGCCATCCTCCAAGTGATGAGTCCTCCAAGAACTAATACAAGCTATTACTCCTAACAGCTAGTAATCAAAATTACATAGTATTGGGATCATCACAAGTTGGCACGCAGGCCATTACAATAATTGACAACACATTTGGCTCCAGCCGTATTGTTGTACTCACGACACGCAGGTCATGATAAAATATATGCATGCATCACATGCATATATGGGTCATATTAATCACATACATCCTACAAAAACAAGTTATGCATAGAATCGCATTCTACTGGATCATGTGAAATCACAGTACCTAGTTACCTTAACGAGATACGATAGGGGCTACGACTAAGCGGGGTCTAGGGGTCTCCCCCTGCAAGGTTCGAAGGGGCAGCATGAGTTTTATGTGTCAAACTCCAAGATCGAATCTATAGAATTTTCTTTAAGGATTTTGATCGGCAAATCAAATTTACCATAAACCGACTATTGTTCTGATTCGATCAAACTCCTTTGATCACGGTACAACGATTTTAGATCTAGGTTCCGATTCGATCAATCATATTGATCTTCGCGTGATTCAACAGGATTTATGTATCACTGTCTACCCTGATAGCGAAAACCGACTAGTAGGGGTAAGTCGTTCGACGACCTCAGAATCACGATCACGGAAAGAAATATCATAGATCAATCCTGAACCACCGCAATACAAATGATTACATCATTCATATCAATCTTTATATCACCATATGCAAACATCCCGAACCTATAACTGAACATCATCGGCTCTGATACCACTGAAGGGATACGGGTAGGCTACACTAGCGCAAATCAAAAAAAATCTACCACATAAACCAGGATTACTGTTGTCATAGATCTCGGGATTACCACTAGACGCACAATTGCGAAACTTGATGAAGCATGTCGAGGCAGTGTAGACGTTCTACGTATCCTCCTTGTGCTCGTCCCACGAGCAGCTCCCCTTTGTGTGGCTCGTCTAAGTGCTACAGTTGTAGCACCTCCGAGGTATCCACATGTACATGGTGCAAACGTCAGACGCTGGACTGCTAGGTCCGCGCGTGCAACACAAGAGTGAGAGGAGTGGCGGCTGGGTGGAATGATCAACCCTATTCAGCTCGCCCCACCCTCTCTTATATAGGCGTCCCTAGTGGCTTCTACATTAGCAGCCCATTAGTATCCTAAGCCTGTTCTAATTCGGATCCAATCCTTATTAGGCTTCCAGCCCCTTAAGTGTGTGACCCTATAGGTTCATACACGTGTAGACATGACACGAGTACACTTACTCTGTCAACAGTTGGTAGCGGCCCCTAGAAAGACGTGTCAACTCCTAAACGCATACAAAGATCATTCGGATGAACCATCACAAGGTTAAGTACATGTCTTTCCCTTTGCCTCACGATATTTGGTCTAGCTCCAAGATGACCTCTCTTTATCGATATTGTGATTAGGAATCCCTTTACTAGGTTAAATCTTAACCTTATGTAGCACGGCCATGCATTTCTGGATCCGATCACTCGAGGGGCCCAACGATATCTCTCTCATGTAGAGAGGGGCAAACACCATCTTGATTGACCAATGCCTTGCATCATGCTTCAGGACAAACTCGGAAGCTACCTTTATAACTACCCAGTTACGGAGCAGCGTCTGATAGCCCCAAAGTAGGTCGATCCACATCTCAAGTACATGCGACAATATCAGGTCTAAGGACAAAACATACACGATGTGTAGAGAGAGCTGCAAGTATAATTGCCAGTCTCAAGTTGGGTCAGTCCAACCCCATGTTCATAACATGTGTCCACATCATTGGTTTGACATCTCCATGTCTATGAATTGCGAAACATAGTCATCAACCAATCTATGCGCTAGTTTAATATTCATGTGTGTCCTCACATGAAATTCGACTAGGGACAACTATTTGATAACCATACAAGTAAAGAGTTTCACAAACAATTCACATAATTTCCAATCAATACAAGTTGCCTGATATGGATATACAAGGAACATTACAATAACTCATGGATACATATGAAATATAATCATCTTTATGATTGCCTCTAGGGCATATTTCCTTCATGATCTTATTGTGATCATGAGCTTTGTAATCTAGTTGAATAAGTAGATCTACTATGCTACTCAAGTGCTTTTATTAATGTAATCTACGGAGACACCTTGTCCCACGTGTGTGAAGGATGACAGTGTGCACACCGTGTGTGGCACTTAGGCTAAAGGTTACAAAAATACTTATCATGAGTTATAATTTGAGTTGGATGTCCCTATAAAATTGTGGTGTTTGCTGGAACCATCTAGCGCTCAAGGTGACAGTGAGGGGTTACCTAGATGGGGAATGTGGACTTTAAGGAGCACTATTATAGCCCTACACCATGAATTAGTTTTCGTTATCCAACCAGAGAGAAGTTCAGGGTAGCATAGTGAAGAGAATATATTGTATGTTTATTGAGTGTCAACTAGTGAAAGTATGATCCCTAGGACTTGTTTCTAAGCATTGAAACACCATTTACAATCAGTCCTACTACATGTTTGCTTGCTTCCATTTTTATTTCAGATTGCAATTAATACTTATAATCATCCATATTACTTGTATTTCACTATCTCTTCATCGAACTAGTGCACCTATACACCTGACAAGTGTATTGGGTGTGTTGGGGACACAAGAGACTTCTTGTATCTTGATTGCAGGGTTGCTTGCGATTTCGGATGTTCTGGCGGCCATATAAGCCTGGGAACGCCCTCTAGTTTTGGTTATACCACGTTAAAACTATTTTGGAGTTGTTTCTTATTAGAACCTCTAAAATTACCCTGTGATCGAATTATCTACTACAATTGAGTGTAATCTGTTGTCCCATTGAGAATTATTATATTGCAAACTACCGTTCGTGGTCGACGGCTACGTGCGCAAGAGCGTTGTGTTGTGAATATCTCAAAGGGTTCGAGAGCTATTGCATCGGCATCAGGGTTCGAGCGGAGAGTTCATAGCTATGGGCTAGTTATCTATCATCCACCATCATCATCGACAAGTGCTTCCTGAGAAGATCGGGCCACCCCATATCATCACCCTTGGACAAAGGATTGCTGTTTTATCCCTAGTAGCAACAACACATCTACAACCTTAGAGGTTTCTCTCACTCCCTCAGATTACTAGAGGCATGAACCTACTATCGAGCATAAATACTCCCTCTTGGAGTCACAAGCAAATACTTGGCCAGAGTAGCTACTAGCAACGAACAGCATGCAAGATCACAAATAACATAAACATGATAGAATCAATAATCAATCTTGACATAGTACTCAATATCCATCAGATCCCAACAAACACAACATATATGATTACAAATAGATGATCTTGATCATGATAGGCAGCTCACAAGATCTAAACATGAAAGCACAAAGGGGAGAAACAACCATCTAGCTACTGCTAGGAACCCATATTCCAAGGATGAACTACTCATGCATCACTCCGGAGGCTGGCATGGTGATGAAGAAGGCCTCCGAGATGATATCCCCTCTCCGGCAGGGTGCCGGGAAGAGCTTTAGATCCCTCCCGATCTAGGGAAGATGGTGGCGGCGGTATGGACTTTTTCATGGATTTATGATCGGGTGCTTATGGTTTTCTCCTAGGGGGGTTTATATAGGCGAAGGGGCAAGGTAGGTGGATGTCCGAGGGGCCCACACCATATCCAGGCGCGGCCAGGGGTGGATCCGCGTCTAGGGGTGGTGTGGCCACCTCGTCGCCCTCCTCCGTCTCTGCTTTGGACTCCATCTTGTGTCGGAAAAAATAGGAACTTCGGCTTTTGTTTCGTCCAATTCCGAGAATATTTCTTTACTAGCTTTTCTGAAACCCAAAACAACAGAAAACAGGACTGGCACTGTGGCATCTTGTTAATAGGTTAGTTCCATAAAATGTATAAAAATGTCTCAAAGTGTAAACAAAACATAAGATAGTTGGTACAAAACAAGCATGGAGCATCAAAAATTATAGATACGTTTACTCTGTATCAATGACATTCCACCGAGAGGGCCCAGAGTATATCTATCCGTCATATGGATAGAAAAATCCCACTCTTGATCCATGTGCCTCAACACATACTTTCAGAATACCTAATTCCACCTTTATAACCACCCAGTTACAGAAGTGGTGTTTGATGTCATAAAAGCATTCATTTGGTGATGGTGCTTAACATGATCTCATGGTCGAAGGATTAGGTTACTATGTACTTGAAAGCTTGTAGCAACCGAACTTCTAAATGACTTGATCTTACGCTACACTTACTATAGGAGTGTGTCCGTCATATCATTATCCAAATGTCATGATCTTGTTATTAATAACATCTAATGTCCATGATCAGGAAACCATGCTCATCTATTAATCAACAAGCTAGTTTAACAAGAGGCTTTACTAGGGACTTCTTTTATGTTTACAAAGCATACAAGTATTATTGTTTCCGGTTAATACAATTATAGCATGGGATGTAAACATTTATCATAAACACAAAGATATAATAATAACTATTTTATTATTGCCTCTTGGGCATATCTCCAACATTTATGTGTTCATGCGATAGAATTTTTTTATTTTCCATGCTACGAACCCCTACAACTTACCCCTTTTACTTTAGCTAATGATGTGGTTCTTAAGCTTTTTAATGTGAAAGAACAAATGCTACACATTGGTGAAACTTGCCCCTCTATTTACTCGATTAGGTAAAAGTGAACAATGCACTTCATTGTTCCCAACTGAGAGTAAAACTAACAAAATAATATCTTTGTTTCTCCTTTTTCCTTTTTGTTTTGCAAGTACATAAACTTTGAAGATCAAGATGTAGTTTAGGAATAGATAGATAGTTTAGGTTTTATTTATTTAATTTCTTTGTAATCTTTCCCATTTATTCAATTTGTAAAGATCTTTGTAATATCATTCTTTCATTCAATAAAATTTCCTAATCATTGTGACTTGTTTTACGTAATATACTTGTTTAATATATACATTTATATTTGTATTGTTGTAATGGAATAAAGAAAAGAAATAAGAGATACTTTCTTATTTAAATTTTTCTGTTTGTATTCTTTCCAATTCTCGTTATTATTTAATAAATATTATTTAGTCAAACAATATTACTAAATCATTTTGGAAAACAATTAAATACTAATTACTTCTAATTTTCAAATATTTTTCAAATAATTCAAATTTAAACTTGAATTCAAATTGTTTACCCAAAAATCCTTTGAATTCCTAAAGATCATGTCAAAATTTATAGCATCCATTATAAAGAGCTAAACCTATCTCAAACATAGTGAAAGAAACTCTAATCTCTTTAGGGTTTTTTTTTGGCGGAAAATTTACCCTAATTTTTACAGATGAATGCATGCAAATGCAAAAATTTCTAATTCTACCCTTCGTTGCTTCCTAAATGCTGGGATGTTACACCAACTCATCTCTTAACCTGATCAATATAGGGTTAATCCCTTATGATAGTTTCCAACTCAATGAAGACCAAATCTAAGTAGGGATCCTTTCTACTCAATTAACACCTCAACAACATCCCCTTGATGATGAGTTTGGAACCTTGCATACTCTCAAACTCATCCCATCTTGTAATCTAGTTGAAAACCCTAAAGTTGCCAAAATGGCTAAGTGTGAAAACTGTTATCATCATCACATCTTTGAGTCCTTGCATTTATCAACCCTTGTACCTTTTTGGAAATGCACTTAAGCTATCTTGTAGAACATCTCAAGGAATATTAAATACCACTCTTGAACTTGATCAAATAACCCCTTGACCCACTTGTTCTTGATGGTTTTCTAGGCAGGAAAATAACCTTTTCTGCAAATATAGTCAACATGCCTACTTTGGCAGAAGCTCACTTTTCCAGGTTATCTTCTTTTTACCAACTCTTTGCATGGTTATATATGATTTACTAACCATGGTCTATCAACCCGCACTTTCTTTGTTTCCTTTGGAGCTCTGTGCTTCTTAAACCCACATGGTTTTTGAGGCTAAATGATAATCTTTTATGGCACCCTTATTTTGAACAAAGTTTGGCATCAATCCTAGAAGCCCTCAAACATGATAAAGATCAATTCTTTGGACTATGATCATCTACCTAAATTTTCTATCTATCCCTTGACCCAAGGTGGGTATTGAGCTCCTTAATCCCACCAGGTTTAGGTGGCATAAAAATATTTCAGCCATAGATCCTCCACCTCTTGTTCTCTTCCAAATCAAGTTTGAAAAAACCAAGGTTGCAAAGGATGGATATACAAAGTTGACAGCATCCACCTTGGATATAAAGATTTATTAAATATTTCCCATAAATAGTTTGGTACCAAAAGAGAAAAGTCCAAAACAAACCTTGAATTTGTAGGGGCTAGCTAAATCAAACCCTGAACTTTGAATCCTGGAAATTGGCACTCTAAATTATCGAATCCCGGTCTATTTTAAACCTTGAGCTGTTTGGCATACTGGGAAAGCAACAAAATCAACTGGGATAATATGCTACCAGCATTGACAATATGGGTCTGCCTGTCATATCCATCCACCGTGCAACACTCGTTCTCCTATTCCTCATCCATGCAGCACCCCCTGTCCAACGTCGTCTGTGCCATGCATCCCACTACAGGCACCCTCGCGGAGGTGGCGAGGTGCACATGCGTGAGTCCTGCGGGCGTTTGTTCTATCATGTCCTAGACATCGCTACATCACACGGACAAACGTCTCATGCATCGTCCTCGTCATCGTGCTGCCGGCAACCTCGCCGAGGCGCACGCGTCTTCTCCCTTCGTTCCTCACCGGCGGCGTATAGAGGCAACTCGAGGTTCGGCTCAACGGGCAGACACAGTTCGGCGTTCAGTCTCCGGCATACAAACTATATAAGCAGCCAATACGGCATACAAACTATATACACAGGTTAGCGTTCGCATTAAACTTCCATAACGTAGAGACACTGTCTCAAGGAAATACCGTAGCTATACGATCAGCTCAAAGTACTTTCCCTATTTGGCTCCGTCGCCGGCATAAAACTTCCGTAACCTCGCCCTTCCGTCCAGAATTAAACACGCAAGCTTGGTTCACCTCGCCGGCGCCATGTCCGTGCTTGGCCACGCCGGAGTGACATCCTTGACAACGACAAGCTAGCACTCAACAAGGAAGTCGACGACGGTACTGGCCAGCAGCACCGCAAGGCGCAAGCGTAGGAGGCGATCTGATCGTAGTCCATGGTGGCTTGGCTTCCTTGTCCCTGCTAAAGGTGGCCAGCCACACACAGGAGCCCTAGCTGGAGGTGTCCAGTTTTACATCGCTTCCTCACGGTCTGGCCGGTCTGGCGAGCTCTTGCTGTGTTGAAATCTAAATTAATGGAGAGGCGCACACCCGAGCGGGAGGAGGGCGCGTCCTGAGTGCTCTGCAGTTTGTGGAGAGAAAATTGCTGCCATAGTCGACTTTCCCGTCGAGCGCTAGCTTGCCGCCATGGGGGTGCAGGTAAAAGAGGAGACGTTGGGCTGCTGGACGCTCCATCGTTGAGTGCTAGCTTCCGGCCGTCAAGAGGCCGCGCAGGTGCAGGATATGTTGGGCATGCAAATACGGAGGATTCAACTATATATGGCAGTCGTATTTCACGTAGAGTAATATTTTGCAAAATTTAAGGAGCATAGCTGGAGGAAAACGGGGAGCCAGTAGATGGCTGACACGCACCCGCGGCGCACGGATGGGCGCACGCGCGGGGCGCAGGCAAGCCTCGTCCCATAGAGGCACCGGTCATGCATGAGAAGCGCACGCTGCATGTGCTGGGTCAAGCTAACCAGTCAACCATCCCAGTTTTTGACTTGCCATGTAAACAAATCCTAGCTCTGAGAGCCGAAGGTTTAAAATAGACCGGGATTCAATAATTCAGAGTGTCAATTTCCGGGATTCAAAAGTTCAGGGTTTGATTTAGTTAGCCTCTACAAATTCAAGGTTTGTTTTGCACTTTTCTCATACCAAAACTATGTTATTCCCTTCTTTTGCCAAATATTCAGAAGTCCCTCTTTTGAAGAAACTTTGTTTTTCTCCAAAACACTTCTTCAAATAAAGGCACCATTGAGTCCTCTATATTGAAACCTATTTTCCCACTTCAAAAATAAATATTTTTGAAGAGTTTTAATAATCTTTTATGCCCTTTTTCCTAAATGGCAGAAATGGAAAAATATTGGTTTTAAATATTTTTCCTTCTCAATAAATCTTAGGAAAATTCTCCAAAGTGTGAATTCATATTTGGGAACCTTAAAAACCAAAAACCACCCTTGTCAAATTCAAAAATCTCAAACAAAAACCTAGAAACCGCTTTAGCACTTTTTGAATAAATGATATTAAGGGGACCAAAACTCCTTTGGAAAACCTCAAATAATTATAGGAGGTATATCTTAAACATACCCTTCTACAAGAACCATTTCCCCATCTTGGTAAGATCGAATATTACAACCTTTCTTCATGATCAACTATTTGCATAATCTTGGAAACAAATCAAATTCATACCTAAAACCCCACAAACCCTCCATCCAACCTTGTCAAGCAAGCTTGCACAGCATCCACCCCACTCTGTGGTCAAGCTACACTGTAGCAACCACCGTAGCATCCCTCTCTCTTGTCCTCTTATGCTTGTATGGAAGGGAGACATGGACATTACCCCTCTTGGCTATTTACTTCACTCGCCATATGGAAGGGAGAATTTCTATTGATTTATTCTCTAGAACTAGAATTTATTCTACTAGAAAATCTATAACTAATTAAAGAAAAGTGCTAAAATAGTGAAACCAATTGTGGTGGCTTTGTTAAATCAATACCTATCTGGTGATATCCTTTTGTACATTGGTATCATACAGACCCAAGCCTTAGTTCAAAACCCCTTCATTAAGTGGTATATGCCACTCAAAACATAAAGGATGCTTCACCAATACAAATAAGTATTTCCAAATGCTATAAACTCAAGTTATCAAAACCTATAGAAATATGTTAGTGCCTTGCCCTTTTGTTTGTTGTATTGTTTTGATGCTTGTCTGCCTTGTGATGATTGTGGTACTTTGTTTGTTTGCATATGTGATCCTCGACGATGCTAGTTGCGATTGTATTGACAACGAGAAGAAGGGATCATCTTATTATTATGGTTTTCTAAGAAGAACTCTAGGGACATATTTCCATACTACTAATCATAGGCAAGCCACCTTCTTGCTCATAAGCCCTTGTCCTACTATTTTACTTATGCATGTGTTATATACTTATTTATACAAATTGCATTGTTTTATTATATTATGATTTACATGTGGGAAGGTTTGGCTCCACCAAACCATTGCCACTTTAGTACCACTAGGTACAACCGTTTTATGACACCTACTTTCCCCTAGTATAGTAAGTAGTAAATAACACCACCCTCCCTTAGAAACCCCGCTTTAGGCAAAGTAAAAATATAGGATGGGAAGACACCAGAAAAGTCTTACAAATGTTTTAAGATAAACCTTGGTTAGGTTTGACCTACCAAGTGAAGTTTGAGAAAGAAAAATGTTTTTTTACAAAGGATACTAAGAAGGAGAAAAATGTTTATGAAAACGCACCCATTTTTTTACAGTTTTGCTAGAACAATTAACCCATGCAACCACATTACCCTGGAATGGGACGGGGCTTGAATTGACGTTTCTCTACTCTGGTATGGTTTTCCTCGCAACTACTTATAAGGGATCGCATCTCTCGAATGTTGGGATTCCCTTATAAAAAGGGAATCTGTGGCTACAATGTCTTAGTCCCATGCGAGCGGTCGGGCGATACTATGAGCCTCTCACTGAAAGTGCACCTCTCCTGAAGTAGTTGGTGGTGCTCCGGTTGGCCGCATTGTACCCGACGTCCCGGTGTTGAGAGGAACAACTGATAGGGTAGGGTATATGCCAGAGTGGGCATCCTGACAGTTTCGACCGGGTATTCGACACACGATTGGTGTGGATCAGGGTAGGGTATCCGGATGATCTGGGTAAAGTGTACAACCTCTGCAGAGTATAAATCTATTTGAATAGTTGTGTCCACAGTCATATATGGTTGGGAAGGTTGTTGTAGAGCAGTGTTGGATTTGTTTTCATAAAGGACTTCAAAAAAGAAAGTGTTTTCAAAAACCTGTTAGTCTAGAGGACACCAGCGAAGGGAGGTAATATTGGAGGATCACAGGAGATGAAGAACACGGTCAGTTGAGTACCGAGGTTATGAAATAGGGTGACCCAATCCTAGTGTTTTCCAAAAAATTCAAAAAGACTTTCCAATTTTTTTCAACAAAACCTTGTAGATGCTATATATACAAGAGAAACTATCTTAGAAAAGAACCTCTCCTGGAGCCCTCCTAATACCACAGACATATTGCATATCCTTTCTATTATTGTTATCTTGCTAAGATGGTTTGCGAGTACATTCAAAGTACTCACCTACATTGTCCCTGGCTATTAACTTGGTCAGATGCGAGAGGAACATAAGAAGAAGGTGACATTGACGACTATGCGAGCTAGGATGTTCTCCCAGTCAGCTTCCTGTAGGTTAAGGCATGGCTCGGCCTCTGCGTTGTACTAAAGTTCCACTGATGATGATCGGTGTAGCCATAAAGGTACTAAGGTATGAATCGTATTCGTTTAAGTATTGGATGCTTAATTTGATACTTGTCGGTTATACGCCATGATAGACAGATCATGGGATCGTGGTGATTTGCATAACAGGGACTCTCGGATGATAAATCCGGGGTCCCACAAAAACAATGCCTCAGTTCCATGTGGAGCGGACCCACAAATGGTCAGGCTTCTAGGATGTCTGTCGCTGACATGAGGAGACCTAAAAAGCTACCACATGCGTCACTTACTCATTTTAGGATCATCTTTGAAATGAGCATGGAGATATCACTTACAAATCATCACATACAACTCACGCATGACTCAGAATCCTACAGTTTGTTTTTAAGTTTCGAGAACCCTTCATGATTATGCAAGCCGAAGAATCATCAACATAGACAATAAATCTGACTTTGGATCTTGGAGACTTCCGACGCTACTGCTAGTGATATACTTTCCGGGTATACCCATAGGTACTCACTGACCAGGGTGGCCCACATATGGGATAGATATTTGCTCCATGGGTGGCCCAAAAGAAGACGGAGTCCCTTTCGGCTACACAAAGGCCTAGAAGACTTACCGAATTCGAACTGTTGTATTACTTGTTGTCCAAGCTGTACTTTGTACCGACTCTGTATCATAGCCGGATAGGTCTCTCCTGTAAACCCTAGGCCGGACGACTATATAAGCCGTCCTAGGGGTAACCCTTAAGGGCACAATCACAACCTACTCGCACATGTGAAACCTCTCTTGTAATCCTTTCTAGCATCTGGCTCTGCTGATATATTACTAGCATAAGTAGGATCCGATCATCGCAGTCGGATCTGAACCTGGGTAATCTGTGTGCTCACCATCCCGTACCACCGTATGTCTCACACCCCACCTTTCCTCACGCCAATAGGCCCCCCTTTGTTCTCAATCCGGTGAGAATGTTGATTATGTTATGCATCTTATTCTGCTAGTATTATACTACAACAGTAGCATTATAAGATGATCCCTCACCATAATTCCAATATACGTGTTCCCCCTTATGTGTGCACCACCAAGAAAGTCTATCGTTATGGAGCAGACTGTAATGATTGGGTGCAAACATATCAACGTTTGCATATGGTGGGTGTAAGCCATGTATGCACTACAATACACTAAGTTCAATGTTAGCGACCTAGCATGTATAGACGTGGCCTCAGAACATAACTGACCAAAAGGTTAAGCATTAGTCACAAGGTTAATGCGATTGACATGTCAACGCCTGACTTTGAAACTATACTATTGGCCATGATGAATGGGGGTGTTATAGTGGATTGGGATCGTATAATCACTAAAACAACGATGAGGGATATTCGTTTAAATGGGAGTTCTTGTAATGAACTCGTATTATGAACTAAACAATCTTATATTTACAAGTTGAAATCGTCGTACGAGCCGCAATGTTAATCCTAGAGATTAGTACACCTGCTCGAAATAGGCTTGCACCCAGCTTTATAAATAAAGCACACAGGTGAGATCGCTGCTGGGCCACACAACACAATGCCCAAGGAACAAACCAGTACAACCACAAGACCACTGCTGGGGCAGACAACACAGCACAAACATGCCCAAAGATAAAAGAATGAAGACAAAGGTGAATCGACTAGGCTATGATCATCTGCAATCGCTGCACCCTCCGACTTTGTCCTACCACGCTCCAAGCGCTCCGAAGCGCTGAGTACCAAGAAGCCCCTTCCCACGGGAAGCACCTTCAGCACGGTATTGCTACCCGGACCATGGTCCTAGGGTTTCCGCCGGCACTACGATAAAGTGGAGGCAAAGGAATCCCTCGACGCCCTTCAGGAAGGAGTGGCGCGACCTGTAGCTAGCACCGTGTCAGGGTCGGACAAGCCGACAGGGATTTCTCCCGACCTCTGCCGACACAAGACCCAACACCTTGGAACACCACCATCCGGCTATGCCACCAACTAGCATGCGCCACCAAGATCTTGCAATCATCTTCACCTGCCTCTTCATGGACACTAACACATGGACCGATCAGCGAGGGCACACGACAACACCGGAGTGAGGGACAGCAGCCCCGCTGAAAGGATCGTATGGGCACCTAGAGGGGGGTGAATAGGTGCTACTTAAAATTTTCTTCTTTTTCAAATTAGGGTTTGACAAGAAAGGTAAATTCTCTAGATTATGCAACTAAGGTGAATTTACCTATATGTCAAACAAGCACTAACTAGCACAACACTGAGCAAGAACAGGTAAGTAAAGGATAGAAGTAACAAAAGTGATGGACGCGGAGACACAAGGATTTGTTTCCTGTAGTTCCTTCCTTTTGAGGGGAAGTACGTCTATGTTTGGAGAGGGGGTGGTTTCAAACCACCAATGCCACGAGAGGCCTCCCTTGTTCTCCGATGAACCTCACCCCAACGGAATCGATTCACCTTCCACTATATTGGCAACCTTCAAGGTGGAAGCCGACACCTTTACAACAAGTTCGGGGCACACATCCACAACTTAATTGGAGGCTCCCAAATACAAGGAAGCTGTCAAAACAATTAAATACAAGCTTGTAAGAACCAAATCTAGAACCAGGGTTTCCAAAGAAAACACAAGAGCAAGGGGCCCTCACGTGAATGAGGGGGAAATGGATATCTCTCTTGGTGAATTAATAGATCAAGGGCTCCTCCTTCGATCCTCCAAAGATCAATGAATTTGGATGGTTGAGTGAAGAGATCTTGGCGATTTGGTGGCTCAAATGGAGGTGGTGTTCTTGAGGGAGACGAGAAACTTTCCCTAGGTAGGTGGAGGGTGCATTAATAGTCCTCTGAGCAGATCTGACCGTTGAGCATTTATTGCAGCGGTAGTACCGGATCTCCAAGCGGTAGTACCGGAAAACCCCGGTACTACTGGATAGGTACCGGAGATGCGCCATTAAGGAAAAACAGCCCCAGACTCCAACTGTACCAAAATGGGGTGCTTCCACAAAGCGGTAGTACCGGCACTAGGGCACGGTACTACCGGACACATGCGGTAGTGCCGCATCTTGGTACCGGGGAGGGCAGTGGCATTTGGCAACTTGCCAAAACCTTCTGTCGTGTTAGATACTAAAATGCGGTGTCAAAAGTTTAAGCGGATAAGCGGGTTATGGGTGGGTACCGGGTGAGGTTTAGACATATAAGTTTAACCGGATAAGCTGAGCGTTTTTAGGCCAAAAACTACGTTCGTCTACGCTAAATAGTGCCTGATAAACCAAAACGAGTGAAGGTGCTCTTAAGTAGTTGGATGCCACTGAGACAGTTTCATTCCAGGCTAAGCAAAAAAAAAAACGATTTATTTTTCAACTTTCTAACTTTTAACATCTAATTCTCCTCTTATCCATATTAGTTGACTCAAATTTGTTTAGACTAGCACCAACTTAACTAGATACATTCGTATTTAGATAAATCTAAGTCAACTAATATGTGTCAGAGAAAATACCTAGTTTTACAAATTTTCCCCTAATTTTTTAGCAAGATATTTATCTATAGTCTATTTCCAACCCAAAATCTAATAACATCCTGGACACTGACCGGTCGTAAACAGTGCTCCATCGCGGCGTCCTTTCGATCGGCATTCCAAGCGGTACCGGACGGAAATAAACCGTCCATCTACGTCATCCACGTACAATTAGTATGCCGAACGACTGTACATATAACGTTACGTACGCGCTCATACAGGTCAACCTCTCATCCCGTAACCCACCCAAAACAAACCCGGCATCCGGTTTCGCAGTTAAAATTTGCTCTAGGAGGGGCATACGGAAGCAAGAGGTTTGGGCAAGTTTGCCAAAACCTTCTGTCTTAACAGGTATCAAAATGCGGTACTACCACTTTTTGGTAACTAACGCGACAGAAGGTTTTGAACAGTTCGCCCAAACCCGCTGCCTGGCCCAGTAGCAAATTCCGGTACTGCCGGTCCTGTGCGGTAGTATCGGATGCTTTTTTCGGTACTATCGGACAACACAGAGGAAAAATGCAGATCGGCTAGGGACCCCTTTTTGGGAGGAATACGCCAAGGATTTCTTGATAAAACCTGTGGTACACTTGGCAAATGATTAGTCCGATATATGTATTGTTATAAACACCAAAATCACTTAGGATAGGAAATTCTTTTTCACTCGCAGCGAGCGGGAGGAACTCACCTCCACTGCCGAGAGGCGGCCATCGACCGACAGGGTAGGGCCTAGACAGGCCCATAAAGTCCTAGCCGCCGCCGCTGCAATGGGAGGCTATAGCGCCGCATCCTCCACTCTAGCTTGCCGCCGCCGTCACCTATAGAGAACGCCATAGAGGCAGCACTCCGGCCCGTCCAAGCCCATCTGGGACCGCTCAAGCCCATCTTGGCCCGAGGTGCCCAGATCTGAGCCGGGGGCGGAGTCCAGTGGAGCTCCACTCCATGGCGCCTGCCGCCCGAGGTTGGCGCCACTGCCTGATCCACCCGGCAGCGCCGGACCAGGGCCTCCCGAAGAGCACCGCCACCAGGGAGTAGAGGGGCCCCAACCCCATCTCCAAGACGCGGGGGATGGCAGTCTACTGCCGCTGGCGCCGGCAGGGCTTTGCCCTGCGACCCAAGCCGGCGGCAGCGAAGGATGGAGGAAGGTGGAGTGGGCGGGGGAGGCCGGATGGAGAGCCGGCGTCTCGTCGCCCTCGGGGGAGCAGGAGACGCGAGAGCGGTTCCAACTCTCTTGTTCTTCTACCTCAGAGATTAGTACTCCCTCGGTCTCAAAATAGATGTCGGATTGCTTGTTTAAAATTTAGATATATCTATATATTAAATTATGTCTAGATTTATCTAAATTTTAAGACAGAGAGTAGATTTTATCCATCCGATTAACCGGTTATCAATGTGGAACCGCTGGATGAATGCTCCTTCTTTCCTTTCGTGTGACGGATGGAACCGTCGGGCATGTGTCCTCTCTTGCCGTGTCCTTCCCGATCTCTCTTGGCAAGAAATTCGGCAACCTTACCTTTTGTCCATCCTAATCTAAAGAGGCTAATAATCTAGCGCAACATGCATGGAGAGAAGGCCCCTGCGTCATTCGTCGGCCACCACTACAGGAATGAGAAGCTACGCCGACGGCCAGTCGCTACGCCGACGGCCAAACATCGGGGCCGTCGGCGTAGCCATCGTCTAGGCCAGCTCCACCAAGCAGCCGTCGGCGTAGAATTGCCCTCGGCATATCCTATGCTACGCCGACGTCTGCCCTCGGCGTAGCATACGCCGACGTCTGCCCTCGGCGTAGCATACGCCGACGGCTGCCCTCGGCGTAGCTATTTTTTATTTTATCTCATTAAACTTTGAAAAATCATAACTAAATCATTCTAATTCGGAAAAATACAAATAATATATCAAAATTTGCAGAAAAATAAGACCTATCTATCTACACTCAAATATTACACATTTATAAATAAAAATTAAGTAAAACATAAGACATTATATATAGTTTAAAACGGGCATAAAAAATTCAAAAATGATCGAAACAATGCGAAACCTTCGCGTGGTGTTATATTATGTGACATAGTTAGAAGGAAAAATATCAAACTTGGTATATTGATTATGTCTCAAAGAAACCTTCACAAAATGACCTATCTCATTCGAGGTTTCTTGGCTTTCGGGTCAAATGACCAATGTTATGACTAGAATCAAGGCATAGTTTGTGATAATGTGCCCATATTGTGCATACACATGCATCATGGGATGACGAACAATGTTGCAGGAGAAAGTTTTCCTTTTCGTCGCACCAAAAAGCCATTTCCCATTTTCTGAGCACAAAAAACGGACGATTTTGTAAAGCAACCACCAAATGGCTAATTCAAAATGGTACCACCATATTTTACAAAAATACTATACCACCTTATATAGATAATGTCCCAATAGGGGAATCCGAAACCTTTCCGTCCACCTCTGGTGAAAAAGACAAATTCCTGCCGAATCGGTAGAAAGTGGGTCAGATATGAACTACAGGTACATGATCCGATGCTCATGTTTTTTTACAAAAATCATTTTTAGGTTCACAATATGCTATTTTATCAAAGATCTAATGCAAGTTTAGCGAGGCTCGGCCCCGAGCTAAGAATCTTCATGCTCGCCGTTCGACAAAGTTTGACGATAGTTTAAAACGGGCATAAAAAATTCAAAAACGATCGAAACAATGCGAAACCTTCGCGTGGTGTCATATTATGTAACATAGTTATAAGTAAAAATATTAAACTTGATATATTGATTATGTCTCAAAAAAACCTTCACAAAATGACCTATCTCATTCGAGGTTTCTTGGCTTTCGGGTCAAATGACCAATGTTATGGCTAGAATCAAGGCATAGTTTGTGATAATGTGCCCATATTGTGCATACACATGCATCATGGGATAGAGAACAATGTTGCAGGAGGAAGTTTTCCTTTTCGTCGCACCAAAAAGCCATTTCCCATTTTCTGAGCACAAAAAACGGACGATTTTGTAAAGCAACCACCAAATGGCTAATTAAAAATGGTACCACCACATTTTACAAAAATATTATACCACCTTATATAGACAATGTCCCAATAGGGGAATCCGAAACCTTTCCGTCCACCTCTGGTGAAAAAGACAAATTCCTGCCGAATCTGTAGAAAGTGGGTCAGATATGAACTACAGGTACATGATCTGATGCTCATGTTTTTTTACAAAAACCATTTTTAGGTTCACAATATGCTATTTTATCAAAGATCCAATGCAAGTTTAGCGAGGCTCGGCCCCGAGCTAAGAATCTTCATGCCCGCCGTTCGACAAAGTTTGACGATAGTTTAAAACGGGCATAAAAAATTCAAAAACGATCGAAACAATGCGAAACCTTCGCGTGGTATCATATTATGTGACATAGTTATAAGTAAAAATATTAAACTTGATATATTGATTATGTCTCAAAAAAACCTTCACAAAATGACCTATCTCATTCGAGGTTTCTTGGCTTTCGGGTCAAATGACCAATGTTATGGCTAGAATTAAGGCATAGTATGTGATAATGTTCCCATATTGTGCATACACATGCATCATGGGATGACGAACAATGTTGCAGGAGGAAGTTTTCCTTTTCGTCGTACCAAAAAGCCATTTCCCATTTTCCGAGCATAAAAAACGGACGATTTTGTGAAGCAACCACCAAATGGCTAATTCAAAATGCTACCACCATATTTTACTAAAATAATATACCACCTTATATGGACAATGTCCCAACAGGGGGTTCCGAAACCTTTCCATCCACCTTTGGTGAAAAAGACAAATTCCTGCCAAATCGGTAGGAAGTGGGTCAGATATGAACTACATGTACATGATACGATGCTCATGTTTTTTTACAAAAATCATTTTTAGGTTCACAATATACTATTTTATCAAAGATTCAATGCAAGTTTTCCTTTTCATCGCACCAAAAAGCCATTTTTCATTATCCGAGCGCAAAAAGGGATTTTTCTAAAGCAACCACCAATTAGATAATTCAAAAACGGAGGGTTTGTGATTAGTTGATATGGATATCATATTTGGATTCCTCTCATTTTTCTGATCAATTTAGACATATTATTTGTTAAATTCCGATTTATAGATTTAAAGATATTAATTATTCCATATTAAATAGAAAAATACAAAAAAGTAAAATTATTATATTTTTATTTGAATTCAATAATATTTTTACTTATTCATTAATGTTTATTTAAATAATTGTTTGTAATTTCAAAAAATACAAACATGTGAAATGTTGATATAAGGGTTAATAGGATTGATATCATAGTATTGACAACAATGTATGAATTACTTTGCGGAAACAGATTCTGAAGGAACGAGGAAGTTAAGCGTGCTGGAGCTGGAGTAGTATTAGAATGGGTGACCTTCCGGGAAGTTCGACCAAGACTGTAATTTAATTAAATATTAAGTGTAATTAGTGATAAAAATGTTCAAAGTGAGAGATTAACGAGTCAAACAATTTAAAGATTGAAAAATTAAGAAAAAAATAAAATAAAAAATTTAACTTTTTTTAAAATATTTTTGCAACCTGTCGACAAGCTATGCCGACGGCCGCTACGCCGACGGCATTGCCCTCGGCGTAGCATACGCCGACGACATTTTGATACGCCGACGGCCTCTATGTGCTCCGCTGAGGGAGCCCTTTGCCGAGGAGGCTACGCCGATGACAGCCGTCGGCGTAGCATACGCCGAGGGCATTTTAGGCTACGCCGACGGCTTTTTGCCCTCGGCGTAGCGCGCGCGTCCTGTAGTGCACATGCCTGCTCACACGGCAGTAGCGAATAAACTTGTCGCTATCTTCAATATCAGCTAGAAATCGATCTAGCAGTAGTCCATCTAATTATCAGGTACATCTCATTCACAAACTAAAACATCTTATATTTCTAAACGGAGGGAGTACGCAACGTGCTTCTTTTTCTAAGCAGATTCGTGAGCTGCTGAACGTGTGGTGTGTCTCGTGTCACCAGCTGCATCCATCTTGATATAATAACCATAGACGATTCGATTGCATGCATGGCAGGAGCTATGGTATTCCTCTACATTTTTGGCAATTCTTTGTCACACTTCAGATTGATCAAACGGATATGTCAAATCGCTAGATTACCTTACGCCAGTTAGTATATTCCGCTAATCTCGCTTTATGGTAACGACACGTAAGAATGGGACAGTAGCCTAGAGGTTGAGTCGCAGTTCGCGTATCCCAGTGATCGGAGTTTGATCCTTGTTAGAAATGAATATTCAGAATTCTCACGCCGACTCATTTTTTTTAAAGTGTCTAGTTTCTTCTACTTCCTTCGACCCATATTAGTTGATTCAACTTTGTCTAGATACGGATGAATCTAGACTATATACTTAACTAGATAAATACAAATTTAAAAAAATGTTGAGTCAAAATATGGGTCGGAGGGAGTATCATTGTTTATTTGTGGTATTTTTTTTGGAACAAGGGGTAGGGGTCTAGAAAGACCCCGGTGCTGCCATTATATTCCAGACGGTGGGTACAAATTACAAGCAGGTCCATTACATCCAAGAAAAAATAAAACAAGGACCTGCGAATAAGCAAGGAAGACCCTAAAATTTCCAGGAAAAACGCAATCGGGGTCCTTATCCCTCTCCACCGCAACAGAGCCACAGTTGCCGGCCACCTCCAGCCCGCCGGGGACGAACCACTTGGAAGGAAGAAGATGTTGAACGTCGGCGCCACGCTCGACAAAGGCCTCCATCTTGGAGGTTGAAGATAACATGCCCTCCTGGCGTGAAACAGGCCCTTCATGGCCAAGATTACCGGCGGCAGATGAGGCCACCGAGCAAGGATCTCCGAGGTGCGGCAGCAGATGGGATGCCGAGTGCACCAATCTCGCGCATCCCAAGCGCCTCCAGTAGACAGCGACCGCCACGCCCTTGCCTTCTTCTCCCTCGCCACCAAGGCCGGCCAAGAAGGAAGGCAGGGGAACAGCAGAGCCGCGACGAGGGCGCGGATAAGACTCCCTGGAAGCAGTCGAGCTTGCTTTGAAGAAGCGGCACTCTCCCTCGCCTCCACGGCCGGTCGAGAGAGCCGCCACGACGCCGCTGGCCCGCAAACCCAGATCTTCCCCCTCGCCTCCATGGCCGGCCAGGAAGAACCTAAGCTTGCGACCCTCAATCAACCTCAGGGGGTACACCGCCATACTTTTATTGCTAGGAGCGTCGACCCTCCCCACCATATTCCCCTCCGGCCATCGGAGAAGAAACATCGAGAGGAAAAGCCCTACAGCGACCAAGATCCAGGCGGATGGATCCGTCCCTCCACTCCAACTACTGGACATAAAGCCCACAACCGGCCTAGCGCCGAGACAACCTACTAACCTATCTACTCCTACGCCTCCCCTCCGCCCCTCCCTGCCGGCGGGAGGGGCTTCGGTTTACCCAGACTCGCACGGGAGTGCACTCAGTTACTGTAGAGGGAGGGGAGGAGGGAGGAGGGGGACTCATCTTTTGACAAGTTATTTGTCGTTAGTTATCCCTGCGAATAGGTATACATGCACTGCGAAGGGTGAACCACAACTTTGCTACAATAAAAATTAAGAAACTTGATTTTAAGTGTGGTTTATTATTAGGTATGTACTACTACACTGAAGCCACAAATATGTTAACTGGAGCTACTCTACTGCTCTTATTAGAACTTGCTAGTTAACACAATAATAATATCAGTTTATTGGGCAGGATTTGACATCTAGTCTAAGTGAATTTGCATAGTTTATTGTAGTTGGCATTCGTTAGACTTGCACTTAGTTATAATTGAGATAATAGAACTATGATATTTTATATACTTAAGTGTGATCTATTCACTAGTGGAGAATGGGGCTGTAGTCTCTGTTCTAGACAGCCTCTAGTCCCGGTTTTGCAACTGAGACTACGGAATCGGGACTAGAGGTCACATTCTCTAGTCCCGGGTCAGTTACGAAACGGGACTAGAGGCTCTGCACGTGGCCGTGCAGAAGGGCGCGGGGTGAAGGATCTTTAGTCCCGGTTCATAACTAGACATTCTCTGCCACGATAGCATATTACACATTCGGCTGCCGCGACAACCAATGGGGTTTCTGCCGCGACAAAATTTTGGGGCCCTTTTATGCCCGCGACAGTCGATGGGAGGCTTTTGCCGTGGCAGAATTTTGGGGCCGATTTCTGCCGCGACAGCCGAATGGGGGGTTCTGCCGCGGCAGGAGGATCGGTAGAGGAGGGGTGCGTTTGGTGTAAGTGATATGCAATGAAGGAACCCATTACACACAACATCGTCATGATTATATAGATACAATTCTATTACATATATATACAACTTGATTACATGGAGATGACAACCCGTCTATTCGATTACATGCGGAGATCATTAAATCACTAGTATCCCTTGGTATGGAATTTTCCATTTGGGTCTATGGCATGTTCAACCAAAAATCCCGCCAATTCCTCTTGAATTGCTACCAAGCGCTCCTTTGGTTGGATATTCTCCCGGAATCTTTCCAACTATAATACATAAAAGAAGGAGATCAATATGAATATCAATCGTTATAACAAATATTATGAATGACACTCAACACAACTGATGGTAATAAATTCAAATTGTGAATATATTATTCACGTACATCTAGAAATGTCGCTCCATCCCTCTCACTGACCTCAGAGCGAATGAACTCGCACATGAAGTATCCACACAAATTACTCCCTGCTGGCTGCCTCTCGCACTTTAGGAGAATAGAATTCAATCAAATAATAACGAAGCATGATATAATGGTATTGAAAGTAGAATTGAAGATATGCGCGGACCTAGCTCGTACTGCTTACCTCGACCCGACGAAACAAAGCTCATTGGCAAATTCACCAACCGTACTCTTGGTGAAATCTTGCCAAACCCTGCCCAGCAAAAAATAAAGAATGAGTTATTAGTTACTTGATATCTCAAGATATATATGAACGAAATAGACCGATATAGTGCGATAATGGATGAAATTACCTCTAGAGCACATCATTAACGATTGTGTACTCCGATTCGTCTTTGATTTCAACTCTTAGAACGTCAACTTCAATGGTTAGCAGAATCCAGTGGAAGCTGCACATGTCAGTAACTCATCAATTACAAAATTAAATGTGTAAGTATAACACTCTCACCCGTAGTTGTAGGAAACCAATATTATCTGTTTGTAATGTTGCCTCTTTATGAACCTTAGCAAGTTATGCTCCGTCTCCTTGGAGTATTCCTTTAGCAATCGTTTATTAACTCGACGTGGGTCAATGAACCCAGTGTTAAAGATTTGCTTTCGGTCACATTCCTCGCTCTTCGTTCTGCATAATAGCATAGTGAAGATAACTACATGCAATGAACAAGATGAGTTAGATACTTTATCATAGAAATAAATGAAGCACTTACAGAAAATAGGAACTGATGAGACTCAAGTTGAGGGCTTCTTGTTTGAATAACATATAGAATTCCTTGAAATAAATTTTAATCTGGTCTTCACCAATGAAATGCTCATTTGTAGCTCTCACAAGCAGCGCTAATAATCGATCTTCTTCCTTGCATGTAGAGACTTTCTTGTACCACTCATGCAGTCTTTGCATTTTTGTTGGTAGAAGCTCGACCTCATTAGGTCTGACCAGAGACTTCCCGTATTCATATTTCCATGCTATTTCGGTCTGGATGGGGACATGTCTGCCTAGATCTTGATCAACATTAATTCCAGCACCTTTAGCAAACTCTGCCACTTGATCGATGAGGAAATCCTGATTAAAATTGGGTAACACCTTGAGCGGGGAGATCGATTGTTTTTCATGCTCTCTGAGTTAGGAAACCTCTTTTTTCCCTCTCCTTCTTGTCTTATTACTACCAATTTTCACCAGACAACGCTTGTAGTCATCAGCCTTATTTATCTCATATTGTGATGGTTGCTCAATAAAACTCTTAGCCCACTGTTTAGCTTTCGGCTCAAATATTTGCTTTGGCTCGGGCTCTTTGCGTGCAAAAAATGCTTTGACTTGGGCATCACTGATCGCGTTGGTTTCCTTATCAGTCATCTCATAAGGTAACTTGGGAGGAGGCACCAGAGTTTTCTTCACCCTACTACGCTTCCTCTGAGTAGTAGTACTGCTAGTCGACCGAGCGGCCGCCTTCGGCTGACGCGGCAGTGGAATCGCGCTATGGTGGTCATCCCACTCCTCATCATGTGGAATTGCTAAAGATGGCAGACTCGGCAGACTCGGAGGAGACGGTGGTCTGGGTGCCGAGCCTAGAAACACGATGTATTTATTGCGCCATAGAATGATAGCAACCCTCACTTTTCCTAGTGTCTTCTCACCTTCAGCTCCAGGTATGTCAAGTTCCAGTGATTCATATTATTGTAGAACTTCATCCACCCCGACACGAGCATACCCATCTGGAATCTCATTGCAATGCCAGCGTGCCCCAGGTTCACAGGAGAAAGCATAGTCGAGAGCCGCCTTGAAGGATAAGTTCATCACTCCCACATGTAGCTCACAACTTGTCTTCTTAGTGATATTATCCACGGGGTAGCGATCTATCAGATCGGCCGCTGTGGAAGCCACGCTGCTTTTTCGCTGAGATGGGATGCCGACACTTTCTTGCAGCAGCTGGTGAGTTGGCCCTTGCTGGCGCATTTCATTCAGTTGCTTTTGTTGCTCCTTTAGCATGGCATATATTTCCTCGTTCTTTATGTCTACGCTACGCAACCGGTCTTCCTCCTCCTGCTCCTTCTGCTTTTTTGCTCTCGCTCGGCTTCTATAAGATTCATTGTCCTCGGGAAACCCAGTTTTCCACGGCACAGAAGGTCCAAAGCCTCGTGTTCGTCCTGGTTTTTCAGGATTCCTGAGGGCCTTTGGCAGCTCGTCATTCTCTCTGTTGGGTTTGAAGTTACCCTTTTTAACCTCCTCAATTGTTTTAATAATTTCTTCATGGGGTGTAGCAACATTGGACTTTTCATCAAATATTAACTCCCCTGTTTTCATGCCATACTTCTCCCCATGCGTAAGTAACCAATTCCTTACCTTGATGGGCCAATCCTCTGTAGCTGGAGTGAGCCCTTGGGCACACAAGGCTTTTTCGACTTCCTCCCACTTAGGCACGGAAGCCCTGTAGCCACCTATCCCCATCTTATGGTGATATTTCTTTTTTGCAGCATTTTCTTTATTCTATTCGGACTTTTTTTGCTACTTCTAATTTCTTGTAGTCCAGAAATATTTCCGTGTGAGCCCGCTGCTTCTCTAGGGTGTGAGTGAATTCTAGAACTTTTTTCCTCGAGATATTCATTGTATAATCTTTTCTTATAGTTATTGAACTGTTCGTCCATCTTCTGAAGAGCGAAATGCTTGACTTTGGACCTCATAACATCTGTGGCCTTCTCAGACTCCAAGACCGTTAGGGTGAAATGTGAAATGAGCCTCTCCCATAATATGTCTTTCTATCTATCCTAGACAAAACTGTTAGTATTTCCATCTCCCTTTGCTGGCTTATTCCAGTTGATAATGTTGATCGGGACGTTGTCTCTAACAATAAATCCATATTGATGAATAAATGTGTTTGCGTTACTTATGGGAAGCAACGGTTTGCCCTCTGGAGAGACCTCATCAATTGTGATATGCGCATCGGCGGCCATCCCTTTGGCCGGTCCTCGTTTACTAATTTTACCAGACTTGGTCGATGTGGAGGTATAAAATAAGAAACATTTGTTAATATATATATACACAACTCAATTAATGCATCTATCTAGTGATCAAGAGGCTTATTAATATACCTCGCCAGACTTTGTTAAGATCGGTCCATCATTTTCCAAGCCGTTATCGCAATTAAAACTAGTATGCATTTCGACTAGAGGTTCTATCTCCATTTCATCACCGGACTCATTCAGAAACTGTGAGCCATCTTCTGCTCCACGGTCTTCTGCTCCACCTGATTGACGAGCGCTCCACCATGATCGGGGAGCGCTTCACCCTGATAGGGGAGCGCTTCATTACCTCGTATCATGTCGAATAGAGGCTCTTCACCTTCTCTACCGCTGAAGTCCATAGAATAACTGCTATGACATAATGTGCATATGGGTAATAAAATTAATAATGTATCATATATCACAACAACAAAGTACTAATACATCTCGAATCACAATAAAGTACTAATATCATATAACATCTCGATTAACATATCAAAAAACAATAAAGTACTAGTACATCTTGAATACATCTTGAATAACAACAAATTTTTAATATCATATAAATAACAACATCTCGACGAATAACATCGCTCAAACTCAACATCGACTCCCGGTTCCTAAGCCGCGGAATGTGAACACCCAAATAGTCAGAACCATCACACAAGAGTATAGCTAGGGAGAGATCCCTAAAGAACCTGCCAGGTATGGGATACCACCCTGGCGTCCAACATCACCATATAGCGACAGACGTGCTCCTCCTCGTCCTTGACACGACGCCGTACCACCTCCTCGGGGGCCGACTTCCTCTGCACACTTCCTGGACCATGTGACCTCCACCAAAGAAGATCTGGGTCGACATCGACACCCGGATTCCTCACCAAGTTATGCGTCCATGAAGGTAGCACCTCCTGGTGCTAGCCCGGTGGAGCCTAGGATCGGACATGTCCGGCACAGCGCAGTACTCCATCATTGTCGCCGAGTCGACAACGAGGATGCGGTATAGGCATATCCTAAAGTAGCAAGTAATGCTAAGCAAATAATTCTATTTTAATACTAGTAATAATTCCCTAAATACTAGCAATAATATACTAATAATAATTCCTAAATCCCTAAATACTACCAAAATATACTAATAGTAGCAAATCCCTAAATAATATAATAACAAATTATATACAAATCCCTAAATATTATACAAACAAAATTAATACAAATCCCTAAATTAAACAATATCGCTAAATTAAACAATAATATATTAAAATGTGTAACAATATATATATAATTAAAATAAAAACTAAACAATATATCTAACTAAAATAAAAACTAAACAATAATATATCTAACTAAAATAAAAACTAAACAATATATATCTAACTAAAACAATAATATATCTCACTAAAATAAAAACTAAACAATATATATCTAACTAAAACAATAATTAATATATCCAACTAAAATATATATCTAACTAAAATATATATCTACCTAAAACAACAATATATCTAACTAAAATAAGAACTAAACAATAATATATCTAACTAAAAACTAAACAATAATATATCTAACTAATACATTATATTAAACTAAACTAAAAAACAGGAAAAACAGAAAAAAAAACAGAGGGCGGCGCGCAGACACTTACGGTGTGGGGGCGGTGAGGGGCGACGCGCGGGACGGCGTAGGCACGGCGGTGCGGGGACAGGGTGGGGCGGCATGGGCGCGCCAACGGGGCCGGGAATGGCTCAGGCATGGTGGCGCGGGAACGGCGTGGGACGATACGGTGCGGGGACGGCTCGGCGACGGGGCGCGGGCGACGGTGCGGGGACGACTCGGCAACGGGGCGCAGGCAGCGGCGAGAACTCTAACGGGCGCGGGCGGGGGCCTGGCGGCATTGATCTGTGGTGTGAGGGTGTCCTAGTTCGTGGTTCGAGCAGGGAAACAAAGGGGTGGGTATTTATACCCACACCCTCTAGTCTCGGTTCCAGCCACCAACCGGGACTAGAGGTCTTTTCCGCCACGCCGTTTCGCTCTCGCGCTAAAACCTTTAGTCCCGGTTAGAGGCTTGAGCCGGGACTAGAGGTGTATTTTGGTTAATATTATAAAATCAATATCTGTTATTCTATAATGATGAAAAAAATATATTATATATCAAAAATTTGCAGAAAAAATATCTATAATATCAATCTATTAGCATACTCTGTTATACAACTAATATTTTGTTGAATTAAATTATATCTTTTGCATACTTTCAAATTTGATGAACTTTCAAAATAACAAGTGTTTGAATTTGATTGACTAATCTAAAACCATTTTATGTTTCCTAAAATAGTTAGTCTAACTAACGAAACTAGTAATTGGCACTATAGATATTTCGGGGGCCTTTAGTCCCGGTTCGAGCCACTAACCGGGACTAAAGCTATCTTTTCCGCCATTTCCCTTCACTTCCCACCATTTTCCCTCCCTTTCCCTCAATATATAGGCCGATCGTCATGGCCATCCACACATTCCCCTCTCACAATAATGGACACCGTATACTGGACAATCCTGACTCTCGAGGAGACTGAGGCGTTGCGCGCCTCCAGCTACCCATGCCCGCTGGTCTATCGTCTGCCCGCCAACTAGATGATGAGTGCTAGAGGGGTTCCTATCCCTCACGTGCCTCAAGGTTCCGCACGCTAGGCGGCTATTACGAACCACTTCTACCTCGATCTCATGATGTAGCAGCGGATGGATCCCTATTGGGATTCCGACAACTATGACACCTGGAATGCCTTCTTCGCTAACCGGAGGGAAAGGGAGATCGCCAGGTACGAGGGTGATGGCCCTCCCCGGTGAACCACAACAAAGCCGACTGCCGCCTATGGTGGGAGAACCGGACTATCGTTGATGTGATGTGCTACATCGCATAGGGAGATCATCCTCGCCTACGATGCCCATAGGCGCCGTAGAGCCATACGAAGGGTGACGGTGGTGAAGGCCGCGGGCGTAGCGACATCGTCATGCGGGAGCCCCCCTCCCCCGTGCGTCGTGAATCCGAGGCCGGAGTGGCAGGTTCCCCCGAAATATGCTATGGCTAGGCTGAGGATTCAGCCGCATGCGCCTAGGAACAACGACGATGACAAAGATGAAGATGACCCTGAAGATGTGTACTATAGGGATAGATATGAGGATGACTAAAGGGAGGACTTTAGTCTCGGTTCCGTAGTCCTGGTTTTTTAATATTAATAAATGTCTTGAGTGTTATAGTCCCGGTTGTGGCTGGACCGGGACTAAAGGAGGGCCTTTAGTCCCGATTCCGTAGTCCCAGTTAGGAAATCGGGACTAATGGTCCATTTCCTACTAAAACCTTCCCGAACTATGAATATGTTGTTCTATTCGTGTGCCGGGGAGCTAACTAATTTCACATATTAGGGAGTGTCTCTATGTCCAGCTTAAGGGATATACCGGAGGACTAAGCTCCGCCGGCATCTCACTCAAGCTGGCCGTAGTGTTGTCCCTGCTCTCGCACACCATCTTGTAGTTTATAACTTCTCTAACTAGATCAATACGCCTGGGAGCTAACTAATTTCACATATTAGGGAGTGCCTCTATGTCCAGCTTAAGGGAGATGCCGGAGGACTAGGCTCCCCCGGCATCTCACTCAAGTTGGTCGTAGTGTTATCCCTTCTCTTGCATCTTGTTTGAAGTTGATAACTTCACAAGGATGCATATTTATAGATTAAGCAGCACGACATAGTGTCGACACTCACGAAATAAGGTCGACACTCACCCCTGTCATAGTGCCGCCACCCACCAAAATAGTGTCGCCACTCACTGGCATAGTGTCGCCACTCATGTTTAGTCCCAGTTGTTGTCTCCAATCGAGACTAAAGATTCATATTTAGTTCCGGTTGGAGACCTCAACAGTGCGCCCATATTGTGCATGCAAGTGCATAATGGTATGCCAAACAATGTTGCAGGAGGAAGTTTTCCTTTTCGTCACACGAAAAAACCATTTTCCATTTTTCGAGTACCCAAAACGGGGTTTTTTGTGAAGCAACCACCAAAATGCTCATTCAATATGTTGCCACCGGATTTTTCAAAAAATACTAGACCACCTTGTATGGACAATGTCCCAACCAGGAGATCTCAAACATTTCCGTCCACCCTGGTCAAAAAGACAAATATATGTCGAACCGGCAGGAAGTGGGACCGGTTTGAACTATAGGTACAAGATCTAATGCTCATGATTTTCTGAAAAAATCATATTGAGACTCACAATATGATGTTTCTTCATAGATATCCAATGCAAGTTCTAGCGATGCTCATCACCTATGTCCATGCCCGCCGTTTTGACTATAGTTTGAAACAGGAAAATTTTAAAACGGGCATAAGAAATTTAGAAAAGGCCCGAACATTGTAAATCCTTCGCGTGGTGTCATATTATGTGACATGGTTGCAAGGATAAATACCAAACTTGGTAAAATAATTATGTCTCAAAAAAGCCTTCATAAAATGACTTATCATGTTCGAGGTTTCCTGGATTTCAGGTCAAATGACCAATGTTATGGATATAATTGGGGCATAATTTTTGATAGTGTGCTTATATTGTGCATGCATGTGCATAATGGTATGGCAAACACTGTTACAGGAGGAAGTTTTCCATTTTGTCGCACGAAAAACCCATTTTCTATTTTTTGAGCGCCCAAAACGGGGTTTTTTGTGAAGCAACCACAAAAATGCTCATTCAAAATGCTGCCACCGGATTTTCCAAAAATACTAGACCACCTTTCATGGAAAATGTCCCACCCAGGATATCTCAAACCTTTCCATCCACCCTTGGTCAAAAAGACAAATATCTGCCAAACTGGTAGGAAGTGGGACCGGTTTGAACTATAGGTACATGATCTAATGCTCATGATTTTCTGAAAAAAATCATATTTAGACTTACAATATGATGTTTCTTCATAGTTCCAATGCAAGTTCTAGCGATGCTCATTACCTACCTCCATGCCCGCCATTTTGACTATAGTTTGAAATAGTAAAATTTTAAAACGGGCATAAGAAATTCAAAAAAGGCCCGAATAATGTAAATCCTTCGCGTGGTGTCATATTATGTGACATAGTTGCAAGGAAAAATACCAAACTTGGTAAATTAATTATGTCTCAAAAAAAACCTTCACAAAATGACCTATTATGTTCAAGGTTTCCTGGCTTTCGGGTCAAATTACCAATGTTATGGATAAAATCAGGGCATAGTTTTTGATACTGTGCCCATATTGTGCATGCATGTGCATCATGGTATGGAAAAAAATGTTGCGGGAGGAAGTTTTCCTTTTTGTCGCGCAAAAAACCCCATTTTCCATTTTTCGAGCACCCAAAACGGGGGTTTTTGTGAAGCAACCACCAAAATACTCATTCAAAATGCTGCCACCAGATTTTCCAAAAATACTAGACCACATTACATGGATAATTTCCCAACCGAGAGATCTCAACCGGAAGTGAGACCAGCTTGAACTACAGGTCATAATACATGATCTATAGGTACATATTGATTGCATCTCAAAAAACGCCAAAGGGAAAATTCAGAATACATCATATGGCTTGCTTATGACCGTGCGGCCTTAACCATCGAGCATCTTCATCAATTAACATGATGCTTGGGTCATCCTTCACTACGAATGGTGGAATTTTATGAAACTTATCATAATCTTCTGACATGTTTGTCTTGTCCTCCACTCCCACGATGTTTCTTTTCCCTGAAATAACTATGTGGCACTTTGGATCATTGTTTGATGATGTATTCGTTTGCTTATATTTTCTTTTTCTCGCTTTGGTAGACATGTCCTTCACATAGAAAACCTGAGCTACATCATTGGCTAGGACCAATGGTTCGTCTCTATACGCATGATTGTTGAGATCCACTGTTGTCATTCCATATTTTTTGTCTACCTCAACCCCGCCTCCTGTTAGCTTGACCCATTTGCACCGAAACAAAGGGACCTTAAAATCTAGTCCATAGTAAAGTTCCCATATCTCCTCTATGTAACCATAATATGTGGCGTTTGACCCATTGTCGTTTGTTGCATCAAAGCAGACACTCCTGTTTTGGTTGGTGCTCTTTTTATCTTGGGCGATCGTGTAAAATGTATTCCTATTTATCTCGTACCCTTGGAAAGTCCATATAGTCGAAGATGGTGAGATGGCCAACAAGTACAACTGATCACAAATAGTGTTGTTATTCACGATATGTGTTTGCAACCAACCGCTGAAAGTCTTCATGTGTTCATCTCAAGTCAAGGAGTCAGGCTTTCCCGGGTTGTTGGAGCATACAATATTTGTAGGATTCGCAGCATAGAAAACAAAAAATTTCCTACGATGGGAACAACTATGTACCAAGATCTATCTACTAGATACAAACAACGGGCGGATGTATATCCGTAGAGAACATACCCTTGAAGACCGACAAAGCTTAACGAGTCCAAACTCGTGGTTGATGTAGACGATCTCTTGCCGATCTCAAGATCGAGAGGAAGTCCTAGCGCCGCAAAACAACAGCGCATCCGTGCTCGCACACATGTTCGAGGCACCGAGCAACCTCCGCCTCCTCGCTCTAGCGATGCAGCGGAAGCACAACTCTTTCTTGCCGAATAGCCACCGGGAACATGTATCTCGCTAGTCCGAGACCATGGGGAATAAATTCTAGAGGGAGAGAGAGATCCTTCACGAGGAGGTGTGAGTGAGAGAGAGAGAGGGAGGGGGCTCCTTTTATAGGGAGAGGGGGCACCCAAGAGGCCATGCGCCCAGCCATGGGGCTACCCCCACCTATTCCACATTCATGTGGGTGGACAATCCACTCACTCAAATGCCTTTCAATTCCCTCCACTCAAAAACCCACTCAAATTCCCATTAATTTTCCACCAAATTTAATGCAAACTCTCATTAAATAAAACTCTTTTATTTTATTCAGAATTTTGTCAATTACTTTAATGACAAACATTCACAAATAACCCCTTGATAGAATTCTATTTCACATGCATAACCACTTTATGCAATTTCACCCGAAAACCTGTTTCGGTATCTAGTGAAATAAATTCCTGCGCTTGTTATTCTTTTCGGCATGAAACTTTTGCTCCAAATGGATGTCAGTGTCTCTTAAGTGTGTCACCCTATGGTTCGTGAATAATGCGGACATGATCGAGACCCCTCTCGAATCAATAATCAGAAGTGGGATCTGGACACCCATACTGACTCCCACACATTCAACGATGACTTTCTTGTGATCGTCGGAACCTTTTACGCTAGTATCTTAATCCTTATGTTTCGTGATATATTACATGTCCGAGATTCGATCATCGGTATCTCCATACCTAGTTTGATATCGTTACTGACATGCACTCTTTTCTCGTTCCCGTGATATAACATTCTAGTGATCAAATCACTTGCTTGCAAGCTAATCAATGTGATATCACCGAGAGGGCCCAGAGTATATCTATCCGTCATCGGGATGAAAAAATTCCACTCTCGATCCATGGGCCTCAACATAACACTTTATTAGTTCTGAATCCATCTTTATAATCACCCTGTTACGGTGTGACTTTTGATGTTATCAAGAAACTCTTCCGGTGTTAGTGATTGACATGATCTCATGGTCTAAGGATTAGGATCACTTCGTAAGTTGTTATAGCAATATAAACTCAATGACTTTGATCATAATGCTATACTTCGGATGAATGTTCATCCCACCATTACACTAATGTTGTGACCTCGTTATTAACAACATCCAATGTCTATGATCAGGAAACCTATGATCATCTTGTTAATCAACGAGCTAGTTTATAAGAGAGGCATAACTAGGAACTTCCTTTTTGTTTATTAAACACACATGTATTAATGTTTCCGTATTAATACAATTATAGCATGTAAAATAAACATTTATCATAAACAAGGAATACGATAATAACCACTTTATTATTGCCTCTCGGGCATATTCCCTTCAATATTCTTGTGTTCCTTGATATACGGAGTTGCCAAGGTGGGATTTTGTAGAACTGTGTAGTGTACTTGAGTGAAAGAATGCCCGTCCCTACATATTATTAATTTCCTTCCTAGCGTGCCTTTTCCACTCAGTCTCCCCTCATGCCGCAATTCAGGAACATCAATCGACTTAATGTCAGGAATAAAGTCAAAACAAAACTTAGTGACCTCCTATATTCCATAGCCTTTCGAGATGCTTCCTTCTAGCCTAGCACGGTTATGAACATATTTCTTCAAGACTCCCATGAACCTCTCAAAGGGGAACATATTGTGTAGAAATACAGGACCTATAATGGTAATATCGTCGATTAGGTGTACCAGGAGATGCATCATAATATTAAAGAAGGATGGTAGGAACAGAAGCTCAAAACTAACGAGACACTAGACGACATCATTCTGTAACCTCGGTAGAATTTCTGGATCGATTACCTTCTCAGAAATAACATTGAGGAATGCACATATCTTCACAATGGGTAGTCAAACATTTTCCGGTAGGATCCCCCTCAATGCAACCGGAAGAAATTGCGTCATAAGCATGTGGCAGTCATGGGACTTTAGGTTCTGAAATTTTTTCTCTGCCATATTTATTATTCCCTTTATATTCGACAAGAAGCCAGAAGAGACCTTCATACTACTCAAGACTTCAAAAAATATTTCCTTCTCCTCTTTCGTAAAAGCATAGCTCGCAGCACTTAGATGTCCTCTATCTGTCTTTATTGGATGAAGGCCTTATTGGTCTTTCGTACCTTGATGGTCCTGACGTGCTTCTGGCGTATCTTTTGTCTTTCCATACACGCCCATAAATCCTAGCAGGTTCACGCAAAGATTCTTCATCAAGTGCATCACGTCGATTGCAGAGCGGACCTCTATAACTTTACAATAGGGTAGCTCCCAAAATATAGATTTCTTCTTCCACATGGGCGTATGTCCATTAGCGTCATCCAGAATAGATTGACCGCCAGGGCCCTTTCTAAAGATTATTTCTAGATCCTAGACCATATCGAATATATCATCACTAGTATGGTGGATAGGCTTCTTCCGGTGATCTGCCTCACCATTGAAATGCTTGATTTATTTCTTGCGGGATGACTGGCCAAAAGAAATCGACGATGCCCCTGCTACACATTCTTCCTACCTTTATCCAAATATATACTTTCAGTATCATCTAAACAATGTGTGCATGCATTATATCCCTTGTTTGATTGTCCTGAAAGGTTATTAAGAGCAGGACAATCATTGATGGTTACGAATAACAATGCTCGTAGGTCAAATGGCTCCTATTTATGCTCATCCCACATACGTACACCTTCATCGCACCACAACTGTAGTAGTTCTTCAACTAATGGTCTTAGGTACACATTAATATCGTTGTCGGGTTGCTTCGGGCCTGGGATGAGCACTGACATCATAATGAACTGCCGCTTCATGCACAACCAAGGAGGCATGTTATATATACATAGAGTTACATGACAGGTGCTATGACTGCAGCTCTGCTCTCCAAAAGGATTCAAGCCATCTGTACTTAGACCAAACCTTAAGTTTCTTGCGTCATCTACAAAGCTTGGGTACTCTCTATCAATTTTTCTCCACTATGTCCCATCAGCGGGGTGTCTCAACATCGAGTCTTTCATGCGTTCTTCTTTGTACCATCACAACAACTTGGCATGCTCTTTGTTTCTAAAGAAATGTTTCAACCGTGGTATTATAGGAGCATACCACATCACCTTTGCAGGAACCCTCTTATTGTAGCGTTGCTCGCCCTCCACATCACCAGGGTCATCTCTTCTAATCTTATACCGCAATGCACCGCATACCGGACATGGATCCAAATTCTCGCACTCCTCACCGCGATAGAGGATGCAGTCATTAATGCATGCATGTATCTTCTGCACCTCTAGTCCTAGAGGGCAGACAACCTTCTTTGCCTCATATGTACTGACATGCAATTTGTTATCCTTTGGAAGCTTATTCTTCCAAATTTTCAGTAGCTTCTCAAATCTCTTGTCAGATAAATCATTCTCTGCCTTCCATTGCAGTAATTCCAGTGTGGTACCGAGCTTTGTGTTGCCATCTTCGCAATTTGGGTATAATTTTTTTTGTGATCCTCTAACATGCGCTCCAACTTCTTCTTTTGGTTTTCAATTTCGTATTCGCTCCGTGCATCAAGAATGGCCCGACGAAGATCATTAGCAGTCTCATCTAATGCTCATTCTTCACCTTCTTCTTGTTCATTGTCTTCTATTGTAGTACCACCGTATTCAGGGAACATTGGATAGTTTTCATCGTTCTCTTCTTCTTCATTGTCGTCCATCATAACCCCTCTTTCTCCATGCTTTGTCCAACAATTATAGCAGGACATGAAACCTGACTGAATCAGGTGGATGTGAATGGTTTTTGAGGAAGAGTAATCCTTCTCATTTTGACAGACACGGTACGAACAACACATAAAACCATTCCGCTTGTTTTCCTCACCCAAATTGAGAAAATAATGCACACCTTTAATGAACACGTCAAACATTCGGGGAGCATCGTACATCCATTCCCGGCTCATCTGCATTATAATTAAAATTTTGTATCATATAAAAAGTTTGGATCATTTTTACTACATTTACCTTTTCAAATCTAAAAATTTATTGTGTACGACATATTTATAATTTTGAATTAGACAAAACGGTTAACATAAAATGTTGTCTTTTTAATTATTGATATAGCAGTGAAAACCTTATTCAATTCTGAGCTCTGAAACTCTAAAAATACACATCTCAACTTCTAGTAACTTTTTGCATAATCAAAATTTTCTTAAAATTACACATCTAAAATTCCCTCTACTTCTAAGCATGAAATCCCTCTCTACTTCTAGAGAATTGAGCTAAACTAACAATGAGAGATGAAAGATGTAAGTTGCTAACCTTTTAGAAGCTTGAATTGATGGCCACCAAATCTTGACAAACTTTGGACAAAAAATGGGGATGAACTTGAGGTAGCTTGGAGAAAATGGCCATGGGTTTGGGTAGGGTCGAAGAAGGGAATATATAGGGGAAACATTAGTCCCGGGTTATTCTAAAAGCTAGGACTAGATCATGAGCACTAGTCCCGGCCTGTAACACCACCCGGGACTAGATGTTCTCCTGGGTCCTAGTTGTTGGCGCCAGACCTGTAGTCCCGGCTGGTATTACCAACCAGGACTAGAGTTCCCCAATGAACCGGGACTAGGCAATTGCTTCCTCCTGGAAGTTTCAAAGGGGACGAACCGGGACTAGTGCTCACACTAGTCCCGATTCTAGACCCGTCCGGAACTAGAGGCCTGGGCAGCTCCAAACAAAAGGCTTGTTTTCCACTAGTGATTATCAGGTATGTACTACTACACTGAAGCCACAAATATGTTAACTGGAGCTACTCTACTGCTCTTATTAGAACTTTATACTTAACACACTAATAATATCAGTTAATTGGGCAGGATTTGACATCTAGTCTAAATGAATTTGCATAGCTTATTATAGTTGGCATTCGTTATACTATCTTGCGCTTAGCTATAATTGTGATAATATAACTATAATATTCTAGATACTTACTTTACTGACCGGTACGTATTGTTTGAGTGTTGACTTGAAAGAAAACTATCAAGTAAACCTCACTTACTCCATAACTTTTAATAAGTGTATTAATCCTAAAATAATTTATTCCAAATCTAGTGTCTAAAGTATCATGTTTGCCTCCATAATACTTGATATTAGAAAAAAGTTTTGACTATCAAGATTATCAGGGAGGTGAAAGATTCATTTCAAAAATCATCTTGTGTAAAAGATATTTTGATATCTGGAACATTCTTTGGTTGCAACATGATAAAGTATAATTTAGTCAGAAACATATTCTCATAGAACATTTGCAAATGAGGACGGTAGGCGTACCTATCACCCAATAAGCTTGGGAACAAAATTTATACAAATATTTGTCCTTATAAATTATAGTAGTTCATCATTAAAGTTGTCATGATAGGATGAACAAGAGGTATAGGTAAAAAGTTTTCTATACTAAAAGTAGAATATGGAAGAACATGAATCATGTGATGATTGTGATACATTTCAAGTGTAAGTTTAAGGGTATTAGTGTTTGACTAACACACTTGAACCAAGTACCATATGATTAGTGCCACTATTGATATTGATTGATTCTTCTGAAATAGAGGAAAAGTTGAAAGAGAATCCATAAATGTTATTGGCAGAAATTAATGGACTGGAATTGTCCAACTCAAGTATATGCAAGATATACATGTTATGAGTGTATTCTTTGCTCGTTAAAACAATGTAATTCTTCAGTATTAGATACTGGACTGGTTGGTATGAAGTGTCATACAAAACAACTCAATATAAGAAATACAATGACACAAGTAACTAGCAATAGAATATGGTGATGATGTTCATCAATAAACAAATAAGATGTTATTATGTTTGTCATCTACATCAAAGACCAAGCTTGTTATCTGGTTCAGTATTGTGAGAACAAGTTGTTGTTCAAATAATTAATCTAGTCCATAGACGATGGATTAATCATTATACCTTGTTGGTGAAATACCATTCATAAGACTAAATGCTAAAAATGTTGCAAGACAAAATGATTGGAATTTCACTTAAGTGTGACACCACCGTTTAAGTCATATTTAACAGAAAGATATGAAGAAACTCCATGTTGATGTAATTTTGGAGTCAAGTTGTTTTCAAATGAATTGACGCTTGTAAGACTTTCCTATAAATAACTAAAACTCTGTTCACAAGCAAAATTTTAACAGACGACCAACTTAGTGAAAGTTATCTAAAAGTGTAATTGATGCCCCCATGGGCTTCTCATAGTGATCTACGATGCTGGTCGTCGGATGGTGGTGCTGGGGTGAATCCAACCCGTTCGTTTTATTTCACCATGTCCATATAAAAGGGCCTCCCAAAACCCTATCCCAATCCCCGTGCTCGTCCCCCAGCCGCCTCGCCCAATTCCCTCCTATGTCTCTCTCCCTAATCCCCTCCCTTTCCCTCGTTCCTAATCATCTCCTCCCAAAGCCTAGCCTCCATCATCCCAACACCTGCTTGCCCAGGGTGAACTCCATGGTGGGGAACTACGGCTACGAGAAGGCAGCAATGTGAGGCCGTGGCCATCCACTTCTACGATGAGCGGGCGTCCACGACGACCATGGAAGCAACAGGCAGGCCACCACCGCAGCGGCAACAAGGTCAGTCCCTAGGTGGCCTCGCTCCCCACCAACAGGAAACCCTTGTGTAAGGCCAACCCTAGGCATGTTCTTGAGGTATAAGAAGAGGGAACAATAAGGTGTGGAAAAGGAAGAGAAGGAAGAATAAGAAGTGAAGATCCTTCTGTCCCCTGCTGATTTCCCTTGCTCCAGCTTAAAGGGTGAGTTCCCCCACCCTATATGATTCTCTCATGTGATGTACATGGTGGTTCTCATGTACTTAGGGCAGGGGATTGTCAAGATCAAGTGAAAATTAGAAGAAACTTGTTTCAATATTCCCGTTTCAGTACAAAAAGTGACAAAAATCTTCATTTTCGAGTATCCAAATGGCTGAATCAGAGGAGGTTTATCTAAAGTATTTTATAGGTATATTTCCTATGGTAATTTTGAGTGGTCATTCACTCAATTTGGTTTTAGCCATTTAGTCGCACCGGTGAAAACAAGTTGCTTGTCTTTTTTGTAGTGGTCATTTAGCAACATCTTCTACCTGCAGTTTCTCACATGTAAGAGGTCAGAGCTAAAGTGCTAGAACAACTGCTCTCCATGGTGGCGGCAGGGGTCAGCCGGTGGGATGTTGCCAAATGGGGCTGCTGACTCGTGGGTCTCTCTCTAAATCTGTAGTTTACCTTGCAATATAAATATTTTGTATTAATCTAAGTCACATGTGTTGGAGATGCTTTGTGAACCAATGAAAAATTACTAACCTTTTTGGCAGGAGAGGAGAAGGAGAGGAAGAGAGGAGAAGGATGAGGAGGATAAAGAGAGGAGGAGGACAAGGAGGAGATGGAGAAGAAGAAAGAGAGGAGGAGGAGGAGGTAGAAGAGGAGGAAGAGAGGAGGAGGTGGAGAATGGGAGGACAAGAGTTGGAGAAGGGGGTAGGTGGCCGGGTGGCACACCACTATGGGACGCACCACGGGGCTCCAAAAAAGTCAAGTTTGTGTGTCCATTGTGGAAGGGACGCTTGAATCATATGCTAGATAGTTGCAGTTTTGGTTCACTACAAGAAAAATGTCCTTCTACAACGGATGATTTTCGTGGTTGAAGGTCCATTTTTCGTGGTTAAAAAGCCTTCTACGATGGATGACCATCATGGTAGAAGCCCCGTCACAAATGATTCTACCACGGTTTTTTTACCGTGGCAGATCACACCCTTCGGCCACAAAAATTCATTCCGTCGTAGATCTGTTCGCCAGTCGCGTTGACTGCTGACGTCATGCAAACTGCCACGTGGTGAGCACCGTTAACAGCCACTTAACATCGTTAACTGCCAATAAAACCGTGGTAGAAAACAAGCCCAGCCAAGGCCTGGTAATCATTAAGTGGGCCGAACCATTAGGAAAGCCCAACAGGATCGTGGCCCATTACTATTTCGTCATGCACTGTTACAAATGGGCCCACTGGTGTAGCCATAGGCGGCCCGAAACTTTCTGGCCCGTTAATGTTTCCACATACACTGTTTAAAATTGTCCCATTTGCACGCCCCATAAATATCCGAGCCCGTTAGTGTTATGCCTTGCACTGTTCGAAATGGGCCCATTTGGCCAACCCGCTTTGGCCCGTAAACTTTTCTGGACCATTACTGTATATCTATGCACTGTTTGAACTGGGGACATATACTTTGGGCCCATTACTGTTCAGGCCCGTAAATGTATGACCCATGTTCTGGCCCGTTGGCCATTTAAGGTTCTAGCCCTTTACTTTCTGGTCCCTTACTGTTTGAAGAGTTACTGATATTGCCTGTTACTGTTTCGCCCTATTACTGTTTCGGTCTGTCGTTGTTCTGGCCTGTTACTATTACGTACCATTAATGTTACTAATCTCGCCTATGGATCGGCCCCGTTACTTTTAAGGTCTTTTACATTTTCTGCATTTTTTGGAGCCCATTTCGATATATCTAAACAGTGCACAACTTGTGAGCATTTTTACTATTCATTGCCGGTTTAATACAAGACATGAAAATACAAAGCACGATACTATACCCTAATCGACCTAGCTAGCGCAGGTATGGTACCGCCTACCACTATGTGTGGAAGACATCAACTAAATGCCTACACGGCCTATGCTAATTATCTAGATATTGCATCAAATGCAAACTACTTAAAATTATTACATATTATCAACTCAAGGGAAAAAATCGGTATTTCAGTTGACAATCGAGTTGATAGCAGTCCTCAATTTACTTTCTCCATCTATCACCTGCTTCTCCCTTTTGAGAGTGACATCTACATTGGAAAACATCCCTGATACATGATCTTGTAGCATCCTCTTTGCTGGCGATAGCAATAATTGCAGTCTGAAACTAAGTAATAACAAGTTAAGACGTCAAACAAGGCAAACTAGTCATTTAACTGATATGAAAGGAGCTATGGACTGGAGTTTACTATTGTTAAATAGTTCAAATATATTGACCATCACGTCAAAAAAACATGGAAAGCAAGCATTAAACAAGTGTGCCTACCATGAAACAAGAAATATAACAATGTATGTGTCTTAGAATTTCAGTAAATATAAACTAGCTAGGTCATACCAACAAATATATATAGAAGAATAAACCAGAAGAATAAACCAGACAATGGCATGCATTTACTGTCATAGCTAAGAATGAATAAGACAAAAATTATAACAGCATCACGCGAGGACTTGTAGAACACGATTGCAAACCACAAATGAACTATATAGTAGATGATAGTTATGTCGTTGCTTAGCATGAACCAGAACCAGATATGAAATATAAAGGCGTTTCTTGTGAACCTGTAGAACAGGACATGAAAGCATTGGACAAGTGTGTCTACAATAAAATGAGCAATCAAACAAAGTGTTTCTTAGAATTTTAGCAAATATAAACAAGCCAGGTCATTTCAACAAATATATATGGCAGCATTTGTATATCCTGGAAAGCAAGAGACGTTGGTTGACTCAGAATTTATGGTGAGCTACAAAATGACATGGAGTTACTGTCGTGCCTAAGAATGAATCAGATAGAAATTATAATGGTATCATACCAGATCTTGCAGAGCAGGAACGCAAACCACAAATGAACTACATAGTAGAGGATAGTTATGTCGTTGATTAGGATGAACCAACACCAGATTAGAAATATTTTGGGGTCTCTGGCGAATCTATAGAAGAGGACAAGCAAGAATTAGACAAGCATGCCTACAATGAAATAAGCAATCAATCAAAGTGTTTCTTAGAATTTTTGCAAATATAAACTAGCCAGGTCATTTCAACAAATATATATGGAAACAGTCGTTTATCCTGGAATGGAAGAGACGTTGGGTGACCAAGAATTTGCGGTGAGCTACACAATGGGCATGCAGTTACTTTCGTAGCTATGAGCCGAGTATAAATTATAATGGCATCATAGGATAACTTGTAGAACAAGAATGCAAACCACGAATAAACTATATATAGAGGATAACTATGTCACTACTTAGGACGAATCATTAGATATGAAATATAATGGCATTGCTTGTGAACCTGTCGAACAGGACAAGCAAGAATTACACAAGTGTTCCTACAAATGAATTGATCAATCGAACAGAGTGTTTCTAGAATTTCAGCAAATATAAACTAGCCAGTTCATTTCAACAAATATATATGGAAGCAATAGTATATCCTAAAATGCAAGAGACGTTGGTTGACTCAAAATTTGCAGAGAGGTACACAATGGGCATGCGGTTACTTTTGTAACTAAGAATGAACAAGACAGAAATTATAACGGGATCATGCAAGAACTTGCAGAGCAGGAACGCAAACCACGAATGAACCACACAGTAGTGGATAGTTATGTCATTTTTTAGGATGAACCAACACTAGATTAGAAATATAATATCGTCTCTTGTGAACATGTAGAAGAGGACATGAAAGCATTAGACAAGTATGCATACAATGAAATGAGCAATCAATCAAAATGTTTTTTAGAATTTCAGCAAATATAAACTGGCCAGGTCATTTCAAAAAGTATATATGAAAGAAGTCGTTTATCCTGGAATGTAAGAAACTTTGGGTGACCCAGAATTTGCGGTGAGCTACAAAATGGGCATGTAATTACTATCATAGCTAGGAACCGCATAGAAATTATAAAGGCATCATAAGAGAACTTGTACAACAAGAATTCAAACTACGAATGAACTATATATAGTAGAGGATGGCTATGCCGCTTCTTAGGAGGAACCATTAGATATGAAATATAATGGCATTGCTTGTGAACCTGTAGAACAGGACAACCAAGCATTACACAAGTGTTCCTACAAATGAATTGAGCAATCGAACAGAGTGTTACCTAGAATTTCAGTAAATATAAACTAGCCAGGTTATTTAAAAAATATGGAAGCAGTAGTATAGCCTAGAATGCAAGAGACGTTGGGTGACACAGAATTTGCAGTGAGCTACACAATGCGAATGCAGTTACTTTCGTAGCTAAGAATGAATGAGACAGAAATTATAATGGCATCATGTAAGAACTTGCAGAACAGGAACACAAACCACGAATGAACTACACATTAGAGGATAGTTATGTCATTGCTTAGGATGAACCAGCACCAGATTAGAAATATAATGGTGTCTCTTGCGAACCTGTAGAAGAGGAAAAGCAAGCATTATAAAAGTGTGCCTACAATGAAATGAGCAATCAATCAATGTGTTTCTTAGAATTTTAGCAAATGTAAACTGGCCAGGTCATTTTAACAAATATATATGGAACGGGTCATTTATCCTGGAATGCAAGAGACGTTGGGTGACCCAGAATTTGTGGTGAGCTACACAATGGGCATGCAGTTACTGTCGTAGCTAGGAACCGCATAGAAATTATAAAGGCATCATAAGATAACTTGTAGAGCAAGAATGCAAACTACGAATGAACTATATATACAGTACATGATAGCAATGTCGCTGCTTAGGATGAACCATTAGATATTAAATATAATGCCATTCCTTGTGGACCTAAGGAAGAGGACAAGCAAGCATTACACAAGTGTGCCTACAAATGAATTGAGCAATCAAATAGAGTGTTTCCTAGAATTTTAGCTAATATAAACTAGCCAGGTCATTTTAATAAATATATATGGAAGCAGTAGTATATCCTGGAATGCAAGAGATGTTGGGTGACACAGAATTTGCGGTGAGCTACACAATGGGCATGCGGTTACTGGAACTACATAGAAATTATAAAGGCATCATAAGTAGAGCAAGAATACAAACTACAAATGAACTATATATTCAGTAGAGGATAGCTATGTTGATTCTTAGGACGAACCATTAGATATTAAGTATAATGGCATTAATTGTGGACCTGTAGAACAGGACAACCAAGCATTACACAAGTGTGCCTACAAATGAATTGAGCAATAGAAGATAGTGTTTCCTAGAATTTTATCTAATATAAACTAGCCAGGTCATTTCAACAAATATATATGAAAGCAGTAGTATATCCTGGAAAGCAAGAGCCATTGGGTGACTCAGAATTTGCGATGAGCTACACAATGGGCATGCAGTTACTTTTGTAGCTAATAATGAACGAGACAAAAATTATATGGCATCATGCAAGAAATTGCAGAGTAGGAATGCAAACCACGAATGAACTACACAGTAGAGGATAGTTATGTCGTTGCTTAGTGATACGTTGAAAACGTATCTATAATTTTTGATGTTCCATGCTTGTTTAGTATCTATTTTGCTTTGCTTTGTCTACACTTTGAGGTTGTTTATATATTTTCTGGTACTAACCTATTAACAAAATGCCACAGTGCCAGTTGTAGGGTTTCGTAGCATGGAAAACAAAAAAATTCTACCGCATGCACACAAACAAGCCAAGATCTATCTACAAGATTGTAGCAACGAGTCGATAGAAGCACTCACCCTCAAAGATTATAAAGCAGTTAACGAGAGCAGATTCTCGTGGGTGATGTAGTCGTACACTTGCCGATCTCAAGATCGCGTAGATGATCCTTCTGGCGCTGCGTTCCGGCAGCGCTTCCGCAATCGGTCACACGTTCGGTACTCGATAAATACCTTCCTCTCCCTTGTTCTAGCAGGCAGTGGAGGTTGTAGTTCTCCCCTCGCGATTCCGGCAGCACGACGGAGTGGTGTCGGAAGTAGAGGGAAGATCCCGCAGGGATTCTCCTAAGCCGGTGCGAGTTATGGTGGATTAGGGTTTCCCGGAGATCTAGGGTTTAGAAGTCTGGGAGGAGGAGGAGGAGGTGTCGGCGGCGAGCGGCGGCGGCGCAGGTGTGTGTGGAGGGCTTGGCTCTTGTGGTGTTGGGGAAGCCCTCCCCCTCTATTTATGAGAGGGAGGGTCAGCCTTGGGAGGGGTGGGTTTGAATCCAAACCCAAACCCAACTTGGATTGAGAGAAGGACTTGTTTCTTCTCCCACTAGGAAACCATTGTTCCAGTTTGACTTTTCAAACTTCCCTTTTGACTTTCAATTTAGAGCTTTATTTCTCTCTTGCAAATGTCAACACCAAGTGACCTAGGATATGATCCAATCATTCCACATATCCATGACACATTCATGGACCATTCCCCTTCCGGTTCGGTGAACCTTCTAGACCCTTCTATAACCTCTCCGATGAAAACATAGGAAACTTTCCCGAACTCCGGAATCGGACTTTCCTTATATGAATCTTATTCTCCGGACCATTCCGGATCTCCTCGTGATATCCCGGATCCCATTCGAGACTCCGAACAACATTCGGTATCCCTATTAACATTCCATATCTACTAAACAACATTGAATCCTTAAGTGTGTCTCCCTAATGTTCGTGAATTATGCGGACATGACCGAGACACTTCTCCGATCAATAACCAATAGAGGAATCTGGAAATTCATATGGCTCCCACATATTTCTACGATTACTTTGCGATCGAGTGAACCACTTACATACGATACCAATTTCCCTTTGTCTCACGATAGTTTACTTATCCGAGGTTTTGATCGTCGGTATCTCTGCATACCTAGTTCAACCTCGTTACCGATAAGTACTCTTTCCTCGTTCCCGTGATATGTGATCCCTTGTGGGCCAGTCACATGCTTGCAAGCCAATTGGATGACATTCCACCGAGAGGGCCCAGAGTATAGCTATCTGTCATATGGATGGACAAATCCCACTCTTGATCCATGTGCCTCAACCCATACTTTCCGAACACTCAATGCCACCTTTATAGCCACCCAGTTACGATGTGGTGTTTGATGTCATCAAAGCATCCTTCCGATGATGGTGATTAGCATGATCTCATGGTCGAAGGAATTAGGTTACTATGTATCAGAAAGCTTATAGCAAACGAACTATTGAAATGACTTGATCTTTATGCTACGCTTTTCTATAGGAGTATGTCCATCATACCATTCTCCTAATGATATGATCTTGTTATTACTAACATCTCAATGTTCGTGATCGAGAAACCATGATCATCTATTAATCAACAAGCTAGTATTATAAAGAGGCTTTACCAGGGACTCTAATTTAGTTTACAAATCACACAAGTATTAATGTTTCCGGTTAATACTATTATAGCATGAATGTAAACATTTATCATAAACACAAAGATATAATAATAACCACTTTTATTATTGCCTCTAGGGCATATCTCCAACAGTCTCCCACTTGCACTAGAGTCAACTAATCTAGATTACATGGTAATATACCGAACACCCATGGCGGTTTGGTGCTGGTCATGTTTTGCCTTCGGGAGAGGTTTAGTCAACGGATCCGCCACAATCAGATCTGTGTGTACTTTGCAAATCTTTATGTCACCATCTTGGACATGCTCTCGAATGGCGTGAAAATGTAGCTTGATGTGCTTCAACTTCTTGTGTGACCTTGGTTCTTGCGCATTGGCTATGGCGCCCATGTTATCACAGTAGATAGACATTGGGTCCAGCGCACTTGGAACCACACCGAGCTCTCTAATGAACTCCTTCATCCATATCGCCTCTTGTGAAGCCTCCGAAGCAGCTATGTATTCCTATTCAGTGGAAGATCTCGCCACAACGCTTTGCTTTGCACTCCTCCAGCTAACTGTTGCACCATTCAAAGTAAATACGTATCCAGATTGAGATTTAGAATCATCCGGATTGGTGTTCCAACTAGCATCGATGTAACCATTAATAATGATCTGTTCATCACCTTCATAAGAAAGAACCATATCCTTAGTTCTTCTCAAGTACTTAAGGATGTTTTTGACCGCTGTCCAATGATCCACTCCTGGATCACTTTGATATCTGCTAGTCAAACTAACAGCATATGCAATGTCGGGTCTAGTACATAGCATGGCATACATTAGAGATCCTATGGCTGAGGCATAGGGAGTCTTACTCATCCTTTCTCTATCTTCTGTCGTTGCTGGACTTTGAGTTTTACTCAAGTTCGTATTGGGCAACATGGGCAAGAACCCTTTCTTGTTATCTTCCATTCCAAACCTCTTTAGAACTTTGTCCAAATATGTACTCTGTGACAATGATATTAGGCGTCTCGATCTATCTCTATAAATCTTTATGCCTAATATGTAAGCTGCTTCGCCAAGGTCTTTCATTGAAAAACTATTATTCAAATAATCCTTGACACTATTAAGAAGGTCTACATCATTCCCAATCAATAATATGTCATCTACATATAGTATTAATAATTCTACAGAGCTCTCACTCACTTTCTTGTAAATACAAGCTTCTCCATAAGTTTGTATAAAACCAAAACTTTTGATTACCTTATCAAAATGTTGATTCCAACCTCGGGATGCTTGCTTCAATCCATATATGGACCGTTGAAGTTTGCATACCTTGTTAGCATCTTTAGGATCGACAAAACCTTTGGGTTGCATCATATACAACTCTTCATCAATGTCTCCATTGAGGAACGCCGTTTTGACATCCATCTGCCATATCTCATAATCATAATATGCAGCGATTGCTAACATAATCCTCATAGACTTTAGCTTCGCTACTGGTGAGAAAGTCTCATCGTAGTCAACTCCTTGAATTTGTCGAAACCCTTTTGCGACAACTCGAGCTTTATAGACAGTAACATTACCATCAGCATCCGCTTTCTTCTTGAAAATCCATTTGTTCTCGACAGCCTTCCGGCCATCCGGTAAGTCCACCAAAGTCCATACTTGGTTTTCGTACATGGATCCAATCTCGGATTTTATGGCTTCTTGCCATTTATTGGAATCTGGGCTCATCATCGCTTCCTCATATGTCGCAGGGTCATCGGTGTTATCCACCAACATGACACTCATAACGGGATCATACCAATTAGGAGTGGTACGAGTTCTCGTTGACCTGCGAGGTTCCGTGGTAACTTCAACCGAAGTTTCATGATCAACATCATTAGCTTCCTCTCTTATTGGTGCAGGCACCACAAGAACTACTTCCGGTGCTGCGCTACTCGCAAGTTCGAGAGAAGGTTCAACAACCTCGTTGAGTTCTACTTTCCTTCTAGTCACTTCTTTCGAGAGAAACTCCTTCTCTAGAAAGGATCCATTCTTGGCAATGAAGATTTTGCCCTCGGATCTATGATAGAAGGTATACCCAATAGTTTCCTTCGGGTATCCTATGAAGACGCATTTTTCCGCTTTGGGTTCAAGCTTGTCTGGCTGTAACTTCTTTACATAAGCTTCGCAACCCCAAACTTTAAGGAACGACAATTTAGGTTTCTTTCCAAACCACAATTCATACGGTGTTTTTCAACGGATTTAGATGGTGCCCTATTTAAAGTGAATGCGGCTGTTTCTAATGCATAACCCCAAAACGATAGCGATAAATCTGTAAGTGACATCATAGAACAAACCATATCTAAGAGAGTTCGATTACGATGTTCAGACACACCATTATGCTGTGGTGTTCCCGGCGGTGTCAATTGTGAAAGTATTCCGCATTTCTTCAAATGCTTGCCAAACTCGTAACTTAGATATTCACCTCCACGATCAGATCGTAGAAATTTAATCTTCTTGTTATTTTGATTCTCTACCTCACTTTGAAATTCCTTAAACTTCTCGAAAGTTTCGGACTTATGTTTCATGAAATAGATATACCCATATCTACTCAAGTCATCCGTGAAGGTACAAACATAACGATAACCACCGCGCGATGCTACACTCATTGGGCCACACACATCGGTATGTATGATTTCCAATAAGTCCGTAGCTCGCTCCATCATACCAGAAAATGGAGTCTTAGTCATTTTACCCATCAGACATACTTCGCATCTTTCAAGTGATTCGAAATCAAGTGATTCAGGAAGTCCATCGGAATGGAGTTTCTTCATACGATTCACTCCAATATGACCAAGACAACAGTGCCACATATAGGTCGAGTTATTGCTCAATTTCAAACATTTAGCTTCAATGTTATTAATGTGTGTATTTCTACAATCGAGATTCAATAAAAATAGACCATCTATCAAAGGTGCATGTGCATAAAACATATTACTCATATAAATCGAACAACCATTATTCTCGGACTTAAACAAGTAACCGTCTCGGAATAAACATGATCCGGATATAATGTTCATGCTCAACGCAGGCACCAAATAACAATTATTTAAGTATAAAACTAATCCCGATGGTAGATGAAGAAGTAGCGTGCCGACCGCGATCACATCAACCTTTGATCCATTTCCAACGTGCATCGTCACCTCGTTCTTCGCTAGCTTCCGTTTATTCTGCAGTACCTGTTTCGAGTTACAAATATAAGCAACTGAACCAGTATCAATTACCCAGGCACTACTACGAGTACTAGTGAGATACACATCAATAACATGTATATCGGATATACCTTTCTTCTTGATGTTGCTGTTCTTCAAATCCGCCAAGTACTTTGGGAAATTCCGCTTCCAGTGACCTTCTCCCTTGCAGTAAAAGCACTCAGTATCAAGCTTAGGCCCAGCCTTGGTCTTCTTCGCCGGCGTGGTAACTTTCTTACCGCCCTTCTTGAAGTTTCCCTTTTTCTTAGACTTGCCTTGCTTCTTGAATTTGGTGGTCTTATTGACCAACAACACTTGGTGCTCTTTCTTGATCTCCACTTCTGCATACTTTAACATGGGGAAGAGTTCTGGCAACGACTTGTCCATGTTTTGCATATTGTAGTTCATCACAAACTTCTTGTAACTTGGTGGTAGTGATTGGAGGACACGATGAATCCCCAAAGCATTAGGAATCACTATACCCAAGCTTTGGAGTTTACTTGCGTGCCCAGACATCTTAAGCACATGCTCACTGACGGAGCTGCCCTCTTCCATCTTGCAGTTAAAGAACTTTTCAGAAGCCTCATAACTCTCAACTGTCGCGTGAGCCTCAAATATCATTTTGAGTTCACGGACAATATCATGTGGGTCATGGTTCTCAAACCTTTTCTGAAGATCCGATTCCAAACCATACAAGATAGCACACTGAACCGTGGAGTACTGATTCTTTCGAGTGAGGAAAACATTTTTTACCTCATCGGTAGCATTAGCTACAGGCGGGTCACCCAGCCGTGCATCCAGCACATAGTTACCAGCATTGAGGACAATCCTCAAATTGCGGAACCAATCCGTGAAGTTGCTTCCATTGTTTTTCAACTTTTCTTTCTCCAGGAATGCATTAAAATTGATGGTAGGGGCCGCCATTGATCTAAAACATATTTGCAATAGTTTAGACTAAGTTTATGACAAATTGAGTTCTAATTAATAGTTAAATTAATCTAGATGAACTCCCACTCAAAACAATATCCCTCAAATTGTTTTAGTGATCACACGAACCAAATCCACCACATCAAAACCGATCATCACGAGAGTTGATTTAGCTTCAATGGTGAACAATCAACATGTTCATCATATCTACTATATGACTCATGCTTTACCTTTCGGTGATCCGTGTTCCGAGACCATGTCTTTACATGCTAGGCTCGTCAAGATCAAACCTTAGCTTCCGCATGAGAAAATCTGGCTTGCTCACGTTGTATACACTCGCAGAATCTAACACACCCGATCATCACGTGGTGCTTCGAAACAACGAGATTTAGCAATGGTGCTTACTAAGGTTGAACACTTTAAAACTTGAAATTTTGTGCTTGAGGGATCATCTTATAATGCTACCGTCGTTAACTAAGCAATACAAGATGCATAAAAGGATTAACATCACATGCAATTCATAATATGTGATATGATATGGCCTTTCTTCTTGTGCTTCTGATCTCCATCTTCAAGCACGAACATGATCTCCATCATCACCGGTATGGCGTCAAGGTCAATGGAGCCGCTTCATGGTTGTCGTCCACCAACATCAACTATTACAACTACTTTGAATAGACACGCAGGTCTTAACAGAATTTAAAAGACAACTATATGGCTCCTGCCGGTTGCCAACTTACAATAAGGAACATTGCATACATCATATATAATCACAATCATGGACATATCACATCACAGCACACCCCTACAAAACAAAGTTAGACGCCTCTAATTTTCTTTGCATATTTTACGTGGTTTGGGGCTTTCAATAAGTGTTGTTCTAACTTACGAACAAGAACCACAACGTTGATGCTTGAACTATCAAGTGCCCGTTGTAAATTGAATATATACTATGATGGGAGAGACAGACACCCGCAAAGCCACTTATGCAATACAAGTTGCATGTTAAGCATGGAGCAAGTCTCATGAACAATGTCATGTAAGGTTAGCTCGGGCCGCTTCATCCCATCATACCGCAAGATGCAAAGTACACAAAAAGCAATTGATAATAAAAGAACAGCCGCCCACAATGACCATTGTGTTCTACTCGTGCAACAGATCTACATATAGACACGACTCTGATACCACTGTAGGGTTTGATAGCTGTAACATCCCTAAAATCATGTTTCAAACTTATGCATATCATCCATGCATCCATGATCATATGTTTTTCATTTCAAACAAAACACTTAAAAAACAGGAGCATATGAGCTCATTATTTTATGTGATCAGCATTTGAAACAAATACTACTCTTTAATAGAGATTTTTGTTCATGAAACCAAACTTTGTTGTCTTATTGATCCCAGGTTGTTTTGCTAGATTGCCAAGGTTTAAACCAAAAATTTCAAAGCAAATACAATTTGAAAACCAATATTAAACAAGTGCTATGACACTGTTTATTTTATTTTATTCCAAATAACCAAGCCAATTCAAAGTGACCACTTGTTTTTATGCCCAGAAGTGTGAATGTTGCACCCTACAAAATCCTGGAAAAAGTTTGTATTCAAAAGCTTTTGAAACCATTTGAAATTCATTCCAGAAAATCAAAACAGAAAAAGAAAAAGAGAAAGGAAATAGAAAAGGGCCGTCGCCAGACTTCTAGCCCAACTACGGATCCAGCCCATCTAGCCCACCCGGGTCCTCCCTCTCTCTCTTTCACTCGTAGACGCACCCACAGAGTCACTGACGCCAGGACCCTACCTCCCCTCTGTTTATTTCGCTAACAAGTGGACCCGTGACCCCGTCGTCGTCTTCGTCAATCACGCGCGCATGCGACGCTCACGCCGCCGTTACTCGCCGCAGTCACTGCCGCGTTGATTCCCATTGATTCCGCGAGTAACTCCACGCCCAGCTCCGGATATATAAACCTCTCCCCCTCGCGACCATTTCCCCTCACTCACCAACCGCAAAGCGCCGCTAGGCTGTCCACAATCGAACTTGCGCCGCCGCGGTACCGAGCATCTCCGGCAGCAAATTCCGGTGAGTCATGACCGCCCCTGTGCCTCTGATTCAAACGAGTGTAACCAGCATGACCTCGTGCACCTTCTGATACCATTTGCTTGCCTGCTTGTGACCCAGGACGCCGTCCTCGTTCGTTTCTGCAAGCGACCGAGCCGCCGCTCAACTCCGGCGATCAATTGTGGTAAGCACTGAGCGCCCCTTGACCTCTCTCGCATACCACTAGGCTCGCCACTGTCTTGTGCACCATCTGATGCCATTGGTTTGTGCTAGGGAGACCAGGAATGTCGCCAACGTCCCCAACCCGACGCCGTCCGCAACTCCGACGAGCTCCCTCGGCCACTCTAGAGCGCCCCTTGCCGAACCACCGACACCTTGAGCATCAGCAGCTCTCTGCAATTCCAGTAAACCCCTTCCCCCTCTCCTGCGCGACCTAGAACGCCGGTAGCACCTCTGACAGAGGCGCCGCCGCCAGTCGCTGTCGCTAGCGCCGCTCGACTTTGGTCAAAGCAACAGCCGCCGTTAGATCTGCATCGTAGGGATTAGATTAGAACGGGGATGAACCGTTTTCTTTAGATCTGGCGCTTTGGATCTAAGTTGATCCTACGGCGTGGAAGCACGATCCGACGCGAAGCGGTATCGGCCAATAGGAAAGCGCCGCGTGGCAGCTGTTAGAGTTTAAAAACAGAATTTGAATCAGATTATTGTTTGAATTTGATTTAGCTATAACTTTTGATCCCCACGTTAGAATTTGACAAATTTTATACCGTTGGAATCAGGAGAGCAAGATCTTTCTGATTATGCAATGTGTTTAATGTTTAGCTTCTGTTAAAAAGGTTTTATTTGCAGAAACATGTGTAGGGCTTATTTGAGTATATGAAATGATTAGGAATTGTTTTAAGGGTTAAATAATTATTGTTTGGCAAGTTTTTGACTTGTTTAGGACTCAGTACTATGCACTTGCTTGGTTGAGTTTTGAAAATCATCACTTAGCATTTTGCATGCATGCATATATTTTTGATTGTATATGTTTTGTGTGTAATTTGTGGCTACCATTTCTTGTGTAGATTTTGGTGCTAGTGATTGTGATTGTGAGGAGTGCTACTCTCCCAACTACCAAGGCAAGTGGTACTTCATGAATATTATCATTCCTATGTTTTCTACTAAGCATTAGAAATATTTTGTTAGACTTGCATGCTATATTTTGCTTATATGCCATGTTGGGAAATCCTAGTAGTTGTAGGAATGCTGGGGAGTTTCTAAGTTAAGTTACTATCAATGCCATGCTTAGCCTAGCTAGTAGTAACCAAGGGTTGGTGAAATATATACATGCTATGATGAAAATATTTCTAAGTCCTTTGGACTTGTGTTTTGCCTAATAAAACAACTAAGTTAATGAAACACCTGGGCGGAATGGAAGGAAAGGTTTATGTTGAGTGGTTACACAAGGCCCATTTCTATGGTTTACCTTGTGTATCTCACTTGTGGTAAGCCACCCAAGAACATAGAGATTTTAGAGGCCAAGTGTTAAGAAGCTTCTAGTGCAGCCACTTGGCAATATGGGCTCTGCCTGGATCACATAGGTTGCTAGAACTTAGCCATTTGGACAGATGGTGGTAGTGGGATGATAGGTTGGAACGCGTCCATTTGGTCTAAGGGAAGGCTTCTGAAAGGTCCTGTCTTGGTGAAACCAAGTCTGGTGGGGAAAGTGCACAACCTCAGCAGATGGAAAAATCTAAGTACTTAGCCAAGTCCAAGGCAATGGACAACTTGAGCATCAAGACATGGAAGCTATCAAGAATCTCCTCATCCCAATTTCTAAGTAAAAATTTGTGGGTGAACAAGGGTGAAGGACCTCAATGTCTATTGGTGGTTCCTTGGGAAAAGTTTTGACAAAGAAAAACTTAGTGATTTCAACTAATAGTAAAACCTATTTTGAGCAAAGCAAGCCAAGCTACACTTAGCCAAATTGCATATAGTATCTAGTCCACTTAAAATTTTACTAAGGTATCACTTGCCAATACTATTCCAAAGTATTGACCCACTGTGGCGCTAACTTGTGATGTTGCAGGTTACTCTGATGAGGATTAGGTGCCATGAGTCTACACTCAACATGTTTGCCTGTGGCACATGAAGATGAAGACATTTATTTATTTACCTATTCAAATTCTTGTATTAGGCCTGTGGCCTTGGAGTTGTAAAGACTAGGTTTACCTCTGGAATGGATGTAATAAATGACCTTTGTATATGTGTAATTCATCTTAAACTGTGGATGCTAGCAATGATCCAGGGACTAGCATTGCAATCACAGGGATCCTTTTCCTTTATAAAGGAGGGATCTTACAGATGGTATCAGAGCATTGTGTTGCCTGTAGGATTATGACCCTAGGATTGGAAACCACTAAGGAAAAAATTTCAACTTCTACACTTGTCTATTCTTCTCGTAAAACTTTTCTAATCTTCTTCCTCATCTCTATTTGTAGATGAACTCCATCAACGAAGCCGTAAGGAAAGGACCACTCATGACAATGACTTTGGAGTGTGAGACAGAATTCCCCAAGGCTCTCCAGGACCTCATGGTTGCATTAGAGATACAAGGTGTAGCTGTGTACAAAGGTTTTCCTATGATGGATGAAGGAGTGGAATACTGGTGGGTGAAACTTCACTTGTATAAAAACAAGGAAGACAACCATCAGGAAAAAGGATTCTGCATGTTCACCAATTCAGTGGTGCACACTACATTCTTTGAATCAGCAAAGGATGCAGCTTGGAAGACCATTAAAGAACTTGGTGATAGAGTCAAGTGCAGAATGCTCAACCTCCAAAATGATCTAAGGAAAGAAAAGGAACATAACCAAGAGTTGGAAGCTACCAACCAAACCTTAAGAGGATAAATTATAGACTTAGTGATGGAGTCATGTGAGCAAGATAGGCTGATTGCTTCTAGAAACATTGTGTTAGCCAACAGATCCAGTGAGATAGGATTGTAAACGTACTTCGTTAGTTGGACCACCACTTATCACCTTATTTTCCAAATGTTGCTTTAAAATAAGATTGAACCTTGGTTGTTGTAATGGATCCATGTATGCCATGACTTGTGTGTTTTGATTTCCAAGGATATGTATGTGATGTTTTGTCTTTTGTTTTATCTTGAATTGTGTTGTTCTAACTTTTCTATCTTACAAATAGATGCCTACTGTTACCATCAGCACTGTTGAGGAGTTCCGGGTTACTCGCTTTGGTCCTCGTATTGTTGAGCTTACTACTTTGCTCAATCTCCCTCTTCCCACCATCATGGTGCTTCCCCTCACCAGTTTGAGAGGAAGGACCTCTGGGGCTTCAAGGTCAACCAGCCCGGACGCCAGACAGAGACTACCACGAAGGCCATTGTCTTCAAGCTCATGCACGATGACAAGGAGAGAGGCCTTGAGGTAGTCATACAGGATCTGATAGGACGTCTGCTAGGGAGACACTCCCGACAGGTTAGAGGTACCCACTTCCACGTCTTCGGAAGACGTGATGAGGATGGAGAGTCCATCGACTTCGAGGACGATTCGAGGGACGCAGCAGAGCCGATTTGCCTGTACCTCCAGGACTTAGAGTCTCTCATTAGGCACGTGGACACTGACAGGACTAACGTCATGCTCAACAATGACGAGCTCCAAGTGCAGCTTCGCGAGAAGGACAAGCTCTTCGCGGAGCAAGACGAGATAGTCAAGGAAATGGAGGCGAAGTTCGAGAGCCAGGACAGGAAGTTCAAGAGTCAGGAGAAGCGTGTCCAGGATAGGAACAAGAAGATCCGAGACATGACTGAATAACTGCAGTCCAAGGACTTCGAGCTCGAGCAGCAGCAGACGGTGATTGAGAGGCTTCGTTCCCAGAAGAGGGCTCTCAAGGCCAAGATAGAGACCTTGACCACTAGTGTCGAGGAATACAAGACCGCGATGGAGAACGCATGTCTTACCTTTGTCGAGGAGGAGATTGATGCCGAGGAGTAGATTTGACTACTCATTTATCATTTATTATCATACTTGCTGTTTGAGAACTTGTTATTTGACCATCCGACATGTGGATGGCTTGCTACTTGTGTGTTTTACTTTGTGAACTTGTTATCTTGTTGTTGAACCTTTATCTTTGTGTTGCATGCTTTGTGTTTGCTTATGTGATGTAATGTGCATGAAAGCATCTATGGGTATCTCATTCTTATCTCTATTGAACAAACCACAGATGCCTCCCCGTCGTGCAAACCCCAACCCCAACAACAACAACAACATCACTCCAGAAATGCAACAAATGATGACCGCTCAAACTCAGCTGATGCAGATGATGACGACGTTCATCCAGAACCAAAACCACAACAATAACAACAATAACAACAACAACAATAACAACAACAACAATAACAACAACAACAACAACCCACCGGGTTTTGATATGCTTACCAGGTTCTTGAGATTGAGGCTAGCAAAGTTCTCAGGGACGACTGATCCCATGGTGGCCAATGATTGGCTACGTTCTGTGAACAAGGACTTAGTAACCGTGGGCTGTACTGGTGCTGAAAAGGTCAGATTCGCAGCACATTTGCTGGAAGGACCAGCCGCCACTTGGTGGGACAACTTCCAGATCACCATTCCCATCGAAGATGTGACATGGGCTATCTTCGAGGATGGCTTTTGTACTGCTCATATCTCATCTGGAGTGATGAGTCTGAAAAAGAAGGAATTCCATAACCTGAAGCAGCGCCACCGCAGCGTGGCCGAATATATTGAGGAGTTCAACAATCTGGCGCGATATGCACCAGATGAAGTTGACACAGATGCTAAGAGGAAAGAAAAGTTCCTCGAAGGATTGAATGATGAGCTGAATCTGCAGTTGGCTGTGGCCTATGTTCCCACTTATCAGTCTCTCTGTGACAAGGCTGATATTTTGGAGAACAAAATGAAGCAAGTTGAAAGCAGCAAGAGAAAGCACTCAGACAAGCACAGCTCGGGATCGTCTCACAAACGTTCCCATTATGATGACAGTGGAAGCTCAGGATCCCACAAGCATGGGAAATTCAACAAGCACAACAACCACAACCGTCATGACAACAAGCATCACCGTAGTCATGACAATGACAAGTATAAAAACCACAAGGGTGGATACAAGAGCCACCATAGTGGTAATGGAAGTGGAAGTGGAAGTCAGCCTGTCAAGAAAGACATAAGTCAGGTTGAATGCTTCAAGTGCAAGAAGATGGGGAATTATGCAAATGAATGCCCAGAAAAGAAAGTTGAAGGACCCAACAAGCCCAACCCTTTTCAGAAGGGACAAGTGAACCACATCAGTGTGGAGGAGGTCTATGAGGAGCCTGATGCTGTTGCTGGTAAGTTCAAACACAATTCTGTTCCAGCATTTGTTCTCTTTGATACTGGTGCATCTCATTCATTCATATCAAGAGCATTTGTTGAAAGAAATTAACTGCCGGTAGAAACTATTGGGTGTCCTATAAAAGTAAGTTCTCCTGGTGGAGAAATGATAATGAATTCAGGATGTCATGATCTAGTCATAGAATTTGGGAAGTATAAGTTTCCCGTTAACTTGATAATTCTAAACTCCCAAGGATTGGATGTCATTTTGGGAATGGACTGGATGACTAAGCACAAGGGAGTGATAGATTGTGCCAACCATACTGTCTCACTCACAACTCCAGAAAATAAAAGGATCGGATTCAAGACCAACTTTGAAGCAAGAAGGAGTATGCTAAATTCTCTTAAGGGGGTTAGCATGGACAGTGTGCCAATTGTGAGTGAGTATCCGGATGTGTTTCCGGAAGAATTATCGGGAATGCCACCAGATAGAGATGTGGAGTTTCTGATAGATTTGGTACCAGGATCTGGACCAATAGCAAAGAGACCTTATAAAATGTCAGTTGATGAACTGAAAGAACTCAAGAAACAACTTGGAGAACAGTTGCAAAAAGGATTTATTCAACCAAGTTCTTCATCTTGGGGAGCCCCAGTTTTGTTCGTGGAGAAGAAAGATAGAAGTCAAAGGTTATGCATAGATTACCGTTCACTCAACGAGGTAACTATCAAGAACAAATACCCTTTGCCTAGAATCAATGACTTGTTTGATCAACTAGAAGGAGCTTGTGTGTTCTCAAAGATTGATCTCCGGTCAGGTTATTTTCAACTCAAGATAAGGGAACAAGACATACCTAAAACAGCTTTCACTACAAGGTATGGATTGTATGAGTATACCGTAATGCCTTTTGGTTTGACCAATTCTCCAGCATACTTCATGAATATGATGAACAAAGTGTTCATGGAATTCCTTGACAAGTTTGTTGTCATTTTCATTGATGACATCTTACTCTACTCCAAGAGCAAAGAAGAGCATGAAGGACATTTGTGTTTGATACTTGAGAAGTTAAGAGAGCATAAACTTTATGCCAAATTCAGCAAGTGTGAATTCTGGTTGAACGAAGTTGGATTTCTTGGACATGTTATGACGAAGGATGGTGTAGCAGTTGATCCTGCTAAAGTATCAGCTGTGACAGAATGGGAATCTCCCAAGTCAGTAAAGGAAGTTCGTAGTTTCCTTGGCTTAGCAGGTTACTACAGAAGGTTCATTGAGAATTTCTCTAAGGTTGCTAAGCCCATGACGGAATTGCTAAAGAAAGACAAGAAGTTTGCTTGGTCTGAAGGTTGTGAACTCAGCTTTCAGTAATTGAAGAAGAGACTTGTGACAGCACCAGTCTTGTGTCTGCCAGATTTGGAAAAAGATTTCCAAGTATATTGTGATGCATCTCATCAGGGTTTGGGTGCAGTACTTATGCAAGACGGTAAAGTTGTGGCTTATGCCCCGAGACAACTCAAAACTCATGAAGTGAACTATCCTACTCATGATTTAGAGTTAGCCTCTGTTGTCCATGCACTCAAAACATGGAGACACTATCTTTTGGGAAAGAGTTGTGAAGTGTTCACGGATCACAAAAGTTTGAAGTATATCTTCACTCAGAAGGAAATTAATATGAGACAAAGAAGATGGCTAGAACTTATCAAGGACTATGACTTAAGTTTGCAATACCACCCCGGTAAAGCAAATGTCGTAGCAGATGATCTAAGTCGTAAGGTTTTTGTGAATGGCCTTACCAAAGGAGAAGTTGCCGATGAAATAGAACTGCCAGAATCTCTGTCAGCTGTCCATAATGTGTTTCATGTGAGTCAACTTAAGAAATGTCATCCAGAAATGGAAGAAACTTCTTTGAAGGATACCATACCTTTGGAGGAGGTTCAACTGGAAAGTGATCTCACTTATGAAGAGAAACCTATCAAGATTCTTGAGACTGCAGAAAGAGTCACACGGACTAAGACTATCAAGTTCTGCAAAGTGCAGTGGAATCATCATTCCGAAGAGGAAGCAACATGGGAAAGAAAAGATGATCTTCGGAAAGACCACCCTCACCTATTTGCTAACCAATCCGAATCTCGAGGGCGAGATTCACCTTAAGGGGGTTAGATTTGTAACATCCCTAAAATCATGTTTCAAACTTATGCATATCATCCATGCATCCATGATCATATGTTTTTCATTTCAAACAAAACACTTCAAAAACAGGAGCATATGAGCTCATTATTTTATGTGATCAGCATTTGAAACAAATACTACTCTTTAATAGAGATTGTTGTTCATGAAACCAAACTTTGTTGTCTTATTGATCCCAGGTTGTTTTGCTAGATTGCCAAGGTTTAAACCAAAAATTTCAAAGCAAATGCAATTTGAAAACCAATTTCAAAACCAATATTAAACAAGTGCTATGACACTATTTATTTTATTTTATTCCAAATGACCAAGCCAATTCAAAGTGACCACTTGTTTTTATGCCCAGAAGTGTGAATGTTGAACCCTACAAAATCCTGGAAAAAGTTTGAATTCAAAAGCTTTTGAAACCATTTGAAATTCATTCCAGAAAATCAAAACAGAAAAAGAAAAAGAGAAAGGAAATAGAAAAGGGTCGTTGCCAGACTTCTAGCCCAACGACGGATCCAGCCCATCTAGCCCACCCGGGTCCTCCCTCTCTCTCTTTCACTCGCAGACGCACCCACAGAGTCGCTGACGCCAGGACCCCACCTCCCCTCTGTTTATTTCGCTGACAAGTGGACCCGTGACCCCGTCGTCGTCTTCATCAATCACGCGCGCCTGCGACGCTCACGCCGCCATTACTCGCCGCAGTCACTGCCGCGTTGATTCCCATTGATTCCACGAGTAACTCCACGCCCAGCTCCGGCTATATAAACCTCTCCCCCTCGCGACCATTTCCCCTCACTCACCAACCGCAAAGCGCCGCTAGGCTGTCCACAATCAAACTTGCGCCGCCACGGTACCGAGCATCTCCGGCAGCAAATTCCGGTGAGTCCTGATCGCCCCTGTGCCTCTGATTCAAACGAGTGTAACCAGCATGACCTCGTGCACCTTCTGATACCATTTGCTTGCCTGCTTGTGACCCAGGACGCCGTCCTCGTTCGTTTCTGCAAGCGACCGAGCCGCCGCTCAACTCCGGCGATCAATTGTGGTAAGCACTGAGCGCCCCTTGACCTCTCTCGCATACGACTAGGCTCGCCACTGTCTTGTGCACCATCTGATGCCATTGGTTTGTGCTAGGGAGACCAGGAATGTCGCCAACGTCGCCGTCCACTCCAAGCCGCCGCCGCCCGCAACTCCGACGAGCTCCCTCGGCCACTCTAGAGCGCCCCTTGTCGAACCACCGCCACCTTGAGCATCAGCAGCTCTCTGCGATTTCGGTAAACCCCTTCCCCCTCTCCCGCGCGACCTAGAACGCCGGTAGCACCACTGACAGAGGCGCCGCCGCCAGTCGCCGCCGCTAGCGCCGCTCGACTTTGGTCAAAGCAACAGCCGTCGTTAGATCTGCATCGTAGGGATTAGATTAGAACAGGGACGAACCGTTTTCTTTAGATCTGGCACGTTGGATCTAAGTTGATCCTACGGTGCGGAAGCACGATCCGACGCGAAGCGGTATCGGCCAATAGGAAAGCGCCGCGTGGCAGCTGTTAGAGTTTAAAAACAGAATTTGAATCAGATTATTGTTTGAATTTGATTTAGCTATAACTTTTGATCCCCACGTTAGAATTTGACAAATTTTATACCGTTGGAATCAGGAGAGCAAGCTCTTTCTGATTATGCAATGTGTTTAATTTTTAGCTTTTGTTAAAAAGATTTTATTTGAAGAAACTTGTGTAGGGATTATTTGAGTATATGAAATGATTAGGAATTGTTTTAAGGGTTAAATAATTATTGTTTGGCAAGTTTTTGACTTGTTTAGGACTCAGTACTATGCACTTGCTTGGTTGAGTTTTGAAAATCATCACTTAGCATTTTGCATGCATGCATATATTTTTGATTGTATATGTTTTGTGTGTAATTTGTGGCTACCATTTCTTGTGTAGATTTTGGTGCTAGTGATTGTGATTGTGAGGAGTGCTACTCTCCCAACTACCAAGGCAAGTGGTACTTCATGAATATTATCATTCCTATGTTTTCTACTAAGCATTAGAAATATTTTGTTAGACTTGCATGCTATATTTTGCTTATATGCCATGTTGGGAAATCCTAGTAGTTGTAGGAATGCTAGGGAGTTTCTAAGTTAAGTTACTATCAATGCCATGCTTAGCCTAGCTAGTAGTAACCAAGGGTTGGTGAAATATATACATGCTATGATGAAAATATTTCTAAGTCCTTTGGACTTGTGTTTTGCCTAATAAAACAACTAAGTTAATGAAACACCTGGGTGGAATGGAAGGAAAGGTTTATGTTGAGTGGTTACACAAGGCCCATTTCTATGGTTTACCTTGTGTATCTCACTTGTGGTAAGCCACCCAGGAACAAAGAGATTTTAGAGGCCAAGTGTTAAGAAGCTTCTAGTGCAGCCACTTGGCAATATGGGCTCTGCCTGGATCACATAGGTTGCTAGAACTTAGCCATTTGGACAGATGGTGGTAGTGGGATGATAGGTTGGAACGCGTCCATTTGGTCTAAGGGAAGGCTTCTGAAAGGTCCTGTCTTGGTGAAACCAAGTCTGGTGGGGAAAGTGCACAACCTCTGTAGATGGAAAAATCTAAGTACTTAGCCAAGTCCAAGGCAATGGACAACTTGAGCATCAATACATGGAAGCTATCAAGAATCTCCTCATCCCAATTTCTAAGTAAAAATTTGTGGGTGAACAAGGGTGAAGGACCTCAATGTCTATTGGTGGTTCCTTGGGAAAAGTTTTGACAAAGAAAAACGTAGTGATTTAAACTAATAGGTAAAACCTATTTTGAGCAAAGCAAGCCAAGCTACACTTAGCCAAATTGCATATAGTATCTAGTCCACTTAAAATTTTACTAAGGTATCACTTGCCAATACTATTCCAAAGTATTGACCCACTATGGCTGTAACTTGTGATGTTGCAGGTTACTCTGATGAGGATTAGGTGTCATGAGTCTATACTCAACATGTTTTCCTGTGGCACATGAAGATGGAGACTTTTATTTATTTACCTATTCAAATTCGTGTATTAGGCATGTGGCCTTGGAGTTGTAAAGACTAGGTTTACCTCTGGAATGGATGTAATAAATGACCTTTGTATCTGTGTACTTCATCTTAAACTGTGGATGCTAGCAATGATCCAGGGACTAGCATTGCAATCACAGGGATCCTTTTCCTTTATAAAGGAGGGATATTACAGTAGCATGGAAAACAAAAAAATTCTACCGCATGCACACAAACAAGCCAAGATCTATCTACTAGATTGTAGCAACAAGTCGATAGAAGCACTCACCCTCGAAGATTCCAAAGCGGTTAACGAGAGCAGATTCTCGTGGGTGATGTAGTCGTACACTTGCCGATCTCAAGATCCCGTAGACGATCCTTCCGGCGCTGCGTTCCGACAGTGCTTCCGTAGTCGATCACACGTTCGGTACTCGATGAAGACCTTCCTCTCCCTTGTTCCAGCAGGCAACGGAGGTTGTAGTTCTCCCCTCGCGATTCCGGCAGCACGACGGCGTGGTGTCAGAAATAGAGGGAAGATCCCGCAGGGCTTCGCCTAAGCCGGTGCGAGTTATGGTGGATTAGGGTTTGATGGAGATCTAGGGTTTAGAAGTCCGGGAGGAGGAGGAGGTGTCGGCGGTGGCTAGGGCGGCAGAGACGAACCGGTGGCGGTGCGAGGAGGCGGCGGCGCGGGGAGGCGGCGGGCGGCGGCTTGGGCGCGGCGATGACGCGGGTGTGTGTGGAGGGTTGGCTCTTGTGGTGTTGGGGCAGCCCTCCCCCTCTATTTATGAGAGGGAGGGGCAGCCTTGGGAGGGGTGGGTTTTAATCCAAACCCAAACCCAAGTTGGATTGAGAGAAGGACTTGTTTCTTCTCCCACTAGGAAACCATTGTTCCAGTTTGACTTTTCAAACTTCCCGTTTGACTATCAATTTAGAGATTTATTTCTCTCTTGCAAATGTCAACACCAAGTGACCTAGGATATGATCCAATCATTCCACATATCCATGACACATTCATGGACCATTCCCCTTCCGGTCCAGTGAACCTTCAAGACCCTTCTAGAACCTCTCCGATGAAAACATCGAAAACTTTCCTGAACTCCAGAATCGGACTTTCCTTATATGAATCTTATTCTCCGGACCATTCCAGATCTCCTCGTGATATCCCGGATCCCATCCGAGACTCCGAACAACATTCGGTATCCCTATTAACATTCCATATCTACTAAACAACATCAAATCCTTAAGTGTGTCTCCCTACGGTTCGTGAATTATGCGAACATGACCGACACACTTCTCCGATCAATAACCAATAGAGGAATCTGGAAGTTCATATGGCTCCCACATATTTATACGATTACTTTGCGATCGAATGAACCACTTACATATGATACCAATTTCTCTTTGTCTCACGATAGTTTACTTATCCGAGGTTTTGATCGTCGGTATCTCTGCATACCTAGTTCAACCTCATTACCAATAAGTACTCTTTTCTCGTTCCCGTGATATGTGATCCCTTGTGAGCCATTCACATGATTGCAAGCCAATTGGATGACATTTCACCGAGAGGGCCCAGAGTATATCTATCTGTCATATGGATGGACAAATCCCACTCTTGATCCATGTGCCTCAACCCATACTTTCCGAACACTCAATGCCACCTTTATAGCCACCCAGTTACGGTGTGGTGTTTGATGTCATCAAAGCATCCTTCCGGTGATGGTGATAAGCATGATCTCATGGTCGAAGGAATTAGGTTAATATGTATCAGAAAGCTTATAGCAAACGAACTATTGAAATGACTTGATCTTTATGCTACGCTTTTCTATAGGAGTATGTCCATCATACCATTCTCCTAATGATATGATCTTGTTATTAATAACATCTCAATGTTCATGATCGAGAAACCATGATCATCTATTAATCAACAAGCTAGTATTATAAAGAGGCTTTACCAGGGACTCTAATTTAGTTTAGAAATCACACAAGTATTAATGTTTCCGGTTAATACTATTATAGCATGAATGTAAACATTTATCATAAACACAAAGATATAATAATAACCACTTTTATTATTGCCTCTAGGGCATATCTCCAACACGAGTTGCCTGTTTTCTTGTGTTTTTGGTTCTAGAAAAGGTAGAAAATCAATATTCTCAGAATTCGACGGGAAAAAAGCCAAAGTCATTATTTTACCCGGCACGATATGGAACCACGAAGCAGAGATGGAGGAGGACACCAGGGTGGATACACCCTAGGTGGGCGCGGGCCATCCCTAGTGGCACCCACAGGGGAATGTGGGCCCCCTGGCCCTCCAGAGACCTTGCCTCCTTCACCTATAAGAAGCCTCCGACCCAAAAACCCTAAATCATCTGGAGGTAATCCACGAAAACCTCCACAGCGCCGCTGCCACCGAAGGGGGGATTTGGGGGACAGAAAGTCTCTATTCCAGCACCCTGTCGGGACGGGGAATTGCCCCCGAAGCCATCTCCATCGATCTCCACCATCATCTTCATCACCGTTGCTGATTCCCATGATGAGGAGGGAGTAGTTCTTCCTCGAGGCTAAGGGCTCTGCCGGTAGCTATGTGTTCATCTCTCTCCCTATGCATGATCATGTTGTGATCATGAGCTTTGTAATCAAGTAGATTTGCTCTGCTACTCAAATGCTTTAATAGATCTCTGCTCTCCCCATGTGTGTGAAAGTGACAGCGTGCATGCCATGGTGGCACTTAGGCTAGAGTCTACATAAATACTCAATTGCTTTAATAGATCTATGATTTTCCCCATGTGTGTGAAAGTGACAGCGTGCGCGCCATGTGTGGCACTTAAGCTAGATCATATATATATATATATATTTGTTATGAGTTATATTTGGAGTTGGATGTCTCTATGAAATTGTGGTGTTTTTTGGAACCATCTAGCGCTCAGGGTGACAGTGTGGGGTTATCTAGATTGGGGAAGGAGGACTTTGAGGTGTGCTGTTATAGCCCTACCATGGATTAGACCTCACCTACTGGAGAGTAGTCAGGGTAGTATCATTAAGAAAAGATATTTATATTAGAGAGTGTTCACTAGTGAAAGTATGATCCCTAGGCCTTGTTTCTAAGCATTGAAACACTGTTTGCATCTAGATATGTTGCATGTTTGCTTTCTTCCATCTTTATTTCAGTTTGCTTTTAGTCTCTCCCACGTCAACAAGTCAGAAGCACATTTCTAGCACCGTTACCACTTGTATTTCACTATATCTCCGCCGAACTAGTGCACCTATACACCTGACAAGTGTATTAGGAGTGTTGGGGACACAAGAGACTTCTTGTATCTTGATTGCAGGGTTGCTTGAGACGGATACCTTTTACCACTTATTCCCCGAGTTCGATAAACCTTGGGTAATCCACTTAAGGAAAACTTGCTGCTGTTCTACAAACCTCTGCACTTGGAGGCCCAACAATTGTCTACAAGAATAGAAGTGCGTAGACATCAAGCTCTTTTCTGGCGCCGTTGCCGGTGAGGTGAGGTAAAAGGTACTCACATCCTCTTGGTGTGTGAGTGCTCGAAGTTATTTCCTTTAGATTCTGCAATTTTTTCTTTTTGTTTCTTGTTTTCACTAGTTAGGCTTAATGGAAAACAATAACAAAATTAGAGAGCTTTATAGTGTCTATCTTGAGTTAGGAAATGAAGTGTTTGAAGATAAAATTAAAAAACCTATAGAACTTCATTTGCATGCTAATAGCTATGTTATTAGTATGAATTCTTTGGACACCATTATTGCTAATGCCATGGAAACATCTAAGCTTGGGGTAGCTAGTTTTTATGAAAATGATCTTTTTAGTTCCCTAGCTTTGGAAGATAGCTATTCTATTGCTTATGATGATACCAAACCTCCAATATATGATGATTACAATGATGAATATGATATTCAGTCCACCTACTATTGAGGAGAAAATTAATGGTGATTACAATATGCCTCCTATATTTGATGATTATGGCGATGAGAATAATAATGATAGCTATTTTGTTGAATTTTCTACCACTACAATTAATAAGAATGACTATGCTTATGTGGAGAGTAATAATTATTCTATGCATGTGTCTCATGATAAGAATGTTTTATGTGATAGTTATATTGTTAACCTTATGCATGATGCTACTGAAAGTTATTATGAGAGAGGGAAACATGGTCTTATGTATCTCAAGAATATTAAGTTTCCCCTCTATATTTTAAAAATCTTGAAGTTGCACTTGTTTTGCTTTCCTATACTTGTTGCTTTGTTCTTTTATGACTTGTTTCTTTACAAGATTCCTATGCATAGGAAGTGGTTTATACTTAAATGTGTTTAGAATTTGCTTCTTGATGCTCTCTTTTACTTCAATTCATATTTCTTATGTGAGCATCTTCTCAAACTATCAAGCCTAACTTAAAGGCGTTAAAGAAAAGTACTTCTTGGGAGATAACCCAATAGTTTTCTTGAGTCTTGGAAGTTATTACTTCTGTAATAACCTCTCCTTATTGTAGAGGTCCCAACCTTTAATAAGGTAGAGATCTCTGTGTTTACAATGCTAGTCCCTGGATCAATAGCTAGCATCCACAGTTTAAGATGTAATATCAAGAAACAAAGGTCATAATACAACTTTATAACCAGGAATAAAATAATACATTACATCTTACATAGCTCATTTGGCTATCTCATTACAATGCAATAGAAATAACTATATATCATGGAGTCCTTCATCTTCAAAGTGCCATAGGCAATCATGTTGGTTGTAGACTTGTAATCCTAATCAACACACTTCACTAACATCAAACAAACCTGCAACATAATAAGTTACAGCCACAAGGGTCAATACATTTGAATTGTATTGGCAAGTGATAGTATGGTAGAATAGTGGTATCTATCATCTATATGCATTTGGCTAAGTGGATCTTAGGCTTGCTATGCTCAAAATAGATTGTCCTTATCATTTGAAAACACTAAGTTTTTGTTTGTCAAAACCACCCAAGGCATCTACCAATAGAAATTGGTGATCCTTTAAACCTTGTTCAACCACAAGTTTTTAACTTAGAAATTGGGATGAGGAGATCTTGATAGCTTCCATGTCTTGATGTTCAAATTGTCCATTGCCGGGGACACGGCTAAGTACTTAGATTTTAATATCTCGAGAGGTGGTGCACTTTCCCCACAAGACTCGACATGCATCGAGAC